>OW026523.1:101491803-102865803 GCA_932274085.1 Protocalliphora azurea | reverse complement strand
TAGGTGGTGTCTTTATAGCCACTTTGTTTGGTTTGGGTTTGGCCATGATCACTTTAGCTTTGGAAGTATTTTATTATAAAAGAAAACTAGCTAAAACTTCAGTTGCACAACGAATAACAGAAGTAAAACCTTTGGAAACTTTACAAAAAGAATCTACTGATATTTGGCATACAGTTACGGAAAAGAAAAATCCTACACCGCCGCCTTCATTTGAAACGGCTACGTTTAGGGGTCGTAAAATACCCGATGGCATAACAATGGGTTCGGAATTTAAACCACGTCATTTGGGTCTGAAATCACGTCGTCATTTGGATAGTACAGATACTTTGAAAGATGACCAGTTACCAGCGTATATGGAATAATTACAAACTAAAATAAAGTTTTTTTTTCTAATTTTTAAAGCATCGATGATAATTTTAAAATAAATTTTGTGTAGTGCATTCAATAAATATTGTTGGTTCTTTAATTCTATGATAATCAAGTTCAAAAATGGTTGAAATAGGTTAAACTATGTTTCATTTTAATTTTATTCAAAATACTTATTTTTCTCAAACTGTGTATAACGATATTTTTTTGATATTTTTGTAAGATATTCGGTAAAGGTATTTTTTTCGGTAACGGTATTTTAGGGTTAACAATACACAGTGGGCAATTTTTGTAATCATAAATCTATAAATTTTTAAACTTCAATAATAAATTAGCAAAATTTTGCACCTTATGAAAATTTTCCATATTAGTTAATATAAGCTAAATTCATTTGCAAATTATTTGGCAAACTCTCTTTAAATTTAAAATTTATTGTTATTTGATTACCTAAGTTTAAATTATATTAAAAATATATGACATTTAGAAGAATGGGGGTAGGAACATTCAAGTTCTTGACTTATATATTAAATGTAAATACTTTAATAAATTTAAACCATGATAATGGAACTCTATTTGGGGTTAAAGGTTAATTTTTCGGAAAGACAGCCGGACGGACATAATATGGCCACTATATAATTTAACAATGATTTACATTAGATTAATTGGATTCTGAGATATTAATAACAAGTAACAAAGGTATAGTCGGTCAAGTCCGACCTTATGATACTCCACACCATTGTGTACACTTTTACTAAGTGTAAAATAAAATATACGAATACAGAATATTACGTTAATACTAACATTTATATGCGCTTTAGGGTGTGGGCTTATGATGCAGCTATGGTAAATTATGGAGCGAGCCTCATAAAATTTGTCACTATGATTTCTACTTATATAAAACTTATTTGTGTCGAATATAAACTTGATACTGACATGTTTATGTGATTTATTAACGTTAAAGTGATTTTCGGAAGAGGGTTTTATATGGGAGCTTTGGTAAATCTTCATGAAATTTGACACAAAGATTGTTACTTAAACATAACTTCCTTACACCGAATTTCATTAAATTATTGCTACATTAAGGCATTTATGATCGTTAAACCCCTATTCAGAAAGGACATTTGTATGGGGCTAGGGGAAATAATAGACCAAACCAATTTCAATAGGCTTAGTCCTTGTATCATGAAAGTCGTACTTGCCAAATTTCATTGAATTATCCCCAAAATTGCGACTTGTACTTTGTGCAAAAAGTGCACATGGACAGCCAGTCAGACGGACAGGCGGACATCGTTAGATCGACTCAAAAAGTGATTCTGAGTCGATTGGTATAGTTTAAGGTGGGTGTTGGATAATTTTTTCTGTGCGTTACAAACATCAGCACAAACCCATAATACCCCAACCACCTATGGTGGTGTTGGGTATAAAAATCCTATACATAAGATATCAATTTTGGCGCGGAGATTAATAGAACAACAAATACGCATTCCATTAAAAATAATTTTCAACCAAAATATTTGCATGTAATAATCTATCTATAAAAGAATTTTAACCACGGTTCTATTGGTTTTTAAAATTTTAGACTAAAAATAAAATCTATGCATAGTTCTCCATCTAAAATACATAGTACAAATTATATTCCACAGAGTTTAAGATATTTTCGCATCTTTAAAATATAAAATATAAGTTTAAAGAATATTTTAGGACAGTTATATTTGTTGGAATTTTAGAATATTTTCACACAATAGTTCATGATAGTTCATTTTCAAAAAATATTTATGATCAGATCATATTTTAGCATTTCCACAGTGAAGTTGAATAAGTTTTTTTTAACGGTAATGGATAAAAGTAATGAATGGGTAAGATAGAAGATTTGTCACAGATTAAGATTCAAAAAACAATTTTTGGAATCGGGCGAAAATTATTGTTGATACTCAAATTAGATTTTTTAAGTGAAAATTGTAAATATATATATATAATTTTTGCAAACTATTCAACCGATTATTATTTTTGGAACAAATCAAGATTACCGTCACAGTTGATTTTTTAACAAATTTTATTTTCGACAAAAGCACTATTTTTGGTTAAAAAAAGTTACATAAAAATTTTTCTCCGCTCTCTCTTAGTTTTCGAGTTATGGGTACTTGAAGTTATAATATAAAAATGCAATTTTCTCCTTCCTCCTGTAATGAAAATAAACAATATGGATATCATTGGAAAGGTCTTGAGAAGACCTTTCAATTGATATATAAAACGTTATACAACATTAACACATTGCGAGCCAAAATGATATTTTATCATTTTATGTACTGACTTTTTTTTACAAAAGTACCGTTATCTCAAAAATATATCGATATAACGGTACTTTTCTATACATCAAATCATTTAGAGAACATTTCAAGCTTTCATATGATCCCCATATTACACTCCTAGCCCATTAAATAACAAAAATATAGCACTTTAAAAATTAATATTTAGAAAAATTAATCGATTTTTGCTAGTAATATATTTGTTAATATCATAATTTAAAAATATATAACAAGTCTTATCATTTTTACAAATTTGTTAAAAATTAAAAATTATTTAAAAAGAATACCGGTACTTACAAAAATTGTTTGATTTCCAAAAAAAAGTTTATTCAGCGAAGCCGGTGTTCGACATACATAGAGGAGAAAGCCCTTTAGCCCGGCCGAAGGCCGGCTACGCAGAAAACCTTTATTAACATTAAAAAAATACATTTTAATTCCAACTGTGCTGGTAACCTTGATTTGTTCCATATGACTATAGGTTTTTTCAAGACCTTTCTAATGATATCCATATTACATATGTAGTCATAAATTATGGTATTAACAAATATATTATGAGTAAAAATCGATTAATTTCTCTGAATATTAATTTTTAAAGTGCTATATTTTTGTTATTTAATGGGCTAGGAGTGTAATATGGGGATCATATGAAAGCTTGAAATGTTCTCTAAATGATTTGATGTATAGAAAAGTACCGTTATTTCGATATATTTTTGAGATAACGGTACTTTTGTAAAAAAAGTCAGTACATAAAATAATAAAATATCATTTTGGCTCGCAATGTGTTAATGTTGTATAACGTTTTATATATCAATTGAAAGGTCTTCTCAAGACCTTTCCAATGATACCCATATTGTTCATTTTCATTACAGGAGGAAGGAGAAAATTGCATTTTTATATTATAACTTCAAGTACCCATAACTCGAAAACTAAGAGAGAGCGGGCAAAATTTTTTACATTGCTTTAATCACAAATAAAAATGCTACTGAATCATTATCAAAATTATTTAAAAATCAAGTGTGATGGTAATCTTGATTTACGCCTTATTTTTTTCTCATTTTAAAACTGGGTTTATTTTAAATAATACAAAATTAAAAATAATTCATTTAGTAATTTATTTTTTCAGCGGTCATAGTTTTAAAAATACGCTATATCTAAATTAGGTTTGTCAATGACTAAAAATGTAGTTGTTTAGTGAGCGTAAAAAATACACTCAAAGAAAAGTTGGGCTAAGTAAATTAGTCAGTTATATGTATATGGTACCTTATTATATTAAATCTATTTTTTAATGCATTTTTGCTTTCTTTACACTTAAATTTATTAATATTTCTATAAAAAGATCACATTCTTCTAATTTTATTTTAAAATATCAATATTAAGGAAACTAATGGTTATTAATTACCAAACAACATTTCCATTAATTTTTTCCAGTGAATTTTGTACTATTTTGCTCTCTTAGCAACGATTAGATAAAAGAGCGTAATACTATGTTCACATATAGAGGTTTTTTGAAAAACGAATCGTTTTCTCAAATAAGACATACAAATTGATGAATATATATATATATATATATATATATATATATATATATTATTTAACACACAAAAAACATATTAAATTTCTATACAGGGAAGAAATTTTTGATATTTTTAGTACATAGAAATTTGTTGAAAAAAAAAAAATTGAAAATTGTCACAGTTTAAAAACAAAAAATTAAAAATTATGAATGAAATTTATATTAGTTCATAAATTTTATTTGTTTTAAAAGTTTATTTTATTTAGAAAGTGTTTGTGTGCGAAATTTTGATTTAAATAAAAAAAATAAAAATAAAAAAATAAAAAATAATAATAAAAATACATGCAAAAACAAAAATATAAAAACTGTGTCATACTCGTAATAAAACCCGGAATATATACAGTATTTTATGTAATTTTTCGTTAAAAATATATTGACATTTAAAGTAATAAAGATATTTTCAATATTTAAAAAATATTTGAAAAACATATCTTTACGCCAATTCAAAATTTCTCAATTTCTTAATTTTCAAGGAATATTTTGAAGATATTTATTTGTTCTTCTTTTTAATTTGAAATATAAATTTTAAACTAAAGTATATCAAGTAGTCCGACGCTTTGTCAGGAGTATCTAACTCTAAGAGTGTGCTAGCGACTCTAAGTATGTGTTAACAACAAAATTTAATTGTTTGGTGATTTTTTATTTTCCCCATTCACACATAGTTCTATAATTTTTTTTTTTGTAAACAATAAAACATAAACAAACTTTGCATAGCTCCTACACCAAAACAAAATCAGCTGGGCCGACGATTATACCTATTAACGTCATCGATTTGTTGTTAAATTTCGCAGTGAAACCCCTACATTTGGACTAAAATATACAACACTGAGTGATTTCTTCACAGATGTTTAATTTATTTTTATTTTTTGCTAACAAGACAAAAAAGTTAGATTTTTTTATTTACTTCATCATTCAGCAACGAAACGCAAATAAATAAAAGTTTATTTATATAAAGAAAAAGTTGAAAAAGTGAAATTTCATATAGAATTATATAAACTTATCTGTGAAAGATGGGAGACAATCAGGAAAAGGCTGCGCAACTAATGGCCGAGGCCGAGAAAAAGCTGACTCAACAAAAGGGTTTCTTTAGTGCATTATTTGGGTAAAGATCAAAAATTAATAAGTAACAATGAACTTGTGTGTGTGTGTTGTTTTCTTATTGAATTTTAATTAATATTAGATGTGAAATGGGAGTATTTCTATTAAGAGACGAGTAGCTAGTCTTGAGGAAAATGAAATTAAATTATGTTTTTGATAATACTAAACAAAAAAAAAAAAAACTGGTGTTGGTTGGGGTTTTTGAGCATGTTGGAGGAGGAACGATTAAATTTTTTTGTTTGAGATTTTAACTTACTTTCAACAGCAGGTTAAGGGAGAAGTTACTACCAAGGAAGATTTATTTGGCGTAGAAAAAACAAAAGGCCAATACAAATTAAGGTTGAATCAACCCCTGAATATCACATTGATGGAATGAATATAGATGTCATGGGTTGTAAACGACAACGTCATGGGTTGCATTATGGCGCTGGAATTTATCCTAAGAGGAAAAACGTTGCCATAGTATACTAATTTATTGAGTCTCACTGTGATAACCCTGTATATTCCAAAGTATTGATTGAAATGACTTCATCCCATTTGGAAGAAGACATGTGTTGTGTAAACTAACGTTTACACTACAACCGACACGCGGGTGCGTCAGATATTTCATTATCAGAGATAGTGGACCTTAACACTGACAAGACATGATTTACGAATTTTCACCCGAGTTTTCATGTTAGTAAGCCATAAAAGAAGACCCAGTAATATTTAAACAATTTTATAAAAATGTACATATTAATGAAGGATTTTGTATCATGTTTTTTTAAACCTTGAAGAAGTGTTTAATTTTGCAAATTTGTATTCAATTTAATTAAAATTTAATATCAATTATTTTAATGAAGAAATGTGTGTTTTATGAAAAGTTATTTATTTTTTTTATTATAGCAAGTTTATAAGATTTTGTATACATATAAAATTAGTTATGAAGGTAACTTTTGATGCTGATTATGAACTCAATTTTTATCGTAAGGTCATTTTCATGATTATTTCTTTGTTCATTTATTTATTTATTTGGTTAATGAATTGTATGAAACGTTTTCATATTTTAATGAAGTTTCTTTTCTAAACAATGAATGACAATAATTTAAAGATATCACGGTACATGTAAGATTATAAGTTAGTAGGTTTAGAGTTTTTAGGCTGGCCAACAATGCACATTTGAAAGTATTAGAAATACTAGGTGACTGCAATATCTCTTGTGTATTTAGCGTAAACCTAGTAAAGACGAATCTTGTGCTCAACACAAGGAACTTTTAGATCTATGAAATTGTATCTCAAAAATTAAATGGAATCACTTTGAGGATTTCTGTTTGTTTTAAATACCTGACTATTATTCTTGTTTTTGATCTATCACAGTGGCTTATTACTCAAATGAGTGTAATCAAGCCCATAATAATAATTAAAAAAGGGACTTTAACCGTAATTGGGGATTTAGTGTCAGTTGGATTATATTGATTTTTGATGCATTAATATATTAATAGTTAATTTTTACAGAATGCTATTTATATAAAATAGAATTGATTACATTTGTATTCTATCAGTATCAGCCAAAAATTTACTTCAAATAATTAACAATTTAATAAAATATTCTCTCGTTTATAAAAAGGTAATTAGAAACTATTTTTTTTTTTTTATTTATTACAGTGGTTCTTCCAATAAATTAGAAGAAGCCATTGAACTTTACCAACGAGCTGGTAATATGTTTAAAATGTCCAAAAATTGGACTAAAGCTGGTGATTGTTTTTGTGAAGCTGCTACTTTACATGCCCGTAATGGCAGTCGTCATGATGCTGGCATTGGTTATGCTGATGCCTCAAATTGTTACAAAAAGGTAATATATAGTAAACTAATCAGATTCTTTCTTTGTCAGATTTTCGTTTAATCTATTTTAATTGTTAATTTTGTAGGTTGATGTTGAAAAGGCCGTTGAATGTCTTTTAAAATCTATAGATATCTACACTGACATGGGACGTTTTACAATGGCTGCGAAATATCATCAATGCATAGCTGAAATGTATGAAAGTGATCCAAATACTTTGTCAAAAACTGTGCAACATTATGAACAAGCAGCCGATTATTTCAAAGGCGAAGAATCCGTTAGTTCAGCTAATAAATGTATGTTGAAAGTAGCACAATATGCAGCACAAATGGAAGATTATGAAAAGGCCATATCTATATATGAACAGGTAGTAGGAAAGAAGATAATAAATTTGCTTTAAAGATATTTTTTTAACTTATATGGTCTATTATTAGGTGGCTACCACTTCCTTGGAAAGTTCTTTACTCAAATATAGTGCTAAAGAATATTTCTTTAGAGCCGCTTTGTGCCATTTAAGTATTGATTTACTAAATGCTCAACATGCTATAGAGAAATACACTAACCAATATCCAGCATTCCAAGATTCAAGAGAATATAAATTTATTAAGGTAAAATGTGTTTTGTTTTATTAAATTTTTAATTAAAATAAATATTTTTAATCTTTAGGATCTTTGTGAACATTTGGAGGATCAAAATATTGATGGTTTTACTGACACAGTTAAAAACTATGACAGCATTTCACGCTTAGATCAATGGTATACCACCATACTGTTGCGCATCAAGAAAGCTGCAGATGAAGATCCTGATCTACGATAAATAATTTGATGCTTAAGAATTTCTTTAAAATACCCTATTATACTCTATCACTTTAACACACCATTTTTGTTTGTTGTTTTTTTTTTGTATACAAAAGAAGGAATTACTTTATTATTATTATATACTTATATGTAAAAAATAATAAAACTAGGATCAATCAACTGGTCTTGATTTTATTACAAAATACTAGTGTTCAAAACTGTTTATTATTTTTTCAAGACCCAAAATAATAATGGTATATAATAATATCCAACTTTTGTTTACCAGTTGATAGAAATTTACTTTTAGAAGTACTCATAATATAATGTAATTATAAATTGACCGCACATCTACAAAAACAATTGGTTGTATTTTGTTATTGTAAAACCACTGCACATAATGTCAAAATGCTATGAACAAAAAATGAGAAAATGAAGACGAAGAGTAAATAAACGCAGGAAAAAAAATATTACATACAAAAACAATTTGACTGTTTCGAGCGGTATGTAAATGAAAAAATTGTAAATCAGCTGGGCTTACGAGGTCACTTTTATTACACTATGGAAGTACTGTAGGTAGAGACCTGCGTTAAACAATTTCACATGCGACGGCGGCTTTTGTAAAAGTTGTCGGCTGAAAAGTAAACAAGTCTGTGTTGTCAAGCCAAGGGATTTATCCCCAAATTAGGGATTCCTTTTGGGAAATGGGGATGAAAAATTTGGTTTGTGGATTATTGAATTTGTTGGGGATGAATTTGAATTTTTTAAAACTCCAAAAAATCAATTTTGTTTTTATTACTATTCATTTGCCTTCATAACACAACAGATCAAAGTTGAGTTTCTTAAGCGAATTTGAAATATGTGAAATAAACACGTCTTTTCTCAATTTTATTTATTTATTATTTTTTTAAGCTTTATATAGTAAAAATATCTGATAATAAGTGTTTTTATAATTCAATATGAAAATAGTAAGAACCATGTGGAAAAAATGTTTGTCTCATGCAACCCAGGAAAAAATTGGCTTCGTAAGAAATTAGAATTTTTAAAAGGCCTGCGAATTTTCGGTGAAAGTTGGTAATTAAAAAATCAGTTGAAATAAATAGACTGATATCTAGGTCAAACTTTCCATTTTGTCACGTTTTGCGATTTTTTGTGTTATATGAGAAAATCAAATTTTTTTCAAATAAGTTAGCATTAACAATTCTTATCTTTTGCAAAGGTCAAACTAAACAATAAATATGTAAATATAAACATTAAACTAACAAATGTCGATATATTTCCTTTCTATATCAAAATACTAAAGATATATACCGGCCTTTGAGTTTAGTTATAAGTGAAATATATCCACTTTGTAATCAAAATAGCAAAACTTTACTTATGACACATAAAAAGTGCAAAAATGAATCAAAAGTTTGTGAAGCAAAATATATTTTAAAAAAGAAAAAAAAAAAAAAAATCATTGATAATATTAGCCAATGAAAGTGGGAAATGAAACCATGAGAAGTGCATTGAAGACTATGAAAAATAATAATAATAATATGATACAATAAAGTTAAAAAAATAGTATAATCTCTGCAGCAAGATGCCTATTGTACAGATTGGCTGAGAGCGTAATACTTGAGTAATTGGTACTATATTATTGTTACTATAAAAATTAAGAATTTTGAAACCTTTAGTTATTATAATTAGCTGTTAAAAAGTTGAATAAAGTGTATCAAAAATAATTGAAGCAAAGGAAATTTAAAAACATAATTTTCCGTACTTACATTAACTATAAAAATGACGTAAATTATTTACTTAAAAAGTTTATTGACACGAATATTAAAACGATTTCCATATTATCTTATTTTCCACATGATCTCATTTTTCCATTCAATATTTCTTTTTCAGTATTGACTATTTAGTTAAATTTACTTACCCAAACCTGCATATCTACAAAGGAAATGGATTGAAGTAAAAAAGGTAATGTGGTTCATATTAATCTGTACAATAAAGGTATTATTTTAGTGGCGATTTTTGGGGATGAAATTTTACTATTTGGGGATAAGACTCGCAAAAATCTAGGAATCCTGTCCTCAGTTTAACTCTACGTCTACACGAAAACATTTTTATTTCATAATATTAGAAATAACGTCGGTAGAATAACGGGACAACAATTTTATTTCTAATTTTCTGTTAAGGGGTGGAGAAAACATACATAAGAAATGTATATGTTAAATTGTCTTTTTTTTCGCAATTTTATTCTTTATTTGTCTTTTCAAAACAAAATTAATTATTTGCACTTTTCTTTTTGTTAAAAAGGTCAAAATTTAACAACATGTGTTAAATATTATTGCTCAGTTTTGTGTTTAAACATTAATTGGGAAATAGATTGCGCAATAGATTTCTCATTGGTCCACACGTAACATTTTAAAGAGAGATATAGAATTTGATAATTACCAACATAAAAATGTCTACGTGTAGACTGGGGGTAAGACAGTTGTATAGAAAATTCTCATCGCAACAGTCTCATATTACATCCTATATAATTCTTTCAGAGAGCGAATTTCACACACTCTGACAGAAAAATTTACATATTTTGTTACCTCTGGCCTGCAATAAAGACGTACAAGAATAGAACTGAAAGTATACTCCAAACAAATATAACAAATAAATTGATATAAATGAGAAAATGAGTATAACTGATGTGTTATGATTTTGTTTTTATACACTCACAATATTCATAACAACTGTTACAGTTATTTCTTGTTTTCTATTGAGTGAGAAATTTATATTTTGTACTAGTATTTTAGAGTACCTGTTGGTAACAAAAGCAAACATATTAGTTTTTATTTTGCAGTGTGTGAATAAGTGAATTTTTTTTGATAAAATTTGTATTAAATAAAAAATGATATTGACATAAAGGAAAGAATTTTAAGAAATGTGTACAAAATTAGTCAAAAAAAAAAAAAAAAAAAAATAATAATAATAAAATAAAATAAATAAATAAAAAAAGTCGACGAAGCAAAATAAGGGACTGTTTTTGTCTTATAAAAGGTGAAAATTATGGTGAATAAGCGAATTTTGTTGCTCGCAAAATTTATGAAATGTATATAAATATAAGCAGAAATCGCTATCAAATTTAAACACCCATAAGTGCTGTGCATTGCTAAAAATGAAATTAACTTATTAAACCGAATCAGAAGGCCAAAAAGGCATCTGTGGATGTTTTAGATAATAGGCTAAAAGACTATTTCAAACTAATGCTAATAAATTAATTCGTTTTTTTCTATATACTAGTGATTCAATTTCTATTTTGTTTTTTTTAATATTTTTTAAAACTTAAGTCTGAATTATTTTGTTAAATTTTAAGTTTATTTAAAACAATAATATAACAATAATAAGTTTATTTAAAAATAAAAGAGAAGTTACTACGTAAAAATATGTTTAATATTGTTTTAATTTAACAATGCGTAATAATACGTTTTATCAACATACAATAAATACTATTAGTACAATCTCCCATATTCACTTTATCTGTTTCAGCAAATAATAGTAAAACAAATATATTACTCTTAATCGCTCTTTATTTATTCCCACCGGTAGAAGAGAATAGTCATTTTGTTTATATTATGTTAAATCTTAAATAAGGAGTGCACGTATTCTAGTAAATCCTATAAGATTTCATTATTTTCAATCAGTTACATAGTAAACATATTCTTTTCATTTAAGAAATTCACACTTTTTGGCACAGTTTTATAACAATGTTATTTTATTCCAAACCAATTATTAAAAGAAACAATTTTTTTTAGTAATACATAGAAATACATTAGAAATACATAGGCACACACACAAACAAACTTTCGTATATGTGTATTTTTTTTTTTTTTTTTTTTTTGATAGTTCATCTTATAAGATAGTTGTGTAGAAAAATTTCATCGAATATTCTCATAATACTTCTTATAATATTGATATTTCAATCTACACGTGAGATAATTCTCTTAGAGAGCGAATTTGACGCTGACAGAAAAATCTTACGTATTCTATTACGTGTAGATGGGCTGTTTAAGTCATATTAAGCCGAAATTTTCATGGCGGCTTGTAAACATAAGCGGCGGATCGTGTCATCAAACTTAACGCGAATTTATGCAAGGTGGCAACATTTGCACAAAAACAACAATATGGCGTATTCTTTATTGTTTTTTATATATGCAGTTTGGCAACTGTAACAACCTAAATAATAATCAGCTGTTTAACTAAGGTTACCTTGTATATTTTTGACGTTTGTTTTGATAAAAATTTGCCTAATGTAGACACTAGGTAAAGCTCGTTGGCTCAGGTCTCTGCAACATAAGAGGCAGCAACTTGGTTGCAAATAAGGTACTATTTTTATGGCACAATTTTTTACAAGTGAACGATAACATATTTACCTACAATTTTTATACATTCTAAAACACCCTGTTTGCTAACTGTCAGATAAACTCACATCTCTAACTCTGGGTTTTGACTATCCCATTTTTGACATTTCACTTTTAAAACAACAGTAAGAATTTGCAGACAAAACAGAATAGACAACAAATTTTACAACATCGCGCGGTGATAATAAAATTAAGTGGAAGCAAGCAAGGGAAATTTGTTTTTTTTTTTTATGAAATCAAAGAAAATTTCTGCAAAAGAGAGTGCAAATCATAATAAAAGCTATTAAAGGATATTTTATTATCAAAAGCTGGGAAACTTTCAACAAGAAAGGACGCCTAAAATTGCTGCGATAACACAGTTACAAAATATTTTTTGTCGTACAAGTTAAAGCTGACAAAAATTATAAAAAAATTTTGTTTCTGCTTTTCGATTTATAATTTGATGTTTGCTTCTTTTAAAGTGTGTGATTGTGTGTGTCAGAAAAAATTTAACAAAAAATAAAATAATAAAAATGGTTAAAAAATTAAACAACAATTGAAATATAAAAAATAAGCGAAAAGTCTATGATGAAAAAAATTTTAATTAATTAAAATTTGTCTGGAAAAAGTGTAATAAATAGTAATAAAAAGATGTTTATTACAATTGTATTATGTGTTTCATTTAAAATCAAAAGTGTGTGCGTATGTTAACCATTAAAGTTTTAGCTAATGCTGCTAATAATTAGTGCTTTTTGTTGTTGTTGTTTTTGCTAAAATAAATTCTAAATTATTAATGAGGCACACACAAAAAAACATCTTTGATTATAATAAAATAATATTTATTTAACAAAAATTAAACAATAACAATAAGGAAAAAAACAAAACAAATTGATAAAAAACATTTGTTTTTATTTATTAACCTCCTCCCCTTTCCCAGTGGTAATTTTCCATTTGAAACAAAAACTTTGTCATACACTTCTGCATCCCCTTTCTTTGAAAACTAACTGTGTCGCTTTGGTCGTAAACATGGCCAATAATAGTTCTGGGTCTAGTGTGGGCTCTGCAGCAGCTATTGGGGGCGTTGCCACTATGCCGGGTGTTTCTGGTGCTGTGGCTACTTTGAACAACTCCTCCAATAGTGATTTGTGGCGTGAATGTGTTGATTGGCTGACACGCTGCCAAATCATACAACCCGATCATATGGCTAATGCTCCTACTTCGGAAATACGTGTTCTAGCATTGACTCTACGCGATGGTGTGTTATTGTGCAATCTTGTAATGCATTTGGATCCCACCTGTATGGATGCCAGCCAAATGAATAGGCGACCACAAATGGCTCAGGTTAGTTTAATTTTTTTTTTATTTAATTAATTGTAGATATTAAAAAATATTAGAAAATGTTAGAATTATTAGTAAATTATTTATAAAATGGAAACAAATTATTTCAATTAAATATTTTAAATTGTCAGTATACCATTATGATAAGAAATAAACAGATTTTGAGAAATTAGGGTTCGACACACTCCGTTCAAAATGTTTTTGATTCTTAGCTACAATTTAAACAAATTTAAATTTGTGCCGTTTTCTTTCAAATGTTTAATTTGTTGAAAAGTTTATTTAAGTTTTGAATTTTTATTTTGTTCAATTTTACAAACTTATAAAAAAACAAGTATTAATATAATAAACTTTTAATTGGACTTCGAAAAATTTTACTATTTTATGTAATTAAAAATGTTGCCGAACTTGTAATCAGAATTTAATTGTATTTGGTTGAAAATATATGTGTAAAGTTAGCTTCTTAATAAGCCCCGTTTGTCCAATTTACCTAAGCTGCTAATTCAATTAGCATCGCAGTTACTCGGAGACCTGCTAGTTAACATGATCAAGAAAATCCGTTTATTTTTAAGTTTTATAATTAAAAATGAAAAAATTAGGTATAATAGATTATATATAGATGGGCCATATAAAAAATGTTTGATTGTTATTAAAAACTATTTTTAATTTGTTTGATAGAAAATAGGAAAAAATCGAGTAAAACTAAAAATTGTGCGCTGATTAGACCCAATGTATATGAAAGCCATTGTTTCAGGGATTTAAAAACTACATAGGTAATATTAAGAATTTATTTCAGCCATATGTATATGGTCGAAATTTTGTACATATTCATCCTATCGGGAAAAAAGGGAACATTTTATTCCCCCGGAATTTTTTCTTCTGATCAAAAATTTGTTATAACGAATGCCTCATAAATTAGTTGCTTTGAAACAGATTATTTCCTTAAAAATTGAAAAATATATGTCCAAATGCGGGTGAATTTTCCTTCCATAATTGAGAGATACACTATTACCATACTACGTTTAAGAAATATGTTCTATTACGGACGGGTTCTTAGAAATATAATAGTGTGATTAATTCTAAAATAAAACAATATCAAATATTCTATCGTAGAGTACAAAAAAATAATAAATAAATTAAATCAATAAATAAATAACAGTGGATCGATTTCAACCACCTACAATAGGGTTCATCCTGAATTCATAAAAGCCCCTATTCCATTGAATTACCATCTAAACTGAAAGCCGTAGTTTGATTGCAAGGTTTACATGGATAGAAGGACATCGTAAAATTAACACATTAGTGATTCTAAGCTCTATAATACAACATTATTTTTTGGCGCTAAAAAGATCTGCGCATAATAACATACTGTCTGTTGTATTATAGGGTATTAAAAATATGACCAACATATCGAATCTACATTTTTAATATCTAAAATTTTCATATAAATGTGTTGATTGTCCATATTAACCTAATATTAACGGAATGCAATTTTCCGGGAAAGCGTGACAAAATTTCCGAAGTCCCGGGATTTCCGGGATCCCGGATTAAAAATAATAGTTATCGTTAATTGATCTAAGTTGAACATTTGAAACACATATATGATGTTAATCAATGCTTCAACGGGTTTAAAACAGGGGAAAAAAACAGTAATATATTTTTATATTTTCTTAAAAATAAAATTTATAAAAATTAATTTAAATGTTTGTAAAAAAATATGAATTTCTTCTGTAAACTAGAAATCTAGTTAAAATAAAAAAATAAACAAGTAAAGTTAAAGTCGATTTAGCCTGTTCATGTTATACCCTACATCATGCTGTATGGGCTTTAGTGATATTCGAGATGCGACCATATATGCACATATGGGAACTATGATCGCTATATATATTTGAAATTTAATAGAGTTATTTACACTTAATTGAAGCTTATGCCAAATTTTATGTCGCTATAAACATATATGTGGGATTTTAATGCTTTTAATTGATATTCGTCAGAGGGGCTTATGTGGTAGCTATAAAAAATTTTGGACAGTTTATTGTGAAATTTGGTAGTGTGATGTATAATTTAAAGAAAGTTATTTATCTTAAATTTTGTATCGATATTGACATCTATGCGGGATTTATTCACGAGCAACGGACAAATATGCGAGGTATAGACGTTTAAGGCACTTACGATTATTAAAATCCTATTCCGGGAGGACATTTTTATAGGGGTTAGGTGAAATAATTGCTTGCTACGTACAAAATTTCTGCGTTACAAACATCAGCTTAAACGTATAATTACTAAAGGTCTTATAAAAATAGCACATATATAATTTCGAAATCTGCAATGACATAAGGATCCATAATTAATGTGGTCGATTATTTATGTGGTTTTCTTGATTATATCATACAAAATAAAATGTTTTTTAAAATATTAAATACATAATTATTCATGCAAACCACAGAAGTATCCACGATTATTATTTGAGATTACTTGAACAAATCATGTTTAAATTGTTTTAATCAGGGCAATTACGATATGTTGTAAAAAAGTTTAAAAAATATGCTCCTTAAATATTTTTTCCTAGCACGAAAAATAATTTTAAATTGGAATGTTGCATTAAATATGATATAAAAATATGACATGTTAAAGAAAATTCTCTAATTCGTAAAGATATTTAGTTTAGATATTAGATATTTAGATATTAGATATTTAGATATTTAAAGGCAAAAAAAAAAAACATCTATTTGCATGAACTTTCGTTCCTTATTTATAAGCAATTACTAAAAAATATTTTCCTTTTGCACTTAAAAACATTCAAAGCTAATACATTGAATTAGGAAATTATAAAATTTCTATCAATTTATAGGATGAAAATTATTAGAGAATTGGACTTCAAAAAAGGAATGTGACAATAAAAAAAAAAAAAATAGTAATAGCAAATTATGTAAAAAAAATATGCAATATTTTTTCTCTTTAGTTTAAAATATGCAAAATTATGCTCTTAAATGTAAAATAGGCTAAGTTATGCTCTTAAGTTAGATAGATAGAGAAGGTTGACATGATACATTTAATTGTATCACATCTCCACCCAGAGACCAATATCGGTCCATTGTGAGTCCCTTAGATGCTCTTAAGTTATTGTACATATATATATATATGCAAAAATATGCTATTTACAATGTCTAAAATATGGTCTTAATAAGGATTTTCTATGAAAATATGACAAAATATGCTGCTAAGCCCAGAATATGCAAAAATATGCTATAACAAATCGATGTAAAAATTCTTAAAATTGTCTGAAACGAACATATAACTAACAGTTGGTTCATTTGAAATCCAAGAAAAAATATGATTTTGCATATTTTTTGTTGACCTGGTTCTAACTACATAATTTGTATATATTTAGAAATATTATTAAAAAACATTCTTACTTCCAAAATATGCAATATTTTTCTATTAAGTTTAAAATATGCAAAATTATGCTCTTAAATGTAAAATATGTTAAATTATGCTCTATGATAGATAGAGAAGGTTGACATGATACATTTAATTGTATCACATCTCCACCCAGAGACCAATATCGGTCCATTGTGAGTCCCTTAAATGCTCTTAAGTTATTGCACTTATATATGCAAAAATATGCCATTTAAATAGCTAAAATATGGTCTAAATAAGGATTTTCTATGAAAATATGACAAAATATGCTGCTAAGCTCAGAATATGCAAAAATATGCTAAAACAAATCGATGTAAAAATTCTTAAAATTGTCTGAAACGAACATATAACTAACAGTTTGGTTCAGTTAAAGTCCAAGAAAAAGTATGATTTTGCATATTTTTTGTTGCCCTGGTTCTAACTACATAATTTATATATATTTAGAAATATTATTAAAAAACCTTCTTACTTTCTGTTCTCCGATATCGAAAGAGAATATGTCGAAAAAATTTGTATGAAAATTATTTTCGAATGATTTCATAACATTTTTATTATTATTTATTTATTTAATATTATTATAATTATAATTATTATTATTATTATTATTATTATTATTATTATTATTATTATTATTGTATATATTGTATAATAATAATATTATTATTATTATTATTATTATTATTATTATTATTATTATTATTATTATTATTTTTTATTTATTTACGTTCGACATCAACAAACAGACAGACAAAGAGAAAATTTTTGGGATGATTTTTTTTTAATTTTATTATAATTTATTTAAATAATATTTTGTATTTTTAAAGACCTTTCTTTCTCGTATAACCTTCCTTAACAAAAAGTCAATAACAATTTAACAGTTATGATTTAATAAAGAACTGAACTATTTGAAACAAACTGTCAATGGAATTACGACGACTAAATAAAGATACAAAAAGTACTCAGTTATTAAAATATCAAAATCGTTTATTTACTTGTACAAGTTAAAATATATGGAAGTCAAGTATGTAAGTAAAAATGTAAAATAAAAAACACAAACGCGGTAGTCAAGCCCCAGAACAAGAGCAAAAAAATGTCAACTGTTAAAATAATATTTACTAAAATAATGTAAACAAACAGACAAAATGGCATTTAGTCTCCAAACAGTATAATAATCAAAAATACAACACCCAAGAACAACAAAAACAACACAGATATACGCATTCAACCGCAAACGCCCCACTGACAATAATCGATGATAAGACGGAATAAGACAAACTAAGGAGAAGATGTTTGCGAAGATGATGATATAAAAGATGAATAAAAGTTTGTTTGATTTTTTTTTTAACAAAATTATGACACATTAACATTTGTACGCAAGAATAGGGCATAAAAATATTATACACAAACATATGTATGTACATAACTAAATATTCAGTAGCACAACGACAACATAAAACAGCATAAATAATAAATGTGGTTCCTACAAAGATTCAAAATAAAGAAAAAAAAAAAAAATCTGAAAAAGGTTTAGTTAACAGGCCTTTCAGTGCTAAAAATGCCTTATTTGGTCGCTGCTAGCTATAATAATAAGACTTTTAGAGTTACTCCTAAAGAATACGCCTTAGGAGGCATTCCCAGATTGAGTATAATGATGTTAGAAAAAAAAAAAATACTGAGACCCTTTCTTTTTATGGTAGTTAGAATGCAATTTTTGTTAAAATTTGTCTCTTTCTAAGGACTGCCAAGGAAAAATGTTGTGCATATAATTTAGTTTACAAAAATGAAACCAATGGATCAATCTCTTTGAAATTTTGATTATGTTAAACGCTATTATATTTAAGTTTCAAATTAAAAAAAAATAATAATAATTTTTTATCCGTTTTAATAAAATATTTCCTAGAATACTCTCCATAAGGTTTTGGAATGGGTTCACTTCTTTTTAAATTTAAGTATTTAAGTATTCTTTAAATATTTTTTACTATGACCCAATACATTTAAAATGAACAGAGGGATCTGGACAGTTTAGTGAATTGGCCTCCTTTTGTATATAACAGAAACATTTGTTTGATACCATCTAGTTACGTTTTTGTTATAATAATGAGAATTTGAGATTAGGCCAAACAAATAATAATTCGTTGTGCTTTCTAATAATAGGAAATAATCTTTTCTTTTTTTTCCCCACATATACAAACATTTTGCCAGACCAAAACTTTATTCGACAATGTCCATTTTTTATACTTTATATTTTATATATTTATCTGTAATGTACAGCACGAACTTTTTATCACCCTTTTGGCTGCATTCATATTTTTTGAAAAAATTAGTCTCAGTAATTTTCGTAATTTTTCAAATTTTTTCTAGCGTTCCTATTAGGAATTTTTTTTTTAATTCGTGTGCCTTCAGATCAGCATTTTTCAACCTTTCTTATATAAAATATAGAGCAATGTTAAGAATAAGGCACATTCCATTCAGAGATGTAGAGATTTTCTCTTAAAATTCGTATGGTTTTGTCTGCGATCCTAAAGCATGTAAATCTAATTCTTCGATTATCAGGGTTTGTATTTTTTGTGACTAAAGAAGCTGAATTTCCGAACTCACCTGTACTCCTAGAAACTGTTTTATATGATCGACATGTGTTTTGTAATAACAAATGTAAAGAAGTTGATGATATTTATCTTTTTCGCATATATTAAAAGTTATAAGCCTTAAAGTTGGCACGGATTTTTTCGTTCGCAGTCCTTACCATAAGAAGGCCACTACACTGAGGGCCTTTCATTTATTCTCTGCTGACATTGATGTGATGTTTGAGAATTAAATTTTGAAAAATTGAGAGTGATTGAGAGTAATATAGACATACATAATTCTGAATAAATATTGATAAATATTTTTGGCAGGGACATTTTTTATAGTGACAGTTATATAACTTAAAAAATTTTAAACTGGATTTTTAATAGCAAATTTTCGTATTTGATTTAAATATTTCCCTATTAAGCGTGTTATATTTTGCACTTATTTTATTACCTTTTATAAACTTAATTTCTTTAACAATCATTAACGAAATGTTTCATGTAAATATTTAAATACAATTTAGTAGGGTTCATCAAATCGACTTTCGAATAATTGAACAATCGACTTTTTGTTGAAAAAAAGTCGAAAAGTCGAGATCGACTTTTTGGTTAGAAAATTGTCGAGAAATCGACTTATTTTGTTGCCAGATAGTCGAAGAGTCGAAAAATACTCAGAAAAAGTCGAACATAGTCGAAAAGTTGAAAAAATTCGAAAATAGTCAGAAAAAGTCAAAAAGTCGGAAAAAATCAAAAAAAGGGGGAAGAAATCGGACAGATCGAAAAAATTTACTTTATTTAAAAGGAATAGTTTCTTTCTTTGCAGTTTTTATTTAAACTATATCAACTAACTGTTGGAAATAGTATCGCAAAAAAAATATCTTTGTGTGTAACCAGCGCTTTCTATGCGAAGAAATTCTATAATAGTCGAAAATTCGGCTAATTCAAAATTGAAAAAAGTCGAAAACTCCATTATTTAAAACCGAAAAAAAGTCGAAAAGACGACTTTTTGTTCCAACTGTAATACATTACAATTTTATCAATTTGTTTAAGTCGTAAAAATGTGCTCTTTATTACGAAATCATTGATATTTTTATGATAAATAAAAAATATTCTAAATTCAACGCGTCAAGTACGCATCAAGAGTGAGCAAAATAAATTCAACCAAGTGTTAAATATGTTTTATTTATTTAAATAAATATAATTGTTGTTTCTTTTGGCATTTAAACATATAAAAAAAATATATTTTTGTTTATCAGTATCCGTAAAGACAAACACGTTAAATATTTTGCGCTCAAATTAATTCGTAAGAATTGAAGAAATTGTGCAAATTATTGTAAATGTTTATGTATTTGTGTAGACGAATACGAGGGTAATGATAATAATTTTATTCTTTAAATGTTATTACTACAAGATATGTAGAATCTTAGTAGTGCAAAAAAGAGTTGAATACGCAATATTAATAATCGTTCTATTAAAATACGCTTATATTATGTCAACTAAAATTATGCAATATGTACAATTTTTTTCAGTGCTTCATATTAACATAAATACTTGAAGGAATATTTTTGGAATTTTGGCATCTATTTGCTGAAGCATAATTTTCATACTTTTGGTCTTAATAGTATATTTTGTCATATTTTCGATATTTTAAGATGATTTAAGCTTTTCAAATTGCATATTTTACTCATGTGCATATTTCATACATTTTCCTTTCTTATTTTTTAGCGTAAAATATATATTTTTTTAATAGTCAATGATTTTCCTTTTATAAATTGTAAGAAGTCACTTGTCAAAATTTGGAGATTTGCAATGAAAATTGAGAAATTTTAAATTTTGGCACAAAGGCAAATATTAATATATAATTTTCTTCTTTTTTAAAGCATTTTTATGCTTATAAAACATTTTTACAATGTTCCAACTTTAATTTGCAAAAAATTTGCTACAGACTTTTTATACTGAACCACCACTACTACGTATTATGTTTGTATTAAGAAGAATTGCGTTTGTGCACATTAAGCTTAAATTTCCTTAAATTACAAGTGATAAGAAAAATTTTTGCAGGGATTTTATTCCACATGGGAACAGTGCGGATAAAAAATATTTCTCTATAACGTGTCATAAACGAGTTTCAGGAAAAAGTTACCTAATTGCATTATAATACATTTCATTGTAATAAAAATAGAATAGAAATAATACGAAGATGCTCCTAATGATCAATAGACTGCCTCCGAAAAGTACCTTCGACCTCTCTTCTATGTGATTAAGATGCTCTAAAAAGTGGAATGGATATTGTTGATATAAATAGTAAAAAGATCAGATGAACTGAAGTATCTTTTATACCGTTTCAAAAATTTGAGGTGATTAAGATGCTCTAAAAAGTGGAATGGATATTGTTGATATAAATAGTAAAAAGATCAGATGAACTTAAGTATCTTTTATACCGTTTCAAAAATTTGTGGCACTTAAATGGTACTGTTGACACTTGAAAAATGTGTTTATTCTAACGAATGTTATTATTATTATTATTATTATTATTATTATTATTATTATGTCCAGAATATCAAGAGCTTCAGAATCCTTAATACTTATACCAACACGTAATTAAAAACGAGGCCACATTATACTTCATGAGTTTGCATGTTAAAATACAACACTGGGTCTTGTGAGCTTTAAAATCGACTCTATACGCGCTACATCATTCAGATCACGTTTAGGCGTATAATTCATATTTTGCCTTATGGTCCCGATCCCCTCAGGCTTGGTCATTAAATCAATGAATATGAATGGCAAATCCTGCTGTCGTCTGCAAAAAGGAGCCATGGCTTGTGGTATGCCTGAATTAATATTGAAATCCTTTGACGAGACCCCATCTAGTATAGTGCCATTTCTGAGAAAGTTTCATGTGAATTGGGAGAAGTTATTAACGACTCCAAAAACAAGCTATACGTCTTTGAAATATACAGATCTACAGATTAACTTTTGACAAAAGTGTGTAACAAAGTCTTCCATATAGTGATATAGAGCGATCCCTGACAATCTCTAAATCGAGAGAAGTTATTACCGACACCAAAAGCAATAAGTTTTGTTAAACTTAAACACTTTATTGAACCCCTTGGAAATATCTAGCGCTACAATTTTACTCTTGTCAAAAAGGTGTATGGACGATACCTTTCTTCCGAGAAGAGATCTAGTAAGTCTTCTCTGGAGCAACCTCTACAGATCTCGTACTGATGGTCGCTTAGTGAATTGTTGGAATGCAAATTTTCAAAATGGTAGTTTATTATACTTTCCTTTACTTTGGTTTTAGGATTTTCAGGATTGTTTACTTCATTTTTAAGAATGTCTTACTGTCAAAAAAAAAAACTTTAGTCCAAAGACCCTCCTTTCTCTCGTCTTAGCACTTTGTTATGTGATTATTTCACTTTCTGCGAAGCAAATCAGTATCAGTGTTTTCGTAATTTCCCAGATGAATATATTATTTGATTACATTTTCTTTAATATAATGTAAGATTTAAATTGATGATTAAAAAATTGAAAAAAAATCCAGTATATAGTGACCCTCGTGTTTTTGTTAATTTTTTATTTATATTATTTAGGCGTTGCAAAAAATTATATATTTGAATTAAAAATAGAAATGTTTTTGTATAAATAATAAAAAAAAAGAAAATAAATGTTTATATAGTAGTAATAAATTCTCTGTGTTATTTTATTTTATTTTATTTTTTTTGAGTGATCGTTCTACGCATGTTATTTATCACATAATGGAATTTTGTTAATAAATTCGGTTAAATTAAAATATTTGCAAATATCACATAGAACATTTCAAGTTATATATACAATACTGTGCAAAATAAAAGTAACAAAATTAGGATAAACCTAATAATTGTATAATCTTTTACAATATTTAGTTTACGTAAAAATAGTTTTACGAATTTATAAACTTATTTAAGGGTTTACAAAAACACAAATATTCAAATGGGCTTTAACTTTGTCTATTAAATACGGAAATAAAACACCACAATATTCATGTAAGAGCAACATATTGATATTTTGTTTATTATTTTTTTTTACATTCTATATTTTCTGTAAAATGTAACAGTATTAATGTGATTAAATTGTTAATTGTTGTCTGTATAATATTTTCCATTTAAATTTTTGCACCAAACAATACTTTGGACTGCACTTATTTTGAAGCCACATAAAAAAAACTTTCAGAGGGGTTTGTGTCTGAGAATTAGACCGCATGAATAAAAAATTTTAAGCAATTATGTTTAATATAATCCTTCAAAAGCTTTAAAATATATTTCGAGTTTTATATTGCTAGAATATCGTATTAAGCAAGACATTTAAGCATGATTTCTTAAAAATCTATAAATCTAAAAGGACCAAAATTTTCCAATATTTTTAAAGAAAAAATACATAGTTTTTTAGGTGGTCCAAAATAATTTTTGGAATTGCACGGTTAAAAATATACACATTGAGGGTTCACCGCTATGCCGTAAGTTATGTATCCGGTCAGAGTGGATATAATTGAATATTGTTTTAAATTTAATAAAGCATTTTCGTTTTTTTAATATGCTGAATTTTTTTGAGTTGAGATTAAAATCTACCTATTTGGATAAAAGCTATAAATTGTTTCTAATGTAAAAACAGAAATAAAAAACTGTACGCAGAGAAAAAATATGGTTACAGCATTATCACTACAATAGTATTATATTACAATAGTATTATATTGTTAATTTTTTTGAATTTTTATAACTTTGTGCTCATGATAATAATAAACAAAACAAATAAATAATAAACAAAATTTTATTGACATGAAAAATATTGTTACTTCTACAACCATTAAATATTTGCAGGTTGTTTTCCTTCTTCTTAAACTATATTCTGTTTTTAAACCATGTTAATATTATTCTCATGACAATAAAACGTTTCAAATAAATATAATACTTATCGTTTTCTCAAACATAGTGGTAAAATTCATAACTTGTTTGTTTGTAAATATATTTTGTTTTTAGTGTTTGTTTTCCAACTTTATTGTAACAAGGTTTGGTTATACTCTGTGTGATTTAGGCAAATTTTTTTTGGATAATGAATACTTTTCCCTATTATTTTCAATAAAATATTTATAAAAGTAACTTTTTATTAATATATTAAGATTGGATAACTATAAGATAACGTGTGATGATAATATGATAAAATGGAATAATAATATGAAGAATAGCATAATAATATTATAAAATATAATCATAATATGACAATATGGTATAATAATGTAATATGATATATATAATAATATAATAACATCCAATAATAATCTGTTAGAATGGGATAATGATGTGGTAAGATTGTTCAATTATAAGTAAAAGCAGAATCATAAAATGAAAAAACTAACCATAAAATCGGACATAATATGACAAAATGTAATCATAATAATTATTACTTATAACCGTTTCTATTTTTCGCTGTGATCATATGTTCCAATCATAACATGTTGCTCTTAGATTATGGTCACTATAACCAAATTTTTTCTTTGCATGTATATTCTCGGTAATATTTTCAAAAGATTTTGTTTGGACTATATATTAAATTTTGGAGATTGCATAATCTATTTATGCAGCCAAATCCATTGTTGTAGCACTTTATCATATTATTTTTAAACATAACTGAACGAAGCTTTTGGCGGAAGTCCTTTTAAATATACTGAAAAGTCATAATTTTTTGAATTGTTCTTCTGAAATTAATTTGTAGCCCTTAAATAAAAAATGTTCTATAATTTTTAGTATGAAACTATTTTACTTTCCGTTTTTTAATTCCAAAAAATTCTTAAAATTTATTGCATTAGGATAAAATGCAAAAATATAATTTTTATCAAAAAAATTTTTTAGTAAAAGAATAAATAACAAATAGAAGGGAAAATATTTCTGCATTCCTTTACTTTTCCTCTAATATTGACATTAACTTAAGAATAATCCCAATAAATTCTAAAAATTTTATCGTTTTGGAAAATTTGTTGCCTTTCTTGTGCACGCTTTTCTATGGAGAACAAACGCTTTTTTTTCTCCTTTTTTGTAAGAAGAAATAAATTAACATCTTTAACAGCACAAGCTTTTGTTAATACTAAATTATGTTAATAATTTTATAAAATTCGTTTTGCTACATTGAAAAATAAGCGAACTTTTAGTGTAGCGCCTATTTTGTTGGTTATGTTCAGCACAGTACTGTATATACGTTTCATATTCAAAATGAAAAATATAAAAAAACCACTTGTGAGCAGAGAATGCATCCCGGGATTTTCCGTCCCGGTATTCCCGGGAAATTTGTAAATTTTCATGCCCCGCTTTCGCGAGAATTTCGTCCCGAATTTCCGGGAAAGCACTTAAATGGAAGAAAACTGAGTAAATTTCTTTAGTTAGTTTTTATCTGCAATTTATTAGACGATTTACATAAGATGACTCTAGTATGATGACAGCAATAAAACCAACAAGGGAAAAAGTATAACTGATTGAAAGAATCTTGTAGACATTTCAAGTATACATTATAAATTTGTCAGGCGTATAGACAACATGCGTAATTCGTTTCACAGAAATTTGACAATACTTTAAGAAATTTAAGAGAAAAAGTATGTAGTGAGTTCGAAAAATCCTTAATTATTCGCATAATTTTTAACTGCAAAGTTACAGAAAATATTTTCTGTTATGTATGAGAACGTCTGATCGGATCTATGATCAGGATATTGTAGGAAAATTTAATAGACAACAGGTTGAAGCTTAGGGTGTCCAAAATTCTGTTTTGCGAGATACATTTAAATGTACCTAAATCATTTATAATGTCTTTTTCCAAATTTCAACTTTCTACGACAAATGGAGAAGGATGAAAAACAAATCTTAATTTTTTTCTTCATCAATATTAACGACAAACGACAGCCAAAGAAAAATTAATATTCTCGTATTGTATAATTTTTAAAAAATAGTTAAAATAAAAACGTCATTAAAAAACACATAAAAAATTATGTTGAATTAAAAAAATATAAAATGTAATTTTGTTTATCCACATACATTTTTTCGGAAAATTTACGAAATACGGGCTTATTTATTTTTATTTAGCTATCGTTTTATTCATATATCATTATTGTTTATGACAAAAAATTTCATAAAAATATCAACAACATAAATGACTGAGTAAGACCCTGTTCCAGTTATTATAGGATGTTGAAATTTGACCAAAATATTATGTAGTAAATTTTTTGTCAGTACATTTACAATACTGTTTTAAATGTCTCAGCTGTTGAAGTAGCGAGAGTAGAGATAATTAAAGTTTTTAATCCGGTATTCCGAGAAGTTAAAAAATATTTTCCGTTGTACCGGGAAATCAAAAAGTTCGGGATATTGCGATCCCTACTTGTGACTGACTGCCATCCTAACTACCTAATAACCAAGAGCCAATTTGCTTGGCAACGTTCTTCTAAAGAAAACAAAAAATGTATTTATTCATCCATCCATCCATCCATCCATCCAACTCAAATGTTTATCCTGTGTTTGTTATTAGTAACGCTTGTTGATTTCATAAAACCTTCTTTATTTTTCTGTAGTCGTCCTATAATCTGAATGTACTTATGTATGTTTGTCTGTCTGTATGTGGCTGAGTGCTTCTTTTACTTCTTTCTTTATGTTCTATTGTAATATTATGTACAGTCGTCCTGTTTGGTGTTGTTTGATTATGATGGTTGTGGACAAAAAGTACAATATTCAAAAAAAAAAAAAATTAAGCTTTGCCAATTCGTCATTTCATGTTAATTCGCATGTCTTCTTTATTTTACACATTTTGTTTTTATTTTATTATGTGTTTTGTTATTGGTGGTGTTACCTTTTTTTGTAAAACAGTTTTGTTATGTTTTTATTATTCTTATTCAAATTGTAATTTTTCACTTCAATAGAATACTAATGATATAATTTCGCTGACATAATTGTGAAATTAAACGAACGATTTTAGATGTGTTGGGTCAATAATTTTAAAAATCATTTGCTTTGATAAGCAATGAAAATCTTGAGTTATAGGGAATCCTCCTTTCTTTGTTGCAAACTTTATCCGTCTTAATTACTTAAGATATTGTATCGTAAGCATCGCTTCTTTAACGACAATGCCTTCAATGCTTCATATTTTTTTTATCTTCAATGCAATCTCTTCTACTTCATGTCAATTTAGCAAAAATCTTATTTTTGTGAAAAAGTGAAAGTCCTGATATTGGGGGAAATCCCCAGCTTTTTTGCCGTACACAAAATAAATTAGAAAAAAATTGTTGCTTTTTGCTTTTAATACAACCAATTATGGACCGAAATTCTTGAATTTCAATAGCAGAATTCTTAGACGAATTCGAGATTCTTAAGCCTTCGGAAAATGGTTTCTACTTGACACGCAGACGGACAGAAGTACGTATTAGTTATATATTTATTAGGTAACAGAAAATTTTATATAATTAACATATTTTACTGACAGAAATCGTATTCCATCTGTATGCTCAAGTAACGCAGTCAGTATACCGTATTTACTATTTTATCTTAGAGATTGATCTTTCATTCCTATTCAGTTCTCTTTTACACAAATGCTTTATTAAATATTTCAGGCTTTGTGGGCGTTATTTATTTTGAAGGTCTTCAGCTAAAACTATTCAAAGACGTAGATTACAGTATTGTCAAAACTATAAGTTGATATTTTCGAAATTTCATATTTTATAACATAAAAAACTTGCAATTGATCTTGTCTCGGTTAGGCGGTTTCAAAACAAAAGTTGAGAGAATTATAATTTAAAACCAGCATTCATGGTGTCTTTTGTGCGTGGAAAACTTAACCATAATATCTGTCTTATAATAGTCCAATTTTGAGCCCAATTTCCAGTAGTAGTCATTGGTAATGCTGAAATTATACCATCGTCAACTAGCATCCAGTTCATAAGCATTAATGGCATATTTTTTTCTAAACATAAGATATCGTTTGAGGTCAGAAACTAATCAAGCCAATTTTTAATACCTTGTTCTAATATAAAGCATATTCAAGCTACAACATTCTAAATCGAACGAAAACAAAATAATAACACTGTGCAAGTCTCAAATTTTAACATGTTGGGCACTAATTTGACTACGCTGAATTCAATGGTGGCAGCCGATTTTAGAAGTTAGCGCTGGTATTCACGAAGTTTGGGTTTAAACTTTATTAAGGAAGTAACACAAATAATAGAAAATCAGCAATAAAAGGGACATTATTTGTGTAAATCTATTGAATATATACACCTATTACAAATTAAATTATTCTTAGCCCAATTTTTAATATATTTATATTTTGGTTTGAAAAATTGCTCATTGGTAACACTAAGTAGTTTACTTAGTGAATTGTTTAAAGTTTAGTAATTTAGCGTTTAAAATATATTTGATGTTAAGAATTCATGATTCTTTACTTAAATAGAATATTATTTGTTTATTTTGTTTAAATTTAACAACTAAATTATTAAATTTAAGAATAAAAATTAATTTTCCTAACCCCTCTTTAAGCCTTTCAAAATAAATATCTCAAAAAACGAACGACTTAGTTATACTCAATGGGTTCCCGTCTTGTTAAAAAATCAGTCTCATTTTCGAGCACAGTGTAACTAGAAAGGACAATGTCTGGATTAAACGAAGAGTTGGGCAAAACATCCGATCCACTATTTTCCAAACAATTTTTAACTGGTCGCGAAGCATGAAGAGGAGTAATGTCATGATCATCTTTTATCTGGTCTCTCTTCAAATAAATCAATTATGTTCGGTACATGTCTCCCGTTTCACCTGGTTTTAACAGCTCATACTGACGACATCCTTCCGATCCCACTAAATACAGAGAATTTCCATAGCCCCATAGAATTTCGGCTTTAGTATCAATTTTAGTGCTTTGTCGGATCATACATAAGATTTTTGGCGTTTCGGATTAACTTAATGCATCCAATTTTCACAGCACAGCATTTCAGACATGCATTTGACGTCTCTTCGCTTCAGTTCATGGGGTCTCCAATTTCTTTGTTTTGGGAGGAATCCAAAAGCAAGAATTTTGATCGAACAAAGCCCAAAACAATTCTTCATATTCAAACTTCGTTGCCTGGGCGGTACGTTCCTTATCTTGCACATAAAAGTCGTCTCATTTAAATCATGCTAAAGCATGATGTCCATAAAATTTCACCAAAATACAATGCCTTTCCGTTCCTTTTTTATACTATAAACGCAATCTAGGTTAAAACGAAGATAATTAATGCGTACACTCAATATTGAAACATAATATCAAATGTTTTATATTATTACAAATTATACGAAAATTTCAATATTTTACAATTTAATCACAATTTTATATCGTTAATAGTTTACCCCAATAAAATTAATTTTCTTCATTATCAAATTTCAAATTCATACTATTTACATTAAAACAATGACCAAATTCAACAGTTTAATTCAACAAAAGTAATCTCTTAAATATTCAACAACTATGCAACATCCTCTCTTCCTATTTGTGTTTTGTTGCATGAATACATATTTTGAAGTTTCTATTGTTTGCAGTAGTTATTGTTTTGTCCTGATAACTCTTCAAAATAGAATGGAACAATGCAGCTTTTATACATTTGCATATATAGCAACAACTTGTTCATTATATATTCTGATTTCTTTTGTATATATTTGTGTAAAAAGTTTTTGTTGTTGTTGTATAAAATTGCCTGGAAATATGATACTAGTGACACACAATCATCAGCAATGCCCGCAGAATGGGTGTACGCTTAAATTCCTAAAGAAGGAAAAAAGTGGGAAAGAAGCAAACAAAAATTCTAAGTCCATCGTTTTAATGTTTGTTTTCATCATCATCATCCTTATGATTGTTGTGGATGAAAAAGCTGGTTAAAGGTCTTCTTTCTACCATCTGTAAAACGAATAGTTAGCTGGTACCTTGTCTTTTTGCCATTCTATATTGTTTGTGTTTAATTTACGTAATGGGTGCAATAGTGGTAAATAATATAATAATTTTTTTTTTTCTTTAGAGACCTAGTTGGAAATTTTGTAAGTAAAATTTTAATGACACTCCAAAATAACTTTTAAAAATTTTTATCGTATAAAAACTCAGTTTTGTCATCACAATTCTAGTTTTACAATTTCAATAAACTTTGGTCCAGTTCTTTTTTTAATATTGGACACATTTTTCATCCGATTTTCTGTAAATATCCTTTCTTAGCTAAACAACAAAATTATTAAGAAAACGTTATCACTCTTTGTCTTTATAATTTTTTGATAGATATTTTAATGAAGGTAATTCTAAAGAAAAAAATAAGAACTATCCATTAGTGCTAAGTCCAAGCCCTTTTGATCTGAACTATTAAAACTTATCATTTTAGCTTATAGTTTTAAAATCTCAAAGCTAGCATTAGGCAGATATGATCTTTTATGCCGACCTTTTGTTTACCATGCTAACTTCAGTTTTCGAAGAAATCTAATTATCTTGTTGGATGAGAGAACAAATACATTATTTGGAATCTGTATGACCTGCCCGAGAAACTTCAGCCAGCGATACCCCACAGCAGGATAATCACATAGTAAATGGTCCAGATGTCTCATCATACATCATGCAAAATTTCTATACTGCCCTATTTCAACATTTTCTAAGATATTATTGATATTATCTAAAACCGCAATGCCCGTTAAATAAGTCCGTTTATACTCTGAGTTCGTTTTTATCGATTAGTAGAGTTTTATGGGATCTACCACGCGATAATGTGACAATCATCTTAGCTTGTCTTAGACTATAGACATTCTAATGTAGGCGAGCAAATTTCGCCTTTACCCAAGAATTAATTCTTTACCTGGTTTAAGACCCCATTTTTATCCATAAAGACGTTGCCAGGAATAAAGGACTCCTTTTTCCATTAATTGCGATTCAAAGGGAAAATTTTTGTGCCTCATGTTCATTTCTTTCAGATACAGTTTTGGTAGTTTCCGTGCAGCACCGCATAATTTGGGCCTGTCAGCTGCGTTGATCCATATTGGTCATGGTACCGGAAGTAGAAGAATGCGCGTTTGGTTTTGATTCCAGTATAGCAACTTCTTCATCGGATGAAATGGGTACCTTAGTTGTTTCATAACCAATATCCTCCAACACTAAAGTGACATCCATTACTTTCTTAGGAGTAATAAGATCTTGAGATCCTATTGGCGTTTCGGATTCGTCCATGAGAACATGTTCTTATTACTTATTAAAATTATTTGCTCTATTTACTTCAAATTACAGTTTTTTTTTTTAAAGAGAACAATGGATAGGGAAAAGTGAAGGATATCATATAAACTGAGCATTTTCCTGTAAGTGGGCAAAGTTACAACCGGTTATTGAGTGTATCCGGAAGCCACCGTTTTAAAACAAGTTAACGTAGTGCCATTCTCCCCAAGGTCACGGTACGGTTAACAACCGGGATTAACCGTGGTTAGAATTATCAACAGATAAGCTACGTTACATCTTCCCGATCCCTAAGGCACTAGCCTCTTCACCTCCAAGCAAGGATTACCAAACAAAATGCAGTTCCACAAGCACACACATGTTCTCAATATTTCATTAATGTCAGACCTATAATAAATATGGACTTTATGGAAAAAAATTTAAAAAATTTAGTGGGATCACAAGGCTTTTGTTATTTTTAGAAAATTTTCCTCCACATTTTCCTATAATCTACATAAAAGTTTTAAATATGACATTCTGTCTACAACTTAATTTCATAGTAGGATTAGAGAAATGGTTTGCAGCCTGAACGAATAATTTAAGAAATAAATATTGTTTGTTGTCTTATTATCTTTGGTTACATTTTCATTATTTATACATTTTTAGTCTTTTCTTTTTATACCCTTCACCACAGGTGAAAGGGGTATACCTAAGTTTATCATTCCGTTTGTAATTGCCACAATTTTCTTCGGAGAACAAAAAAGTTTGAATTTTTTGCATCCTTATAAGAGGTGATGTTGATAGGACGAAATTGCGTTTATGAAGCCCACCGATAACTGCCATCTATAATATTTATAATCCTCTCGAGAATTTTGATATTGAAATTCTGCAAGATCGGTTCATAAATGGCAGAGATATGTATAAAAAACTGTTTTTAGTTTTTTTCGACTTAAAAATGCTTTAAATGACGTTTGTGAAGCCTACCAATAACATAGATATATGATATAAATAAAAAGATCAGAAATTTTTGCAGACCTTTCTTTTTACCGAAATTCAGAAAAAAACTGTTTCAAAAATAGAGGAGATATTAAAAAAGGTTTTTCAAACCGGTTTCCGTTTTTCTGAAGCCCCTATATAAGCTAGGGTCTAAACAAAATCGGATATTTATTCTGAATTTTTGCGCTGAAGAAATGAACTCAGTCGGTTCATTAGTAACGGATATATCGGCCAAAATGCATTTTTGACTAATATCCAAGTCCTTAATAGACTACGGACTTGGTTTTTATACAGATCGATTACAAACATTTTTCTTGAATTTCGGTTTTTTTTAATCAACCATATTAGTTCATAAACAACCGAGTTATTGTCTATTAAATTCTAAAAACATTAAAATATATTACATTTTCATATAACATCTCAACTGAAGGGTATATAAGATTCGGCACTGTTGAATATAGCACTCTAACTTGTTTTATATTATTTCTCTTTTCTTTTCTTTTCTTTTCTTTTCTTTTTTCTTACGCTGTATTGTTTTGTTTAGGTCTGTAGTACGTTGACTGATAAACGGAAGGAAGTTGGTTGAGTTTTTCATAAAAATAGAAATTGTTTATATACAAAATAAAAAAAAGAAAGAAATAAAAATGCTTAGATAACGAAAAAACATAAACGAGAAAAAAAGGCAACACAAAACAAATTGTCGCCATTCATATTCATATGTAGATATGCGTTCGCACTTTTTTCGAAAAATTTAAACAGTCAGCACTAAAAATATGACAACAGTGGAGTTTTTTGTAAAGAATGAATAATTAACTAAAATATTAAATGGTTGAAAATATCATATGAAATAATATTTAATTCATAATTCTGTCTATTTTCAATTTTTTATTATTTTAACTTTTCAATGATTTTTTTTTTAATTTACTGTAGGTCCATTGAGAACTGGCAACTTTCTTGATTTTTATTATTCCACAAACAATTGATATTTAAAATGTTACTTCCTTTTAATTGATATTTTGTATTTAGGATTTTTTTTTAAATTTTTCTCATTACTGTAAACATGATACAGCAATAAATACTTTCAACATTCTATATCCCTACAGTACTGCTGCTAGGAAAGTAACTCTTTTTAACAAGACTTTTCACTTAGTTTTGGTTACTTGACTGAGTACAATTTAATATCTTTGGATAATTTGCAATTATGTGTTCTTTGCAATGCAAGAAGATTCAAGCGGCTGGTAAATTGTCTCCAAGTAATCTGGAAAGTAGTCAGTTACTAATATTGGACTGGCTTCTAACTATACAATATTTTTATAATCCATGCTGAGTAAATTCTCTTCAATCTAAATAAGATATGTGCTTTGCACATTACTTTTAAAGGGTTATTCCAAAATGAATTTTGTAATCACCAGTACGATGGTTGTCATCCGAACTTCAGGAATATAAATTTATTTACAAACATACATATCTATATAGACATGGAGTGATTATAGTAAATATGATACGAATACAATAATTATACATACACGAATATTCTCTGAACTTGAGTATTATATAGTTCCCCATATATGCATTATAATTACTGTTGTTTTTGTTGCTGTTATTAATGTCTTTTGCCATTGTTGTTGGACTTTTGATGAGCCCATATTTTTGTGGAGGGGTTTTGTTCTAAAAAACAATAAAATACTAAATAAATATCTTCTCAAATGTGCGATAACAATATTTTGTTAATACCTCTTTAGTGTGAAACGTGTCAAATATTCATATATTAAATACTCGTAATGTCAAACAAATTTATGATAACTAAGGGGATTTTTTTAGAGATATAATATCTGAAAATTCTTAGTAACAATAAAATTAGAATTTAAAAAATTTTTAAATTAAAAGAAAACTAACTTGCATACTTAAAAATATTTATATTGAAAACGATCTTAAATAAATATGTAGGTACACTTAAATGCCTCAAAACCTTGGTCTAATTTTTCCAAAATATATGAGGAATTTCAAAAAATTTGAAAATTTTGAGTAAAAATATTTTCAACATTTTTTCTTCTGAAATGAACAACAATTTGTGGTTTTATTATACAATATTTATGCGTGCAAAGTCTGTTCGAGTTAATAATTTTTATCAATCAAATGTTGTGGAGGTTAAAAATGTTAAAAATATAGGTTTAAATTAATCGAAATTAAACCTTTTTTATTTTCTTTTTTTTAAGTTAATTTTCGCAAAATTTTAAACATGTATCCTATTTAATGATAAGTTTTGCATCGAAAATAGTTTTTATTAATTTAAAATTAAAACTATAATGCGAAATATATGGGGATAATTTTGAGGTTAAGAACGTCTTTAGTCCATACAATTATAAGTCCTTAAAATATTTTGATGCCACTTGAATTTTAGTACTAAGCAAATAAAATGCTTTCATTTGACATCAATATTAACATAATTCTACAATTGTACTTGGAAAATAAAGTAACTTATTTCGTCAAAACTTAACAAAGCGCTACAAAAAAGTTGGAAGGAGCAAACAAAGATTTTATACCAGCTTTGAAAACTGATTAAAAAGGCGATCCAGATATTTTTAAAAAGTACAAACCAAAACAATCTTGGGATATATTTAATATATTACTAGCAACGTCAAATCCGCTCATCTCTAGCATTCGAAGCCAATGGAAAGTAAAACATTGGGGCTTGGATGAAGAAGCAAAAGGACTACTAGAGGACAGAAATAATATAGAATGGAATATTAGCAGGATATTTCCCAACCTAATGAATAATAGTTATAATTTTCTTTAATTTTTATTTAAGTAAAAAATTAAATAAACATTTAAAAACTTTTAGTTATTATAAAAAATAAAATTTTTGTCCTTAATGTTATTTAAATAAAAAACAAAATAGGCATTCTTTTGTCCAAAAACAACCGACCGGTTCTAATGGAATTTGTTCTAGAATTGATAAACTAGAAACCTGTTCACAAAATTATCCTGGGTATAATGTTTTTTTATCTGCTGATTAAAAAAATCTTTACTAAATGCTGCAAAAAATTAAAAGTTCAACTTTAGCCTTAAATTTCTCAACAACTGCTAAAACGATTTTAATGAAATTAAAAGTGGAGAAAAATTTAAGAAAATATCTCTCCATCAAAAAAAAAAAAAGACAAACAATTTTTTTCTAGAATATCTCTTTCGATTCAAAAGTTACAGAGTTTTGGCCCATGAAAAACGATTCTGAGCCACTGTGCAACGTATTGGATAGGTCATGTTGATTTTGTGCGTTTTTTTTTATTACAGAATCGTAATCAGCCTCCAAAAAATATTTTAATTATATAAAGCTATTTAATTTTTACGTAAGTATCGTATTATTATCGTACTTTATCAATACTCATCGTACCTACATCAGAATCCCAAAAATCAATTTTTCAGAAGACTAATGTTCTGCAAACATATTTTAAAAACCATTTTAAAATTATTAATATTATATCTTTTATTTATGTTAGAAATTTACTTTTTTAGCTGGAAAACACAACATCCATAGAAAACACATAATTAATTTTAATATAGTCAGTCAGCTTTAATAGAAACAAATATGCATACATTAAATTCCCAGAAAAAATCCTGCAAAAAAAATCTATTTAACTTTCTAATTAGAAAAAGTTATTATTTGTGTTTTCTTTTAAAGAGTTAATTAACTCAATATCAATTCATAAAATACTATGCTACAGCAATAATAGTACGAGTATTTAGATGCATCAGACAAAGCCAAACAGCACCACAAAATCAATTTAACTCATTTTAAATTAGTTTTTATTCATTCTTGTTTAATTTTATATTCCTTTATTTGCCATCCGAGTATAGAAAGTATATTTATGTTTATTTATTAACAATTTAATTAATAAAATAAAATATAAAAAAAAAAAATAAAACAACAAAATGCTAATGATTTTACAAAAAGACTTCTCAACTATGAAATGTATTTATTGAGGGGAAGTGAAGTATATGAATTTATCACACTTGTACAGTGTTGCTAGAATTTGCAAAAAAAAAAAAAAAAAAAAAAAAAAAAATATTAAAAAGTGCTAAAAATAAAAAATGTTAGAAAAAAAGTGCTAAGAACAAAAACTGTTTTTATAAAAAAAGAGATATAATATTTATTTTCAGGGTTAAAGCTTAAAGAACATTAAAGAAAATAATAAATAAAAACACATTCTGAAATTGATTCTTGAGAAAGTGAACAAAGTTTATGAGTGGATTTTTCAAAATTCCAATTCTATCATGTTGTCCAAGTAGGTTTTATCTGAATTATAGTGCTATACGTATTCCAAATAACATATGGGTTAAGATTTTGACGAACTGAATAAAATTTTCTTTCTTGATTTTTAAAATCTCATTTATTATTAAAAATCAGATACAGTATAATCTCGAGTATCTATATAATTATTGCAGACCCCAATCCGTATTGTTGAATTATCCGGATTATTGAGGCTTTTTTTCTAGTCTAATTTTGTTAGAAAAACTATTAAAATATATGTCTTTTATTTAATATATGAAACACTTATAACAAATAACATTTCATATTTTAAATTTGTTTATCTGAAAAAAAAAAAGAAAATTGTTTGTACTCTTTTTACTGAAGAATTTTTAAAACAAACATTGACTGAAAATGAAGGAATTCAATTAGACTGAACTCTTACATTATAATTATATCATTTCTTATTGTATTTTTCAAGTTATACTAAAATTTCAATAAGAAATTTCATTTTATTATTTAATTATTTAGTTATGGAATGGAAATTATATTATATTAATGAAATTGATTTGCTAGTGCATATTTATGTATCTTTTGTTTAAAATGCATGTTTCTGCATATTTTGCCATAAATGCATATTTTTACATCATATTTAGTGCAATATTCCAATTTAAAATTATTTTTTTGTGTAGAAAAAAACAATTCTGTGGACTTTTGATAAAATGACTTAAGTCTACGTAACAAAATTTTCAGAAGAGCTAAAAAATGCTTTAAAATATTAAAAATACCATGTACAAATTAATATGTGGCCATTTCTCCAAAACTAACAATCACAGAAGGACGATGATTATTGTAAAAGGTGCGTCATCAGAAGGTTCCTTATATATCTGGTACTAGCGGACCCGGCGAACTTCGCCTCGCCCCAATTTTAAGCCTTCAGACAAACTTTAGAGTAATATAATATATATAAAAATTATTCCTTTACGCTAAGAATTTTCAATTTTTTCATTTGAAAAGCCATTAAGGAATAATTCCACACAAAATTCCATACAAAAAATCTTTTTTTGATTTTTTTTGATAAATATTGCACTGAATTTCAATTGATTGTAATGCTTTTACCGTATATGGATATAATGTGTGATTTACGACAATCCGGAATCAGTTTAACAATACACAAAACTCGTATAAATTGCAGCAAGAAAAATAACACATTTACTGTAGCAAATTACAATGCCAAAATGACACCTGTCAGATTGCGCAAAGTCTAAGTCAACGTATAACGTCATCTATCGGATTTTGGCTGAGAACTTTCTATTTTTTTTTTTTTTTTTCATTTGGAAAGGCATTAAGGAATAATTGTACACAAAATTTCATACAAAAAATCAGTTTTCGATTTTTCCAATTTTCCGCATTTCGCATTTTCCGCAATTTTCCATGTTTTACACCAAGAACTTTCCATTAAGGAATAATTTCAAACAAAATTTCGTAAAAAAAAATCAATTTTCGATTTTTCCAATTTTTCGACTGTTGCGGAGAGATTTTCAAATTTTCCGCATTTCGCATTTTCCGCAATTTTCCATGATTTATACTAAGAACTTTCTATTGTTTGATTTGGAAAGCCATTAACGAATAATTTCACACAAAATTTCATACAAAAACTCGATTTTCGATTTTTTCAATTTTCCGACTTTTCCGGAGGGATTTTACAAAATTTTCTTCCGTAAAAACCTTCTCCTCGAAAATACGAACAACTGACAAAAAATTTTACAGAAATCGGCCCAGCCGTTTTCATTTTATGAATTACTATATATTTTTTACACCATTTTTATATGTATAGATTAAGATGCGAAATTACACAGAGTAAATAATTTCGTTGCGAAGAAGTATTATCCTAAAATATTCGACAAAAAAGAAGCTACCGATGAGATTATTCTGTCTGAGATCACAAAAAGCTGTATAGAGATACCCTTAATATTATTTTAGAAAAATCAATCTATCATTAAGACCATAGCCATCGAAAGAAGTGTTGCCAATACAGTTGTTACAATTTTAGATTCAAACGAAGAAATATTAAAGTCTTTCCACATCAATTAAAAATGCATCTATCACATCTGTTGATGTCGAACGGTAAGCTGTCTAAGGTCTTTACTGCATATTTATTTTTAATTTAATATGATACTGAATTCAAATTTTATATTTTTTTTAATAAAAATTAAGAAATAAGTGTATATTTTATTTATTTTTAGGGCATATTTTAGCATTATTATTGCATTTTTTAAGCGTCTAAAACACACTTTTTAAATTCATTTGCTAAATGAAACCTAGCAAATTTTATTTGCTAGGTTAACTGTTTGTAATTATATAGGTTTTTACAAAGTTTATTTTGCTAAATACACTATTTAAAGATCGCATAAGCTACCATCGTTTTAGAAAAAGCAAAAATAATTCGAAAAGTGCTGAAAAAGTGTGAGGTGCCAGATTGTTTTTTTCGTGCTAAATGAGTTTAAAAAGTTCTAGATCTTGCGCTAAAAGTGTTAAATTGGCAACACTGCACTTGTATGAATATATATATATATATATATATATATATATATATATATATATATATATATATATATATATATATATATATATATATATATAGGAAAATATATCAATTTCAGTTTTGTTGTTAGTGCTGTTCTCTGGAAACAAATGACTAATTGTTAAAGTTAGGGACGAAATTCATACCCTAACAGTTGGCTGTTTGTCTGTACTACATAATGAAAATCAGTTACGTTTTGTGGGAAAAACTTTGTTAAAAAAAATTGAAAAATTTTAATTGAATTGCAATTAAAATTGCTTGACATTGCAGTGGAATTGTGAAAATTTTATTTTTTTTATTCAAATGTAATAACAGCTTTTAAGGTTATTTGAAAAATTTAAATAAAGAAAATTATTTTTTAATTTATAAGACTTCAGCTGCAGTAATGATCGTTATTTCTAATTAAAAAAATATGTCTTATTTTACTATTTAATTGTTGTAAAAAATTTAACATTTAATTTTAAACTCTATAAATATCAAGTTATTTGTATACATATACTTTCTTTATGTGTTTAGATCCTGCAATAAAGGTCTATATATCTTATTATATTAGTGCGCTATAATATTAAAAATAGTAAATAAAACTAAAATGCAAATGAACAATACAAGTTTAGAAACTAATTTAAATAAAAATTCCATTTACTTTTTGTTTTTCATTTCAAATGTGCAAAAGTTAAATTAACTTTAACTGGGAAAAATAGTGTCTACTAGACAATAATAAAAAATTAAAAGAGAAAAGGAAAAAAAACATTAATTGTTTTCAATTAAATTTAAAATAAGAGGAGTGAGATAAGATAAATAAAACAAAAATTATTAGAAGTTTTTGGTAGAACCAAGACGTCAGACAAAAAAAAAAAAAAAAAAAAAAAAACGTCATAAAAGTAAAAAATTCAAAAGTATTCTCATTATTTGAATTTGAAAAAAAATCAAATAAAATGCAAAAAATTCCTAAAAAAATTTTTTTTGAAACATAACCTACGATATAAAGGCAGATTCTAAAAACATTTTAGAACAGGTCTATATCTACTTTTGTCCATTTGGAGAGTTTTATTCACTTAAAACAAATTTAAAAAATTCTTTCCTGCTGACAATTTTAAATATAAAAATATAGATTTTTGAACTTGTTTTTTTTTCAACGATTTTTTCAAGCGGCAGTAAAATTAAAAACTATTCTGCTGGAATATTTTTTTAATACAATTTTAACAGTATTTTTATTTGAAACTTTTTGCACTTTATATGATTTTATTTAATAATTGGATTTAGCTGATTTTGCAGAGTTTGCGTAGTAACAGAAAAAATTATAACCAATAGTTGTCAATAGTGTGAACAAAAAACTTAAAGTTAAACTTAACTAATTGATTTAACATTTTTTATACTTTTTGGTGTATAAATTTTATGGGAAAAAAATTTAGAATGTTTAATCATCTTTAGTATCAAATGCTACATTCGTGTATAAGGTGGGGATTTTCTGTTATATTTAAATATATTTCTTGTTATAATTTTTTAAGTTATTGTTATTGGCACAAGTGTTAAACATGCAATAGTTTGAAATAATTGCCTAATTAGCGGATAAATGCTATAAAGTAAGTTAAAATGAGATTTGACAGATTATATATAAAAATAAATTAATATTATTCTATAATTTCTTAATTAGTATTTATTAGAAAATATTAAAATTAGACTCAGTTCGGGGAAAATGTTACTTATATTACCCGCTTAAAATTAAATTTATTCAAATTTTTAATGATTGATTGATTGAAAGGAGAAAAATTCCGTTTTTAGAACGATTGTTGGGAGGCTTTTATTAGATAAGATTAGGTAAATATTGTATAGATGAGGATGTAATTGCAAGTTAAAAGCTTAGATTGATTATCTATCTTTTTAAATATATATATACACAGCCTGCCACTTCAATATGGAATCACATTTTTTTAACTTTAATTAAGCATATCTCCTAAACTAAAGATCAGAAAAAAATAATTTTTTGCGCAACTAAATTTCAAAGTGTTGACTTTAGTTTCCTGAAGAAATAAAAAATATACATATTTTGTTATACTAAAATTATGCATTTATTTAAAGACATGTATTTCTGTGGTACTTTTTCGTGTGTCACTTGAATAAGGAATATTTTAAAACTAAGCAAACTGCAATTTATTTTTAAATTTTAGGTTATAAAAATTAAAGTTATTAACTTCTAGCATTCAATTAGTAATGAGTACTGCTACCATTTTTAGAAATAACCTTAAAAATGCGATTTGGCATCGACTTGTTATTGCATCCTTTAATCGTCTCAAATTGTTTTTCTCCTTCATAAACTTTTCTTGCAACCCAACCCCAAACATTTTCCATTGGATTCAGGTCGGGTGAATATATCTATATATATATATATATATATATATATATATATATGATGTGATTTTTAATCGCATATATTTTGCTTATAGCGATAACCGATGTAACAATACTATTGTGATTTTATTATTTCTGGCCATAGGCACCTATTGCATATATCTTTGTCGAATACTTTTGCTCGTAAGGAAAATTATTAAATGTTTAGTAAAATCAGTGGCAAATTTCAGCGAGGAAAAAAATTTAACTCTAACAAATCAACATGATTTCTTAAAATTTTAATAAAAATTGTTATTGTAAAAAGTTGGCAACTATAATATTGTTAAATACCATGATTTTCTATTCTGAAATATAGATTTAAATTCATGAAATCTATTACTTTATATTAAATTTTACTAAACTATTTTACAAATCTTTCCCATAATGATAGATATTTTGGAACGAATTTTTATTTTTTTTATTAATTTTAAATCTCACAAGAATTCTCTATACAAAGGCGATCAAATATTTATGATGGTTTGGCTTATCTTGATGCTTCATAATTGTTTATGAGCCTTCGACGAAAATAATTGTTATTTTGATGGAACAGCTAAATATAATTTTTTTTATAATACGATATTACTTAATACCCTATACCGTAATACCGTTCAAATATCCCTTAATTTTGTTTATAGAGCAAATTCTAGTACAAGGGAAGTCAATTAACAATTATACCTTTTTGACACTTTTCCTATATAATTCGTGATTATTGAACTGTTGCACTTTTTTACAATGGAAATTAATATTTAAGTAAGTATGTCTACCTAGATATCTGAAATCGAAATATTTCCTTCTAGATTCAAAATAATCAAAGTTCTTGTAAACGGCCCCCATTTCTACTATTCTACGTTAAAACAATAAAGGATTTGCCTCCAAAAGTAAAGGTTTTATAATGATTCTAGTAAATAATATTTGGTATGTTTGGAGGGTTTCTCCTTGACATATCTGCATCACTAAATCAACGATTGGTAGCAGTTGTAGCCATGATCGTTTTAATATTGAGTCTTAAGATAATTTTTAAGTATCTTCATAATAGAACTACACATCAATATTATTTCAGTACTTTTACCATAATGTAATTCTAAACTATTCTAAATTTTTGTAAAATATAATCCAATCCGATTAAATGATAGAAATAAGTATTTCGAAAGAAATAAGTTTCAAAAGAAATTAAATGAAAGAAATAAATTGGGAATAATATAATTTATATATATATATATATATATATATATATATCTTTTGAAATAAATTGGAAATAATTTCATTTGTTTCGGAACTTATTTCTTTGGAAGTTGTTTTACTGAATTTGTACTTATTTCTATTCTGATAAAAAATTAAATTTTTATTTGAAATTTGGGAGTTTCTTCATTTTTACTGTTACTTATTTCATTTGGTAATTATTTCACGGAACCGCAAATTTGTTTTAAAGCCAAAGTTTTATTATTTTCATTACTCTATTCTATTCTATTCTATTCTATTCTATTCTATTCTATTCTATTCTATTGTATTCTATTGTATTCTATTCTATTCTATTCTATTCTATTCTATTCTATTCTATTCTATTCTATTCTATTCTATTCTATTCTATTCTATTCTATTCTATTCTATTTTATTCTATTCTACTGTATTCTACTGTATTCTATTCTATTTTATTCTATTCTACTGTATTCTACTGTATTCTATTCTATTCTATTCTATTCTATTCTATTTTACGTCCAAAGTCTGTTAACATTTTACAGATCGCATTCCTTAGTTTTATTTATTACACGAATATTGCTGCTACATCCATTTACCTTCTACGTGCTGTGAGTTTTTTTCTAACACCTAGTAACTATTATTTGTTTGATTCAATAAAAAATTAATTTTATATCCAGAAAAAAGAAAAAAAATTAAATTGAGTTGATTCCAGTTGGAACAATTAATGTAATAGTTTTTTTTTTTTTTAATAAAATTGTAGTTGAGTTAGACAATTTAGTTTCAACCCTTTCGCTCACTTTAAGGTCAAACAGAGCCAATTTGTTTAAAATCGGAAACACTTTTTATCATAAACTATTTCACTATATATATAAAACAAAACTACACAGAGAAAAAAACATTCATATTTTTTTTTTTATTATGAATCGAACATATTATGAATCGAACATGACTTTTACCAAACTCCTTCATAAAAGTTATTTTCTTTTTTTCATAGATATTACTAAATTTTACTTAATGATAAATTTAGAAATTTCGCAAAAATCTTAATTAGGATTTACGAGATTTTATTGCAAATGCTAACTAAAAATAGTTATACATGAAAATATTAAAAATAAATGACTTAAAATGACAATTTTCCAAGATAAATCTGTTACAGAAAAATATGTGAAAATTTGCACATGTATCATTTTAATAAAAAGCACTAATTAATCTTTTTTTGTTCCCATTATGAGGCTAAAAATATGTATGAAAATTTTAGAAATTATTCTTAAATATTATGAACTGAAATTAATAAAGCTAAACTTTTATATTTCTGTACAGACTTTTCTGTATATACTTTATGAATATTAATCATTTAAAAATTATTTCCTAAATTTTCATTTAAATATTAGTATTTAGTACATATGACTTTTAAAATAAAATGTTACTTTCAAAATCGGTTTTTTGTGTTAAAAAAAAAAAAAAAAACTTTTTTTATTCGACATTCGCAAAATTATCATTTAAAAAAGAACCGAAAGTATTTAAACCGAAAAAAAGGTTTTAAAACCGTCGATCATCCTAATATGAATATATTATAATACCCTGCAACTTTTATTCATAAATTTGAGACATTTTATAAGTATAAAGAATTTATGTTATCAAACTTTAAAGCAATACTTTACATTTTTTGTTAAAATAAAAGGTTTTTGCGACCCATCTACAAAGTTCGTACGGACCCCTTGAGAACCGTTGCAATTAAAGATATTTTAATTATTTTTGCCTTTACCCCTAGAACAGAGCAAACTAAATATTTTTGCGAATTAGAGAATTTGCTTTAAAATGGCATCGATTTGTTAGTGCATATTTTTGTATCATATTTAGTGCAATATTCCAATTTAAAATTATGTTTTGTGTAGAAAAAATAATTCTGTGGACTTTTGATAAAAAAACTTAAGTCTAAACGACTTAACGATTCTATTCTATTCTATTCTATTCTATTCTATTCTATTCTATTCTATTCTATTCTATTCTATTGTTTAAAAATTTGTGGAAGAGCTAAAATATGTTTAAAAATATTAGAGATACCATGGACAAAGTAATATGTGGCCATTTCTCCAAAACTAACAATCACAGAAGGACGTTGATTATTGTAAAAGGTGCATTATCAGGAGGTTTCTTATATATCTCGTATTAAGATGTGAAATTCATAGAATAAATGATTTCGTTTCGGAGAAGTATTGTCCTAAAATATTCGATAAAACGATATCACCGAAAAAAGTTTTTGATATATCAGCCCTTGGATAGCCTAAAACATAGAGATAAATACAGACTTTTATGGTCAAATTTCCAGTCATTTATCTGAAGGCAGAACAAGTTCGTTTAATATCGATTTTTGTTTTAGTTGTCACACGTTTTTGTAAAACATCGAGAATTGACTAATCCTTTTTAAAGAAGCTTAAGAAGATTATTCTGTCTGAGAGCCCAATAAGCTTTATAGAGCTACCCTTAATATCATTTTAGAAAAATCGATCTATCATTAAGATCACAGCCATCGAATGAAGTGTTTGCCAATATAGTTGCTACAATTTTAGATTCAAATGAAGAAATATTAAAATCTCTCTACCTCATTTAAAAGTGTTTCCATCACATGTGTTGATGTCGAACGGTAATTTTCTATGTACAAAAGCTGTTTTAGGTCCTGTAGAAAATAATAGAAAAGTATGCTAGTTAGTAAATTTTTGATAGTTATGAGGTGAATAAAATTTTACTAGTTCATAGGGCTAGTAAAAATTTTTACAAGTGAATATAAATCTTTTAAATTTTAAAAATTTATAGAAAAATTTTAATTGAACAAAATATTTGGAAAAGTAACATATATTTTGAAATCTTTTAACATTTCAAACACATAAAATTCTTCATATTCAATATTCACACATTTCTTAAAAATATTTTTTATCGTAGATAATATGATACTAAATTAAAATTTTATGTTTTTCTTTTGAATAAAAGTTAAGAAATAAGTGCATATTTTATTTGTTTTTAGGGCATCTTTTAACATTTTAGTGCATTTTTTAAGCGCCTAAAACACTCTTTTTAAATGCATGAATTTCCCGTCCCTGGTTATTGCCTATCTATTTTAATCATTTACTTGAAGTTTGGTATGCGAGTGGCCTCGAAAATACAAAAATCATTTAAAAATATTTAATAAACTTTACCCCAACATTTCCCATTTTATCCTAAAATAATTAATTTGAAAAAACACAAAAAATAATACCGAAAGATAATAATAATTCTTATTATTTTTATGCAAAACGTTTGACAATAATCCGTTCTATATAACAATTCCATTGTAGGGTTCAAAAGATTATTGGTTGGTATATATATTTTTTTTTTTTTGAAGATAAATTAAAGTATGTTCCACTTTTCCCCTCCCCTAAATATGTATATTAAAAAATTAATTTATGTATTAGAAAAAATGTTTAATGTTGTAGTTAAAACGCTACTTAACCTTTACATTAATTAATTTTTTTTAACTCTCCTTTAGTTTTCTTTGGAAATATATTTTTGATTTTGTGAAATTATTATTTTATTGTAGAAGGTATTACAAGGATTTTAACAATCTAGGAAATATTCTGCTGTTTTAACTTATATCTTTTTCTTTATATATTATAAATACCTAATGTTAATTAAATAGTAAAAAAAAAAAACAAGAAAGTTCAAGAGAAAAATCATTTTGTTTTTATTAATTTTTATTATTATTTTTGTACACATGTTATGTATTGTGTTGAGTTTTTATCTTATTTCTGTTTTCGTTAGTAGTACAAGTATTGGTCTACCATAAAATACAAATAATAAACCCTGACCTTTTATTTAATGTCTCCACTTGAAATGACAAGGACACTTGTTTTATATTCTGTTGTTATTTGAATTGTTGTTAATGGTAGGTGGTGGTATTGGTATTGCTGTTCTGGTTATCAGTTGCCTTCACTTTTTGTCAGGTTCTATATTTATAACACCTAAATGGGGTCAGTTATGTTTTTTTTTTTTTTTTTTTTTTTGGAAGGTTAAACTATTAGATACACAACAATCTATCTAAACCATCTCCAAAAGTAATTATAATTAAAAATGTTAAAAGTAATAAATAAATTTCAATGGCAATTGCGGAAATAAATATTCAGGAAAAGGATTTGGTTATAATAAAATTAAAAATAAAAATGAGAATTGGAAAAAATATTAAGAGAATTGATGTTGAATATTTATGATATATTGATAAATATGTGATAAATTAGATCAAAAAGATAAATATGTTCGTTTGTTAAATGGCATAAATTCTTTATATTTACTGTTAACTTTATAATTCTAATTTATTTTTTTTTCTTTTTATTTCAGGTATGTAACGTTAAAATTTTTACAACATCATGTAGTTAAATGTAAGCTTGACTATTTTAATATAATAAGTCAATAAATTAAAATTAATTCAGAGTATGTATACAAAATATTTTGATCGTAAATAAATTATTTCCAATTTAGTGAAATGAAATATGCAAACTAAAGCAATTAAAGCTTCCACTAAAATTTAAAATCATAGTCCTGTAACAGATAAATTACACAACAATCAACACGCGCCAGTATAATTGCGTGTTACGTATACGCACATATGGAAATACACAATTAGGGGATTCACATAGTGTCATAAAATCATATGTCATAATAGCATGAAAAAATACTGTTGTGAACAAACCCCCATAATTTAGAGTGCTATTTTGAATTTAAATCAACTAAAAATAAGTGAAAAAAAACAAAATATTAACCAATTTGTGCGAAAAGTACATTTTAGATGTTCTGATAGCAGACTCAAGAAAATAAACTAAATTTTTTATTTGTTTTAATATAAAATCATCTCTGCTGACTAAATACCACAGCACAATAAACATAGCGTACAAAGTTAGTTCTATTATTTTAAGACGCTTTTTGTTGGAAAGACAACAGCAATATTTTTAAGCCATTGAAAAATTTTAGAACATTATGACAATATGATATGATAGCACACCTTGTGAATCCCTCAAGTGAAATATAATAAAATAGTGGATTTAGTGAGTTTTGACACGAGTAGTCAGTTTTTTTTTTTTTTTTTTTGAATCGACATGTTATATAACAGTGAATTAGTAATTAAGTCTATTTTTATATTCTTTTAATATTTGATAAGTTTTTCGAAAGTAGACGAAGTTTTGCTAAAAAATTATTTCTTTTGGTTTTTGACTTTTTTTTAAATATTTATTTTTTAAAAATTGTCGAAACTGGGTTTTTGAAGCTATTTAAAAGATTTTTGAAGGAATGAAAGATTGAAATTTATTTTATACACTGCATAAGAAATAATAGTATATAATATAATGCTAATATGCTTTTTTGTGCAATTTCAAAAACGTCTTTTAAAAAAATAACTTTTTTCATAAAATCTGCGCCCCTGCATTCGTTTTTGGACGGACGGGAAGCATTTTATTGTCAATTCGATCTAAAATCTATTTTATAATTTATAATTTACAACGCCAATAAATTAAAAAAAAACTCGCGTGACATTTTTTTTTTTTTAATAATTCACAATTTCTGATCAATGCTGGATGTAGGGTGCAAATGTAAATCACTTTAAAATTTCTTTATCAACCATTTATGAAGCCTCATTTTTTGAAATATGTATAGAAAGAAATTTTTATTAACAAAACTTTGTGAAAAAAGTAAAAGAATTGTACCATTCTTTTGTAAAAAAAATAGCCATTTTTCATACTAATTTCAGAGAGCTGACTTTGAACACTTTCCACGTTTAGACGAATTGAGAGAATATAATTTTCAGAATGTATTAGAAATCACAGAATATTTAAAAAAAATTATTTCTCTCATATACCTCTGGTCTTATTTCCGAAAAACGAAATAAAGTCGAGGCAAAAAATCAAAAATTTTTCTGAAAGCTAAGGTCCTCTACCACTCTCCCATACATTTCAATTTGATCCAATCAGTGGTTTAGGACATACAGATTTATTACCAAAAATTTTGGAAACGACTACCAAAGAAATGTCCGCCGATCTAAAGGAAAAGAATTCCACATTAAATTTACAAAGAAGACTATTAAACAGGTAAGAGGGAACATAAAAATTTGGTAATGCTTTTAATGAAATGGTGTTGATCCTATTTATCGTATCAATAACACAATAAACGCAGATGGTTACAGGGATATATTTGAAAATGTTATGCATTCATATGCCGTAGAGAATATGCTATTACTTTAGACATTCGAGTAAGATAACGACACCAAATGCCGTTCGAAATTAGTAAAGAATAGGTTATCGCAAAATAATGTCTGTGTTTTAAGCTGCCCTATTCTAAATCCTATAGAGAACTTGTTGAGTGATTTGAAGAAAATCCTGTCGAAAGAAGTTATTAAAAATAGAGATAAATTATAGGGGAAAATATACAAAATATACAATATACAAGATTCCATTGAAAACTTGTCAGAAGTTCATGTCTAGTATATCCAGACAAATGCAGGAAGTTATCCAAAATAAGGATGGATGTATACCATATTAAAGACTGCGCACGAAAAAAATTCGTGCACACTTTAAGGCTTATAACTTTTACTATACTTGAAAAAAAAATTAGTACATTTTTTATTATTCTCAGTAACTATGGGCTAAATTCTGTTGTAATAGCATAATTAGTTTTTCTTATAATGAAAATTAAACAAAAGTCATGCAAACGCTTAATTCAAATTTATAACAAAAACACATGTCGACCATCAGAAATTCAGTTTTTTGAGCCATAAAAATACAAAGAGTTCATGATCACCGAAAAGGAACCCTGACAACCGAAGCAAAAGTTGATTTACAGACTGTAGGATTGAGGGAAAATCTCTATATCTCTGGATAAAATGCGACTTATTTATTAAATTGCTCAGTATCTTTTATCAGAAAATTTTAGTAAAGGTAGCCTGAAGACGCGCAAAGTAAAAAAAGTTCCTAACAGGAACGCTAGATAAAATGTGGAGGTAAAGGTGAGGTCGAATATTGTTGAGGAGAAGTAATTCCATTTTAAATTTAAAAAATTTTGATCCTTCGTTATCGATTTAGATAAAATTTAGTACATGTGTAGAGGAGGATACAGAAGCATGTAAAAATTATTTTTCTCATTTTTATTTTGAGAACTATGGCAACTCTATAACTTTGAAGGCGATTAACAAATTTATTTAAATTTATTTAAATCAAAATAATTTTTTTGCAATTGATTTGTCAAAGTTTGTGTTCTAAGATGCCATATAAAGATTTTGAAAATATTTTTTTATTAATTTATTCTTTTTTTTTTTTTTTTGTAAGAATATTCTTTAAAAAACCCATCTTTAAGGTATTTTTTATATTTTTTTAGTAAAAAGGATTATCGTTATAATTGCTACAGAGAGAATTTCAGAGAGATCAAGATTTTTAAATTTAAAATGGAATTACTCTGAGATAATTTTTTTTTTTCAAAAATATGAATGCATCTAAAGGGCAGTATAAAGTAAGTACTGTCGAACATTTTACAATCCATATCTCAGATGTTATCGGAAATGTAGCAGTTAAATATCGTTAAAAAAACAAAATTGTCGAAAAATTTTTTGGTGTAGCGAGTCATTTGTACGAGCGGGAAAATAGTACTTTATTCAAAACAAATGACGCTTTTAACAGAGATATGTACGTAAATGAGTGGCCTTGGAAAAGATTCCTATGCTGTAGTGTTGCTATGTACTAAACCGTCCAAAACTTCGTCAATTTAAGATGTATTGGGTTATAGTAAATAAATATTAAAAAACACTTAGAACTGAGTAACGAAAAGGAGTGAGCCCTTTCCACCAAAAAACGAACCGAAAATACAATAAAGCATATATTTAGGGTATTCCAAAAAAATTAAATATTTTAGTAAAAACGAATAGAAAATTAATTTTTCTTTTAAATTTAAAACTTGAATATAAAAGCTTTTAACCAAACAAAATTTCCAAAAAGTTTAACTCATCGGTTTCATTTTTATAATCTGAATTATATGCACTCGTTTTTTCGTGCGTAGTCCTTAGTTTTTTTTGTTTACCATTATCTAATGATTTTTAATAAAAACTTAATTAGTTAATTATGACTATCAAAATTGCTTACAAGTAATCCAATGTCAAATTAACATATAATGCAATATTATTTAAGACTTGTCTATCTTTCTTTTTACTTTCTTAATTTATAAAAAAATAAGTATGGACTGATTTGTTTTTTTATTTTTTAATGAACGATAACGTGTTTTTTCTTTTTTTTTTCCTTATATAAAGCGCACATAGGTGTATCTATTATATTGAGCAGATGTGTATGTTTTTCAATTTCTACACGACATTTTTATAAAGTAAATTTTGAAAGAATTTTCCTAACAACATAAATATAGTTGCACTCGTACCTCCTGGATAACTTGTGAGTTCAAAAAGGTAACTTCTTGATCTTTTTTTTTTATCTTACACCATTATGCATTTATTCTATTGCTGTTGTTTGCACTCCTGTTTCGGGAAGATGTAGATTTGGAAAGTAATCTTAAGACTTTCTCCTCTAGACCATTATTAAAAACTTCGTTCAATATTCCCCTCAATTAAATACTTTTCCCCTAAAAACTTATTCAAATTTTCTTTTGGAAATGGTGTTTCTTACCATTTTTTTTCTTTCTTTGGATCTCTATTTATATCCAATGAAAATTCATTTTCATTGACACGTCTCAATAAATATAAACTTTATTTTGCCAACTTCTTGAGTATCGACAAAACAAAACGTCATAAAAAAGAAGTAAAACTTTTCGTCTTCAACTTCTCTTTTAAATTATTTGCCTTTTGTTGAACTTGAGAAATATATTTTGAGCAGACCTTTTTTTGCTTTTTACCTAAGGGATTTGGAGCTGATATGTATATATTTGTTATCTCTCCATTTAAAACAAATTTTTTTTTATATCTGCCTTGGCAAAACTAAACAAAGCAAAAAATAAAATAAAAATTAAAGATTTCCTCAAAAGTTAAAAAAAAAAAAAAATCAACCACAACATATTTCAAACTTATCATAGAACCTATAAATGGCTAGCAAATGATTGTCTGTGTCTTATAAGTATTTCTAGTTTGAAATAAAATTTAATGCAGTAAACATATTTTGGAATTGTCCTGTGGTTAACCACCAATTGAATTATTTTGTTAGTAAATTTTTTATAAGCAACAATAATAAACTTTCTCATACATTTTTATTTTATTTATTCTTTATTCAGCTACTTATTCCATCAATTATCCAAAATGCTGTTTACACACACAATTTATAGGTGAAAAGTTTGATTTTAAAGTCAATCATGAAGATTAGTAGAGTCTTAGAGAAAGAAAACTTTTATTGTTATGTGTTTAATTTGTCAACAGGTAATTGGGAAATGTTGGGATGTTTGTAGTAAAGAGGCTTAAGATAAAGAGGGTTGTTTGATTTAATTTTGGGCTTATAGAAAGAAAATACAAAAAAATATTGATAAATATTTTTTTGTATAATTCTTAAGAATCATGACGAATCCACATCGCTTAGAAGCATTGTTGCCATAAAATTTTTGAAGCAAATTGCCAAATATAATACACTAGAATCTGCTAAATCAAAAATCTTGAGACAGCGCTAACGTGCTGAAAAAAAGGTCTTCATTTTTAACCAATTAAAATTTGATAATAAAGGATCTGTAGCTTAATGACGTTTTACATAAGATTGCTTTAACAGTATTTGTTGTAAGCGGTTCACCTTGACAATTATGCCACGCGAAAGTACTATCTATATGCTTTTTTATTCAGTATGTATCATTCTGTTGAAACGTTAACAACATAATTTTTTGTGTCTTTAAATATATAGAGTTTCGTAGCTAAAAAAGAGCATTTACGGGAAGTTCAACTTCATTATTATTATTTTTTTTTTTTTGGAAACGAACCGCTGCGGAAAGCCATCTTATTTTGGTAGATGTTTACGGCGATCATGTTTTACTCGTACCTAAGGCAACTTGTCCTCAGTAGTTAAACGATTTAAAACTGGCGATTTCGAAGGAGTGTCCCGGCCACATGGAAAAGTTTTAAGATGAAAAACTGGAATCTTTACTCGATCAAGACTCGTGCAAAATGCAAGAAATGCTTCCAAATTTGTTGGGGGTAGATCAATTAATAATTTTCACACTTTTAAAAGCACTTGGATTCATCCAAAAGCACGGAAATTGGGTGCCATACAAAAAAAGAAAGCCAAGCCAAGAAATGTCGAAAAGAGCTTTTTGAAGTTCTAAAATGTAATAATATAAAGACGTTTCTACAACGAGTTTTTAAGGTCGATGGAAAGTAGATCCATTATGACAATCCAAAGCAGGAAAATAATACGTAAAGCTTGGACAACGAAGAAAATCGTCACCAAAGCCGAATATCGAATGTATTTAGTGGGATCAGAACGAAAAATGTTCAGAATATGTCACCAAACACAAGTCCCTATGTTGCGCCACCAAAATGAAAAAGTCTATGCCTGCTAACGAGTGGCAAATTTTTTTTTTTTTATTTTTTTTTTTTGTAAATTTCCATAAGAAAAAGTTAGTCACTCGTTAACAAGCATATATATAAGTTTTGTACTACCCGCTGTATAGCCTAGAATTGCCACTTTTGACAACTATTTTGTTTCATTTTTGGCTTCAAAAAATACTTTGAATAAAATATATTATGCTTTTATTTTGAAATAATAATGATAAATTTTTCATTAAAAACCACTTAAATTATTATATTTTTTATTTTTCCTCTTCAGCACGACTAATACATAAATATAAATCTTTATGTAACCTGCCGTATAAACAACGAATTAATTATTTGCAAATTACACTGGTCTTCTGCAAAAGAAATAAAATATTTTTCGTCCTTTAAACAAAAATAGGTGGAATATGATGATTTTGTACTGAATGTGATTCAGTTCTCAATTTTTACTATCAGATACAGATTTTCTTTTTAGTTTCAGATACTAGTGGTAAAAAAACAACATTTTTATGCGAAATTGTAAACATTTTGCTGCTTAAAACTTCTTAAAAAAAAAAAAAATGGAAATAAAAGACACCTATTTTTGTTGAAAAGATGATTTTCTTTAGTGTTATTTTTATTTGCGTATAAACCTACTTTGTTTTTGCTTACCTTAAAAGCTGGGATCCCCCTGTTAAGATCTCCAAATAATAAGAATCCTTATAAGTTTCATGTTAAGTTGCTCGATAGATTTCTAGGAACACAACTGTATCGAATGAAAGTGGAAGCGTACTACTTAGGTACGTTCTCAAGTTAGAGCTTATACATGTTTATTGAAAAGCACACAGCAACCGGTGTATATGTTGAATCGTATGTACGTTGTACATAGGGTTTTTATCCCGAGAATTCCCGGGACGAATTTTCTGGGAATTTTTTACTTCCCGCTTCCCGGGATTTTTTGTCACGAATCCCTGGAATTAAAAACTACCAAAAAAAAATCTGATATCTATCAATTGAATGTCTTGGAACTATATTTTAGATCTTTCGAAAAATGCATCCCAAAAAGTTATTTGCTACTTTTTAATCTTATATTCCTTTATATAAATATTAGCTAGCACTAATTTATAATATGAATGAGCTCAAATCAGAATTTGTACATTTAGTATATCTTTATCAAAAAAAAAAAAAAAAAAAAAATAATATTTTACTGGTTTTAATTAAAAATATACTGAAGTAGATTTTAAAATAAAAATAGTTACATTGATGTTCCATACATTAATATAAGCACAAAACAACTTTGACTAAACTGAATTCGATAAAATATTGAAATTCAATAATGAAATATTAAATTATATTTCCTAATCAAATAAAATATAAATTTGACTTTCATTAATAAGCATTAAAGTTCTGCTGAAAATATTTTCTAAAAAAGTTAATTTTTGAAATATTTTCTAATATTTTCCTAAGTTGTAACAAACTTAAATTTGCTTTTCAAACGATTTATTAATTGATATATTTTGGGATAAACTGTGACCATTTATAAGCGTGTTTAACTTATTTTCACATTATTCTGTTGCTACGCAAAATCTACTAGACCTATAATTTTCTATCAATAGTAGGAAATAAAGAATGAATTTCAGTTTTTTTTTAATATTTTCAAGTCATCAATTATTGGAGTGGTTTTCCCATAATTTTTTCTCCAAAATTGAATTTTGGTAGGTTTCTATCGATTTTGGTATATTATTTCGAAAATTATGGTAGGATGAAAATTTGTTCAATGGCAACACTGAAATCGTACGGGATCCATGTGAGATTTCAAAAAAAATCTTAAAAATATGCTTATTTATGGTTTCTTAACAAATATTCTGTGGCTGTGAGGAATGATATCCAGGATTCTTTTTTATTGTCGATGATGAATAACTAGATACTGAAATAGAAAAACATTTTTATTATTATTATTATCTTTTTAATAGCTGTAGTTATGAATATATTTTTTAATATAACAATGAATTTTCAAATAAGTGTTTAAAAAATATTAACACCCGTATTCACAAACAACTTTTAAATTTAAATAAAAAATAAAATCAATTTTCTATATAAATTTTGTCTCTAAAATATATTTTAAATTTAAAATTTGTTTATTTTTAAAAATATTATTAAAAATAGTCGCCTTTAAACATTTATTTTTATTTCAAAGTAGTTATATTTGCGTGCAAATTGAATGTAAAATATATGTATTTTTTTTCTTTTGTTTAGTTTTCATGTTTTTTAAATAATATTGTATTTTTCCTGAATACACGGGAATTGCTTAAATAAAATCCCGATTCCCGGTCAGAGACCTGCGCCGAACGGCTGAAATTCGGCTAAGCCGAGCCACCGAGAGAAATTTGGAAGCCGCTGCCGCCGTAAAATTGCCGGCTTTACTCGGCTTAAAAGTAGCCGCCGTTTTTAATTTTTTTTTTTTTAAATATGTTAAAAATTAAACTTTTTTATTATTTTAATGCAGTATTTACCATTTATGTCGTATTTAAATATGAAAGAAAAATATTTGCATCATTTTGAACTTCAAATAATTCTAAATCAATCAAGTATTTTTGGTGACTTATAATTGATTATTTTTTATGCTAATACTGTAAAAAAATAATATTAACAGTTGCTAATAAATTTTAATCATCCTTAATCGACATCCTGCGAGATATCTAAGAAAACTCGTACACAAAATTTTGTCAGCTAATAAATTACTTCTATTCACTAATGATATGTGGTTGGGAATTATCAAAATAATTGATATAAATTCCATTATTTATTGTACTTTTTTATTTCTTTAGCATATCTTAAGAATTGATATTTTTTCATAACGGAGGAGACCATTTCTTATTCTAGTATGCAAACAATTATTCTAATATTATATGTAAAAATCCAAAAATATCCTTAGATCACTAGCATATTTTTTTATATTTTTTCAATAAATTAATAATTCTGTTTATATTTTCGCTTGAAAAAACCTCGTCCTATTTTTATGAACAATGTTAATCAATGGGGCATGAAAATATAAAATTTTTAATTAGTAAAATATGTGTGTAATATCAGCCGGCTGACAGCCGATTTTAAGCCGCCGCCGAAGCTTTTTAACACACGCCGCCGCCGCCGGTAATATTACTCGGCGCAGGTCTCTGTTCCCGGTAGTCGAAAAATCTCGGGAAATTAAGAACCCTAGTTGTACGTTCAAATAGATTTATTTTTATTTTTTTGCGAAAAGCATGACCATATTTGCCATTTAAAGAACAAAAATAAGGAAAAACTATTAAAATATTTTTGAAATTAATTTTTTTATTATGTGAGAAGAAAATTCAAATTAAATAAAGAAAATTTCACAGTTTGTTTAGTTTTTCCAATATTTATTTCAAACAAAAAGGTACATTTACGCCCCAAATTCACCCACAATTGACGCAAATACAACACAAATACAGTCTTAGTACGTCCATATAATGCAATTGTGAACTTGATAATTTTTGAAATGTTAGTTGACTATTTGACTTGTTTGAATTGCAAAAATTATATTTTTTATTTGAAAATATTTTTTTTTTTAAGTCTTGCTTTGATTATTTACATTTTTTAATTTTATATGTGTTATAGGTATATAGTACCATATAATTATTTTACGGCATATTTTTGCACATTTTACTCTTAAAAGCATATGTTTGTATATTTTGGGTTTACCGGCATATTTTTGTCATATTCTCATAAAAAATCCTTATTTTAGAGAAATGTAAATAGCATATTTTATACTTAAGACCATTATTTTGCATATATTACACAAAAGGGCTCAATTTTATATATTTTGCACTAAAGAGCATAATTTTTTTACTCTTAAGAAAAATTTTTTAAATTCAGATAATTTTTTACACAATACATAACATGTTTCTTTTTTAAATAAAAAATGAACGAAATAAGTTAGTATTAAAACTAAATCAACTGCTTGTAGCATTTCTTCTCCAGATTTTTCTGATATATCATTTTATATAGTGGCTCACAGCTTAATTCGTGTTTATAATTTCCAATGCAATTTGACTTGATAACGTTCTCATTTTTTTTTTTTTTTGGCAATTTGTTTGTATTTTACAATACTATCAATAATAATCAGAATATATTCCTTCGAAAAAATGCAATTTTACTTACAAAATATAAAAATAAAAATAATAAAGGTCATAAAAGTTACAATCCCTTAAAGCGTTGCCATTTTGATCCGATTGGACCAAAATTGGTAGATTTTTTTTACACTATCTAGGTTTGGTAGTTTGGTTGGTTTGTTTCATTTATCTACATATGTTTTTGCTAGAATATTCTATAACTTGCATAATAAGTTACAATTAACTAAAAAATTTATACTGAATACATTTTTATATAGTTTGTATTAGTAAGAAATATAAATTATATTTATTTTATGAATATTAAATCATCTTAAAATAAACCTTCCTTTAAAGTAATCGAAGAAGCAAAACAAAGTAAAAATGTATATTCCTTGAAGACTTTATCTAGTTGTAAAATTTGTAAGGTTTATACAAATTTCAAAAATAATTAGTATCTATCAACAATAAAAGAACTGCAACTCTTATTTTTAATTTTCTTTTCACTTAGAAAATATTTATTTATTTTTTTCAAAGTTAGTTCTTTCTTGCAATGTATAAATGGAAATTTTTACTAGATTGTAATTTTTACAATATCCTGATTCACAAATATTTTTAACAATTTACTATTATTATTTATTTTTATTATTTCTTATAAAGCTAATGAGGCCTCATATGGTTAATAAAAGCTAGTAAATAAAGAAATTACAAACTTTATATGACTTATTATTTAAAATCTTTGGAAAATTACAAACTTAAACCAATTTTATTCTTTTCACCAAAGTTTTAATGAATTACATATCTAATTATTTTGGTACGATTCGGTAGTTTTTGGATAACATTTTGGTAGGAAAAATATTTTCTTTGTGGCAACGCTGGTCCCTTATTTTAAATATAAAAAAAAAAACAATAAAATTAGCTTATATTGAAAACACAAGTAAAGTAATTAATTTTACATGAAAATATGCATTTGCTAAAAAATAAAAAAAGAACCGTAAATAAACAAAAACAAAACACCTTTAAAAAACCAACACAAATAAACAAAGCAGTTCAAAGTATTAAACTTCTCTATTTTGTTTATCTCTCTTACAACTCTCGCAATTAAAAGTGCAAAAAAAGAAAGAAAAAAAAAAAATTAAAAATTAATTTGCTGAAATAATAACAATAAGACTGCTTTAAATGAGAGAGTTGTATGATAAGCATGAGAAATAAAATAGAGAAGAGTTTAATAATTTGAGACTCTCTGTTGTTAGTTTTGTTTATTCACATATGTATGTGTGTTTTTTATATGTTTAGTAGCATTTATATTCTGCACATCTATGAGAAAATACCTTTCTAATGATATATATATATATATATATATATATATATATATATATTTTTTTTTTTTTTTTTTTTTTTTTATTAAAATTGTGTGAAAGGTATTACAAAAAATATTTTTAATTATACAGATAGATTTATTTACCCCCTGTTTTTATAAAAAAAAATTTTTCGTTTTATAAAAACAGGGGGTTAATGTTTTCAAATGAAATATAATATTTTTATACTTCTATACACTTAATCTGTCTGTAATTTATACATTTTTCTATTATTTACTTCTCTATTGATTTATTTTAAAGAAACCTATTTTGGAGTATTTGAAATTCCATTAATATTTAAATTGTTCAAGGAATTAAGCGAAACAATTTAAGATTTCCTGGGCTTTTAATAAATTTTGGGTGTAAACTTAAATGTTTTTTTGGTATTTTAAGATTAGTGAAAAGAAATTAACACAGCGTAGAGAGAAATTTTAGGATAAAAAATTTTTTTTTTTAATAAATTTTATTATATTTTAGGTAACATATACTAAATTTTGGTATAGATTTCCAGTAAATTTTTAAAACTTCATAATTCCAAGATTAGTTTTTGAGACTGTTTAAAGCGCAGTGTTTCCTTTTCTATAAAATACCTTTTTTGTTTTTTTTAGATATTTATATAAAGGATTTTTTTTTTGGCTTGAGATTTAAACAATGTAAAAATACTAAACATATTTCAAAATGATTTTTCTTTTTAGCCATGAAGCTTGACAAGTAGAAAAAATTATAGTGCTTTATTATTTTTTTATTTTTTTTTTTGTAAAATTATTTATACATAGTCATCATCTACTCACTAAATATCAGAATTTAATTTTTCTTCCTCTTACCCCCTAATTTTACTGACATTACCTTTATTAACCATTTGTTTGATTTTTGTTGCTGACGTTTTTGCTATATATTCTTTTAATATACTAATACCTTTTACTCCTTTATTAAAATGAAAAAAGAGAGGCAGTCAGCACCAACATACACCATAAATATTTAGTTACAAACAAACATTAATCTTTATCAAAAAAAAAAAAAAAAAAAAAAAAAGAAAAACCAGGCAACAAGTTTCACTTGTTTCCAGTGTTGCCGCTTCATGTGTAATTACCAGGGCAATCAAAAATATGCTCTAAAAAATTATTTTATAAATACTCTAAAAATCAGAATATAAGACCTTAAAATATTATTTTTTCTGGCTAAATTTTAAATTATCTAATATTTTTTATCAATTGGTAAAAAATATTTTATTTTTGCACTTAAAAACTTCCAAAACTAATATTAATAATGTACGAGTATCAGGAAATTAGAAAAATTTCTATAAATTCATAAGATAAAAATTATTAAAGAACTGGATTTGAAAAACGTATGTGATAGTAAAAAGAAAATTTCACTAATAGCAAATTATGTAAAAAATTTAGGTATAAAACATTCAAAATTATGTTCTTATGTGTAAAATATGCAATAAAGCGTGTGTTCGAATATATAACTTTGTCTGCTGATAACTTATTTTTCTTTTTGTTATCAATATATCTTTGAAAATATTCCAGATTTTATAATGATACGAATTTTAAAAATAGTTTGTGTGCTTACTTCATAATAGAGAGACAAAGAGAAACTCACAAAACTAATTGAAACTTCCAAATTGGACTTACAAAAAAATTGGAAAAGAGCTACGTGTCAGCAGCCATTTAGTTTCCAGAGTGGTACGAAAGTTAAACAATGACCTTACTGTTGATGGGAAACCTCGAGTAGGAATTGGATAGACGTGTCAAATGTTCTGAACAAGGTTAAAACCAAAATTGGAATTAAAACATTTAAAGTGCAAAAAGTACCAGATAGGAATGCAAAGAAGAATGCTGAAACTAAAAAGAGAGCAAATCTCCAATCTTTTTTTAATTAAATGTGTAATGGATGATGAAAAGTACGTCATTTCTGACTTCTCACTGCTTCCTGGACAAAAGTTTTATGTAGCAGACGTTTAAGGAAATGTTCCAGAAGTGTACCCAAAAAGTTTCTTGTTTGGCTAGCTATAAGCATCTGTAGTGAAAGGAGTGAATCGAATGCAGCATCGGGCACAATATTTATATCAAGAAGTGTGTACAAAGAAGACTGCTTCTATTTATAAGAAAACGGAGAGTCTCAACATAATTTTGGCCTGATTTGGCATCGTGCCATTACAGTAAAAGTACTTAAGAATTGTACAATAAACATAATGTTAATTTTATTGAAAAAAAAAAAATCCAACCCTCCAAATTGAACAGAACTTCGGCCAATTGAAAGATATTGGGTCCTTGTCAAAAGGGAATTAAGGAAGGCTAATTCTGTGCCCAAAACATTGACAAATTTTAAACACAAGTAAACAGTTGGTTCCAAAAAAGTCTATGTGTAGTCCATATAATGGGTGATTTAAGTAGAGATACTTTTTTCAATAGCCTTTTTTTTGACAGATCGCGTTTGAGACGTGTCATGCTGTCATGTTATTTTTGTTTAGTATTGTTTGGCATTTCATAATGGAAAGACTTACGCCTGAACAACGTTTACAAATCGTTCAATTTTATTACGAAAATTCACGTTCTGTGAGGAATGTGTTTCGTGCACTTCGCTCAGCTTATAGGCAACATAATCGGCCTACTGAGCGTATTATTCGCAACACCATCACCCATTTTGAGACCCAGCATTCATTATTGGATAATATTCGACCGAATAGACCACGTCCAGCACGCTGTGAAGAAAATATAGCGACCGTGGCTGAAAGTGTACACGAAGACCGTGGAGAGTCGATTCGGCGCCGTTTACTCCGACTGACATGTGGAACGACTTGGCGCATTTTACGTCGAGATCTTAAATTGAAAGCGTACAAAATACAGCTTGTATAACAACTGAAGCCGCTAGACCATCCCAAGCGACATCGCTTCGCTCTATGGGCTCATGAAAAGTTCCAAGAAGATCCGACGTTTTCGAGGCAATTTTGTTCAGCGATGAGGCCCATTTCTGGCTTAATGGGTATGTAAATAAACAAAATTGCCGCATTTGGGACGAAGAGCATTCTGAAGAGATTCAAGAACTGCCACTTCATCCACAAAAGACAACGGTTTGGTGTGGTTTGTGGGCCGGTGGAATCATCGGTCCATATTTCTTTAAAAATGATGCCGGTGTGAACGTAACCGTGAATGGCGACCGTTGTCGTGCCATGATAACCGACTATTTGATGCCTGAAATTGAAGCTCGTGATCTCGGCGACATTTGGTTTCAGCAGGACGGCGCCACTTCCCTCACATCGCATCAATCAATTGATTTATTGAGAGAACACTTCGGTGAGCACATAATTTCACGTTTTGGGCCGGTCGATTGGCCACCAAGATCGTGTGATATCACACCGTTAGACTTTTTCCTGTGGGGATATGTAAAGTCTAAAGTTTATGCGGACAAACCCGCTTCGATTCAGGCCTTGGAGGAAAACATCACGCGTGTCATTCGCCAGTCGAAATGCACGAACGAATCATCGAAAATTGGACTCAACGGATGGACCATCTACGACGTAGCAACGGCTAACATTTGATAGACATAATCTACAAAAAATCAATGACAAAGAATGTTCTTTCAAATGATAATAAATACACATTCCGCATTAAATTTGAATTTTCTGTTTTTTTTTTTTTTTCTTTAAAAACGTAGGGAACCTCGAAATGGATCACGCTCTATAATTTCAAATGATTATACAAACATATAAAATCCTTAATCGTTTTGTACATATAAATAAAATCCTGTTTAAAGATTTCAACCACAAAAAAATATACCTTAAATGGACATCATTTGTTGATCTTTAACAGAAGTTCCACAATAATATAAAGAACCTGAGATTTTGATTGATTTTGTTCGTGTTTGAAATTAATGAAAATGATCGAAATACTAAAACAGTCGTTAAAAATATGTACTTTTTTTCGAAATATTATAAGTACAATGGGCTGGCTATTGTACTTATATATGCACAGGATCGGACACATTCACGAAAGGTCATATTTTTAATCAAGTAAAATGAAGTTAGTATTTGAATGGAATGATTTTCTTTATATTTTTGTACAGAACATTTATGATAATTTTAAATACATGGAGTTATTATTCTCCAAGAAAAATAATCACAATTTTGATGAATTTTAATTATTCAAATCAGTTTTTGATATATTATGCCTAATTTAAAAAAAAAAAGAAAAAATCACGTGTGTAATTTTTTCTCCGATGTATATTATTAAAAGCAATATGTGTAATTTGTTTTACAATTCGTGGCAACACTGCATATTCCACTTTGTCATACACGCACGTGTATGTATTTCTATACCCTATTTACCCATGCATATTTTATTTCATTTTTTTTTTCTTTTTTTTTTTTTGTGATTTTATTACTTTGTCAACTCTCAGCTTGTGTGCTTTATTTCCTGGCATGCTTCGCTAATTTTGCGTAATGGAGATGAAAATGTAGGTACAATTGCTGTAGTTTTGGTACAGTTAGTTTCAGAAAAGAGCAGAATGTGATTTTAAGATTTGCGGAATTATGAACTTCATCAAAAAAGCCCTTTAACTTCGGTAGTGGTGAAAAGTAGAATGAATTAGTTGTGAAAAGTAGAATGAATTTAGTTATGGTATAGGATATAGATGTTTCTCTTAGATTGGGATACTACTCCTTGGAAAGAGTAGACAAACGTCTGAGGAAGCACAACAAAATTTTAAAATCAATGAAACTGACAGTGTTGTCAGTTTAAGGGATTTATCCCCAAATTGGGGATTTAATTTGGTAAATGGGGATGAAAAATTTGGTTTGTGGATTAGGAGTTTTGTTGGGGCTGTTTTTAGGTTTTAGGCCTTTTTGGAATATTTTTGGGGATTTTTATTTCATTTTTATAATTTCTCTTTTCCACTTAAGAAAAATTAAAAAAAAAAACATAATTTTCTGACGGATATAAAGTTTTTAGTAAGATAAGCATATATTTATTTTAACAACAGAGTACACTATAATACTGAATATGATACAATAAAGTTTAAAAAATTACTTCCCACCTCTACAACAAGATGATTATTGTACGGACCCAGCAAAAACTTTGCTATTCTGGTAAGCTAGCAGGTATAATTGGAAACAAAAATAAACTACTTATTTTTTGCTTGTTCGAGTTGTCCATAAATTCATGTAGTTATTTATAGACTCTAGGGCTACTCAAAAATATGTACCTAAACGAAAATAAAAAAACAAAAAAAATTTGCTGTCAGTTAATCCAGCGCTCTATCCAACTGAACCACGTGATTGCAATATTACTGTTGAGTACTTATGACGTCTCATTACCAAGAAACTACTTTAATAAGTAGTTGCCATTACTAAGAACCAAAAAGTTTTTGCTGTGGATTGGCTGTGGGGGTAATCTTTGAGCAATTGATACTCTATTATTGTTACTGTAATAATCAAGAATTTAGAAGCGTTCAATAATTAGTTGTTAAAAATTTAATAAAGTGCCTCAAAAATAATTGAATTAATGGAACTTGATCAATCATATTTTCATACCTTTGAAGAAACGAAAACTTTATCTTCTTTGTATTAACTATAAAAATTACGTAAATTCTTTATTGATGCAAATGTTAAAACGATTTCCATATAATCTCATTTCTTTAAAAACCTACAGGAAATTTTCTTTTTCAATATTGAATGTCTAGCAAATGGATTGAAGTGCGAATTAGAAGTAATGTACGTACTGTATACTAATCTCTAAAATAAAAGTGTTACTTTAATGAGAGTTTTTGGGGATAATATAAGTAATTTTGAGGATGAAAATTTAGAATTTGGGGATATGACTCGAAAAAAAATTCGAACATGGTTTTGTTTTTGGCAACAAGGCTAATAACATTATAAGGAACCAAATTAAAATATATTTTTTTTTATATAAAACTGGATAAAATTACGCGTAATATCAAAACCTACTGAATTATTCAAATAAAATACAATATATATAGAGAAAGACAGATATAGAGAAATATATATAAATCATCTGGTAATGATAATATTGTGAATCTTTTTACATGTGGTGATTTTTCTTCACAACTTTTATGAATGTGTGTATTTATAATGTAAATAAGTGTAATTTGAAATTTTGAGAATTTTTTTTGTTTTTTATAAATTTTCAATTTAAACTCCGATAAATTTTGGGTCCCTCGCGAAAGTGATTCATGTAAATGGATTTTAAACACTAAAGTATTGCTTTTTGTTCGTTCAAGGCGCTGTCAGTGTGCCACGAAAATAGTCCGAAAAAAATTTTTAGTCAAATTTTAAAAATTTTGTTCATATAAGGACTGCGCACGAAAAAAATTGTGCATTCGATTCATCTTATAAAATAGAAACCAATGTGCCCATATTTTTTTAAATTTTGCTTTTGCTAAGTGCTGTTATGTTAATGTTTTAAGTTTAAAAGAAAACTAATTTTTTTATTTATTTAAAAATGTGGAATACCAAATATAAGAGCTTTGTCGTATTTTCGGTTCCTTTTTTGGAATGGAGTCCACTTCTTTTTCAACTCTATTTTATTATTATTTTTTTACTCAGCTTTAAGTGTTTTTTAAATATTTTTGTACTATTACCAAATACATTTCACATGAACTGAGTTCTGGACAGCTTAGTGTATTAGCTTCCTTTGGTACATAGCAGCACCATTTGTTTGATACCACTCAGCTACTTTTTGGTTGTAATTATCAGAAGAGATATGAGGCCAAACAAATAAGAATTCGTTGTGTTTTCTAATGATAGGAAGGATATCTTTTCAGATTTTCTTCGTTTGCGTTAATTTCTCTGTCAAAAAGACCAAAAGTTTATTCGACACTTACAATTATTTTACACGATGTTTATCTAATACCATAACATCCTGCGATGTGGAACTCATGACATATCACCCATTAGGCAGCATTCATATTAAAAAAAGTAATCTCAGTAATTTTCGTCCTTTCTTTTGCCTTCACATTTTTTCTAGCATTCCTACTGGGAACTTTTTTTTATTTCGTGGATCTTCAGGCCAGCTTTTTTAAACACTTATGATAAAAGATACAGAGCAGCTTAAAGAATGAGTCACATTTAATGCAGATATGTGGAGATTTTCTCTTAAAATTCGTATTGTTTTGTTACAGTCTGTAAATTAACTTTTTCATCGATTATCCGAGTTCTTTTCTGTGTTTATGAACTTTTTATATTTTTCATGACTCAAAAAACTGAATTTTCCAACTCATCTTCACTTTGCATGAGTTTTACAAAATTTTCATTTTAAGAAAAACTAATTGCGCTATTACAACAAAATTTAGCACATACTTACTTAGAATAAGAAGAAATGAGTTAACCATGTTAATTGTTTTCATCTATAATAAAAGTTATAAAACTTAAAGTGCGCACGGTTTTTTTCGTGCGCAGTCTTATAGTATATTTTATAATAAAATCTGAAACTCTCTCTCTCTCTCTCTCTTTATATATATATATATATATATATATATATATATATTCCTTTTAGGATGCTAGCGATTTTAGTGATGTTGCCTGATAGGGCAGTTTCATTTTTTGGTAATCAGTTGTATTGATAAAATAAAAAATTAATAAAATATGTCTTAAAATGTTTTTGCTTCAAAAAGAAAATTTGGTAGAAAAAGGAGTGCAAATTTTTGATTTCGTTGCTACAATTTATTACATCACTTTATGCTTACACTCTCTAATAACTTAACTACTACAAAATGTTACGCTAATGATGATGATGACTACTGGTACTTTCCGTTCATATTAATTTACTTAATTTAATGCTGCATATATTAAAGGGATTTCTTTAATTTGCAAAATTAGCATATTTATGTATATAAAACAAGCAAGAAAGTACTTATGTACATATTTGTATGTGTGTGTTGCCTCTATTGTATTATTAAATAATAAAAATTTACTGGATCTTATTTAGCTGAAGGTTTGTTGTTGATAATTTTTTCCTTTTAACGTAAATACTTATATACGCTGTTGCTTAGCGATTATTTCCTGACATTGCCGCATTTTCATGCCCCTTGATTATGTGCTAATATTTGCTTTAGTTTATATGGCACAATTAATATTAATTAATTTTTATAAAGGTAATAATTCCATATAAAAAGAAGCATTTTAATGAGCTTGATCTTTAGTTGGTTGTTTGTTAAATACCAAAATTAGGAAATGAAAAGAAAAGTATATATGTATGTAACAAGAGAAATGGTATATTTTCATCTACGAGGGCAATTACTCATGTAATATAAGGATAAAATGTTTAAATGGTATTATTTTCTAACTCCTTAACAATAGTATACAATATCACAAATTCGACAGTCAATGTATGAATGAATGAATGCATGAAGATTAACTTTTGCCTGTAACCGATGCCATTTAGATATGCAAATAATATGTGTACATATGTTTGTATACATATAAATTATTGTAATATGTAACCTATTTTTAGTATTTTGACATTTAAGACAATATTTAAAAATTCTGATTGAAACAAAAATGGTTGGAAGAAAGTAAGAAAAATAATAATAAAAAAAAAAAATAGAAAATGCAAATAAAAGTTTAATTCATTTTTCTTTCTTTTTTACATTAAATAAAATGTGAATTTTTAGTAAATCAAATAAAATAGTGTGTGAGCAAAGCAATAACATTACAAGATAAAATATTTATGTATTCATGAGTACAAAGTAGATATGTGAAATGAAAATCGCAAGTGGTACTAATATAAAAGTACCTTCTATATTTTAACAGAATTGTACCAATATCTACTAACTGAAAAGAAACTTAATTATGAAAACAAGTTTTTGTTTTTAAAATTAATCTAAAGAAAACGTTTTTATTAAATCTCGGAAAAATTTGGATAAATTTTGCTTATTGGTACTAATGTCTAACGAATAATACAAATAAAGACTTTATAAAGTAAAGTTTACAATTATTTTTAATTAGTTTTGTGCTAATAAATATTCTCATTAATAAATTTTACAAAAAAAATCAAATAAATAAATAAAATTACCATTATATATATTAGATCCCTCTTACCTTCTCTTTTCTATATGCGTAATATTTAATGTCCCCGAAAATCCCCATATGTTAGTAACAATAATGTTACCTGTTAAGAGTATAAACATAAATATTATTTTTTGTTAGAATTCTAATATGGTTGGCATTTTGTTTTCCTTTTAAGCGATATTTGTATTTTAACGGTAACGACAATTTTTTTCTTTGCTATTTTTCGTTAACTTTTATATCGTAAATACTTACAATTAAAACAATTTTTTATAATCAGAGCAACCAAAAATATGTAAAAGCATATTTTTGACTTCAAATGAACCAAACTGTTAGTTATTCATCCGTATTAGACAATTTTAAGAATTTTGTCATATTTTAGCTTAACAGCATGATTTCTCGTATTTTGAAAGAAAATCCTTATTTTAGCGCATAATTTAATAATTTAAATGCCATATTTTGGCATATTTTATACCTAAAGCATTATTTTGCATATTTTGCATCCAACGGAATTTTTACATAATTTACCGCATACGCTTTTCAAATACGATTCCCTAATAATTTTCATCCTATAAATTGTTAGAAATTTTGCAATTTTCTAATGCAATTGTTAATAAAAATCAAGTTAATTTTAGCATAAATTCTAGATAACAAGAAAAAATAATATTTTTTAATATTCCGATTTTTTAATATTCCGATTCCGAGAATTTTTTATACGCATAAAACACCTTTCTTATAACATATTTTTGGTTGCCCTGTTTATAATTTTAACTCGTACATTTGTTATTTTAGTTTTAGTTTTAATTTTATCCTCTCAACATACTAATGAATAAGAATATATTTTTTTTTTTTTAATTTTATGACTAACATAAAGAAAACGGAAATTTTTGCATACTTTTGTAATTAAACTTCTAACATAAAACTTTATATATTTTGTTAAACAAATACTTACGGGAACAAACATCATAAGTATGGACAACAATGTATCGCATTTAATTATAATGTACTTTTTTCATTTGTAGAATATTTAATGAAAATGTTATTTAAAGTTTACGAGTCTTACAAGTTTGTTTTATTTTATTTTTTTTTTACTGTTCTTTATGAATATTCATATGGGTAAAGAAAACGCAAAAAAGTGTGTTAATTGTTTTGTACCTGATTTGTCATAGGCAATTTATTTTTCTTGTATAATTTTAAAGTCATCATGATGTAAAGACATTAGACTTATAGTCTATAGACTAGACTATAGATTGGAATTTATACTATAGAATAGAATTTATACTTATAGAATAGAATATAGACCAGATTAGATTATGGAATAAATTATAGTCTTGGCTATAGACTAAGAAAAAGTCTTGACTATAGGCTAAACTATATACTGAATTATAGCCAAAGATATAGGCCTAACTAAAGACTTAAGTATAATCTGAACTATAGACTAAACTATAATGTAAATTATGGACTAAAATATTGTCCGGACTATTGACTAAACTATGTACAAAACTATAGTCTAGAGTACAGACTAAACTGTGGTCTAGACTACGGACTAAACTATGGTCTAGACTACAGACTATACTATAGTCTAAACTACAGACTATACTATAGTCTAAACTACAGACTAAATTATAGTCTAGACTAAAGGCTAAACTATAGTCTACACTACAGACTAAATTATAGTATAGACTATAGATTAAACTATAGTCTTGACAATAGACTAAACTATAATCTTAACTAGACTAAACTATAATCATGACTACAGACTAAACTATAGTCTACATAGACTATAGACTAAACTACATAGACTATAGACTAAACTATAGTCTACATAGACTATAGACTAAACTACATAGACTATAGACTAAACTATAGTCTACATAGACTATAGACTAAACTACATAGACTATAGACTAAACTACATAGACTATAGACTAAACTATAGTCTAGACTATAGACTAAACTATAGTCTAGACTATAGACTAAACTATAGTCTAGACTATAGACTAAACTATAATCTAGACTATAGACTAAACTATAGTCTAGACTATAGACTAAACTATAGTCTAGACTATAGACTAAACTATAGTCTAGACTATAGACTAAACTATAGTCTAGACTATAGACTAAACTATAGTCTAGACTATAGACTAAACTATAGTCTAGACTATAGACTAAACTATAGTCTAGACTATAGTTTAGTCTAGACTATAGATTAAACTATATATAGTTTAGACTATAGACTAAACTATAGTCTAGACTATAGACTAAACTATAGTCTAGACTATAGACTAAACTATAGTCTAGACTATAGACTAAACTATAGTCTAGACTATAGACTAAACTATAGTCTAGACTATAGACTAAACTATAGTCTAGACTATAGACTAAACTATAGTCTAGACTATAGACTAAACTATAGTCTAGACTATAGACTAAACTATAGTCTAGACTATAGACTAAACTATAGTCTAGACTATAGACTAAACTATAGTCTAGACTATAGACTAAACTATAGTCTAGACTATAGACTAAACTATAGTCTAGACTATAGACTAAACTATAGTCTAGACTATAGACTAAACTATAGTCTACATTACAGACTAATCTATAGCCTACACAATAGACTACACTATATCCTAGACTACAGACTAAGCTATAGTCTACACAATAGACTAAACTATAGTTGCTGAAAATTGTTTTAAGTTTTAAGGCTTCGGAGCCAACAAGCGGATAAACTTTGCTATATTTCAACTAAAATGCTTTGGCTTTCATATGAAAAATCGATAGTTTCATCAAATTAAATTGAACTATTTATTCTATCTATCTATATTCTATCTATTTTATTATTTTCCCTACCACATCGGAAAGTTTTTTTTTGATGTATATTGTGTCATTGAACAGAATCACTTTCTTTATGTAATCATTGTTAGCCTAAGTGTAATATTTTCAATCGATGCATATCATGGGTTACTTCATTAAAAACATGTGTTTTTAAGAATATTTTCAGCATCTGTTCGCAACCCCATACGAATGTTATTACGGACCCCTTGTGGGTCGCGTACTCTCATTTGAGAACCGTTGCTGTAAACTTTAGTTTAGACTATAGACTAAACTATAGTCTTGACTATAGACTAAACTACAGTATAGATTATAGTCTGGACCATAGACTTAACTATAGTCTAAATTGTAATCTAGACTATAGACTAAACTATCGTCCAAACTATAGACTAAACTATAGAGTAAACCATAGCTAAACTATAGACTTAACTGTAATGTAAACTATGGACTACAATATAGTTTGGACTACAGACTAAACTATAGTTCAGACAATAGACCAAACTATATTCTAAATTACAGAGTAAACTATAGTCTATAGTTAAGTTTACTAAGCTCATGCCTAGTTAGCAAATTTATTGGAATTTAAATTTTTAAGTGAACATTTTTTAAAGAATTTGTAAAATTTTTAAAATGTAAATTCTGATAAAATACGAAAAAATCTGTGTATACAAACAAAGTAATTTAGAGTAAACATTAATTAAATTTTAAATTACATTTTACAAAATTTTAATAGAAACAGAAAACACAATTATATGTTTTACTGAATTACAAATAAACATTTACTTACTTAAAGTGTTAAGCAAAACAAAAGCAACTAATGATTTTCTTAATATATATGTTAAATATATTTTAATTTCATAATAATTACATATTCGAGTCCTATTAATTTATGACAATTTTAGTTTTTTAAATTTAAGTTCTTTTTTTAAATCTTTACACAACACACTCTGATATTGTAGTTGCTTTTGTTTTGCACTACATTGTTTTGTTTTACCATAAAAGTGTTTTTAACCTCATGCCACAATACAAACAGAAAAACAATACAAAATTCTCTTGATTTAAATTAAAATTTTTAAACAATATTCATACGTGTTAGTGCATGAGTTTTTGTGTGGGTTTATTTTTTAAAAAAGGATTACAAATTTCCCACGGTAAAAAGCTTTTATTTTGCTATGCATTCATTTTTTGTCAAATGCAGTACTTTATATGACTGCCAAATGTTGTAGGTTGAATGAGGATTTTTTTAATTCAAATATCCTTATATATAAATTTGTTCTTAAAAAATTGTCATTATTGTAAAATAGCGTATGTAATTTAGTGCAGTTTAGCAAAAATCCTTTTAAACTCTCAGTACGTGATGTTTTGTAACCAATTTATATATATATATATATGTGTGTGTGTTATTTATTTAAAATCTACAAAAATTTTCATTTTAAAAAGCTTTTGTATTAACAATAACAATCAAGTGTGAATAAATAACATACAACACTTGTACAAAATAGTTTTTAATATCATCAAGTGTACGAGTATGTGTTGTGGTTATGAGGGATTGTTGTTATTATATATTCTACAGGTGTAAAATTAAAATTTCCTTTAGGTGGGTTATAATATGTATTTATATAAAGTGTGTATGTTGTCTGCTATAAAAAAAAATTTTGCCTTTAGTCATATAGTTGATAATACATACCCTCGATTTACGTGGCCTATTGGGACCGGAGAAAGTTTCGTGTAAATAAACAGCGCGTAAAACAATGTTCAGAATAGGTACAAATTTATATTTTAGGACTATCATTTTTACATATCGAGTAAATTGAAACTCTGATTAAATGAAAAATGTTGTGTTGGGACTTTAAAATCGCGTTAAATTAAAACTCATAAACTTATTAACTTTTTTATATTTCTTGCCGTTTAAAAATGAATCATAAGGTGAGTATTTATCTTGATGAGGATATTATTATTATTAATTAAAATAATTAAATTAAAATAATGGGAAGATAATTTAGTGGTATTCAAATCACCTGATAAAGATTTTCCTTGAAATATAAAATTTCGAGATAATGTCATTATTAGTCAAAACTTTGCTTTTATTCGTCTTCAGGTTGCAATCAAAATTTTTTAAAGCTTTTTGTTCAATCATATTATTTTTATTTTGTTTATATATTTTGTTTAATCCAGTTGTATTCAAAATATAATTGCATTTAAATTTTTTTTACTCAATTGTTTCGAATTTAGGACACATGTTAGCTGATGTTTTTCGGATTGGTCTTATTGTAGATTCATTAAAATTTTTTAATCTATCCAAAATATTGATTTTTTTCTAGCAATTTAAGCTATTTCAAACACCTTCTTAAAATAATTATTTTGTTTTCTATAAATTCCCACAGTCCATACTTTATTTCGCGCAATTCAAGATTTATCAATATTTGCTAAACGCGTTGTATCAAATTCGAGTTAATTAAAACGCGCATTTCAAAAAAATGGTAACTATTATTGAATCATGTTATAAAGAAACCGCGTAAATGAAGTACCGTGTAAATCGAGGGTTACCTGTATTTATTAGAATGTATCTGGGGTGCTCCGCTATCCCTTCGTATTGAAATAAAAAATTTTAGTGTAAATAAAAGTTATTTTTAATATAATAAAAAATGTCTGTAGAAACGTTTAACGATTGCAACTAATCAAATACCTTCCAACATTTATTTCAAATATTTTTTACCATTTTAAAAAAGTTATAGATATTAAAAATTAATATCTACAAAGAATTCAAAATCTTTAAAATACGTGAAGAATAAAATACAAAAAACAATTAAATTCTAATTTTTTCTCCTAAAATTCTTTAAAGTAGAGAGATCAAATAAAACTCTGAATAACTGTAATAATTCTCCTTCGTTTTTGGCGATATTTTCATGTTGGTTTTTTCAAATTTTGGCGACATACTATTTCGTTTTTGAGATATTTTTATTTTGGCTATTTTTCGTTTTGCGAATTTTTAATTTTGTTGATTTTTTTACTTATGCGTTTTTATAATATTTTTACGTTTTTGCGATTTTTTCCGTTTATGCGTTTTTGGCAATTTCTCCCCTTTTGTTAATTTTTTTCTTTTTTTGGATTTTTTTGGTTTTGGCGTTTTTTTTTGCGATTTTTTCCATTTTTGCGTTTTTCTCGTTCAGGATTTTTTCCCGCTTAAGCGATATTTACAGGTTTTTCACGGTTTGGCATTTTTTCCATTTTGGAGATTTTTTTGGCGTCAATCAATGCTTGTGAATTAATATAGAGGATAGTTTAATAATTTGATTAGCTCTTTTGTCTGAGGCTTATACATATATATATATATATATATATATATATATATATATATATATATATATATATATATACGTGAGTTTTGTATATGTATTAGCAGTAACTTTTACCGCTTATAATTTCTAATATATTCTGCACATCTATGAGAAAATACCTCTCTAAAGGTATATATATATATATATATATATATATATTATTAAAAAAAGTGTTTGACTGTTAATTATATGGTTCAATAGTATTGGGTGGGAAAAATGATAGTTTAAAGTTGTTATAGAATTCCTTTAATTGAAACAAATTTTACCCAAATTGATAAAATATAAATTTGGTACCGCTTTAAATGATGTTTCCTATTTCTGGAGCTGCTTTAGAAGACATACCATTAGAATGAGCAGTTGTAATGTTCTAAAAATATTATCCATTTTTCTGCTAATTGTTTAAAGTTAATTACTATTTAAGAAGAATAAAAAATACCATTTAATTAGTTTATAAACTAACAGCAGTTATATATATATATATATATATATATATATATTTTTTTTTTTTTTTAATTTACTTCCTTTTTTTAATTAATTTGTCCTTTCTAGATCCTTCAAATTAAGTTGGCGTTCATAAATCAATGTTTAATATCAAGGAATTTAAACAACTTTATTATTGTACACATACTACATTAAATCCTCTTCTACAACTGATATATAGTATATTCTTGTTTAATTATGCCATGTGGGCACAAGCAAAAGTAAATGACAAATTAATAAGTCAGTCAGCCTTTGCCTGACTGCCAACAGTTGTTTTCAACCACGTACAATAGTCGTAATTGTTTTACGTTAAATATGCATCATATTTATTATTTTTTTTTCTTCTCTCTTCCCAACTGTTATAAACGCCACATTTACCACAATCAAGTGGAGCTGTAAAGATAGCACTACTAGCACTTGCACAATCTACCAACCCTATATAAACATATCTGTGTTTAAAAGGAAAAACTACATAACTGATTTTTATTACTTTTTAGAAGACCGGGTTTTAGATATATAATGATGACTTATCTGTTCGTATTAAAATTATTTGGTTCATTCAAAGAATTTGATGATAATTTCTTATAAGGATTAACAAATAATGATTCTTTCTAAAATATGTTACACATCGAATATTTGGAATATTAAGATACACTGCATTTGATTAAGTGCTTGTACATTATGTCGATTAGCATTTAAATATGGTGGTCAGGAACACAGAACCTTGGTAAATTTTGGACCTTCCGACAGACACCTTAATCCAATGTCAAGCTTTTCTTTAGCTAATTTGATTAACTGCTTGTGCATCATCTCGATTAGCATTTAGATATGGTGGCCGGGAACGCAGAACCTTGGTACATTTTGATCCATTTTGAGCATTTAGATATGGTGATCAGGAACGCAGAAACTTGGTACATTTTAATCCGTCGTACAGGCGCCTTAATCCAATATCAAACTTTTCTTTAGCTAATTTGATTAACTGCTTGTGCATCATCTCGATTAGCATTTAGATATGGTGGCCGGGAACGCAGAACCTTGGTACATTTTGATCCATTTTGAGCATTTAGATATGGTGATCAGGAACGCAGAAACTTGGTACATTTTAATCCGTCGTACAGGCGCCTTAATCCAATATCAAACTATTCTTTAGCTAATTTGATTAACTGCTTGTGCATCATCTCGATTAGCATTTAGATATGGTGGCCGGGAATGCAGAACCTTGGTACATTTTGATCCATTTTGAGCATTTAGATATGGTGATCAGGAACGCAGAAACTTGGTACATTTTAATCCGTCGTACAGGCGCCTTAATCCAATATCAAACTTTTCTTTAGCTAATTTGATTAACTGCTTGTGCATCATCTCGATTAGCATTTAGATATGGTGGCCGGGAACGCAGAACCTTGGTACATTTTGATCCATTTTGAGCATTTAGATATGGTGATCAGGAACGCAGAAACTTGGTACATTTTAATCCGTCGTACAGGCGCCTTAATCCAATATCAAACTTTTCTTTAGCTAATTTGATTAACTGCTTGTGCATCATCTCGATTAGCATTTAGATATGGTGGCCGGGAACGTAGAACCTTGGTACATTTTGATCCATTTTGAGCATTTAGATATGGTGATCAGGAACGCAGAAACTTGGTACATTTTAATCCGTCGTACAGGCGCCTTAATCCAATGTCAAGCTTTTCTTTAGCTAATTCACTTTTGATTTCTAGCTGGCTCATTGACTATTTATTTTCGGCTCTTGCAATTATGCAACGATTTTGTCCGCATACGCCGTGGAATTGATGAAATTATTCCATAATGGCTATGTTTTGTTTCGAATATAAAAGTTAGGTAAATCGATTTCGTAGTACTTGGCAGTGTATTGGAAAATTTCATCCTGTAGATTCCGGAAAATCAACAAATACAGTAGTACATAGCCCGATGTACTTTTTCCAATTGAAATTCGACTGTCAAATACCAATTGAAATTCCTGTCAAAGTATAAGATATAATTTGCTCATCTGATAGGGAAAGTGTGGGTACTTTCCATTACGCTCTAAATATTCCTCTGGTTATTTAGTTCTTGAACCTTTAAACAATTTTAGCACATCTTAACACTTGTTATCCACTAAATTCCACTGAAAGATAAAATAGAACTGAACATTTTGAGTTGGAAGCACGGTCTTGTATAGAAGAAATTCTTTTCAAAAATTATGAAATTGGCTACCTATTCACATTAGTTCTTTGAATATTTATGTTATAAATAAATATTTTCAATCAAAAAATGTACAGTAAATATGTGTTATCATAAAAATTACAAGTTTTATGACCTTTGTGGTAAATTTATTATCCCTTTTTGAGCAAATTAAAAATATTGAACAATAAAAAATTGTTGATTTCATTCATATTTTGCATATTTCAAATAAGTCTTCAGTGGGTTCCTCTACAAAATGTACTATATTTTCAGGTAGCGTCGATGCTTTATTGGAAATCCGTTGACAGCAATTTTAAAAAATATTGTTACAGCAGAAGTTATAAAAAAATTTAAAATAATACAATCTTGTAAGACAACAGTATAATAATTTCTATTACATATGTAAGCTTAATTCCAAAAATTCTATATTCGTTTATCAACAACATTTTTCTTAAATATTTTCTATTCAATTTTACATAATTTTAATATTACACAATTTTTTATGAACTTTGTGTTTCTATTCCAAAAATTATTTCTTATATTGTCGCTTGAAAAATTTTTCGAAATATTTTTTTAATTTTAAAAAGGTCTATTTTAGAGACCTTTTTTCATTCGCCCTACTGGGGGTAAAAATTCTGCGAAATTCCAATTTTTTTCCTAACATTCTACTATGAACTAAAATGAAAATAAAATTTTGTTTCGCTGTTTTTTCGTAGTAACGCAATTAATGTGTATTATGAAAGATAACCAATCTTGTGGAGCGTTTTGGAGAAAATCAACGAAAACTTTGCATAGGTAATTTTGTAGAACAATTTTTATTAGTATATGTTTGTGCTTTTCTTTTTGGAAGTTCTTAAGTTTAAATAAGTTTGAACTATGTTATTTGTTATATATTGATAAAATTTCAGTCCCCTAACATGATTGAAACATGCTACTAAACAATAATTTTTTAATGATCCCAGAAGAAATTATAAAAATATAAAAAAATTCTCCACAGTATTAGTCCTACATATATCAACGATAGCTAAAAAAATTTAATTAAGCAGTAAATGCGTTAACTCAATAAAGTACATCAATTTCTATGAAGACAAAAAATGTTGTAAAAGTACCCTCTAAAATTGATGATTACTGTGTCATAAATTAACCACCAAAATATTTATGATCAATTATTACGCTTTCGTGAGCTGGAAAAATTTTAAAATACCTCTAAAAATATGATTTTCAATCAACACTGTACACAATTTTAAATGTTTGATCAAAACAATTACAACATATAAAAAGTAACGCTCGGATGTCATTGATAGTATGGCCTCCCGACTTTTTGTCTAATCTGATTTAATTAAACAATAAAATTCAAGTAATTTATTACATATGGTTGTAATGGCCTAGCTCTACTAACACTTCCTATATAATGGTTTGTAGAATATAGTTATATACCCCTTTTCCAAAATTAATTGTTCAATTTTAATTATTTTTGTTAGGATGTGAAACAATTACTTTAATATTAAATAGTGTTATTTTTCGAATTTTGTAGAAAATTATAAATAAACGAATTAATACATATTTTGTCTAATTGCTAGCGTTTAAATCCTCACAATTTTAAACCATTATAAAGAGTTCGTCTTAAGAATAAACAAACACATATTCATATTAAATATTAAATAATAATCTAAAACTGAAAGACAGACGGACGGACAGACATCATTAAAGTTTTAGATAACGTCGTAAATCTCTGTCAGTTAATTTTATTATAACTAGTCTTGGGATATTCACTCATTGGCGTTATACCATGAACATGAAATATTAAATATTTTATATTTAAATTTTAATATTACCATTCGAAATTCTTTACATAGGTAGTCAAGTCGTCAAGTCAGCGTAGGAACGATATCTCAAATATCAAATTAAATCATGTTTTTTAATGTAGGAAATATGGAAAAAATCATATGATAATTTATACAATTTAAAAATTTCGAAAAAAGAGTAAAATCAAACGAATTATGTTGTTATGCAGTCCACTATCTCTTAAAGTAATTAACAGATTTTTGTAAACAATTTAAATTAAGAAAATGAAAAACGACATAACTTAAGTTATGAAGTTTTTCCTTTTAACTAATCCTTCCCTGGCCCTTAAACAAACTAATTTATTTCCAATTACAATGTTTTTGTGTTGTTCGATAACAATTATTCGTTTTCTATCTCTCTCTCTCCCCTTGGTATTTATAGTGTTTATTTTATTTTTTTATTATTTATGTAATTTGTATATATGTATATATTCCTCGTGGTAAATTAATGTAATAAAATAGCATAGCATATTTTTTGGCTCTATATGGGAAATGTATTGTTAGAGAATTTTTTTATTTTATTGTGAATGTAACGGAAATGTCTTTATATTGAAGGAAAGTGAGAGATAAAAGCATTTTGTGTTTGTTGGCATGTGTGTATACGTGTAGGTGTGTGAATAAAATTCAATATTTCAAAATTTTATTGCTGTAAATTACTAAATGATAGTGAAAGGAAAAAGTATATTAGAATGTTTCAATAAATGATTATAACTGAATGAAACCTATTGGAAAATTAAGTACTGCGCGCGAAAAAATTATTGCATACAATTCAGCCTATGAAACCAATGGAATTAATCTTTTTGAAATTTTATTTTTATTAAAGACTATTATAGTAAAATATATATTTTTATTCGTTTTTAATAAAATATCGAATATTCTTTGGAATACCCTGTGTAAAAGTTTTATTGGATTTTTTGATTACTTTTTTTTCTTGTTGGAATAGGTTCACTTCTTTTTAAACTCTATTTTATTTTTTACTCAGCTTTTAGAGTTTTACTATAATCCAATACACTTCAAATGGACTGAGTTTTGGTCAGTTTAGTGGATTGGCCTTTCTTGGTACACAGCAATACAATTTGCTTGGTACCACTCAGCTACTTTTTTGTTGTAATGATGAGATAAGAGATCAGGTAAGAAATACTTAAGTTATTTATGTTTTTTAATGATAATAAGGAATATTTTCCATGAGCACTCATTTGCGTACATTTCTCTGTTATTTGGTATGAATAAAGTGCTTTTTTACTCACACTTACAAATGGCTTATCTATCTATGATATAGTATTCCTGAATATGATATTATAAAGAGTGCGACAATGCATAGTTTATATTTCCCTTTAGAAAAATTAAGAAGAAAATTAATCTCAATAATTTTCGTTTTCTCCTTTGTCTCAACATTTTTTCTGGCATTTCTATTAGGAACTTTTTTTTTAATTTGTGGTAAATGATACTGAGAAATTTATTAATTGAGTCGCATTCCACTCAGAGATGAAGAGATTTTCTCTTAAAATATGTATTATTTTGTCTGCAATCCTACAGTCTGTAAATCAACTTTTTCTTTGATTATTAAAGTTCCATTCAGTGATGGTGAAGTCGTTGTGTTTTTTATGACTCAAGAAACTGTATTTTACGATTCACCTGAATTCATAGTAATTGTTTATATGTTCGACATGTGTTTCGATAATAAATTTGAATTATGTGTTTGAGCGAATTTTGTTCAATAAATAAATTTGATATTACAACAAAATTTATCACATAGTTACTGTTAACAATGGCAAATGTGAACAAATCAGCGGTACTAATTTTTATTATGTACTCGTATAATAAAAGTTAATAGCCTTAAAGTGTCTACGGATTTTTTTATGCGCAGTGCTTAGAACTGAAGTAGAACTGAGCTATAACTGAACTAAAACTGAGCTAGAACTGAATTAGAACTGCACTAGAACTGAACTAGAATTGAACTAGAACTGAACTAGATTTGACTAGAACTGAACTAGAACTGAGCTAGAACTAATATAGAACTAAATTAGAACTAATCTAGAAGTGAACTAGAATTTAACTAGAACTGAACTAGAACTAAGCTACAACTAATCTAGAACTAAACTAGAACTAATCTAGAACTGAACTAGAACCTAACTAGAACTAATGTAGAACTAAAAAAGAACCGAACTAGAGCTGAAGTAGAACTGAACTAGAACTAAAACTGAATTAGAACTAAACTTGAGCTGAAATTAAACTAAAACTGAACTAGAACGAAAGTTGTTTCATATATTCCTGAATTTTTCTGTTTTTGGAAAAAGTTGGATATATTTTTGAAATGACCTAGTGTGGGCTGTAGGTCTATTTGAGTAAATAATTTTGTAAATTTTAGATTTTTCGATACACCCTCAAAATGTGATAAAAAACAATTTTTTACGTCTTGACGGAATTAAAAAATGTTTAAAAATTAATTTTTTTTAACAATTTTGATCCTTTTAACGACTTTAGATAGAAGAGAAATGAAGCTACCTTAATATATATATACATCTTTTTCACATTACAAGAACTTTTGCTGAAATATTGTTAAAGATATCTACGATTTTTATTTTTATTTAAATTTTTTCAACTTTCGCAGCATTTTTTTCTATTATTTTATATTTATATATATATATATATTTTTTTTTTTTTTTGTAAATTTATTCGAAATTTGAATTATGTAAAAAACAATTTAAGCCCTTTTTAGTTAAAATCGAGAACTTATTAGAAAAGATATACATTTTCTGTAAATAAATAACTTAGGCATTTATAAGAAAATATATAGATTTCAAAATAGCTTTAAAACCCAATTAATCAAACCATATTATAATGATATCGAAGAGTTATCACCTAGGTGATAAAAATTATCACTAGTGATAATCGTTTTCGAATCTAAAACAATAGTTTTTATGGTCTAAATTGTTTGTACCTTTCCTTATGATATTGTTTTTCCATAAAATTATGATATCGTATTCGGTATCGTAATTTCCAAAAATAACGATAGTAAAATCGCCGTGGTCCACATTTTGTTTTGAATGCTAACCAAAAATTATGTTTTTGCATTTAAATATGCTAAATATAATAATAACCTAATCAGCTAAAAAAACAACTCCGTATAAATATAAAATATATAGAAATCATCATACATGACATATTATTATGCAAATATATCAATAATAATATTTGCAAGCATGATTTTTCCTTACGGATATATTTTTGCAATTACGTACCTAAGAAGTTTGGTTTTAGTATTTTTTAATTTTTATATTTTTATTTTGAAGTTTATTTTCCAAATGTTTATGTTTTATGATATCGTTTTATGATTTATTGGGAACTATTTTGTTATTATTTTCATTTTATTAAAAATATTGGTCTACAACGTACACTAGGTCATTTCAAAAGTATATTTTCACTGTCACACTGTGTTATTTATATATATAATAGACATCTCTATCAATTCATTTGTAACTCATTTCAATTCATTCTCTTTTTAAATTGTTGACTGATTTTGCTTTTTAAACTTAAAATCAATTCTCTGTGTGTATATGTATGTATTGAAAAGACAAGAGAAACCAAATAGAGAGAAACAAAATCAATTTTTCAAAGAATCATAAAAAAACATTTTAGCAACGAAAGATTTTCAATTGAATTATATGTAGAAGGGCAACAAATGCAATATTGTTTTATGTTTTTTGTTTACAAAATTTGAAATAAAAGGAAAATAAAATGAAAAAAGTAAATAATAAAAAAAAAACAAAACTTTATTTAATTTTAGATATTGATTATTCTATTTTATTTATTTTAATTATTCTTTTTTGATTTATTTTACTTATTTTGTAAACTGTATTTTTGTTTTATCTATATTTTTATATAAAAAAGTGAATGGCTGATTCAACATCGCCCAGGTCAAATAACAAAAGATACATTTATAAAATTTAAACTAAAACGAGATTTTTGGTATTTTTCCCCCATGGATGTAACAAAAATTGTATTCCAATGAATTTCTAAGTTATGGGAGGATGCCATATAAAAACATTGATACATATGTACATAGGTATATGACAATAAATATAAAAATATTTTATGAAAAAATACCAAAAATAGGTACGATTTTTACCCCTTAAAAATTACAAAAGCTGTATTTGTAATTTTTCGATAAGTTACAAATACGATATAAATTTATATGTTTACTGGTTTAGAAGATACGTATAGTGCTAAAAAGTACTAAAATACACTTTTGCCAGTTTTTTCCCCTAAAAGGGTTGATTTTAATTTTCGGTGACGTGATTTCGTAAAATGTTGAGCTTTTTATAAAAACTTCAGTTTTTCGAAAGTGTATCGAGAAAAATCAAATTTTATTATCCTTACAATTACTTAAAAATTAACATATCGCACTTGATCAACAAGAGGGTATTAACTTAAAATTTTTAAAATTTCACTTTTCTATCTTCTGTAAAAATTTCAACGTATTCCGATTACTCTTTCATTTCAAAAACCACATTTGAGACCATTTTCATGATAGTGTATAATATCAACAAGAAGTCTCAGAAAAATGGTATTAACTCAAAAAATAGATGATTTTTTTTGCAATAATTGCAAAAGTTTAAAAGAAAAACAATGGAAATATATTTTTCAAATGGAATTTGCTTACTATGATATATTCAGATTTTCAAATTCTCTTAAAATGTAACCACAAACAGTTTTTGATCTCTACTGAAAATTTTAAAATTTTGTGTATCCTCTTGTTGATCAAGTGCGATATGTTTTATTTCTTTATCAAAAAAAAAATAAAAATAAAAAATAAATAAATAAAAAATAAAATAAATAAATAAAAAATAAAATAAATAAAAAAATACAATAAAATAAATAAATAAAAAAAATAAATTAAATAAAACAATAAAACTAGCAAAATAATCATTATTTTTTTAAGTAATAAAATTGAAATAAAAAATAATTCTAAATTTGGAGCTAAAAAATATAAATCAAACGTATTTATTATCTGTTAAGTTTTATTTTAAAAGACATAATTGTTACGTTCCCTGCATTTTTCGTATTATTTGCAAGGGAATGACAGTAAATCACAGTTTTCATTTGTTGTTGTTTTTTTTTTTTCTTAATATTACTTTTGTTAAACTCTCTCATAAGAAACAAAGCATCAAAAAGAACATGACATATCTTGTTTTTGTTTCATCATTTCAATTCAACTCAATTCAACTTATTTTTTTTTCTTACATAGTTTGCTTTATATTGCTTTGTTTTACATATATTTAATCAGTAATATGATAGCATGTATTGAAAACATTATTGTGAATTGAAAAGCAAATGTTTTGATGCAGTCTAATACATAATTGATATGTTTTACGCAAATGTGATAAGTTAAAAAAAGGAAACCTTTTTTTTATTTGTTTCTAAAATTTCCATGTCAATGCTGTTAGTTGTATCTCAGAACTTTTCCATTTGGGATTTTAAACTTTTTTTCCAAGCTTTCAAAAGTACATTATAAAATAGTTATCTTTTTTTTTTGCATCAAAGTTATTTGAGTGTTTTTTACACAACCCTGAAATATTTTTAATGCGCCCTTCGCGTTCAGCTTAAATTCACATCTTTTGTTGGCATTGTTCTTTATATTTTTCATTTTTTTGTTTTATGACTGCAAGAGTATTTCGAAATGAAAAATGACATTTTACAACAGTGTTCGTTCGTGAGTCTTATTTTAAAATATTTGCTTGATATTTTATCCTTTTTGTACAGTTCAAATGTAAACGTACACGAAGGTAACTATTTTTATTAAGAGATACAACTTTTTAGAATAGAAGTTGCACTTAGTAAATTTTTAATGGCTATCATTTTAGTTATTATCTTGCATTATTTATAGTTGTCAAATTTCTTTAAACATAGATAGTCACCTTTCTTTACTCCATTTCTCGAATCATCTTATTTGTATTAATCACATAATATACATTTTACATGTTTATGTTTCATTTTATGCTTTTATCATAAATGTTAGTTTTAAGGCAATATTTAAACGTAAAAATTTACATTCTCTTTTTTTATATAATTTCCTTCCTCTTTCAATGTAGAAGGTTAAATTATGATTGATTATAATTTGTTTTCCTTGTTTGACGTAAAACAATTTTTATTTGAATTTTTAAATTAAAGAAAATTAATGGAAATATTAAAATTTATATTTAAGAAAAATAATAAATAAATAAATAATAGTAAAACTTGTAAAAGCTTAAAGCTTATAAAAGCTTGTAAGCTTTAACTGCTTTATTTATGTGACTTTGGTATCACCGTTTTCGTTCAAAATCTTTTGTAAAAAGTTATTTTATTAAGAATTTTGAAGACTTATTTTAAACAAATAATTGCAAATTTGCTTTGAAACCCATTGTATTATTTTGAAGACTTTGCTTTGAAACCCATAGCTTACTTGTTAATAACTCTGACCTCAGCAAACTTACAGTTTTTTTTTAACTCTGCCTTCATTTATGTATTAATTTGCTTTTCTTTGTGATTTTTTCCCAATAAAGAAATCTTAAAAAATAAATTTTTAAACTTTAAAAAAATTTGTTGTTGTTTTTTTGTTATTCAAGAACTTGTTTAATAAAACATTCTATAATTTTCAACAAGTCCTGAAAGTTTTATTTACTGCTGATTTGATTGCAAAGTATCGAATAATTTTTCTCTTACATTATTCTAATACATACTAAGCAAATATAAAAAAAGTTTAAATACTTTGTTTTTCTTATAAAAGGTTTCATTGTTTGAGTACCCCTAAGTATGTAAAAGAAAATAAATCAACAATAAACTCACGTTGAGGCAGAGTATGATAATTTATTATTGCTTCTTTGGTAAAAATAACTTGGTAACAGTATATTTTATAACTGCTTAAAAGTATACTATAATTTGTAGAGAAATTAATTTACCTAAAAGTATGCAATCAATTTTACAATAATACAAGTATAATAAAAGTAAAACTTGCTGTGTGTATTGTGTGTTGTACACATGTATAACAAAATGATCCTTAAAATTTGTTTTAAATTAAATAAGGTATGCGTGTTAGCATCAAGAAGCATTATTAAGTTTTAATACTTTATTAAAACACACAAACACACTTTCAAAAGTATTCACAGTTTTTCTATTAACCCTTTTTTTAATATCCTTAATTTATTTTAACTCCTTATGCTTTATAATTTGTGCCTTTAATTATTTACAGTCTGTCTGTTTTGTTTCATTGTTATTTTAAATTATCTCTTGCTTTCTTTCTTCTCGCTTTATTTTTTTTTAATAATATGTATGTAAATGTTTGTATAAATTATGTTGCTCAAAGGATTTTGTTTAACACATAAAATAATTTGTTCTTCCTGCGTCTTATAACAACCACCACGTTCACGTAAACTATTTGAAAATAATCTTTCGTTATTTTATTTCAATCTCATCATGATTTTCTCTTTATTATAAACTTTTAATTATTTTTTTTCTTGTTACGTTCTTTCGTTGGCATTTAGCTTTGATGGAAATTTAACGAGCACGGGAAAATAACTTTTCCCATATAAATATATGAATATAAGGTTAAGGTGTGCTTTCAAATAAAACATAACATTTTTTTTATAATAAAAGTTGAACGGAATAAGTTAGGATTAAAACTAAATCAACTATTGTAACATTTCTTGTTCAGATTTTTCTGATATATCGTTTTATATTAAAATTAATTGATAACTAGATTACTTTTAATTTTTTTTAGATGAGACTTCTGAAAAGAAATTTAAGTACTTTTACGAAAATTTTCGCGGTATCACTCTATAAAAATTTAAAATTAAATTCAATTAAATCCAAAGTTCTGGATAGTTTAAATTACTAATAATTTGTGGAACTAAAATAACATTCCCAATTTTGTTTGTTTCTACTGTAACGACAAAATTCTTAATCTGGCCAGAAAATATTAAAAACACTGTTGCATGTCACGAGTGTCATCAATGTCTTTTTATGACACTCTTTGTTGTGATTATTCCAGTTTATTCAGACGAAGCACAAAAATCGCATATGTATCTTCTTACATTTTGAGTAAATTTGTCGTACGACAAATTGTTTTGTAAATTTTTATTGTTTTTACTTCGATACTATTCAGGTCCATTTTATCGATTATTCGGTATACAAGACTTGTTCCTTGGAACATGAGACAAGTCAGCAATAACGTATGTTTTCCAGGCTAATATAAATATTGTAAATATTTTTTATTTTTTATTGTTCATCTCAGTTTTGTTATTTAATTTTTCTTTTTTAGCTTCGATTGACTAAAGCTTAGGCATAGCTTAAACATGGCTCATATTTGATTTTGAAGAAATGAACACAACGTGCCATTATGCTGCCGAATACGTTTGTCATAGCTCTAGGAGCTTCTCTACTTTTTCGGCTTGGAATTCATTCTTGTGACTTTTTCTAAACCAAGTTTCATATCGTTCTTAAGGACCTTGTTCAGCTTTTTTATTACCCTGAAATGTCAAAATTTACTCAATCATAGTTTTGTGGTAGGTTGAAAAAAATTTAAAAGAAAAATTAAAATTTTATTTTGTAAATTTTTCTTTAAACATTCGGACAAACGAAATCGATTTGCTTTTAAATCTGACATGTCTCTTGAAGATATTGTAATCAAAAAAGATATTTAAAATTAACGACAGTAAGAGTTATTAAGAAAGTTTTGTGTTATGTTTTATTCGAACGCACACTTTATGTCATTAGTGGAATTTTCGTTTTACTGTCACATATTTTTTTTAAATTCGATTCCCTAATAATTTTTATCCTATCAATTGATAGATATTTAGTAATTTTCTGTTGCAAAGTATTACATTTGAATATTTTTAAGTAAGTTATTTTTAGCACGAATAATTGATAATTTAAAATTTAGCCAGAAAAAAATAATATGTTAGGAGCATATGTTTTAAATTATTATGTTATGCGTTTGCGCTGATATCTGTAACGCATAGAAACAGTTATCAAATACCCACCTTAAAGTATACCAATCGATTCAGAATCACTTTTTAAATCGATCTAACGATGTCCGTCCGTCCGTCCGGTTGGCTGGACGGCCAACCTGTACCATCCGTACTTTGTGCACAAAGTACAGGTTGAAATTTTAAAAATAATTCAACAAAATTTGGCACGTGGGACTTTTATAATACATGCCTATTTAAATTGGTTGTGATCGGTCCATTATTTCACCTAGCCCCCATTCAAATGTCCCCTCGGAATAGAGTTTAAACACTCAAAAATGACTTAAAAATAGGAATATTTTAATGAAATTCGGTGCAAAGAAGTTCTGTACAAGTATCAATCTTTGTAACATATTTTATGAAGATAGGTCCACAATTGACCATAGATCCCACAGAAAGCCCACTTACGAAAATCACTTTAACGTGCATAAATCCCATGCGAATGTTAGTATCAAGTCAATATTCGACACAAATAAGTTTTATTTAGTAGAAACAACATTACCAAATTTTATGAAATCGGTCCATAATATACCATAGCTAAATTAACCCACATTCAACACATTATACTGTATTTGTATATATTTAGTAAAATTGGCCACAGGTGTAATATAAGACCCTTCCCACCTACGCAGAGGTGTAGGGTAGCATATAGTCTTTCTCGTTTTTATTGCGCCACTTATAAGCTTTTGTAACTTATTCCTTACTATTTGTAAGTTATTTGAATTTGAAAATTTAAATTTTACAATTTTCTTTGTTAAACCATAAAATGATAAAATTTTAATTACCTTTCGAGTCCAAAAATACACGATTCTGTGTTTGAAAATTGGAATATAATTTAATTGAAAAATTCATTATTCTTTCTCTTCAAAAATTATCAGCCTAACCACAAAAGCTAAAAGGTTAATTTTAAACCCATAAAGTCGAATATTATTTTTAATTTCGTACCATAAAACATTTTTCCTACCATCAATAAATTTTAAAATTTCGTTTTAAATTTAAAAAAAAACTTCTTTTTGTTAAATATATTCAAACAAACTAATACGAAAATAATTCGAAATCGTATTACTAAGAAGAAAAATTTTATTGCCACTATAATCATATTCGTATTGCCCCATCGGGTGAGATTGTGCGTCACAGACGATATATCTAAGCAATAAGAAATCAATACGCCTTGAAGAAAAATAGGTAATATTGCTAGATAATCATCTGGGTGAAAAAAAAGAAAATACCGCTAGATAATCTTCTAGAATAATTATCACTAAATCAATCTAGAAATAATATAATAAAGAATTTTTTTTCATCTTGTAATGCATACAAATAAATTTCATAAAATATCCATTTTTTTTGCTAAAGACAAGCAAATTTCTTCAATATTTTTTTTATTTTTTTTTTATTTTTTAAGAATTTTTCGACAACTGAAAAAATTGTGACTGAAAAATTAAAGTATTAATTAATTTCATCCAGATGATTTCTATGGGAGGTGTAAATCCATCTCCTACTTACCTTCACATTATAACCAAAAAATAATTTAATTTTACAATGATTCCTTATTTCGCTTTCTCATAGTTCACCTTACCGAAAAAAGGGCGATATTTTAAGGATAAAATATACTACGCAAATGACAAAGAATACAAATTTTATATATTAAAATATAAAAAATACAATATTAGAAAAATATTACGAGGTTGGATCAATAAGTCCGTGATTTTTCGAATTTCCCTCGTAGTTGTATGAAATGCAAGACCATCAAGTACCACCTGTTAGTAGACTACTGTCAGATTTTGAGCAAGTATCGTCATTTACTTTGCGTTTAACAGCTGTTCAAAACATACAACCTCGGGTATTTTTCTAAAAATGGAAAAAAGTGAATTTCGAGTGCTCATTAAACATTATTTTTTGCGAAAAAAATCCGTCAATCAAACCAAGGAAAAGATCGATAAATACTATGAGGACTCTGCACCATCGATTTCAATGGTAAAAAAGTGGTTTACTGACTTTCGTTGTGGTCCCACAAGTACAATTGACGCTGAACGTTCTGGACGGTCAATTGAGGCCAGTACACCCGAAAATGTCGAAAAAATCCACGATATGGTGTTGGCCGAGAGCGTGAGATTGTTGATGCCATAGGCATTTCATATGGTAGTGTGGTTTCCATTATAAATGACCAGCTGGGTTTAAGAAAGTTGCCTGCAAGATGGGTGCTGCCTTTGCTCTCAATTGACCATAATCATAAACGTGTGACAACTTCAAAGGATTGTTTGGAGTTGTTTAACCGCAATCCGAATGAGTTTTTGCGGCTTTTTGTAACAGTGTATGAAACATGGATCCATTACTGTACTCCGGAGACCAAGCAGCAGTCTAAACAGTCCGGGTGAACCTACTCCGAAGAAGGCCAAGATAAGTTTGTCGGCCAATAAGGTGATGGCAAGAGTTTTTTTTGGGATGTACGCGGGATAATCCACATCGATTACCTTCAAAAGGGAAAAACAATAAACGGCGTACCTCATCCGCCATATTCTCCGGATTTAGCCCCTAGTGATTACTTCCTATTTCCAAACCTAAAGAAATGGCTCGGTGGAATGAGATTCAGCTCCAACGATGAAATTATTGACCAAACAAATGCCTATTTTAAGGACCTTGAAAAATCCTATTTTTTACGCAAAGTAAGTGACGACACTTGCTCAAAATTTGCCAGTAGTCTATTAACAGGTGGTACTTAATGGGAATAGTGTTGCATTTCATATAACTACGAGAGAAGTTCGAAAAGACATGGACTTATTGAACCGCCCTCGTACTTTGACGAGTTTCGTCCAAATAATAAAAAGAAGATGTTGTGTAAATATCTTCCAAATGTTTATGGGGAATTATCTTAAAATTTTTAAATCAATTAAAACAATTTTTTAAATATTTCTTATGATAAGAAAATAAAATCGATTTTAACAAAAATAAAATTTTAATTTTCTTTTGTGGTTAGTCTATATGTTTTTAAAAGATACCCTACCCTCATAATTAGAATTATAATTTTGTTCTAACTTTATTACCAAATCCGCATAAAAAAGTCAATTTTACGACCAGTCACAAGGTTAAATAAGTCAGTCAAAGAAAGCTCATCGTATTTAGTTGGTAAACATTTTAAAAATTTATATTGTAAGTATTTTATTATATATAACACGAGTATTAATAAAATGGATTTATTTAACGTTTTTAAATGAATATATTATTTTCATAGAAGAAACAGCAATTTACAGAATTTCTTAGAATTAAATAAATTGTTGATGGGTGACGCTTATCAAAGTATATACTTAATCTGTCTATAAATTATAAATTGTTCTATTATTCACTTCTCTATTGATTCATTTTAAAGAAACCTATTTTGGAATATTTGAAATTCCTTTAGTATTTAAATAGTTAAAGGAGATTTAAGATTTATTGGGGTTTTAATAAATACGGTTGTAAACTTAAAGGTTTCTTTGATATTTTAAGATTATTGAAAATATATTAATATAGCGCAGAGGGAAATTTTAGGATAAAATTAATTGTTTTTAAACAAATTTTGTTATATGTTACAAAATTTTGTTATATGTTACAAATTTTGTTTTGTTATATGTACAGATTTTCAGTAAATTTTTATTTTTTCTATTTTTTTTGAAATTCCAAGATTAGTTTTTGAAACTGTGTAAAGCTTAGCTCCTGATTTTTTTAGATATTTATATAAAGGGTTTTTGTGGCTTAAGATTTAAACCATGTAAAAATATTAGACGTCCCAGCAAACACGATGTCAAACGTTTGAAATATGAAGACTTTAACGTTTGATATCAAACTTGTTTCAAATGTAGGTGGAGGTTTGAATTTTAAGTTTGATTTCAAATTGAGAATCATTTCAGAAAAAAACGTTTGAAAAACTGGACATTCTCAAATTAATATCAAATGTTATTATTGAATCTTTTTCTAACGTAAAGATAACTTTAAAAATATTTGAAAATTACTAGTATATTCTTAATTTGATATTTAATGTTATTATTTCTCAATTTGGTATCAAATGTTATTATCAAATCATTTTTAAAGATGAAATGATATATTAAAAAAAATGCCTGAAATATTATATAAAAGTAAAACAAATTAATAAATAAAATTATTTAATCAAATATTTTCCAATTAATGAATACAAAGGAAAACATTGCAAAAAATTAAAAATGCAAATTACTTTTATTTATGTTACACATGTGGTCACAATTCACATTTGAAAAAGGTTTTAGAATTATATTTAACAATGATTTGATAATAATAGCATTTATCAATTTGACAATTAATTCAACTTTTTATTGAGAAAGCTATTATTTTCAAGTTATTTTCAAATAATTCTCAAACGTTTGACATTTGAGAAAGGACTTGATTTCAAACCACTCTCAATTCGATATCAAACATTTGTGTTTGCTGGGCTATTTCACAATGAGTGCTTTAGTTTTTGCCATCTGCATGGAGAAAAATGAGCGGATTTTAAGAATTCGATCTGAAGAAAATATTTTAATCAAGAAAGATATTTAAAATTAAAGGCAGTAAGAGTTATTACGAAAATTGTATGTTATGTTTTATTCGTTCGCACAATTTAAAATATTGTTGCTTTTTCTTTCGAGGAAAACTTATTTATTATCCTAATGGATTTAATTTCAAACACTTTAAGGTTGAGAGGAAATTGTTAAGGATTAAGGAATTTATAGTTTTAAAGCAGTTATTACTTAATAAGCTGAAATATTAATTTAAATGTTTTGCAAATGAATATAATTAAAAAAAGCCACAAGGCTAAAAAGTTAGGGTTTTCGAAAAAAATATATTAATAATAAAAGGAAAATAAAAAAATTATAAAAGGAATCAAATTCTTGCGTACTTAAAGTGAACACATCGTTATAGAAATGTGACTTTTGGATCATTCTGAACAAGTTTCCATAATTTTTTAATGTTTCATAGATTTAATAGCGACCAAGAGAAAGTTATTCTATATCTAGACATCTGACTTTTAATATAATATAACCAAACAAGTAATATTTAGATAAAATTATTTAAAAAGCATAAATGATATAAGGTCTGTTCGTTTGCATGATATTTTTACTAGTTTTACTATTTTTGCAAGTATTCTAAAAATAGTAAACATTTTAAGAGAAAATAATTTTTCTCTTTTGCTATATTGAGTATTTTGTACGAGCAAAACTAGTAAAAAAATTTATATTCAATTTTGAAAAAGAATAATTAGAAAATATGTTTAATTTTTCTAACGTTTTCTGTTGGAATCTGTGGTGAATTTTAAATGAATTCTCGCAAATTTTGGAATTATGATTTATACTTTTGTAAAACTTATGTGACAAAGTTGTATAGTGATTTTAATTTATGTATCTTTAAGTGATTTTCGGAAAGAGCCTTTTTATAGAAGCCGTAGTTAATTATGGACTGATACTTTTAAAATCTGCACTTACCTGCATATTAATATTTTTGCCTGATTAATGGACGTTTAAATAATTTAGGGAAGGTCGTAATTTATTGTCAATTACAGACCAATACTAAAAAATTGATGCGATTCTTTAAGGTTACAAAAGATTTTATTGGTGTTGAATTCTGCAAGATATAAGAGATTTATAGGAGTTATACCCTATTCTGGAAAGATATTAGTATGGAAGCTAAGTGAAATAATGGGAAATTAGATTCAAGGATTTTAAAGAAATAATACTTATATTATTAGAAATAATACTTATATTATTTCTTTAAAATCTTCACAGCAGGATGCTTTACAAGCAGATTGATGATATTCTTCGCGGCTAATAATTATTTTTTCACTACTTGTAATCATATATGTTCTTAGATAACAGAAATTCTATATGGTAATACAGTGCAAGCTCGATTTTCGCGACTAATTAAAAACCAGACCTTTTCTTCATGATCATTATCTTATAAATCCTCCGATTCCGTATCTGATAATTCTATTTATTCTTCATTACTTTCCACATGAAATTCTTCTTGAATCCAGTTGTTTATGTCAGCATTCGTGAAAAGATGTTCCGTACCAATTTGAGCTACAAATGAATCAAGAGTTGAAAGATCTTCGTTTTCTTCCTGAATTATATTTTGTAAAATATTTAAGGGCAAGTTATTCTCTTCACTCCATTCACTACCGAATTCGAGCAAGGCGAATAAACTGACAAAATTGAATATCAAATCATTCAAAAAGGTTAATATCCCCTTTTTTGGTTATAGACATTGTAATCAAATTAAAGAAAAAACAGATAAAAGTCGTGAAAATAGAACCTGTTTTTCATAAACTGTCGCGATTATAGAATTTTAAAAAATAAGCCGTCGCGATAATGGGTAGTCGCGAATACCGAGCTTGCACTGTATGTGAAAAATTATTTATATATTATTTTATTATATTATTTTAAGATGTTTCCATTTAATATAATTATAAAATTAAATAAAAATGTTATTTTTTTATTGACACTAAAATTTATTTTACAGTTTTCCGTTTTTTTTTTTTACTTTTTCAGGTAGAAGTTTGTTTTTAATTTTTTTATTTCTCTTTTTTTACTCGTTTTGCTAGATTTTTAAACGAACAAATCTATAATTTAACATTTTAATTTTCTCATTTTAGTTCTTATGCTGTCAAAATATCAAATTGTTCCTTGATGTATGTCGAAATCACTTCAAATTAAGAGAATCGGATCTCTTTGAGCCAAATATGCTATATGATTTAACAAATTTCCATCGTGTTTTAATAACTCTCTCCAAATTGTCACAATGTGCTAAAGTACAAAAATTACATCCCAACTTAGAGTAAGTATAAAAATAAATTAAATTATGTATATGTTTAATCAAATATTTACTTTAAAAGAAGGATATCGCTCATTTACTTCAAGAACGTCATAACTCAGAAAAAAAGACTGATTTTGCCGAAATCTCATTTTAAGTTTTCAAATGCCTTTTACCTTGATGGAAAAAATATCGTCAAATTTTCTTTTCAAATGGTTGCCTTAAAAGATATGTACGCGATATTTTTACACAAGATTAAGCTTGATATAACGTGTATTTCTACATCATTAACTCAAAACTCTAGTTTATTGAGTTGTGACGTTCTTGAAGTAAAAAACAGTTAGTCAGAGTGAATGATTTTCAACATTTTTCCCAATGAAAATAAAAAAAAAACTTACAAATGATATAACGCTAAAGTGATGAAGCGACAGGCGAAAAAAAAGTGACAGGCGGAAAAACCAAGTCGAATTTCTTTATTTTATAAAAATATTATAATTTTTACACAAAAGTTATATCGAAAAAGATTTTTCGTCTGTTTAGAAAAACTGAAATATAATTCCCTAATCTCTTCCTACATTATGCGTACATTAGCAGTCATATTCAAATGAAAAAATATGTTTGCTAACGAGTTGCTAACTTTTTTGTATGTAAATTTCCATAAGAAAAAGGTTTTCCAAAAATATATTTCATTAATTAAGTGCAGCTTTACGATTTTAAAACATTCAAACTAAAGTAGTAGTGTATTAAAAAACCGATTTTTCAGAAAACCGTTTTTTAATTATATATTCAAAAATAGTTAAAAAACAACCGGTTTCGAATACGGCCTTACAAACTGGGTTTACTGGTTTTTCTTTTTTAATCGCATTTCAAATGCTAAAAGGTGGCAAGTCGGTATTCTACATTGCGAAAACAAATGTCAAATACATGTCAAATTCGCAAAATTTATTCGACAACAAAATAGCATTCCCAAAATACAAACATGTAAGTGAAAGATAATTTTTTTTATTTATTTATTCATCATATATTTATTATGAATATATTTATTATTCAGGGAAGCAAGCAATAAGACCACTAAACCGCATCAATTTGAAATAATGATAGAATTTATGAATAAGCACAGCCAATTTGCAACAGGCCATTTGACCACACAAAATGGACGTCAGTCGGCAAATACTTTGTGGCAAACGTTAACTAAAGAACTAAAATATTAGAGAAGCTGCAGGATGGAAAAATGTATGAAATATATAAATCAGTTAAAAAATATTTGACTTCAACCTTAATTTTAATAGGTTTGGGCCGATTTTAAAGTACACACCAAACAGAAGCTTAGACGAAATAAGATCAAGATACAATCCACTGTCTCCCTTAGAGGAGCAAGTGGTGAGAATGTTAAACATGACGGATTCCGTAAATGGATTACCGCACGCACTTTCCTTCGGGGCAACAACTGCTTCCAATCTTGAAAAGAATGCTTCAGCAGATGCCGATATCGTTAAGATCCAATGTTATGTAATTTTTAAAATTAGAATTGTTTTTATTGATATATTTACATTTTAAACATTTTTAAAGAAATTGCAGATTTGAGTTTTTTTTTTTTTTGGCAAATTATTTTTGAAAATAACAGCTGAATAAAGTAGTTCATATAGTGTTGTCGGCTTATAATTTTCCAAAGCCCATTGTATGCATATGTTTATCGGTGTTACACAATCGTCCACTTTAATTTTGTTTTCTTCATGACCACTATCGTACAAATTCTCCGATTTCGTGTCTGATAATTCCATTTGCTCCTCAGTACTTTCCGCATGAAAGTCTTCTTGAATCTATTTGTTTATGTCAGCATTCGTCAAAAGATGCTCCGTACAAATTTAAGCTACAAGTGTACCAATAGTTGAAAGATCTTCTTTTTATTCCTGAATTATATTTTGTAAAATATTTAAGGATATGTTATCCACTTCACTCCATTCAATACCGAATTCGAGCAGGGCGTTCTAGGATTTTCGGATATTGGACACTGATATTTTATCTCAGACGTAGCTAGAATCTGAACTGTACTTTTTTAGATTTAAGTTATTTAGTTTGAGCTCCAAATTTGTTCCCTTCTCGCCAAGCAAGTGGGTCAGCAGTTGTTTTTTATAATTTAATTTGACCAAGTTGATAATGTTTTGATCTAACGGTTGAATAAGTGCAGTGCAATTAAATGGTAGATTCATTGCTATAATTAAACCGTCATCACTTTTTAGTTCCTCAACTGGGTGGCACGCCGCGTTATCTAAAAGCAGAACTGTTTTTTACGGCAGACCTTTTGAAGCCAAAAATTTTCGCACCTAAAAAATTTTTACTTACTTTTATTAATTGGTGAAAATTAACTTTTGGTGATTGGTGGTGGAACCAGTCCTTGAATGTAAATGAAGTTTTATATTACGGAATTATTGAAAAAGCATTTAAAGGCGCGTGGATTTTCGATTTTCCACCAAGCAACAATTTCAGTTTGTCTGTGTCATTCGCATTTAAACATTGCAGAAAAGTTATTCGCTCTTTACATATTTTTCTTCCGGGAGCCGTTTTTTCATTACATGTGTGATTTGGAAGCATCCTATAATATAAACTGGATTCGTCGTGATTGTAGATTTGGTGAAGAATCAACCCATGCTCATGAACGTAATTCTTAAACTTATATATATATATATATATATATATATATATATGCCCTCAAACAATGCTTTTCGTATAAAACTATTAACTATATATATATATATATATATATATATATAAACGTATAAAACTATAACATTACTCTCCAACGATGATTCTTTATAGTAATTTTGTTATAATGTCATAAACAAATTTTAATTAGAAAAAACAATTTAATTTTTAAATATTTAAATGGTTTCAAAATGGATTGTCATAAACACATGTAATTGTATTTTTAAATGATAATGAAAGTTGAGAGTTGATTTTTAATACAAGCGTATAATTTTTTAATGTTGCTGTTAATTTGGAAATTTTTTTAAGAAACTGTTCTTTTTTTTAATCTTCTCTTTTTTCTTTTTACATTATGATTGAGGAACCATTATAATCACTAGATCTATAATACAATTGTAATTATAGGAATAATTAAATTTTGTATATTCATGGTCTGCTTAGGCATTTTTAATTAGAACTAAGTAATATGTAATTTTTGGTCTTGAAGGCATTATACTCGCATTACTTGAATAAATGAATGAGAAAATAAATAAAAATAAATAATTGATTGAAAGATGTAATTTGCACGCATGTGAAAATTGTAAGAGAAAATGTTTGACATCCTCAAATAACATACATACATTTTTGAAGCACCAGTGAAAACGTAGGCCAAAAAGTATCCAAACTATTAATTGTATATGGACTTTTTATGAGATAAATTAAAAAAGTTTACTTATAAGACCATGTAATTAAAAGGGTCAAATTGTCTAAGAACTGATGTTAATTAATTTTTGATCTCCCATTTTTCTTAGCAATATAATATATTATATTTTTATATGAGAAAAATCATTCTTCATAGAAATGGGTTATAAATCTGGAAAGAATAAGGCTTCAGAAATCTGTAAATTTTTCTCTTAACAACAAGCTTACTTCCGTAAAATTCTATAGGGAACTTTTGCCCACAGAGCAATATGAAAACCAAAGTAATGCTTCGATGTTCGGATGAGTTGTTATGTAATAAAAATTTTTCATTTAATTTTTAAATTGTCAATATTTCAAAAAGAACTCAATTAGTTTATCTCCTCATGATTAATATTTTAACATTTTTTATTTTAACATTTTTTATCCCTCATTTAATCACAAAATTATCTCTAAATATTAAAAAATTTTTAATTATTTATTCTTGGCGGGAAATGAGGGTATCCCAGGAAATTTTAAAATCAATCCCGATTTCCTGGGAACGGAAAAAGAACGAAAAAAGAAAAACTCTAGTTAGAATCAATGTGATATTTTGCATCGGTATGTTTTATAAAAATAGAAATTGGCCCAGAGGTCCCATATAAGATCCTGCCCGAAAATCACTTTAACGCATAATGGTGTAGGCTATCATATGTTCGAGTTTGACCGACTATTACTTTCTTACTTGTTTTATTTATTTATATATTTATTTTTTGTATTTTTCCTGTATTCAACATCGGATTCGCAAAAAATCAGGACACTTTAGAGTGCAGTTGTAATATATTAATTTAAGTTTAAAGTGACTACTCAATTTTATATTAAAAAATCCTATTAAAATCATGATTATACCTATAATTCTTTTTATCTTTATTTTTTATTTATAACATATTTTTCTTATTTTGTATTTTTCAGAGGTTTCAATTTACCCCTATCACCAAGTGAAAGATCTCATTCCGATGAAGCCATATACAAAGATTTACATTCAACGTAAGTACCCAAGCTCTTTTTTTAATTATGAATAAATCCAAATCTAAGTTTAAACGTATTTTTTTATAATTTTTTTTTAATTAAAAACAATCTGTAGATTTTAAGATTTTAACTACGATTTTTAATAAAATTATATATATATATATATATATATATATATATATATACATCTGATTTCTTTCTACTGTCTATAAATCTCTTCCCCTTTCTTTCTCTATTTCTTCTTTTTAATTTTCGCAACTTGTGCAAATGTGCTTAAAATTTTAAACATTTAAATAAATATTTCAAATAAATAACTCTTAAATTTAATGATAATAAAAATAACTACAATGTGTACTAAAGTGATATTAAGAAAAATGGCAGTTTGGATAATCCCTCTGAATATTACGATCGTACGTCACAAAGTGGTTCGCTATCGGTGGAAGATGAAAACAGTGATATAACAATAGAAAATGAAATGGGCACTGAAAATACGGACGACTATGAAGATGACAACTTTTCAGCTTTAAGTGGAAATATCGAAGAAGAATCTCTATCGGTCGGTACAAATGGCAGTGGTATTGAAAGTGTTAATGCAACTACAGCCAGCTCTCCCATTGTGGTACGACCTCCTCGCTCTCATACCACAGCCGCACCACCTTTAACAATACGTTCAGCATCATCATCTGCCATGGGAGTGGGTGGTGGCGGTTATGGTGTGGGTTCAACGACCTCACGTCATCGCATGAATAATTTGTCATCGTCGGCCATGGATAGAAATCAAAATTTACAAAATGTTGCTGCTGCTGTTTATAATTATCATGTGGTCAGCAAAGAAGTCGGTCATGAATATCTAAATGACATTTATTCGGAGGAGGATGAAAAAGTCTATGAAGATTTATGTTATGTCACGTTCTCATCAAAAGTCTCCGAGGTGTGCATATTACTTGTATTTCCATTAATACCCTATAAAACAAAAATCATAAAAATGCCCTCAGCTATTAATGTTGGATGTTGTAAAGGAAAACCAAAAACAAGAAAATGATCCATAAAATGTTGCTGCGTGTTGCTTTATTTTCCATTTTTTATTTACATTTTTTTTTAGTTTAAAGCTTAAAAAGTAATTTGATGTGCTGTGCCTGTGTATATTTAACTTAAGCTTTACTTTTTCATATAAAAATTTATTTATTTCTTATTTTTTTTTAATATCATTCCCCTTAGTTTTGTCCTTTTTAGATTCCCCAGTTGCTGCTGGCTATCACAGCAAATCCATAAAACATTTTTTTTTAATTTTTTAATCAGAAATTCTTGTCCCATTATATTGCTGTTGATTTTATTGTGTTGACATTGCTAGAGGTGTCTTGTTTCATTTTGTGTATTTGGATTCCTTTGTTTCCTTTGCTAATCAAATTCAGGATTTAAAAAAAAAACACACTATTGCTTGTTTTGACTTGTTTATCTTTAAGGATTTCTGACACGCCTTTGTTGGGTTTGTTGTGTTTATTTCTACTGTCTCTATTTTAGGATGTTTTGCTGCATCATCGTCCTCATCATCTTTATTCCCGCATATTTCTCACCAAGTATTTGTTATTAAATTGAGCGTTTATTTTAATTAGTGGCACTTGCTGTTAAACGAAGTGTGCTTAATTCTAACCACATTTTTTTTATTCAAAAGTTTAAAATAAAAAAAAATAAAAAATATTTAATTCAAGTATTATTCATACAAATGTAGGATTTGCATTTAATTAAAGAAATATTTAAAATAATGCAAATACATAACTTAAGTGTTTGAAACAGTGTGGCATGAATTTCTACAGAAAGTTGACTAAATTAAGATTTTTTTCTATATGAGATTTTTTATATAAAAATGACTTGTCCTTGACTTGTCAAAAAGATTCGGTATTAAAAACTCATTTTGAATTTTCGAATCGGTTCATAAACAGCCCAGATATATGTACACTGTCGGACAAAATAAAGTGCGGTTTCCCACTCTTGCTATTTACTTCATAATAATTGTCTTTTAGGTGAATCTTTTTTGGTGTTCACGTATTTGACTTAATTTAATAAGCAAAAGAAGTTTTTGAATTATATGAATTTCGAATTTAGAATAAAAGTGTTGCATCGATCGTGGATTTTGTGTGACAAAATGAAGTGATATTTTACTAAATTTTTTAATTTGAATGCCAATTTTCCAATTTATTGTTACAAATGGAAGATAGAGGCTTCAAAATGCTCAATGTTGATATTCAATTCATTAAATTCTATTTAAATTATTATTACATTTGAAAAATAAGGATAGATCCGCCCATACTATTGTGAAGTTTTCGACTACAATCCAGAAAAATTTCTTGATTCCAGATCGGGAAAATGAAGTGAAATTAATACATTTGTCTTTCAAATGTAAAATTTTAGAATCCGAGGCTAAAAGAACCAATTCCTTATACAAAATAACAGTTCAGAATGAAAATTAGAAAAAATTGAGGGGACAGAAACCCCTAAACTACAAAATAAAATCGTAACGATATTGCTATTCTCGCCAAAAGAGAATAAGTTTTATCCTAGGAAGAGATAAAGAAGGAAGTATTTATGACTCTTACTGTCAAGATAAAGCTTAAATATATGAGTTTTAGAAGTACCTATTCTAAGCAAAAATTACTACATCATGCTGCTAGTATAATAAAGCGACTCGTAATGGAAATATAATCATTAAAGTCCCAGAATCATTCTAAAATTAAATTATTTTAAAAACCGAAAAAAGATTAGAAACAGCCATGGATAAGGCTGAAATTTTAATGTTTATAATAGCATGTCGTAGCATTTTCCTAGTATTGGTACTTTTGAAACTCATTTGTTTGAACCTTGTCTGAACAGTTGGGGAAATAATAATTAAAATTACTTCTTCTTTTATCTCTACGCTTAGATAAATGTGCTTCTTTTAGAATTGCGCTATAGATACGATTTTACTTCGTAGTCTTAGGGTTTCTGACGTCTCAATTCCTTCTAATTTTCATTTTAAATTATTATTTTGTATAAATGGTTCTTTTAGCCTCAGATTTTAAAATTTTGCATTTTAAAGACAAATATACTAATTTGACTTTATTTTCTCAATCTGAAATCCTTTCGTTTTGTAGTAAAAAATTGAAAAATTTGAAACCAAATTAAAATACAAATTAGTAAAATGTCATTTTAGTTTTGTCGCACAAAATCCACGACCAACCAAACACGAAACGCAATTAATTCAAAAACTTCTTTTGTTTATTCAATTAAACAGCATAAAACACCAAAAAAGTAGCCCATGAATAGAAAGAGTAGGAAGCCGCACTTTATTTTGTCTGACAATGTAGGTTAAAATCATCAATACCTTTTTACCATAATTTTTTTGTTGGGTTTTAATTTTTTACATCTAGTGGTGATCTACACCCCTCAAATTTGACAATTTTATATTCCAAAAAATTCAAAAATATAAAGTTTAAAATTTCAAAAGAAAAATTTACCTTAAAAAAAAAATAAATAAAATAAAAAAAATTAAAAATTAACACCATATAATGATTCGTTTCATAAAATATTATTAAAACCGTTTGGTGAGAAAGGAATTTTTCATTACTATAGGAAAGCTTTGGGGCTAAGGAGGGTGGAGCACGTAAATATTTATTTATATCTTTTTTTATTTTATTTGTTCTAATAACACGCTGTTACAATGAAAAATCACTCGAGAACAGTGATGTCAAATGAAAGGAATTTCCCCCTTTTGAGGGAATTTTTAAAGAAAATATCAAGCGAAGGGAAAAAGGGAGGGAATTTTATTTTTATCAAAATAAAGGGAATTTTAAAAATTTTAAAATTGTTATCAAAAAACGAACAAAAATAGGAATAAAAAAGGAAAAATGTAATATTATGAATGGATTTTTTTAAATAATTAAATACTTAAATTTTTTAATGTTTAAAAATATTTCTTTGTGTTATTTATAGTTAAATTAAATTATTTTTTTGTAATTTTTTATTTATTTAAAAAGATTATTTCATGTTTTTGTTTATTAAAAAAAGCGATTTTAATGAGGAAGGCATTTTTTTGAAAATAGGGAAAATACAGGTATGTGATAAAAAACGATTTCGAACTAGAAACGAAGGAAAAACGAACAAAGCTGTGATGAACATACATTTTCGTTTTATTGTAAAATTGAATTCTATTTCATTTCCCATTTTGTTCTATAAAATTAACAATAAATTAGGTTGTGATGAAAAACGAAAATACCAGGCTTTTGTCGTTTTCAAATCGAACAAGTTTTGGTGCCGGTTTTAAAACAGAATTTGTTTAAAATGTATTTTAAAATATTTGTGGCAATAAAATTTGAATCAAATAATAAACAACTTTATTTTTAAAGATAAATACAATACAAACGAGACTATATGATACCCTACACCATTGTGTACGAGCATAAAGATTCGGTAAGGGGATTTATATTACACTTGTGCCAATTTTACTATATGTAAAATAAAATATCCAAATAGAGAATAATGCGTTGATACTAGCATCTAGATAATTTTATGCACTTTAGGTCGATTCCTGGAAGTGGGTTTATATGGGAGAGCTATGATAAATTGTGAACCGATTCTCATGAAATTTGGCAATATTGTTTCTACTTACATAAAACTTATTTGTTTAACTTGATACTAATATTCGTATGAGATTTATGCACGTTAAAGTGATTTTCGGAAGAGGTGTTTATATGGAAGCTTTGGTCAATTGTAGACAGATCTTCATAAAATTTGATAAAAAGATTGATACTTATACAGCATTTCTTTGCACCGAATTTCATTAAAATATTCTTATTTTTAAGGCATTTTTGTGAGTTTAAACTCTATTCCGCGGGGACATTTGTATGGAGGCTAGGTGAAATAATGGACCGATCATAACCAATTTCAATAGCCTACGTCCTTGAGTCATAAAACTCCTACGTGCTAAATTTCATTGAAAATTGCGACCCATACTTTGTGCACAAGGTTTACATGGTCAGCCGTCCAGCCAGCCAGACGGACGGATGGACGGACATCGTTAGATCGATTTAAAAAGTGATTCTGAGTAGATTGTTATACTTTAAGCTGGCGTTGGATAATTTTTCTATGCGTTACAAACATCAGCACAAACGCATAATACTCCAACCAACTATGGTGGCGTAGGGTATAAAAAGTAACACTTTATAAAATATTGAAATAGTGGCAAATATGCAAATTGGGTAAATCCTGCAAACTATTGAATGTATGCAATTCTCTTCTCTGTGGTGCTTTAAAACGCTTCCATTAATAAAAAAATTTGAATTCATATCCAACCTTTTTAATCAAGCGCAAATACTTTGTACTTTCCAACACTAGCTGCTTCCCTTGATAAAATTCTTCTTGAATTCCAGTCCCGAATTCAATTATACCTGAAAAGTTATACTTATTTAAATGTCGCAAATGACATAATTTAACTTCGCATTTTTCAACAAACTTACGAGTATTTATCTATATACGGTTATAAAATAAAAACCGTAAACTTCCTGGATTTCGTTGTCGAAAAAGAGAAAAGTTTTGCACTCGATCAAATGCGGCTTCTTTATACCAAATAAGTAATCAATGAACGTTCAGCAATGCATAAAATGCACGATACCGGTGTAAGAAATACCATTTAAAATATACATAAAATTTTAATAAACTACTTGAGTCCAGTATTTGATGTATTATTGAGCAGAAAATCTTTTCCTGCCAAATATCAACTATGGATTTTAAAATTTTCTAATCGATGCTGGTGTTTGGAATTCTTAAAAAATTGCATTCAGATAAATTATGGTATGTTTTGCTGATAACTTTAATCAAGCCGAATCACCATATTGCACCTTATATATCCCCTGCAAAAACACAATATTTTCAAATAAATATTTTCAAATCAGAAACTTAGAATTAATAAATAAAATTTATTAAAATTTTTTTTTTTTTTTCAAAATAAATTTGTTGTCATTTGGCAAAAAACAATAGAACTGAAATAAAAAGACGGAATATGAAATCTTGAACATTCGATTTCGCTTCAAAACGAATCGATTTCCATCACATACCTGATAGTGAAAATAAGGACATTTTTTTTTTACAAAACGGAGGGATTTTTCTTTAATTTTATCTGGTATCACTGCTCGAGAAATAGCATAGCGTTCATTATAGAAATTCTTGAGGACATCATAAATCATTTTAAAAAACGTGCAATACATCCTCAAAATTCCACTAAAAAATTTTTTTGGATAGGTTCCTGTATAAATACGCCACTACTATTTTTAAATTCTTTTTTATTGATTTTTTCTTCTCAATTTTTTTTTTTTGGAAAGTAGAGGTATCTGCTTTTTAAATATGCAAATTTTTAAAAAAGTAAAAAATTAAAAAAGTAAGATTTTTCGACAATTTTTCGAGTTTAACTGCGATTGCAATTTTTTCTATAAAAGCCTTTAAAATGAAACGAAAATAAATTTTAAAATGCATTTTTGTTACAAACATAACAACAGTAAATATTTTGAAATGAGACAAAAACTGTAGAACTTATTCGATTTTATTTGGAATAACTTACTAAAAGTTCCTATACGCTTCTTATTTATTTTCTCAAAAAGTAACCACCAAATAAAAAATATATGACTTAAAATATAAATATGGAGAAATTTTTTAACAATTTTTAATAACGTTTTGAGTTTTTAAGCCATAGAATACAACTAGAAGTTTATGTGAGAGACAAAAAATAATTCATTTGTCAAAAGCCTAATTCATGCAACAACAAAATACATTTGGTCACATATATTTCGTTTTTATGTTTTGAAAAAAATTAGTAAATTTTTTTGAAAATTTAGTTCGAGCTGTCTTTCACATTAGCTTCCAGTTGTATTCTATGTTTTAAACGATTTTATATAGGGATATCGCGTTTTACTCTAAACAAAAAACCATTTAAAATTTTGTATATATTTGGTATTAAAGAAATAATAAAATAAAAAAAATTTCATCAGTCAAATTTTCGACAAAGATTTTAATAATTCATATGCGGAATAAAATTGCAACAAAGCTAGAGTATCCAAAACCAATACCGTTTTTTTACAAACGATGTCGGTTTCAGTTTTTTCTAATTTTCGGTTCTTTTTAAACCTTTGTTTTAAAGGTTTAATTGGTTTAATTTAATTATTTAACTTTTTATGTAATTGTACTAAGAAAAAGAGTTAAAAAAGAAAAATTACATGACTAAAAATAAGAAGTTTCATGTAAATGCATTAAAAATGACGCCGAAAATTGGGAATTTTTTTCAGAATTTTTGTGTTGAAAACATTAACTAATGCGATCCAGTATTAACCGAGATATCGGCCAAAATGCGTTTTTGTATTCTATGAAGCTCCTTTATAAGCTATGGACTTCGTTATTTTTTTTTGGAATTTTTAATTTTGAAATCAATCAAATCGGTCCATAAATTTTCACCATATTCTCTTTTCTTCATTTGCTTTTGTTGTTTTTTCATTAAATTTAAAATATATTAAATGTTCATGTAACATTTCAACATGGGTAAACGGTATATTAGATTCGGCACGGCCGAATATAGCACTCTAACTTGTTTTTATACATGTTTTTTTTTTGCAAAGTGTTACAGTTTTGGATTAATTTCAATCGATAATAAATTTAATGTAAATCTTTATACATTTGATTGTTTCGGGTCCTTAACTAATGTTAATGTGGATTCAATCAATCACTTATCTTTATATAGTCTTCTATAAGTTTCGTTCATAAGACATTATTTATTATTATTCTAACTAAAGTTGTAGTTTCTCTATTTCATGTTTCGAATTTGAAATTAAGTTATAATTATTCTAGTTCAAACTTGCAAAAATTTAAAAAATTTAAATAAGAAGCATTTTTAAATAACATTCTATTGGAATTCAAATATTTTTCAACATCAAAATTTCAATATAAATACATTAGCAAATATATATAAAGAAAACTAACAGTTCTTTTAAATCAATAAAGAATAAAAAGTAGTAGTTTGATAATATTCTTAAAACTGAGTGTTTTTCATATCGCACAGTGGTCCCAAAAGGTTTTTTTGGAAATAATTCTGTAACTTTAGAACTACTGGATATATTTGATTGAAATTTCACATGGCAAATCCTGAGGTGTATTCCAACTGATTTGTAGCAGCACAGGCTCATAGCGTTTCTGTGGGACAGGGGATGGACCTTCAAAGTTTGTCACCTCGCATATGAAATTTTTTTTAAAAATCACCAATTTAAATTTTACATATAAATAGTCTTTATAATTCTCTACAAAAAATACGCTTTCATGTCTACATTTTTGAGCTTTATAAGTAAATAAAAAAAAAGAACAATTAAAATTAACGAAATTCTGATAGGAGACCGTAACCCAAATTCCTTCGGATTTGCTTTACATGCATTTACGTTAAGCATTCTTTTAGAAACATAAAAAAATGTATGGTCCAGAGGAAAATAATGGATTTTAAAGTGAAAAAATGTCACTACCTTTTTGAGAAAAATAAAAAAAAACAAAAAAATAAAAAATAAAAAAAATAACAATTTTGTTTTAATTTTCTACTTCAAACTGATATAACTTTTTATAGGAACCACATAGGTATATGATTCTTGCACGAAAATTATTTATAATTTTGTACAGAATCCAGAGAATATTTTAAAAAAAATTTAGGACTCAAATTGTCCAAGTTAAAAACTAAAAAAACATGTCCAAAAATGGGTCAAAATTTTACTTCGGTCTAAATATCTCTTGAAATAAAACAGATATCATGTGTAAGCGTATTTTTTTGTGTAGAGAATTATAAGGACTTTCTTGTGTAAATTTTTTTCAATCAAATCATAAATGAAATTTTGACGTTTTTTTTTTTTAATTTTCATATCCGAGGTGACCGACTTTGGAGATCCACACCCTGTTTCCTAGACACACTAAGAACTTGTGCTCCTCCAAATCAATTGGAATACACCACATGATTGGTCATGTGAAATTTCATTCAAATACATTCTGAAGTTCTAGTTACAAAATTATTTCGAAAAAAATTGTGTTGGGATCACTGTGTGTCGTAATAAGTACAAAACATTTTTAAATTCAAGCATTGAAAAACTTTGCTGAAATTCACTTGAAATATATTTGCAGAAAATTCAAAGGTATTTTGTGGTTTCTTCTTACTGGAAGAATATATAGGTGAAGCGCAATTTAAATATACTATTACATTAGGTTTAAACTAGAATTCCACAAAAAATGTTTATTGGAATAACTTTTCTGCTGTGATAATAAAATTTTGTTTTTTTTTTGATACTACGAAATATAGAATAAATATATATATATAGAACTAGCTAATAGCCGGGGCGCTTCGCTGCACGCTTCGTTGTGTAATTCGATATGTTAGAAGTTCCCTCAATTTGTGAAATCTTTTAGTTCTTAAGATTTTCCAAATATATATTTTTCAGTGTAGGAGCTTTCATTCCCCCAAGATCTATCCAGCCACTCCTGAACCTACCCTTCCTGTTTTTCTCTCACAACAACACCAAATTTTTCCCTTTTTGCTCCACAAAGGTAAAAGTACCAAAAAGATACGCTTTAAAATTAGACTGCAGTTAAAAATACTACGATTATTTTTTTCTTTTTTAATGTTTCAAAAGATACTTAGGGTACCAAAAAGTAGCAACGCTCGTGTTTTACCCCCTAATTTTCAGAAAGTAAAAAACACCTGTTTGTTCTTTTTTTGAGCAGAGAATAATGCGATTAAATTTGTTTTCCTATAACTATTAGTTTAGGATACGGATTTTACCCCTTTTTATCCCGTAAAAGCATGAAGCACGTATTCGTTATTTCTTTAATTACAAAAGAGCACGACATATATTTTTTTTCATAAGTTTAATGTAATATAAAGGGTACATTTTTAAACGATATTTATCCTACATCGAATTTCCAAAAAATGCCAAAGACGTGTCCAATAATTTTTTCGTAAAAATTACAAATTTTATTCCCATATTTATTGGTTTACAGTACCAAAATACAGTTTTTACCCTATATATATTCCAATATCTAAAAAGTACCAAACAATTATCTCCTCATTTCAGTAGAATAATATGTGAGTAAAAAATGTCTACATGTACATTATAGTATGGGAGACATAAAGTTAACAAGACGCGAAGACTTCAAATTTATAAACATTTTCGGGGAGGTATAGCTTACAGTACAATTTTTATAGGCTATTATATCGGCGTTAACAACAATAAACTTTTTAAGTAATTTGGTTAAAAGAGAACTAAAAAGTAACACATTTACCACCCAAAAAGCACCAAGTTGTTGGTTTGAGGTTTAAAAAGTACCAAATTATTTTATTTTAGTAGAGAAGAACGTGATTTATTTTTTCCTGTGTTTCTGGGCTTAAAATTTAGATTTTGAAAATTTGATGAAAAAGAAAAGTACTTCACCGTCTCCCCTTAATCGGGGTTCACACACAGCAACTTTTCTTGCTGCAATTCCGAGTTCGTTGGGGAGAGAGGAGAAAGGAATACAAAGTTTCTACATTAACTTTACATCTCTCAATTGCAACAAGAAAACGTGCTATGTGTGAACCCCGACTAAGTGATTTCACCTCTTAGCAATATAAATTTTGTCCCATTCTTCTACACTTTTTGTTCGCGCGTTTAAGCTTTTTGATCCCATGCGATATTATATAAACTAATCGAACTTTGTGGATAATTTGTTTTTTTTTTTTTTTTTTTTTTTGAAAATTACGCAAAATTGGACTCTTTTATATAGAAAATTGCAATTTGTACAAATCTTGGATATATTGATATAGGAACAGAGATAAATATAATTAATCCGGACCGTAAATTTAAGTCAAATGTCGTTGATAGTTGAAAACGGGACACTTTTGTCAAAACAGATTTTGCTAAGGAACATCGCATGGACAGCATGAAACTGACCATAATTGGTATAATTAGTTGGTGTTTGTAATGCTTAACGAAAATGTAGAGGCGCATCAATGAATTTCGAAAGATACAAATTTTATGGACCAAAAACTTTTATGTGGATTAAAAAAGGATCACAATATTAAATATAATTTGTTTGTAATAAACTTCAATAAAATATATTTTCTTATAATATGTGGATAAATAACTTAGATTCAAACCCCATTTTTCGAAAAATGTTTAAAAATCGCCCATTTTAGCATAAAGAAAATATTTTTGAACTTTACTAGGAAACCCTAAAATATTAATACCATCAAACACTTTAAATATCATATATTTTATTTAAATAACTCAGTAGGTTTTGATATTGCTCGTAATTTTTAATAGAATTATACATAAACTTCTATTTTGTAAAAAGCGTTATATGTTGAACTTAAAACCGTTATAACTTTCGCGCCGTCCGCACGAAAAGAGTAACGCGAACTGATTCTACATCTCACTTTATATTTAATCAAATGGATTTTAATCTGCCATAAAAAAAGTTTTTGAAGGCCTAAAATCAAAAATTTTTGATAATGTCCCATATAAGACTATTTTGTTCTAGCATAAATTAGGTTTTTGACAACAGCCTTAGATTTAACACAATCAGTTACTTATCTACATACAATCTGTTCTTCGAAATTTGTTCGAATATTTTACATCTAAAAACTAAATGTTTATAAACAAATATAATGGGTCATAAAGTATCCGCGGTTATTTTGGAAAATGTTTGAACTAAAATTTTCTTTACTGAAAATCAATTTTATAAAGTACATATTGGCCATTTTTTTTTGCCATTTTTCAGATAGCTATATAATTACGTCGCTGTAGAACTTCTACGATTTATCGGCGAAAAACTTGATCAAGTGATTTTCAGCGGCTCTTCAGTTGGCCAGTTTTTACCATCAAGGGAGTTTTGCGGACACCGAAACAATTCGTAGTCAGACGGTGCAAGGTACTGGCTATACGGTGGGTGTATCAAAACTTTCCACCCAAGATGTATGTGGCCTGTTATTGTCATTATGGAACGCAACACTGCATATTCTGGTCGCTCTTTCTTGATTGTTTCGTTCAAATGGTCGAGTTACGAACAGTAGAATTAATAATTGATCGTTTTGCCAGGTTGTAGCAGCTCACAATAGATAATTCCCTTTCAATCCCACCAAACACTCAATAACCTTGTTTGCCATGAAAATAGGCTTTGACCATGATTTTTCGCTTAATATTCTCGTAGTGATCCAATTTTTCGCCCGTAATGATCCGCTTCAAAAATGATTTGAAAGTAATTTGATCAACCAAATTTCTCTGCGAACGGAATCAAACAAACCACTCCTGAGTCCTGCGTTTACATACAGCATTTTCACCGTACATTTTACAAAATTTTCGGCATTTTTTCGTTGCGTTTTTGGTTTTTTTCTTTTTTTTTGTAGTAAAAAAACATCACACAGCGTATTTCTTCAGATAAGTATTTAACTCATTTTGAAATCAATATAACTTTCTAACCTGAAATGACACCTTTCAAATACGTGTTCGTTTGGTACAATCGAATTAGTGTTTCACAAAATATGGGCATCAACCCCATCTATTGACAAGAAAAAGGATACTTTTTATATGACCTAATATTTCGAAAAATTCATTAGTTGTAATTTAAAATTACTCAGATACCAGCTAAATTATTAGTATTATCAATAATTCCTACTGTTAAAGCAATGTTCTACATATTATGTTATTAAATTTAGTCGTTTACAACAAAAGGGTATTTCATAATAAATCTAAGTCAAATACATCCAGACAGACAATTTTGTAAATAAATAGGTTTAGAAAAATATATTAAAAGTGTTTCGTAATTCAAATTAATAATAATTCAAGGTAAAATATTAATAGAGTATTAAATTGCAATATACACAAAAACAGAAATAATTTATAATAATAAATTAATCATTTACTTACATTCCATCAAACATTTTAATTGTTCCTATATTACGCAGCCGCATTTTAGCATTAACGATTAATTCTGGCAGAAATTGTTTAATCCTTAGCCGGATAATTGTTACGTTAGAACGGATTATAGAATTTTATTATATATTTTTAGATTTGTGATTTATTAATAGTATCCTAAGGCCACTTCATTTTATTTCATCCTGATAATACAAAAATTAATTAATGTTAAATGTTTTGATGATTATACATTGTCGTTGCTTTATTCCTCTTTATTTCCTCTGCATCACCAATATAGAAATTTTGTTATGTCTAGTCTATAAAGGGTTAAATTTATTTTTTTAGTCCATGCAAATATTTCCATGTAATTTAACCACTTTTAATATTTAAAATTCATAAGAATTCAAATAAATATTAGTTTTAAATATAATATTCCGCAGATGTGTTAATCTACCAAGGATTTATTTGAATATGTACATAAAAACACAAATACTTAACTAACAATCACTGATTTTTCTTTTATTAAAAAATGTTGCTTTCAGAAATTCATTTAAATACAAAAATAACAATTTTCTTTACATTAATTTTCAAAAATATAATTTTTTCTTCTGAACTTATCTAATTGATTTGGTTATTTATTTATTTTTCTTTTTTAATGTAGGTAACTTTTTCATACTTTGAAGCTATTGATTTTCATTAGTAGTTGTAGGAATATTACTGTTACTGTCATCACTTTGATTACTATCATCATCCGAATCGCTGCTTAACATTTTACCCATGTCTGAGGCTACTGTGGTTACCGTACCCATTAGTGGTACAACATCTACATTGGGATATTCCGCCTTAACAATTTGACCCATTACATGTAGAATTGCATCAAAACGTTTTTCCAAACGTCTGTTAAAACGCCTTTTATGGCGATAATACTTATCACGTTCACTTAAATGAGTTTTTCCTGTAGATGAATTTGGTAAATTTTCCATATTCTGTGTTATATTGCTTTGGGTACTTGTAGAGGGCATAACATCAAGAAATTCCGGATCATGTATCTCTTCTTTTACGTCCAAACTTTCAGTTTGAGTTATATTCTCAGATTTTATTTCAAATAGTTGACCATTTTCATCTAGAGTATTCGTGACATTCAATAGTGTTATATTATTAACAGGTTGATTTGTTTGCATTAATTCAACCACCATATTAAGAGAACCTTGAGATTCTTCACTAGCATCTGCAAAATAATTGGATTGCTGTTCCTGTAATTCATCTTCATCATGACGCTTTACTTCAAACGTCGATCTCTTGGAATAAAAATCGTGATCGGTATTTCGAACACAATTCATATTCTCATCTTCCTCTTCTTCTCCTACACCATCTCTGGCAGCTTTAATTATCCTAGTAGTTTCAGCTGAAATCACTTGAAAATCTTCATTTGTATCACTACTAAATAAATGTATACCATCATCATGTGAAATATTATTGGATTGTATAACAATTGTTGTATTATTTGGTATGTTTTCTTTAGCACAGTCTTTTGGCAAATTTATGTTAATCGTTTCATTATGCGATAATTTCGTGGGTGTCTTATTAGTTGTATGTTCTTGTTCTGTAATGAGTGAGGTTTGCACTAGTTCCTCTTCTCCCGTATGTTCCTGATGTTCATAATTGTTATTATCGGTACGATGGGTTAGGGCGTATGAATGTAGATTGGTAGTTTTGCGTGTCATGAATGTGTGTATTGGTTCGAAAAACTCCCACTCTTGATTAATGCGTTTTATAAGCTCGGCATCGATGGTTTTAGAAGCAATGTTACCCAGGCGTGTTTGCTAAAAGAATTAAAGTGGAATAAGATATATTGATTTAAAAATTAGTGAAATATCTGAATGTGATGCTTCTTTAATATAAAAAAGGAAAAACGCTGCAAGAAATGCCTACAATTTGTAAAAAGTATGGTGAGAATGTTGTAAGTGAACGCCGAACCCAGGAGTGGTTTGCTCGATTCGATGGAATTATGAAGCTACCCAAAAAGAAGCAGAAGATATATAATCTTCTGCTAATGGCGAATATGTACTTCATTAAAAATGGTTTTCAGTAAAGAAAATTTTAGTTCAAAAATTTTCAAAAAAATCGCGGATGCGATTATACAGATCTTTATATGAAAATTGATTCAGATTTGTTATTTTTTTTTTTTTTTATTTTATTTTATTTTATTATTATTTTTTTATTTTGTAAAATGCTTGTGAAATATGCAAAAGATTTCTTATGAAAATCTTGGAAAACTTACCCTGCTTATGTTTTTGGGAAAAAGTTCAGAATCAAAAAGCCGTTTTTAAATAAGATTTAGTCTGACATGTGAAGAATACAGCCGAATATACTAAGACAACTTATTTTATTTTAGATTTACTCAAATATGGTAATGGTTTTTGAGCATTTGTATAATTAGTAGAATCCTAAAGAATTGTGTATATGCTGCAATTTCAATTGGCCAATATACCAATACAATATGTTAGGGTTTTTTGAAATTAATAAGAAGTATTTGGAAGAGAACCATTCAGTATTTTTTTTTTTTGCAACAAAAAACCTTTTATATATCAATGTAGTTTCTTGAGCTTTATTGTTTAACGTTTTTAAACTATTTTATAACCTTCCATGTCTTTAACTCTAAAAGAGAACTCTTTTTGTTTAAATTTAAAACTTTTAAATATCTTTCCAAAGGTTTTTTAAAGGGCTGTATCCCAAATTAGTGTGTCAGTAAATGAATGGCTATGCAATTTGTGCGTAAACTCTCGTAAGATGAAGTAAATACCTGTTGGCATAGGTATTTTGCATTTTATATTCCTAAATAACTTTACAATATGTCTGGATACTTCATGTCGGTCCATTCTTATAAATGGAAAATTAGTAACAATTTGAAATTAATATAATTCGAACTGATAGCGGCCTCAATAATTGGGAGGCTATTGTGCCTTTGTGTTGATGTGTTGGTGCAACACTAACCGTAAATTGTAGTAATCGTTTCCGCAACAATTGGATCCTAGCTCCGGAACGACCCGAGTCACACTCGGCCAAAGATGGTCAATTCAAGCGAGAGCTATATCAACCGGAAGTTTTTCGCACAGTGAGGAATTTTCGACAATAGACAAACTGTTATAACAACAAGTATTCTAATCGGCTTAGAACTTTATGAAATCGGCATTATTCAATGCTTTTTCAATCTGAAATAAATCCTTTCCTTTCAAAATATTAATCAATTTTTTAGATAAATATTAATTAAAAAAAATCGCCAATTTAATTTTACGTGCAGTTGACAAAATTTTTTGTTATAATTCTCTTATAGAACTTTAACATTTTTAAAAAAGATAATAAATATTTATTGAGGAAAATAAAAAATTCCGGTCTGTGGATATTAAATTTCTCAAAAAGTTCCTACGTTTCGTGAAGTAATTAGAAAGTCCCACTTCCTTAACACTTAATAGGGATCTCAGCAACCTTTGGTGGGTTATACCAAACAGTAAATCAATTTTAAAATGAATTAAAAATTACTTTGAAAACTTCTACTTCTACTTATGAAAATTATATCGTCCGATATGTTTGATTTGGAAAATTTATCATGCCATGGTTTTAATAATATGTAAAATTTTTGAAATGATTTGAAAGTTATGCTGAATAAACAACTATACTACTTTTGATTCCCTTTTTTGTTTTTATATCTTATTATTGATCAGAATTAATGATAGCTTCATGCAAATAAACAGAATTATAAATACACATTTATTTATGCGATTTTATTCCAATTTTTGTACTGCATTTTAAAATTATGCGGATTTTGGATGGATTGGATGGAACGTATCTATACCACTTTTGTATAAAAATTCTTTTTTTTTAGAACGCATCATTCGCATAAGAAGTGGTTTAAGGTTATACATATAATCGCATAGATATTATTCTTTTTAGATATTAATATAATGACTAGAGTGATTCTTTGAGATTTTTTTAGTAAAATACAAAAAATGCAGCTTTGTTCGTCAAGTACTTAATATTTTTCCTTATATTAGGGATGTAAAGACAAGATTTTTTTTTTGGGGATGGATTATGGTACACATTTTTAAGGCATTTTTTTTCCTTAAGAAATATATTTTTTTCAATAACTATAAATATTTATTTTACTTTTGTGTTATTCCCCAATATTTAATTAAATATTTCGCTTTTGCTCCCGCCACTCACCTTGTACTGTTTATAACGAGCTAACATGTTGGACCATTGTTTTCTAACAAAAAACACATTGAAATCATCTAAATTAGCGGCTATCAAAATGTTCCTTAATATAAAAAAAATTAAAATAATTAAAAGCACTCTACGTTCATAATAAACATTTTTTACTTACTTCCAAGGCACCACACTGCTGGGTTTATTGGTAAACCAGGCATCATGAGCAATTCTGGCCTCCACCAATTTACGCTTTTGTTCTATAGTCCCTTTTTTTTATAAGCATGAAAAAAAAATCAAATTATTATATACATAGTTAATTTGTTTAAAACAATTTCAACTACTTACATTTTTTAGAGATCCGTCTTTTGGCGTACGAATGTAATTCCATTCTATAGCTTTCCGCTTTTTTATTTGGTCTACTGCTGCTGCTAATTATTTTGTTCTATTTCAATTGTTTTCATATTATTTTACTGTTTGCAGATTATATATTTAAGCGAAGTTGTTTAATTTTCTATATAATTTTTTGCCAATTGATTTTATTTGTCCGTGGCTTTTCTGTGTCTGATATGATTTTATTTATGATGTGTGTTTGATTTTTGTGTGTTTGTTCGAAAGAATCTCATGTTTTTTATTCACATTTTCATTTTGAGGTTAATTTCTGCTGTTTCTTTTGTTTTTTTACAAAAATAAAGAGCACAAGTTTTTTACTTTGTTCTCTTTATTTGGAAAAAATTTTCCTCAGCTTTCTTATTTTAATTTTGTGTTTGCTTTTTTATTTTGTTTACATTTAGTTGGCTTTGTTTTGAACATATGTTAGAGCTGAGTGCTGTCAGTGATGACATAGAGAGTTTAGTTAGAGATGATAATATTGCGATATATTTTGTGACTGATTTTAGAAGACATTAACGTTTATTTATTTATATTTAATTTGAACAAATTATTGGTATTTAATGGAAATTATAGTTTTTTTTTTAATTTTTAAAGATTTATTTTAAATGATTGTTTTAAAAATAATTATATTAATTTTTATTAAATAAGTTCTATAAAAAATATTGCTTCCTTTTTTAGTATTTTTATTAGTTTTAATGCTACGATTATTAAAATTATAATTTTATAAATTATTTAGATAATTTTTTAATTAAAAAAATTAAATTACATATTTTATTAATTAAAAATTGCAATTTGATTATAAAAATATTATTTTTTATCATTTAATAATTTTTATAATTTCATTTTAATATTTTATTTTTATTTCTATTTCTTTATTTCTATATATTTCGAAATTCTTTATAATTTATCACCTTACACAACCATATAGTACCACCGATAATGTTGCATGTAATGGTCATGTTGATGAACATATTAATACAAAAGAGGAAGAAGTTTATCAAGATTTATGTGCTTTACAAAGAACCAGTAGAACTCAGGTATTATTTTTTTTATATTTTTAATTTTGTTTTTATTTTCTTATTTATTACTTCTTCAAGATAAAACGGCCAATGTTGTAAAGCATGTATATTTGTATATTTTTCTCTTTTTATAAAATTACAATTTTGACTAACTTTAAGCAATTTTTTGATCAAATCTTTAGATTACCTCTGCCACTAGTTTTGAACAACGTGATTATGTTATACGTGAATTAATCGATACGGAATCTAACTATTTAGATGTTTTAAATGCTTTAAAAACTAAATTTATGGCACCATTGGAACGTTATTTAACACCAGAAGATATTAAACAAATATTTCCAAGGATTAAGGTAAATTGAAAATCATTTTAATGAATTTATTTTTATATATTTTGCTTTATATAAAATCTTTATTATTTTATTTTTTTCAGGAACTTGCTGATATTCATACAAAATTTTTAGATAAACTACGAGAATCTCTGCAACCTAATGCTAAAAAGAAAATGAGTCAAGTATTTTTGGAATTTCGTGAACCTTTTCTTATTTATGGTGAATATTGTTCATGTTTATTGGGTGCCATTGATTTTCTAGGTGATATTTGTAAAAAGAATCAAATTATAGAACAATTAGTACAAGTAGGTTCCAATTCAAACTAAAACTTTTGAAATGTTAGTTCAAATCTTTTATTTATTTATTTTTTTGAAAAACAGCAATGTGAACGTGAATATAATGTGGGCAAATTGCAATTAAGAGATATTTTATCGGTGCCTATGCAGCGTATATTGAAATATCATTTACTATTGGATAAACTAGTCAAGGAAACTTCGCCGGTAAGAGAAATGAAAAAATTAGCAAAATAATAAAAAATAAATTTGTTCTTAAAACTGTCAAGTTTTAACATAAGATACAGCTTTTCTTACAGAAGCTGTTTGGGAGCTTAAAGCTTCAATTATTCTTGAAGTCTATTTTATGGCCTAGGCAGTAATATAATCTATAGTTTGTTCTATAGTTTATCCTATAACCTTGTCTATATTATAGTTTATAGCTTTATCCATATTATATTCTACAGCCTTGTATATAGTCTAGCCTACAGCCTTGTATTTAGTCTAGTTCATAGCATTGTTTATAGTCAAGCCTATAGCCTTATCTATAATCTAGCCTATAGCCCTGTCTATAATTTAGCCTATAGCCTTGTCTATAGTCTTGCCTATAGCTTTGTCTATAGACTATCCTAAAGCCTTGTCTATAGTCTAGCTTATAGCTTTGTATGTAGTCTAGCATATAGCCTTGTTTATAATGTAGCCTATAGCCCTGTCTATAGTTTAGCCTATAGCCTTGTCTATAGTCTTGCCTATAGCTTTGTCTATAGACTATCCTAAAGCCTTGTCTATAGTCTAGCTTATAGCCTTGTATATAGTCTAGCATATAGCCTTGTTTATAGTCTAGCCTATAGCCTTGTCTATAGTCTACCCTATAGCCTTGTTTATAGTCAAGCCTATAGCCTTGTTTATAGTCAAGCCTATAGCCTTGTCTATAGTCTAGCCTATAGACTTGTCTATAGCCTTGACTATAGTCTAGCCTATAGCCTTGTCTATAGCCTTGACTATAGTCTAGCCTATAGCCTTGTCTATAGCCTTGACTATAGTCTAGCCTATAGCCTTGTCTATAGCCTTGACTATAGTCTAGCCTATAGCCTTGTCTATAGCCTTGACTATAGTCTAGCCTATAGCCTTGTCTATAGCCTTGACTATAGTCTAGCCTATAGCCTTGTCTATAGCCTTGACTATAGTCTAGCCTATAGCCTTGTCTATAGCCTTGACTATAGTCTAGCCTATAGCCTTGTCTATAGCCTTGACTATAGTCTAGCCTATAGCCTTGTCTATAGCCTTGACTATAGTCTAGCCTATAGCCTTGTCTATAGCATAGTCTATAGTCTTGTCTATAGTCTAGTCTATAGACTTGTCTATAGCCTAGTCTATAGCCTTTACTACAGTCTAGCCTATAGCTTATAGTCTAGTTAATAGTTTAGTCTATAGCATATTCTTAATTCTTACTAGATGCACGAGGACTACCGCTCTTTAGAACGTGCCAAAGAAGCCATGATAGATGTTTCACAATATATCAATGAAGTTAAACGTGATTCTGATCATTTGGTTATCATACAAAAAGTCAAGGTAAATTTAAATCCCCATAACTTCCCATAATCAAATTACTAATCCTTTTACTCATCCACAGGACAGTATTATTGATTTGAATCTCCTGCAAAACGGCAATGATCTCTTACAATATGGCCGTTTACTGCTGGACGGTGAATTGCACATTAAGGCTCATGAAGATCAAAAAACTAAATTACGTTATGCCTTCGTTTTCGATAAAATTCTCATCTTAGTTAAACCGTTGCATGTCAAAACTGGTGATATGCAATATACATATCGTGATTCACATAATTTAAGTGAATATTGGGTAGAACAAAGTCATTCGCGACGGACAATTGGTAGAGATACCCGTTTTAAATATCAACTTTTGTTGGCGCGTAAATCCGGGAAAACAGCATTTACTTTATATTTGAAATCAGAACCAGAACGTGATAAATGGCGTAAAGCCTTGACAGAGGCTATGGAAAATCTTGATCCACCGGGATGTCGTAATACGGACCACAAAATGGAAATATTTACATTTGATGCACCAACAACATGTCGTCATTGTTCGAAGTTTTTAAAGGGTCGTATACATCAGGTGTGTTTTTGAGTTGAGCTTTAAAAAAAGAGCAATATTTGAGGTAAAATGTTAAATTTTATTTTAAAGGGTTATCGTTGTAAAGTATGTGAGATAGCTGTACACAAAGGTTGCATTTCTTCAACGGGTCGTTGTAAACAAAATGTTATTGCCATACCACCGCCAGTTTGTGATCGTCAATTAGCGGAGTTTAATTGGTAAGTAAAGGAATTACATACTAAAGTTTTAAAGTTAAACCCAAGAGAAGGATAAAGATAAAAGGTAAAAGCTTTCCCTCTTCAAATAAATATTTTCCTAATCAAAATAAAATTTTTTAGTTTAAAAACTATTACCAAAAGCAAACAAAAATATTCGTTTAAAGTTTTATTATTTATTTTATTAGGTTTGTAGGCAATATGGATCGTGAAACTGCCCATGCACGTTTGGAACACCGACGTATTGGCACATATTTGTTAAGAGTACGACCTCAAGGTGCATCAAATCCCAAAGAAACTATGTATGCTTTAAGTTTAAAGTAAGTCTTTCTTAACCCTGAAATTCAAATTTCTTAAATTTTTAATTTACAAAATTATTGTTATTATCATTTTTTACGTAGAACTGATGATAATGTTATAAAACATATGAAAATTAATCAAGACACTATAGCGGATAATGTAGCTTATTGTCTGTCATCAATAAGACATTTCAAAAGTATAGTGGAATTAGTATCCTATTATGAGCGCAATGAATTGGGCGAGAATTTTGCAGGGTAAGTTAATGTTCTGTATTCACTCTTTGTACTTTGATAAGATCGAAAATAGATTCGGGACTGTAGGCTGAGTTCAAGACTGAAACTATAGACTATAGACTAGATAATTCTAGAAAAAATATTGGGTGTTAGCTAAATAATAGTCCTGACTATTGACCAGAAAATAGTCCAGACTATAGAATAGACTATTGTCAAGACTACGAGTAGACTATAGTCCAGACTATAAAATAGATTATAGTCCAGACTATAGAATATACTATATTTCAAACTATGGAATAGACTATAGTCGACACTATAGAATAATCTATAGTCCAGACTATAGAATAGATTACAGACCAGGATATAGAATATACTATAGTCCAGACAATAGACTACTACAGTCGAGATTATAAACTATAGTGCATGAAATAGACAAGACTATAATGTAGACTATGGACTAGACTACTGTGCAGACTATAGTACAAACTTTAGACAAGACTAAATTCAAGACTGTAGACAAATCTATACTGCAGTCTATTGGCAATATTAAAGTTCAGAATATAGATTTAACTATAGCCCAGTCTATATATTAGACATCATTTATTTAAGTCTATAGATACAATGTTATCCTTTCTGAAATTAAAAAACAAGAATAAATTATTTAATAACTTCTTAAACTCATTACCAGGCAACCAAAAATCTGCAAAATCATATTTTTTTCTGAGCTTCAAATGAAACAATTAGTTATTTATCCGTCTCATACAATTTTAAAATTTTGTTATATTTTGCACCCTATAAAATTTGTTTACATAATTTTTCATTAGTAAAATTATCTTTTTTCAGTCATATAAGTTTTTCAAATCCAATTCCCTAAGATGTTTATCCTATAAATTTATTGAAATTTTGTAATTTCCTGATGCAATGTATTAGCTTTAAATATTTTTAATAGCGAAAAAAAATATAAAATAAAAAATCGAGTTAATTGTAGTATGAATAGTTAATAATTTAAAATTTTGCCAGAAAAAATAATAAGTTTCCCATGTGTGCAATTTTGCATATTTCGAGACACATGTTTCATGAACCCCCTTTTCAAATGTTGTGCAATATTAAGGATAAAAAAATAAGAAATCATTGTAAATAATTGAAAAATTGCAGAGATATATGTAATGATTTTATTTTAATTAACGTAACTATATTTTTTACATCGCAGTTATTAATAACTTTTAAATATAAACAAAAGACAGCTGATTTATAAATGCACCGCAAACTTATAAGTGTTGTGGAAATGAATATCCATACAATTTTTGACAGTTCATTTGCGAGTGTGCAATGTGTGCAAGCTTACACAGTTTGCAAGGGTTTTGCGCGTTTTCATGAGGACCCTTAATATTTTAAGAGCATGTTTTTTTAATTATAAAAGTATATATTCTGATTTTAAGAGCATTTTTTATGCGCATAAAACACTCTTTTTACAGCTTATTTTTGGTTGCCCTGTTCATTACTTAGCAAACTAATGTCTAATTACGTTACACTATAGTCCAGATAATATTAGTTTATAGACTATAGTCCACGTTGTATTTGACTATATTTTTAGTCCATACCTAAATTTTTATTTAATTACCTGATTTTTTGGTAATCTTTTTCAGTGTTTCTTTTCCTTTTATACAAAAGAAATAATTAAAATTTTTCTTGTTTTACTTTAAGTTTAAATCAATCCTTACAATGGCCTTATCGTGAGGTCTTCGCCACCGCCATTTATGATTTTGAGCCCAAGGGCAACAATCAGCTACAATTAAAAACTGGCTGCCAAGTTTTGGTTATAGGAAAAGATGGTGATAGTAAAGGATGGTGGCGGGGAAAAATTGGCGATGTGGTAAGTTTAAATGAATTTCTTCAATTTGTTTTATTTTTCTTTAATTTCTCCTTTTTTAAATTCTTATTTTAAGGTCGGTTACTTTCCTAAAGAATACGTTCAAGAACATCCACCCATCAATGATGAACTTTGATATTATAATTATGAAATTGATTTCTCCCGCAGTAAATTAGAACGTTCCCGTTTATTACAAAATTCCATATCTTTAAGTAGCATGGAAGAGGAACAACAAGGCCAACAAACTCAAAAAGAAATTTTAGTAACAGAGGGTCAGTAATTTTTTTTTAATTTCCCGATTTTTTGTTATTAGTTATAGAATACATAATTTAAATTGTAGAGTTTTACTATAAAAATGCCCCCAAACAAATTTTAAATATTATTTTTTAAAGTGCCAATAATTTTGTTAGCTTTTTAATATAAAATTAGTTTATATTTTTTCTTTAGTTTTATAAATTTCAAAAAATACTTGCTGAATATTTTATACACTTAAGAGAAAAAAGCATTAATAAAACAACAAAATTAAACAAAAGAAAATTATTAAAAAAAAAAAGAAACTTACGAGCAGCTTTAATGTAATAAACAAAAACCCAAGGATTTTCTACTTTATATATTTTATAAAATCCTTGTGTATACTTAAAACAACATCTTTATAGAAAGATTTCATTTTAAACAAAATGTAAAACAATTAATTGATGAACATAATAAGAACTTTAAAATTTAGTTCTTTTTATTTAAATAAAAGTAAATAATAAAATGTACTAAAACTCAACTATTTAAACAGAAATAAAAAAAAACTATTTTATGGTAGAAATTATATTATTCTTTACAAAAAATACTAAACTGATATATAAATATATAATTAAACTATTTAACATTTATAATGAAACCTACAATATATATTAACTAAAAAAATTATACACAATTTTAAGTAAATAATTTTGAAGAGAATTAAATTACTTAAAAAATTAGTAAAATTAAGTTATAAACTGTATTATGCCCGCAAAAGTTAGTCCTTTGAAACAAAAGGACTCTCTATATTACCCGGTTAAGGTTTTTCAACTTTGATGTAATTAAAAGGTTCTTTACTTAACCGTAAACATAAATGTAACGAATCAGCTGACACGTTTTGCTTATGAGAGTTATGTGTATACGGGTACTCTTAAACGTAAATGAAACGTACTGACCTAATGAAATTAGGTTGCTTTACGTTTTTACATATTTACTTTTACGGTAGAGTAATGGAGCCTTAAAACTTAAAAGATTTATGGTTTTTGATTTGCTTCCATTAAGTTCAAAATTTTAAATTATTTAAAATAAAATATTAAAAATATAGTTTTATAATATATATATATATATATATATATATATATATATATATATATATATATATATATATATATATAATAACAAAAAATATATAATAATAATAACAAAAAATAATATATTTTTAATTGAATATAAAATAACTGATAAAAGAAATCTGATCATATTTAAAAGAAAATGTAACAAACTGCAAGTTAATTAACAAAAATTATATTTAAAGTATATAAACAAAAGGTATATTTTGGCAACGAAAAAAACTAAAGTATATATTTAATACATACACATACATATATACATATATTTTTGAAAATACTTATATACATCTATTTAATTTATATTAAAAATCATAACAATATAAAGTTCAAATACCCCTTAGAAACACACACAAAACATATATAATTGTGTACCTAAAAAGCCATAAAAAAGTTTTAATTATAAACATATATGAAAAAAAAAATTAATTTAAAAAATTGTGCAAATAATTTAAAAACAATAATGATTTTTAAGAAAAGTTTTCGAAATTGTATTAAGAAATCTTAAGTTTAAGTTAATACGTAATAATAACAATTGAGGCAAAGTTAAATATTCTTTTGATGCAATTTAAAATTAAATTTATAAAACTTTGATTTGATAAAAAAAGAGGAAATCTTTACCTTTCACCCTCAAATTGGCTTAACCATTTAGGCGTTAATCTTTCTACGGCATTTTTGAGGCTTTTTTCGAGACTAGTTTGTTTGCGCAACTTCATGCCCGAAGATCTAGACAAATACCCAATAAAGTAGCCATCTTGCTAATCTAGACCGATAAGAAAAAATATATCAGTAAAATATTGTTAATATGAAAGAAAAAGATCTCTAATAACGGCATCGACTATTTATAAAGTTTTAGAAGCCATTACGCTAATGTTATAGTCGTGGATGTAGTGATGAATGTGTTTTAGGTGCATCCACAATGCTTATAAGAATGGAATCTATGTAAATGTCGGGCTTAAGTGAAAAAAAAAACAATTTGAATTCAAATACATCTGGGTGAATAAAATCACCCAATCGCTTTGCAAAATATGAAATTAATTTTTTCTAACGATTGGAACAAAAATCTAAAAATTTTCAAATGATTTTAAGTTTACAGTTAAGTTAAAAAACTATTTTTTCGATGTTCTATAGTAATTATTACTAACTTTCAAATTAGTCTTTCAATTTAAATATTTTTCACACAAATTGTTGTTTTATATTAATTTCATTACTTTTTTTACCATTCTTTTACTGTATTTCTTTTTTATGCAACATAAAAAGTTGTAAAGTATAACTCAAAGACCTTAGCTCTTCCACCCTAACTTACTGGCAAAAATAATATTTATATGATATTTATTTAAAAAATTGGAGTCCATAGTAAAATACGCCTGCAAACTCTTTAGAACACATTGGAGTTTCCGAAACTGTATTCTGTTTGTAGATTCATGCTTTGGGATTTTAAAACATATAAAAAATTTTTTATATAAAATAGGTCAAATTCGAAGGGGTCGGTACTTAGCCCTATTTGGTGATTGGACTCGTTTTCTATTTTAAAATCATCTACGTTAAGATATCTTTCGGAAAAGTACAAAGTTATTATATGTTCTTCAAGAAAAATTTCTTCTAAAATAAAATGCATATATATATAAAAATATTTGAAATCGGTTAAGAATAGATTTGAATAAATTTGTTTGCGGTTAAATATTTTTACTGTTAGAGGTACCATACTTTGAGCTCCTTTGGATCCGCTCCTGAGGGTTTTGTGTGGACCCTATTCCAAAAAAAAAATTTATGCTGCTCTACACGTCTATGCGAAATTTCATTTAAATCCAATCAGTTGATTAGAAGTTACAGATTTATTTACAAAAAGTTTCGATTCTGCCAAATTTTGCATTTTCTGTTAATTTTCATGTTCATATGAGTCAGTAGACGAAAGTCAAAGGTGTAATTGAGATCTTAAAAAATGCTCTTTCAGAACTATTAGCATACATTTACTATTCTCAGTTATTTTTATAAAATCATTCACGACTAAAGAAGTTTTGTAGGAGCCATCCTTAGTGTAATTTAACATTATCTGTGTCATTTAATTTTCATGAAAAATATCACAGCTACTATTATTTTAAAGTTCCGAATTAATTCAAAATAATATCAAATGACTGTCTAAAAAAATATTTTTTGTATTTTCTGAATTCATTCATTTTGTTGCCTTTAAAAAAAACATCAATATCAAATAGTAAAACAGATATGTATCTTTGTCATAATGAAATATTAGTTTCAAAAAAAATTTTTTTTTTGAGTTTCTGACTAATTTCATCTTTGTCATAATGAAATATTAGTTTCAAAAAAAAATTTTTTTTTGAGTTTCTGACTAATTTCATCTTTGTCATAATGAAATATTAGTTTCAAAAAAAAATTTTTTTTGAGTTTCTGACTAATTTCAAATTACTTTCGAAGGCCTCTTTTAAAGAAAATAGCTTTAAATGTTTTAAAACTTTTACAAGCAATTATTCGAAATGCCTAAGTCCTGTTTAATTCAAAAATTATGTCAATGATGTCATAATACTATAAATAGGAGTTTAATTATTTTTTACTAGATGGTACAAATCTTTACATGAAAATTCCACAATGAGAGCATAAATTGAGAGAAAAAAAAATAATATGTAAAAATTTAAAACGTTTGCAATAAAATGATCATAATATCATTATATCATAAGACCATTGTTTGCGACTTCGATGTAGGAAAGCCTCTCTCTCAAACGATGCGTATTGATAAGCTGAGTACGGCAAAAAATAAAAGAAAATTAAAATAAAATTGGTCTTTAATTCTCTACTAGGGATTGAAAATCATTGGTTTCGTACATTTCTGATTAAAAAAAAGTTTCGAATTTGTTTTCGAAATAGGACTCAAAATTTATGAAAATGAAAATATATAAAATTTGCTGTCGCAGAAATTTTGGTCTACGAGAGGACCTTTTTATACCCACGATAAAAAATGGAGTTTGTCATTCCGGTTAATGAAGTCATAGGTTAAATATTAGAAAAACTTACCCGCCGTAACTCCAGTTCATACTTTTCCGCCGATCTCTCTTAAATAACGAGATTTTGTACAAGTAGTTCAAGGGTCGATATTAACTCGGAAACCAAAAACTCCCATAGGAGGTGAAATTTTAAATTAGTGTGTCACAAAAAGTATCAGATGGTGGTTATAATAGATTCTGCCAAGCCGAATATAACATTATTACTTTTTATATTTAACTCTTTTTATCAATTCAAAGTTTTTGAAAAATAATTTTGTGTATTTAATACAAAAAATTAAGTAGTCCATTTAATTAATTATTAAATAAAACTAAAATTAAAAAAATTAAATAAAATAACATTAAACCGAGTGAAATTTTAAGGTAGAAGAGAAAAACAATATTAGAGGAAACAAATTATATATTTAAAAACTTATATATACAAACATACTTACATATATGTAAATATATATATATATATATATATATATATATATATTTATATATATATAAATTTATGCCAAATATAACAAAGAAACAAATTTAGTTTTTAAAATGTTGAAAAAAAATTTTAAAAAGAAATGATACATATTAAAAATTGTATTAAAGAAATGTGATGGTTTCAAAAGAAAAATTAAATAATGAAAATATTTATCAGAATCTTAAAATGAAGGTCTATGAATATTGTAAAACAATTCACATTTCTCCCTCTCTCTCTCCCCCTCTGTATCTCACTAACTCTCTTTTAATTGCAACTCTTATTCTCAGCTTTTTTATAAATTAACTCTATTAAAGACTTTTTGCTAATAGCTTCTAAGTGTCTTTATCTAATTGCTACTACTTACTATTAAAACTTCTTTAAAACTTAAGCATACTATTAAATCAAAATATTTATTGTAATAGGCTTTTATAATTTTCTTTTTAATAAAAATCTTTGAATATTATAAATGACATTCCTTTCTAAAAAGCACTTTGTTTATTTTAAAGTTTTTATTTTATTTTTTTATTTAAATTATTTTATTTTTAATAAAATTTTTGCACTAATTTTCTTTATATTAGTTTACTTTCGCAATTACTAACATTTTAACTTTTTTAGAAATTTTATTAAATTAGTGCCATTAAATTTTTTGTTTTAAACAATTTTTTTTTTTGTATGTCTTCCGAACAAAATAATTCTATTGGATTTTTTTTCTGTAAAAAAATAATATATAAATTAAAAATATTAAAATATTATTGCATTTCTTTATAAATTAAATATAATATATATTTATAATAATTTGTAAATTGTGTATCTCTATGTTAAAATTCAATGTGTGCTACTTTGTATCTTAAAATTATTATTTTGTTTAAATTTGTTATTTTTTTATTATTAAAATTTCAACAATTTACTATATAAGTTAAAATATTTATAAAAATAAAAAATACAGAAGAAGATGTTACATGTTTTAATGTAAAAAACAAAACAAACTGAAGCCAATAATTTATAATTATAAGAAACAAAATAAATAAAATAATAATTAAAAAAAATTTAAAAATGTGTAATTTAATTAACTAAAAACGTAGGCGAAATTGTTTCTGTTAATTTTTCACAAAAACCTATTTAGAAAATTATGTCCGTCTAAAATGCAAAGAAAATTCTTAAAGGTAAAACCTTATAGAAAATGTTATAAAAACTTTTTACTGAAATTCACCTCTTGAAACCATTTAAACGAAATGATATAACGGTCAAGGATGCCTCGGGGTATCTTCTTTGTTTTTATCTTTTTGAAGAAAAATTAAAAAGTCATGTATATTTTTACTTCTTTTTATATCCTAATAATTAGATTTAATAGTTGATAAATAGTTATTATAATTATCTAGACCTTAAATTCTCCAAAAATTGTACACGAATTATATTTCTAATTAGATTAAAATCTCTAAATTAATTTAGACCGATCTAAAGATAATTTCATAGAAAAAAAAAAAAGAAAAATTAGAGAATATATATTTAAATATCTAGCAATTTGGTCGAATTATCAGGATTAAGATCGTTATATTTGTTTCATTTGAAAAAGGTATATAGACAATATATACTATATCTGTTCGTAAGTAAATATGTCTATTTTTATATATATCATGTTTATATTATTTACATGCTTATGCAAATTGGAAGAAGTTCAGCTTAAAAAAATGTAAATTTTTGTATTTATATTTAAAAATTAAAAAATAGTTTAGATTTGAAAATTTATAAAAAATACCCGCTAAAGCTATTAAAATAATTTTTAGTACACGAAAAGATCGTTATCATTCTAATTCATTAGATTAAAAATAAATTTAATACTTAGATTAAAAATAATTTAAAAAAATTAACATTGATATGTTTTTTGGGTACTTAATAAATATGATTTTAAAAACTTTACTATTTTCATAAAAATAAAAGCTCTTCTGTCTATATTTTTGAGCGAGCGAGAACTAGTGTCAAATCAATCTTCATTTTAAAATTTGAAAAATATAGCGTGATTTTTTTCTATCCCGAAGAAGATGAAATTTTGTTAAAATTTACCATTTTCGACCAATGCTGAACTTATTTTTTTTTTATTTCATATTTTTTTACTTTTACTAAAAACTTTTTTCTTTCTTTTAATACAATATTTAAATTAACTTTCATATTAAAATAATCTTCTATCGCGATCTTTACATTATGCATTTTAACTTTATGCTCTTACTACACTGATTTCCTTTTAATAATACTCTTACAAAACCTCTTCTCAGTCGCACTCTTCTTTTTTAAATTTTCAACTCTATTTCCTTTTATTTAACTTTTACACCAACACAACATTCATTTAAGCTTTTTTTTCCCACGCTAAAACAACGAATGGCCACACAAAATAAAATCACCGACCGGCACAAAAATTTAACAAAATTTCAAACACATTTTTCAACGAAAATATAACGATTTTTTTGAAATTGTTTGCATAAAAATAATCATTAATTCTTTTTTGAAAATTATATATAAAAACATTAACAATTACTTAACTCTTAATATGATATCTTAATAATTTTATTATAACGAACTTTTTATACAACCGTACTGTTAAATAATAAAGTATAAACTAATAGAGAAGTAGGAAGAAGAAGAACAGAAATGCTCTCAATTAGAGCTTTACTAATGAAATGTATGCTTATTGTTGATAGGATGTTGGGTTGTGTATGGGGAATAGGTGAAATAAAGTGTTGTTGTGTCGAAAATATTTTTGATGGGATGTATATGTGTCCTGTATGGGGAGTTTATTGAGAATGCTGTGTGTGTTTACAAATTATGTAATAAAAGAGAGTTTAGAACATTAAAACTGAGCTTAGAAGATGTGCATTGAAAATGGAAATTTTAAAGACTTTTTGAACAAAAATCCGTTAAAATTTTATTATTTTAGAATTTTAAGTTAAATTTAATTTGTTGAAACTAAATTGAATAAAATAAACAAAAACAAAATTTAAATAAAAAATAAATATAAATATAAATATAAATATAAATATAAATATATATATAAATATAAATATAAATATAAATATAAATATAAATATAAATATAAATATAAATATAAATATAAATATAAATATAAATATAAATATATATATATTCCACACAACAACACTTTTTATTTCACCTATTCCCCAAAACAAAAATTTTATTAATTTAGAATTTTAAGTTAAATTTAATTTGTTGAAACTAAATTTAATAAAATAAACAAAAACAAAATTTAAATAAAAAATATATATTTTCAACACAACACTTTTTATTTAACCTATTTCCCACACACAACCCAACATCCTATCAACAATAAGCTTACACTTCTTTTATTTAACTTTTACAACAACACAACATTCATTTAGCCTTTCTTTATTTCCCCACGCTAAAACAACGAATGGCCACACAAAATAAAATCACCGACCTGCACAAAAATTTTACAAAATTTCAAACACATTTTTCAATGAAATTACAACGATTTTCTTGAAATTATTTGCATAAAAATAATCATTAATTCTTTTTTGACAATTATATATAAAAACATTAACAATTACTTAATTTTTAATATGATTTTTAATAATTTTATTATAATGAACTTTTTATACAACCATACTGTTAAATAATAAAGTAGAAACTAATAGAGAAATAAGAAGAAGAACAAAAAGGCTTTCAATTAGAGCTTTACTAAAGAAATGTAATACCGAACTTTTTATACAACCGTATAAAAAGTTATACAAAAGTAGAAACTAATAGAGAAGTAAGAAGAAGAAAAAGGCTAGCAGTTAGGGCTTTACTAAAGAAATGTAAGCTTATTGTTGACTGGATGTTGGGTTGTGTGTGGGGAATAGGTGAAATAAAAAGTTTTGTTGTGTTGAAAATATTTATTTATTTATTTTTTATTCTTTTAATTTTTTTTTATTTTATTGAATTTAGTTTCAACAAATTAAATTTAACTTAAAATTCTTAAATAATAAAATTTTAACGGATTTTTGTTAAAAAGTCGTTCAAAATTTCTATTTTCAATCTACAACATCTTCTCAGCTCAGTTTTAATATTGTAAACTTTCCTTTATTACATAATTTGTAAACACACAGCGTTTTCTTAATAAACTCCCCATATAGTACACATATACATTGCCTGCCACTTGAAAAAGAAATCACATTTTTTTAACTTTAAGTATTTCTCCTAAACTAAAGTTCAGAAAAAAAATAATTTTTTGAGCAACCAAATTTCAAAGCGTTGGCTTTAGTTTCCTGAAGAAATAAAAAATATACATATTTTGTTATACTAAAATTATGCATTTATTTAAAGACATGTATTTCTATGGTACTTTTTCGTGTGACACTTGAATAAGGAATATTTTAAAAATGAAAATTATTATCTTCTAGCATTCAATTAGTAATGAGTACTGCCACCATTTTTAGAAATAACCTCAAAAATGCGATTTGGCATCGACTTATATAATGACTCTAAGTAATTTAGAGAAATTGAACTTCATGCTTCCGTTATTGTATCCTTTAAGGATTCTATCGTTTCAAATTGTTTTCCTCCTTCATAAGCTTTTCTTGCAAGCCAACCCCAGACATTTTCCATTGGATTCAGGTCTGGTGAATATGAGGGCCAATCCAAAAGTTGAACACCTTGTTGATTAATCCATTGTTTTACTGCTCTGGCAGTATGAATCTGAGCGTTGTCGTGTTGGTACGTCCAAGGTATGGGTCCAAAGAAATCATTAAATTTTGGAAATGCTTCCTCCAGAATGTGTTTGCAAGTCGTTGCAGTCATTTTGTTGGATATAAAAACCAATTCTATGGTACCATAATACGAAATGGCACCCTATACCATTATTCCGCCCTCTCAGCTGTGTCTGCGGCTCAAAAATAATTCCTCCTTATTTAGGTCATGGAAGTAATAGTTATACCCGTCGGGACCATCAATATTAAACTTTTTTTCATCGGAAAATACAACTTTAAACCATTTGTCGGACCCTGTTATTATGTTTTTGGCAAACTGTAGACGCTGTGATTTGCGTTTTTCATTAAGTGGTGTTTTTTTGCAGTTTTCGTCGGACTATGTATGGGCACGACTTTAAAATATGGTGCACTGTTCTTAGACTGGCACTGACTCCACATTTTTCGCGTATTTTTGATACCGACATTGCAGAATTTGATGCAATTCTAAGAATTTTTTGTTTTTCTTTTGGAGTTGTTGCCAATTTCTTCCGCGCTTTCATGGGTTTTCCATATCGTTCCACGTTATTTAAATAATTCTACACAACTGTCTTTCCTCTATTAATGTTTTTGGCTATTTGGACCGGATTCTGACCCTGAGATTTCAAAATCAAAATTTTTTCTTTTTCAGAGTTATTAAGAGCATTACCACGTCCCATTTTGTATAAAAACTATTTAAAAACTATCAAATTAAAAATTCTCTAGCCGTTTATATTGAAAGAAATTCAAATCATAGCCTTCCTGATTAATATTAAAATAATTACGAAATAGTACCACAGAAATACATGTCTTTAAATAAATGCATAATTTTAGTATAACAAAACATGTATATTTTTTATTTCTTCAGGAAACTAAAGCCAACACTTTGAAATTTGGTTGTGCAAAAGATTATTTTTTTCTGAACTTTAGTTTAGGAGATATACTTAATTAAAGTTAAAAAAAATGTGATTCCTTATTCAAGTGGCAGGCAGTGTACATATGATTATTTTTAACGATTATATATATATATATATATATATATATAATATAATATATATATATAATATATATAATATATATATTTTATTTAAATTTTGTTTTTAAAGAGCATATTTTCCGCTTTATGAGCATTTTTTATACATAAAATATTTTTCTACAGCGCATATTTCTGGTTGCCCTGGTGCTCACAGATAAACGAGCATTTCCAAATTTGTCTCCATCTTTCTGACTTTAGTGTTATACATATATGTATACCAAAAGAACTTTCCTAAGTTAAGAAAATTGAAAAACAAATTTTCTATAAATAGGAAAAAGTCTTCGGTTGGTAAAAAATAAATGTAAATAGAAAAAATCCCTTACAAACAAATCCGAATAAAGGCAAGATCAGATAACTAAAGAGAGAATGAAGATGGTATTCCCTTGAAATATATGTTGGCCTAAGTTCCTTTTTTTTTTTAATAATGAGCTCAAATAAATATGAAGCACAAGATTTATAAGCCAATAAATTAATTTTTATCATCAACAAATATGGGTAGTATATTGGGTTTGTAATTCCCTATGTAACGTGTCAAAATAATCGTCTAAAACCCGTGTCGTATTATTTTAACTTCTGCAACTACTTTTTCTCTTCAGTGACTAATTAATTTGCTTAAATTTGCCCGATATCTGGTCAAATTTTTTCAATATTTTATTAAATATTAAAGTAATATCGATTTAACATCACGAAATACTTTTAGACTTTTGTGTAAGGAAAAAAAATTTAGAAAATTTTTTAAATTAATAATTTTCAGTTTTGGCAAAAAATAGAAAGTGATTATTCTTTTATACATTAAAAAAATAATATTAAGTTACAGAATCAAGAAAAACAATGTGTATATTTTTAAATATATTTTTTAATACTCCATCAAACTCATGTCATTTTTTGTATTAAAATTTTAAAATATTCTATAGTTAGCGCCATCTTGTGTTTTTTAACGAGCTATTGTGAGGCCAGAAATTATATTTTTCCCTTTCTTAATTGTTTTTTAAATTTCGAAATAATTTTAATTAATTTTTTGTTTCAATTTAAGAAAATAATTTACTTTTAGAGCAAATCAGACGCTTCTTCAATTTAACTTTCTTTTGTGACCAGTGTTGCCAGTTTAGCCTTTTTTAAGGGAAAATCTAGTCTTTTTATTTTGCTTTTAGCCTTAAAATTTTCGTTTTAGCTTCTAGCTTTTTTCTAGCCTTTTTTTAATCTTAAAATTGCCTTAAAAAGGCTAAAACAATAAAGAAAATACATAATTCGTAATTTGCTAATTTTATTTTTATAGAATCAACCATTTTTTATGCATTTTTGTTATTTATTTGTACAAAAATCTAGATTATTTATATTTAACAAAAATTTTCGCCTGCGGCGCTTCATTCTCCAAATCAAAACTAACTTAAGTAAATCTATTATTATAATTATTTTAATATATTTCATTAACCATGGAAACTATTAAAGAATATACCATAAACAAAATTTTATAAAAGCGAAAAATCAACCAAAAATTTGGAAATATTTAATCAAAAAAAAGTAAAGAATTGTTCCAAAACGATGAAAAATTGGGTAAGTTTTCATCGTTGATATAACTCAAATTTTTATGGTAATTTTTGAGCGACTTGTGTCGCTTATAAAAATATAAAAAAAAAATATCCAAAGCTAATGAGAACGAGAAAAACAAGTTTTTGAATTCAAAAATTCTACCTTTTTTCTGACGTTATTTTTTGGGCCGTTTAGCCTTTTTTGACCTTTTTTAAAGTTCAGTTTAGCCTTTTTTCACACCTCCTGGCAACACTTGTTGTGACAAAAAAATAGAGACGAATTATTTTTTAATCTGTTAAATAACTGTAAAAAATTACATAAACAGTAAAAGAAAAAATTGTATAATTGTTTTGATATCTTTCATCAAATTTAAGTAATTTTTATATTTTAAATAAAAAATATGTGTAAATTTGAGCAAAAAAATAAACACATCTATTCGAAACATTATATTTAAAAAATAATACTAGTTTTAATTGATAAATATATTGAAGTATTGAAGAAGCAAAACATCGACGTATTTTATCTACAAATGAATTTTTTACAATTTTGTTCCTTAACCCTTTTTTGTTCATTAATATTTGCATTTAATTCTTTGACTTTAGCGCCCTGTCGTAGCCATAAAAATAATTATTTCAAAAAAAATTTTAAATTATATGAGTTATATTGTTACTTTTCTAAAAATATGTATATCAACACAATTTTAAAAATATTTTTATTTTGATTTTTACTATGGGACAAAGCACAGTGCGCCATTCCTAAATAAGAAAATGAGGATCTTTGGCACTAAATATTTCAAGAGAAAAAGTTATTCAAGAAAGCAGAAATTAAAATTAGTAAGTTCAAAGCATGCTTATGTATGAATTGTAAAAAACAGGACTTAAATATTCTTTAAGTAAATCTTCATCTCGGAAACAAAGTTTTATGAAACGTATAAAAGTGCCAGAAAAGTCATTGATAGGCATCATTCGAAAATTGTTAATTGTACTTTAGCTAAATTCAAGCAAAATGAAACTATTTTTTTTGTTGGTACTTTGCGCTTTAAGCCTGGCAGTGATGGCAAATGAAAAACCAAAAGTAAAGCGATAAGAAACTCAACTAAATATTAATATTTTTAATAAATTTTTTTATTTTCTATATTTTTTAGTTGATATTGCCGACACCTGCACCAAAAAATGTAAGTTTAACTAAATATAAATATTACATTTTTAAATACATGTTTTTTACATTAATTACTCAAAATTGCTTATTTCATTTACCCCAACTCATGGGAAATGTTGGTGGCAACCGCAAAGATGGCTTTGGTGTTAGCATCGATGCCTGCCAAAAAGTTTGGACAAGTGATAATGGACGTCTTTCGATTGGTGTAGCTCCTGGCTATTCTCAACATTTTTTTTTATATCCTACACAACCATAGGCGGTTGGAGTATTATGCATTTGTGCTGATGTTTATAACGCATAGAAAAAGTTATCCAACATCCACCTTAAAGTATATCAATCGTCTCAGAATCACTTTTTAAATCGATCTAACGATGTCTGTCCGTCCGTTTGGCTGGGTGTCCATGTAAACCTTGTGCACAAAGTACGAGTCGCAATTTTAAAGCTAATTCAATGAAATTTGGTACGTGGGACTTGCATGACACAAGGACGAAGCCTATTAAAAATGGTTGTAATCGGTGCATTATTTCACCTAGCCCCCATAAAAATGTCCCCCGGAATAGAGTTTAAACACTCAAAAATGCCTTAAAAATAAAAATATTTTAATGAAATTCGGTGCAAAGAAGTTCTGAACAAGTATCAATCTTTGTACTAAATTTTATGAAGATCAGTCCACAATTGACCATAGCTCCCATTTAAACCCTTCTTCCGAAAATCACTTTAGAGTGCATAAATCCCATACGAATGTAAGTATCAAGTTATTATTCGATACAAATAAGTTTTATGTAATTAGAAACAACACTGCAAAATTTTATGAGAATCGGTCCATAATTTACCATAGCTCCCATCTAAACTAACTTCCAGGAATCGCCCTTAAGTGCGTAAAATCATCTATATGTTAGTATCAACGCATTATTCTGTATTTGTATACATTATTTCACATTTAGTAGGTCTTGGCTGACTATATCTTTCTTTCTCGTTTTTTTTTTTTTTAATATGAGTGATCGCAAATTAGGTTCTTTTTTCAAAGCAACTTTTTTAAAAAATAGAAACCAACTTTAGCTTTTTTATGATTTTGTGTAAAAAAATCAGATTTTTATGGAAATTAAAAAATTAGGTTGGTTTAATAAAATAGTTATTACATTAAATAAAATGGCTTTCAGTCTCATTGACAGACAGAATTTTGTATTTGCTGAAAACCAATTCCCTATTTTATTCAAACTGACAAAGAAATTCCCTAGAACTGAAAATAAGACGACTAAAAATAAAAAAAGAAAATTCGAAACGTGAAGCAATATCAGATAATTAAAGAGATAAGGAAATAACACAAATCGGTCTTAATTCTAAAGTCAATACAAGAGAATTTTTGGTTTATGAAGGGGATTTTTAATCTATATATACGATGAACACATCCACACTTATTATACAAAGCAAACATACATATTAATCATATAGTGGTTTACCTAAAATAAGAAATATATATATATTTCCTTTAGGTAAATCCCCATCTCCTAAACAATGCCTAAAGAAATGTATAAAAGAGCCAGAATAATGATTGATAGACATCATTCAAAAATTCTTTATTGTGCTATAAACTGAAGCTCAAGTAAAATGAAATTATTTTATTTGTTGGTAATTTGCGCTTTAAGTGTGGCTGTTATGGCAGAGGAAAAACCAAAGGTAAAATGATAACAGAGTTATTTAAATATAATTTTAAATTAATTTATATATGTTTTTCTATATTTATAAATACTTTTAGTTGATTTTGCCTACACCAGCACCGAAAAATGTAAGCTCAACTGAACGCCTAATATTTATATTATATATAAAAACTAAATAAATAATTCTTATTTCAGTTGCCCCAACTTGTTGGAGGTGGTGGTGGTAATCGCAAAGATGGCTTTGGTGTTAGCATTGATGCCCACCAAAAGGTTTGGGAAAGTGATAATGGACGTCATTCGATTGGTGTAGCTCCTGGCTATTCTCAACATCTGGGAGGTCCTTATGGCAATAGTCGTCCAGATTATCGTGTTGGTGCTGGTTACACTTACAATTTTGGTTAATTTGTATTTTTGTTTTAATATAAAAAGAAAATTTTATTAAAAGTATTAAGATTTAAAAAATTTCAATTAAAATAAATAAAAATTATATATGTTTATCTGACTAATTATTTATTGGTAATTTTTATTTAATTGAAATTCAAATGCAGCAATAATGTTTAAGAAATTTATTAATTTAAAAAATAAAAAAAAAATAATAAAGTTTTTAAAGAGTTTTATTTTATAAAACTTTAATTAATTTAAATTTTTATTAAGGATAAAACCATTAATATATATTAAAAAAAAACTCCTTCTTTCGACTTTTTTAAAGCATTAACTGGGCGAGCTTTTAATCAATGTATATATGCAAATTCAACATTAACTAAAATTGATCCCAATTGGCATGAAGTTGACACCACTTGAGAATCGAATTATTTGTTTTCTATTTTGTATATTTAAAATTTGTAAACGTCCGGTATCAAAAGTCGTGGATTTTGAATCGATTTTCCCCTTATATACAACCAAATATTGTTTCCACTTAATTTTATATCAAAATTTGAATCTTTTGAAAAATATAAATGATCACAGATTAATGACCTTTTCACAATTGGAACGTTTTTTCCTAGACGTTGAATGAAGCCATCGATAAAATATTTATTTTTATCAGAACAACCAAAGTATTTTGGCATCGCTTTGTAAGTGCATATTTTGGCATATTTTACCCTTAACGGCATATTTTTACATTTAGCAGCTTTTAGTGCATATTTATAGCATATTTTGTTATTTTTAGAGCATAATGTTTTTTATACTTCATGGGATATTTCTCAAATTTTAGTTTATAAAAAATACAAAAATTTTAATATTTAAAATATTTAAATGAAAGATCAATAACGTTTTTATTTGATATAATAAAATATGGGGAATAAAATTACGGCACCGTTGATAAATTTCAGTTTTGAATTATTTTATAAAATTAAAATATTAATAACACAATTTGTTTTAATGAAAAACATATTTCTTGTTAAAAAAAAATTGCAAAAATATTTTGTTTTTTAAGTGCATATTTTCGCGTTTTTAAATGATATTTTTCATTTTTTACTGCATATTTATTGCACATTAAACCCTTTTTTAGAGCATGTTTGTGGTTTCCCAGATAAACGATCTTTTCTAAAGTGTAATTTTATTTTTATTTAGATTTAGTTTTAGTTTTATTTAGATTTTGTAAAAAAAAAATCAAATTTTGATGAAAAATATTAGTGATAATAGATCATTTTTTTTAAGTCCTAACTGCATATTTTGAGCTTAGAGGCACATTTGGTCATATTTTCATAGAAAACTTTTTAAGATCATTTTTATCAATTTAAATGGCACATTTTTGCCCATTTTATACTTAAGCACATAATTTGCATATATTACACTAAAGAGCATAATTTTGCATAGAATTTTTTATATAATTTGCCATTAGTGACATTTTCTTCCTACTATTTTTCAAATCCGATTCACTAATAATTTTTATGTTACAAATTGTTAGAAATTTTGAAATTTCCTGGTAAAATGTACTAGATTTAAATATTTTTAAGTGTAAAAAGAAAATAATTTTTAGCAGTTGCTAATAAAAATCAAATTATTTTTAGCATTTAAAATGTATTCATAAAAAATAATATTTAAATTTATTTTTTTTTTTTAATTTAATAAATTTAATAAATTTTTATATGCATAAAATACTTTTTCTACATCATATTTCTGGTTGCCCTGGTGCTCACAGATAAACGAGCATTTCCAAATTTGTCTCCGTCTTGCTGACTTTAGTGTTATACATACATGTATACCAAAAGAACTTTCCTATGTTAAGAAAATTAAAAAACAAATTTTCTATAAATAGGAAAAAGTCCTCGGTTGGTAAAAAATAAATCCCTTATAAACAAATCCGAATGGAAGCAAGATCAGATAACTAAAGAGATAATGAAGATGGTATTCCCTTGAAATAGATGTTGGCCTAAGTTCTTTTTTTTAATAATGTATGTCCCTTATAAATATGTGATTGGGGTTTTATAATCTATATTGTAAAAAAATGAACGCCTTGAAAAAAAGCTTAAAAATAAATCAATAAGTTTAACGCATACATATTTAATATATAAAGTAAACAAATTAATCACGTATAATTTACCTAAAATAAATACTTTTATTCTTAAGGTGAATCCCCATCTCCTAAAACAATGATCCATGAAACATATAAAAGTGCCAGCAAAATCAATAACAAACATCATTCGAAAATTGTTTATTGTGCTATAAACTCAAACTCAAGCAAAATGAAATTATTTTATTTGTTGGTACTTTGTGCTTTAAGTCTCGCTGTCATGGCAGATGAAAAACCAAAGGTAAGGCGATAAGAGACTTAATTAAATCTTAATATTTTTAATAAATATTATTATTATTTTTTATTTTCTATATTTTTTAGTTGATATTGCCTGCACCAAAAAATGTAAGCTCAATTTAATCCCTCCTTAAATATTTAATTAAATTGTTTGTATTTAATATTTGACAATTTTTTATTTCAGTTGCCCCAACTTGTTGGAGGTGGTGGTGGTAACCGCAAAGATGGCTTTGGTGTTAGCATTGATGCCCACCAAAAAGTATGGGAAAGTGATAATGGACGTCATTCATTTGGTGTAACTCCTGGCTATTCTCAACATTTGGGCGGTCCCTATGGCAACAGTCGTCCAGATTTTCGTGTTGGCGCTGGTTACACTTACAAATTTGGTTAATTTTTATTAGTATTTTAATATGTAAAAAAAAATACTTGGTGTATTAATATTGTAAAAAAATATTCATCTGACTGTTGTTATAAATATTTAGTTTAATTACTTGGCATTTGTATTTGATTAAAATAAAATTGTTTTTAAAAAACTATTCAAATATGGTAACGTTTAAAGGCTTTATTAATTACAAAACTAGTTAAAGGTTAAAATCCTTTTTATATTTATAGTTTCTTTTATAAAAAATCAGATTTTAATGAAAAAAAAAGAAAAGAAATACAAATGATCACAAATCGGCATCCTTATCTCAACTGGAGCCATATTTAAGAAAAATTTTTTTTATGAAAAATTAAATTTTAATGAAAAGTATTGGTCATCACTAAGAAAACCACAAATATGCAACTGCAACTTCATGTTTCTTTTTCATAAACGTTTGATGAAACCATCGATAAAATATTTATTAGTTTCAGAATAAATAAGGAATTTTGGCATCGATTTTTTAGTGCATATTTTTTCATATTTCACCCATAACGGCATATTTTCACATATATTGATTTTTGATCATATTTATAGCATATTTCGTTATTTTTAGAACATATTTAACAATTTCAGAGCATATTTTGATATTCTGAAAATAGTTTTTTATAATTCATGGGAAATTTTAAAAATTTGATTTTGTTGTATAGAAAACATAAGAGATATTAATTATTTAATATTAATTTTAATGGATACCGTTAAAGTTCGTTAAACATTTCTTAGAAACTTGATTTGTAGAAACAGATAAATTGATCTTTATTAAAGCCATTTTTGAAATATAATATAGGAAGCGCATTAGCCTTTCAATTTGTTCGAAGAGCATCATATAATATTGTAAAAACAATTTATTTTTCAAATGGAAGCTACGTACATATGTAAATTTACGCATGAATCTTTTTGATAATATCCGAACTAATTAAATGGGAAAGCAACTAAAAGATTAGTAAAGTTTTTATTTGATTAATTAGAATTAAAAACAAGGCTTTTGACTCAGTTGACAGATACATTTTAGGCTATTTTATATCGTTAAAATAAAACAATATTTTTAATGAAAGAATATTTTTTGTTTAAAACTAACAAACATTTTTTTGTTTTTACTTACAATTTTATTTCTCTTAATGTTTTTTTTTTATGAAAAAAACGACTTTTTGCATTGATCGTTTAAAAATAAAATTTTTATAAATTATTTTATTCCATATTAGTTCATTCTAAATAACTTAAAAGATTTTTATGGAGTTATATGTATTTTTAAGCAAATTTTGGTCTTATTTAAATTGCTACAAAACAAATTTCTTACCTTATGATTGATATTGTAGATAATATATTTTGCATTTTTTAAAAAATATTTGCTATTAATTACTTTAATTTTATATTATTTTATTTTTTATTTATTTTTTTTTTTTTTTTTTTATTTCATATTTTTTTACTTTTACTAAAAACTGTTCTCTTTCTTTTAATACAATATTTAAATTAACTTTCATATTAAAATAATCTTCTTTCGCGATCTTTACATTATGCATTTTCACTTTATGCTTTCTATTTCCTTTTATTTAACTTTTACAACAACACAATATTCATTTAGGCTTTTTTATTTCCCCACGCTAAAACAACGAATGGCCACACAAAATAAAATCACCGACCGGCACAAAAATTTAACATAATTTCAAACACATTTTTCAACGATATTATAACGATTTTCTTGAAATTGTTTGCATAAAAATAATCATTAATTCTTTTTTGACAATTATATATAAAAACATTAACAATTACTTAATTTTTAATATGATTTTTTAATAATTTTATTATAATGACCTTTTTAACAACCGTTCTGTTAAATAATAAAGTAGAAACTAATAGAGAAGTAAGAAGAAGAACAACAGAAAGGCTCTCAATTAGAGCTTTACTAATGAAATGTAAGCTTATTGTTGATAGGATGTTGGGTTGTGTATGGGGAATAGGTGAAATAAAGGGTTGTTGTGTTGAAAATATTTTTGATGGGATGTATATGTGTCCTGTATGGGGAGTTTATTGAGAATGCTGTGTGTGTTTACAAATTATGTAATAAAAGAAAGTTTAGAATATTAAAACTGAGCTTACAAGATGTTGTATATTAAAAATGGAAATTTTTAACGACTTTTTGAAAAAAAATCCGTTTAAATTTTATTATTTTAGAATTTTAATTTAAATTTAATTTATTGAAACTAAATTTAATAAAATAAACAAAAAAAATATATGTATATAAAATAAATAAATAAATATATATATATTCAACACAACAATACTTTTTATTTCACCTATTCCCCGAAACAAAAATCCCTTAAAATTTTATTAATATAGAATTTTAAATTAAATTTAAATTTTTGGGTTGTGTGTGGGGAATAGGTGAAATAAAAAGTGTTGTTGTGTTGAAAATATTTTTGATGGGATGTATACTGCCTGGAATCACATTTTTTTAATTTAATTAAGTATATCTCCTAAACTAAAGTTCAGAAAAAAATAATTTTTTGCACAACCAAATTTCAAAATGTTGGCTTTAGTTTACTGAAGAAATAAAAAATATACATGTTTTGTTATACTAAAATTATGCATTTATTTAAAGACATGTATTTCTGTGGTACTATTTCGTGTGTCACTTGAATAAAGAATTCTTTTGATATTAATCATTAAGGCTATGATTTGAATTTCTTTCAATATAAACGGCTAGAGAATTTTTAATTTGATAGTTTTTAAATAGTTTTTTTCAAAATGGGACGTAGAAAGGCTCTTAATAACTCTGAAAAAGAAAAAATTCTGATTTTGAAATCTCAGGGTCAGAATCCGGTCCAAATAGCCAAAAACATTAATAGAGGAAAGACAGTTGTGTACAATTATTTAAATAACGTGGAAAGATATGGAAAAAACATGAATAGGAGGAAGAAAATGGAAACAACTCCAAAAGAAAGGCGAAAAATTCCTAGAATTGCATCAAATTCTGCCATGTCGGTATCAAAAATACGTGAAAAAATGAAGTCAGTGCCAGACTATGAACAGTGCACCATATTTTAAAGTCGTGCCCATACATCGTCCGACGAAAACTGCAAAAAAACCACCACATAATCAAAAATGCAAATCACAACGTCTACAGTTTGCCAAAAATACAATGACATGGTCCGAAAAATGGTTCAAAGTTGTATTTTCCGATAAAAAAAAGTTTAATATTGATGGTCCCGACGGGTATAACTATTACTTCCATGACTTAATAAGGAGGAATTATTTTTGAGCTGCAGACACAGCCGAGAGGGCGGAATAATGGTATGGGGTGCCATTTCGTATTATGGTACCATAGAATTGGTTTTTGTATCCAACAAAATGACATTCTGGAGGAAGCATTTCCAAAATTTAATGATTTCTTTGGACTCATACCTTGGACGTACCAACACGACAACGCTCCGATTCATACCGCCAGAGCAGTAAAACAATTGATTAATCAACAAGGTGTTCAACTTTTGGATTGGCCCTCATATTCACCAGACCTGAATCCAATGGAAAATGTCTGGGGTTGGCTTGCAAGAAAAATTTATGAAGGAGGAAAACAATTTGAGACGATAGAATCTATAAAGGATGCAATAACGGAAGCATGGAGTTCAATTTCGCTAAATTACTTAGAGTCATTATACAAGTCGATACCAAATCGCATTTTTGAGGTTATTTCTAAAAATGGTGGCAGTACTCATTACTAATTGAATGCTAGAAGATAATAACTTTCATTTTTAAAATATTCCTTATTCAAGTGACAGACGAAAAAGTACCACAGAAATACATGTTTAAATAAATGCATAATTTTAGTATAACAAAATATGTATATTTTTTATTTGTTCAGGAAACTAAAGCCAACACTTTGAAATTTGATTTCGCAAAAAATTATTTTTTTTCTGAACTTTAGTTTAGGAGAAATGCTTAAAGTTAAAAAAATGTGATTCCTTATTCAAGTGGCAGGTGTACTGTATGGAGAGTTTATTAAGAAAACTCTGTGTGTTTACAAATTATGTAATAAAAGAAAGTTTACAATATTAAAACTGAGCTGAGAAGATGTTGTAGATTGAAAATGGAAATTTTTAACGACTTTTTAACAAAAATCCGTTAAAATTTTGTTTTTTTAGAATTTTAAGTTAAATTTAATTTGTTGAAACTAAATTTAATAAAATAAAAAAAATTTTTTTTTGAATATATAAAAAATAAATAAATAAATAAATATTTTCAACACAACAACACTTTTTATATCATCTATTCCCCACACACAATCCAACATCCAATCAACAATAAGCTTACATTTTTTTAGTAAAGCCCTAATTGCTAGCTTTTTTTCTTCTTCTTACTTCTCTATTAGTTTCTACTTTATTTAACAGTACGGTTGTATAAAAAGTGCGTTATTACATTTCTTTAGTAAAGCTCTAATTGAGAGCCTTTTTGTTCTTCTTCTTATTTCTCTATTAGTTTCTACTTTATTATTTAACAGTACGGTTGTATAAAAAGTTCATTATAATAAAATTTTTAAAAAATCATAGTAAAAATTAAGTAATTGTTAATATTTTTATATATAATTGTCAAAAAAGAATTAATGATTATTTTTATGCAAACAATTTCAAGAAAATCCTTATAATTTCGTTGAAAAATGTGTTTGAAATTTTGTTAAATTTTTGTGCCGGTCGGTGATTTTATTTTGTGTGGCCATTCGTTGTTTTAGCGTGGGGAAATAAAAAAAAGGCTAAATTAATGTAGTGTTGTTGTAAAAGTTAAATAAAAGAAGTGCAAGCTTATTGTTGATAGGATGTTGGGTTGTGTGTGGGAAATAGGTTAAATAAAAAGTGTTGTGTTGAAAATATATATTTTTTATTTAAATTTTGTTTTTGTTTATTTTATTAAATTTAGTTTCAACAAATTAAATTTAACTTAAAATTCTAAATTAATAAAATTTTTGTTTTGGGGAATAGGTGAAATAAAAAGTGTTGTTGTGTGGAATATATATATATTTATATTTATATTTATATTTATATTTATATTTATATTTATATTTATATTTATATTTATATTTATATTTATATTTATATTTATATTTATATTTATATATATATTTATATTTATATTTATTTTTTATTTAAATTTTGTTTTTGTTTATTTTATTCAATTTAGTTTCAACAAATTAAATTTAACTTAAAATTCTAAAATAATAAAATTTTAACGGATTTTTGTTCAAAAAGTCTTTAAAATTTCCATTTTCAATGCACATCTTCTAAGCTCAGTTTTAATGTTCTAAACTCTCTTTTATTACATAATTTGTAAACACACACAGCATTCTCAATAAACTCCCCATACAGGACACATATACATCCCATCAAAAATATTTTCGACACAACAACACTTTATTTCACCTATTCCCCATACACAACCCAACATCCTATCAACAATAAGCATACATTTCATTAGTAAAGCTCTAATTGAGAGCATTTCTGTTCTTCTTCTTCCTACTTCTCTATTAGTTTATACTTTATTATTTAACAGTACGGTTGTATAAAAAGTTCGTTATAATAAAATTATTAAGATATCATATTAAGAGTTAAGTAATTGTTAATGTTTTTATATATAATTGTCAAAAAAGAATTAATGATTATTTTTATGCAAACAATTTCAAAAAAATCGTTATATTTTCGTTGAAAAATGTGTTTGAAATTTTGTTAAATTTTTGTGCCGGTCGGTGATTTTATTTTGTGTGGCCATTCGTTGTTTTAGCGTGGGGAAATAAAAAAAAGGCTAAATTAATGTAGTGTTGTTGTAAAAGTTAAATAAAAGAAGTGCAAGCTTATTGTTGATAGGATGTTGGGTTGTGTGTGGGAAATAGGTGAAATGAAAAGTGTTGTGTTGAAAATATATATTTTTTATTTAAATTTTGTTTTTGTTTATTTTATTAAATTTAGTTTCAACAAATTAAATTTAACTTAAAATTCTAAATTAATAAAATTTTTGTTTTGGGGAATAGGTGAAATAAAAAGTGTTGTTGTGTGGAATATATATATATTTATATTTATATTTATATTTATATTTATATTTATATTTATATATATATTTATATTTATATTTATATTTATTTTTTATTTAAATTTTGTTTTTGTTTATTTTATTAAATTTAGTTTCAATAAATTAAATTTAAATTAAAATTCTAAAATAATAAAATTTAAACGGATTTTTTTTCAAAAAGTCGTTAAAAATTTCCATTTTTAATATACAACATCTTGTAAGCTCAGTTTTAATATTCTAAACTTTCTTTTATTACATAATTTGTAAACACACACAGCTTTCTCAATAAACTCCACATACAGGACACATATACATCCCATCAAAAATGTTTTCAACACAACAACCCTTTATTTCACCTATTCCCCATACACAACCCAACATCCTATCAACAATAAGCTTACATTTCATTAGTAAAGCTCTAATTGAGAGCCTTTCTGTTGTTCTTCTTCTTACTTCTCTATTAGTTTCTACTTTATTATTTAACAGAACGGTTGTTAAAAAGGTCATTATAATAAAATTATTAAAAAATCATATTAAAAATTAAGTAATTGTTAATGTTTTTATATATAATTGTCAAAAAAGAATTAATGATTATTTTTATGCAAACAATTTCAAGAAAATCGTTATAATTTCGTTGAAAAATATGTTTGAAATTTTGTTAAATTTTTGTGCCGGTCGGTGATTTTATTTTGTGTGGCCATTCGTTGTTTTAGCGTGGGAAAATAAAAAAGCCTAATTTAATGTTGTGTTGTTGTAAAAGTTAAATAAAAGGAAATAGAGTTGAAAATTTAAAAAAGAAGAGTGCGACTGAGTAGAGGTTTTGTAAGAGTATTATTAAAAGGAAATCAGTGAAGTAAGAGCATAAAGTGAAAATGCATAATGTAAAGATCGCGAAAGAAGATTATTTTAATATGAAAGTTAATTTAAATATTGTATTAAAAGAAAGAAAAAAGTTTTTAGTAAAAGTAAAAAAATATGAAATAAAAAATAAATAAAAAAATAAAATAATATAAAATTAAAATAATTAATAGCAAATATTTTTTAAGCAGTGCAAAATATATTATCTTCAATATCAATCATAAGGTAAGAAATTTGTTTTGTAGCAATTTAAATAAGACCAAAATTTGCTTAAAAATACATATAACTCCATAAAAATCTTTTAAGTTATTTAGAATGAACGAATATGGAATAAAATAATTTATAAAAATTTTATTTTTAAACGATCAATGCAAAAAGTCGTTTTTTTCATAAAAAAAAAAAAACATTAAGAGAAATAAAATTGTAAGTAAAAACAAAAAAATGTTTGTTAGTTTTAAACAAAAAATATTCTTTCATTAAAAATATTGTTTTATTTTAACGATATAAAATAGCCTAAAATGTATCTGTCAACTGAGTCAAAAGCCTTGTTTTTAATTCTAATTAATCAAATAAAAACTTTACTAATCTTTTAGTTGCTTTCCCATTTAATTAGTTCGGATATTATCAAAAAGATTCATGCGTAAATTTACATATGTACGTAGCTTCCATTTGAAAAATAAATTGTTTTTACAATATTATATGATGCTCTTCGAACAAATTGAAAGGCTAATGCGCTTCCTATATTATATTTCAAAAATGGCTTTAATAAAGATCAATTTATCTGTTTCTACAAATCAAGTTTCTAAGAAATGTTTAACGAACTTTAACGGTATCCATTAAAATTAATATTAAATAATTAATATCTCTTATGTTTTCTATACAACAAAATCAAATTTTTAAAATTTCCCATGAATTATAAAAAACTATTTTCAGAATATCAAAATATGCTCTGAAATTGTTAAATATGTTCTAAAAATAACGAAATATGCTATAAATATGATCAAAAATCAATATATGTGAAAATATGCCGTTATGGGTGAAATATGAAAAAATATGCACTAAAAAATCGATGCCAAAATTCCTTATTTATTCTGAAACTAATAAATATTTTATCGATGGTTTCATCAAACGTTTATGAAAAAGAAACATGAAGTTGCAGTTGCATATTTGTGGTTTTCTTAGTGATGACCAATACTTTTCATTAAAATTTAATTTTTCATAAAAAAAATTTTTCTTAAATATGGCTCCAGTTGAGATAAGGATGCCGATTTGTGATCATTTGTATTTTTTTTTTTTTTTTTTCATTAAAATCTGATTTTTTATAAAAGAAACTATAAATATAAAAAGGATTTTAACCTTTAACTAGTTTTGTAATTAATAAAGCCTTTAAACGTTACCATATTTGAATAGTTTTTTAAAAACAATTTTATTTTAATCAAATACAAATGCCAAGTAATTAAACTAAATATTTATAACAATCAGTCAGATGAATATTTTTTTACAATATTAATACACCAAGTATTTTTTTTACATATTAAAATACTAATAAAAATTAACCAAATTTGTAAGTGTAACCAGCGCCAACACGAAAATCTGGACGACTGTTGCCATAGGGACCGCCCAAATTTTGAGAATAGCCAGGAGTTACACCAAATGAATGACGTCCATTATCACTTTCCCATACTTTTTGGTGGGCATCAATGCTAACACCAAAGCCATCTTTGCGGTTACCACCACCACCTCCAACAAGTTGGGGCAACTGAAATAAAAAATTGTCAAATATTAAATACAAACAATTTAATTAAATATTTAAGGAGGGATTAAATTGAGCTTACATTTTTTGGTGCAGGTGTAGGCAATATCAACTAAAAAATATAGAAAATAAAAAATAATAATAATATTTATTAAAAATATTAAGATTTAATTAAGTCTCTTATCGCCTTACCTTTGGTTTTTCATCTGCCATGACAGCGAGACTTAAAGCACAAAGTACCAACAAATAAAATAATTTCATTTTGCTTGAGTTTGAGTTTATAGCACAATAAACAATTTTCGAATGATGTCTGTTATTGATTTTGTTAGCACTTTTATATATATATGAGGTCATTATTAAAAAAAAGAACTTAGGCCAACATCTATTTCAAGGGAATACCATCTTCATTATCTCTTTAGTTATCTGATCTTGCTTCCATTCGGATTTGTTTATAAGGGATTTATTTTTTACCAACCGAGGACTTTTTCCTATTTATAGAAAATTTGTTTTTTAATTTTCTTAACATAGGAAAGTTCTTTTGGTATACATATATGTATAACACTAAAGTCAGCAAGACGGAGACAAATTTGGAAATGCTCGTTTATCTGTGAGCACCAGGGCAACCAGAAATATGATGTAGAAAAAGTATTTTATGCATATAAAAATTGCCCATATTAAATTAAAAAAAATTTATTAAATTTATTAAATTAAAAAAAAAAAAATAAATTTAAATATTATTTTTTATGAATACATTTTAAATGCTAAAAATAATTTGATTTTTATTAGCAACTGCTAAAAATTATTTTCTTTTTACACTTAAAAATATTTAAATCTAGTACATTTTACCAGGAAATTTCAAAATTTCTAACAATTTGTAACATAAAAATTATTAGTGAATCGGATTTGAAAAATAGTAGGAAGAAAATGTCACTAATGGCAAATTATATAAAAAATTCTATGCAAAATTATGCTCTTTAGTGTAATATATGCAAATTATGTGCTTAAGTATAAAATGGGCAAAAATGTGCCATTTAAATTGATAAAAATGATCTTAAAAAGTTTTCTATGAAAATATGACCAAATGTGCTCAAAATATGCAGTTAGGACTTAAAAAAAATGTAGTAATAAATCGATGCCAAAATTCTTTAAATCGTGTGGAACAGATAACGGAAAGGAATATCTAACAGTTTGGTTCATTTGAAGCCCATGAAAAAAATATGATTTTGCATATATTTGGTTGCCCTGGTGATCACTTTTATTTTCTTTTATTCTAATTAGATTTTTTGTACAAAATTAGTAGAAAATTTAATTTTTTTTTATAAAATTATATGAAAACTAAAATGGGATGTAGTTGCTTCAAAATCAAAATCTTATTTTGCGTAAAAAATCATAAGAACACTAAAATGGGTTGTCTCTGCGTTGATCTATTATCACTAATATTTTTCATCAAAATTTGATTTTTTTTTTTACAAAATCTAAATAAAACTAAAACTAAATCTAAATAAAAATAAAATTACACTTTAGAAAAGATCGTTTATCTATGATCACCTGGGAAACCACAAACATGCTCTAAAAAAGGGTTTAATGTGCAATAAATATGCAGTAAAAAATGAAAAATATCATTTAAAAACGCGAAAATATGCACTTAAAAAACAAAATATTTTTGCAATTTTTTTTTAACAAGAAATATGTTTTTCATTAAAACAAATTGTGTTATTAATATTTTAATTTTATAAAATAATTCAAAACTGAAATTTATCAACGGTGCCGTAATTTTATTCCCCATATTTTATTATATCAAATAAAAACGTTATTGATCTTTCATTTAAATATTTTAAATATTAAAATTTTTGTATTTTTTATAAACTAAAATTTGAGAAATATCCCATGAAGTATAAAAAACATTATGCTCTAAAAATAACAAAATATGCTATAAATATGCACTAAAAGCTGCTAAATGTAAAAATATGCCGTTAAGGGTAAAATATGCCAAAATATGCACTTACAAAGCGATGCCAAAATACTTTGGTTGTTCTGATAAAAATAAATATTTTATCGATGGCTTCATTCAACGTCTAGGAAAAAACGTTCCAATTGTGAAAAGGTCATTAATCTGTGATCATTTATATTTTTCAAAAGATTCAAATTTTGATATAAAATTAAGTGGAAACAATATTTGGTTGTATATAAGGGGAAAATCGATTCAAAATCCACGACTTTTGATACCGGACGTTTACAAATTTTAAATATACAAAATAGAAAACAAATAATTCGATTCTCAAGTGGTGTCAACTTCATGCCAATTGGGATCAATTTTAGTTAATGTTGAATTTGCATATATACATTGATTAAAAGCTCGCCCAGTTAATGCTTTAAAAAGTCGAAAGAAGGAGTTTTTTTTTAATATATATTAATGGTTTTATCCTTAATAAAAATTTAAATTAATTAAAGTTTTATAAAATAAAACTCTTTAAAAACTTTATTATTTTTTTTTTTATTTTTTAAATTAATAAATTTCTTAAACATTATTGCTGCATTTGAATTTCAATTAAATAAAAATTACCAATAAATAATTAGTCAGATAAACATATATAATTTTTATTTATTTTAATTGAAATTTTTTAAATCTTAATACTTTTAATAAAATTTTCTTTTTATATTAAAACAAAAATACAAATTAACCAAAATTGTAAGTGTAACCAGCACCAACACGATAATCTGGACGACTATTGCCATAAGGACCTCCCAGATGTTGAGAATAGCCAGGAGCTACACCAATCGAATGACGTCCATTATCACTTTCCCAAACCTTTTGGTGGGCATCAATGCTAACACCAAAGCCATCTTTGCGATTACCACCACCACCTCCAACAAGTTGGGGCAACTGAAATAAGAATTATTTATTTAGTTTTTATATATAATATAAATATTAGGCGTTCAGTTGAGCTTACATTTTTCGGTGCTGGTGTAGGCAAAATCAACTAAAAGTATTTATAAATATAGAAAAACATATATAAATTAATTTAAAATTATATTTAAATAACTCTGTTATCATTTTACCTTTGGTTTTTCCTCTGCCATAACAGCCACACTTAAAGCGCAAATTACCAACAAATAAAATAATTTCATTTTACTTGAGCTTCAGTTTATAGCACAATAAAGAATTTTTGAATGATGTCTATCAATCATTATTCTGGCTCTTTTATACATTTCTTTAGGCATTGTTTAGGAGATGGGGATTTACCTAAAGGAAATATATATATATTTCTTATTTTAGGTAAACCACTATATGATTAATATGTATGTTTGCTTTGTATAATAAGTGTGGATGTGTTCATCGTATATATAGATTAAAAATCCCCTTCATAAACCAAAAATTCTCTTGTATTGACTTTAGAATTAAGACCGATTTGTGTTATTTCCTTATCTCTTTAATTATCTGATATTGCTTCACGTTTCGAATTTTCTTTTTTTATTTTTAGTCGTCTTATTTTCAGTTCTAGGGAATTTCTTTGTCAGTTTGAATAAAATAGGGAATTGGTTTTCAGCAAATACAAAATTCTGTCTGTCAATGAGACTGAAAGCCATTTTATTTAATGTAATAACTATTTTATTAAACCAACCTAATTTTTTAATTTCCATAAAAATCTGATTTTTTTACACAAAATCATAAAAAAGCTAAAGTTGGTTTCTATTTTTTAAAAAAGTTGCTTTGAAAAAAGAACCTAATTTGCGATCACTCATATTAAAAAAAAAAAAACGAGAAAGAAAGATATAGTCAGCCAAGACCTACTAAATGTGAAATAATGTATACAAATACAGAATAATGCGTTGATACTAACATATAGATGATTTTACGCACTTAAGGGCGATTCCTGGAAGTTAGTTTAGATGGGAGCTATGGTAAATTATGGACCGATTCTCATAAAATTTTGCAGTGTTGTTTCTAATTACATAAAACTTATTTGTATCGAATAATAACTTGATACTTACATTCGTATGGGATTTATGCACTCTAAAGTGATTTTCGGAAGAAGGGTTTAAATGGGAGCTATGGTCAATTGTGGACTGATCTTCATAAAATTTAGTACAAAGATTGATACTTGTTCAGAACTTCTTTGCACCGAATTTCATTAAAATATTTTTATTTTTAAGGCATTTTTGAGTGTTTAAACTCTATTCCGGGGGACATTTTTATGGGGGCTAGGTGAAATAATGCACCGATTACAACCATTTTTAATAGGCTTCGTCCTTGTGTCATGCAAGTCCCACGTACCAAATTTCATTGAATTAGCTTTAAAATTGCGACTCGTACTTTGTGCACAAGGTTTACATGGACACCCAGCCAAACGGACGGACAGACATCGTTAGATCGATTTAAAAAGTGATTCTGAGACGATTGATATACTTTAAGGTGGATGTTGGATAACTTTTTCTATGCGTTATAAACATCAGCACAAATGCATAATACTCCAACCGCCTATGGTTGTGTAGGATATAAAAAAAAATGTTGAGAATAGCCAGGAGCTACACCAATCGAAAGACGTCCATTATCACTTGTCCAAACTTTTTGGCAGGCATCGATGCTAACACCAAAGCCATCTTTGCGGTTGCCACCAACATTTCCCATGAGTTGGGGTAAATGAAATAAGCAATTTTGAGTAATTAATGTAAAAAACATGTATTTAAAAATGTAATATTTATATTTAGTTAAACTTACATTTTTTGGTGCAGGTGTCGGCAATATCAACTAAAAAATATAGAAAATAAAAAAATTTATTAAAAATATTAATATTTAGTTGAGTTTCTTATCGCTTTACTTTTGGTTTTTCATTTGCCATCACTGCCAGGCTTAAAGCGCAAAGTACCAACAAAAAAAAATAGTTTCATTTTGCTTGAATTTAGCTAAAGTACAATTAACAATTTTCGAATGATGCCTATCAATGACTTTTCTGGCACTTTTATACGTTTCATAAAACTTTGTTTCCGAGATGAAGATTTACTTAAAGAATATTTAAGTCCTGTTTTTTACAATTCATACATAAGCATGCTTTGAACTTACTAATTTTAATTTCTGCTTTCTTGAATAACTTTTTCTCTTGAAATATTTAGTGCCAAAGATCCTCATTTTCTTATTTAGGAATGGCGCACAGTGCTTTGTCCCATAGTAAAAATCAAAATAAAAATATTTTTAAAATTGTGTTGATATACATATTTTTAGAAAAGTAACAATATAACTCATATAATTTAAAATTTTTTTTGAAATAATTATTTTTATGGCTACGACAGGGCGCTAAAGTCAAAGAATTAAATGCAAATATTAATGAACAAAAAAGGGTTAAGGAACAAAATTGTAAAAAATTCATTTGTAGATAAAATACGTCGATGTTTTGCTTCTTCAATACTTCAATATATTTATCAATTAAAACTAGTATTATTTTTTAAATATAATGTTTCGAATAGATGTGTTTATTTTTTTGCTCAAATTTACACATATTTTTTATTTAAAATATAAAAATTACTTAAATTTGATGAAAGATATCAAAACAATTATACAATTTTTTCTTTTACTGTTTATGTAATTTTTTACAGTTATTTAACAGATTAAAAAATAATTCGTCTCTATTTTTTTTCACAACCAGTGTTGCCAGGAGGTGTGAAAAAAGGCTAAACTGAATTTTAAAAAAGGCCAAAAAAGTCTAAATGGCCCAAAAAATAACTCCAGAAAAAAGATAGAATTTTTGAACTTAAAAACTTGTTTTTCTCGTTCTCATTAGCTTTGGATATTTTTTTAAACATTGTAATATTTTTATAAGCGACACAAGTCGCTCAAAAATTACCATAAAAATTTGATTTATTTCTACGATTAAAAATTACTCAATTTTTCATCGTTTTGGAACAATTATTTCCTTTTTTTTTTTATTAAATATTTCCAAATTTTTGGTTGACTTTTCGCTTTTATAAGATTTTGTTTATGGTTGTATTCATTAATAGTTTCCATGGTTAATGAAATATATTAAAATAATTATAATAATAGATTTAGTTAAGTTAGTTTTGATTTGGAGAATGAAGCGCCGCAGGCGAAAATTTGTGTTAAATATAAATAATCTCGATTTTTGTACGAATAAATTAGCAAATTACAAATTATGTATTTTCTTTATTGTTTTAGCCTTTTTAAGGCAATTTTAAGATTAAAAAAAGGCTAGAAAAAAGCTAGAAGCTAAAACGAAAATTTTAAGGTTAAAGCAAAATAAAAAGTCTAGATTTTCCCTTAAAAAGGCTAAACTGGCAACACTGGTCACAAAAAAATTTAAATTGAAGAAGTGTCTGATTTCGTGTAAAAGTAAATTATTTTCTTAAATTGAAACAAAAAATTAATTAAAATTGTTTCGAAATTTAAAAAACAACTAAGAAAGGGAATATATAATTTCTGGCCTCACAATAGCTCGTTAAAAAAACACAAGATGGCGCTAACTATATAATATTTTAAAATTTTAATACAAAAACTGACATGAGTTTGATGGAGTATTAAAAAATATAAAAAAATATATACATTGTTTTGTTTGATTCTGTAACTTAATATTATTTTTTAATGTATAAAAGAATAATCACTTTCTATTTTTTGCCAAAACTGAAAAAATTTAAAATAATTTAAAAAATTTTCTAAATTTTTTTTTCTTACACAAAAGTCTAAAAAGTCTAAAAGTATTTCGTGATGTTAAATCGATATTACTTTAATATTTAATAAAATATTGAAAAATTTTGACCAGATATCAAGCAAATTTAGGCAAATTAATTAGTCACTGAAGAGAAAAAGTAGTTGCAGAAGTTAAAATAATACGATACGGGTTTTAGACGATTATTTTGACACGTTACATAGGGAATTACAAACCCAAGATACTACCCATATTTGTTGATGATAAAAATTAATTTATTGGCTTATAAATCTTGTGCTTCAGAAAAATACTTTATACGTATTCATATATTGGGGGAATTAATTTTACTAAAAATCCCAGAAGCAGAAGCTTATCAGCATCAAATGACAAAAATAAAACATTTTTATTAATTAATAGATAAGGAAAATTATCTATTAAACAGTGTTCATTCTCTCACAAAAAATACTAATTAAACAATGTTACAGTGAAAAATCACTCGAGAAATGACATAGCGTAGGTTATAGGCCTTCTTGAGACATCATAAATCAATTTTAAAAATTTGCAATATACCCTCAAAATTCTGAGTTATTCGCAAAAAAAAACTGTTTTTGGTTAGGTTCTTGTATAAATGTGTTTATAATTCTGTTGTTTTTTTCTCCTTTTTAAACTTCTTTGGAAAGTACAAGAATCAGGCTATTCCATAGTATGCATTTGGTTTGTTTTGGTCAAATATTAAGAACAAATTTTCAAAAAATAAAATTGTGGAAAAAATAAAACTTTTCCACTATTTTTGGAGTTTAACTACGATTTATTAAATTTTTTTTATAAAAGCCTAAGCAATGATGTAATAATTTTTAAGGGCATTTTTGTTCTGAACATAAGAAAATTTAAAATTTTTAAATTGGATAAAAATTGTAGAACTTATTCAATTTTATCTGAATTAACTTACCGAAACTTTTCATAAGTTTTTAATAAAGTAAAAACTAAGTAAAGAAATATAAAAAAAAATATTTTATCTTAAAATATATGAAGCAAGGACGTGTACAAGGGCGTATAAACTATAAAGAAAATTTTACAAGAGACGATAAAAATTTCATAAAATTTTACTTTCTTCAATATTCTCTATGCAAAGTATCGCTAAAAAACATGGAACATGCAATGTGATAAATTTCATGAAGATAGGTAGAAAACTGACCATGGCTGACCCCTTTAAAGTGCATAAGTCCAATATAATTGCTATCATAACAATAATATTTGACGCGAATAAGCTTTATATGGGTAGAAAACCTAGTTCAAAGTTTTATCACAGTCAGTCCATAATTGACCATAGCTTTTATATAAAACCTTTCCGAAAGAGCATAATAAATGTTATTTAAATGGTAATATTACGATATTATTACATATACATATGTTTTACTGAGATATAGTTGACAATAGGACCCATAAAGACCTCCTTTACAAATATTAAAAACGCATGGTGTAGAGTATCAAATGATCGTAACATGTTTTTTACTTTTTTAACGAATAAATTTTATTCAAAAACACCTAAAAATCCATGAAAAAATTACTAAGAAAAAATAAAAATTACATAAAATTGTGTCTTTAAAGCAATTTTTCGGTGAAGTTGACATATTTCTAAAATAATTTTTGTGTCAATACACTGGTGCATATTTCTATAAACGCATTTAAAAATTTTGTTTTTCTTTGAGATATATTCGTTTCTCTCAACCAAAAACAATGTTGTGTTGTTACAATAACTCGCGATATAACGGTACCTTTTATCATTTCAGTGGAATATTTCGCAGTTGAGATTGTTCCAACTAAAACAGTGCACTTTTGGAAGATGTTCTTCTCTCATTTATGGTTAAAAAACTGGATGAAGATTGCATATTCCAACAGGATAACACTGCATGTCTCGAACCAATCAAAATCGTGGTTTAATGTACATAGTATTCCACTATTTCGGATTTAAATCCAATGGAGAAACTGTGGGGGTACATGGCCCCTAAACTTTATGCAAAAAATGCACAGAATGAAACCATAATGGCAATAACGGCGTTAAAACTAAAAATTAAGCAAGCCTGGGAAGAAATTGACAGTGATTTTCTTCAAAAATTAGTCGAATAAATACCAGAACGAATTTTTGAAATTATCGAAAACAAAGGTTCATCAACACATTATTAATAATGCTAAATTGGTTCATTAGTTTAAGTGCATATACAGGAAAATTTTATAAAAAGGGCTTTAAACTACTAAAATTACAATGAAAAAAATTTAATGTACATTTTAAGTTTTTTGTTGTTAATTGTTTAAGTGAAGTCAATAAATAATTAAAAAAATTAATTTGTAGTACCTTAATTATTTTTTATTCCCATTTTTTATGTGTTTTGTAATATGATGTGTGTTTATAGGAATATGCACCAGTGTAGTTGTAAAGAAGTAGTTTTATACGCACTAATACATGTCAAATATTGATGAATATTTAAAAATAAAATATGAATAAATATATATATTTAAGTTTTTTGTTATTAATTGTTTAAGTGAAGTCAATAAATAATTAAAAAAAATTAATTTGTAGTACCTTAATTATTTTTTAGTCCCATTTTTTGTAAGTTTATTAAAAAAAATAATGTGTATTTATAGGAATATACACCAGTGTAGATGTAAAGAAGTAGTTTTATACGCCCTAATACGTGTCAAATATTGATGAATATTTAAAAATAAAATATGAATAAATATACTATTAAGCCAAAAGTATACAAAAAGATGCTCTAGCAAGTCGATACAAACATTTCTAAAATATCAAAAGCAAATAGTTACTTATTTGTATATTCCATTTTTGAAATTGCTTCGTTGATTAGTTTAAGAGGAAAATATTTTTTTTTTGTTTTTTCGATTTTTGCGACAAAAATTTCGATGAAAAACAAAATCCTTTATATATCTAAATCTACTAAAATCCTTTATTCTTAGTAAATACTGCATTTTTAAAGAAAATAAACTTATTCTATGATCACTTATGTTTCATACCAAAAACCGATTTTTGTGAGGAAATTTTGATGAAAACTAAAATCTTTTATAATTTAGTAAATATTGTGTTTTTTTGTTGGAAAATAAACTTAATCTATAATCTATAATCTATAATCCTTCTTATCTGAGTACATACAGGATTTTTTAGGAATATAAGAATAATCTGCGATCACTTATCTTTCACACCAATAAATGATTTTTATGAGGAAATAAATGCAGTGTTTTGAGAAAATAAGTTTATTCCTTTATATTTCAGTAAATACAGTCTTTTTTTAAGAAATTGAACTTAGTTTTTGATCGTTTATGTTTCATACCAAAAATCAATTTTTATAATAAAATTTCAATGAAATCTAAAATCCTTTATATGTCTGTAAACACAGTTTTTTTTTTTGAGAAAATAGCCTTTGTCTGTGATCACTTTTGTTTCATATCAAAAAAAAAAAAAAAAAAAATTAAAAAAAATTGTTATGAGGAAATTACGCAAGCAAATACTGCGTTTTTGGAGATAATAAGTTTAATTTGTGATTACTTATCTTTTATACCAAAAATAAGCTAAAGTTGTACGCTTTACTAAAAATCTGTTCTTTATTGTGTAATCAATCATATAAAAATTTTATTTATTTATAAAACATATCTATGTTGAATACTTTATAGTTTACTAAAAATCAAATACTAATCAACCAAATTTGTAAGTGTAACCAGCACCAACACGATAATCTGGACGGCTGTTGCCATAGGGACCACCCAAATGTTGAGAATAACCACCAGTGACATCTACAGAATGACGTTTGTTTTGACTTTCCCAGGCCTTTTGACGGGCATCAATGCTGACATCAAAGCCTTGTTTGCGGGAGCCACCACCACCTCCTGTTAGTTGTGGTAACTGAAATAAAATTTTGAGCAGTTAGTTATATATGACTTCTTCTATAAGTATTTCTATTTGAATTTCTTTTTACATTTTTCGGTACTTGTGTAGGCAATATCAACTGAAAGATAAATGAAATATAAATATGATGTTATCAAAATATTTAAATAGCTATACATGTTAAAAAATTTATTTTTTGTTATTTGGATTTTTATCCTTTTACCTTTTTCTGTTGAGCCGTTGCCATGACCGCCATACACAAGACGCAAATTGCCAACAAATAAAAGAATTTCATTTTGCTTAACTTTAGTTTATACTTAGTAGAAAAACGATTTTTGAATGATGCTTATCAGTGATTTCTCTCAGCTTTTTATACGTTTGTATTAACATGGTTTCAGAGAAGGGGATTTACATATAGAGATTAATAATTTCTTAATTTAGTTAAACCATTTAATGATTAATATATATGCTTGGTGTTTATAAAAATAAATATATATATCTATTTTGTAATAATAGATCAAGTACTTTTTCTGATATAATAAATATTGGTATTATTTTTAAATCGGGGATTTATAAATTGCTCTCTTTTTACGGCAAAACTTGAAAAAAGATGCAATTTTGCTTACAAATTGTAACTAATTGACAAAATTTTGTAATAATATTAATTTTTGTACAATAATATTAATTTTTGTACAAAAGTGCTTATAGATATTCTTAATTTAAAATTTTTGATTATTTAATTAACTTAATACTAATTACGTTTTTTAAGTGCAACTAAATGATTTTAAATTAGAAAGTATGTAATTATTTATAGCCTAAAAGTGTAACCAACACTAAAAAAGTTTGCAATCGTAAGTTGCCTTGTTGTCTCTGCTTGGCAGTACCGAAGTTCGTGGAATATAATTGGACACCAGCAGAATGGAATACGTATTTTCCGTGCCGCTACACAATTCATCAGCATTCGTGGTGTCTTATCCATTTTTGGTTTCGTTGAAACCTAAACATGGCGACCGGCTTGCACTGAGTGCAATTTTGATGGACTCAGTTAGTAGCGCCATGCGTTAGGGGCAAGTAAAAGAGAGATTGAACCTAGCGTCGTAAATGCTGTTATAGGTGTGGTTATAGTAATGTCGAACGACCATAAACAAATTTGCAATCGTAAATTGCCTTGTTGTCTCGTTTGGCAGGACCAAAGCACAGTTTGTGGATTATAATTAGACACTAGCAGAATGGAATGCGTATTTTCTGTGCTGCTACACACTTCATCAGCATTCGTGGTGTCTTATCCATTTTGGTTTCGTTGAAACCTAAACAAACACCATAACGTATATCTGGTTTAGTATTGATATCAGGGCTACCCCATTTTTGAAAATAACCTCCGCCTATATCCACTGAATGCCGCAGGTTTGGACTTTGCCCAACTTTTTGACGTATGTCAAAGTCCACTATACCCCGATGGGGTGTTTCACTAACATGATGAGTAATTTAAAAAATGATGAGTAGATTAAAAGAAAAGAAAATATATTTACATACAAATATTGTGTATGCTTTAAATAAGTAGTAACTTACATTTCTTGTGCTATCAATGGGAGGTTTTTTTTTTAAGAATGTATATAAGAAACTTCAAAAAATTTGAAAAAATTTGAGAAAAATATTTAAACATTTTTTTGTCTTCTGACACGAACGTCAACTTGTGGTTTTATTAACAAATATTTATGCATGCAAATTCCTTTAAAATTTCTTTCACGTTAATCATTTATCAAGGCACGAAAAAGCTGTGAAGGTTTAAAGTTGAAACATTAAAAAAAAAAAAAATCTTAAAATCTTTACTTTATCGAAACTAAAACACTGTGATTTGATAGAACATCTAAAGTGCTATTAGCATATTTCAAAACTATTACTAAACCTTTAATATTTATCGAAATGTACCGAAAAGAAAAAAATTAAATTTTATTTTTTCACGATTTCGTAAATAGCAAAAAAAAAAAAAAAAATATTGGTTAAAATCTGAGAAATTATAGATAGTAAAAGATATATTTTTACATATTTTGCTGAAAAAATTAAATAAAAAATATTGTCATTGAGACCTTACTACTCATGATAATATTCCTAACAAAAAGCGCGGTTTTAGTTTTTAATTTGGTAATAAATTTTACATTGAAAATAGTTTCATTTTTTTTTTAATATTCGAACCAGGTATAGAATGCTGTCCTATGTCTGGATTCCCGATACCAACGAGATATATGTTAAACAGTAGGAAATCATTTCGTCTTTTAAATTCTGTTCTCTAAATTTAATTTCAATTATGCGCGCAAATTTTCTATAAAAAAATGTGAAATTTAAAAAATCGTTTATTTTTGGTTTCACTTTTTTGTATGTCTTTTCATCAAATAGTAATATATTTATCAAGGTGCGAAAAAGTTGTGAAGAATTAAAGTTGAAACTTTAAAAAAAAAAAATCTTAAAAAATGGAGGCTTCGTTTTATCGAAACCAAAACACTATGATATATAAAATGCTATTAGCACATTTCAAAATTATTATTAACGTTTAATATTTATCGAAGTACATTGAAAAGAAAAAAATTAAATTTTATTTTTTGCACTTTAGAAAAATTTATAGGTAACAAAAGATATATTTTTACATATTTTGCTGAAAAAATTAAATGAATATTGTCATTGAGACCTTACTACTCATGATAATATTCCTTACAAAAGGCGCAGTTTTAGTTTCTTCAATTTAGTGACAAATTTTGCATCGAAAATAGTTTTAATTTTTTTTAATATTCGAACTATAATGCGAAATATGTAAGGGCGCTTTTTAAAGTTATAAAATTTTTTTTTGGTCCATAAAATTATTAAGTCATTAAAAAATGTTGACGCCCACTGAATTTGACATCAATATTGACGTAATTTACAAGCGAAATGTGTCTTGATGGCTAAAATTGAATATCTAAAGTCATATCTTTTATTAAAAAAAATTCGGAGCAAAATTTGGTGAAAATTTTGAAAATTCTATGAAATTGTAGAATTTTAAAGCTTTTAAATGTCCATTTGATTCGAAGGTGTTATTTGTTAATTAATTCTGTTTACGCGACATTTTATACAATTTCAACAAAAGCTGTGTGTAGTTGTCAGTCGCGAAAAACATGAATTTTATTAATATTTACGCCAAATATGTGGATCTGATGATGCTATTCTATGTCTGGTTTCCTGACACCAACGAGATATACCTTAAACTGTAGGAAATCATTTCGCCTTTTAAATTCTGCTCCCTTATTTTAATTTCATTTATGCGCGCAAATTTTCCATCAAGAAAACTGCGAAATATAAAAAATCGTCCATTTTTGGTTTAATTTTTATTCATAACTTTTCTTTGGGATTTTTGGTGAATGATTTAAAACTTTCTTTGTTATTCTGTAAAGTCTATTAAAATCCGCCAACAGTTTTCTTGGTTTTAAAGCAAACTATAGAAATACAAGACTATGTGTCTTTTCAAAGAATATCGGTTTTAACGAGTTTCGAAAATATTTGAAATTACTCATATATGTATGTCTTGATGCGGAAAAAATATTGTCTGATTGAAATTTATGTTTTTTTTTTTAATGAAAGCTGTTTTTAATAGCAAAAATATTATTTCCTGTTAGCATCGGGGATTTTCTTTAATATGAGAAAGACGAAAAAACTTGTTTTAAAGGTAAAAATCAGTATGTATAATGTCAATGACAATGAAGATGTTTCTTCTATTTTTCGTCTACATAGCTTTTACAAAAATCTAGAGAAATGCTTGACAAATAATTAGTTACTGATTATTACAGAATTATACTTTTTTTTACAAGGGAAAACCCAATTTAGTAGAGTAAAATGTCAATGTAATCATCTTGCTATTACATAATTAATTCCTTCTCTCCGGATATTTTTTTGGTCGAAATCATAAAGTAGATCAGAGTTCTCAAATGAAAAGAAAATAATCATTATTGTGGTACCTAAAAGGAATGAAGATTAAATAATACTTTTTCACCCTCAGAGTACTAAAATTCAAAGTTTTAGTATTTATATTTATTTATTTATTTGCAAAATGCAATTAATATCATTTTTATATCCAAAAATCGATGACTGAAATAAATATTATACATATTATTCGATCATCATACATGATCTTGAGACCAAATCCAGTTGAATTGAAAAAAAAAAATCAAATAAATTTCCTTGTTGTTAGTATAGAAAATCAACTTTTTTTGTTCGTAAAATAAATAAATTTACTCTCTTCTCACATATAAATTACTTATGTAGAAAATTTCACTAACATATACAAAAAGTTAGAAAGTTAGTTAGTCCAAGAAAGGCATTGACATTTTAAAAAGTTTAATTTGGAATCGATTTGTTGAGTAACCAACTGTGAATATCGATATCGAATTACTTGTAGGAGTTCAAGTTAGGGCTGCCAGACGGCCTTAAATGAACTTGATTGTCAAAATATATCAAAAGCTGTCAAGTTACAAGTTCTAATGTAATTTGTCAGCTGAAAATAATTTGTAGTTATATAAAAAGTTGAGTCAAATCTGAAGCGTTGATGAAGAATATATATATATATATATATATATATATATATATATATATATATATATAAAGTGATAAGACCGAAACTTGTACAGAACTACACAGAATAATGACTAAATATTAAATAATTCTAAAATCACATATACACTGTCGGACAAAATAAAGTGCGTTTTCCTACTCTTGCTATTTACTACATAATAATTGTCTTCTAGATGTAATATACTACTTTTTGGTGTCCAGGCATTTATCGTTGTATATTATTTAATTTAACAATCAAAAGAATTTTTTTAATTATTTGCATTTTGTGTTTGGGATAAAAATGTTATGTTATGAATTATAATTACATTTGAAAAATCAGGATAGATCCGCCCATATTATTTTGAAGTCTTCGATCACAATCCAGAAAGATTTCATGATTCCAAATCGGGAAATTGAATTGAATTTAATATATTTATCTTTAAAATGCAAAGTTTTAGAATCTGAAGCTATAAGAACCATTTTGTTGTACAAAATAACATTTTAGAACGAAAATTTTAAAAAATTGAGGGGAAAGAAACCCTAAGATTACGAAGTAAAATCGTAACGATATCGCAAATATTTACATTTGAAATTTCAACTGTCTCATTTTTTAAAAATCTTGGTCCAATTTTTTCCTTATATAGCCCAACATTTGCGAACAATTTTGTTAAATTTGTCTGCAATTAGTTAAAGAACAAAATTATCTATCGACTACAGAATATTTCAAGTCAATATATTCACCGAGTCCAAAAACATGATTTTTGTGTTTTTTTTTTGCCAAAAAAGCATATACACACCTCTTTCTATAAAATAAAATTTTTCTTAAGAAAATATTTTATACTTTTCTGGTAAGTATTTTCACGGAAATGATATAAGATCCTGACGAATTTGACCTATTTTGTATATAAATTTTGATTTTAGGCTATATGTTCCAAAATTGGATCCACAAGCGGTATGCAGTTTCGGAAACTCTAATGTGTTCTAAAGAGTTCGCTAACGGCTTTTTCCAGACTTGCGACAAATTCGGATTTTTTGGGCAAAATTTAAAAAAACATTTTTGAAATTTTCGCCGGATTTTTTTTGGGAATTGCGCGATTTTTTTTACAAGCAGCTTATTTTTTTACAGCTCATCATTTTAGAAAAAAATGTCAACAATCACTGATAATTTTATTACAGATACAATATTTATAATTTTCTAGCTGTCATAATTTTTAATTCAATACAAAAAATCTGAAGTCAATATCTTTTATAAGATCAAAATTACGCTACTTTAAAATCTAATATTTCATGAAAAATTACACTTTTTGTTTATTTTGGGAGTTCGAACATTGACTACGGAAACAAATTATTCATTTACTTATGACTTTATAACATCCACAATAGTACAATATTTCTGGAAATAAATGATATTGACTTGATTCTTTTTGCCTATAATATTTAAAATTGTACACTCCTCCGCTACGCTTATGTTGATTTTTATGTGGATTTTTATGTAAATTAGAAGTTGGGCCAACAATTAGCCCTTTTGACCAATGAAGAAGTTTATCTCACCTTTGTTCCAGGATGGAACACTTTCGAACCGGTTTCGCAGCAGACAATAAGGAAAACATATCACATGTGTTCCTATGAAAATTTATCGTCATTAGAGTTTTACAAGAGAAAAAAACAGTCCAGAAAAATCCTATAGAAACGTATACAAAAATATGTTACAAAACTTTGCAGATTTTAAGCGGATGCAAAGTCTTAGTGCAGTTTAACGAATTCTTAATAAAATTAAAAATTTGGCTAATTTTAGATTTTTCACAATTTCTATCAAAGGCGTACTATTAACAATACAATTTTATTCTTTGTATGAATAAATAATAGCACTACTTCTAAATACAAACTACACTAAATCTAATATAAAAGTAAATATTTATACCCTACACCAACATAGGTGGTTGGGGTATTAGCTCTTGTGCTGATATTTTTAAGGCACAAAAAAGTCTTTCAGAATCACTTCCTAAGTCGATTTAACGATGTCCGTCTGGCTGTCTGCCTGTTCATATAAACCTTGTGAATAAAATACAGATCACAATTTTAAAGAAATCTTGATAAACTTTGAAATTGGTTGAATTGGTTTCACCTAGCCTTCATACAAATGTCCTCCCGGAATAAGGCTTAACGCTCATAAATACCTTTAATATAGCAAATAACTTAATGAAATTTGGCACATAGAAGTTTTATATAATTATAAATTTGTGTACCAAATTTCATAAAGAACAGTTCATAATTGACCATAATTCCCTCTTTCGAAAATTAGATACAAATGTTAATATCAAGTTAATATTCGACATAAATAAATTTCTTATAAGTAGAAACAAAGTGTCAAATTTTATGAGAATCGGTACATAATTTATCATAGATTCCATAAAACCCACTTCCGGGAATCGGCCTAAATTGCATAAAATCATATAGATGTTAGTATCAACGCATTATTTTGTATTTGTATATTTTATTGTACACTTAGTAAAAGAATTGGTCCCTTTCCGAATTTTGATGCTCATTCACAATGTTTTAGGATATCATATAGTCGGTCTTGACGTACTATATCTTTCTTACTTGTGTTCACTTAAGTTTAATATTATAACCAAAACCAACACGATAATCTTTAAGATTATTCACAGGATTGGGTTCACCCCAGTTTCTTGAATAACCACCGGTCCCATATATTAAATGACGTTGATTGGGACTTTGCCAAATTTGTTGACGGACATCAAAATTTAGTGAACCCTGCTTGGGTGAGCCACCACCGGATGTAGTAATTTGAGGAAGCTAAAACATAAGATTAAGAAAATTAATAATTGAAATCCTATTTTTAAATTTAAACTAAAACATGTTTTAGAAATTTATTAGATACTTACTTTTTGTTGAAATTGACTTTGTTGAAATTGACTTTGCTGAAATTGATATTGAGGCAAAGTCATTGCTACACTTAAAACACAAATTACTAACAAAGAAAAGAATTTCATTTTTCTAGAGTTTCGTTTAAGTTGATCAATAATTTGATAATGACAAAGTCAAGAAAAATTATTAATTGTTTTATAGTTATTTAAGCGTTGTTTTCTTCTTTTTTTTTTGCGAGGGGGGTTTACTTGAAATGTATCTCTTGTTGAAATTGATTAGGCTTTATATATATGGGGAATTCTCTTTTTACGTTTACCTTTAAGAAACCGACCCTAAATTTCAAATATTTCTTTTTTTTTAATTTAGATTTTTTAAATTAACTTTTGATGCAATTATGTTAACAACACATCATCGAGTAAAACAACAAAAATTCAAGATCTGAAATATTTCCATGTGGCAACCTCTCAAAGTTGAAAAATTCCAAAAAAGTGTTTGAAAATAACAAGTTTTTTTTCTTTCTTTTTGACTCCTGTAATCGCGGATTTTAGCATATATGTACACTTCCTCTAATGTAAACTAAAAACACTTGTAGATGTAGGCCAACTTGTGTTCAGTCAATGTGTCGTTGACCGTTGGTAAATTATATTTTGGTTAAATGGTAAAACAAAAATTTACAAAATTTTATTTATTTGTTTTTAGATTAGAAAATTTGATCCGTTTCGAATATTTGTAAAATAAAGAATGGAGGTTTATTGCTCTTGTAATTACAAATTATTTGAGATACATCTCGTTAATGTGCCCCCAATAGCAGCGATGTAGGCGGTGCCCAAACTTGGGGAGAAAAAACATGAATGGCTCTAATAGGTGCCTTTTTCGCGAGATACTCACAGCGTTCAATGAAACTAAAGTAACGCGTGAAGATTTTCAAACTTCATTTTAAAATCGTAGTGGTGCGATAAAATATTAAATTGCAAAAACGTTACAACCCTTTAAAATCGATCAATATTTTGTACATTTTATGTGATATAATATTTATAACAATTACAACTATTCTGTTTTAGTTAAGCGAAAAACAGGTTACAAAAAAAAAAAAAAAAACAAAACAAAAAAAAAAAATTGCATAAAAGGTATTCATGACCTGAGATCGCGGTGTCTTTAATATTTTATAAATAGTCGAAATAAATGAAATATGAAATCGGTGAAAATGTATACCGAGCTGCAGCTGTTATTATAGCTTATCTTATATCATATCAAATGGCTTATATCGATATCAAATGGCACTCAAAAATAATTATGCGTTTGAATTTAATGCAACTTTTAACAGTTTTGGGTGTGTATTTTTGTTATTGAAAAATTTATTTTGTAGTTATAAAGAGTGATCCATATTTTTTTAAAGAAAAAAAAAAAATAAAACACAGAAAATTAAAATTTAATGGGGAATGTCTATTATCATTTGAAAGAACATTCTTTGACATTTATTTTTTGAAGATTATATCTATCAAATGTTGGCCGTTGTTACGTCGCAGATGGTCCATCCGTTGAGTCCAATTTTCGATGACTCGTTCGAGCATTTCGACTGGTAACTGGCGAATGACACGCGTGATGTTTTCCTCCAAGGCCTGAATCGAAACTTTAGACTTTACATATCCCCAAAGGAAAAAGTCTAACGGTCTTGCTGAAACCAAATGTCGCCGAGATCACGAGCTTTAATTTCAGGCATCAAATATTCGGTTATCATGGCACCATAACGGTCGCCATTGACGGTTACGTTCGCACCGGCATTATTTTTAAAGAAATATGGACCGATGATTTCAACGGCCCACAAACCACACCAAAACATCGTTTTTTCTGGATGAAGTGGCAGTTCTTGAATCTCTTCAGGTTGCTCTTCGTCCCAAATGCGGTATTTTGTTTGCTTACATACCTATTGAGCCAGAAAAGGGCCTCATCGCTGAACAAAATTTGCCTCGAAAATGTCGGATCTTCTTGAAACTTTTCAAGAGCCCATAGAGCGGCTTCAGTTGTTGCACAAGCTGTATTTTGTACGCTTTCAATTTAAGACCTCGACGTAAAATGCGCCAAGTCGATCCATACGTCAGTCCGAGTTGCTGCGAACGGCGCCGAATCGACTCTCCACAGTCTTCGTGTACACTCTCAGCTACGGCCGCTATATTTTGTTCACAGCGTGCTGGACGTGGTCTATTCGGTCGAATATTATCCAATAATGAATGCTGGGTCTCAAAATGGGTGATGGTGTTGCGAATAATACGCTCAGTAGGCCGATTATGTTGACCATAAGTTGAGCGAAGTGCACGAAACACATTCCTCACAGAACGTGAATTTTCGTAATAAAGTTGAATGATTTGTAAACGTTGTTCAGGCGTAAGACTCACACGTGATCTGTCAAAAAAAGGTTATTGAAAAAAGTATCTCTACTTGAATCACCCTTTATAATTAATATTTAAAACTTTTTATTTAATGATTTCATTTAAAGATTTTTTGTGGTTAAATATGAGAAATACATCACATTTAAATGCAATTATATATATATATATAAAATGTAAAAATAATGTTTGTAAAAGTTTGGTCGATCGGTTGTAAACCTTCCAGTCCACTTTGAATTTTGTTCTAAAAAAAAGTCTTAAAAGTATCTAAAATCTTTCTTGCACTATAACTCTTTAATTTAACATTTTGTGAAAAAAACTATATAAGCTTTTTTATTCGGAATAAAAATCAGAAATTTTTGACATATAATATTTTAGCCTACTATGGACTTGTTGTGATGTTATAAGCAATCAAAATAAAAATTTATACATGGACTTTTTTTAATAAGGCTCTCGTTTTAATATGCACTTAGCCTGTTAGCAACGGTTTTTATTATTTTGTAGAGTAAGATTTTTAGTTTTTATAACTCAATACATTTTACCGTATATGTAAACTATTCCAGCGCAGATGGATCAAAATCCGACTTAAGGTATCGATTTTGTATTTGTTACATAAATATTTTGATAAAATGCCTAGTATAGCATGACATTTTGTATAATTATAGCGAGTACTTTTAAATTATTATTGTCTGAAATAGTCACTCGAAATTTAAGTGTTGCCGATTAATCAAAAATTATAAAAGTTGACATGTTAATATTGTTACATATAAACACCTGTTTTACTTTAAAAATTGGCGAGATATATTGAAAACAGTTAATTTTTTTACAATAGCTCGCAAATGAATAAATATATGCAATATTAATTACTTTTTTGTTTAATATTCGTAAAAAAATAAAACTAAAACAGCAGTGTAATGTAAGTAACTTATTAGAGAATTCTGGTATTTAAATAAATAAATACAATAGCTTTCAGCACACCATTACGAAAAATGTTTTATTTTTAATTAACCTTTATAATGCAAACATGTCTATTTTTGGAAAAAATACTAAAATCGCAGTAATCAAAACAAAACAAATATTCGTTACTCTGTGAATTTTTTACTCATATAAATGAATTTGCTGGTTATTTTGAAAATATATTTTTATTTAAATATTTGCCAACTATTCTGAAATATGTTATCTGTTTTCAATATATCACGTCGATTTTTAAAATAAAAGAGGTGACAAAGTGCTTATCTGCAAAAACATTAACATGTCAACTTTTATAATTTTCAGTTAATCGGTAACACTTAAATTTTGAGTGACTGTTTGACTCATAAATAATTTGGAAATACACTCTATAATGATCCAAGAAGTCACGCCAAAATGTAAAAAGTAAAAATTCAGTACTTCAAAGTCGGATTTTGGTACATTCGCTCTGAAATAGTTTTCATATGTGACAAAATGTATTGATTTGAATAAACTACAAATCTTGTTCTACAAAATAATAAAGACCGTTGTTAACAGGCTAAGTCCATATTAAGACTAGGGCATTTTTTTTTTAAGTACATATATAAATTTTTACTTTGATTGCTTATAACATCACAACAAGTCCATAGTAGGCTAAAATATTATATGTCAAAAATTTCTGATTTTTATTCTGAGTAAAAAAACTCGTATAGTTTTTTTTCGCAAAATGTTAAATTATAGAGTTATTTTGCAATAAAGATTTTAGTTACTTTAGTCACGAACGATCCAATTTTTGCATATATATAATTTTTTTAGCCCCATCTACTAGAAACTGCCGGTGGAGCATGCAAAATCAAAAATTTTGTAATCATGGGTAGTCTAATACACACTTTGTTTTTTGCGCTATGTTCTAAAGGGACGTTTAAACAAATTTGTGGTCGCGATTAATTTCAATAACATAAAACTTACCGATCTTCTTTAATTTGCATTTTATATACGTCTGTATTATGTGGAATTTTTACAATATTTTCAAACTTCTGAATTTTAACTACTATAACATAAACGGTCACTTCTTGTCCACTTAAAAAAATAGTTTGATTGTTGAATTTTAAAAATATGTCAACAAATTTTATAAAATTTAAAAAAAAAACTTTGTTGATTAGAATTCGTTTAATGAAATGTTAAAAAATCACTATGATCACGATTATCTTCGTTGTGCGGTATTTTTTTAAATGTTTTTGAAAATAGAATTTTGGTAAATTTTTATAACTTTTTATCTTAAACCTCTAAAACACTAAAGCCGTTTTGCTAAAAATCATTCATGCGAAAAGATTTGTGTTTCATTAAAGTCAGCTAATATATTCACTAAATAGCGTTTCAAATTTTTTTGATCCCCAAAAGTAAACGAGTTTGAAGAAATGCCCATATACATATTTAAATTTTCAAAATATTATTTAATTCCTGATAAAATTATATTTAAAGTGGGGATTTCTTTTTGTAAAGTCTTTAAAACAAAGCAGAAAATGTGAAACAAAACAAAATACTATTGATCGATTTCTTAATTAAGGTGGTGACATACTTACGTACACACAAACCCTGTCAATATTTTCCATCGAAATTTTAACTAAATCGTAACTTCATGTAGTTAATAACAGTCGAATATGATATCAGTTTCTTATCGGAAAATTGTCACCGTTCGGGAAGAAATGTGCCTCAGTTTTAATACTTTTTAGATGAGACTTTTCTTGGGATATCGTAATAGTACCATTTAGAAGTGTAAAAATAGGAAATCAAAAAGTATTGAAAAATAATCACTTTTTTATACTAAAAATGGATTAAATAGAAATAAATCCAGTTCCACTAAATGCTTACCTTATATTTTCTTGCTCATTAATTTTTTTTTTTATTAAATTCACTATCACCTTAAACAAAATATGTAATATTTCATAAAATTTACGAACTAAAAATTAACTGATTTCTTTTTTACATAAATATATATTTTTAAACATTATTCTCCATGTTATCGCTTAAAAGTTATATATTTATTTGTTCTTTTTTTATGTTCTGGAATGTAAAGAGTCGCCTAATGCGAGTTTCTTATATCATAATTTGATACTTAAGTGTTTTGTCATTGTAAATTTCAGAATTTTCTACATTTGAACATCTTAGAGTGTCTAAAAAGAGACATTTTGATAGATGGATGAAAAAACTCACTAACTTCTAAATGCTGGCATGGTACATATATATATATATATATATATATATATATATACATACCTACATACACTGCTAACATTTTCTATAGAAATTTGAACTAACGCGACACCTCATATAGTTAATTACAGTCGAATATGATATTACTTTTTGATTTAATACCTTTTAGACTGACATCAAGGAAGTATCGACATATAATCGCTTTTGCATTTGGAAGATAGCTTTTTTTTATCCATCCACTAAATAGTGTGTTTATTTTTGACACTCTTGGATGTTCAAAAGTAGAAAATACACCAATTTGCAATAACAAATCACATTAATACCGAATTTTGATTTAAAAGGCTTGACTTGGGTGATTATTAACATTCTAGAGCAAAGAAAAATAACAAGCACAACATAATTTCGCTCAGTAATGTGTAACTTTTAAAATGATCAACGTTGTTATTTAAATGTTGAATAAAAAGTGTATTAATATAAAAAATTTTGAATTAGTGATTTTTACCCTTAAATACTTCATATTTAATTTAAAGTTATAGTGAGTTATTATAATGTGTTTGAAAGAAAGGTAAGCATTTAGTAAGCATTTTGTATGAGATAGCTCTCATACAAAGGAAATCTTAATTATTGCATATCTAGAAAGCTGTAGAAGTGGACGTTTTAAGATTTTATGGGTATAATATTTTTATCAAGATTCACAATTGAGATGAAGATAGGACGGATAGGACGGATAGGTCTAGGGGAAATGGTACCCTCACACAAAGCAAATATACATTATGGCATATTTAAGGAACAATTATAATAAGAGCCCTCAAAAACTTCACTTATCATATCGAATTGATGAAATTGATAGGTCCAGGGCAGTAGTAGCCCCCTTATAAAGTAAATATTAGTTATCGCATCAAAATTGATAGCGAAGCGCACCGGGCAAAGCTAGTATATTATAAAAATGAGGTATAAGTTTGTCTGTTCTTGTGTAGTTTACGCCCACTTTTTTAAAACTCTCAAACGGCTGAACCGATTTGAGTAGTATTTTCATAGCATCATCCTGTATTCCGTTCCTAAATTCAAATTTTATGCTTTATTTTTCCATCGGAGCAGGGTGAGTGGTACTCAAAATAGTCATCAGTCAATGGCATACGTAAGAAACTATCATTACCTTAAACTTCGTGGGAACCACTATATTATCAAATCGCATTCATGATTTAAAAATTCATGGGGGACCTATCTATCATATTTCTAAAGAAATATGATAGTGAAAGTCTTAAAGAATTGTAGAAATAATTTTCAAATAGGTCCAGGCCCCATACAAAGTAAATATAAGTTATAGCATCGTTAACATCTAGTTTTATAATAAAACGTTTATTAAATTATAAAAAATGTAACTAAAATGTCCACAGTAACTTAAATCGGGTTAAAAAAACTAAAATTATCAAACAAGTTTGAAGCGAACCTCAACTAAAGCAAAGCTAAAACCAAAATACAACATGTTTGCAGCAAAACGACACAAGTTTACATAATGAAAAATAATTCAAGAGAATGTACAATAAAAACAAATACAAAAATCCAAAGAGAAAATGATAAGAAACCCAAGAGATATTTAATAAATATTTCATTCAGCGTTGCCAGAAATGTTCGACAAAGAAATCATCATTTGAGAAAATAAAAATCATAAATTTGTTTTAAAAATCATCAAAATTATTATTTTTAATTCAACTGATTCTGATAAGTTTTGCTACACGGGTAAAACCTTAAATATTTGAAAATTGATTCTTACATCTGAGGGACTACTGTGTATATCGAACCTTTTCAATGTATAAATCGTATAAATTCGTAATTTTATTTTACATATTCGTCTTAAACCCTGTTTATAGATTAAAACATCTTTTCTGTGGAGGAGTCTTTGGGAAGACTCCTTTTAAGTCAACTTTGGTCAAAAATTAATAAAAGCAAAAATATATCAATTCTCAGTTTTCAAAGTCTATACAAACATTATATTCATAAATGAACATCGGACTCACATTAAAGGAAAATACAAGCATGACAAAAAAGTAATGTATGGGGAAATACCATATTTATTCGATTACAGATTATGGTTATACAAATTTGAAACCTTTAATTCTTATAGGAGCATTAAATTACTTTCTGTTGACAATACGAAAATATTATTACTGCCCCTGCTTCGTCGTCATTGGACAACTACCTACTTAATATATGGCCTAGCGAAGAATCCTATAATACTTTTTTTTGGAACTAGAGCAAAGCTACTTAAAACAAACAGTGAACGAATAAAAACTTTTCCATGATATATATATATATATATATATATATATATATATATATATATATATCTGATACTCACATAAGTTAAAATATACCAAAAATATACATAAAAATCAGTTCTATGAATTTTAATTAAGAACTTCTACGAAATCATTGTGGGTCTTTAAAAAAACATGGTTTATGTAATTCAAATAAAAATCAAATTTTGTAAGAAAAAATCATCAAATCATATTTAGGTTAAAAAATCATCAAAAATATGATAAAATCATCATTCTGGCAACGCTGATTTCATTATTAGAATTAACTCTTTCACATAGATACTCTCTCACACTCACTCATTTCTAAACAGGTAGTTTGTTTTCTTTTGGGAGTATTTTTTAGTGTAGCCAACTTTATCATCAAACTAATAACCAACTTGGTAACACGTTTGTTTTTTATTTTTAGTCATTAATGGATCGGCCAAAGCTTTTTTTGAAATTCATTCATTCAACTTTGCCGCTTTAATACTCTTCAGTATACGGCGAGAATTCATTACGTGCGGTTTATTATCTTTGTAAAATTGTTTTGTTAAATAAAACGGTAACGTGAGTTTAATTGAAAAAAGCAACAGTGTGTATGTGTGTAGTCGATCCAGTGTTAAAGTAAAAGAAGAAATTTATGAAATAAAAAAATATCACAACAAATTTAAAAATTTAATAAAAATAAATTAAAAAGAAGAATTGTCAAAAATTATGATAAAAATTGATAAAACCAATTTTTCAATAAAATTATTTACAACAAAAATTATATTTTGAAAAAAAGTTTTCAATTAATAACAAATTTATAACAAATTTTAATTATTTGTTTTTAATAATTAAAAGGTGTGTGTAATTAAGTTTTTATTATTGTGTACTTTTAATTGTTAAAGGTTTAATATTTAAATAAAAAAAAAAAAAAAATAATATGTATTTAAATTAGAAAATATTTTAATTCAAATCTATTTGTATTATAAAACAATTTGTTTAGATTTAGCGAATGTTGCAATTGTTTTCGGAATTTCGGTTTTGATTAAATTTATTTGCACAATTTTTACCTTGTGCTGGAGTATTATTTTTCAGTTTTTTTTTGAGTATAATTATTGTTAATTATATAAAAATTAACGATCAAAACAAAACATAATAAATCCACCTTAACTAATAATAATAATAATAGTACATGTACTAACAACAACAACATTAAATACAACTTTAAACATATGCAAAAGCACAGTGGTGTAAAAGCCAAATATTAAAAGAAAAAAAAATATTAAAAATAATAATAATAATAAAACAAGAACAAAACATTATATATATTGAAATTAATACAAAGTATAATACTAAAAACTTTGGAAAAAATGACTTAAAATTATGTAAATCAAATGCAAATTACGTTAAATGAATTAAAACTTAAAAAGTGCGAAATGAAGCTAAAAATTACAGTTCCAAATGGCTTATATTTTTCAATTTCATATATGAAATATTAAAAGAAAAATAATTGGCATTAAATTAAATTACTAAAAACAAGTAGGAAAGATATAGTCGGTCAAGCCCGATCATACGAAACTCTACACCTTTTTCTTTTATGGGACCGATACTTTTATTAAGTGTAATGCATTTTTCAATTAAACATATACATATGCATTATATTATGTTGGTATTAATATTTATATGAGATTATGGGTGATTCCAGGAATAGGGACTTGTATGGGAGCTAAGGACTCATTCTTATTTGGCACTGAGATTTCTAGTTATACAAAACTTATTTGTGTCAAATATCAACTTGATCCTAACAATTCTATGAGATTTATGCACGTTAAAGTAATTTTCGATGGTGAGGTTTAAATGGGAGCTATAATTTATACCTATATGAAACTTATTTTTGAGGAATTTTATAAAATTATTGATATATTTAAGGCATTTATAAGCGCAAAATTCCCATTACAGGAGGAAATATTAATGAGGACTAAATAATAGATTGATCATAATCAATTTCAACATGCTTCGTTCGTCCTTATATCAAAATAAGTATTTGTGCCAAATATTATAAAGTTATCTTCAAAATTGAAGCCTGTACTTTGTTCACAAGGTTTACATGAGCGGATAATCAGCCGTTCACCCAGACGGACATCTTTAAATCGATGCAGGAAGTGATTCTGAGTTGAACGGTGGAATATTTTTTTCAGTGCGTTACAAACATTAAGGGGGCAATTGTGTATTTCAATTCGAAAAGAAAAACTTTCGAATTTGTATTTAAAATACACTGATTTTCGAAAGTATTTTTTTTTTTTTTGAATTGAATTACACAATAATTCCCAGCACAAACGCATAATATTCCAACCACCTATGTTGGTGTAGGGTATAAAAAATGATTATTGATAATAAAAGATATTCTATAAAAATAAACACAATTTAAAACTTTTTAGTTACTGTAATTAGACAAAAAATTTTCTGAAATTTATATAGTTTTAATTTTTTTTTTTTTTTTTGCAAATTATGGTTTTGATTTAAACCCTTAAAAATTTATTGTGTGGATTTTTTATTTTGCTTTGGTGATAAATATAGCAACCAAAAATATGCTATATAAAAAGTGCTTTTAAAATTAAACAATATGCTCTTAAAATATTATTTTTTCTTCATAAATTTCAAATTTCTTACTATTCATGCTGAAAAATAACTGAAAAATTTGACTAATGGTAAATTGTGTGAAAATCTCTGTTGGATGTAAAATATGCTAAATTTTTCTCTTAAATATAAAGTATATAAAAATATGTCATTTAAATTGCTAAGTTATGCTTTAAAATAAGAATTTTCTATGAAAATATGACAAAACATGCAAAAATATGCTGTTGGAACCAACATATGCAAAAATATGCTATAACAAATCGATTCGAAAATTCTTAAAAAAGTTGGCTCATTTGAAGCCCAAGAAAAAATATATGATTTTACATAATTTTGGTTGTCCTGGTGATGACATTTAAAATCTCTAGTTTTAATACATATTTTGAAAAAGTTTCAAAGCATTAGTAGACCTAAGTATTTTTTGAACAAAAATAGTTTTTATTCCTTAATTTTATTGAAATAATTTTAAAGCATATTTTGTAAATGATTACCTCACGCAGTATTCAACGTCAAGGTTACATATTTTTGGTTGCCCTGGTGATAACATTTAAAATATCTAGTTTTAATACATATTTTGAAAAAGTTTCAAATTATTAGTAGACTTCTAAGTATTTTTCACACAAAAATAGTTTTTATTCCTTAATTTTATTGAAATAATTTTAAAGAACTTCACGCAGTGTTCAAGGTCGACTGATCGACGAAATCGTGCGATTTGACTGCTTTGTTGAGCAAGTTTCCTATAGTGGCAGATCTGTGTCAATTAACCAAAAATGATCACTGCCGTCAAAGTCAATATTAGCTGTACCATTGATCAAATTTGGAATTTGATACATGGGTTCTATGGCGCAATTTTGAAGTACAAATTACCTGTATTCAAGCAAACTCAGACATGTAAACATGATAATTTTAATGTGTTTCACAAAATGTGTTCCAATATCAAAGTTTATTTTCAAGTTTGTATTCAATAAATTCAAATTTAATATTAAATATTATTCTTAAATATAAAAAGAAAAGAAAAACATTTTAAAATTATAATTTTTTCAATTTGATACCAAATGTTACTGCTAAATTAAACTAAAATTTATAAAAATGCTAAACAAAGAATATATTTCGTTCCAGATTTAATGAAATTTCATAAAGAAATATCAGCTTTAATTTTTATTTATTTATTTTTTTTTTGAATCTTCATTCCACAAATGTATTTGAAATAATAATATTGAAATATATTTGGAATCAGCCTTACAAAAATTTGGTAATAAATGCATAAGTTAATTTGAGAAAGCTTTAATTGTTCAATTATTTTCAAATCATTGCTAAACGTTTGGCATATGAAAGCATTTGATTTCAAATAATTATAAATTTTAGACAAAACCTTCGTGTTAAAAAAAAGATCTGAAAAAAAAATTCAAATATATTTTTCAAATCAAAAATTTCAAATGAGGAATTTTAAAAATTTTGAGAAAAAATGTTTTCGATTTTTTTTTCTTCTGACACTAACGTTGATTTGTGGTTTCGTTAACGAATATTTATGCATGCAAAGTCTGTTCGCGTTAATCCTTTTTATCAATGCGCGCAAAAATTGTGAAGGTTTAAAGTTGAAAGTTTCAAAAAAAAAAAAAATAAATAAATAAAAAAAAAAAATAAATATATAAATAAAAATAATTAAATAAAATAAAAAAATCTCAAAAACAGAGGTTTCGCTTTCCCAAAACCATACCAACGCTATATTACAGAACTTCTAAAGAGCTATCAGCACTTGTGAAAACTACTACAGCATTTTCAATATTTATCGATATACACTAAAAGAAGAAACATTTTAAATTTATTTCGTAAATAGCAAAAATTTTTTTTGGGTTAAAATCTCTAAAATTAATGGGTAATAACACACATATTTTGAGATATTTTGCCAAATTATAAGTAGTTACCTCATTTTGGTAATATATTATGTTGGCTTACTGGGTAAGTAAAGTTTTTGCTGGGATTACATTGCCAAAAAGATATAACTACTTATAATTAGGGTGAAAAACTCATTACCTTTATATGGCGATATCCACGAATTCATGGGTCCCCATTACTAGAGTACTTATTTTAAACAATCAAATAATTAGTTAATCAAATACTACAAAACTATATATACTACAAAATTGCAATAAAATGGAAAACAAAACTAGGCAAAAACTTTTGTACATCCCAGCAAAAACTTTACTTAACCGGTAAGCCAAACAATTACATTGCATAATTTGGTAACCACTTACAATTCGGGTGAAAAATTCATTACCTTTGTATGGCAATGTCGAAGAATTCATGAGTTCCCATTATTAAAGTATTCGTTTAAAACAGTCAAATAAGTAGTTAATTGTATACTAGAAAACTACAAAATTACTACAAAATACAATAAAAAATACAAAAGTTATCAAACTACATACCTACAGTTAAGCTATAAGTAGATATTACTATTCTTACATTCATTATACTCATTACTAATGATATAAATCACTACTTATTTAAGTCATTACCTGTAAGTATTTATTTTATATTTTAAAATAATGAGATAAATAAGAACCACTCATTATTTTGTCATGTATGACATAACTACTACCTATTAAGAAAATTTACAAAATTTTTGTTTCAAAGACTACTGTGTGCGTTGTTCATAGTTTTAACATGCCAGTAGAAATTCAAAAATTTTCCTAAAAAAAGTATGGGTTTAGTTCGCTAGTCGCACTAGCAAATTGAGCCATTGCAGAACTAAATAAATAGTTTTTATTATTTTAAAACTCGAACTATAATATAAAATTTGTGTGGCTGATTTTTGAGATTAAAGACATCTTTGTGGATCCATATAATTATAAGTACGTAAAATATTTTGACGCCCCCTGACTTATGGTATTAAACAAATAAAATGCTTTCATTTGACATCAATATTAATGCAATTTCTAGTTCGCGGTATTTGTCAGCAATTTTAACCATTAAGATGATTCTTTACAGGAATTTTTTCATAATCAAAGTCATAATTGTTCTTAAAAAAAGCAGAACACAACTTGAAAATTTGTTACAAATTTTAAAAAGTGCATACATTTTTTAACGCCGCGTTGACTCAGAGTATTATTTATTAAAAAGGTTTCTGTTTACACGAAATTCTGGGCAATTTCTGTAAAAGCGGTATTTGTCAGTAGCAAAAAGCATACAATTTACAAATATTTATCCCAATGATATGTAAGTTTGTGATAACTCTTATCTCTTCGGAACCGCCCAATAAAGATGGGAGCATAACCTTTAGAATAACAACAAGAAAAATAACCGAAATATTATATAATGTATTGACAAAAAACATCGTCAAGAAAAGTTTAACCGGACCCCTATATAGTGACGTGCATACATGCAACACATCAAAATTCCAGTTTGCGTTACATAGACTTTACTTAAATAAATCACAAAAAGGCTCAGAAAGTCAATATATTGACACACAAATGCATTTTTTAGTTTATTTGTTGCTGTTATGAAAATTTTTCATATATCTTTTTTTAATATTTGTCTTTTTGGTTTGAATACTTTTTGCATAACATAAACAATATTCAATTAAAAATTTAAATAAAATGAAACAACATATTAATTGAAAAATTTGTTCGAATACTTTTTTTTTTAATAAAAAACAAGACACATTCGAAAATTCTTGAATTTCTGAAAAAATGAAGTTTGAACCGCGACAGAATCTAAACTATAACGGTGATGTTCGAGATTTCATGTATTTGTTCGGAAAATGTCTAAAAAGTTTTAGATAAAATATTATTATCACTCGGTTTTTGACATTAAAAATGTTTATATAAATTATCAGGTTGAAAGTAAAACTCAAAAACTAACAAAAACCTCAATAGTCTGGGGAATTCTATCATTATCGAGTAATTACTGTGTATTTATATATTTTATTTCTCTAAGTCAATTTTGTTTTCAAATAAAAGGCATTCGCGACCTCCTACAATATTCGTATGAACCCCTTGTTAGTCGAGGTCCCCCATTTGGGAACCGTTGATTTAGAGAGTTTGTTATTAAATCTAAAAACTTATCTTATTGTGTAAAACTTATATTATTATGTAAAAATTTGAAAAATTTTTCATGGCTTGAAATGATTAGAACCAAATTTTTCAGAAAAAAAAAATATATTTGATTAATTTTGATTTCTTTAAATATTTATCAATTTAACCTCTGACCCCAGAGTTATGATATTTGGAAAAACAGGGTTTTGCTTTGTAATTTAGTCAAATCATTTTGATTTTTTTTATTAACCTAGGAAATTATATTTTTTGAAAGCAATATATTTATTCTTCAACAGCATTACATCAATTACTAGAACTAGTAAATTGTAGATGAAAGGAACTTAAAAAAATTTCGATAAATTTGATTACAAGAGCATTATATGATTATGCAACATACAAGAAATCAATTACAAACGATATTTCCATTTTGATAAAACAACAAGTTTCATTAGAAATAAATTTGCTAGATCAAAGCTTGTTTCTGATGCTCGTATCTCAGATATACTTTCCAACAGAAGATGGTGAAAGACATTTTCCGTTCACTGAATGAGTCGTTAACACTGTCCTCATTCTTGAAATATAATTCCGATTGTGCTTAAAAACGTATGTAGTGTGTTTCTCTCTATATGTGGCCCAAGCTTACAGTAATTGAAGATAGTTTTTGAATATGAAATATTAAATTAAATATTAAATTTGAAATATTAAAAGAAAAGCTCATTGTAACTAATTTGTTCCTATATGCAGTGATTCAGACTAATGTAATATTAGAGGGCAACACAGTTTACACAGTTTTTGCTTTAACTTCCTGCCTAGAATAGAAAAAGTACATAGATATGTTTATGAGAAAAGTGCCAATATATTCCTTTCAAACAGTATTTTATATGTCTCCCTGGTTACAATTATCTCTATCTGAAAGTTTTTCAGAGTACACCTCAAAGTTCATATGATAGTTTATCTCAGACTCTTCGGTGTATGTATATCGATTTTTGGTTTAAAATAAAAGTGTTTAACGCATTAGAAGTAATTATAGAGTTTTTGAAATACAAAAACGATGTTTGGCGTAAAATAAAATTAATCTTGGTTTTACATGCTCTTTTGCCTAGAAAATTTAGATTTCTTGATATTTTGCTTAGTTTGTAATAAAATTTAAATATCTAAAAATTCATCATATCGGACACTGTGCAACTTTTTTTACTGCCTCAAAAAACTATTGTTATTGTTTTGATTTATAAAAAGTAGCAGTAGCAGCAATAACAACATCAGCGTATCTATTAACGCTTCAGTAACTTTTAACCAAAAAAGAAAAAAAAAATTTGGAAAAAATCATTGTATGTGAATTTTATTACTTTTTCATTATTCACAAATTCAAATACTCTTTTTCATAGAGTGTAAAAACTAAAATAGAGGTTGGAAATTACATTTTACTTGTTTTTTTTTTTTTCAAAACAACAGTTTAACTACATGACAGTACATCACACTTACGTCAACTACACGTAACAGCGAACCAACAAAAGAAGCGGCCAATATTCGAAAATAATCAGCATAAATTAAAAAAAAAATGTATTTGTTACGCTTGTTACATCTATCTTTTCATGTAATAATGAATTTTAAATTTAATATTGGAAATTAAAAAAATTTGCTTGTTTGATTATTGAACATTTATTATTAAATATTTACATGAAAATATGTTACGTATACGATAAGTATGATGATATCTTGTAAATAATTTTATTTAGTTTATAATAGTATCTTTAGTTTTTCGTGCTTGTATTTTTTAAGATACAAAATAATTTTTTTAAATTAGGATTTTTTTTAGAAAAAGAAAATCAAGTGAAAAAAATATAGTCGGTCAAGCCCGACCATATGATACCCCACATCATTGTGTATGTCCATTAAAATTCATGGAGGGGTCTTATATTAGACATGTGGGCCGATACTTTTACTAGGTGTAAAATAAAATATACGAATACAGAATATTATTATGGAGCGATCCCCATAAAATTTGTCACTGTGATTTCTGCTCATATAAAACTTATTTTTGTCGAATATAAACTTGATACATGAACATGTGTATGTGATTTATGCACGTTGAAGTGATTTTCGGAAGAAGGTTTTATATGGTAGTTATGGTCAATTATAGACCGATTTTAATGAAATTTGGCACAAAGATTGATACTTATACAAAAATTTCTTACACCGAACATCATTAAAATATTGCTATATTTAAGATATTTATGATCGTTAAACCCCTATTCCGGGAGGACATTTGTATGGGGGCTAGGTGAAATAATGGACCAATCATAACTAATTTCAATAAATTTTCTCCTTTTTTCATGAAACTCCAACGTGCTAAATTTCATTCAATTATCTTTAAAATTGTACTTTGTGTACAAGGTTTGCATGGACAGCTAGACGGATGGACAGACATCGTTAGATCGACTCAAAAAGTGATTTTGAGTCAATTGGTATACTTTAAGATGGGTGTTGAATGATTTTTTCTATGTGTTACAAACATCAGCACAAATGCATAATACCCCAACCACTTGTTGTGGTGTAGGGTATAAACACTTGTTAAAATAAATATTCATTAAGCTGGATTAGTACGAGTAATTTGTAAAATAAACAAACGTCTTTTTCTATTTTTTTGTTGTAAACAAACATCTACGTTTTTTAGTATATAATTTTAAATGATTTAGAGTTATTTTAAGACAAGTGTATATTAAATTTGTTTTTTTCTTTAGTTATTTACTGGGGAAAACTAGATAAAATGAAATGCATTTTTTAAACTATGGTATTTAAAGAGGTTTGTTAATTACACAGGTCAACAAAATCGCAGAAAGTATTTCTATCACGAATAATTCTGTAAAATTCTTATTCCTTTGTCTTGATTTAGTGTAGAAAGTTAAATGAAATGATGGTAATCATGTCACAATTTTAATCCATTGACGACCAAAGAAAATTTGCTTCCCTGTGGAGTTTTTAGGTTACATATTTTTCTAGATAACAGGTACAGCAAATTATTCTCTCATGTAGACAATTAATGGTGCTACAAAAATGTAGTATAAGTCAAGTCTCCAACTTGCCACACATAGCCCCTAGAAGAATTTAAGTTGTAAAAATCAAGAATTTCTCCATTAACTCTCATAAAACATGGAAAAAATATATAAAGAGTGGGTAAAGAGAGAAATTTGTATTTGTATATAAAAATGGTAAAATTTTTAAAATCACTGGACCACAGAACCAAAAAGGTTTATGTACCTGTACAACGAAAAAGTTCGTTGATTCAATGAATTTGTTCTCTAATTTTGACCTAATATACAGGTACTTTGAAATAATGTATTGCCATACATTAACAATTATACAGTTTTAAAATTCAACGTGCAAGTTCATTGATTCATCTTATTTGTATTTTGTTTTATTAGACATGTTCGTTGAATTAAATGGATAATTTCAATGAACTGTACGTTGAATTTAAGAACCTTTATTCTAATGAAGCCATACGTTGTTCCAATGAAACAATACATTGAATTTTTTAACATTTCAATTAACGGTTACATTGATTTAAAAAACCTGTAACTTAATATCAATAAACTTATACGTCGACCCAATGATATCACACGATCTTGGTGACCAATCGATCGGCCCAAAATGTGAAATTATGTGCTCACCGAAGTGTTCTCTCAATAAATCCATTGATTGATGCGATGTGTGTGAACTGGCGCCGTCTTGCTGAAACCAAATGTCGTCGAGATCACGAGCTTCAATTTCAGGCATCAAATAGTCGGTTATCATGGCACGATAACGGTCGCCATTGACGGTTACGTTCGCACCGCATCATTTTTAAATAAATATGGACTGATGATTCCACCGGTCTATAAATCACATCAAACCGTTGCTTTTTCCGGATGAAGTGGCAGTTCTTGAGCCAGAAATGGGCCTCATCGCTGAACAAAATTTGCGTCGAAAACGTCGGATCTTCTTAGAGCTTTTCAAGAGCCCATAGAGCGAAGCGATGTCGCTTGGGAAGGTCGAGCGGCTTCAGTTGTTGCACAAGCTGTTGTTTCAATTTAAGATCTCGACGTAAAATGCGCCAAGTCGTTCATTACGTCAGTTCGAGTTGCTGCGAACGGCGCCGAATCGACTCTCCACGGTCTTCGTGTACACTCTCAGCTACGGCCGCTATATTTTGTTCACAGCGTGCTGGACGTGGTCTATTCGGTCGAATATTATCCAATAATAAGTGCTGGGTCTCAAAATGGGTGATGGTGTGGCGAATAGTACGCTTAGTAGGCCAATTATGTTGACCATAAGTTGAGCGAAGTGAACGAAACACATTCCTCACAGAACGTGAATTTTCGTAATAAAGTTGAACGATTTGTAAACGTTGTTCAGGCGTAAGTAAGTCTTTCCATTATGAAATGCCAAACAATACTAAACAAAAATAACATGACAGCATGAAAAATCTCTACTTGAATCACCCAATATAAAGAAAATAAATATTTTGAAAATATGTTTAAAATAACAAACATTATTAAACTTATATTTTATGAAATCCAACAAATGTTCCAAATTCCAGCTTCTAAGTAATACTTTTAATACGGTGTATTCATTACTGGTACTCAATTTCTTCTATGTGTATGTATGATTTTTAATAATTCTGTATTTTCCTTAAATGTTTCAATTTCACAATATCCAAATTTTCTGACATATTTATATCTTAATTACTGACTTATTATTTTTGGTTTTATTATTAACACAACTCTTTAAAATAGGACAATCCTTGTTAATCCATAAATATACACTGGATTATTTTCTTTTTCTTTTACATTTTTCTTTTGCTGTATTTCCCGTTAGAAAACAATTAAAGAGTACGTTGAATTTAACATAATTTAACGAACTATTACTTTGATTCAAAGTACTTATTCATTGAGTAAAGCTTCTTCTTTCTTAAATCAAAGTATTACTCAACGTACTAATGTAATCATCAATTCAACGAATGATTTCAATGTACCGTTCATAAGTGCGTTGAATATTTCATTGAATTTCAATGAATATTTTCTTTGAAACAATGAATTCGTACGTTGAATCAATGAATTCTTAAAAAAAATCAATAAACTTCATTCAACGTACTTCATTCATTGAAATTACTTTTTTCAGTATAGCCTAAAAACTCCTCGTGGAAGCATATTTTTTTGGCCGTCAATGGATTAAAAATGTGACAAGATGCAGAAAAACCGAAATGTTCCTGATGATTGGAATTATATAGCTAGAATAATAATTAATAATCCTAAAAAAAAACTAGAATATATTTTGTAATTAAGAAAGAATTTAATACAAATCAATACAATGATTCACGAAAATGATGGCATTTATTATACACAATTGTCTTTGTAATTGCATCTGAAAAACTTCAAATGCAATTAGTATTTAAATATTTTTTACCTTACAAAACCTAAAAAAAAAATATAAATTATAATTTACTATTGTAATTTCTAAATTTTATTGTTTAAACAACTAGTGAAAGCATTATAAAATAGTTATGGCATTTTTAATGACAACAACTATACTTTGAATATTATAACATTTACAAATAATGTATTCAAGTAGATAAAGATTAAGCATTTTTTATATTCTAATTACTATTAACAAGTTTTTAACAAAAGTTTCAAAAAAAAAAAAAAAGAAATAGAAATTTTGTTAAAATTTTTACAACCCAGCAAAAATTTCTTGGTTCTCGGTAATGGTAACTACTTATTAAAGTAATTTCTTGGTAATGAGGCGTCATTAATATTTGCCTACTCTATATTACATATATAAGTACTCAATAGTATAATAGCACATTAATATTGCAAAAGATATTTTATACTAAAAAAGTTTTTGTTACTTAGAAAATTTAGTGCGAAATGGTGTACTGAGTAAGACGTTAGTCATTAAAAACGAATGGTTAATTCGTTCGCTGACGGCAAGATTTTTTTGTTTTCGTTTAGGTACATATTTTTAAGTACCCTTAGAGTCTGAAAATAATTACATGAATTTGTGGACAACTCAAACAAAAATAACTAGTTATTCAGAAAAAAAAAAATAAGTAGTTTATTTTTGTTTCCAATTATACCTGCTAGTTTACCAGGAAAGCAATTTTTCGCTGGGAAATACCAACAAATACACACGTTTAATAATAAAAACTTAGGAAATTATAAAGATGAAACCTGAAATAATTGTATTGCTATATTTAATGCACTAACCATCTATTAGTACATCGTCATTTTATGGCATTAAAAATGTCGGTGCTAAAAAACTGAAAAATGTACTTAGTGCTTCGTAAAATTCGGCCAAGCCGAACATAACATTCTCACTTGACGCTGAACTGAGACTTGGTGACCGAAGTGGTGTCAATTGGTTAAGCTAAAACTTGCTTACTGATGAGATGTCAATTGGTACTCAACTGACACTTGGTTACCGAGAAGGGACCAGTCCAATTGGGACCAATTTCCCGCTGGAGTAATGTGAGCTTATTTAGACAAAGCGGAATTTTTAAATTTTTATTATTTTTATTATTAAAAAAAATTTTGTTTGATATAAATTTAACACTTATTTAATATTATTTCTTTCGTTACAGTTTTTTCTTTTTTTTTTAATTTCTCTACTCCATATTTGTTTGGATTACAATTGATAAATATTCCAGTGGAGACCTTTAACGAAAATGTCACAATTTCGTGATAATTCTTGGGTGAGTTGTGTATGTTATTTATTTAGTATAAATATTTTTTTTATTTATTTGTTCATTTATTTTTTTACACCTTCTACAACATTTTATTCACTTATTCCATTTAATATTCGCTAAAACTTTTGTTTTATTTAAAATGTTATTTAATATTTGTTAATGCGGTTTGTTTTTTGTTACAAAAAAAGGCTTTTTATATTTAATTTTGTTTAACTCGTCCAATGCATATTTTTAAATTTTTCTTATTATTTATTTGTTTATGGGTATAATATTTATTGAATTTGTTTATTTGATAAGAATCAAAAGAATTTCCCTTCGATTTATAACGTAATATTGACAAGAATATATTAATAATAAATTATGTATTTAGAAACTGGAAAGATTAATTATAATATCGATTTATTTATGATATAATTGCTTTTAATACGAATAGTTGGAATATTTACTGAATTTGGGGTAAATTGTTTGGTTTACATACATATGTTGATATAATTTAGTGTAAGTTATTATTAAAGCAATAATATTCTAAGATATCATAGTAGGTGAAAGGTAATGCATTCTTGGTTAACTATGCATTACCTTTCTCTCTACACCTTTCTAAACCTTTTAAACTGTCATTCTACTAATTTCAAAATTAATTATTAAATCATATCCCAATACGCATTTATCCTGGAATTAATGTGTAAGAAAAGTTAAATTCCAGTTATAAATTAAAAGACTTGAAATACAGTTCTAATACACTTTTATTCATTAGTATACTCCAGTGAAAAGGAAACTTGAACTCAAGTTCGACATTACAATGTTAATATAGTTACTTTCAAGCATTGAATCACAGTGAAATTTAAGTCAAATAGATGATTGAATTCAAGCTTAAAAAAACAATATAAATCAAGCTTTTGGTAATAGTGCAAATCAAATAGACAACATAATATAATTCAAGCTAAATTTTTGTTAATTGTTATAAACTCAAACAAAACCTAACATTTAAAATTTTTATTTTACAAACCTAGAACACAAAGAATTATAAAAATGAATTTCTTAAACATCTTAAAGCAAAATTTAACACACTAGCACCACTTATTTATGCTTATTGGGATATGTATTTCGTTGGAGCATCAATATTATGATTATTATTGAATATCTCTTAAATGGATGTGATATTTTCGATGGGTTTAAAAAGGAGTTACTATTTCGTAACTCCTTTCATTCTTTGTAAAAATATTGAAAAATATTATAATGTGTTTTTCTTATTTTTTTCTTCTACACAATTTTTTTTTTTTTTGATAACAGACAAAAAGTTTGAATAGAATTTAAAGCAAGTTCTAACTATAAAAATACTTTAGAAATGGGTTGAAATTACAATTGGATTCAAATAAAATTTCAAGTACTTAAATTTGAATTTTTTTGAGTGCTTATTGGGATTAATACTCAGAATAAAAATGTCATTAATCTAAATCTATATTTAAATATTAATTTAATTATTAGTATTTAATCAATTTGAAAGTTCATTAACTTTAAGATCTTACAAACCCTCTAAGTAAAATACTTTGTTTTTAAAAAAGTGAACAAAGAATTTTTTTTTCGAAAAGTATATATTTCACCATTATTTTAAAATAAATTATTAGTAATGCAATAATGATAAGGCTTCTTTTTAGTTGTTTAAACTGATTGAGTCAGAAAATTTGACAGAAAAAAAATACGACAAAATAACAATTATTGTTTTGTTTTTCTCTACAACAAATAAATAATATTAGTAACACAATTTAGTTTTATTTATTATTATTTTGCATAACAAGGTTCCTGCTAATATTTCAACTACCTTCAGATGTACCTGGCTTTCTACACGATGTTTCTGTTAAAAAGGTAGACCTAAGTCAATTATTAAACCCGATTGTTATTTTTTTTCTTTTACAAATAGTTCTTATCATTTTCTGTTTAATATTGATCTTTCTTTGTATTTAGTGTGATTAACTAACTGGAGTTTTTTTGACGTTTCTTTAAGGCCTTTAGATAAGTTTGTTTTTTCCACAAGCAAGGTATTTTAATAGCTTAGACTGTTAGTCGTCGTGATATGATAAATCGGAAATGTTGATGATTCAAATTTTTTGAACTTATAATGTATTAAATAATTCTACTGTTAATATATTTTGCAATTTCCTGTTTGGATTTTTATTAGATTTTGAACTATACCTATTTAATTTATTATGAAAGATAATGGTTTATATGAAAGAGATGGGTTAAAAAAATAAAACTTAAAACCCGTTTTTTCAGCAAAGAAAAAATAATAAATAAATTATTAAGGAAAAACCTGAACTCCAATTAAAATATATTCTTCACCTAAAAATGAATATTTTAGAATCTAATTTTATAAAATATAAAACTATTTTCTCAATATATGAATGCCCAAATATGCGCTACAAAATCTTAAAACAGAAAATACTATTTTCTTTTTCTTCAAACTTTGAAAAAAGAGAAAGAAATATTATTTAATTAATTTTCTATTTAAATTACTATGATAATATTGTTCACCGCAAAAAAGAACCTGTTAATAGAGTAAACAAGTAATAGAATACTTTATAAGGAATTGCTCTTAACCTTTTAATGACCACAAGGGCATCTAAATATCTAAGAAACTAATGTGTGTCATTGTTCTTTATATTAAACGAAAAATATTTTAAGATCAGTCCTTTTAATAAACTCTATCTTTTTATAGACATAGAAACTTCCATATTCAAAAAATAAAATAAAATAATTAAAAATTTCCACTCTCAGCAACGACTAAATAAAAGAGCGTAAAAATACGTATGAACTTAGCCAGCACAATTGTGCTATGAAATTGACATTCCTAACTTAATATTACTAAATATTTTAGCATAAAAAAATTCTTAGAATATAATAAATATCCAAAATAAAATAATGATAAAATGAACTTATCTTGATAATACAAGCGTAATAATTTATTGTTTAACATGAAAATGTGCATTTGCTAAAAATAAAAAAGGAGAAGTACAAAAACAAACACAAAAAACCTTTCAAAAAAGTAATACAAATTGTCTACTTTGTTTCACATAATTCATAAGACACAAAAAAAGAAAAAAAAAAAAAAACAACAAAGTAGTTCAACGTATTTAACTCTTTTCTATTTTGCTTATCACTCCTCTTTTACAAATCTCTCAACTAAAATTGGAAAAAAGTAGTAACATAATGTCAGTTTTGCCAAAACTTTAAGGCTATATTCCACCAGATTTTAGATAAAATCAAAATTTCAAAATTTTCATTTGAAAAAGTGCTTTATATCTAGCGCCATTTTATCAGCGTACTATATTGATTCCAAAATTATATTTTTCCCATTATAATTGCTTTTGAAATTTGGAAATAATAGAAATTAAATTCCTATTTCAACAAAATAAAGGACCCTAACATTAAGAACTCTTTTCAATTTAAGTAAAAACAGGAAATCGGAGACATTTAAAAAAAAATAATATATATATATATATATATATATATATATATACAGTGGCGAGCAGAAGTGAGTGCATGTCCATGACACTGACTTTCGTCATCCATAAAAACAAAACCATACAAGTAAATCAAAAAATTTGTTCAAATTTATTTTTATTGTTTTATTCGTAACAAATAGGAGTAAAGAAACAATAATAAATAAGATGAATTCAAAGAGTTTGAAAGAGATAACGAAAATAACCCGCATAAACTCAATTTTGCACGTTTCAAGAAAATTTATAATTAACCCAATTTCAATATTTGGTCCATAGACCCTTATTAGAAATAACTTGATTTACGCGGTTTGGCATGCTTTCTACCAAATTTTCGATAACATTTTTTGGAATTCGATTCCATTCCGCATTTACACGATCCCAAAGGTTGTCCATGTTTGTTGGGGCTGCTTCGTCATTTTCACGAATGACCAAGGATTTTCAATCGGATTGAGGTCGGAACTTTGTGCTGGCCATTTCATCAATTGAAAATTTTGTTTCCCAATTCATTCCTTTACAATTTTTGCTGTGTGCTTCGGATCACCATGTTGTTGAAAACCAATTTCTTTTTGTAAATAAAATTGGGAAGATGGGTTTGCAGAATCTGTAGATAGTCCTCTTTTCGCATGATACTATCTACTAAATGCAGAGGGCCAACATGCCACCATGTAAAGCATCCCCAAACCATTATGTTTCCGCCGCCATGTTTAACAGTTTGCTTCACATGGTGTCTTTGAACACATTCCCCGGGTTTACGACAGCAGTATTGCTTTCCATCTGACTGAAAACGGTTAAATTTGGACTCATCAGACCAGATAACACGTTTCCAATCATCAATGGTCCAATTTCTGTACTCCTTTGCAAATTTCAAGCGCGCCTTAACATTCTTATCGGACAATGCAGGTTTGCTTTTTTTAACAGTTGAAACAGTTTTAACAGTTTGACTTGCGATTTGGGAGTCACATTTCGTCTCTTTTGAGCGATCACCACCAATTGACTAATACCAAGCCTCTTGGAAATGGTACGTGAAGAACAGCCCTTCTCGGTCAGGCACACATTACTATTTTCAATTTCTGCAGATATTTTTCTCATTTTAAATATGATAGTAATTGACAAATCTACGAACGAGAAGAATAAGATAAGAACAAACATAACGGTAAATCTCCATGATTTCTGCTGATAAGAGAAGTGGGAGAGCGAAAATAGGTGCAATTCATAAAACGTGCTAAATTGAGTTTATGCGGGTTATTTTCGTTTTTTCTTTCAAACTCTTTGAATTGATCCCATTTATTATTGTTACGCTTTACTCCTATTTGTTACGAATAAAATAATAAAAATAAAATTCAAATATTTTTTTGATTTGCTTGTATGGTTTTGTTTTTATGGATGACAAAAGTCAGTGTCGTGAAGATTCACTCACTTCTGCTCGCCACTATATATATATATATATATATATATATATATATATATATATATATAAAACACAATTGAGACAATATTTATACCGTACACAACCATAGGTGGTTCAGATATTATGCGTTTGTGTTTGTGTGCACAAAAATATTTGTCATAGGCCCACCTTTAAGTATACCAATCGACTCAGAATCACTTTCGTTAAAATAGAAATTTTTTGTTTGTTTTGTTATTTTAAATTCATTAATAGAAATATATGAATTCATAGAAAAAGATAAAGATTTACTTAAATTTGGGAAATGTGGCAACCCTATTAAAAATAAAAAATATTTATTAACAATTTTTATAAAAATATTTTGAGTATAAATATTATTAAAAAGTATACAGAAATATTCATAATTTTCTAAGTAACTATTCACCCAAAGCTAAAGGCAAAAGTTGCAAGTTTGTAAAAATATAGTCATATATACAATAAATTGGAAATATAAAAGTTTAAAGGCGCATATTTCTGAAATGAGGCATGATATTGACTTGAATCTTTTTGCAAAAGATCGGAAATTATATATGCTAAAGGATAAGCTTAATTTGGAATATATATTTTTAAAATTTCTTTCGCTATTTAGAAATAAACCAAACAAAAGGCCCAATTTGGGGTTTTTGGAGAAAATACAAATTTTTTAATTGTAATAACATATTTGTTTATAAAGATATCTTAATGAAGTTTGCAGAAAATGTGGATCTTATTAATATAAATAAAAGCGCGTTAACCAAATTTCAGTCAGGGATAGGGTTTTCCTGAATTCTCAAAAAAAAAAAAATAATGAAAATACCCAAAAATGGGATTTTTTAAATTTTTGGCTTCGCTCGTCGATTCGTGCTTTGGGATTTGAGAAAATGTGATCATCAAAATCAAAACTTTCATATAAAATGGGTCGAATTCGGGAGGGTGTGTACCATGACCAATTGAGTTATTTGGCTTGTTTTTTTATCTTAAAGTCATCTTTGTGAAGTTACCTTTCAGAAAAGTGCAAAATTATTATATGTTGTTGAAGAAAATTTTATTTTAGATAAAAAAGAGTGTAGATACTTTTTCGGTTAAAAAAACACAAAAAGTCGTCTTTTTTGCAATTTTTAAATTCAAAATCGTTTATTTTTGGACTCGGTAGATATTTTTATTTAATAGATAATTTTATTCTTTAACTAGTTAAGAAAAAAAAAATAATAAAATCGGTCGGAAATACTAGCATATATATGAAAAAAAACTGGACCAAGAACATGCAAAATTATGGTGCTTAAAAATTCAAACGCAAATAACTCGAAAACTATAAGAGATAAATAGGACACGTAAGCATGTTTTTTATAGGTCCTCTCAGGGCCTACAACAATATATAAAAATATTTGAAATCGGACGAGAAACAAAAATTTGGCAAGCGATTAAAATTTTTATGTCAGAGGTACCTAACTTTGAGCCCCCTTAGCTCCGCCCCTGAGGGGTTTGTTGTGCCTCCCTTCCAAACTTAATATTGTAAGCTCCTCTGCTACGCTTATACCAAATTTAATGAAAATCCAACCAGCCAATCAGAAGTTATAGATTTATTTCCAAAAAATTTCGATTCTGCGCCACTGTGCAGTGTAGGTTATTATATGGTCGGGCTTGACCGACTACATATATCTTTTTTACTTGTTTTATTTGGATTTTTTTCCATGGGACAAAGGCACTGTGCTACGAAATCAGTGTTTTCGGAATATCTCTAAGTTTAGAGTGTGTTTTGAAATTTTTTAATATTGGTTTGTGATGTACTCAAGAACATTTACAACCCACATTATATCATTTTTCGAGTGAAAATAAAATGTTACATTTGTGCTATATTCAAATAAATTGAATTACTTCGAAAGTGGTAAAAATATGATTTCTGTAAAAGTACATAACTTTTTCTAAATGTACAACTTTAATTAAACCATCTTCAAATAAATCTTGACTGTGTGAGAACATTTGTATTTAATTAAAGTTAGAAGTAGTTATTTAAGGCAATCTATTTTGTGTTTGAAAATGAACAAAGATCAAAAACTTTCTTGAATTAAAAACCTCAAAGTTCTTATTTAAGAGAACTTACAGAAATCTAGTAATAAGTTCATTCACTTGTTTTTTTTTTTTTGTGAAAATAATTAAAAAACAAATGCAATTGTAAAAGTTAACCCCCTTCATTGACCTTTCTAATAAACGTATTTTCTTTTTTCTCTTGTGTTTTACAAATTCTGCAATTGTGTAAAAGTTTTTATTGGAATTATTTATTTGGAGCAAATTATTACAAAAGTAATGTATTTTCACTTTTCTTTTTTTAGGTTTTTTTTTAGCCAACATTTTTATGGTCATTAATCATTAAATTAAATTTGTTATTCTGTATAAACTTTGCGGACATTAGCTGAAACGGTTTCGATTTAAACAGAAGTAACTAAAAATATTTTTTAATAAAAAAGAAAGAGTAGAAAGAATCTTAAAGATAAAAATTATTAATGAAGGTTTTGTTAAGAATTTTTTATTTCAGTTTTTATAAAAAAACTATTGTAATGTATTTATGTATAAAACAATAGAACACTTGAGTTTGAAAGATTTTAATTTAATTAAGAAAACAAATACCCACAAAATTAAAATCATAAAAGTAGATAGATTCTGAATAACTATTTTGGTATTAATGAATAAGTGGCCTAGAATGTTTTTTTTTTTTTATAAAGTTTTTAGTGAAAATATACAAGACATATGGGAATAAAAATATGTTTTTTTTTTTTTGTAAAGAAAGAAAAAGTAGTTTAGTATTACAAAACGTGCTAGGAATTTTTAATTATGTAAAATCTTTACATACATGCCAATAAAAAAATCTGTTATTAAAATTAGAAAAATATACTTTGTATGAATCTGCCAGCAAACATACATACATGCATTCATTCATACATTCATACATACATACATAACTATGTGAAAGATCATACTGATCTTTATATTTAGAGTTATATTAGAGGTATATGATTCCTCTAACTGCAAAAAAAAATCTTTTGAAATTAGAACACATTGAAAATACATATGTTTTAAAATTAGAAATATAAATTTATAAAAATACTCAGGCATAAAACATTAAATGCAAATGATAAGCAAATATTATAAAAAATATAAAATATATACTATGAGATTTTCTTATAGAAAAAAAGAAAAATACCGAATGTTTTTGCTTCTCACAGATGAATTAAAGAATTACTTTCTTTTTTCTACTGATTAGCACACAATGATTAAACAAAATATAAAATAAAAACAAGCATAACACGATTTATTAAAAACACAATGGGTACGTTAACCGTACATGCAAAAATGTAAAATAAAAACCTCTTAGTTCTTGATCTATTTCAGTAGAAAGAATTAAGTTCAATAGAAAGAAATAAGAAATAAGAATTTATAATACATTTCTAAATAAAAGACCAAACAGTTATTATAATAAAAATGTTATTAATTCTTAAAAAAAGGTTTATCTATGACGTTTATTGTAGTACAACTAAATCTTCCTTTATTTCTTGTTCACCTTTAAATCTAACATTATCATTTGTAGTTTTTTTTTTTTTTTTTAAAGAAAAAAGTGTATTACAAGTTAGAGCGCTATATTCGGCAGTGCTGCCAATTCAGGGCTTTTCGCGTTAGATTTAGCACTTTTTAACAACCCAAAAATCATACTTTTTCTGTTAGAGGTTTTTCAAAAAACATGTCGATTAGGAACATGTTTTTACTTCCCCATTATGTACCAAAAAAAAAAAAACATATATATATATATATATATATATATATATATATATATATATATATATATATCTTAGGGCCTGTGTGAAACCGTAGAAAATTCGCTTTTTTAGTAAAAAGTGAGCTGAATAAAATTTTATAAATCCAGTAGAATTTTTGACAAAGGTATATAATTTTTTTTTTTAAATTAACATTCAATATTGTAAAATATATTCTAATTATTATCAATAATAAATTTTTATATCTTATGATTTCATTACATCAGATTTTTTTTATTTAGTAGTATTTAAATACTTTCTTACGACTAAAATACATTAAATTTCTTATCCAATTTTATATTTTTAAATGCTCTGATAAATATTATTTTTTATATGTATTACACAATTTCTTTTAAAAGCATTAATATTTGTTTCATTTTTAATATAATTTGGTAGTTGGTTAAATAATTGCAGTCCTTTTTACAGCAAACATCTCATCATTTTGTTAGTTGCTACTCTATGTATTCGGAAATCATTTCCATTCCTCAAGTTATATGACTGGCTTTCATTCACATATGCTAGTTCTTGTGTTCAGTATTCTGGCGCATATAATATTTTATTAAGTTTTCATTTCCCACAACAGAAATAACCAAAGAAAATATTTTTTACTATAGAACATTATTATTTTTATTAATTTTCAAGTTTACCAAAAACTAAAACTATTTTTTTCATTCCGAAATGCCAAAATATACCTTCAGAACTTTTTTGTTCAATGTGGTCATTTCAGGTGTCTATCCGTTTCTCATTAGAAATTTTCCATATTCTTCCTATTTGTTTTATAATTTGCGTTTTTTGGAAAAAAAATGGACTGATTAAATCAAAGGTTTTGCACTAAAATAAAAGATTTTAAATTCTTAGAGAAAATCTTATCAATCTGGAATTTAAAATGTACACAACATTTTACTGTTTACTTCTGTAACAAAAACACACCAACTTGAAGTTTGATTTGAAATATAATTCACTATTTCTAAATTATTTCTAAAATATTTAAAAAAATAATAAATATGGACCTTATAATGTTTAAGTTGCTATTCTTAATAAAAATAAGATTTTAATTTAAAAAACTAGATAAAAAAAAAACGCTAAATTGAACTAAAATTAAAACATTTGGTTCAATTTAGTGCTTTTTAGGGCGTTTTGCAATTTTTCCTACGCGTTTTGTACAAATAGTTGATAACGCTGATACTCGTATTCGGCTGTGCCAAATTTTTTTTTTACCCATCACCACCTTACCGACAAATAATAAAATTTATGCCTTAAAGTATGTTTTCGTATTTTCACATTTATATTTACAAAAATAATCTACATTTTTTTTCGAAGTACAAAAATGTAAACACAAAAATTAAACTATCATAGGCAGCGTTGCTTCCTTAAAAAAAAAAAAAACAACAACAACAATGAAAGATTCTGATAACTACTAAATTTATATACATTTGTTTGTATGTGTATACATGCTTATACAAAAAAAAAAGGAACACTGAGTCATTGCAATGCATCTATTTCCAACTAATAACGATTGTGTGTATGTATATGCAATTGCTTGCTTATACAAAAAAAAAAAAAAAAAAAAAAAAAGACAACACTGAAAATCATATTTTTATATATGTTTATGTGTGTATATTTTTAATAATTTTTCCAGATTTTTGCCTATAACTCGGTTTTTTATGGACCGATATGATTAATTTAAAAAAACCGACATTTTAGAAAATTATCTACAGCAGATTTGTACAAAAACGAATTGCGAAGCTTATATAGAAATTCAAAATGCGTTTTGATCGATATCACAATTACTAATGAACCGATTCTGTTCATTTCTTCAGCAGAAATATTTGAAAAAAGATTCCGAATTTTCTGTGCAAAAACGAACTCGCTTGCTTATTTAGCGGCTTAGAAAAGTCGAAAACAAATACGTTTTTAGAAGCCCTTTCGGTTTTTTGGCGATATCTCGGCCATTAATGAACAAATTTTATTGATTTTTACTAGTGTCATTCTAAGGAATATTCCCTATAATTTGATATATATACATACATATCCGATAACTAGGGCTTTCCAAAAAGTAATTTCAACAGGCAGACGGAGATCCTTATTTCGACTTCGCTATCACTAAGGGGTCTTAGATCAAATTACAAACGGAATGATAAACTTATATATACCCTTTACACCTGTGGCAAAGGTTATAAAAATAGATAATAACTTTTATATCAAAATACTTATTTAAGCATTCTTCTTCATTAAAGAAATTTTACTCGTATATCGGTATTTTTACTTATAATTTTTATTATATTTCATGAATAATTTTAGAAGAGAAATTAGTGAAATGAATGTTAATGAAATTTGGTAAATGACAAAAAAAAAAAAAAAAAAAAAAAATGGGAATTTTGAATTTTAGATTTTAATCTTGTTGTTACTGCCAAAGCTAATAGAATTTTAAACTTAAATTGCATAATGAAAAAGAAAGGTTTTTAATAATTTTAGACAACTAAAATAAATCTTGCTTATTTTAATGCATGCTTAGAAATTAAAGCTTTAATAAAAACTTCCAATGACTTCTTTGGAAGTAGTTATGTAAGATTATCAATTTTAATTTTTCTTTCTTCCTAAGGAGTAAGCCATAAAAAATATAATACGCACAATCTTCTTAATATGTCCTTTCGATACCTTAAAATTTTGTGTTGACCATATCTTGGAGACCAAGGATTGAATCCCAGTTTAAAAGTAGAGAGAATATTTCTTTTTTTTCAAAAATTCTAGATATAAACGCAGAGCTTTAAATAAAGATGAAAGCGCTTCAAAATTTTTAAAATTCGATATCTCTTAGATTACCGAATAAATGTGGCAAAATTTTCAATGCAAAATCTACAAGGGTTGTAGTCACATTTTCAACTTGTCGGTATCGAGATTTTGACAACGTTCGTTTACAACTTATGAATACACATAATGTTATTTAGTAAGTTCATATTGATGTATTTATACTACTTACATTGAATGGTGTCATTTTGTACACGGATGTGGTCGATATTTTTCTGGGTGAAATGAAGCAGCGAAGTGAATTGACAAACTCGATTGTTGCATGCACCGTTAAGTTGTGATTTAAGGCCCTAAGGATTATGTGGTAAAGCCGAGAATTTAGTCAAGATGATATAGGACTTTCCTAAAATAAAATTCAATTGAACGTTGTATTAAAATTAAGGATGGATGGATAGTTTATCATGTGGTGTAAATTCTAGGAACTTTGATTAAATGTTGGCAATGATTAGAAGTCTTAGTTAGTTTATCAGTGTCTATTATTTCTTATATTGGCCATGCAGGACTTAAGTATCTTGTTAAGCCTTTTTTTTGAGAATGTAAACAAGAAATAAGCCGATTGGGTCAAAGTTGGCGGTACGCGATCTATCTATTATTTATCTATTATATTTTTTTTTTTCTTACAGGCGAGAAAAATGTAAAATGTATTCAAATAAATATGTAAATACTTAATTAATGGTTAAATCAACACTTCTATTTGAACTACTTTAATTTTTTGCCGATGGGCCGCACCCTACCTTGACAATACGTCTTTACCTAATTTGATAAAAACGCAGTTCATTATACCAAATACCAAATACCAAACAAATTTATTTGTTAACAAAATATTACGATACTAATATTTGTAATTAAAGCGTACTTCTTTCCTTTAAAAATGGGCTGTATTTATGATTTTTAAATATGTATAAATGATTTTGAAGAACTAATGATGAATATTGTTTTGCATTCATCAACCATTCGACAAGTGGCAAATTGAGATTAATTTTATTTTTTATACTAATTCAGTGTTTTCATTTTTTACCGAGGTTTTGAAATTGATATGTTTTGGAAATCTTTACTTTTTGAGAAATAGCGATTCTCTTATATCTAATTTTTAATCCTTTTATAATTTATAATTTGTTTTTAGCAATTTTTGATAAATGTGTATGCTTTATGTTAAAAAGATCAAGCTTATAAATATAAAATTCCTCTTTTATTTGTCCAATGACTTAAATTGAAATGAATGAAAATTATTTCTATTCAATATTCAATAATTTAAATTGAAAATGGATAAAAGTTATCCGAAGTTAGTTTTTACATTTTTGAAACATTTTGAAATGTTTCAAATTATTTTCAATTTATCTAAAATTAATATTTGTAGGAGTTCGTTATAAATGTAGTTTTTTATATGAAATGTTCTTCTTGGGGCCATAAAAATGTGTTCGTTATGAAAAATAGTTCGCTATAACAGTGTTTGTTATAAATGTAGCTATTTGTATGGAAAATGTAGGTAAAATCGATGGGACCGAAGAAAAGTGTTCGCCATAGCCATAGTTCGTTTTAACCGGTGTTCGTTATAACCGTGTTCAACTGTACATAAGCATATATGAGTACGCTCACACCAGGCAATTTTTCTTGGCGAAATTATTTTATTTTAGTGATAAAAACTTATTATTAAGGGGTAAAAATTGACTATGCATTTTGTTATTTTTTTTCTTAACCGAAACGAAATAAATTTAACAATTGCTGAAACGCAGCAAGTTTAAAACATAAAAATTGCCTTGTCTAAATGGACTCTAAATAGTAAAAATCTATAAAACATTTATGATTTTAAGCATAAAATTTATTTGAATCTTATTTTCCCAAAATTTAACTATATTAACTATATATATCATCAATTTTAATTTATATTATTATTTTTCAACGTTTACAAATTGTTCTATTCAACTAATAGTTATCCTAAGGATATATGCACATAAATTTCTTTCTCCGTATAAATGACAAAAGGTTTCTTTAATAAATTATGGCTTTACTTACAAAACTTTCTAAAATATACATATAAAATTTTATAATTTTACAATCTAATTTAACAAAAAAAAAAAATCACTTACATTTCTAATGGAAGCTTTTAAGTTCTGGTAAAAAGTATAAAAGCATTGACTTAAGAATAAAGAAAAGTAAATAAACAAACATTTTTACAACGATTTTCTTGGATTTTTTTTTTTATATTTTCAATTGAAAATTGAGTAGTTAATCGTGATTTTTAGTATTTCATTCATGACTACAATCTAAAACAAAAACAAACAGACAGACAAAAAAAAAGTTAAAAGAAAATATAAAATCTGTCATTGATTTTAAATGTATCTGTCTGTCTGTCCGTCTGTCTTTCGGTCTGTCTATGTAGTAGCAATAAAATCTTTAAAACGTGACTTTAAAATTTGTTTGGAAGACAGTTTTTTCTTTTTTTTTTTAATGTTCAATATTTCAATATAAATCGTTTAAAGTACTTTCTTTTTCTACACTGCATGGAGTAGAATTTAAACATGTTGAATACAATTTTGATCATGTATAATTTTTCTTATATTGAATGTCTGGCGTTTAAATGAGCGAGCGAGCGAACGAGTGAGTGGGTCTAAATAAATAAACAAATTTTTGAAAATACAGTAGTAGTTTAAGTACTTAAAGACAATTCAAATTTCGTTTTTTAACAATCGCTGTGCAGCGATAATAAATAATGTATTGAACAATTGTAAATTGTCTGGAAAAAAGGAAACGAGGGAATGATAGCTTTTAGTGAAGAGAGTACTTAAAGGAACAGTTTTGTGTAGACTAAACACATAGTGAACTGCAGGCGATGGAAATGCAAAGGTGTTGGGACTTAAGAATGGAAAATTGAAAAAAAAAATACTTATTACACAGTGCAATAAGAAAAAAATTACCTTAACAATTCCAATGCAAAATGCTAGGGTACCAGTAGTCTAGCAAAACCCCCTAAGGGTTTTTCAAACTTAGTTCGAATTTCTCAGAGCCCTTTTTTCAATATGATTGGAAATAAAAAACATTTAAATTATGTAATTCAAATGTTATTATATGTTATTATTTTATATATTATAATTATATTAGAATTTTGCTGGATTCCACTCCATTCTTACGTCCATTTTTGTCATAATATGGCTTACTTTATTTGACTTGAACTTACATCTAAACTACTGGAGCGATTAAAATCGAACATGGCACAAATATATATCATTGAAGGAAGTACTAAATTGATGCCACGCCTACTTTTTTAAAAAAAAGGGTTCCTTTGCTTCGTAGTAATCAAATTAAATATAACAGTATAATAAACGTGGGTGAAAAAGAGGTGTGGCATTCATGCATATTGGAATTTAAAATATGCAATATTTTCTATTCGTTCTGTATGTAAAATTTTATGTGAATTGTAGCATGAAGAAGATAACAAAATTGATTTTTACTGAAACAGTGCATGGCATCGAACTTATATTTTAGTTCATAGTTTTCTCCAATAAATACTTGATATATGATCTAAATGTTATTTGAACTTTCAAAAGTTTTATTACAAAATGTGGGTGTGGCTTTTTTGTTTATTTTATGTCCTACATATTTCCCTAACTGGTATTTTCCATATATATGGGATATAAAATTAATAAAAAAAATATATATATAAATTATAAAATATGAATGTAAATATATATATTGTTACGTTTTTACCTTTTAAAAGCTGTGATTTATTTCCTTTTAAATAAACCGGTACTTTGATTGCAAATAAAAGCAGTTTAGTAGTTTAAAAGTCGTAACGACTTTTTATTTTATTTAAAAATGTACAACAATTACAGTTTAAGTAGTCACTTTGTGTTTTAATACACACACACTTAAATTACACACTTTAATAATGTACAAGAATATACACCCAAAGCAGTTAATTTGTCTTTACTTAACGATGCTTCCAATTAGACTGACTCAATGATGTTCTCACGGCCAATTTATATACACTACACTACCATCTAGATGCACCTCGAAAGCTATATTTCTATCTAAAATGTTCTTAACGGACAAACTAGTATATTCGAATTCTAGAGCTTTCGATGTTAATGTTAGCAGCTTCACCATTTAGTTTTGCCATACCTACAAACAATGGCTTGTTATTCAATGTTGTATGTTTACAGTTATGTTATTAATTTCTACAGATATGTTAACTGCTGTTAACATAAACAGAAAGGTCGAGAAACATTGAGAAAGGTTGAGAAGCATTATTTAATTTTAAACCAGCCGTTAAAACAGTTATATTTGAATTTAAGTACAATTTCATAACAATATATATATACATACAGTATCGAGCAACGTTATGTGATGTGATCTTTGTTGGCACATATTTTGCTTATAGCATAACCCGATGTAACAATACTGTTACTCTTATTGTATACTATTTTCTCGAATATTTTTGTACGTAAAGAAAATTATTAAACTTTTAGTAAAAGCTGTTCTAGATTTGAGCGAGCACAAAAAAAGAAAATCAACATTGATTTTTCAAAATTTTGATAAAAATCGTTATTGGAAAAGTTTGGAACCTATAGTATTGTTAAGTACCATGATTTTATATTCTTTTATATTGACTAAAATACATGAAATCTACAGATAATATAAATAATAGCAAATAATCCCATTTTCTATTAAATTTTGCTATTTTTCTTAAGTATTTTGCAAAATAGAGTTTAATATTTTTGAAATTATTATTTATTTTTCATTAGTTTAAAATCTTACAAAAGTTCTTCATGAAAAAGCGATCAAATATTTATGATATTTTGGCTTAATTTAATAATTTATAATTGTATAATAGCCTTGGAACGAAACAACGCGATCAGTTTCGATCGATATTGTGATGAATTCAACAGCTAAACATAATTTTTTTCGCAATAATTCGTTATTGTTTAATGCCCGATAATGCAATCAAATTATTGTTTTCAGCATTTTTCAATCATTATTTTTGTTTTTTTATTTACAACCGTTTTAACAAAATTTATAATAACTATCCTATGTATAACAATTTGGAACAAAATAACATACAATAGTTGGTTAAGACCACAAAGAACAAAATTGCCTAATTTAATAACGTTCTAGCCCTAATCAATACGATCCAAAAATATTAATACTTACATATTGCCTATAACCTTCTTATGAAAAAGGGAGGGTCATTTAATAAAAATCTTACATAATATTTTAGATAAGATTTGTACTCAATAAAATAATAAATACCCATAAATACATTAAAATTTACTGATTTGAATGCTTTTTATTTAGACTCATAATGATAAAGTACTCCAACATATCCGAAGTTTAAGAGTCCATAAAATCGAAATTCTAATTCATTTTGAAAAACCCTTTGGAGATTTTATTAATCTGATGAAATAATTTCATTTCGCGTTAAAATCATTTAGGCAATATTTGATAAACCAAAATTTGTTTCATAGTGTTATATTTCATTCTCATATACGATGAAAATGATTCTACTCAATTTGCTGCCTTTAGTTTAGGTTTTCTTTATATTTTCGATTAGCATTCAAGAAGTCGATTTTTCCAAAAAAAAAAAAAATCGAATTTTATTACTCATGAGTTTTAGTAGTATAATTTTCATACCAAAGTTATCACGAACCTTCAGAAGGTCGATTTCAACAGTTAGATTGTCTGGCAATTTTTAAAATACTATTGTGTATATATAAAGTATTCTCATTGTTCTATTTTGGTTTACTCTAATTAAATCTATATATTTATTTGTTTATTTCATAACCTTCCCTTAAAACAATAGCAAATAATAACAATAATATCTATTATTAATAATATGATATTAACAATAACATTTCATATATATCTGTTAATGTCAAATTCATAGCAAATTCTTTATTCAAGTATTGTTTGCTAATTTTTTATTTTACTCTATAATTAAGTTAAAATAAAAAGCTAAACCAATAAAAATTAAACTAAAAACTCTAGTTAAAGGTCAAGTGGATGGCAAATTTTTCACACTACAATAAATAACAGAAAACAATGTATGAATTAAAAAAACACACACATACACACTCACAACAATAATATAAACAAATTAGACAAAACAACAAATTACTTTAACTTAATATGTAGTAAAATAAATAAAAAAACACCTTTATGTGGCCTAAAGATAAAGTTAAATAAACAGTCTTTGCACCTTATACACTTTTTAAGCAGACAAACAGACAGACGGACAGACAGACGGACAGACAGAGATAAACAGACAAATAGAGGGTTTGAAATTACTAAACACATAAGTACATACTACTTACTAACTACTAAAAAACACTGACTATTTTAGTTTATATTAAATGAGTGTGTATATTTGTATTTTGCAACATATTAATTTTATTCACTTTAGCCGCAAGTACAACCAACCATTTTAATATAAGAGATCTTGATTTGTGTAAATTTCCTTTACCACCAGCAAGCAATTAAAAAAGGTCATTGTCACCATTTTTTGCTGTTGTCATATTTTCTAAACCAAAATTTGTTTGGTTTTTTTTAAGTTTATTGTAAATTGAAAACATGTTTATTTTACTTTGGTTGGTATTTTTTTTGGTGTTTAAAAGAAAATTGTCAAGTTTTCCTTACATGAATGAATAATGCAGTCAGAAATTTTACCTTACTAACCATAGATAGGCAGCATGAATGAAGTTGCTGGAATTTGGTTAAGTGGTTGCGAAAAAAGTAAAAAAAAAAAACAGAAATAAATAAATATTTGTGGAGTTTTTGTCAAATACTTATTTGTATTTGTATTATCGATATAAGGCGCTATTTAAAGCTTGTTGGAGATAGATAATAATGTAAATACTAAATGTTTAGCTATTAGGAGGAAAGGAAACTATTTCTACAGATAAGCAAAATTTATTCAAAAGATAGAAGTTAAATCAATAATTTTTTTAGACTCATGATTATATAATCTACCATGTCGTACAATCAATCTCTATTTCTCAAATCAGTGATACTACTAAGGCAGAACAATAAGATTCTGAAGATTCTAATTAAATACTTGTGAAGATCATTCTGATCAGTTTATTTACCATGTCATTACCACTGTGACCTCTATAATCTATATGGTATTTTGAAATTACTAACGGCTATCGATTTTAAATCAATATAGAAACTTGAACTTTTACTTAAGTTAAAATTAATGCAAATGATCATATACTACATTTCCATAAATGGGTGGAGTATTATGTTTTTGTGTTAATAAAAAATTATGAAAAAAATGCTCGGATCACCACCTTAGAGTATATCAATAACCTTAGAGTAAGAATCAATTTTAGGTTCGATTTCACGATGTCTGTCTATCCGTCTGGCTGCTTAGTAGTCTGGTTTTGAAGATATCTTAATGAAATTTGGAATTATTTTGTTACAAAGACGAAGCCTATTGACCACTAAAAATGTCCTTTCGGAATAGGGTTTTAAATCTGAAAAACATCTTAATAAAATACAGCTCAAATATATTTTTGATCTGTCATAGCTCACACATAAATGTATACCTAAATTTTATAGAAGTTTAAGTCAAACTTCTGACGTTCACATGAATCGATCCATTATTGACCAAAGGTCCCATATAAGACCGTCCCAGAAAACTTTGAAAATTACTTTGAAGCACAAACAGCTTTCAGGGGCAAAGAGTCATTCAACATTTTATTATACACAACATAAATATGAAGGAGGAGCGAAGAAATCAAAAATAAACAAAAAAAATCCCATGGCGAAAAGCTAGGGATTTTATTTGTTTAAACGGACTCACCAATACATTCAAATTTGTACTTCCTCTCTTTGTGCTGACCAATGGTAAAGATTATTATAGGGATAGGTTGGACCGACAACAACTTTCTGAGTTGTTTTTATACCTCTCTCTCTCTCTTAACATAATATTTTGGACTTAACCATTACACTTCTAGTATCTACAACTGGATCAAATTTGGACTTATTAGCAGGTAAATCACAAATATGCTGTAAAAAAGGGTTTAATACTCATTAACGTGAAAATATGCACTTAAAAAATAAAACAAAATTATTTTTTAACAAGAATTATGTTTTTCAATGAAATAAATGTTTTATTAATATTTTAGTTAAACTCTTTTTATTTTAATGTTATAAAATAAGTCAAAATTGAAAATTATCACCTGTGTCGAAATTTGATTCCCCACTTTTTCATTATATCACATTAAAACGTTATTGATCTTCCATCTAATTCAATCTAATTCTACACATTATGACTAGTTCATAAATGATCAAAATTATCATATGCTTTCATTAAAAAAAAAGGTAATACGTCCTCTATATTACATTTCAAAAATAGCTTTAGTGAATAACAATTAAAAATGACATAAATAAGATCAATTAATCTGTTTTTAAATCAACAGTCTTGTTGCTAAAAGTTAATAAAATGGTAGCCATTAAATTTTAATACAATTTAATAAAATTTTAAATACCAAATGATTTTGGTTTTCTTATTTTTTTTTTTATATAAAATAAAATTTGAAAAACATGCTTTGAGGAATAAAAAACTTATCCTCAAAATGTCAAATTATGCATTAAAAATAACAAAATATGTTGAAAATATGCACTAAAAATCGCTAAATGCAAAAATATGCCATTAAGTGTAAAATATGCAAAAATATGTACTTACAAATTAGTGCCAAATTATAATATTAAATTCAATACAGAAATTTAGTTAGCAATTGAATATATTTTTAGATATTTTCAGAATATATTTATTCATACCAAAATTCAGCTGTAGAGGATCCAACAAAGTATAGATTTACGTCATTTTCATTGGATGTATAACTCACATTTCAAAAATTAATTCTTAGGAACCAATCGGATTCTGGCTTCCATAAGTACGAAATTGAAATGATATTCAAGGCTCAAGTTTTATCTGCAATACTTTTGGAGGCTTCAATTATTATTACTCTTTTGTATGATGATCTAGTATTACATTCTTAACACATTGAGATATGTCCAAATGTGGAGGTATCCATGGGGAAGTAGAAAAGTCATTAAGGTAGAAAGAAGAATCGATTAAATAGTATTTCTAGTGTTAGTTAATTATGTGATGTTATTTTTCGTTTTATAAAATTCAGCTATAGCTATGCTGATCCAGTCATTCTCCGTATTAACAAAAGCGTTTCAAAAAATTCATAGAAAATTTTGTTTCTTTTTGTTTTCATTGCTTTTAAAAATTATAAAGAAAAAGGTGTGTTTTGTTGTGGTGTTTTCATAAAGATATTGTCGCAGTTGTTTTTAACTTTTTTTTTCTGCACAAACATTGATACATATACTAACCAAAGCACTGTGGGCCAATAATAGTAAAACTTAAACAAAGACTTTATAGAAAAAATCTTGTAGTCTTTTAAAAATTCTAAAAAAAATAAAATTATGAGAATTATAAATTATTTAATAGTTTCGTAGTTATTTGAGAACTAAGAGAACTAAAATCAGCTCGCATATCTCTATAAACATATTTACTTAGTAATATTATTAATAGGTTAGGAAAAGTAATAATAATAATAATAATAATAAAAATTGTCCATTATCAGAAGTAAATCCTAAATCAACGTACTAGTCTCTGTATTTTGTATAAGCTTAGACAACGCTCTATTATTTTCTTTAGTGGACTACGATTAAGGAGTGAGATCGAAAAAATCTTAACAAACGCTTTTCCTCTTAACTTTTTTCGAAAGCAATATTAAATTTATTATTATTACTTTTTTTTGATCTAGTTATCTTTGAAAAATTTTTTGTGTTTAATCAAAATGAGTGAAGAAAAAGAAGTATGTGCTAAAATTATTAAAAATTTAAAAAAGTCAAAATTGGTCTTAAAAAAAATTGTCCAAAGAAATAAATAGTATCAGGAGAATTTTACCATTGATAGGAAACCCGGTTCGGCAAAAAAATAAAAATAAAAAGATTCACATGATATTGGGAAGGCCAAGAAAATTTAAAGTATATTGAAAAGATATCCAAACATATCTGGTAGAAAAGCAGCCCGGTTAGCTCAGTGCTCTGACTATTTGGAGCGAAAAGTTAAAGTCAATGCGGGCTTGAAAACATACAAAGTCCAAAAAGTTCGAGACAGGAATGCTGCAAAAAAAAAGCAGACAAAATTTTCTAAAAAAAATTCCTGGTACTGCAAGCTTTATGCAGTTGTGGCAAGCTTTATGCAGTTGTGGCAAGCTTTATGCAGTTGTGCCAAAAGAAGTACGTTTTTTGTTACAGTGGCCTCTATAAATATCGAAATATACATCAAAGAATGTTTGCTAAAAAGGCTTAATGTGTCGACATATTTTTGGCTCGATTTAGCATCATGTCACTACGTTAAGAAAGCTCTGGGGCAATAACATAGTTTTTTTTTACCAAGAGAGGTCAATCCTCCAAATTGTCCGGAGCTAAGACCATTGCAGATATATTGGGCTCTTGTGATAATAGAATTAAAGAGCACAAAAAAACTGTTCCAAAATATCGAAGATTTTAAAAGCAGATGGACAAGCTGTTCCAAAAAAGTGAATGAAACAACTATCAAATCCCTAATGGAAGGGTTACCAAAAAGGTCCACGAGTTCATAAGTAGTAGTTAGAACTATAAAAGTTATATTTTTCTGTGACCTGTAATATAATATCAATTACATTAAAAAAAATCAAAACTCTACGATCAACCGTTTCCAAATTATTGAATTTTACATATGTTAAAAGTTCTTCGATCTCACTCCTTATTTCAAAATCTACGTAATTATTAATTCTAAATTTGTAATATATCCGTCCCACTGCGCAAAATTGCACACTTGTTTCTTGTATTTACAAATAAATACACATAACAAGTTTATATGTACTGCAAAAAAAAAAAAAATTAAAATAAAAAGAAATGCAAAGTTGTCAAGTTTTTCATTGATATTAAAAGACACACTTGATTTTATGGCAAAAACTAGGCAAAAAACAACAAAATTTTTATACAAATGAAATCAATAAACAAATATTATAGATAAGTTAAATTGTTGTTGTTTTTAATTTATATATAATTGTACTAATACTACACAGAAAAAAAAATTATTATCTTATATTTTGCAATTAACACAGTTGTTTCATTTTACATCAAAATTTAATTAATATATTTAATTAAATTTGAATTAAAACTTAATTAAAAAGTAAAAATAAAATAAAAGAATTAGTAAAAATAAAATTCAAGTGTTTTTTTTCTCATTTAATTTTTTAATTCATAAGAAGTGCAAATTTAATTAATTAATTTATTTTGGTGATTGGTGACTTTTCTCTGTGTAGTGTGATTATGACTAAAGACTAAAGGCGAATTTAATGAAAGTGAAAATTTATATACTCACTATCTCTATAAATTAAACAAAAATTGTATTATTTTTTCATTCGATGAAAATCTCATATAATTCTAAAATGCTTCTTTAGAGAAGTTTCTAAACCAGTACTAAAAATGCCGTATGAAATACTTCCACAGGCATTTTTAGTAAAACTTGAAATTGTTTCTTTTTGTGACCTTAGTTAAGTTAAGAATCGAGGAATTTTTAAACTAATAAATCTAAATGATCCTAATTGAAGTTAGAAATCATAAAGACGTACTAAATTTGTTTTTTATACCCTATGCCACCTTAGGTGGTTGGGATATTATGCGTTTGTTCTGATGTTTATAATGCACAGAACATATCATCCAATGCACACCTTAAAGTATACAAATCGACTCAGAATCACTTTTTGAGTCGATCTAACGATGTCCGTCAGTCCGTCTGGATGGCTTGCCAATCTTGATAATAATTCAATGCAATTTGGCACGTTGGATTTTCACAATGACACAAGGATGACGCCTATTGAAATTGCTTATGATCGGTCCATTATTTCACCTAGCCCCCAAACAAATGTCCTCCTGGAATAGGGGTTTAAAGATCATAAATGCCTTAAATATAACAATATTGTAATGAAATTCGGTATAAGAAAGTTTTGTATAAGTATCAAATTTCATGAAGATCGGTCCATAATTGACTATAGCTCCCATATAAAACCCTCTTCCGAAAATCACTTTAACGTGCATAAATCACATACACATGTTGGTATAAAATTTATATTCGACACAAATAAGTTTTATATAAGTAGAAATCACAGTGACAAAATTTATGAGGATCGCTCTATAATAGCCCATTTTCGGGAATCACCCTAAAGTGCATAAATTCACATAAATGTTAGTATTAACGTAATATTCTGTATTCGTGTATTTTATTTTACACTTAGTAAAAGTATCGGACCACAATTGTTCACATGTTTAATATAAGACCCCTTCAAGAACTTTGATGGACATACACAATGGTGTGGGGTATCATATGGTCGGGCTTGACCGACTATATCTTTCTTACTTGTTTTTTTCTAACGTTTAAATTTTTTTTATAAATGTATCAAGAGATATACAATTTTACTCAGAAGATTTTAATGGAAGTGAAAAAAAGATTATGATATGTCTTAACCCTCAAATATATATTTTTTTTTTTTTTTTTTTGGTATCTGAACTTTTTTATAAGCGATAGATATAACCCCGATAATAACTGATGTTAAAAAAGCCCTATACGATTTGGTTTGTCTTTTGACTTTGATTTTTGATTCGGGTAGTTTTTCCTAAAGAGTCCTATGAGATTTTGTAGCAAATTTTTATCTTATTGCTATCGGTGCCCACCATCCAAAAATATGCTTTGGTATTCATTTTGTCATTCCCTTTATAACATATTGAAATATTCTTCTAAGATCGCATAAAGTATAAATGTTCTTGGTCCTCGTGAAATTCGAGGACAATGTAGCTAGTATTTCTGTTAAAAGCATGATAGTGTCCGAGTCAGTACACTTAGGGGTGTTCCTTTGACTTAAATATTCACCTTCGATTAGGTTTATATGATATTAATGAACTAAATGGACTAAATAGGTTCATAATATTAATCGAAAATGCAATCTACAGAAAATTAAAAAAAAATTTTGGACAAAGATTGGTACGCTCGGTGTGGAGCAGAATAATTCTTGAGTACTATAAGCCATAAAATCGAATCAAAAACAGGTACGAAAACAAAATTCAAGAATAAATATAAACAGGAAAAGTAAAATTAAGGTGAAATTTTTAATGAACATTACGTTTATATAAATTGATAAATTTTACTAAAATTAAATAACTTTCCTTCGAGAAATTTTAGACAGATGGTGCATATTATTTAAATTTAAGCTAAGAGATAGTTAAAAGTTCAACTTTAAAAGCAGTGATTTGGAATTATTATAATTATTAGATTCATTGCTATTGAAGCTATTTTTCTTCTACGCCTAATAATAAAATCTACTTCTTTTCGTTTCTTCGGAAAGTTATTATTTGACGGTTTAAACATTGAAAACATTGAATATTTCTTAGAAAAAAAATAAAAAATAACATTTGACGATTAGAAAGTCTTATTTATTTTTAATAACTTCCATTCAATATAGTATAAATTTTAAATAACAAGTACATAAAGCAAATCATTGTATTCAGACTAACTGATAATGCTTTATGTATTTATAAAATACATTAAATTAAATTGTATTCTTATGACATGAGTTTAAGAATACAAAATTTCTATAATATGTACATTAGACTGCGCCAAAACTTACCGACTTTTGAAATGTGACCGTAATTCCCCCTAGAATGGTCATTACAAATGTAAAAAGATGTTTTGTGAAATATTAGTGAATTCGGATATCGAACCTGAATTTTGTATAGTGCGTTTATATGATTAAAATATGACTTTTTTACAGTTTTTGATAAATTTAAAAATGTTAAATAATCGTAATCTAGGCATAATTATCTTTTAAATAAGATATAAAAAGAAAAAAATCGATTAAAAAATGTTTATTACGAATTCCCCAGACAATTAATATGTTTTACACCTCTTGTGTAAGGAGTGTACAAATAAATTTTAAATTTTTTGAGAAATGTTTAAACAAAATGCTATTTTTAATTAAATTTGAGCCACAATTACTGAAAAATATATTTCTGTTTTCGCAGGATAATCCCAACCCCTTTCCATGCTCGGTTAGAAAATATTAACATTTTCAAGATTGTTTCAAAACTCCAATTTCAAACTTCTAAAAATGTTATTCAACAAATTTCAAAAAAAAAAAAAAAAAAAAAAAAAAAAAAATCTAATAGGACGATGCACGTTTATAGACAATACTTCAAAATAATTTAAAAAAAGAATTAGGTTCATACCTTGTATTACTAAGCCGTACCTTCGATTTTAAATTTTCAGATTTCGGCAAAAAGACATTTTTTGCAGTTTTTTAGTTATAAAGTATTTTTTTTTTTTTTTAACTGATATTCAGACTAAACTGAATTCTTAAAATAAGATAATACATATCTTAAAAATTATATTCTGAAGTTTTTAGAAAAAATGCACAACGATACTCTTTAAAACGCGAAGTTCAAAATTTGGTATATTTGAAAGTTTTAAGGAAAAAATAGCGAAAACTTATTTATTTTTATCTGGATATAACCGAAAGAACTTTGTTTATATTAGCCGTAAAAAAGCAAATTTAACCCTTAACAGAGCATTTTTTAAATGCTCCTATTGTTTAATATTTGTAAAGTAAATTTTATTAATATCATAAATAAAGAAAACGATAATTACTTTAATCTGACATTGCATCGAAATCTAGACAAAAAACTAATTTTTAATAATTTTTACTTAAAAATTTTAAATATTTCAGATTTTGACTTTTGCTGAAATCCGCAAAATTCAAATAGAAGGTACGGATTAGTGACCCAGCAAAAAAATTGTAATTTTCGGTAATGGCAACTACTTATTAAAGTAGTTTCTCAGTAATGAAGTGTCATTATCATTTGCCTACTCTGTATTATATAAATAAGTACTCAATAGTATAATAGAACGGTAACATTGCAATTACATGGATGAGTTGGCTAGAGCGCTGGATTAGCAACCAGAAGGTTGTTGGTTCAACCCCATTCTGATGCTGTTAGTTATTTATAACAACATGTCTAAAAAGATATTTTATAATAAAAAGTTTTTGTCACTTAGAAAATTAAGTGCGTCAAGTTCAAATCTCACAGACGGCAATTTTTTTTTTGTTTTTTTTATATTTTTATTTTCGTTTAGGTACATATTTTTGAGTATCCCCAGAGTCTAAAAATAACTACATGAATTTGTGGACAACTCGAACAAAAATAACTAGTTATTCAGGCAAAAAATAAGTAGTTTATTTTTGTTTCCAATTATACCTGCTAGCTTACCAGGAAAGCAAAGTTTTTGCTGGGCATATAAGGTATTGACCTAATTCTTTTTTAATTTTTTCCTGAAGTATTGTCTATAAATCTGCATAATTTGATTCGTACTTTTTTTAAATGTGTTTAACAAAATTTTACACAATATCTTTTTACATTCCAATGAACGATTCTAGGGGGAGTTACAGTCAAATTTCAAATGTCGGTAAATTTTGATGCAGTCTAATGTACATATGTATGTAGTATAAAAAAAATACAAATAACTTTTTGTTTTTTATTATATTTTAACTTTTAAGAAAAACACATTTCTTAAGGCGTTAATTTTTTTTAATAAATTTTTTAAAATTCTTATTAAAGATAAGCAAAAAAAAAACTAAACAAATGTGTAACTAATTATCACGTTTTAAAATCATTTTGTGGTTTAAAAAAATTAACAATGTTCTGATAAATATTCACACATAAAAATTAAAATTGATGCAAAAATAATTTTATGCTGCTGTTGTCGTTGAATGACTTTAATTGTTCTCTAATATTTTTTTGTTTTATTTATAAAATAGTTGTTGTCTCAATCAGTATTTTTAAGTAGGTTTTGTTTTTCGCCGATTAATTGCTGGAGATTATGGTGGTAAAAAATTTTATATACATATATTTTTTTTTTTTCTTTATAGAAGTATATTTGCTATATACACACATACATTATTAATTAATGTTTATGTCAAATAAGAAATACTATAAATTGTATAAATGCTGTTCATTTTATAACCTTGAAAAATATTCTGAACTGCTAAAATCATTTTAAAACATTGATTCTTAACTATTAAAAGTGGTTCAAAACTGTTTTTTTTTTAATTTATATTTTAAAACGAGTTTTGTTTTTTTCTCTACGTTTAAACAGTATGAATTAAAAATGTGCATAATTGATGATTATTTTTGGCATCAACGAAAGTGTTTTAATACTGATATTACATCTGAAGGTTTGTTTTAGGAAAATTATTAATTAATATATTAAATGATCAAGTTTATAATATTATAATCCTGTTATACGCGAACTATCTTATGCATTTGATTTAGTAACTTTAACAAAAATATCAAAGTCTTGTATTTTTGTCCGAAGAGTCCTCATAAGGTTTAATTTTTATTTAAAAATTATATTTTCTTTAAAAAATTTATATTAAATTATACGCTATTTTTTCCTTAAATTTAAGTGATAAATCTTAAATGCTTTTTTTTTTCTAAATAATTTAATTATAATAATTTATTTTTATTATTGCTCCCATTCTAATTTGTTTATATTGTATTAACAAACAAATTAAAAAAACCGCTTTTAAATCAGGTCATACATTTAAAATTCAAAGTACTAAACAACATTTCAGCATATTTTATTTTTATTATTTTGTAATTTCATACCTGTCTTTTTAATTATACCCACTTTTTTCTCAAAATAATTTCAATTAAATTTCATACACTCATAATTTTCTATTATTTTATTTTGTCTACAAATGCTCCTCATATTTCACCTTCCGCATTTCTTTGCTTCAATTAAAATGAAAAAAAAGCAGTAAAAAATATAATTTTCATAGAAATATTATAATTTTTTTTTTTTTTTTTTAACATTAAAAAATTTTATTACGTTTTTTAACAGACAAAACTGCAATAAAATTATAAATAACGCATAAATTGCAATAAGAAAAAAAATTATATAAAATTTTTCTTAAAAAGCAAAACAATTAAATATTTTGCATAAAGAAATGGTTGAGATGTTAGTAAATAATTTTAATTATTTATATTAAAAATTTAAGTTTATAAGAAAAACAAAATGCTAAAATTATTTCAAATACTACGAATGTTGATCAGGGCCAGAAATTCTCTCTATTGTCTCTATTGTCATAAAGACAAATTCTCCTTTTCATTTACAACTACCAAAAAGTCCCAAGTCCAAAGAAAAATAGAGTCTAATAAAGTTATTGTCAGCGGCTGATTTAAAATACATCAGTGTTGCCTTACAATCGCCTTGAGAAAAGAAAAAGGGTACGATTAATACAAATAAAAACAATTTTTAAAAAAGTCACAATTTTCAAAAAAAAAAAAAAAAAAACATTTAAAAAATTACGATTTTCTAAAAAAAGTAACAATTTTAAACAAAAAAGTATTAAATTTAAAAAAAAGTATCAACTAAAAAATGTACTTGTTAATACAGTGCAATCTCGATTTTCGCGACTAATTAAAAACCAGACCAGTCCCGAAACCTGAATTTTCGCGAAAACAGAACCCAAAATTTTATTGAAAAACTTTATGTAATTTTTACAATTAGAATTATTTTTTATTGATGTATTTACATTTTAAAAATTTTTAAACAAATTGGAGATTTTGAGTTGCTTTTTTGGAAAAATTATTTTTTAAAATAATAGCTGAATCATGTAGTTCATATAGTGCTGTTGTCGGCTTATCATTTTCCAAAGCCCATTTTATGCATATGTTTATCGATGTTATACAATCGTCCACTTTAATTTTGTTTTTTTCATGACCACTATCGTCTAAATCCTCCGATTCCGTATCTGATAATTCCATTTGCTCCTCATTACTTTCCACATGAAATTCTTCCCATATTAAGAGATGTATCTACACAACAAATAGCACGAATAGACGAACAAAATTGAAGATCAAAATCATCTAAAAAGGTTAATATACCAAAAGACGGGGATTTCCCTTTTATATAGATGTTGTAATCAAATTAAAAAAAAACAGATAAAAGTCGCTAAAATGATTAAGATTAGTTTCAGGTAGGTTAAACATTTTTGATAAGTGTCCATGTAATTTTTTTACGTAGGCGTGATTCAAACTGAACAAATCTAATACTGTTATTTGCTTTGTTTATTTTTTTAATAAAATTTCCCCATTTTTTTAACTAAATTATATTAGTTAATTTTTTTTGGTGTCTCTAATTACAATTTTTTTTAATATTATGAAAAATGGCTGATTAATTTTGGTTAATATTGATTTTTTCCCTTAAAATCGTAAATTTTATTAATTTTTAAGTACTTTTATATCACAGCATAACTTACTTGATTTGAGCTTTTTGGTTAAATACGAGTTTTTAACTGACAGTTCTTTTACTATAAACCCTGCTTAACCCTAAATATTGGTAACTTTGTAAACAAATGATATTTAGGTCATGGTCAAAATCTGAAACCGTTCAATTTTACTATTAAAAACTCTCAATATGAATATACTTAATTTCAAAATCTGAAAACTGCTGCTTGCTACTGGTCTTAATTTCATTTAAAACAAAACTTAACCCATTTCCGACCACTACCCGATACCGTTAAGATAAATTGATAAAATTTGGTATGGGGTCTAATTTAGTAACTTTGATCATAAAATTGGATAATTTGGGTATCTAGCTATTTTAGTTTCCGATATTTAGGGTGTTGCGAAAACGCATCAATGGTCAATCAGGGGTATGTTGTTACGCTTATATAAGAACTAGATGTTTTAACAAATTGTATGAAGAAATGTGTTTTATTTGCCATTTCGATTTAGTTTTATAATTATTTTACAATTTGTATATTAAATATATCTAGTGTGAAACCGTAAAATTAGAAGTGGACCATTCCAGTGGAAATTTAAAGCATTTAAATAATTAAGTCAAAGCTTTAAAGAATTTGACGGTGTAAGACCAAATAATTTCTTATAGTGAGTAACATATAATTATTCTTTATAAAATGTTACACATTGAACATTTGGAATATTAAGAAGCACAGTATTTAATTAACTAATTGTGCATTATCTCAATTAGCATTTAGATATGGTCGTCGTTAACGCAGAACCTTGGCGCCTTCATACAGGCGCCCTAATCCGATTTTTCTTTTTTATTTCCAGCTGCCTCATAGACCATTTTCAGTTCTTGCAATTATGCAACAATTTTTGTCCGCGTTCACCGTGGAATTGATGCAATTAATCGACAATGGCACCACTATGTTTCGCTTCAAATATTAGTTAAATCAGTTCTGTAGATCCTGGAAGATTATCATATACAGTGGTACATAGTCTGATGTATTCCAATTGAAACCTGATTTCCATAACTTGAGCATTATCCGATCAAAGAATAAAACATAGTTTACTGTGGACACCATAGAATACAACTAGAAGTTTATGTGAGAGACAAAAACCTAATTTAGTTGTCAAAAACTTAATTTATGCAACAACAAAATACACGTAGTCACATATATTTTGTTTTTGTGTTTTGATAAATATGAGTAAATTTTTTGAAAATTTAGTTTGAACTGCCTCTCACATAAACTTCTAATGATTCTTGCATCATACTCCCAATATTCCTCCGGGTATTGTCTTCTTGCCAGTTTAAATAAATTATTGTTTGTATAATACTTTGTATAATTTTAACACCTCTTAGCATTTGTTATAGAAGAAATTCATTTTAAAAATTATGAAATATTTTTATTAAAAAAAAAAAAAAATGTACAGTAATGAAAAGAGGTAATAAAGATTACAATTTTTATGACCTTTGCGGGAAATTATTATCCCTTTTCAGCAAATTTAAAATATTGAGCAATAAAAATCAATCGGTTTCACTCATTCATATTTTGTATATTTCAGAAAAGTCTTCGAATATCATATTCAGTAATTTATTATTCCTTTAGAAAATACACTATATTTACAGGTAGCATTGATATTTTATAGAAATTTCGTGGTCAGCAATTGTAAAAAAATATAAAGTAATACAATTTTGTAAGGCTAGAGTACAAAAATTTCAATTGCACATGTAATCTTAAGTCCAATAAATCTTATTAGTTTATCAAATACATTTCTTTTAAATATTTTCTATTTTGTTTTGCATAATATTAACATTATACTTTAACAATTTTCATGTTTTAGGTGCGCCACCTTGCGCAAATATAGTTAAAAATCACTACGCCTAATTGACGTTTTCGCAACACCAATTTTTAGGAGCTTGGTATTCCTATCCCACTAAATTACTTTTATTTATTTATTTTTTATTTATTTCAATTCACAGTAATATAGAAAGCCTTCTTAGGCCACTAAATATATATTACAAAGATTTACTCCTGAATAATGATATATTAAATATTAAATAAAAACTATAAAAATTAATTTCACTCATATTCAATACTCCAACTCAAATGGCTCTCCAGCCAGAATATATAATAATACAACAAACAAGTAATAAAGATATAGTCGGTCAAGCCCGACCATAAGACACCCCACACCATTGTGCATGTCCATCAAAATTCGTGGATGGGTCTTATATTAGACATGTGGACAATTGTGGACCGATACTTTTACTAAGTGTAAAATAAAATATATGAATACAGAATATTAGATTAATAATAAAATTTATATGAATTTATGCACTTTAGGATGATTTCCGAAAGTGGGCTTATATGGGAGCTATGGTAAATTGTGAAGTGAACCTCATGAAATTTGTCATATATATATATAAAATTATATAAAATTTATTTGTGTCGAATATAAACTTAATACTAACATATATATGTGATTTATGAACGTTAAAGTAATGTTTGGAAGAGGATATTATATGGAAGTTATGGTCAATTATGGACCGATCTTCATGAAATTTGGCACAAGAATTGATACTTATTCAAAACTTCCTTACACCGAATTTCAACATCAAAAAGAAAGTCACACATTGCGAACCACTTACCACAATAATAAAAATAAGCTATAGAGTTGCCAAATAGCTTATTAGTTTTAAGCGAAATGCATTATTCAAAAACAAAGGCTCTAATTCTAGGAATAATAATTTGCGGATTCCTAAAATAATTTGAAAAGGTGAACACTGATCGAAGCTGTAATGGACACCCAGTTTTAATAACTTTAAAAAATATCATCATATTACGATATGAAATAAAATTCTTAAAAGAACAACCCAAAAATTGTTTAATATATTCTGAGATAAGCGTTCGACGAGAAACATTGTATACATAACGAACAATCATATTCATAATACGATTGAGCCTTTTAATGCTATAAGACTTTGTACCGCATATTACTTCCAGATCATACAACATATGTTGTATGATCTGGTAGTGCATGGGCAACTAAATACCTCGTCCGACAAGGTAAATAAACGACAAGAGAATAAAGTCTTTGTAAAATATCAACAACCTTAAAAATAATTCGATCAATATGGTAATCAAATAACAAACGCCTGTCAAGATATGTACCTAAACATTTCAATTTATCTACAAAATTAACTGAAGAGCCATCAACAACAATTCACAAAATCAAATCAATTTTACCAAATACAATTGCCTTTGTTTTAGAACTTTTAACTGTCAAAACGAGTATTAAAAGACCATTGTAAGAAACGAGCTATAGAATATTCAATATTAGATTGCATTACATTACCGTTATCAAAAGCTGTTCGAAATAATAGCATGACATCATCTGCAAATAAATAGAATTTACAAACATTCGTATCAACAAGGTTCGGAAGATAATAAAATAAACAGAAGTGGGCCTAATATCGAACCCTGAGTAATACCTAATTTAAATGTTAGAAAATTGGAATATATACCAAAAATATCCACAAATTGGAGCCTTTCACTTAAGTAAAAAAGAATAAGCTTTTGTCATATTTTGAATATTTTCTTATCTTTTGATGATTTGGCTATCGTTTTGAAAGCTCATTTAGATATTGTGTACAATATTTCCAATTATTTTTTAAATTTTAAAAAAAAGCTCTATTTTATAGACGTTTTTTTTTTTTTTTGACACACTACCAGGGGGTACAAATTCCGTGGAGTTCCAATTTCCTTCTTAATTTATTTAATCAACATACCAAACTAAATATATATGTATAAAACATTGTCACCAACCTTATACTAATAAGTAAAGTTATTGATGCGAAAACGCAACAGTGGTCGAAAATGGGTTAACCAGTTTTAGTTTTTTTTCGTTTTTATTTCATAATTACTAACTAACTTCAAATCATTTATCATTTACTTCCACAGCAATTATTACATAGCAATTATTCAAATGGTGATGACCATATTAAAGACAAAAATAATGTTCATATTTCCTCTATTTTAAGGTGGTTAATACTTTATTTTAAGCTTTTATTTAAACAAATTTACTTGTTATTTTCTTCAAATAAAAAAATAATAATAAATTTCAAAAAGAAAAAAAAAACATTGTTACTTTCACTTAAAACCCCAAAACATTAAATAGCATTTTAAGGTACTTTAACAAATTAACAAAAAACAAATAAATATTCAAAAAATAGTTACATTTACATAAAAAAAAAACAACCAACATAACAGAAATTACATATTACTTGTGGTATTTGTATTTAAGCAAAAAGTTGCCTTGACCTTTGTAGATAACAACAACAACAAAATTTCACTTTCAACTTTTTCTTCCACCACAAACAAAGAAAAAACACGTGTATAAAAAAACTGCCATAAACAGAAAGAAAAAAACCCACAAAATTCTATTGTTTACTTCCGTTTTCCGTTTGAAGTAAAAATGTTTGTAAGTTTTGTAAAAGTGTCCACCTGCGAGTGAAAAATATACAAAAAGTTTTAATATGTTTAAGGCTTTTTTAACTTTTGGTGGCAAGTTTTGTGGTGATTTTTTGAGGTAAAAAATATTGTTGCCTTTCTTACCTTAGCGGTAAACAAGGAAAGTATTTAACATTATGAGATGAGTTTATTGTTTTATTACCTAACATTTTTTCTTGATTGCATCATTATGCCATTATTTTAAATTATACAATTTCTTTTAATGGATTTTGTGGCTTGTCTATTAAAACTGAGCGATTACAAAGTAAATTATTTCTTTTTTCTACTACGGAAGAAATGTTATGTTTTGCAAATGTCATTGCAAAAGTTTGATTTTTAATGCAGAATTTTAGATTAAAATATGACAACTCTATAGTTCAAAAATTTTGTAACTCGTAAATCCAACAATCTGGCTGCCAAATTACAACTCATAGAAAAACTTAAAATCACTATTCGGTTATCCATTCCACTCTCCTATTCCTTTTTATTAAAGTACAAAAGAGAATATGAGAAAAACCTTAATTTGTCCCCAAGACAAACCATACAAAAACTAATTACAATCGACAAAAAAATTCTATTTATCTCCATGTTTTAAAGTTTTCATTTTCATCAGTATCCTTAAATAAGTTTGCAATCGTAAATTGCCTTGTGGTCTCTGTTTAGCGGTACCACACAGAGAAAAATGTACCATATACGTGTAGAAATCGATAACATTTAGTGTCAATAGTGAGTCGAATCCGTATGTGTTCAAATTCAACGCTGCGTGTTCAAATCATTAACTAAAATTGATACCGCATTGATGTCAAGTTGACACCATTCCAGTGTTGAATTACGAGTATTAAATTGCATTGTGTTATCTATTTTGTGTATTTAAAATTTGTAAACGAACGATACCAAGAAGCCGTAAATTATCAATGTGAATGTAAACTTTGATTTGAAGTTTTTACTTTAATGCAAATAAGAGTTTGTGTACTGTAATTACAACACTATTTTCTTTATCGCTACATCCTTCAACAGTTCTCATTTAAGTCTCGGTGAAACTTAAAAAATTCTAAATTATCTGATTTCCATAAACAAAATTGATCAAATTTATTTCTCACTAAAAAAAATTTGTAATCGTTGGTCCATAATTTTTAACTACATCCCATATAAGATTTTATATAATATAGCGTATTTTCTTTATCGCTACATCCTTCAACAGTTCTCATTTAAGTCTCGTTGAAACTTAAAAAATTCTAAATTATCTGATTTCCATAACCAAATTGATCAAATTTATTTCTCACTAAACAAATTTTGTAATTGTTAGTCCATAATTTTTAACCATATCCCATATAAGACTTACTAAATTAAAGGGTCATAAATCTCCTACAAATAATTGAGGTTTGATCAACGGTTCCGAAATGGTGGCAATCAGGTATGATCGTTATGATTTCATTTTGAAAGGATCACTCCTTAGGAGTAAGAATGCTAGAACGAAATTATTGAGATCAGAGAACAGATCCAACTTATATGTATGTAATAAGGTCACTAAGTATGGTTTGAGTTCACTAGAAAACATTTTGTGAAAGGAAGAGAAACCCAGCCCCGTAGATCACAAGTTCCCTCAATAATTTATCTCGCGGACTCTTTTAGGAATTTTTAATTTTTCCGCGAATCACTAGACATATTTGAACTCTTTAATGAGTAAAAAATGTTTGTAGAGTTGCCAAAAAAATATATATATTGGTATATCGTTTTTTATTAAAATTGAATGTTTATTTCAAGCATAAGGTGTAACGTAATTTATTATTTTCCATCGGAAGCTATGACTTTTCCCAACTTTCTAACAATTTATGAATTCCATTTCAAAACCATTTCATAAATTTTGAGACAAGAAACGTATCAACCCAGCCTTTGATATCTTGCTGTGAAGTGAAGTGTATTTTATCTATCTGGATCGATAGATAAATGATCGAACGAAAAAATAGTAGTCAACAGTCCTTTTTTCATTCAATGTTCTTTTCATACCGATCAATTGCGTTCGGCACAGATCTCTCGTGCTCGTTTCATTCTGGTGACACATTAAATACATAGCACTATCTGGACTCTATGGTTCTTCGGTTTTGGTATCGATGCTTGGCCTGTACTTTGGATTGTCATATTGGATTCACCTTTCATAGCGCGTAATAATTCTATGCAGAAACGATTTCGTTTTGTGGGGCTGAAGCAGCATTTGAAGCATTAAAAATCACCTATTGACATCTCTTGTCTCTAAATCGCGTGGCACCCCTTTTCCTTGCTTTTGGATGAATCCAAGTGCTTTAAAAACTTTCAAATTGCTACTTGTTCTACTGCCAATGGTTATATGCAAAGCCTTCAATTCTTTATTTTCAACATTTTTTCGCACATCGAATTACCACTAAATCAACTAAACCACTAATGACAAGTTGTCTCAGCTGGAACACCAAAATATGATGGCTTTCTGCATCGGTATTCTTAAAAAAAATACCTAGCAATAAAATAAATCTTCTCAATCACACTTCTATTATTTATAAAATATTTTAATAACATTCAATCCGCTTTGAAGCAAAGATCAATTGGTTAGATCAGAAGTTGTTGATTTAATAATCTATAAGAATAATTACAAGCAGTGTCGTCTACATGGAGGTGGAGATTGATGGTTAAATAGTTTAAAATAGGAGGGTATCATGAACACCCTTGTACTTATCTGATGGTCAATTTCAAGTATGTTCTCCTCGCACTTACAAAAGTTTTATTTTCAGATATGCTTTGAGGCAGACTCCAAATTTGTAATATTGTAGTTTCGATATTACGTTCTACGAAAGACTTCCTTCGTTTTCTAATAAAGAAGATGTAATGATCTTCATTAAGCTCAATGCAAATCCAACAGTATGATATCAAAGTTTGAATCCTTCCATGTCACCCAAGAAGAAACTGCTGTGCCAACGTTATGTTCTATTTCTTGACATTCGTTTTCCCAAGATGATGGTATATGTAATTCAAAATAAGTGGGATGAAGTGTGATCTGCATATACCTTTGTATATTATCCTCGTGCACATGTAGGTCTTTTGTGGTATGCTTCGGTGGAGAACTCTACCATGTAATGTTAAATATTGGTTGCACTGGCCTCTAGAGAGGAACAGATAAGTAAATTATATGATATAATTCTTGAATGATTGTATCATCGTTTCCTCATGAAAATTGTAAAGTAATCTTCATTAAACTCTTTTTATATCGAAACATCATCTTCTGCCATTATTGATTCGTATTCTATTAAGCATGCTGCAAAAAAAAAACACAAACACACACACTCCAGAATTGAAACAAATTACTAAAAGGAGATTTCATCTTTCATTCCGGAAGGAAATCTTGTGTTAGCATTACGTTCTATTACACAATCGATAGTACCTTCGTTTCCTTATTTTGATTGATTGTTTTGTAACCTTCATCAATCATATTATGGCTGTACCACATAACAACTTAATTAAATTGCAACTCTTGTTTGTTAAGAAATCTAACCGATATCACAACAATATCAACATATATGAAACCTACTGCAGATTATTAGCAGCATTTTAAAACAAGTAAGAAAGAAATAGTTGGTCAAACCCGACCATATGATACCCTACATTATTCTGTATGCGTATCAAAATTCGGAGAGGGTTTTATATGGGACCTGTGGCCAATTGCTGACCGTTACTTGCATTAATAGTATTGTATATTTCTATAAAACTTACTTATGCATTATATTATTAAGGTGATTCTCGGATGTAGGTCCTATATGGATGATATGACCAATTACAGTCGATCTCCGTGGAATTTATCACACAGATTTTTACCGATGTAGAACTTATATATGTCGAATTTTGATTAAATATTGCTATATATAAGGCATTTATAATCGTTAAATCTCTATTCAAGGGGGACATTTGTAATTTGCAAATCATAACCATTTCAATAGGCTACGTCCTTGAACATGTGTGCAAAATTTCATGAAATTATTTTCAAAATTGCGGCAATTTATTACAAGATTTACATGGAGGGATATACGGACGGAGGGTTTGTATACATTAGGGAGAGTCTTAGACCAATATTTTTTACCTATGGTGCTGTAGAGTATAATTAGGTAAATTAAATTACAGAGGACTATCGTTACTGCCAGATACCATTTTAAATATTATCTCAAACTATGAACATTTCCAAATATTTACCAAAAAAATTCAACAATTACCCAATTCACAAAATATCTTATTTAAGTTATTGTGTTATTTAAAATTTATATGGAAATTTAAGATAACATTATAACATTGTGAAACCTATGTTTATTAATTCTGTTAAAAATTATTTTGTTTAAAAATTTAATAATTTCTTGCAAAAAAAAATGTTCAACATTATTTTACAAAATTCAAAAAAAAAAAAAATAAATTTTCACCAAAAATTCAAATTTTTACTAAAAATTCAAATATTTACAAAAATTCCGAAATAAAATTTTTCACTAAAATCCGATTATTCAAAATCATTAAAAACTGATTATTCATTAAAAATTTGATTTTTCAATTAAAATCCGATTATTCACGAAAAATGTAAATTTTCACCAAAAATCCAAATTTTTTCTAAAAATCCGATTATTCACCAAAAATCCAAATTTTCAGTAAAATTATTTACTAAAAATCCGATTATTCACTAAAAATTTGATTTTCCACTAGAAATTTGATTCTTTACTTGAAATTTGATTTTTCACTAAAATTCTAAGTTTTCAACAAAAATTAAAAAAATCGATTTATCAATAATAACAAATAAAAAGTTAATTGTGGATCCATGAAATTTGGTATTCTGATTCACTATTATATAAAACTTATTTGTACCAAATTTTATTGAATAGTATTGATTGCGGGGAAACATTTGCATGAGGGCTATGTGAAATAATGGACCAATAATAACCAGTTTTAATAGTATGTGTAGTTATACCAAAATAGTCATGTTTAGGTTTCAATGAAACCAAAATGGATAAGACGCCACGAATGCTGATAAAGTGTGTAGCGGCACAGAAAATACATATTTCATTCTGCTGGTGTCTAATTATCGACAAACTCTGCTTTGGTACTGCCAAACAGAGATAACAAGGCAATTTACGATCGCAAACTTGTTTATGGTCCTTCGAGCCGGATGTCGGCTTACGACAGTATTGTAACCACATCTATAACAGCGTTTACGACGCTAGGTTTAATCTCTCTTTTACTTACACCAAACGCTTGGTACTGCTAACTGAGTCCCTCAAAATTTCATCTAGCGCAAGGCGGGCGCCATGTTTAAGTTTCAATGAAACCAAAATGGATAAGACACCACGAATGCTGATGAAGTGTGTAGCGGTACAGAAAATACGTATTTCATTCTACTGGTGTATAATTATAGTCCACAATCTCTGCTTTTGTACTGCCTAACAGAGACAAAAAGGCAATTTACGATCGCAAACTTGTTTAAGTCATATGTTCCAAATTTCATCAAATTTTGCTTTGTGCACAATTTATATATAGAATGTCTACCAGCCAGCCGGACATCCAGGAAACCTGCCAGATGGACGGAGAGCGTTTGCTCGACTCAGAAAGTGCTTCTGAGTCGATTAAATTATTTTATACTTCAGAGTGGATGTTGCAATATATAAAGATCAGAATTTTCAAAAAATAAAATTTTCATCGACATTTTTCATTAAAACCTAAGTATTTCGAAAAAGCAAAAAAAAAAAAAAAAAACAGTAAAATAAAATAATAAAAAAAATTTACATTTATAGATTTTAATTCATTTAAAAATAACATAGTCAAACACAAAGTGTATTACTTATTTAAAAATGTTATTTTTCTTCAAATAAACTTTTAACAAATAACACAATACAAAGTTGTGAATTGGGCAAATATTTCATACTTCCTGATATCCTCTACATATTTAGCGCATAATTCCTAGTTATCACAAACTTATATCCCCTTTAAATTTCCAGTTTCTACTCCATAATCATCTTTTCAATTTATAAGCAGACTTCCTTAAAAAACAACAAATTGTTGCCCCTTAACTTAACAATATTTATTTACCACTAAAGCAAATAAATTACAAGATTCAAGTTCAAAACTGTTGTCATTTTTATCATAAAAAGTCATAAAACTGAATGAATGAAAAACTGGTTGCCTTAAAAAAAAACGTATTACAACTTTCTTTCGAAGCGATTATAACATTGATGTATTAACCATCATTACATTGATTAAGGAAAATTTGTATGCGGGTAATTTCCAAAAAGATACTTGTAATTTTTTTTTATAATTTTTTACTTTCGTCTAAAAGTCTATAAGAAACTGAAATTAATAAACTTGAAATTTTTAAGGAAAAACAAAGTCTTAAACAAGATAAAGAAAATATTTATGGAAAAAACTTGTAAGAGACAAACAACATCAATTATTTGATAGCTATTTTTGTGGTTAAGTGATAAATAGAAATTATAAATAATTTTCACATGAAATAAAAAAAGTCTTGCTATATAATGGCTATCAAAAAACACTTACGGGTTTTGCACATGGTCTGTTGTGAGGAAAAGCAGGAAATCTTGAGTTACTGCTTATTTTAAAAGAATATCCATAAATATAGTTGCATAAAGAGTTAAAAGCTTCAAGTCCTTGAAGAGAATTCCTGACTATATAATTAATATTGTAAAGCAGTTTTGTTTCCGGGGTATACTCAGTCTGTCCAATTTCTTCAATGGTCTGATTCCTTTGACTGTTACCTCAGAGCTTCCTTGTTCCTTCGTGACACGAACAACAACGAAACGGTACCTTGCTACGAGAGAAAAGAGCAGAGACAAATTCTTCGGCTCTCGGTCGGCTAACTACGAGTTTCGTCTCTAAAATATAATCCGACGAGATAAATACTTCGGCTTTCAATCGGCCAGCTAAAATCGTATAAGCTATGGTAAATTCCGAATACAATACTACAAGATAAATTCTTTGGCTCTTGGTCGGCTAACTACAGGTTTCATCCTCAAAATGCAATCAAAATAAAATTTTATGAGCTACGCTAAATTATGAATTCAATCCAACGAGATAAATGCTTCAGTTCTCTGTCGGCTAACTACAAGGTTAGATCTCCAAATACAATCCGATGAGATAAATTCTTCAGCTCTCAATGGGCCATCTAGGATGACTCTACTACAATCCAATGAGATAAATTCTTCTGCTCTCGATCGGCTAATTACGATGATACTACTACGATCTGATGTAATAAATTATTCGGCTCTAACTATGGATTCGGCCACGGTTCGGAAAAAAGAACTTCGGTCGTACTTGGTGATACTTTGATCCCTAAGCGCAAAATATAACAATATCGGTACTATGGTTCTTGCTCAAATGTAACGTGCCAATCTCGATTATTTATGCTTAAATTTATATAAACTAAATGATAATTATAAATAGTAACTTTTTCCAAAAAAAAAAAAAATGTAACTTTTTGCAAACTACCAACGGCAACACTGATGGTAACCACACATTTAACTCTCTGATCGCACACAAAAAAAAAAAAAAAAAAAAAAATAATTGAACTTGAAGAAAACCAATTTGTTTTGTATTAAGATCAAAATATAACGCCCAAAACAAAACAATCAGTAAACAAGATACTTCAATAGACTAAACAATAAAATCTTCAAGTAATACTTTATAATTAATGCTTAATAAGACTACGGCAACAACAAGCAGTTAATGGCAAAACAATGCATGAAATGCCACCTTGAAATTGAATTAAAAATATTCAGTACATACAAAATAATGTATTATATAAGTATTTGGTAGTTGATATCCAAGTGCAAATTGTAATATTGTAAACTGCATGTAATCGTGGTTGTAAAGTGCAACAAAGAAAACACTATAAAACAGGTATCAAACTCTCAGACGTAAATATGTACCTATAAAAAAATATCTGACGATGCTGTTTTACTAATTTAATACCAATAAACAGTGTTGCCGTTTTGATTATTTTTAACCAAAATTGATTATTTTATTCTCCAATGGGGAGGAGATTATGACTTTTTTCCATTTTGGTTATTTTTTTATTAAATCAAAATTTTATTTTTTATTAATTTTAAAAATGATTTTTACTTTGTTAATCTTACCAACAATAAAGAGGGAGTGTGCTAAAAATTCATTATACATTTAAAAACTAAAGGTTCCTATAACTTCTCATTCCAATTTTAACTGACAATTCTAATTCCAATTTTAACAAATAATTTAAATCAATAGAAAATATAAAGATTTTGTAATATTTAACCAAAAAATGAATGGAAAATAAATTACTATTAAAAAAGAAATGTATATTCGGTACGACTATTGTGTATGTGCCTTAAAGTAATACATACTTGAGAGAGAGAGAGAGCATTATATGAGTGCTATGGTTAATCTTATTGGAGCAAAATTTTATTAACATACTATTATTTATGTGGGATTAAGTACTTTTAACTGATTTTCGGGAGAGGACCCTATGTAATTTAAAATTTTTTTTATAGAAGATATTTCAGCTTTAAAATATTACTCTAAAAGAAAATTTTTAGGGGACTAGTTCCCCAATATGATGCTGTAGGGAATAAAAAAATTAAATTTAGTTATTAAAACTGCGCAAGAAAATATAAATATTTTAATATATTAAATAATAATAAATATATTAAATAATAATAAAAAACACAATTTTGTACACATTTTTTAAATTAACATATTAAGATTTGGTACATGAACGATTGATATTGAATCTTTTTGCCAAAGCTCCCAAATATCGTTTACTTTAAATCTTTAGATTTTGGAATTCATATTACCACCCCCTACAAAATTCGATCAGGAACCACATTTTGATAAACATTGTTCTAATCAGATAAATTTTAAATACTTTTTTCCCCTAAAGACTAACTAAAGTTTATGATTAATATGCAAAGTATTTAAAACCTGAATAAATGTATTAAGATTATATTAATTCTTATTTAATAACCGTGAATTTTTAAAATTTGATTATTTTTTCCAAAATTTTGGTTAGAAAGTTTTTCTGCCGTGGCAACACTGCCAATAAGTACAAGTATTTGTTGTAGTACATATAAATTTAACAATTTCTGTCTGTCTTTTTCCCCCGTCTATGAGTACCTATGTATAAACATGTTTAATAGTAATTCATTGTAATTGGAGTACAGCAGAGAGTGATTTTGTCTATATTATAAAATACAAAAGCTAGCAGACATTTTCATAAATATCGCCGTGATTATCATATCGTCATTGTCATTATATATTGTATAATAGTGAGGTAGAGTGAGAGGGAGCCCTGTTTTTCGGGGGAGGGGTATTAAAATATGTATAGGAAAACAATCATCTTCCTGTTGTGAAGCTGTTGAACATGATTTTTAGAGTTTAAGTTGTGCATGAATGATTTGAAAATATGTATTTAGTCAACAAGTTTTAAATATATTTAACATTAATTTTACAGTGTAATGGAAGATTTTTTAATAATGGAATAAAAAAAAAACATATAGAGATAGAGATGCATAGTTCCAAAGTTTAATATAATTTTTTCATTTCCTATACATTTCTGGGTTTAATTTTAAAAAAATTGCGGTTTAATTTAGGTTATGTTAGACCTGCTGATTCATTATGATTTCACTGTTTGTCTTGCAGGATGTCTAGCTTAGAAACCATCCGAGCTTTTCATAAAGTTCAATTTAATATCAAATATCTATTATTGATCCGTTGTTGTTCATGTTATATCTAAATTACCTTTTCTGATAGGAACTGGTTTATCATGTAAGCCTTTTGTTTATGCTGATGATGTTCAGTTTCTTTTGCTATGCAAACTCGTTCTTTCATGATCTTCAGATAATAGATTTCGTATTAACTTAAAGAAGACTAAATTAATGGGTTTTACTTCAAGAGCTAATGATATGGTTATAGCTCAAAATGGTATACGTCTCGAGTTTGTAGGTAAGATTAAATGTCTTAGTGTTGTAATTGATAATCACTGGAATTTCCTCTTACAAATAAATAATGTTTCTTTTAAAATATCATTTTTGTTGAGAAGGCTATATTGTCCTGATATACATCTTCCTTTTAGCTCATGCCTTATTAATGCCACATATTCTGTGAATTAGCTAAATTTAATAGAATTTTCAACAGAATTGTAAGATTTGTTTATGGCGTAGAATATCGACAACATATTATGTGAAAACTTTCCTTGGTTGTTCTTTTCGTAATTATGTAGCTTTCATAATTTTATTATTTTTCTACAAAGTAAAATTTAATGATTTCCCTGTTTATTTAGTTAATAATTTTCATCTAAATAACTCTGATAGGAATCCTCAGTTTTTCTATCCAGTCTTCCATTCCATATTTTTTGAAAGGTCATTTCAGATGATGAGATTGTCGGGAATGTGGAATGCACTCCCGAGGGAATTTAAAATGTTTCTCATTCTCACCTCATGTCTTTCGATAAAACACTAATGCTTTATGCTACTTTTCTTGACTTATTATTACCTCTTTCTTTAATTATCTATTATAATTTAGAGTATTTAGTTCAATCATTAAATATACATATTAATCTTTTTTGAGTTTTTTATTTGTTCATTTAAAACGAATCTGATCGATTTTATCATACTTTTAATTTTAATTTATTTATTTACTTATTTCTTTATCTATTTTTTCTTTCAAATTCAATTTAACTATTAATTCATTCAATTACTTATAATTACTAAATATTGTTTATTTTGTTATATTAAATTATTACTTTTTATGCAGTAGCTTTTATTAGCCGTATATGGCCCGTTGGGCTTGGTTATGTGAATTGAAGATAAATAAATTTTAAATTTATTAAAAAATATGCTAGACAACTCTTTAAAGACAGAATATTTTATGAAGGTAATTCGATAAAAAAAAAAACACAGAAGGTCTTAAAATGCTTTTTATCTCCATAGTAGGGTTAGGATATTTACCATCCATTTCCTGCATTGGTTATCACAAAGATGAGTACAAAAGTAACAAGTAGCTGGATATCCTGTTCACGTCCACTGTATTCTTAAGAGAATATTTATAGCCACACTTTCCAGACCTTAAAGAATCCACCGGACCTAAAGTTCTCATGTTTTTCGGTATCCAAAACATCTTCAAATCAAATCTTGTTAAGAAATGAGTCAAGGGTTACATGATATTTTCATTGAAAGCCTGATACCTTAATAAATAAGAAAAAAGGAATTTGAATAATTTGTTCTAAATCTTTGGCATTGATATAACTGTTATCTAACAATAAAACTTGACATGGAGATGTTAATTTAAGGCGAAGAATTTTCATCGAATGCATTTAGTCTCTATGTGAGCTAGAGTAAGGAAAAACAGGTTGCGGCCAAAGATGTCTACAGCTCACTTGAGTCCTAATTGGTCCCTTTGTGTTAATCCAGAACGTAAGAATATTCAGAAAATTTTCTTATATAAATTAAGAATCGTAGAATGGAGATTCAGAAAGTGAAGACATAACTATGTGGTCTAGAATTACTTTTTGTATGAAATCTAAGCTTTTTCTTATTTACGACTGTTGGCACAAAATAATTACAATGCTGCAAATTTATCTAGCTTATGGATTTGGTTGAATTTATCCTACATTATATCATATATAGTATTACGAATCAAAAGAAAATTTTGTGTAGCCCTTACATACACCTTTCCGTGTACTAATAAAGCAAATTATCTCTGGTAAGAGGTCGTTTGATACCATTAAGGTATTTTTAAGAAACTTTGGTCTGAGTGATCCCGAGCGATGTAATCGCAAACATATACCTAGGGGTCTCATCATGTATTTCACTGAGTTTATTAAGAGATGCAACTCAGTCGTTTAAGAATTATGGTGGACAGTAAACTAAATAAGTGTCCACCTTGAAATTTTGCACGTGAATTATAAATTTAAAAACTTTAATTATTAACTTTGATCTTTGAACTTTTTATATACATAAATAAACTTTATACATATAATTTTAAAGGTAATATATTTATATTTTATATAAAACTAAAACAGAGATCTACCATGTATATTTTAGAAATTAAAAATTAACCAAGTACACCTGTGTGAAGTTTTTACACCTCTGTGAAGTTGGTAAGATTCTGAGTCGATCTAGCTATGTCCGTCCTGTCCCGTCTTTCTGTTGAAAACAGTATATGGCTCTAGGCGGACCACCTGGGGAATGAAATTTGGCTCAAATATTTGTCTTATTGAAGGCTTTTTTGGTGTTGAAAATAGGCAAAATCGGTTCATAAACAAAAAAGTAATGGGCCAAATATTTAAATAGAACAGGGTGTCCGTCGTAACTCCATTTCGTACTTTACGCCAAAATATATCTTACACAAAATTTTATACAAATAGTTTGAGAATCGATATAAACTTGGAAACTAAAAACGGGCGTGATACGCCCACCCCCCATATACGGTGACATTTTAAATAGGGTGTCACAAAAAGTGGGTTAAACAGATTCGGTCAAGCCGCATATAACATTCTTATTTGTTTTAATATGAAACACTGCATCACTTTATCTGTGCTGCACTGTTGTTATTGTTACAATTAACCAACAATTATGCGGAAAATAAATAAATATTGCATAAATCTGTTTTTTATAAAAAGAAAAAAAAAACAATACTTGCTACTTGTTTTCATTTACATTTTTTTCCACATACAATTTGTCTATTGTCCGCAGATGAGTTGAATGCAACAGAGCTTGAAGAAGCAGCAATTGATAGTGAAAACTGAGAATAAAAATACATATAAAATACAGGAAAACATACCAATAATGAATGCATAAATTCATTAATGAATATTCAATATTGATATTTTATTTAATTTTCAAACATAAATTAACATTACATGAACATATTTTTAAGTATTTCAAAAATATTTGCCGCTTTTGATAAAAACAAAATTAAATGAGATGAGTTTTTGTTTTTTTTTTATTTTTTCTTGTAGAAGCATGACGTTTTTCATTTTATTAAATGACACAACCATAGAATACAACAAGAAGTCCAACTCTTTTAATTCGCTCAGTTAAACAAAAATTACTATCTTTACGCGTATAAATTAGTTGTGAAGAAAATTCTGCTAACACATACAAAGAGTTGTTTTTTTTTTTTTTGACATCTGAGCTACGTTTCTTTAGAGCGAGTTAGACTTCTAGTTGTTTTCTATGGACACAACCATTACGAATCGATTTTAACGCTGAATTTTATTTTTTCTAGTTTACAAACCTATTTAAAAACCTACTATTAAAAAATAAAACTTAAATTAATAGATTTTACAATGCCTTTTGGTTAAAAACGTCATAATGATCTGCGGTTTATTGTAGGTTTTTTATTTCAATTTTTTTTTTTTAATTCATTTTGCCACTTGCAACTAACAGTGGTGTCAAAAGTTTGAAAGAGGTTAATTAATTTTGATGTTTTTGAGAGACATAAATGATCTTAATTAATGTGAGCTTTAAAAGGCTATAGATAATTGGTTATGAAAAAGGTCAAGAGTTAGATATTTGTTAAATACAAAAAGTAGCCGTTTAAGTTTTACAATCAGTTAAAAGTAACTTTACTTATTTTAAACTGCAATTTAATTTGTGAGTAAATTCATATTAGTACTGATCCAATTAAATTGCATAAATCACTGTCAAAAAACGACCCCAAATTTTTCGATTATGGATCAAAAGTGAACACTTTTTTGACAATTTACTTTCTTGGGCATTCTCTCCTTAGGGTTTAATTTACTTGTTTGACTGATATAAAAAATAAAAACATCTTTAAAATATGAAAGTGTTTACTTTGGCATCACGACTATCCCTGTTGTTTAAATATGCGAATGAAACAACTTAAAAACATATAATTCAGCTAAGATCGTTGAGTGAAAAATAAATTTCTTAGCATTGTGTTAAAAATATTTAAATACGAAATAGCCTGATTAAAACCAGAAGTCTAAAAAAATTAAAAAAATACGAGTATGTCTCTAGATAGATATCCTACCCAAAAATTGGCAAGGACCCGAACTATCGCAAACCTTGACAATGAAAATGAAAAAACATTAAAAGATCCAAGAATTTTTGAAGAGTGAGAGAATATTTAGAAACCGAAATGATGAAAAAATTTTGAAGATAACTAGCAGTGGGAAAATAAAATCCCTTAAAAAAGCTATTAAAATCAATAACTGCAATGCTAGTGTTTGGACTCTATATGAATATCTTAAGAAAATTGGAGCTATTGCGAGAAAAATAAAAAAAAAAAAAAACAAAAAATCTTAAACCAGCCATCAGACAAAATTTTGTGAACCTTCTGAATTTCCAAAAATGATATAAATCCTGGATTGTGAAAACTGGATATGAGTTGAGTCGACAGAAGAGACAAACGCAAACATATATTTGTCCGAATATAACAATTTATTTTGATTCAAATAAAAATTTCCTCACAGTATTATTAGGCTAATAAACCTTGAGATGGTTTTCTAATGATTTAAGGAAGTTTCTCATACTTAGGTGTTGTTCCGAAGGTACAAATTATTAGTGTTATGTGCTAAGAAGTTACCTTGAACTATTCGCTATAATTTTACCAGTTTCTGGGAATATAACGTTAAAGACTTTGCCTGACAACATAATATTGATACCAAACTCATGCCTAAATACAAGTTTTTACTTATTCAAACTTGTCGAAAATTCGTTTAAAACATAGAGTTGCACGTTATAGAGGGATCCATAAAAAGCCCAGGCTCAAACTCATTTAAAAGCTTGTGATTCGCAATAAAAATTAAATTGGGAAGCATGGGACAGCTGCCAGGAAGTATTAATATATAATGGAATGGCACTGCTTTTATTTATTGTGAAATTTTTTTGGAAATATGAAACATTATATTATGGATTTAATTAGCGAAAATAAAGGCATAGCCTGCTTTAATTTTTTTTTTTTTTAATTTTTTTCTTAGATGAAGCAAAACTTAACACTTTTTTATTTTAACAATATCCCCATTTTTGCAGTAACTAAATCAATTTTTACTGATTTTGAATTTTATTATTTTAAACAAAAACCTGAAAAATTTACACTGTTAATTACCTTTGTATTACTTTACTCGTTAAGAAGATAGAGTTTAAAAGGTAAATAGTCACAAGAAAAGTGTTCACATAGTGTAGAAATTACGTCATAAGTAAGTATATGAGTATTACTGCCAATTATCACCCATGATCAGTGTTGCCAATAAAAAAGGTTTTATCCTACCACAATCTTCATAAAAGCCTACCAAAATCATTTGAAAACTACCTAACATAAAAAATCTTTTAAATAAAAAAAAATATAGTCCGTATTCGAATAAATTTTTAATTGAATATTGGACGCATATTAGGGCGTATAAACTTATGGTCTATGTAAAATTTTACAGGAGACGATAAGAACTTCATAAAATCATAAAACTTAATCATTTTCTTACCTTTCTATTAAACATCTGTCTGTATGCAAAGGGTCGCTAAAAAATTTTGCGGCTGAAAATAGCTTAAAACGGTATAAGGGCTTATATTAGAGTATCCAATTATTTAGGATTTCAAATTAATCGATTAATTCAACAAATAATTATTCGAGGTTAGAAGTTGATCGGTTAATATCCGATTTAAGGCAAATTATTCGATTAACCGAATACATGTAAAATTTATAAATCACACTAAATTTAGTATTAATATATAGAAATTGTTTAAAAGTTTCATTTTATCAGTTATTTTTCCCATTTGTATAAAAAAAATTGAATTTTTTGACCTAATACTACCAAATATTCTCCTAATTTAATTTATAAATCAGTCTTTTTTTTTTTGTAAGAGAATGATTTTTTGTCATAAATGTAGAAATTAATACCAGTATTTTTACGTACATTTTGTTGATGAAAATTAAAATTTTTTATTACTTATATAATTTTGAATTTACTTAAAACTTTGTTTTTAGAACTGATATTGTTTTAAGGTTAAGGACTCGTATTTACGAAGTTATAATATTATAATATTTTCATGTCGCATTTTATTAAACTTTATGTTCCAACAAAAAAAGCATCCAAAGAAGTCAATAAGATTCTGAACTTATGATCCAGAAATAGTGCAAATTCGGATCATTTCCAATGAATTTATCATAGCTTTGTCATTAGAAAATGTACTCTTCCTTCCTTCCTGAATAGGTATCAAATTGAGTGAGAAGGAAGAATAATGATTTCATGCAAAATTGCAGTGAACATCTGAAATCTTTTTTATCGGCGCAAAGAAATTTGTTTTAATTTTTTTTTTCTAAAGTAACAAGTACATAATATGGCATACGTACAGTTTACTTTATAAAAAGTGGTTATAAAATTCAGTTTCAAGGTATAGTATTATTTTTTAGTTCTTAAAATAACCCTCTCTAGTGATATTAGAATGTCTGATACTTATATTCCAAATATTCTTAGATATTTATGCATATTCTTGAAATTTGTTAAGTTCATCTATTCCTTGGATATATTTTCTGAAACAAATAATGTATTTTGAAAATAAACAGTTATTTTTTTTTTTTAATTTTATATATCAATGCATTTTGTTAAACCTACCAAAATTCGACTCAGTCTACCATCAAACGAAAAAATTCTACAACATTTAGTAGAAAAAGCCCTAAACAGCAACGTTGCCCATGATAGACCTAAATGCACCTTCCATCAGGGTTGTCAGATTTTTTTGGTCCTCTATCGCCAAATTGTTAGTTGGAAATCGCCAAAAATCGCCAAATTAAAATTTTATTGGGTTTTTTAAAGAAATGCTAAAAAATTAGCTAAACATTTTAGTGTCTTACAATTTTTAGTACTTAAAAATTCATATAATTTGTAAATGTAAATTGAGCTTTAACAAAGCCAATGATAATTGCAATAGCTAATAATCACACTGTGCTAGTTGCAAAATTTAACAAACTGGTCACCTTACTCGTAAAACTAATTCGAGTACGCTGAATTCAATGGTGACAACCGTTTTTCGTAGTTAGCGCTCGTATTCGCGACATTTTGATTTCAACTTAGAAATAAAAGGGACATTATTTATGTATATCAAACAATAAATGAATATTTATTCCAATTATAAATTAAATCAGTTTTAGTCCGATTTTAAATGTTTTTATATTTTTATTTGAAAAGTTGCTCATTGGTAACACTAGTTAGCTTCCTTACAGAATTATAGTAATATTTTTAGCAGTTTAAAGTTTAGTTTATTAGCGTTTAAAATATATTTGATAATAAGAATTCATTATTCTACACTTTAATGGAATTTTAATTGTTTATATTGTTTAAATTCAAAAATTACGGGGGTTATTCACAAACCAATTTAAAATTTAAAATACATTTTATAGCCAAAATTTGCATGATAAATTTGTTTTAAAATGCATTTTAAATTTAAAAGTTGTTTATGAATAGCGGGGTTAATTTTTGAATTTAAACAATATAAACAATAGACAATATATAAGCTAAACCCTTTTTAGCCTTTCAAAATGAAATATCCCAAAAACGAGCGTTTTTAGTTTAACCAATAGGTGGCCACATTGTTAAAAAAATTAGTCTTATTTTCGAGCACAGTGTAATTGAATAAAAAAAACTTCAGCTTCTAAAATTTGTTGGACTTTATTATTAAGCTTATAAATTGTTTCAAAGAATTAATTTATTCATGAATGTTCACTTCATTGTGATCAAAATCATTAATATCCTTAATATATTTGAAAGATGATGGCAAACAAATTATCAAATATTTAATACATAAAAATTTCGTAAACTAAGTTGTAGCTATATACAAATTAAGGCTCTTCATTTTACTACATAGACTAATACTAAAAATAGTCGATTTATAATTAGAAAATTTAATAGCTTTTCTCCACAATTGCCTAGTTAATAAAATTTTAAAAATTAACCAAACAAATCGTCACCATGTTGGGCAAAAAATCGCCACATCTGACAGCCCTGCCTTCCATTTGTTTTTACTTTTTTTTTAATTTTTAATTACCCACCATTTAATATAATTTTTGTAGCTCTTCTCTATATACACTTTTATATATAAAAATAGTTTTAATGCGTTTAAATTTTTTTTTTTTAATTAACACACTTATCACATTTCATTGCAACCAAATATCCAACTGACAAAAACATATGGTCATCGTTGCAGGTAAAGAGCAATATATGTTTTATATTTTTCATTTTACTTTATCTTTTTTTTTATTAAAGAATGAATAAATACAAAAGTATGAAACCAAAGACATCTGAATTTTTATAAAGTAAACCAGGCATTTAAAACAATGAATAAAACAAAAAATCACTTAGATAATGCAACTTCAAACGCAACATGGCACAAAGCATAACAACAAACTTTGCTTAAAGTTTGTTTGGAGTAGTCATAAAATACTTGCACGTAGTTGATAGAAAAAACATCACTTTACGGTCATACAGCTACATACATATATATTAAAAGAATCTAATGTTACCAATATGACCTCGTTTCCGGATTGTCTGGCACAAGTCTTTGACGATGTTGAAAATGATGAACGAGACCAAGAAGCTTCAGTAGTAAAATAAAAACATATAAGAAATATTTATTTGTATGAAAAATAGATGAAAGTATTTAGAATCTGTAGTAGCAAGAGCATAGAGATATGCATAATGCAAAGATGGAAAAGTTGGTACACTTTTAGCTTTATAAATTTTCTAGAAACTGCAAGGATCAAATTGTATGTTTGAATGCCTTACATTAGCTCAGAAGGCTTTTACATGAATAAATTTTACAACCAATTAAACGTTATTTCAAGATATTAAATATTTTTGGCTTTCCCCAAAAATAAAAAAATCTACAACATTGTTCTAAATACATATGTTCAAAATATAATACAGCTATCAGGCCGCAATATCTGCATAAGAAATCTTTAAGATTTCTATTGTCGAACAACAGGTTATCTAAAATGTATTTTCCAACGGAATGACTGCTTCGATTGGCTAACAAATTCTTATTTAATCCAAGAAGCAATCCTTTCGTTAGCACTTTCCATTTATAGATGTGACATAGTCTGTTATAACTTCCTAACATGCCTCAAAAAACCTGAGTACAGTTTATTTATCGAGCATCTCAAAAATGTATTTCAATATTTTTCTTAAACGATATAAAACGTTAGTTCTGCTAAAATATTATGACATATTTTCTCATTAGGAACATTAGTTTTCTTTAAATCACCAACGAACCAAACTTCGTTTAACTCTTCAAGGCAACATAGCTGATCCGACCACATTTCTAGTCAGATATAAGGACATTCAAAATTCAGTTCCATTATAAAAAAGTTCGAGAATGGACATGTGTCTCTCCAAGATGTTGTGTTTTTTTTTGCAGAAAAAGAAAACTGCAAAACAAAAAGCTTAAAAATACATAACTTTCCATCTCTGCTTTAAATTAACTTTTTACCACATGCATGGATTTTTCATTAGAAACTCTTCTTTCATGACTTGTTAGAAACCACACATTCAGTTCTTTTTATTTTTTTTATATTCACACTTCTTCTTGTTGTTGCTATTTTCTAACAATATTTTTCTTCATATGACTAATATAAGTTCTTAACTACGAAGACGTTTCTTTAGTTTTCCTAGAACGTGGTTATGATTACTTATTAGAGTATTCAAAACTGAAACCGAAAACCGGTTAACAGGTTTCCGATTTTTTACAAATGCTGTCGGTTTCGGTTTTCTTTAAAAACCAGTGTTTTAAATTATTATTCAACAAATATTTAAAGGATGCAAAAAGCTTAGAAGTACACACATTACAGCAAAAAAGTTTTGCAGAAAAACATACAAGTTTTATTAGTACCATTAAGAAATTATTTAAAATCTAAAACTCTCTTTCATAAAAAACCTACTAATAGATGGTTCTATTGGTATAATTTTTATATTCAGAATTTTATGCATTAGTTTTTTCGTGTTCGCTTGTAAGTATTTCAGTTACAAAATATATTTTATTTTGGAAAGACATATTTTCAAGTACCAGGATTAGGAATAAAATATTAAAGAAAGTTTATTAAAAAAAATAAGAGCAATTTCAAATGAAAAACAAGTAAAAAAGATATATACGCTCAAGCTCCACCATATGATACCTCACACCATTGTGAATAAGCATCAAATTTAGGGGAGCGGTGTTATATGGGACCGATGGCCAAATGTGGACCTATACTTTTAATAAGCATAGTGTATAGTTTTATGAAACATATGTATGTATTATATTATGTTATTTATGAATTTTAATGTAATTCCCAGAAGTGCGACTTATATGGGAGCTATGGTCTATTATGGGCTGATCCTTATAAAATGTGATACTGTAATTTTTAGTTATATAAAACATATTTGTGTCAAACTTGTTACAAACTTGTTATTAACTATAATTTAGAATTTATGTGCGATAAAGTGGTTCTTGGAAGAAAGTATTATAAGGGAGATATGGTTACTTATGGACCGATCTGAATGAAATTTTACACATGAATTTATAATTACGTAAAATTTATTTCATTAAAATATTCCTATATTAAAGGCATTTATGATCGTTAAATCCCTATTTTGGGAGGACATTTGTATGGGGCCTAGGTGAGATAGTGGACCGAGATAATGTCATAAAAATCGCACGTTCAAGTTTCATTGCATTATCTTCAAAATTGTTACCTTTACTTTGTGCACAAGGTTTACATGGATAGCTAGACGGACGGATATCGTTAGATCGACTTAAGAAGTGATTCTGTGTCGATTGGTGTACTTTAAGGTGGTTATTGGATAATTCTTTCTGTGCCTTACAAACATCAGCAGAAACGCATAATAGCCCAAACATCTATGCTGGTGTAGGGTATAAAAAATAATTTCTCTAAAGTTACAACGTGAATAAGGAACTTTAATTTTCAAATTATGCACATCAAAATTTATTAGTTTTGCAGAGTAAAACTTGTATGCATGTATAAATTTAGGCTTTTGTTAAAAAAAAAAAAAAAAAATTACAAAAAAAAAATATTTTCTTGCTAAAAAAATTTAAAGCCCCGATTATCGTTTACAACACTTAAACGTTGTGTTGTTTTAGCAACAACACAACATCTAATTTGTTATCGATGGTTTACAACATCTAGGTGTTGTGTATGTCACAGGGTTGCATTTAATTTTAGTGCTTAATATCCGTAAATTTACATCCCTGCGTATGAAAAACTGCCAAGTTTGAAAAAAAGTTTCAAGAATATTTGTATACGTGCGATTTTGTTTAAATTAAAAGTGAAATAATGGATATTAACACCGAATTATTTTTTGATGATGACGATGATAGTAGAAAGAAAACACATATGGCTCGTATACGGAAGAGAATTCGGGATAGTTCCTGTTAGGGGTTTGTATTGAAACAAATTATATTTTTATACAAAATATTAAAAATTTAAGTTCAATTTATTTGAAAAGTAAAAATAAGAATGAATGTAAAAATGAAAATATTTGAAAGCTATATAAATAATATTGCAATGTAGATATGATTTGAAATAAATATTTTAAACAAGTTGAATAGTTTGCAAGTGACTCCAACATCTCCCTTTTTTATGTTAAGAGAAGCCCAATCTATTTGGTGGCTTGCGATTTCGTTTTGGTCTTGAACTTATGGCTGGTGTTTCAGCCATTGGAGTGCTAAATATTAGAGGTGAAGTTGAATGATTATCAGGAGTATTTGAAGTAACATTTGCTTCAATTTGTCTTTCAGGAGTACTGGGAATTGTGTTTGGTTGTACTTGTGTTTCAGTAACACAACTTAACGATTCATCTACTGGATCTTGGTGCTGCTGTTGATTTACTGAAATAGGTTTGATTCCAAATAATTCTAACATAAGTTGTATTGATACTGACTTATCAATATTGTTGTTATCATATCTTCTTTTAAGCTGATTAATATGGGATCTTATTAGTTTTGTCTTATTGTCGTAGATATAGACATTGTAGTTAACATTTCCAACTTTTTCTACAATGGAACCTGGAATCCATTTTGTTGTTTTTAAAAACTTTTGCATAAACAAGATCTTTAGGTTTTAAAACTCTTTCTTTTGCTCCATGTTTAATATTAAATTGGTTTTCCATTTTAATATCACGTTGAGGTACATTATTTGAATCTCGGGGTTTTAATAAATCTAGTGTTGTTTTAATTTTACGTTGAAGAAATAATTCAGCTGGAGATTTTGAATTATCTCTTGGAGTTGAGCGGTATGTTTGAAGGAATATTTCAAGTATTTCATGACTATTTCCCTCATCCTTAAGTTTCTGTAAAGCCTGCTTGAGTGTTCTTACAAACCTTTCTGCTTGACCGTTTGATTGTGGATGATATGGTGCAGTTTTGATATGTATGATACCACGAGATTTTATGAACTGATCAAATTGAACGCTGACAAATTGTGAACCATTGTCAGACACAATTGTATCACAATCTCCAAACCTGGAAAACATTTCTGAGAGTTTTGCTATAATTGTTGAAGATGTGATGTTTGATACTTGGTGTATTTCTGGCCACTTTGAGAAAGCGTCCACTATTACAAAGTAATATTGACCATTACATGGCCCTGCTATATCTATATGTAACCGTTCCATTGGTTTTGTTGTTAATGGCCAAGACTGTAATGTATGTTTGGTTGGTGCTGTTGATGCTACTGCACATTTATGACAGTTTCTTACAAAAATTGCAACATCTTCATCTATTCCCGGCCAATAAACATGACTTCTAGCTAATGCCTTCATACGTTCTTTACCAGGATGTCCACGATGCAATTGTTTCATTATCCTGTTCCTTAAGCATTTTGGAATTACAATTCTGTCGTTATACATTAAACAATCCTGAATAACACTTAAACTTTCTCTTCTAGAATAGAACTGAGCCAGTTCTGGATTTTGATTTTGCTTCCATCCATTTTTTAGTGAGAGAATAACTGATTGAAGCACTGAACATTTTAGAGTTGATTGTTTTATCATATTAAAAGTAATAGGTAGTTGATTTAAATTATCCATAAGTATTGCTGAACAATTGTCTTCAAGTATTGTACAAGCAATGACAATTTCTTCATCTGGTTTTAACTTAGTATCGATAAGTCTTGAAAGCATATCGACACAACCAAAATCTTTGGTGTTTGTGTACTGAATCTTGAAATTGTACATCATTAAAGTAAGTGCCCATCTTTGCAGCCTATTTGCAGCATATACGGGAATACCTTTTTTATTTCCAAAAATAGATAAAAGTGGTTTATGATCTGTGTTTAAAATGAACTCCCTTCCATAAATGTACTTATGGAATTTCTTTACAGCATATACAAGACCTAATGCTTCTTTTTCTATTTGTGAATAATTTTTTTCTGCAGGAGTTAATGTACGAGAAGCATGCTCAATTACCTTTTCTGACTTGTCGGGAAAAATGTGACAAATATAGGCTCCAATGCCTTTTCCAGAGGCGTCTGCTGCGACTTTAATTGGCAGATCAGGATTGTAATGAGTTAGGAGTAAATCCGAATTTAGAATGTCTTTAAACTTTTCAAAAGCTTGCTGACACTCTTTGGACCATTCATACTTGATATTGTTTTGAAGAAGTCGATCAAAGGGTGTTCTCAAATCTGTCATATTATGAACATATTTTCCATAATAGTTTATAGATCCAAGAAACGATCTTAGCTCGGATATATTAGATGGTGGTGGTAAATCTAGAATTGCCTTGATTTTAGTTTTATCAGGACGTAGACCTGATGATGACATGATGTTTCCAAGGTATTTAACCTCTTCAGTAAAAAATTTGCATTTATCGAACTTGATGTGAAAACTGTACTCACGAAGTCTTTGAAGAACTCTTTTAACGTTTTCAATGTGTTTTTGCTTTGTTTTACCACCTATGATAATATCATCTATGTAGGCTGCTGTGTCGTCTATGCCCATTAACATGGTATCCATTAGTTGTTGAAAAGCACCTGGAGCACTTTTAATGCCTGGAGCAAGGCGATTGAATGTATATAACCCTTTATGGGTATTTAAAGTTAGAATTTTTGCTGATTCTGGTGAAACTTCCGTTTGTAAGTAAGCATCTGACAAGTCAATATGCGTAAACATGCAGCTGTTTCCTAGTTTTGCATATAAATCCTCAGGTCGATGTAGTGGATACATATGTGGTTCAAGACTATCATTAAGGCCTGATGAATAATCTCCACAAATGCGCACTTTGCCATTAGGTTTCTTAACTGCTACAATGGGTGCTGCCCAATCAGAGTAATCAACTGGAGTGATTATACCTAACGTTTGTAATCTTTGTAACTCATCTTCAACTAAAGAAAGCATGGCGTATGCTATTGGTCTCTTTGCGCGAAAAGTTGGTTTTGCGTTTGGCTTTAGATGTAGTTGAACTTGAGTTTTGGTACATTTCGAAGGTGTATCCTGAAAAATGTCTGCATATTCGATTTTAATACTATTTAACACTGTTGTGTCAATTTTATTCTCCTTTATTTGAGAACAGACACTATTTAATGGTTTGTCCCATAATCCAAAAATTTCTAGCCAATCTGAACCAAAAATTGAGAGAGAATCAATGTCTACAACTAATAAATTACAAAGTTTTACATCACCTTGAAGCCGAACTAGACATGAAAACTCGGCTATGAGCTTAATTTGGTCCTTTGATGCACTTGTAATATAGCGATTTGAGGTTTGTGTGCCTGGTTTACCCATTTTACACCATAATTTTTTTCCAATAATTGACACATCAGATGCAGTATCGATTTGCATTTTGACATCAAAATTTGTTGTTGCTGATGAAGGAATTTGTATGTTGACTGTGACAAATTTTCTTCTTGATGCATAGGAAATCCGATTAATTTTAACAACATTGGATCTCGCCTTTGAGTATTTCGGATTCTTATTATGTTTCTTCTTCTTTTCAGAATTGAACTTCTCTGATGCTCGTTGATTTTTGCAATAGCCTTCTTTGTGTCCCACGTTTTTACATTGCGTGCATATATGTTTTGCGTAATTGCAATATTTTGAATAGTGCATTGCGCCGCAATTCCAACATGGCGTTTTTGGTTTCGACTTACATTTGACATCATCATTTTGTTTTGTATTGGATTTGATTGCATTTACAGATGACTGGTTGTTGACTTCTACCATGGCTGTATCATGTTTTAGGTTTAACAACCGCTGAGAACATGAAATAAGTTTGTTGATGTTTTGATTGGGATCATCTTCTAGAGTTGAAAGGCATCTCATACGAACTTCTGAGTCGTCATGTGATTGTAGACCACAAACAAACACTAAACACTTAAATTCATATCCATTCATCTCAGACAATTTGAAATTTTCACATATTTTGTTGACACGGGCACCATAAGAAATTAAATCTTCATGAGGCTTCTTGATTGTTTGTAGACATTTGTATCTTACACTAAAAATTGATTCTTGAATTCCAAAAATATCTTTTAAAATCTTAATTGATTCTGTGAATGTAACATCCCTTGGATTTCGTGGTAGAATGTATGCTGAATACTGTCCATATGCAACTGTGTTGAGTTTGCGCATAAGGAGTCTCACACGAGCTGCGTCTTCCAAATCCTTACCTTCTACAAGAAAAATATCTTCATAGCGAGCATACCAGTTGTTGAATGTACCAGAATTTTCTTTATCATAGGAAAATTCCGTTATGCTGTTGGATAATTTTTCCATTAGTAGATCTTGATTTATGTTGGATGCATTTCCTTGCGTAAGGCTAGCAAGAAGTTTGCTTTGCATCTCCAAAAGTTCTAGAATTTTCGAATCTTGAGCCATATCCTCGTCGCCAATTTGTTAGGGGTTTGTATTGAAACAAATTATATTTTTATACAAAATATTAAAAATTTAAGTTCAATTTATTTGAAAAGTAAAAATAAGAATGAATGTAAAAATGAAAATATTTGAAAGCTATATAAATAATATTGCAATGTAGATATGATTTGAAATAAATATTTTAAACAAGTTGAATAGTTTGCAAGTGACTCCAACAGTTCCAACCTTGGAGCTACCAAATGCTGAGTACGTATAAATTGTATGAAGTCATTAATTATATTAACACATAATGTATTTTAGCAGCCAATTTTCTTTTTAAATTTGCCTTATAGTGAGTCCATACCTATAATAAAATAAAATTTATTTTTAAATAATATAATATAAATCAGATAGTACATCTGCTACTAACTCTTTGCCATTCTTTAGTGCTTTTTAATTGCGTTATAAATTTATCCCATGTGCCCTTAAGTTGCATTTTGTTACATCAAAATGGTAGCTTGCCTCCGCCAATATCTGGATGAATTCTCATCAGCTCAACCAGCTTTTCCATTTGTTTTTTATTTGTAATTTTGCTAAGAAATATTTATAATTAATTATTTTTTACAGTTATGTATATTTTGCAAAGAAAATTTTATATGCATACTTACAAATTTTTCTCCATTTTCGTTTTTTAACTTGTAACGTTCATAACACAACACCAAATAAGCAGTTGTAAGTTTTTGACAGTGCTGACAACACATAAATACACATGTTGTAAACGATAATCGATGTTACATAGAGTCTACATTGGACAATTTTTTATCAAAACAAACGTCAAACTTAGCGTGAATTTGTGGAAGGTGGCAACAGTTGCACAAAAACAACAATATGGCGTATTCGTTATTATTTTTTATATATGCAGTTTGGCAACTGTAAGAACCAAAATAATAATCAAATGTTTAACTAAGGTTACCTTGTATATATTCGCACTGATTCTGACGTTTGTTTTGATAAAAATTTGCCTAATGTAGACACTAGGTTACAGAACATAGACAACTCCAAATATAACAGTGCTGACAACAGTTGTAAATCGTGATCGCATTTTAAAAAATACGACACTAAAATAACAACTGTTGTAAACGGTAATCGGGGCTTAAATAACTGACAACCGGTTAATCGGTTTTTTCAAGAGATCAAAATCCAAGTTTATCGGTTAAACCTAAAACCGGTTTTCGAAAAAAGTTGGTTTTTTGACACTCTATTACTTATGTTTGGTTTGGCAACTAACCAAACAAACCAAAAAAATTGATGTCATTAATCTAAATGTGTGACCAGAATGTCGGTCACACTATGTTGTAAATTAAAAAAAATCTTAAAAAAACACATTAAATAGGTAAATGGAAAAAGTGAACAGAAAAATGGAGCACTAACTAGGCCTTTGCCTGTTATTATTACAGCAATTGTCAAGCACGTTTGAAACTTTCTTTACAACATACATATAATAAGTATAAACAAATAAATAAAAAAAAAAAAACTATGAAAAGAAATAGTAATAAATAAAACTAAAACTTAAAGTTGTTAAACAAACAGTTCATATATTAAAATAATTAGTAATTTTTATTTAACGAAAGTACTTGTCTTGACAGCTTAAGTAAGTTCCAACAAGTAGGGGTTTAGCTAAAACAAAAAACTGCTCAAACATGAATAGTTTTAAGGATCAAAAATTTATATACAAAAATTATGATTAAAAAAAAGCGAAATATTGCGTAACTTAGTAAAATTATATTTATATTATTATTTATCATTATTTCTCTGTAAATTAATTATAAATCTAATTACATATATATATATATACATATATATATATATATATATATATATATATATCTATATATACATATATATACATATATATATATATATATATATATATATATATATATATATTCATATATTTGTATGTATTGTCGTTTCTAGGTAGACATATGCATGTATTGTGTTTTGTCTTATATTGCTAATTAATTAGTATGTTACGTCTAAACATATGAGTATTTTTTTTTTTTTTTTTTAATTAACTATAAGTCTTTATAGTTATTGTCTTGAGTATGTATGTATAAGAGTAGTAAATATATATATATTGTTCCATATGATCAGTCATTCATTGAGTCAGTCAGTGCACTAGTCATTCAATATCCAACGTGTTCGTCCAATTAGTAAGTTTGTCTAAAAAGATAGCAAAAAAAAAAAAAAGGTTTCCTTTTTTAATTAACGTAATTGTATATTACTTTTTTTCTTTTCTTCTTCCCCTTTCTTTTATTATCATGTGTCTTGTGGGGTATTAAATTTCTTCTACTTTCTTTGACATTCGAAAAAACAAATTAATTTGTTTAGACGTTGAGGAACCCTTTTAAATTTCGCAAACGAATATTAAGTGCAAATGACGCTATATTATGGGAAAATATGGTAAGTTTTAAATTAGAATTACAAAAATAAATAAATAAAAATCAGAAGCTTATTAAGTGTAAAATAAGAGATTTTGCAATTAATTCTAAGGAATATTTTATTAATACATACTTAATCTATAAATTTAAAGTTTATAAATCTAAATTTTAATTACACAATGTTACAGAGAAAAATTACTCAAGAAACGACATAGCTTGCATTATAATCTTTCTTAAGGAAATCATAAATCAGTCTTAGTAATTTCCAATACCCCCTCAAAATTAAGATATGCTGAAAAACCTGTCTTTAGGTTGATTTCTGTAATAATCTAATCCTAACTATGTTATTATTTTTGAGATTTTTTGTTTTGAAACTGTTTTGAGAACCCAATAAACACATAAAAATAAATAAGAAATTAAAATTCAAGTACTTGAAACTTAACTGGAATTCAATTTGAATTACAGTCATTCTTTCCAGTACTTCAATTAATATATATTTTTTTTTTAATTGTTTAAAACTGTATTTTGTTGTTAAACGAACATCAAATTATTGCATTGATCAAAATAAATAAATCTACATCGACAGACGTATTTCGATACATACTAAATTTGTACGGTTTAATGGAAATTAAATAGTAGTATCTGCAAGAAAAAAAAGGTGCATAAAAAATACATATTGAAATTATCATTTTGACTTTTCAGATTCCTTCTTTTTCCAGACAATTAAGTAAAGAAAAATTTAAATCAATTAATTACAATAATATTCTGCAGAAATTCTTTAAAGCAAGAAATCAATAATGTCCTAAAACCCCATTTGAGATGAAAGAAAAAGCAATTTATCCATTGAAAACTTCAAGAATGGCAAGAAATTGTTTGTTTTTGGTATAAGTAACATGTAATTTAAGTTGTTTATTTTCTTTTTTATAATTATATACTATTTTTATATATTTAATTTAGATTTATTTTTGCACAATAAAAAATATTTATTTTTTTTTTTTTTATTTAAATTTGTTAGCTTAAATTTCAATATTTTGAATATTTGCATTGTACTATTATTCAAGGCTTAAGTTAAATAGTATTTGAATTCAATTATTTTTTCAACATTAGTTGCAATAAAAATTAACGGTTGTATTCAACAGTATTAACAATGTAATGCTCGACTTGAATTCAAATTTCTATTGAAACAAAGTATAATACAAGTATATTTCAACACCTTAAAATTGAATTCATGACTCAAATTCAGCTATCTTTAAACTTGAATTCAAGCAAAAATGCTTATTGGGAAATAGTTTTTAACAGTATAAATTTATACATTGGTCAAATATAGCAGTAAATTTTTAAAGAATTAAAAAAAAATAGTAATAAAATTTGTCCAAAAAATGTTCAGTTTTACTGCAATTTTGTATAAATTTGTTTATTATTTACAAGCAATTGATATCCCTTCCCTACCAACAGTGTTGCCAGTTTAGCTTTTTTAAGGCTAAATCTAATCTTCTTATTTTGCTCTTAGATTCAAAAATTTCGTTTTAGCTTCTAGTTTTTGTTTTAATTCTTAAAATTGCCTTAAAAAGTCTAAAATGTTATTATTTCAACAACGAAGAAAATTATTTTTTATTAACTGCTACTAATTTTTTTTATAGAATCATACAAGTATATTTCAACACTTTAAAATTGAATTCATGACTCAAATTCAACTATCTTTAAACTTGAATTCAAGTAAAAATGCTTATTGGGAAATATATGAGTTAGCCTTTTTAACAGTATAAATTTATACCTTGGTCAAATATAGCAGTAAATTTTTAAATAATATTAAAAAATAATAATAAAATTTGTCTAAAAAATGTTCAGTTTTACTGCAATTTTGTACAAATTTGTTTATGAAAGAAACTATTATTTACAAGCAATTGATATCCCTTCCCTACCAACAGTGTTGCCAGTTTAGCTTTTTTAAGGCTAAATCTAACCTTTTTATTTTGCTCTTAGCTACAAAAATTTCGTTTTAGCTTCTAGTTTTTGTTTTAATTCTTAAAATTGCCTTAAAAAGGCTAAAATGTTACTATTTCCACAACGAAGAAAATAATTTTTTTATTATCTGCTACTAATTTTATTTTTATAGTATAATTCATTTGAGTATTTTTGTGTATTTATTCACACAAAAACTATGTATTTTTTATATTTAACAAAAATTTTCGCCTACGGTGCTTCATTATCCAAATCAAGAATTAATAACTAATTTGATGGAATTACTAAATCGATTATTTTAATTGTTTTTTTTTTTTTTTTTATTTGCTTCATTAACTATAGAAACTATTTATAAACATAATTTTAGCACATTCTTATAAAAGCGAAAAATTACCCAAAAGCATAAAAAAGCTTAATCAAAAAGAAATTATAGTTTAATAAAGTCGAAAAATCACTTCTAAACATTACACAGAAAAAAGTCATCAACCACCAAATATATTAGTTTTATTAAAATATATTAGTTTGTTTAAATTTGCACCTCTCATCAAAATGATTATATCAATTACTAAAAGAAAAATTGATGAAATCAATCAAGTAGATAATTGAATGAATTAAAAAAGTAATAAATAAAATTTTATTTAAATTCTATTTTTATTTTATATTATTAAAATATAAATATATTATTAAAATATAAAATGAAACAACCATGTTAACTGAAAAATATACGGTAATAATTTTTTCTGTGTTGGTAATTTTTCATATGAAATATAACCCAATTTTGCATGGGAATTTTTTGGGCGATTTTTCATTTGGGTCATTTTACTGACAGCTGTTCCATGTTTTATTTATAAATTTATTACAATATCTTTAAAAAATATATAAAAGAACTAATGAAAACGAGAACAAATAAATTTTTAAATTAAAGAAAAAAAATGTAACTTTTTTCTGGCCTTATTTTTGGGATATTTAACCTTTTCTGTTCTTTTTTGAAGTTGAATTTAGGCTCTTTTTTTCTCGGCTTCTGGCAACACTGCCTACCAATATCGCTTAGTATTTTTAAATTAAGTCTACATGGGTTTATACAGCAACTGATTCCTATTGAAATACCATGTATACTGGATAAAGCCTCCTCTATTACTTAGATGTGTATCGCCGAAACTGTCCCATATAAGATCCCTTGTCGTCTCTTCATTATACTCATTAAAATTAAACTATATATTATGATATTCGTAGATGTAGGAAGTGGATTAGTCCTATTTCTATTATCTTTATATTCCTCAAGTGGTAATTGTGGTATATGAAATTCTATAGTGCCTTATATCCTGATACCCAGAATAATTTCATATCATTATGTAGTTCTATTCGAGACATAGATTGAGTTCAAATAAGTAAAAGTATTTTGACTTCACCTATACGACTTTACAGCATTGATAGGTATAAAGAGAGGACATATAAATGCATTGGTCGGACTGTTTAGAACTGAATTTTAAAATTTTTATTTTCTTATGATTTTTGTTGTGAGATTTGTCTGTTTATCTAATATTTTTACTATTTTGTTGACTTTCGTACTGCGTATGTAAAAAAAGCCCTTAAGGGTGCGAACCAATATTTTTGTAGTCTTAACCGAGGACTATCTGTATAAATTTCAATGGTGGATGTTAATAAATAAAATGTTAGTTGTAAAGTATAACTTTATAAAATATTGTCCAATATCTTATCATTTATTATACCCTACACCAGCTGATGTTTGTAACGCATAGAAAAAGTTATCCAATACCACCTTAAAGTATACCAATCGATACAGAATCACCTTTTAAATCGATCTAACGATGTCCGTCTGTTCTGTAAACCTTGTGCACAAAGTACGGGTTGAAATTTTAAAGATAATTTAACAAAATTTGGTACGTGGAACTTTTATAATACAATGGACGAAGTCTATTAAAATCGGTTGTGATAGGTCCATTATTTCACCCAGCCCCCATACAAATGTCCCATCAGAATAGAGTTTAAACACTCAAAAATGCCTTAAAAATAAGAATATTTTAATGAAATTCGGTGCAAAGAAGTTCTGTGTAATCTTTGTATCAAATTTTATGAAGATTGGTCCACAATTGACCATAACTCCCATATAAACCCCTCTTCCGAATCCATACGAATGTTAGTACCAAGCTAATATTCGACACAAATAACTTTTATGAAAGTAGAAACAATATTGCCAAATTTTGAGTAGCGATCCATAATTTACCATAGCTTCCATAAAAACCCACTTCCAGAAATCGCCCTGAATTGTATAAAATCATCTAGACGTTAGTATCAAAGCATTATTCTGTATTTGTACATTTTATTTTATTTTTAGTAAAATTGGCCACAGTTGTAATATAAGTCCCCTTCCCGTACACAATGGTGTAGGATATCATATAATCGGTCTTGACCGACTATATCTTTCTTTCTCGTTTTTAAATTAGTAAATAGCGCCATTTTGAAGAAAAGTCGAGACACTGTACTATCTTTGGAAATGCAAGAAAATATCTAAAGCTAGTTTGTCTATGAGCCCAACAAGTATCACAAAATTCTCTATTAATGCTGCAAAGTAAAGAAATATGTGGAATATTGTGGAACATATGGGCTATTATCAAAAATGTTTAAAATGGCTAAAACTGGCTTTAATCTTTAATAACTTTTGTGGTAATAATATTTTAAACAAACGGATTATAGATAGATCTGAACTCACAAGACTTGAAACTAATAGAGTGCAAAATTTTAGCACCATTGGTTTCATTTTGTAATTATGATTGTCGTTCAAAGTTCAAAAACTTAGAAAGGGGACCTAAAATTACTTAACTTTTTTGTTCGCGTGTTTATATTTTTTTATCTTATTTTATCCTACATAAACTAATCGGACTTTGTGGATAAATTGTATACCTTCTTTGTTGTTATGCCGACTTTCAACAGTTACATACAGAGTAGTCGAATTTTGATGAAAAAAATTTTTAATTAATAATTTTTTTGTTTTTTTGTTTTTTTAGGTGCAGTCAGTCAGTTTACCGCTAGGCACTTTCACAGTTTCTAATGAAATAGCATAGATTACTGTGTGAACTTTATTTTTTGTTATTTTACGCAATAAAATAGAAGGAGTATTGAAAATAAATTTAATAAAAAAAATTTTATAGACTTTTTGAAAATTGCTCAAAAATTGCACTTTTTGTTTTTGGGTTTTTATATATCAAATTGCAATTTGTAGAAATGTTGGATATATAGATATAAGAACGGCGATATATATAATTGATTGGGTCCATAAATTTAAGACAAATACCGTGAATTGTTGAAAACGTTACACTTTTGTCAAAACACATTTCGCTAAGGCACATCGCATGGACAGTACGAAATCGACCATAATTGGCATAGTTAGGTGGTGTTTGTATTGCTTAACGGAAATGTACAGACGCATCAACAAATTTCGAAAAATAAAAATTTTATGGAGCAAAAAAATTTACTTAGGTTTAAAAAGGATCACAATATTGAATAGCATTTCTTTGTAAAATAAACTCTAATAAAATATATGTTCGTATAATTATATAATTATAATTATTAAAAATCTCAATTTTTATTATATAGATTTTTTTTTTTTTAATTTTACTAAGAAACCCTAAAATATGCTACAATAATACCATCAAACATTGAAAATATCATAAATTTTCTTTGAATAACTTAGTAAGTTTTTGATATTGCGCTTAATTTCTACCAGAATTATACATAAACTTCTAGTTTATAAAAATTTTTTATATGGTTAACTTTTGCATCCCCTGTACGAAATGATTAACTCGAACTGATTCTACAGGCATTCGAGTCACTTTATATTTATACAAATGGATTTTAATGTGTAAAAATGTTTTCTTTTAAGGCCTTAAAAGAAAACAGCTTTTTTTAAAACCCCCGGCTCATTAAGAGTGCCGACACCTAATACCTCTGCACCTTCCTGTTGTTCAAACAAATTTTTATTTATTTATTAGTTTCAGTCTATGGATACAATATTATCCTTACAGACATCAATGATAATTTAATATACATAATTAAATTAATTATTTAAACAAACTGTTTAACAAATTTTTAAATTCAAGATTTGATATACTTAAGTCTAATTCATTAGAATATTTATTGAATAATCTCATAGCCTTTATTAAAGGTTCATTCAAAGCATATGTTGTTCTATGAACATCTATATAAAAGATATAATTATTTTGCCTTAGAGGCCTAGGAGGTACATATAGTTTTATGGTATGAAGCAAATCAGGACAATCAATTAATCCACGAATTATAGCATATAGGAAATATACAGAAGAAATTTTACGTCTTGTTTCTAAAGTTTTCATAGAAATCAAGGCACATTTATCAGGGTATGTAGGAATCGAAATTTGAGGGTTTACAAATGAAAAGTTTAAAAATGAAAGAGCAAACTTTATAAATTTTACTTGAATTTTTTCAATTCTATTTGTGTATAATAGAGTACAAGGACTCCAAATAAATGAAGCATATGCTAATCTAGATCTCACAAAGAATGTATATAGAACATTTTTTGTGTAATGATCAAAATTATTAGAATTAAGGCATAAAAAACTTAACATTGAATGAGCTTTAGGTATAATATAATTTAAGTGATTATTAAATGATAATTTTTCATCAAATAATACCCCTAAATCTAAAATTTCATCCACGGATGAAAGTAAATGTTGATGTATTCTATATGGAGATATAACAGTGTTACAACATCTATGATAAGTCATAGAAAAACATTTGTTTAAATTAAAAGGTAAACCATTACGGACTTACCAAGAACTCACCCTATTTAAATCCTCCTGGAGATTAAAAACGTCATTGGCATTAGAAATTGTTTTAAAAAGTTTTAAATCATCAGCATAAAATAAATAATGAGACTTTCTGAAACATAGGTCAATGTCATTAATATATATATATTAAATAACAGTGGACCCAGAACACTACCTTGGGGAATACCAGAAGTAGGAATAAATGATGTGGAACAAACACCATCAAGAGAAACCACGGATTGTCTATCCGACAAGTAGTAACGAAACCAAGATAACATTCGGGAATGAACGCCCAATTTATATAATTTTAATAATAAAAGTTCATGTGGTACTCGGTCAAATGCCTTAGCAAAGTCCGTGTAAATCGCATCAATCTGCAATCGATCTTCAAAACTATCAACATAATACTTGGTAAAAACAGCCAAATTATTACATTAGTAAATTATGGTGATGCTGATCCTTTGAGGAGAATATGCAAAAATTTCAATGAATTGTATAGCTTAATCGATTTTTCTATTAATGTAAATGTAATTAAACGCAATATTACCGTGTTTTAAAAAAAATTTTTTTTTTTTTTTTCGTTAATAATGCCTTTATATAAAATCTTGTAATACATAGTAGTCTGTAAGGATTCATATCCATAGATTTAATCAAATAAATAAAAAAAAGAGGAGAGATATCGGAAAACATAAAAACGAATTATTTTCATGAATTATTTGCTGCACAAGTTTGCCCATATAAGCAATAACTTTAACATCCCAGCAAACACTTTTTAGTTCCATGTAATGGCAACTACTTATTAAAGTAGTTTCTTGGTAATGAGGCGTCATTATTATTTGCCTCCCTATATTACATAAATAAGTACTCAATAGTCTAATAGCACAGTAATATTGCAATCACATGGATCAGTTGGCTAGAGCGCTGGATTAACTACCAGAAGGTTCTTGGTTTAACCCCATTCTAATGCTGTTAGTTTTTTTTTTACAAAATTTATATTTTATACTAAAAAAGTTTTTGTCACTTAGGAAATGAAGTGGGAAATGGTACACTGAGTAAGACATTAAAAATTAATGGCTAATTTGTGTCCAAGTTCAAGTCTCACTGACGGAAAAATTTGTTTGTTTTTTATATTCGTGCAGGTACATATTTTTGAACATCCCTAGATTCTAAAAATAACTACATGAATTTGTGGACAACTCGAACAAAAATAACTAGTTATTCACGCAAAAAATAAGTAATTTAATTTTGTTTACCTTCTAGCTTACCAACGAAGCTTTTGCTGGGATTTCTTGATTAACTTCACATTTCACATATTTTAACATATCTAAAGATAAATTCATTTCATTTATATACAATTCTTTTGGATGTTTATGGGAAAATAATATAAAATTACAAAATTTTAAATTCACAGTAATAATATTGAGCAATTACATAACAAGTTTTTTGGCGGCATTTATTACTGGCTATAATTTATTTTTAAAAAAGTTTTTGGTAATACTAGTATTGCGCATATGCTAGTGTATCTAATAAGTTTATTTGTGTTCTAAGGCAATAAAATTAACTTGTTGTTTAGTATTTGAAATTATAAAAAACATTATAAAATACTAAATATGTGGTATATTTTATTTTTTATATAAAACATTTTCTTTAGTTTTGTGGGTCAACTAAAATGTTCTTTATTTTTTTTTTTTTTGCTTAAAACTTGCTCTAGTTTTTAATTGCTGTTAAGCTGTCATTTGAGTCCAAGAAAAATATGGCAACTTGTTTTTTAATAAAATACGCTCCACTTTGTTTAAACTAGTTTTAGAACGTTAATATGAGGTACTCTTTTATATTGGTGGCATAATAATTTGTATTTAATTCTCAGCTGTTTTTAAAGTATTAAATAATTAATCTCATGTTTTAAATGTAATTAATACCAGTTTTAGCTTGTTTGCGTACATTTTTTTAACATTTCTGCGTTCATAAAATAATTTACGTATAAAGTTCTTGGTTAAACTATTTTAAGCTGATTTTCATAAAATATAATTATAATTTTAAATATTTTTTTCTGCTTTATAATAAATCAGTTTAAAACCGTTAGTATGCCACTAAGACGGTTACTATGAGAATTTTAATACCTATTCTAAGTTTTTGTTACAATGGGTAATGCAAATTTTAAATTGCGTTAGAAATAAAACAAAGTACACTGGTGCATATTCCTTTAAACGCATTTTTTTTTTTTTTTTTTTTTTGAGGTATATTCGTTTCTCTTAACCAAAAACAATGTTATGTTGTTACAATAACTTGCGAGTTGCAATAATAACTCGGAAGGAGTTATTCGAGGCTTTCTTAAGAAAGGGCAGTAATACGAAGTGCGGAAATCAACAAAAGGTAATCAAAAATTAATAAAAAGGCAAATTAATAAAATAAATTAATAAATTAAATGCTACAAAAAAAAAAATAATAATAAACTTGACCTTCCTGTTACTTCCAAACATGTTGCATATATTTTGCGAACAGATGGTAACATAAAATGGAAGAAACCAAAATGTAAGCCAATATTAGAACAGCATAATAATGAAAATCATTTAAAATTTGCGCCCAAATACATTAAATGGTCAAATGAGTGGAATAAAGTAAACTTTTCTGATGAAAAGAAATTCAATTTGTACGGTCCCGATTCATATTCTGGCTACCGGTATGATTTAAGTTCGAACGAAATTCGTATGTCGAAACGCAATTTCTGTGGAGGCAGTGTTATGGTTTCTGCTGCAGGAAAATCAAAGATATGTTTTGTTCCAACTAAAATGTACATTGCAATTTATAATGAACTATTGGAAGATGCTCTGCTCTCATTTATGGATGAAAAATGGATGAAGTTTGCATATTTCAACAGGATAACGTTGCAATCCCTGACTCTAACCAATCTAAATCCTAGTTTAATGAACATAGTATTCCACTATTGGACTGGCCGGCTTACAGTCCGGATTTAAATCCAATGGAGAATCTGTGGGGTAACATGGAACGTAAAGTTTATGCAAGAAATGCACAGAATGAAACCATAATGACAATAACGGAGTTAAAACTAAAAATTAAGCAAGTGTGAGAAGAAATTGACAGTGATTTTCTTCGAAAATTAGTCGAATCAATGCCAGACCGAATTTTTGAAGTTCTAGAAAACAAAGTTTCATCAACATATTATTAATAAAGCTAAAATGGTTCATTAGTTTAAGTGCGTATATAGGAAAATGCCATAAAAATAGCATTAAACTACTAAAATTACAATGAAAAAAAAAATTAATGCACATTTTAAGTTTTTTTCTTATTAATTTTTTAAGTGAAGTCAATAAATAATTAAAAAAATTAATTTGTAGCACCTTAATTATTTTTTAGCCCCATTTTTGGTAAGTTTATTAAAAAAAATTAATGTGCGTTTATAGAAATACGCACTAGTGTAGTTTAATTTGTTTTAATGTTTTGATTATATTAAGCAATAAAAACTAAATATGCTAAAAATGTCATATTACTATTTATAGTAATAAAAAATAAAAAACATTAACCAAGGATTTAATTTTAAAGAATGTTAATATTAAAATTATGAATTTGCTAAATAGCTATTTAAGTAAAATGTTTACTGGTGTATACTAGTGTTTCTTAAATTACTGCATTAGCGTATTTATAAACTAAATATTTACATTTCCTTATTTTAAGACTACGTACTATTTAGAAAATTAATATATTTACTTTTCAAAACTACAACATATGAAATTATGTCTTAAATTAATTCATAAATTTGCCATAAATTTGAATTAATCTTTTTTAAATGCCAACACATTCTCACAGACCAATTATTTAAACTAAATTATTACTATTATTTTATTTACAATCGATTTCCTATTTTACCTTAAGAAACTACAAATAATAAGAAAAACATAATCTCTGCCACATTATCTAAACATGTCGGCAGCAATTGAAATAAATTCAAAATAATTTAAATTAGTAACCCACAGGACAAATTTAAATTCAACGAAGCTGTTTTTTTTTTTCGTTTTTTGTTTTTTTGGTTCGTAATCGCTTTTTTATAACAATCATTAATTCACAATTACACTCCTCTAAAAAAAAAAGTATTATACAGATTTGTTTTAAAAATTTTACGCAATTAAATTTTTCTTTAAAATGAAACAACCCCATGCCACAATAAATCAGTGTGTAGTTGAGATTCAAAAAGATGGAATATAAAATAATGTTGTGAATGAAAATGAAACAAAACCAAAATATTGTTACAACATTGTTGTGTTAAATATTACATATTGGGAAAAAATATATATTTGATTCGATTGCAATTGCTTTACAAGCAGTCACATATTTGGTGTAAGTAAGATGGGGAAAGTATTCCAAGTGGTAGTTTTTAGATTGGATTGTGATAGGAGTGTGAAATTGCGTCCGCTATTATACTGTAAAATCGTTAAAAATTATATTTGGTTAATTCCGAAACCAAAAAAATAAAATTAACTTAGTGAACCTAATTCTTCTCTACCAAAAAGTTCTTAATGTCTGTGTCCGTTTGTATTGAAGTTGGCAACATATCCTATCAACCCTTATAAATATCTGTGGGTCTTTTTGTCAACTGCTCGAAGAGCCTAAGTATTGACACATATCATTTCGTCCGTCTGTCCAATAAATCGATTTCGATAAGTTTCTTTAGAATTTAAGAATATGTAGGAATACCTATATATTATCGGTAATGCTAAACAAAATCGAATAGTTATTGCAAAAAAAAGACATTTAAAAACAAAATCGACTTTTTAAAGCCTCCAGATAATTTATGGATTTTATTATTCTTGTCTCGTCTGTGTAAAGATATGATCGAAAAGTCAATAAAAAAAATATTTCTTCAAGAAATAATACAAATAAAAACCTCCTATTAGTAACTTAAAAAATTTTAAACCTTTGTAGGATTCACAAAACATGATTAAGTTTTATTGGTTGGCATACCTTCCTCGGAAATTTAACATATTTTTTTACTTACTACGTTTATGAAGATTTGTAATTGAGATTTTTGTTACGTTTGGTTAAAAACAGAAATACTAAAGAAAAACACATGTAATCGAATAATATATGTTTAATGTGCCTTATACACCTTGTATTGATCGAGTATAAAAGTAATTGTATCTTAAAGAAAATTAGGGCAGATGATATTTTTAGGTAAGTTTTTTAGTTCTTTTTTTTTTTGAAATTTACACAAAGTAATTAAAAAAGCAATATTTTTAAATTTAGTTACTATTGATTAATTTTAATAGTTTATAAGAAAAGTTATTCATCATATCAGCAATATCTTTTAAAATTATAAAAAATCTGTCTACAATTCTATAAGTTTTGAAAATTCTACATATAGACGCTTTCACATAACTCACATAATTCGTTCTTTACAGATTTTTTTGAGGCATTTTCTTATATTATATTCATTCTTTAACAAACTAAAAGTACAGGAAATTTTAACCATTACAATTATGGCGACTTAAAGTCGATTTTATTTCTAAAAATTGTTAAAAATAGAAAAAAGTTAGAAAAAAGTATAAATTTCCAATATTTGTATCATTAAAAACAATCGAAAAGCACTAATTTAAAAAACAACAACAATTAACTTGAAATGTAATAAATTGTAAATAAAATATTAATTGTCAAAAAATTAAAATTCTTTAAAAAAAAAGTTATACAAAAGTTTGAATTTACCCAAAAAAGTACAATTTAGCAAAACAAAAATTTACATTTTTAGAAAAGTACAACTTTTCCAAAAATTAACAATTAGAATAATAATAAAAATACATATTTTCAAAATAATGTACTAAAGTTCAAAAAGGAAGTACACATTTTCAATACTTGTTATGAAAAAAATCGATGTTTTTTTAAAAAGAATTTAATTTTCAAATAAAATATTAATATTCAGAAAAGTAAAGTTTTCAAATCTACGGAAACAAAAAAGCAATTTTCGAAAAAGGTTAGTACATACAAAATTTTAAAAAGCTACAAAATTTTCAAAAAATTCTTTATTTTATTTAAATTATTTACCATTTAATAAAATTGAAAATACTAACTTTCCCAAAAATTAAAAAAAAAAATACTAATTAAAAAAATAAATATAGTTTTTCAAATAAAATTTTCATTTAAAAAAAATAACATTTTCAAAAGTAACAATTGACAAATTTGGCTTCTTCAAAATAAAGTACCAATTTTTAAAAAGTAAAATTGTATTAAAAAAAAAGTACACATTTACCAAAATTTTACCATTAAAAGAGTTAAAAAAGTATTATTAAAAAAATACCAACTTTCTTAAAATTTACCAATTTTCAAAAAAGTACTATTTTTTCAAAAGTGAAACAATTGAAAAATGTAACTTTTCTTTTAAAATAAAGTACCAATCATCAAAAGAGTAAAATTTTATTGAAAAAATTAAAAATTTTCAAAAATTTTACTATTAAAAAAAGAAAAAATTACCAATTTTCAAAAAAAGAAAAATAAATAAATAAATCAAATAAAATTTAAAAAAAAAAACACTAATTAAAATATAAAAATCCAAAAAAGTACCTACTTTAAAATTTACCAATTTTCAAAAAAGTACTATTTTTTCAAAAGTGAAACAATTGAAAAATGTAACTTTTCTTTTAAAATAAAGTACCAATCTTCAAAAGAGTAAAATTTTATTGAAAAAATTAAAAATTTTCAAAAATTTTACCATTAAAAAAAGAAAAAATTACTAATTTTCAAAAAAAAAAAAAGAAAAAATAAATAAATAAATCAAATTTAAAAAAAAACACTAATTAAAATATAGAAATCCAAAAAAGTACTTACTTTCTCTAAATGTACCAATTTTCAAATAGATTTCATTTTATATTCAAAAAAGTTTCAATTAAAAAAAAAAAAAAAAACAATTATCAAAAACATACCAATTTTCAAATGAAGCTTTCATTTTCAAAGCCAAATTTTCAAGAAATTTGATTAAAAACATTTTTAAATGTTACTTGTTGTAAATGCAAGTTTCCTGGCTGAAGGTTTTAGATACAGTTAAAAATTCTAACATTCTCAAATTTGAAGCTTCCTCTGCTAAAGGAGTTCTGCTCCAGCAAAAAATTTTTGAATTTTAGTAATGGTTAGTAATTATTATACACGTTACATAGTAAGTAGTGGTCATTACAAATGCATTTATTTTAAAAAGCTGAATAAATACTTACTTCACTAACTACTTATTTATATCATTATATTAAGCTAACTCATAATTTAATCATTCGAAAAGTTAAAAAATAACTACTTACATTTCACCTTTTTTGGTAGCTGATTAATAAATAGTGAACTTTTGGACAAAAATAAGTAGTGATTCAGTCATAAAGTAAATAGTGTCTGTATTACTTTCTAGTTTACTAGATAAGTAAAGTTTTTACTGTGGTCATCTCGTTTTTCGTCACATAAATTTTTTTATATAATTTCGTTTATTACTTTTCAAATTTCTGAAAAATTTATTTCAAATATTTATTTTTGTTTATAATACATTACTTGTAAAAATGTAACCCCCTAATGTTTGCATGTGAAGCTGAAATCTGAGGTGTGTAATGTAGTGTCTTTAAGTGGTTGTAATAAAAACACTTTGTTAAAATTATTCATCTATATTAGCTAAATTACAAAATGAAGAAAAACACTTGCATTAACAGTACAAAACAAAATAGGAGTACTAAAAAATATTAAAAATTTTCTGCAAAATAAAATAAATTACAAAAAGTTTCCAAATTATACCGATTTCCTAGTAGTAAGTATTCATTTTTAAAATTTAAATTTCAATTCTGATTACATTTAAGAGAGGGTATTTTATATTTATTATATTTTAAAAATCTTGCCCTTCTATTCTCAAAATATTTCTTACATAACATTGCTTAATCAGAGAACTATCAATTATTTTTCTTTAAAAATTTATTTATAAACTATAATTTTTATTAAAAAAAAGTATAATTGTTATATGAAAATTAGTCATATTTGTTTCGCACCACACTGTACATGTTAGAGTATCGTAAAGTAACCAAGCAAGATGTTGTTATTGCTGTTGAGTTAATCTTCATTTAAGATTATAGCGATAGATACATTTGTAGCAGGTATTGTTGTTGTTCGTTGCTGCAGCTGTGTTATTGTTAATGATGTTTATGTTTTTAGCAAATCATAATTTAGTTTTTTTTTCTGATTTTATTTATTTTGTTATGTATGTAGCACATAATTGTTGTTTTATTTGGCGCATTATTAATTATCCTAAATGCATCCGCCGCCTACTTAAAGAGCCCCTATTTTGACAGTTTTGTTTTCTTAACATATTTTTCTGCTTTTTTAATTTATCAACAAAAAAGAAGGGGTAATGATTTTTCAAAACGTTAATAAGTTTTAACAAACACATATGTAAATAAAAATGTTTAATAATTATTTTTTTAAGCAGTTAAATTGTGAAAAATTTGTCACTTTCAGCAAATAACCGTTGAATGTAATAATTGTTTATTATTTTATATTTATTATTTTGTTAATTTATAGTTTTCCCATAGTGCTAAATTGTAGTAAAGATTTACAATTCATGTTTTTTTTTAGTTTTGAAATTCAGTTGTAAATTCAGTTTGTAACCGCATTTTATTTTTATCGTGTTTAATTATTTGTGCAACAATTGTGTCATAAAGAAAATAATTGCTGTATCATATTTTGGTACTTACATTGACTGTATAAGTTTTTTCTTTAAATTTATTTAATTCTAGAAATTAATTAAGTTTGAGGAAGTGAAGCAAGTGAAAATAAATAGAAAAAATCTTGCTAATTTCCAAAAGTATAGCTTAATTAGGTATTAACTTTTAAGCCGTTATCTAAAGAATTTTTTTCAAAGAAAATTTAACTAAAATGAATTATTAAGTCTACAGCAAACAAGTGTTCTAGCAAGTCTACTACAACTTGGAATAACTTTTAGTTTTGTGAAACTTGTTTAGCAAAAATATTTCTTTTAAATGTCATATTTATAGTAAATTAATATTTGCATATTTAATTTTCATAATTTAAAGTATGCATAATATTCGTTTTATTTCGATTAAAAACTTAAACTTAATTTATTTATTTATTATTATTTTTTTTTAATCAACTTACCACTAAAATGTGTTAATATGACAATATTTTAACAAAAAAAAAAAACATAACACAACTTTCACTAGTCTAATGTAAACTAAAATAAATGCAGAGATAATTAAGTTTTGATTATTTATGTTGCAGCAGCAGTAGCTACATTAGTGCATATTAATACAATATGAATTTGTTGCAACTATTTACATTAGTTTTCTTTATCTTTTTTTTTTGCGTAACACTGTACCAACATTTTGAAACTGATTTCTCTTGCCACATCATTGTCTTAACATTTATTTTATTAAAATATGGTTATGTTTTTAAAGTTGTTGAAATTTAATAAAATTTATTGAATTTTAATTGAGCCGAAATGGCAACAAGCTGTCAACGATGCTATAAGTAGTATATGTTTTATTAGCAATGAATTGTAGATAGAAAATGTTGTAAAAATTTTTATAAAATAAAAGTTAAATGTTAAAGTATTCTTAAAAAGTAAACAAATTTTTTGGATTTCCAAAAAAAAAAAAAAAAAAAACTAAAATAAAACTGGAAGCAAAAGGAAAACCTTCTTGAGCCTCTTCTGCATAACGACTTAGTCGTTACCTCCTTAGCAGCATCCGAAAAAGGGATTTTATTTAGACTGATGCACTTCATCATCAGTAACTTGTAAACTAGCCGTGAACAATGTTACCATCTGATTAGTTTGGTTCACAGTAGCATTCGATTCACCACAGCCTTTTACCGCCTCCATGGAAATAGGATTTCCGGAGATTATAAAGACCTTTATCAGGTAAGTAGAGCATACTGCCTTCTCACACATTTTACGGATAATTGAAATCACATTTTGTACCTGCTGCAGATCACCAACCGACTATCTTGACGGTAGTGGATTCGAACGGATCTGCACATCTAAGTACAGGGCCCTCTAGAACCAAACGGACCCATCTGAAGCAACCTTTCTCAGTAAAAAGTAAATTTTCGGTGGGATATATGATAGCCGCCCCTCTGGGAAAAACGAACGCTATAAAATCAGAGGGGTGTTCTTAGTTAGTACTGAATTCAAGTAAATTTTTTATCGCAAAGAACCAAATTTTTTAATTATAGAAAAAATCATGATATCTACATTATGAAGTTAAAGATGCATTGTTACCAGATTAGCCTTTATAAGGCTTTTTTCTAGCCTGTTTTTGTTGATTCTTAAAATTGCTGTAAAAAGACTAAAATATAGATATATAAATGACAAAATAATTTCTTATTTGCTATTTCTAATTTCATTTTTACAGAACTATACACTTAAGCATTTTACTGTATTTATTCGTACAGAAAAACGAGATTACTTACATTTAATAAAAAATTTCACCTGCGGCGCTTCATTCTCCAAATTAAAAGTGCCTTAACTAATTTTATAATTATTATTATAATTAATTTTTATTATCATACTTTATCAACCATAGAAACTATTTAAAAAAATAAATAAAAAATTATTAATGCGAAAAAGCACCAAAAAATTTAGAAATGCTTAATCAAAAAGGAATTATAGTTCTAAAGTGATGAAAAATTACTTCAAAACATATGAAATATAATTCAAATTTTTATGGGAATTTTATGGCATATTTATCATTGAGTTACTTTGCTGCACATAGAGAAAAAAAACGTGGTTACAGTATTATCACTACAATAATATTATGCTCTCATTGTTAGTTTTCTTGAATAACTCTGTGTTCATGATAACAGTGTTTTTGTTTAAATTTTGTCATTTAATATTTACACCCAATAAAAATTTTAATATGGTTGACTACAAACGTTATATGTTTTTAAATATTTTTACCAGAAACAAAATTTTATTAATATGAAAAATATCATTACTTCTACAATCATTAAATATTTGCAGTCTTTTCCTTGTTATTAAACCATATTCTGTTTTTAAACCATTTTTATATTATTATTTCCATGACACTAAAATACTTATCCTTTTCACAAATTTAATGGAAAGATTCATGACTTATTTGTTTTTAAATATATTTGGTTTTTAATGTTAGTTTTCCAACTTTATTGTAATTCCCATTTAGTTTATATATGAATAAATAATGGGTGATTCAAGTAGAGATACTTTTTTCAATAGCTTTTTTTGACAGATCACGTGTGAGTCGTGTCATGCTGTCATGTTATTTTTGTTTAGTATTGTTTGGCATTTCATAATGGAAAGACTTACGACTGAACAACGTTTACAAATCGTTCAACTTTATTACGTAAATTCACGTTCTGTGAGGAATGTGTTTCGTGCACTTCGCTCAACTTATGGTCAACATAATCGGCCTACTGAGCGTACTATTCGCAACACCATCACCCATTTTGAGACCCAGCATTCATTATTGGATAACACTTCGGTGAGCACTTAATTTCACGTTTTGGGCCGGTCGATTGGCCACCAAGATCGTGTGATATCACACCGTTAGACTTTTTCCTGTAGGGATATGTAAAGTCTTAAGTTTATGCGGACAAACCCGCTTCGATTCAGGCCTTGGAGGAAAACATCACGCGTGTCATTCGCCAGTTACCAGTCGAAATGCTCGAACGAGTCATCAAAAATTGGACTCAACGGATGGATCATCTGCGACGTAACAACGGCCAACATTTGATAGATATAATCTTCAAAAAATAAATGCCAAAGAATGTTCTTTCAAATGATAATAGACATTTCCCATTAAATTTGAATTTTCTGTGTTTTTTTCTTTAAAAAAGTAAGGAACCTCGAAATGGATCACGCTTTGTAAATAGACAAGCTTTGGTTTTACTATGTGTGATTCAATCAATATGAGATATTGAGTAACTTCCATTAAAGGATTAAATAAAAAATCATATCCTGCATTGGTACAAATGAATATAATTAATGAACAATTAATATGTAAACATTTTTTTATGCTAATGAACGCTTTTCTTTATTATTTTCAGTTAAAAATTTATAATAAAAATAAGATGGAATAATAATATGACAAAATGATAAAATGGAATCATAATATGATAATGATCGGATCATGATGTAGTAAAATTGTTCAATTATATGTAAAACTAGATTCATTGCATGAAAAAACAAACCATAAAATCGGACACAATATGACAAAATGGAATCATAATAATTATTACTTAAAATCATTTATATTTTTCGCTGTGATCATATGTTCCAATCATAATATGTTGTTCTTAGATTATAGTCACTACAACTATGTTTTTTTTTTCTGAGAATGAAAAAAAAGTAGCTAAATTAAAAAAAAAGTAAAAAAATGGTAACTTTTTTCTGGCCTTATTTTTTGGAGCATTTAATTTTTTTTTACCTTTTTTAAAATTCAGTTTAGCCTCTTTTTTCCATCTCCTGTCAACACTAGAACAGAGGTTCAAAAACAAACATAATCTAGAATTTGTTTACATTTTTAAGTTGAAGTTTTAGCAGCTCTGTTAAAATATATAATTCCAACAATATTTTCTGTTGTTTTAAAAGAAAATTGCTAACGTAGACACTCTATATCTACAACTAAAGCAAATTTTGTTACCTTTTTTTCTAAACCAATGAAACTGGTTAAAAGTGTTAAAAATTATTTAAAAGTTACCCAAAAACTTTCAGGTTTTTAATTTCTATATATTTTTTATTTTATTTTATTTTATTTTTTTTTGCCAAACAATAATGTTACACATTATCACCCTAACATATGTTGGTTCAATAATGCTAATATTTTTATTTTTTGGTTTATTATTTAAAAATTTGCTACTGGTATTTGAATTTTTGTTTTTTATTATTTTCTCCTTTAATCGATGGTTAACTATTTTAAAAATGTATGAAATATTTTATGTATTTGTTATTGTTGTAAACAATAAACAAAAAATAAATAAACTTTCTATAACTTGAGTGAATAAATAAACTGGTCTAAATGACTGACTGACAGATAGACAATTAGACAAATGTCTTAAGTTTTTTCTGTTTAAATATTAAAAATTGACAACAATTGTTGGTACTTTTTTTCGGTATACAAAGTACTATATGACACTAACAATAATATGTTATAATAAAATTGATGATTGGTTACTTGATTTAATAAAAATGATTGTTGATTTTTTGTAAAGTGTTACCCACTGTACAAAAAATAGACAGGAAATTAATTTTGTTATAACACTTGAAACACTTTAAAATAAAGGGGCTTTTTATAAATAATAAAGTTTTTGATTAAATCTATTAAATCTATTAAAGAGAACTCTCTCTTAAAAATTGTACCACTTTATGAACTATTTTCTGAAATTTGAATCCTTTTCCGTTTCAAGTTTCCCACAGATCAAGTTCTAATTAAAGATTTTATTTTGTAAAAATTAAAGACTGGGTGAAAAGTATAATTGTGAGAAACTTCTGTAAAAGAAAATGAAATATTTTTCTCTAGTGTATTAAAAATCTATCTTAATTTCCGCACAATAGTGTACATATAAAATTCGCCTTAACCAACTGAAATTTTATTAGTTTTCTATTTCATTTGTAATCATTTTATTTTGATTGAATATTATTCCAACATATGACTATAAATACCAATTATTTCTTATATTATTTATTATTGCCATAATTTTCAATTGTAGTTGTTAATACTTTCTGTCTGTCTGTCTCTTGGTCTCTCTGTGTGTAAGTATAAGTTTCGATAGAATTATTATTTGATGTCAGTCTGTCATCATTTCGATAAATATTTTTATTTTGTACAGAAACCCATAAACAAGCAAATCAACTAAACAACCACCAGGTTTATTAATTTTAGCCATTATTATTGTTACCACTCTACTCTACTTACTACTCGTGGTATTTATTGTACTTTTAATACAACTGATACGTATGTATATAAGTGTATTTGTTTGTTAGAGGGGGATTTTGATTTAATTATATTCACCAAGTGTTATTTTTATTTATTAAGAGCAATCATTAATACTTTATTTGTTTGTTATTTGTATTAGTAGATCTAATGGAAATGGGACAAGTTAATAATGATGAATATTTGCGAAATTTTGCATTAATTGAAGAAATCTTATGATTTATTTTTTTAATTTTAATGGAATTTTCCTAATATTAATTGAAATTAAATTTAATATGATATTAAGTAACAATATTTTAAAGTTAGGGCGTATGTGAAACGGTAGAAAAGTTCCATGGTAAAATTTTTTTCTATGGCGAGAAAAAAATTTTTTTTTTCATTTTACTCTGTGAAATGAAAACTGTAAAATCTGGACAAATTTAACTCTTATTATAAAAGAAATTTAAATAATTAAATAAACCAAAGAATACAAAGAATGGAAGGCTTGTCAAAAAATAAAAAAAAAACTTACATCATAAGCACACATAGCTGTTCAAAATACTCTTCAAAAATTATTAAATAAAAAATTCATCACAATTATACTCACAGATTTTCATAAATTTTCATCTTTTTATGCGGATTCATCCACAGTTATAAATATAATTACATTTTTTGGATATTTTTTTTTTTTGGTGAATATGAAAATAATTTCAAATTATTTTAAATTCTGTTGTATTTTTAATATCAAAAGTTACAACTTTGTTCGCTCAATTTAAATTTCAAGATGAAAAAAGGAATATTAACAATATAAAAAAGAAACGAGAAAGAAAGATATAGCATAAAAATTTGGAAAGCAGACTTATATTACTTACACTTACATTACACCTGTGGTCAATTTTGCTAAATGTAAAATAAAATATAACAATGCAGAATAATGTGTTGATAACTAACATCTAGATGATTTTATGCACTTTAGGGCGATTTCTGGAATTGGGTTTATATGGGAGCTATGGTAAATTATGGACTGATTCTCATAAAATTTGGCAATGTTGTTTCTACTTGTATAAATATTAACTTTAATACAAACATTCGTATGGGGTTTATGTACGTTAAAGTGATTTTCGGAAGAGAGGTTTATGTGGGAGTTAAGGTCAATTGTGGACCGATCTTCATAAAATTAGGTACAAAGAGTGACACTTTTTTTGAGTGTTTAAACTCTATTCCGGAGGACATTTGTATGGGGAATAGGTGAAATAATGGACTTATCACAACCAATTTTAATAGACTTTGTCCTTGTATCATAAAAGGATACAATATCCCAACCACGTATGGTGGTGTAGGGTATAAATATTGTGTACAAATAAAAAAAAAATTGTCGCGAGTGTAATTTTCCTTACATTTTAAAAGAAAGTTTTGTTTATTTTGTGTTTTTTCACTCTCACAAGTGTGTTTAATTCACACAGAACTTGTATGTTAGGCAGTGATGGGATTTATGACACAATTGTGTCATTTTTGGCACTATTGCATTTCCAATGGCATTACAGCACTTTAGAATTTAAATTAAGTTTATCGAGGACAAATCTCTTAACTCTTAAAATTATTTCATCTGCTTTTACTAAAAACATAGTAATATACATATCTGTGGGAACAAGGAAAGACTGTATAACTTAAGATATGCAAAATTTTTTGAATTCTTCATATCCAGTTTTAATCTGTATCAGTTTTTTTTTTCGTTTAACAAAAATTTCAGGAGATATTAACATTTAGAAATAAAACTTTCTATAGTGTTACATAAAAATTTAAAGATATAAACTAATCTCTTAAAAAGTTAAGTTAGTTTTTCCCTTTTGCCACAGATATATCAGTAATACATTATAATAATTACTATTATATAACATCAAGTGCAAAATATTTTATTATAAAAGCAAGTGCTCAATTTCTGTGACTCGAGATTTTCGCTACCATTTAAAATAGTATATTGACGATAATTTTATTTTTTCCCCTAATTTTGTCCGATTATTTAGCGATTTTAACTTGGCACTTCTGAGATTTTTTTGGTACTTCATCGATCCCAATTTGGCTCTAAAAACAAAGTTTCAAATCTCATCACATTGTGAGAAGAGAGAAATGTTGTTGTAGGAAATTAAGCCTTTGTATTCTTTGGTGTAAACATAAAAATAAAAAATGAAATCGAAAAAATAAAAAATGTTTTATTTGAAATCCTTTATGGAAAAAAAACTCCACTTTGGTCACGTTTTGTGTTCAAATAGACATATAATAATCAATAATTAAGCATCTCAAAAAATAATGTATTGTGCTTCAAATCTTAATTAAAACTAAATATAAATTTTCAAAATACTTTTTGTTATTGAAATATTTTTAAATATTTTTTAAACGTTGAAAATTTATATACGTTTATCAAAAATTCTATTAGTCTTATGAACTAGTAAAATTTTCTAAAACTCATACCAATAAAAAATTTATACTTTTCTATCGTTTCACACAGGCCCTTACATTTTAATTCTGTTTAATCTCAAATCTAAAGAGAAGTATTTGCGATTGAGTAAAAAAAAAAACAGATTTTGAATCAAATGTTTTTTAAAAATTATTACATCCTCTTGACATTTACATGTTCCACACTCTGGTAACACAATGAGGAGGAAGTAATTGAGCCAAGTTAGCTTGTTATAATATAACTTAGAGGTGAAACACAAGAAGGCTATGAATGAAGCTGTTTTCCGTTGTTAGAGAGAAGTTCAAATTAAATGTTTTATTTATATTCTTTGCTCATGACAACAACAATACTACATATATAAAAGTTATTTTTTCCCTCTCTTAAACTCTATACATAAAGAATATAAAGCAAAGCTTTCTTTTTCCATCTTATATAAATTTAATGTAAACATATATGATTTATTTTGCAACAACGGCAACACCGAGAGAGAGGGAAAGTGAAAAAGTGAGAACTTTTGAAAAACCGTTTTGAAAATAATGGTGAAAGGCCAATGTATGCGGCACGCGGCTACGGGCGGCAATCAGCTGATCTTGTTTTCCCATATAAAAAAAAAAAAAAATTAAATAAATTCAATTTTGGCGATCGGCCGCATCTCACAGCATTGCCAGTTTAAATTTATGACAATTTTTTCATATTTTTGTAAACAAATTATTGATTTTTAAGATGGTAATAACGCAACCGGCCTTCGTCGCGTATATTGGCCTTCCACTATAAAATAGATTTTAATTTGGTCTGATTTCACTGTTCTCTTTTAGTTGCTGGCTTGTATTTCAGCACTTAAACGATTCCATGGTTCGGAATCCGACAACCGTATATTAAACGAACTTTATATATGTTCATGTCAAATATTAGTATATACTGAAAACAGTTTTTGGTTCCCATTCTTTTATTTTTCAATTTTGAGAAAATCTGTGTAAATACGGCAAAATTGCATGCGTTATACAAATTTTAAAAATCATCTTCAAATACCAAAAAATAGTTGTAAATGACTTTTATATCCAAATAAAAGAAAAAAAACATGTGACAAATACATCAAATTAAAAATCAACTGCTAAAATAGTAAATAGAAAAAAATAATAAAATAAATAAAAGCCAATACATTTAGAGCATGACATTAAAAACTCAGGCATGCAGAAAATAGACAACAATACAAGATTAAAAAAAATTAACAAAAATAGAAAAAAAATAAAGAATAAAATTGCAATAAATATGTATATTATAATTAGTAGGTGCATAAAATTTAATTATATGTTTAAATATATAACCATAATTTATATAGATTAAATAAGTTACAAATATAAATGTTTGAACGTAAATTATTTTTTTCGTACATAATTAATTATAATCTTGTGGTATGTTATATAATTTTTTTTTATATGTTTTATAATTTTTTAATAAATTTTGAATTTTTAAACAAATTTCTTTATTATGTTTATGTATTTATTACAATTATGCTTATACTGTCATTTTTTTCATTTGATTTAATAGGTAATACTTGTATTTAATTTTACACGTATAAATATGATTACAAATGCCAAAAGCGTTGTCGCAGTATTTTTTTTTATATCTAATAATAATTTCTTTTTTCCTCCTCGAAAGTTACAAAATCATAAAAATCATAACTTATTTAAATTAAACAGTAGGGTCAGTTATTGAAGACCAAAACGACAATTTTTATACCCTTCTTTATAGAAAATTAAATATTGTTCTTAAAATCGACAAAACAAAATGTTGGTACACTAACGAAAAGCCCTATGTGATAAATTTTTTGGAGATTTAATAAGAGTAGTATTTTTTTAAAAAACATACTTTGAGTATTTTTAATTGAAATTGTTACTTATTGGAAGTTAGTAGTCTATTATAAAAAAAAAATTGTTCTAATTTAAAATATTGCTACTTTTTTAAATTTAAACAAAAATTTCTTTTTCGAAAGTTGGTAATTTTAAAAATTGCTATTTTATAATTTATTTTATTTTTAAAGTTTTTAATATTTTAAAATTTTTAAAAATCCATTTTCGAAAATATGTGCTTTTTGAATTTTCTTTTTCATATTGGTACTTTTTTGATAATAAGATACTCTTTGTAAAATTTTACAATTTGTTCTTTTTTGGAAATGTGTTTTTTCTTAAATTGGCACTTTTTTCAACATGATTACCTAGTTTTTTTTAATCAGCATTTTATCTGATAATTGGATTTATTTGAAATTTGTATTTCATAAAATTTCTTTGAATATTGGTACTTTTTTAAAAATTATATTTTAGTTGGTACTTTTTTCGAAAATATTTCTTGAAAATGTACTTTTTTGTAACTTTTTTAGTATATTTTAAATTGTGTTCTTTGAAAATTTGTTATTTTTTTTAACAAATCTGAACTTTCTGCAAAGTTGGAACTTATTTTTGTAAATTAAACTTTGGTCGAAAATGAACACTTTTTTAAAATTAGTACTTTTTTTGTAAAATTAAGTATTGTTGTTTAAATTTAATATGTTTTGGTAATTGGTGTCATTAAAAAAAAACGTTTTCATAACAATTGGTACCTTTTTAAAAAAGATGTACTTTTTGAAAATTTGTATTTTTCTGAAAATTTAAATTTATTGGAATGAAATAAGTACTTTAGAGTTAAAATGGAACTTTTTAAAAGTAGGTACTTTTTATAATGATTTGTAATTAAAAAAATGCATATATTTGTATTCATTCGAAAATTTTATTTTTTTTTTTTTTTTTTTTTTTTTTTTTGTAAATTGGCACGTTTTTGATAATTTGTATTTTATTTGAATTAGTACTGTATTCTGAAGAATGAAATTTTTAAATTTTTTTTCTGTTTCCTAAACAATTTACTTTTCACAAAAAAAATCTTTCTTATAAGTTTTGAAAATGTTTATTTGTTTCTGAAATTGGAATTTTGTCTGAAAATTGGTATTTATTTTAAAATTGCTACTTATTTTCAAAATTCCTCTTTTTTCCTTTTTTTTTTTTGAAAATCAGTATGGTTTTTAAAAAAATTAATACTTTTTGTTATTTTTTATTTATTTTTTTAAAATTGCTATTCGTTTTAAAAATTGGTACTTTTTGGAAAATTAGAACATTTTCTTAAAAATTTTTATATTTTAGAATTTTTTTCAGAAATTTAACATCTTTTCCGAAAATTGGTGCGTTTGTACCTTTTACAAATTTTTTATTTACTAAAAATTTTGTACTTTTTTGAAAATTAGTTAAGTACCACTAACTTTTTCAAAATTCGTACTTTATTTAATATTATGCTTATGCACACATTAGTTTTCGATTTGTTTTTTAAAAAACACAATGAATTTAAACATCACTGTTTACATAACATATTATTGTGTTTTTCCATTTGGACTGTTTTTCGTTTGCCAAAATATTTTCACAAATTTTTGTTTTAAATAAGAATTTCACACACAAAAACTTTTTAACTCAAAAAATAAAATGTTTAAACATATAAAATTTATTTTCATACATAATTTTTCATTTTTAAACCGTTTTGAAACATATGAAAAAAAAAAAAATAAAAATAATATATTTTTTTAAACTTTTTTACTTTTTTTTAGAAAATTGGTACTTTATATGAAAATTGGTATTTTTTTATTAAAGTAGTACATTTTTAGAAAATTGGTTGTTTTTAAATTTGGTACGAAAATGAGTACTTATTTCCGAAAATGTATAATTTTTTTAATTGGCAATTTTTTGAAAAATTGCTATTAATTTCGAAAAACAACAACAAAAATAGTTTCTTGGATTTCTCGCTATATCTCGGATGCTTATGAGTCGATAAACAGATTTCGCCAACGAAAAAACAAATTATTTTTTATGTGAACTGATTTTTCAACAGCAAAATTGTTAGAACGTTACCCGCTCAGTTATAGGAAAACTCCGAAAAATTGATTTCAATACACAGATGGACATCGCTATTTCTCCTGTTATTTCCCTAACCTATAAAGACTCAATATACAGATGAATATAAATACACAGTAATTAAAAAAAACTAAAATATATATTTTCCAGCTTTAGTGAAAGATACAAAAAAAAAAAACAACGTTTCGGATCTTATAACTTTATTCAAAATTTATTACAAAGTTCGACATGTCAAAGAAGAAAATTACTTATAATTATGGTTTTGGATGAATTTGATAAATCGCATATAAGTAAGTCGCTCGTAAGCGAATTTCCCTCAATTACAATACCAAGTTTCTCGAGATTTATATATATATATATATATATATATATATATATATTTCGTGTAGTATTGCTGAAGGGTATAAAAAATACTGAGCAATTTTCTTGATATTATTTTTCTGTCACTTAAAATTGTTGGAGTATTTGTTCCATTTGATTTAAAAAGTCTAGTACTTATAAATTTTTTATTCTTAAAGATTAAAACTAAATAACATTACCATCTATTTTATTATAGCGCAATTGATTAAAATAATAAAACATGTGATGAGCATATTTGTAACTGAACTATGAAAACTTCAGTTAAATATGTGTGTAGAAAAAGTACAGTGAAAATTGGCCGGAAGTGAAATAGGCATACCAATCATGTTAAACATACTTACAAACATATACCGTATACATAAAGAAAAATATTAAAATAATAATAATAAAAAAAAAAACAAACCGCAAAAATATAAAGAAAAATAAAAATAACTAAAATAACGTTAATCCAAGAAAAATTCCATGTCAATGAAAATTAGTAACAAGTCATTTCCATCTAACGCTCAAATAAAAGAAAAGCAAAAATCATAAAAAACCCAAAACTAAATAAACTACTAGCATCAAATAAAAATTTCTCATACTTCCGTTAAAACCATAAAATCACTAAAGGTTAAACCAAAAATTGAAAAAACAGAAAGAAATTTACCAAATATTGATCATTATTCATGAATTTTATTCGAAATTTTTAAAACCAATTTTATTAATAAACAAAATTTTCTTTAAGCTTTCAAGTTCACGCTCAAAATCAGTGCTGAAAAGTTTACGTTGTCGTTCTTCGGGCCGTTCGAAGTCCAAGTCTAAATCTTCTTTAGATTTGAATAAAATGTATGCGGACAATGCTTCCATAGCTTCATCGTCTGCAAACAACCCAAATAGCGCCTCCGAAAATCATGATAATAATGATGGACAGGTACAGGTAAGCGAGAGAGAGAGAGAAAGAAAGCGTAATGTGTTTCACCACCAACATTCCGTTACATTCCACCTGTCCTTAGCATTATTAATGTTTAATTTTCACCACCAATCACCTTGAACTAAAAAAAATTCACTTTTGATTTAACTTCACTTGAAATATGTATTTGTACCCTTTTTTCATTACTGAAATTGGGTCACAGCCATTTAATTAACATTAATTAATATATTTATTTGGTTTTTTATCGTAAATGTTTGTTTTGATTAAATCCAGTTCATCACTTTTAAACACCATTTTTTAATGTCATGTTTATTAACAGCAAATTAATTGATTATAAAAAAGTATGTCGCAAATTTATAAATCTAAAATTTAAGTTTGGTAAAAAAAATCGTTAGTTTTTTAAAATTTGAGCAAAATATTGCTGCATTAGAACTCAAATATATCAATTACGTTTTACCCTCTTCCCATAAAATAATACTAAGAATTTCAATTATTCTATATAATCTTTCCATCGTGATTCATGTGACAATAAACTTCCGTTTAAAAACGACTCATAAAATCTTATAAAAACTATAATTGTATTGGCATGTTAACTACCACTCAAATCTCATCAAATCGTTTACTAATTATTATATATTTTTTTTTGTTTATTATCGTTTAAATTTTATAAAAAAAAAATAAATAATTAAATAAAAATTAAATAAAGTAAAAACACAAATGCAATTGTGGTTCATTCATAAAAGAAAATAAACAAGTGTTACATACATATGAAAATACTTATATATTAAAGTGCATTAATTTGAATGGTGACAAAAAATGTTGCAAGTATACCCTCCCGAAAATTAAAGATTTATATATTTTATCTCAAAATATTTCGGTTTAATTATTTCGTTCACGTGAGCTGAACCATTTTTAAAATACCTCCAAAAATAAAGTTTTCGATCAACAGTGTACATAATTTTTAACTTTAAAAAAAAAAAAAAATGACAAATGACTTTTAATACATAATTTTTAAATTTAGCTTCCATTCTAGCAAAATTAAAATGAGGCTCTTTAATGTACATACATATGTATATAAACACGTATATGAAATATAAATATGTATCGTTAAATGTATATTTATATATTTATTAATTATTCTTTTTTTTAACAACACAAACCCACTACCAAAACAATATAACTCATCATTTAGATACTTATCTAAGCCATAACAACTATTCAACAGGTAGTTATTTTTATATATCTTATTTATTATTATTATTTTATCTTGTTGATAGATACACTCATACAAGAAAATTTAAAAGCTTTATGTGCTAGAAAATATTAATTCCAGTATCTTGTCGAGTAAACAGTTGTTGTCTTCACTACAGCTACTAAAGCTTTTCCTGTTGGTTGTAATATTTACTAACAAGTGGGAAAATTCAAAAGATATGCTAACTTCATTATAGCAGAATGAAAAGAGAGTTGCCAGAAGTGATTAATTAATTAACGATTGTTTTAAAGCGAAAAAAATGAAGTCGCATATTTTTTTTCAACGCCAGTGTTTCTTTTAAATAGACCGTTGACAACACCCGATTAAGCGACAGATATTCATCAATCAGGGTGAGGAAGGAAGGAGCAGGAGAAAAAATAGCAAGAAAAGGAAAGAAAGAAAAATAGGAAAAAAAGGAATAAAAAGGGAAGAGGCAAAAAAAATTTCCATCATCAATTTTTTTTGAAAGTAGATATGTGGTGAATAAAAATCGTGGTGTGGTGAATAAAAAGTATGGTGAATAAAATCGAGATGTGGTGAATAAAAAAGAATTCACCACAAATTCCATTATATGAAATTTTTCAAGGTCATACCGGATATTACTATTATTTTTTCGACTGTTCACTTGTAAAATTGTACAAAAAATTGTAGCTTTTTGCAACCAAGTATTTATTGTAATTCAAATAAGCTACTTTTTTCGGATAATAATTATCTCTTATCTAAAGAAAAGAGCAGAGAAGCAAGTCGTATCGGCGCGGCTAACGACTAGTTTTTAACGAGTAAAGTACACATTTTCAAATTTAAATTTTGAATGCAACTGAAGTCATTGAATTGAAATAAGTTAAGTAATAAAAGAGAAGTTTAAAAGAATTAATAGGTGTCAATACGATCATGTTTTAAACCGTTTGCTAATAGCAGTAATTCAAACTTTAAATTTCTCTGAATTTCTCTCAAACTAGTTTTATACAAATAGTTTAAAACGTTTTTATTTTTAATTTAAATGGATCTTCTTTTTATAAACGCCATCAGAAAAACAAAGGAAAGAAAAAATCGAAAAAATCGTCTAAGACCTCACAAAGTACATATATACATATGTATATTCTGGGTCCTCGTGAAAATGTAAGACCGTCCGTCTGTCTGTGTATCTGTTTAAATAAGTATAGGGCCCAGGATGGGTCCCAAATTTTTCTAGTCACACTAGTTTATAGAAATATTTTAAAACATTTTTATCAAATGTATAGCATTCTAATTTTTTTAATTGGAGTTTTTTTTTTTTTGTTAACTTAAGTCTAGTAAAGCGAATTGATTTTGCTAGTTTAAACAACGTACTTTGAAATGTGAAAAGTTTCACAAAATTAAAAAGCCTTAATTAATAGCACCTGAAGTAGAGAATGCGTCCCGGGATTCCTGGAAAATTTTTAATTTTTCATGTCCCGTATAATTAGATTAAAAGAATCCTATAGACATTTTAAATATACATTATGATATCCATATTTTATAATTATTTAAAACCGTTTAAATTACACCAAAGGATTTCGAAAAAAGTGATCATCAGCCACATTTATTAAATTCTACATGGTTTTGTGATTTTTTTAACAAATTTAATTTTTAAAGAGATTTACGAAACTTGCTTAAACAATGCCTAAATAATTAATATCAATGTCCGATTAAATATTTTGTTATTTAATTTCGGATATTTCTATTTTTCTTTCGCAATTACGACATTGTTTTACGATATATATATATATTTTAAATAAGAATTAATTGCAATATTTCTTAATATTGTGTCGATACTCACAAAACTCTTTCACAATATATGCTATGTCAGTATTCATTCGAGTTAATTAATGTAGATCAAGTAATTGATCAAATTTCTTTTTCTTAGTACACTTTCAATCCTGTTTTAAATTTGTTAATGCAAAGATTTACATATTAATAATCCCGGAAAGTCGAAAAAAAATTCCCGCTGTCTCGGGAAATCAAGAAGATTGGTTAATTGCGATTCCTAATCGGAAGACGCGTGATTTTTATACTCTACAATGTTTGGTATGAAGTTATAATCGTACTGGGAGAATATAAATTTCCGAATTGGTTAAAATATCGGTATATCGGTTAGACTACTGTGCGCAAAGTACAGATTAGAATTTGCTAATGAAATTTGAAACTTAAGATTAATTTTGCACAAGGACAAAGTTTATAGAAGAATCGGTCCAAAATTGACTAAAGTTTCGAGTATCACTTTTAACGCGGCACTAATAATGATGAAAGGAATCACATGATCTGTGTTAACCAGCTGTAACTTTCTTTGTTTTTCCAACATCCAGAGCATTGCCTTATTGTGCTGTAAGTAGAATAATAGTTTTTAGTTGGGAGGTTAGAGGATCGATTTATCCATAGCAGAGGTTTTCATTTCGTGTCATATATAGAACGCCTCCTTGCATTCACGATTCTCCTCCATGTTTTTGACGGTCGACCTCTCTTGCGTCGGACGAGTAAATAAGCCTTTGTTTTCTGAGTATGTGGCATATAAATAACTGCTTGATGCGCCTGATTTCCGTAATGACGGTCTCTGGATTCGTAATTACGCAAAGAGTTTCGTTGTTGTCGGGTCCAGGAGTTTTGTTTGGTCTTAAATATTCCATTGCGAATGCTATTTCCGATATATCCGGACAGATGACATTAAATTGGATACACTTCTTGCGGTGTTGGCAATAGCAAATGCTTACTGAGTTCGGTATTGGTGCTAACAGTAATTTTATGTAATATTTTTCCCAGATCTTTATTTGGCCCTCTTTTTACGTTGTGAAAACTCCGTTCACATTTGTAAGAAGTTTGGTGGTATTCGTAATCTGGCCAACTAATCGTAAATCTGGCCAACTAATCGAAAAAGGACATGACAGCGTCATGGTCATGCCTGTGCGATAGTAGCATATTGTTGACTACAGGGGAGTAGTATTTTTGAATTTCCCTAAATTGTAAGTAATATGAATTTTCCCCATAATGTGTCGTAAGATGCATTGACCAATCGGCAACAAATTGATGTAATCTTCATATATTTTCTTTAAAAAAAAAAACGTATCAAATGGTCCTTCGAATTTTAATGAGTGATCGATAATGTTTTCCTCAACTGGTTGAACTTTTAACTTCGGCCAAAATAAAAATCAGTTCGAGAGAAATATTTTATATTTATAAAAGATAAATTAAAATAATTTTATTTAAAATACACAGAGAAAGCTGTTTGGATCTCACAACCGAATTTTTTGCCAATCGAATTTTGTCTGACATTTTTTATAAGAACTGAATAATTTGTTTTGAAAAACTAAATTACTTAGTTGCAAGTACTAAATTATTGATAGTCGGAATTACAATCTTAACTAAAAATTTGGTTCTGATAAAGGAATCATTCGGTTGTAAAAATAAGATTTGTTATTATTTTTTAATTCAATGTTTTTTTATAAAATAATTCCAAATTTGTTTTATATTATTAATATAATTAATCTTGATATTCAATATTGTCGGTCGAGACAAAACATAGTCGAGATTTATCCTGTTCGTTAATAGATACAATCAAAATTTTACATAAATGTCTTTCAAACTGGACTCACAGATATTTTGGCAATACTTTTCTTGATACAAAGGCGGAGCAATAAGTCCGTGACTTTTCGAACTTCCCTCGTAGTTATATAAAATGCAACACTATTCCCATCAAGTACCACCTGTTAATAGACTACTGTCAAATTTTGAGCAAGTGTCGTCATTTACTTTGCGTAAAAAATAGGATTTTTCAAGGTCCTTAAAATAGGCATTTGTTTGTTCTATAATTTCATCGTTGGAGTTGAATCTCTTTCCACCGAGCCATTTCTTTAGGTTTGGAAATAGGAAGTAGTCACTAGGGGCTAAATCCGGAGAATATGGCGGATGAGGTACCAATTCATAGAGTTTTGCCATTGAGACCGTGCATTATCTTGATGTCCTTTTCTTGGCCATATGGGGTAGTTTTCTTTTTAAATCCTCATTAAATCGGTCTAATAAATTGGCATAATATTCGCCGTTTATTGTTTTTCCCTTTTGAAGGTAATCGATGTGGATTATCTCTCGTGTATCCCAAAAACTGTTGCTATCACCTTATTGGCCGTCAAACTTACCTTGGTCTTCTTCGGAGCAGGTTCACCCGGAGAAACCCATTGCTTGGTCTCCGGAGTGCAGTAATGGATTCATGTTTCATCCACAGTTACAAAACGCCGCAAAAACTCATTCGGATTGCGGTTAAACAACTCCAAACAATCCTTTGAAGTTGTCACACGTTTACGTCAATTGAGAGCAAATTCAGCACCCATCTTGCAGACAACTTTCTTAAACCCAACTGATCATTTAAAATCGAAACCACACTGCCATATGAAATGCCTATGACATCAAAAATTTTACGCACTTTTACTTTTCGGTCGGCCAACACCATATCGTGGATTTTTTCGACGTTTTGGGGTGTACTGACCTCAATTGGCCGTCCAGAACGTTCAGCGTCATTTGCACTTGTGCGACCACAAGGAAAGTCAGTAAACCACTTTTTTTACCATTGAAATCGATGGTGCAGAGTCCCCATAGTATTTATCGAGCTTTTTCTTGGTTTGATTGACGGTTTTTTTTTCGCAAAAAATAATGTTTAATGAGAACTCGAAATTCACTTTTTTCCATTTTTGAAAAATACACGAGGTTGTATGTAAATGTGTTTTAAATGTGTTTAACAAGTCATTGCGCTTTTAGTTTTTACTTTTAAATCTTTTTAAACAAATAATTTATTTTATTTAGTTTGAAGTGCCAAAAAAAAATGTGTAGGTTTCCCACAATTATTATTCTATTTGACATTAAAAAAAAACAATTTCAATAATGTGTAGATTTTCACAAATAATATTAAACTTACTCCCGTTTTATGGACTCTTTTGGTACCTTTTCTCTTTTGACTTTGAATGTCGTTAACTCTGCATTGAACCCCTATTGATTTTTGATCCCATTTTTTTTTAAAGAAATGTGCCTACAAATGAAAATATAAGAAACGTTCAGTTGAGTCTTTTCGATAACAAAAGAATACTTGCATTCAAGGATTAATTAACAGCGATGTAAAATGTGTTTTAAATGTCTTTAACAAGTCATTGCGCTTTTAGTTTTTACTTTTAAATTTTTTTAAACAAATAATTTATTTTATTTAGTTGGAAGTGCCAAAAAAAAAAAACAATTATTTGGTCAGAATACCTTTTTGTTTAGATTTTTGAATTTGTATTTATTATTGAAACCGAATTTTGATAATTCACAAAAAAAGCCCTACTGTTTTTTGTCTGAATAACTGGTTATTTTTGTTCGAGTTGTCCACAAATTCATGTAGTTATTTTTTAACTCTAGGAGTATTCAAAAATATATACCTAAACGAAAATAAAAATAAAAAAACAAGAAATTTTGCCATCAGTGGGATTTGAACTTGGGCACAAAATTAACCATTCATTTTTTATGACTAAGGTCTTACCCAGTACACCATCACGCATGTAATTTTCTAAGTGACAAAAACTTTTTTTAGTATAAAAAAATCTAACAGCATCAGAATGGAGTTGAAGCAACAACCTCTAGCACTCTAGCTAACTGATCCATCTGATTGCAATATTCTGCGCTATTATACTATTGAGTACTTATTTATATAATATAGAGTAGGCAAATAACAATGACGCCCATTACCAAGAAACTACTTTAATAAGTAGTTGCCATTACCGAGAACCAAAAAGTTTTTGCTGGGTTGTTACAATTGTATTATGATTCGTGGATTAAATATCAGTTTATATATCTAAACAAAATATTTTTAAAAGAAAGAATTATAATAGAAATAAAATTTAGACTTCAAATATTAATATTCAGTATAAAGGTGAAAATTATTTTGTATATATCTATCGAATTTAAAAAATTTATTTTTATTGGGTATATATCAGTTTTAAAAACCAATTTAATAATTTTACTCTTCGAAACGCAATTATAATTACGTTATTACTGTATAAATGATGAAAATTTATAAAGTTATGGAATTTTATATAATTACAAAAAAATAGTTATTTTATTCTATTAAAATTTTATAATTCCAACCGTTTTTCAAACGATCTTTTTTCTGTGTTATTTGAATTAAATAATTTTTTAGTATTTTTATATTTTTGTAAAATTTCTGAAATTTTGGATAATTTTCTGGCTTTGTTTTGTGACTTCGTCAACACTGAATCAATCAAATCAAACAGTAAACCTAAATTTAAAGTAGTCGCTTCCAATATCACGCAGGATATTTATGCATATCTGTCTGGAAATTCGAAGAAATTCCAAAGACCAATGCATATTGGTGCAAATATTTTAAAATTCAATCGACCAACACAATTTAGCATTTGAGTTTTTAAGTTAATTTTTAAAGGCGAACCCCCCTTAAGAGTGAAGCTGTGAGATAGATGACTTAGACATTTTTAATCGATTTGTTTTGCTAGACCTGTGTGAAATCGATTAGAAATTGATAGAATAATGAATCAGGGGCATCAACAAAAATTTTTTAGCATTTTTTTTTTTTTTTTCACTAAAAACCTTAAAAATACCTAATTTCATTAAAACTTAATAACTAACTTTAACATTCCTCTATTTATAAGTGTTTTTATTTAACAATCTAAATACAAAGATCACTGTTACTTTGTGTAATGTATATTAATCGTGTAATAATAATTAATCTCGTGTTATATAAAATATAATTCATTTCTTTCATTCTTTACAGGTGAGTTAAAAACATTATAAATATCATTTTAAATTCCCGCAACAAAAAGGCCACATTCTCTTGTAAAAAGAACCAAAAGCTATAATTATCATTAGTAACTGAGTAAGTTATAAATAATAATTCTTTTATTTCATTGTTTATAAAAAATTCTATAATTTTACGCATTGTAATGAAAAATACACCTCTTAATTGTTGTACGAGTATTATTTCCTTACAATTGAAACACATTAATTATATTTTTTATTATTTGCTTATTTATTACGATTATAATCGAGAATTAGCCCAGTTCACACAGTTTTATTATAAAAACAAATGTAATAATAAGAACAGCAACTAACTATAATAAGAAAACAGATTAGTGACTTGTATTTGGATATATTTAAAGGAAATTTTAATGAGTATATACCAACTTGCAAATGAGCTATATGTATGTATATGTTAAAAGTTAAATAATTTTGTAGACATTTGTATAATGTGGAATTCTAGAATTCTTTATTATAAAAGTCCAATTTTTCAAAATTTAAATATGTACTTCATCCCTTTATATGATGATTCTTTTAAAAATTGTTTTATTATATATGTATTTTTTTTACCAAGACAGAAAATTTTGTAGGGTGTTTGTATTTTTACACTGTTTTTGCTTATACATATGTTGCACAAAAGTATCATCTAATTTTCTTAATATTTATACCATTGTGATTATTTTCTGCTTAAAATATCTAAACAACGTTTATATAAAAGACAAGTTAAGATGAATTCGATATTAAAAACTGATTTGTAAAAATTTAAAAAAATTAGCTTAAGCTGCTACGAAATAGTTAATACCCAGCAAAATCTTTTTGGTTTTCGAAAATGGCAACTACTTATTAAAGTAGTTTCTCGGTAATGAGGCGTCATTATTATTTGCCTACTTTGTATTACATAAATAAGTACTCAATAGTATAATAGCACAGTAATATTGTAAATACGTGGATGAGTTGGCTAGAGCAATGGATAAGCAACCAGAGGGTTGTTGGTTCAACCACGTTCTAATGTTGTTAGTTTTTTATAACAAAATGTCTAAAAAGATACTTTATACTAAAAAAAAATAGTTGTCACTTAGAAAATTAAGTGCGGAATGGTGTACTGAATAAGACGTTAGTCATTAAAAACGAGCGGTTAAGTTGTATCCAAGTTCAAATCTCACTGAGGGCAAATATTTTTTTTTTTTTGTTTATTTTATTTTTATTTAGGTACATATTTTTGAGTATCCCTAGAGTCAAAAAATAACTACATTAATTTGTGGACAACTCGAACTAAAATAACTAGTTATTCAGACAAAAAATAAGTAGTTTATTTTTGTTTCCAATTATACCTGCTAGCTTATCAGGAAAGCAATGATTTTGCTGGATAGTGATTATCCCTAACTCTAAAGACAACAATTAAAAACTGCTTTATGTCAGAGCATAAATTGAATATTATAAATATATTGAATATACATAAATATATTCTTACATTTGGGTTTTATAAGTATTGCAAGTCAAAACATAGAACACTTTTTGTGTGTCCTTCCATTTTTTTAAACGTTTTAAAGATGTAATCAAATTGTAATATGTTGTATCTTAAAAACGCTGTTAAAACTTTGCAAGGCTGCCAGATCTATGGTTTTTAACCACAAATTTGGGAGAATTTTCGTTGCAAAAAAGGATGGAAATTTTGATTTGGGGAGTGAAGATATTTTGGGGATTTTTTCAAGGAAATTTCCAATAATTGTATTTTTTGTTTTGGAATTTTGAACAATAATATATAATTCTAAATATGCTACATTTACATATCATTACCAGCTGTTATTTTTAAAGTTTAAAGAGCTGCAGTTTTTTCTATTCTTATTTAAATAAGTGGCAAAATAGGGATTTAAAAGTAATAAAATATTTGGGGGATATTAATGATAAATATCAAAAAACCTACAGGCAAAATAATACGAAAGTGATTCGAATTCGTATTGCTTAGAAGAAAAATTTTACTATAGCAAACAATAACCATATTCGTATTGCGGAAGTTTCCCCCATCGGAAGAGATTGTGCGTCACAGACGTCACATCTAAGCAATAAGAATATTGCTAGATAATCATCTAGGTGAAAAAAGAAGATACCGCCAGATAATTTTCTGGAAGATGTAATAATTATATAGAAAAATTATTACTAAATAAACCTTGAAATAATATAATAAAGAAAATTTTTACATCTATTAAAGTATGCATGCACATAAATTTTAACATTATAAAGCATGAAAACTGAAACGCTCGCATAAAATATTAATTTTTTGCTAAGACTAACAAATTTCTTCAATATTTTTTTAATTTTTAAACAATTTTGCGACAACTGAAAAATTTTGTGACTGAAAAATAAAAGTATTGCTTTAATTTCTTCTAGTTGATCTCAATGGGATATCATCAATTTATTGCGGAGGTGACAATCACCTTACTGAAAAATAGGCGATATTTTGCGGATAAAAATAATAAAAAAAACTTTAAATTTTATATATTTTTTGTTGTTTTTTGCTTAATTTTCTTTAAACTGATAAAAATTATGATTTTCGTCCAAATAATAAAAAGAACATATTGCGTAAATTTCTTCCAGGAAGATATCTTCCAAATGTTTGTAGTTAAGTTGATTGTAAATTTTATTTTTTTTTAGGAGCTAAACATGTCTTAAGGTTTCGATTTTTTCAATTTTCGTTTCGAATTTTACTTTTTTTGTAATATGATTATTGATTGCAATTTCTTGGACTTTTTGATTTAACGGGATAACAGAAAAGATTATCGGTTTTCCGGTATTACCAGTATTCCGGATTATAACTACTCTCATTAGTTAGAACAATTAGGACATAAATAGGATATGAATTATTGCACTAGCAGCTTTAAAACAGGATTGTAAATGTACTGAGAAAAGGAAATTTTATCAATTGCTTAGTCTACTGTTTAATCAACCCAACTGAATACAAACATGGTATATGTCGTGAAACAGTTTTATGGATACCGACACCATATTAGCAAATATTGGTATTTTTAATTTAAAGATATGTACCATAAAACGAAAAAAGTAGAGCTGTCATAAATTAAGTAACATGATGTTTACCCAAATTTGATATTATTCAAAATTTTTTTAACAAGTTTCTTAAACCTCTTTATAAATTAAATTTTTAATATTTCGAAACCTTTCAGCATGATTCAAACGTGAGTTCAAACGGTATTAAATTATTTGTAACTTCAATAGGGTGGTTCAACATTGTACTCGTATGAAAATAAACAAAGGGTATCGCCCATTTAAACGTACCTAAAATTATGAAAGGGGGCATTATACACATGTAATATCTTGACCAAATTCTAACTTCTTACGATGATTAAAACAGGATGTTACACGGTCATTTATATAGTTAACAATTTTTATTAAATTTGTTGTCTACAGAATTAATAATATATAATATATAATATATAATATATAATATATAATATATAATATATAATATATAATATATAATATATAATATATAATATATAATATATATGATTGCTAAAAAATAAATAAAGCCGCATTTCGTAAATTTTCACAAAAACTTATGTGGACGGAAAAATATTACATTTTATTAAAATTGTGTCTTTTTTTATTATTATTTGAACATAATTTTGTATATGAGTTTTTCTTATTAAAATGACATTTTTGTCGTTACTATTCTTAAAAATTATAAAATATGGATATATTAGTTTTTTTAGCTGTCGTTTAATATATATATATATATATATATATATATATCATTAATATTGGTGGGGGATTTGTTTTGGGATTATCAGCATAAATAACCCTGTAGTATCCTGTTCTAATTGTCATAGGAAGTTGAAATTTAGCCAATATGCTGTATATATTGACCCCTTTCATAGTTTTGGGAACGTTTAAATATAGCGGACATGAAATATTAAAAATATGATGCTTTATTTGTAAAATATATGACGTAAAATATTTCCTTATATATTTAAGAAAAATCGTCTAGAAATATCTCATAATACTGCTCCCAATTAAATGTACTCCCAAAAAAGAGCCTAATATATTTTTTAGGAATTTTTCAATTTTTATGCTCAAGTACAAACAATATTACCTAGGCCATTAATATATTAATATTAATAAAATCTGTTGGCTAGAATTTAATCCTACATGTTGAATAATTTTAATTTTGAAGTTATGTAAAGTAGTAATTCATTTTATTTACAAGATGGTGAATTTGGAGTTTAATACCTATATCATATATTTATTTTTGAAATACATATATAGTTGTTCATTCAAAATTTATCTATATAAAGAGAAAGCAGAAACACTTAAATATTAAAAGCAACAAAATTTATTATATTGAATGATAAAACGTCTTTTTTCTTTGATTGGGGATTTTTTGGGAATTTTTGTTTTTAATTATGAGCTTGTCCAAAAAAAGCATCTGGCAGCTCTGAAACATTGTTTTTATATTTTTAATTCTCTCACTCTCCTAAAAAGTTAATGATTTATTGTGACATAAAGACGGTGTGTGCTTTTTTTACTCTACTTAAGCTCATATGTACAAACGTGTTTGAGTAGTTGGCTGTCAAGCTAAATGGACTGACGGGCAGAAAAACTAACAAAATACTTGCCTGACTAACTACTTTAGTGAAATACGTTCACTAGGTTAATAGCAGTTTCTGTAAGAATAAACTAACTAACGCATATTCACAGATACTCATTTAAAAACTCATAAAATTACAAGATAAATGCAAATATTATTACAGGTATAAGAAAATTTATGCAAGAAAGAGTATACATATGTATATACAAAGTTTTTTTTTTATTCTTTTATTTTTTGTTACTAACCTGATTTGTAACACCATCATGGTATGCAAATTTCTTTTAATGACCAAAGTGTTGCATCTTGATGTATGAGCGAGTAGTATCTTTGTAAATTTGAAAATGAAATATGCATAAAAAGATTAATGAGATTCCGTTGTGTTTTTTTCTAATGTGAGTTTTAATACTTTGAATGTGTGTAATTGGTAAATTCTTTAAATTAATGTTGTTAAATAAAATTTTATGATTTATTGCAATTAGCATTTGATACTTTGACAAATTAATAATTTTAATAAAAGTTATGGCGATTTAAGGAAAATTAAAAAAAAAAGTTATATATTCCACACCAAGATACAATATGTGATTGTAGTGTCATCAAGCTGTATCTGGTTGGAAGGACCATAAAAAAGTGGTAATTGCCCTTATAGTTTATGCTTGGTGGCAAAAAAATTAAGAGTTTTTACCTATATACCTTCTAAAGTAACTTCTTTTCAATTGTATTAATACGCAAAGTTATGAAACCAAAAAATAAAATAACTCTTACTCCCATATTTTGGAAAACACTTCACCTCATTGTCAGCAATTTTTCATATAAATTGTTTTTGTTTCTAAAATTTGTATATGGAAAATTTTTCAAAATATGGCAATGCTATCTAATAAACTTTATCTCAACTACTCTAAAACATGGAGAGATGAGCGAAATAAACAAAAACCCAAGAGGGAAAGGATAACGTTAAATTGATTACGATTTTTTTTTCTTTTTTGATTAACTAGCACTCAGGGAAAGACCCCTTTTACGCAATTCTTCGTATTGGTACTAGAAAAATATGTCATGGGAGGCAGGATAAAGGACATTAGAATTGAATCACAAGTGACATGAAAGACCTCTGTGGGCTTTCGTGTCACTTCCAGTTGCGACATTATCAATTTTCGAATTTTGCCACAATTTATCAAAATATATGTTTTTCTATTTCTTACATTTTTGGCGAACTAATAATAATTTACGTTTTTAATGATCGCCCTTACAAATCGCTTCAGCTGCTGATTGAGATGATAAAATAAACTATTTTTACCAAAATTTCATTAAAACTAAATTTAATCAAAATAGTAAAAAAAAACAAATTTTTATTAAAAAAGAATTTTTAACTAAAAAAAATCGGTAAAAACAGATTTTTCATAAAAATCCGAGGTTTCGCAAAAAAAAAACTAATTTTTACCAAAATATCTGATTTTATGATTTATTACCAAAAAAAAAAGTGAGTTTTCTTCAGAATTCTGCTTATCAGGATTTTTACCAAAAGTTCTCTCATTTTAAAAACTATTTTCAAAAAATGATGAAAATCGATTTGCACCAACAAACCGAATTTTCGTCGAATAAACTATTTTCAACAAAAGATCTCATTCTCACCAAAAAGTAGATTTTTCTTAAAAATCGATCTTCATCAAAAAATTAAATTTTTAACATATTTTTTCTGTTTTTTTTTTTTTATTTAAAATCAACTTTTCACTTAGAAAACGATTTTTGCCAAAAAAAATTTTCAACAAAAACATATTTTCAATAAAAAAATCTAAAAAAACGAGTTTTTCTCAAATACTAAAATTTGAACACAAAATAAAAAAAACGCGTTTATACTAATAAGCAGATTTTCATAAAATATCGATAAAAAATATTTAGATATATTTAAAAATAATAATAATATTAACAAAAATAAAAAACAAATATAAAAATAAATTTGCATAGAATTTTTTATTAAAAACAAATTTTCACAAAATATTGATTTTAACATAAATAATTTCACAAAAAAAATCATTATTTTGCTTAAAAAAACGAAATTTCACTTAAAAAATTTTTTCACCTAACATTAATTTTCGTTTTAAAGCATTACAGAATTATTACGGAATTTTCACTGTAATAATTATGAAATAGAACTGATTAAAAAAGATTAAAAAATTTGTCATATTAAAAATTAATTTGGAATGCCTCCATTTTCATAATTAAGTCAAAATCCACTCCCCTATACCTATCCACCTTATTTTCATTTCATGAATACAGTATAAGTTTGAGTGCTCTCACTATTATAATAGTTCCTTAGATATTCCATAATGAATATTTGCTTTGTATGGGGGTACCATTTCCCCTGTTCCTACCCGCCCCATTTTCATTCTAAGTTCATTTCGTCAATGCAATATATTAAAAATATAGTTCGCACAAAATTAGAGGGCTCTCCCTATAATAGTTCTTTAGATATGCCATTAAGAACATTAGATTTGTATGGGGTGTACCACTCCCCATGCCCCGATCGAAAAAAAAAATGTCGTATTTGAATTTTGTGTTACATAGGTTTATGGTGTGAAAATTCTCATTAAATCGGTTCAGCCGTTTGAAAAAAAGTGGACATGGCCTCCGATAAAAATCCATTATGGTCTATAACATTCTCCAATTTAAGCACTATCAGTGCGTCAAATTTCATGAAAATAGTTTTATTATTAGAATTACGGTATAAAAAGCTTAACATTGAAAAAGCTTTAGGTATAATTTAAATGATTATTAAATAAAAATTGTCTCTGAAATAATACCCCTAAAAATAAAATTTCATCCACGGATGACACTAAATGTTGATGTATTCTGTACCGGGATAGAACAGTGTTACATCATCTATGATAAGTCATAGAAAAATATTTATATATATATATATATATATATATATATATAGATGTATACACTGCCTGCCACTTGAATAAGAAATCACATTTTTTAACTTTAATTAAGTATATCTCCTAAACTAAAGTTCCGAAAAAAATAATTTTTTGCGCAACCAAATTTCAAAGTGTTGGCTTTAGTTTCCTGAAGAAATAAAAAATATACAAATTTTGTTATACTAAAATTATGCATTTATTTATAGACATGTATTTCTATGGTACTATTTCGTGTGTCACTTGAATAAGGAATTCTTTCAATATTAATCATAGCCTTCCTATGATTTGAATTTCTTTCAATACATACGGCTAGAGAATTTTTAATTTGATAGATTTTAACTCTGAAAAAGAAAAATTCTGATTTTGAAATCTCAGGATCAGAATACGGTCCAAATAGGCAAAAACATCAATAGAGGAAAGACAGTTGTGTACAATTATTTAAATAACGTGGAAAGATATGGAAAAAACATGAAAGTTCGGAAGAAAATGGCAACAACTTCAAAAGAAAGACGAAAAATTCTTAGAATTGCATCATATTCTGCCACGTCGGTATCAGAGCCAGCCTAAGAACAATGCACAGTATTTTAAAGTCGTACCCATACACAGTCCGACGAAAATTGCAAAAAAAAAACACCACTTAATGAAAAACGCAAATCACAACGTCAACAGTTTGCCAAAAATACAATGACATGGTCCGACAAATGGTTTAAGGTTGTATTTTCCGATGAAGAAAAGTTTAATATTGATGGTCCCGACGGGTATAACTATTACTTCCATGACCTAAATAAGGAGGAATTATTTTTGAGCAGCAGATACAGCCGAAAGGGCGGAATAATGTTATGGGGTGCCATTTCGTATTATGGTACCATAGAATTGGTTTTTGTATCCAACAAAATGACTGCAACGACTTACAAAAACATTCTGCAGGAAACATTTCCAAAATTTAGTGATTTCTTTGGACCCATACCTTGGATGTACTAACACGACAACGCTCCGATTCATACCGCCAGAGCAGTAAAACAATTAATCAACAAGGTGTTCAACTTTTGGCTTGGCCTCCATATTCACCATATCTTAATCCAATGGAAAATGTCTGGGGTTGGCTTGCAAGAAAAGTTTATGAAGGAGGAAAACAATTTGAAACGATAGAATCCTTAAGGATGCAATAACGGAAGCATGGAGTTCAATTTCGCTAAATTACTTAGAGTCATTATACAAGTCGATGCCAAATCGCATTTTTGAGGTTATTTCTAAAAATGGTGGCAGTACTCATTACTAATCGAATGCTAGAAGATAATAACTTTCATTTTCATAACCTAAAATTTAAAAATAAATTACAGTTTGCTTAGTTTTAAAATATTCCTTATTCAAGTTACACACGAAAAAGTACCACAGAAATACATGTCTTTAAATAAATGCATAATTTTAGTATAACAAAATATGTATATTTTTTATTTCTTCAGGAAACTAAAGTCAACACTTTGAAATTTAGTTACGAAAAAAAATTATTTTTTCTCAACATTAGTTTAGGAGATATGCTTAATTAAAGTTAAAAAAAATGTGATTCCATATTCAAGTGGCAGGCTGTGTATATATATATTTAAAAAGATAGATAATCAATCTAAGCTTTTAACTTGCAATTACATCCTCATCTATACAATATTTATCTAATCTTACCTAATAAAAACCTCCCAATAATCGTTCTAAAAACGGAATTTTTCTCCTGTCAATCAATCATTAAAAATTTGAATAAATTTATTTTTAAGTAAGTAACATTTTCCCCGAACTGAGTCTAATTTTAATATTTTCTAATAAATACTAATTAAGAAATTATAGAATAATATTACTTTATTTTTATATGTAATCTGTCAAATTTCATTTTAACTTACTTTAGAGCATTTATCCGCTAATTAGGCAATTATTTCAAACTGTTGCATGTTTAACACTTGTGCCAATAGCAATAACTTAAAAAATTATAACAAGAAATATATTTAAATATAACAGAAAAACCCCACCTTATACACGAATACAGCATTTGATACTAAAGATGATTAAACATTCTGAATTTTTTTTCCCATAAAATTTATACACCAAAAAGTATATAAAATGTTAAATCAATTAGTTAAGTTTAACCAGCAATTTAAGAAAAGTATTAACTTGCCTTTCTAAATTAACAAAAAAGAATAAACTAAAAAAACATTCTAAAGTTTTTTGTTTTGTTTTTCTTTTTAATTTTAAAGAAACAGGATTATTCCAGGTTTACATGACTGTAAAGTATGTTGCATGCAACGCACTTACCATAGACTCTAAACACAAGTCACATGGTCCAGAGGCAAATTTTAAATCGCATGTTTTTTTTTTTTATTTCATAATTTTCTCACTCTTGCTGCAAGATTGAACTAGCTGACTGACAATTTATTGAATGTGTTACTTTCTAATGATTCGGCTGTATAATTATTTTGTGTACATTTAAGATATTGATGTGTTTGACGGAAAATATGTCAATATAAAAAAAGAAAATAATGGGACCAACTATTTACTTTAGAATCTCTTAGTATATTTAAAGTTATATCAAACATTTCTAAAAAACCTTAAAATAATGTTTAGAAAATCATTTTTAATCTTTTTTTTTTTACTTGTAAGAATGAATTGGATTTCGAATTTAATGTAAAATAAGACTTCACAGTTGGTTCTTTTAAGGTTTAAAAAAACCTTTAAACGTGTGCAGTTTTACGAAGATGTAATTGTAGTATAAAAACCAGAGTCATAAAATACTGCAGCAAAATTTCTTTGTTGAGAACTATGAGCACACTATTTTCAATAAAAATACAAAGATTTTTACCCGTTTAAGAGATTTAAGAATTTAATAAAACTATTATAAACTAGGACTGCATGCGAAAAATTTAGTGCATACAATTCTGCTTACAAAAATGAAATCAATGGGTCAATCTTTTTGAAATTTTTGATTTTATTAAAGGCTATTTTAAATTTAAAAAAAAAGAAATTTTCTTTCTTTTTTTTATTCGTTTTTAATAAAATATTTTATCTTTTCTGAAATATCCTCTTTATTGTGTTTCGGTTACTTTTTTGTTGGAATAGGTCCACTTCTTTTTAAACTCTATTTAATTTTTTAATTTTTTAAGCTTTAAGTATTCTTTCAATATTTTTTTACTATGAGTCAATTTATTTAAAATGGACAGTTTAATGTATTAGCCTTCTTTGATGCACAGCAGCACCATTTGTTTAATACCACTCAGTAACGTTTTTGTTTTAATAATGAGAAAAGAGATGAGGCCAGAAAAATTAGAATTTGTTGCGTTTTTTAATGAGAGGAAGGAATCTTTGTTAAATTGAATAGAATACTACAACTAAATAATTTACTTGTTTTATATTGTATGTGTCATAGCTGAAAAATGATTTACATTTTTATAAATTTACTTTACTCGTTTCATAAACCTCATTTAATAAACACATATTTATTGTTAATAAACTTTTGTAGAAATAAAATATTCTTCAACTGTTATCTATTTATTTAACAATCTTTTCCTGTCGGCACACAGTGGGGTAGAATCGCCAAAAATAGCGTTTAATTCAGTAAAGGTGTATAGCGCTTTTTTAATTTTATTGCAACAATTAGCTCTTTAGTACATCGAAAAAATACTTATTGAATTTATATTTTTTTTAGCCTAAACTTATGTCCGTCTGGCTGTCCATACATCAAAAACTATAATTTCTGCTAATCTATAGGTCGCAGTTTTAAAGGTAACTTTATGAAATTTGATGCTTGTGCCTATCTTGCGCGATAAAATTGTTTGAAATGTAATTATTGTTACACTTATTTTTCCGAAAATAAGTCAAATTCTCATAAAATAATTCCTATGTACATAATCATATAAATATAAAATTTGATACAAATAAATTGCATTTAAGTATTAATCTTACAGCCAAATTTCAAAAGGATCTGCTCATAAATGAACATAGTTTCCATATAAGTCCCTGTCACGTTAACGCAAATACTCAAATACGTTTGCTCTGCACTTTTATTTTTTACTCTGTTTTAAAAATTTTCCGAAAATTATGTATAGTTCTCTTCTTAAATAATTAAATAAATAAAATTTTTATTTACAATTTTTATTGCTTTAATTTTATTTTGTATTTGTTAAGAAAACAAGCATATTTACTTTGAAATTTCTTTTAAATATATGTTTTCTTCCAGATAGCAAAAAATCCACATAATGTTTTTTTTTTTTTTTTTTGAATTTTCATACTATACATATTCAAAAAAAAAATTATTTTCACGCAAGATCGTCTAAAGACTTTTTGAATTTCTATATGAAAGTAGAATATGCCCGTTTTTAGACCGATTCAAAAAATATATAATAAAAATATTTCTAAATCATTAATTTTAACAAGAAATACGTAAATATGCTTTTAAATACCTGTGCTTAACAGTTCCATTGTAAAAAAAATACTTTTTATAAAATAAAACACAAAAATATAAAATTGAGAAATTTCGGTTTTCAGTTTTTACCACTGTGATTAAAAATCTTTGAATTTGGTGGCGCACTATAGGGAGAGTGAAAAAATTAAAACATTTTTTTTTTACAGATAATGATGCTTTATCTAATCTATTTTCAACTAGATTCAATTACTTTATCAAAATATTAATTTAAAATTTTCAACTAATCGCCATTTTGCTCAATTTCATCTGTATGCACAGAGCAAAAACCTTTCTCATAATAATAAACTACTTACGAGTATTTTTCTCCCGAATAACTTGTTACTTTTGTTCGATTTTTCCACAAATTCATGTAATTATTTTTATATTCTAGGGCTACTCAAAAATTTGAAAATAAAAAACAAACAAATTTTTCCGTCAGTGAGATTTGAACTTGGGCACAAATTAACCAACCATTCGTTTTTAATGACTAACGTCTTACTCAGTACACCATCTCACTCTTAATTTTCTAAGTGACAAAAACTTTTTTTAGTACAAAATATATTTTTAGACATTTTGGTAAAAAAAAAAATTATCGGCATCAGAATAGGGTTGAACCAACAACCTTCTAGTTATTAATCCAGCGCTCTAGCCAACTGATTCACGTGATTGTAATATTACTATGCTATTTTATTATTGAGTACTTCTTTATATAATATAGAGTAGGTAAATAATAATGACACCTCATTACCAAGAAACTAGTTTAATGAGTAGTTGCCATTACCGAGAAGAAAAAATTTTTGCTCGGTTTCTCTGTTAGAAGTGTCATTTGTTGTAAATGAAATACTTTTTTCCTTACATGTACAAATTCCTTGCCAGACCAAAAGTTTATTCAACAATTTCGATTTTTTTTTTTCACAGAATTTATCTGATACATTTTCCATAACATCTGTGATATGGAAGTCATGACCAGTATGTTGTAAAAAGTTCGTCAGTATGTACTTTTTATTTCTCTTTTAGGAAGCATTGATATTTTTGAAAAAATTATTCTCAATAATTTTCGTCCTCTCTTTTGCTTTCATATTTTTTTGTCCCTAGCGTTCCTATTAAGAAATTTTTTACTTTGAGGCAGAATTTTTTAACTTTTCTCATAAAAGATTCAGAGAAATTTAAAGAAAGAGACACATTCCATCCAGAAATATAAATATGTTTTTTTACGTTCTTGTCTGTAAATCAACTTTTTTCGTTTATCAGGATTCTTTTCGGTGATAATGAACTCTTTGTATTTTTAAGGACTCAATAAACTATATTTCCCGACTCTCTTGCGTTCCTAGGAATTGTTTTATATGTTCTACTTGTGTTTCGATAATAAATTTTAATTATTTATTTGAACGAATTTTGTTAACTTTTCCTTTTATGAAAAAGTAAATATAATAAATTAAATGTAAAAAAAGTTAACGCTATTAAGTTTTTTTCACGTATAATAAAAGTTATAAGCCTTAAAGCGTGCACAGATTTTTTCGTGTGCAGTCCTTTTTGCAATAATATTTATGTAATATTTTCGACATTTTATTACCTACTTAATAAATAAATTAATTGATTGATTGATTAATTAAATTAGTTTTAAGATACAAATTAATTGAATCGGAAAAATAGACAACATTTCGTTTCCGATGATATATTTTATTTTCCGTAAGTAAATGTTTGCAAACGTAAAAACAGTTTCTCTGTTGTTTGGTGTAATAACTATTTCAAGTAATTTGCAACATATGGTAAACTGCTTGAAACATTCACTATACCACTCATTCTTTATAGCAACCCTTACGTAAGAAAAAACAAACTGTTATTGAAGATAAACCACAAGTACAAGTAAGCAAATAAATAAACAATTGCGTGGCACAGTTACCAAACTTGCAGATCTACCAAACAGCTTCAAACTTCTAGCAAAATATACAACAACATAAGGCTACCCATATGTTTAAGATAAAAATCTTTTATAACATTCTGCCACATGTTCTACATACTGCATAATAAATGTTGCATAATCAACATAACAAAACTTCTTGTAACCAATAAACATTTTTGTGAAAAATAAAAATAAAACGTATGACGAAAATATTCTAACAGGTGTTTTGGTATAAAATTTCTTTTTATTTTTTATTTATTTACTTTTTTTTTTTTTTTTTGTTTAAACGAACATCTAAAATATTTCAAGTTCTAGTTTACGCTTGATTATCAAAACAAACGAGAGAAGAAAGAAAGAAAGACATAAAAATTATATAAAAATCAAATGATCATCATAAAGTTTAGTGTTGCAACGGTTAATTGTAAATTTGGTTAAGACTTCAAACTTGTGCTAGCACTATCACCATTATAAATAAACGTCTTAAAATAAGACTTGTAAGTAAGCGGCTAGTGGAAAGATTTTATTTAAGTTTTTGAGGCAAAATAATTCATAGATATGTCATTTCAAAAAACACGATTGAATAAATAAATATTTTTTTAAGTTATCTGCTGGATTTTTTTTACTGGTATAAGTGTATCTAAATATTTATGTATCTTATGGCTGCTATGGTTTATTAATTGCCTAGTAAATAGAATTTGGTTACTTAAAGGAATCGCAAATATTAAATGGTTTTAAAAATTAGTAATTTTATGCAAAATAAAAATCTTATATCATGGTTTTATTTATGAAATTATTTACTAATTGGCCCAGAATTTTTAATCTCACTAAAAAAAAATTGAAGACTTTGCAATTAAATTTTACATTAAATTCTAAATTGATTTAATAGATATTACATATTGTAACAAGAAAAAATTCCAACATTCATTCCAACGCAAAATTAAAGCTAATCCGTAGTCACTGGTTTCAATTATTTCGAATTTCAGTTTTCAAAAGCCTTTTTTCAATATGATTGAAAATAAAAATAAAAAAAACATTTAAATTAATTGAAATGTAATTATAAGTTTTTTTTCTGTGGATGACACACCCGTTTTACCCCCCATTAATGTCATGATATTTTTTAATTTATTTGACTGGACATTATGTTCAAACTACTGAACCGATTAAAATGATACTTGCCACACGATAACCCGAAAAACTCAAAATTTAGATTTTAATTTTTTTTTTTTTTTTGAGAAATAGAATTAAATTTAAACGAGTAGAAGTATTCTAATGACGTTTTAGTATAGTATAGATAGACTTGTTCTTAAATCAGGGAATTAAAAAAAATTTTAATTTTTTATTGTACCAAAATATCCAAAATTCCAATCTGAGTAAAAAGTGCTTCAAAACTTTACTTTTTTTTCATCAAAATGATCACACTGCCGTTATAAAATGTGTGGCTCAAAAAAATTTGTTGATCCCAGCTTTGACTTTTGAGAATTTTACAAATAAATATAAAGAAATTTTCAAAATTGACAAAGTTTGAAAAGGGCTTAGATGGAAACCGTTGCCCAAAGCGTCTCCGGTTTTACTTTACATGCATTTAAAAGTATTTTAAATTCCACAAAAAAAAATTGGAGTGTAAAATGTTACCACCTTTTTGGAAAAATAAAACAATAAATTGTGAAAATTTTTTTAAGTTTCAACTTCAGATTAATATAATATTTTTTTGGATCCATATACTTATATGATTCTTGGAGCAATATTATTTTGTAAAAAATCTAGTGAATATTTTCGAAAAATTTGGGACCCAAATTAAGCCTGCCAAATTAAAAAAAAGTCAAGAATGAAAGAAAAGTTTTCTTCGACCTGAATTTTATTTAGATATCTTCAAAGTTTCACAAGTTACTGAATTATTTAAAGAAGGATTTTGAGACCACTGTGCAGCATCGAATTAATACACATTGGTATCAGCTTGAGACCGCTTATTAAATAACACTATGTATTCGATTCCATATGTACAAAAGTTGTATGCTAACGGTATCAAAAATCCGACATCGTGGGTTATCAATATGACCACAACCATTGCCGATTTCACATCCAAATTTTTCCCTCACTATAGGTTTTGAATTCATTATAGGGCCTTAATAACATTAGAGGCGATAAATATGTTTTACTAAGTGCAAGATAATTTCGACTATTTGAATTCTTTAACTCTCAGTCCACAATGCTAATACTAATTCAGTCCTAGATTGGCTGAGTTACTATGAATTCTGTATTCAATACAATTTGGCGGTACTCCTTCGACGTCTGTCTATTGGGTTAAATTATTCACCTCTCAATCGTCTAACTAGTTTTGGATGGGCTACGATAGCCACTAAATACAATTCGGCAATATAAAAGCTTCGGTTCTCGGTCGGCTACCAAATACAATCCAATGACACAAATACAATCCGGGATTTCGGTTACGTTGCGAAATATAGAAGTATAAATTTCTGTCGTGTCAGTTTATACTTTGTTACCCGGCAGCATTACATAACAAGGTCAGTACTTTGATTCTTTGCTATCATTTTTAGTACCTTAGCTGAAACCAGTTGTTAGCAGATCGAGAGCCTTTACAATAAAACGAGCTACTTTATATTGAACTTATGTAAACTCTCCGAAAGCCCCGACAACTGAGGAATAAATTTAATACAAAACAAATAAGAAAAATATAGTCGATCAAGCCCGACCATATGATACCCCACACCATTGTGTATGTCCATCAAAATTGGTGGAGGGGTCTTATATTAAATATATGGACACTTGTGGACCGATACTTTTACCAAGTGTAAAATAAAATATACGAATCCAGAATATTATGTTAATACTAACATTCATATGAATTTATACACTTTAGGGTGATTTCCGAAATTATGCTTATATGGGAGCTATGATAAATTATGGAGCGATCCTCATAAAATTTGGGAGTGTTGTTTCTAATTACATAAAACTTATTCGAATATAAACTTGATACTAACATGTTTATGTGATTTATGTAAGTTAAAGTGATTTTCGCAAGAGGGTTTTATATGGGAGCTATGGTCAATTATGGAGCGATCTTCGTGAAATTTGGCACAAAGATTGATACTTATATAAAACTTCCTTACACCGTATTTCATTAAAATACTGCTATATTTAAGACATTTATGATCATTAAATCCCTATTCCGGGACGACATTTGTATGGGCGCTATGTAAAATAATGGACCAATCATAACCAATTTCAATAGGCTTCATTGAAATATCTTAAAAATTGCGACCTGTATTTTGTGCACAAGGTTTACATGGACAGCTGTCCAGCCAGCCAGACGGACGGACATCGTTAGATCGACTAAAAAGATTTACTTTAAGGTGGGTGTTGGATGATTTTTTCTGTGCGTTACAAACATCAGCACACACACATAACACCCCTACCACCTATGATAGTGTGGGGTATAAAAACTTATTTTTAAAAGTTTGCTAAATTTTAAATAGTACATATTTACAAAAAAGTACCAATCTATACAAAATTATAAAATAATACCAATTTTCAATAAGAATGTATTTCAACAAAAAAGAACCAATTTTTAAAAATAGCACTAAATTTATAAAATAATACCAATTTCTAAAAAGTGCCTATTTTAATAAAATGTATGTACCTATTTTCGGAAAAAGTACCAATTTTTAAAAATCTATCTTCTACAGTAGTGTCAATTTTATAAAAATATTTACAAAAAAAAAATTTTTTTGCGAAAACGATAGCAATTTTCAAAAAAAAAAGATTTTTTTTATAAAACTATTTTCACAAAAAGTACTTTTTCATGAAAATAGTAGCATTTAAAAAAACAGTTTTCAAAAAATGTTTGGAAAAAGTGTATTTTTTTAAAGTACTTATTTCTTAAAAAAATTAAAATGATCCTATCACACTTTAAATATACATTAAAAACAACTTTTATGTATTAAAAAAAATTTCAGTAACTTCTATATAATTTATAAAAAATATCAAAAACTCTTTAACTTAACTGTAATTATTTCGAAATGCCGAAATGACAAATATTTCAAAATGATTGAAACTGATAACAACTTTGTAACTGAAATAAAATACATACTGAGCATATACCACACATCACAAAACAATTCACACAACACCCACTAGAGCACTTAATGTCACATTGTTAATTCTGCGAATTTTTCCTAAAGTTTGGCAAAATCAGATCTTTATCTGAAAACAAAAAAATCACCAAAAAAAAGTAAGCTACAAGCCACAAGGGAAAAATATACAAAACAATTGTTTGTCGATTCATGTGTACGCACTGTTTTGATTATTTAAGTCCGATTATAATGCAAATATGCCTTAAACGACTGTCAAATGATGCAGTTCAGTCAGTGCAATACAAAACCAAACAATCATTATAAATATTTCGTAGATACCAAACAAAAGACATTCACACAAATGTGTGGGGATACTTGCAAAATGCCTCTAACGGTTGTTTTTCTTACGCTAAAATGCAACATTTTAGAAATCTTGAAAAATAATTTAACATTATAATGAATTAGAAAGAAAACTTTGAAAACACTCACACACACATGTTATATCTATTCAATTTATCATAGTTACGGTTAGATTAAACTAAGGTAATAGGAAAAAATAATAAAAGAAATGTCTGTTAAGACATTTACTTATGGAGTCTTGTTAGTGCGAGTATTTAGAACCAACTAAGATTTTAATTTATTCTTATTTGTGTAACATAATTTTACCGGTTCCTGCACATAAGCGAGTGTTTGTAACAATATTTCATTTTCAGTTTATATAACTGGATTGTCACACTGAACCAATTTTTCGTTAAGCAGGTTCTAATGTTTTTCTTTTTTATTCGTGAGCATTTTCCATTAATATTATTTAAATAAACATTGATTAAAATAATTAATAATAAATAGTTTGTTAAAGAAAGCATACTAATTTGAAAGTGCAGAAGTATTAAAGATTATAATATTGTTTGGTGGTAGCAATGCAGAGTTTGTGGATAATAGAATATGTATTATCTGTGCCGCTACACACTTCATCAGCATTCGTGGCCTGTCTGTTTCAAGGTTAGAACTCAATGTAAATATTTAAACATTTTCAAGACTAGATTAAAGGAAAGCTAGGGGCATTGTAGGGCTACAAAACACTTTTCGAACTCCTCCTTTCAAGTGGAATTATTATTTGTAAATACGTTTTGATAACATGGTAAACGAAATAACTCAAATATTTCCATAGAGAGTTTTCTTCGAAATCCGTATCTACAATCATTATATAAATTGTTAGACTCCAAATGTTTAACAAGATGACGGTTATATTTTCTTTCCTTTTTTTAGTATTAACGTAAGGTTTTAATCCTTTAAACAGCAGCTTACCAAAGTATCCCTTAAGTATGTTTCTTTGGTTCGGTTTATCTAATCACTTTGCCTTAGATAGTTAGGTAGATAGATAGATAGATTATTTTGGATGGTGAGAGAACAAATATCACTTTTGGAAGTACTATGTGTTTCCCTAGGAACTTTATTCTGTGAGATTCAATAGCGGAGTATTCACATTGTACATGTTAAGATGTCTTATCGTGCATCATGTAAAATCTATACTGACTATTCTCAACATTCCCTAAGATATGTTAATGGTATCTAAGACCACAGTGCCCGGTAAATAATCCCGTTAGGATCTTCCTCGAAATAAAGTGGCAAAGCTCTGATCCTACATCAGTCCATAGATATTCTCGCATAGCTGATCAAATTATCAGTGAAATAGGAGTTTATCTTCTTTTTGGGATATGCCACAGGGACACCGAAAAATGGTTCAGGCTCAATGAAAACTCATCAGACTCTTCTATTTGCTAAGCAATTAGCCCGTTCATTTCCAGAGTGGCTCCCATGGCCATTTACCCAATATAATTTAACATTGTTTTATGCACCAAGTTCACTGAGAGATGTTACACAGTCCATGGCGACCTTTGACTTCACTTCATAAAAGGAACAAGCCCTTAAAACAGCCTGACTGACATCACATATATTAGTAAACCCTTGAACTTTCTCCTCAAGCATTCCCTAGCACAAATGAAGATGGTGTATATCTCCTCATGGAAAATCGTTGAGTGTTTGCCCGTAGGTAAAGCCCTTTAAAAGTTTGGACCAAACACACCGGCGCTAGTTTCGCCATCAGTTTGTTTGGAGCTGTTGGTGAACCAAACTTAATCTGCAATATCATGCCACCAAAACTGATCCAACCAAGTATTCTTATCGAACATAAGGCCCTGAAAATTCCTGTATAACACCAAAGTTCATCGTCCTCAAATAAACTTAATATTCTCCGTGCCCCACCAAAGAACCAGCCTTTAAGTTGGAAATGCCTGGTATTCTGGTAGCACTCCTACAAGTCTCCTCAATTGCTAAAATATGCAAATTACTAAAATATGTAAAATGGCTCCAAGAGCAAGAGTAGGACAAGTCTGTAATTGAGACAGAATTAGGGTATTCAATCGATTACCCGTCATTTGATTATCCGATTAATTTTGGTCGATTAATAACTTAAAATTGTCCATTTTCGAATAACCTATTAACCGAAATTCAATTTTCTGCAGTTAACAATTCTAAATTTTATTTTATTTATTTTTAAGATACAATTATGTTAACTTCATCTTTTTGTCTGTTATACAATAGCAAAAATAAATAAAAGTAATTTTTAAAGAAGTACTTTTTTATTACTTTCAAAGTATCAATAGATATACGTTTTGTTGTGCTTAAGAAGTAATACAAACAGCATTCAAATATATTATTAAAAAGAGATTCAAATGAATTATTCTGCTATAAAATAACTACTACTTAAAAACTAAATTTAGTGTTATATTATTATGTTTTACTTGTATTCCTAAGACTATTCGTTAATCGAATAATTTGCCACTAAACGGATATTAACTGACCAACTTTTAACTTTGAATAATTATTTGTCTAATTAACCTATTATATGAAAACCGGAACATTTAGATACTCTATACATAAGTTAGGCGATACACTTTGCTCTGCTCCGCTTTAGGCCACCAAGCCAAGGCAACGTTGGTCAATATTGGTATAATTATTGCAATAATTTTGTTTTACAAAAAAGGCGCTGGCAGGCATAAAGTGCACTAATTGCCTTATTGGTAACATAGGACAATAGGTTATTCAATGTGAGAGTCTTGTCAAGAATGACTCCTAGATATTTCACTTCATTTGAGGACTTAGTAATTAACTTTTTGCGTCTAGTAAATGGTACAATTATGGCCTTTGTAGGGTTAACAGTCAGACCTCTTTTCCTGCACTAGTTAAAGGTTGTATTGAGAGCCAATTGCGTACGTGCCGATATGGTTACGTCTTCTCATCCCACCACAAATATGACTCCTCCAGTAGTTCTTACAGTCTTCGATGAACAAATCAACTCTGGATGCTAGCAATTCCCTTTTCCACTTCTATATGATAATTGGAACATTTTTACTATCGAGTGCCTGGTCAGTGGTGTCATAGGAAGTGTTGTTAAAAGTTCTCTGATTGTCGATAAACGCACATAAGATCAACGTCTTTACATGATTAATAGCCGTTACCGTGGATTTACCCGGCTGATAAGCAAATTGAAAACGGTGTATTGGATTGATCAAAAGATAGGTTTGCCTAATGTAAATATTCAAAAGTTTTTCCTTCGTTTTCAGGAAAAGCGAACTTATTGTTATTGGTCTATATGATTTTAGCAATTGCTCCTTTACCTTATATAGTTCTCAGTGTCTTGTTACTATTCATGAAAATGTTGAAATAATGGAAAGGAAAAGGAAACATATGACTATGTAAATAAATTAAGAAGTTAAATGTGAAGTTGACAAATGTTTATCTAAATAATAATAAAAAAAAAATAAGAAATTGATGGCCATTTACTAATATTTTGAAAAAGTACCAAGTGAAATATGCCATTTACACCAAACAAAAACTAGTAGTTTTTGACTTAATTTGGTTTTTGATAGAAAAACTACATAATTTGCTTAAGTTTTTCCATACAAATCAAAAACCTTTTTCATGTAGTTTTTATTGAAAACCAAATAAAAACTATTAAAATAAATATTTACGACACAGACTGTTCACATGATTTCAGAACAATGTAATGTAATGAAAATAAAATTGTCAAATTTCTTTAATAGTTTTGTTTGTTTAATACAATTTGCGAATAAATTATTTTAAAACAAATTAAAAAAAAAAAAACATTTTCACCTACAAAAACAATTTAAATTTTGTATTAGCAAAATTTCGTTAAATAAAATCGTGTCAACAAAAACCAGATAGATAGAAAAACAGATATGTATTTTATTTAATTTAGAATTAATTAATTTTAACAAGATGTACTCTGCCTGCCACTTGAATAAGGAATCACATTTTTTTAACTTTAATTAAGTATATCTCCTAAACTAATGTTGAGAAAAAAATAATTTTTTGCGCAACCAAATTTTAAAGTGTTGGCTTTAGTTTCCTGAAGAAATAAAAAATATACATATTTTGTTATACTAAAATTATGCATTTATTTAAAGACATGTATTTCTGTGCTACTTTTTCGTGTGTCGCTTGAATAAGGAATATTTGAAAACTAAGCAAACTGTAATTTATTTTTAAATTTTAGGTTATGACAATGAAAGTTATTATCTTCTAGCATTGAATTAGTAATGAGTACTGCCACCATTTTTAGAAATAGCCTCAAAAATGCGATTTGCTATCGACTTGTATAATGACTCTAAGTAATTTAGTAAAATTGAACTCCATGCTTCCGTTATTGCATTCTTTAAGGATTCTATCGTCTCAAATTGTTTTCCTCTTTCATAAACTTTTCTTGCAAGCCAACCCCAGACATTTTCCACTGGATTCAGGTCTGGTGAATATGGGGGCCAATCCAAAAGTTGAACACCTAGTTGATTAATCCATTGTTTTACTGCTCTGGCGGTATGAATCGGAACGTTGTCGTATTGGTACGTCCAAGGTATGGGTATAAAGAAATCATTAAATTTTGTAAATGCTTCCTCTAGAATGTTTTTGTAAGTCGTTGCAGTTATTTTGTTGGATACAAAAACCAATTCTATGGTACCATAATACGAAATGGCACCCCTTAACATTATTCCGCCCTCTCGGCTGTGTCTACGGCTCAAAAATAATTCCTCCTTATTTAGGTCATGGAAGTAATAGTCACTATTAAACATTTTTCATCGGAAAATACAACTTTGAACCATTTGTCGGACCATGTCATTGTATTTTTGGTAAACTGTAGACGTTGTGATTTGCGTTTTTCATTAAGTGGTGGTTTTTTTGCAGTTTTCGTCGGACTATGTATGGGCACGACTTTAAAATACGGTGCACTGTTCTTAGACTGGCACTGACTCCACATTTTTCGCGTATTTTTGATACCGACATGGCAGAATTTGATGCAATTCTAAGAATTTTTTGTCTTTCTTTTGGAATTGTTTCCATTTTCTTCCGCCTATTCATGTTTTTTCCATATCTTTCCACGTTATTTAAATAATTATACACAACTGTCTTTCCTCTATTAAAGTTTTTGGCTATTTGGACCGGATTTTGACCCTGAGATTTCAAAATCAGAATTTTTTCTTTTTCAGAGTTATTAAGAGCCTTACCACGTCCCATTTGGAATAAAAACTATTTAAAAACTATGAAATTAAAAATTCTCTAGCCGTTTATATTGAAAGAAATTCAAATCATAGCCTTCCTGATTAATATTAAAAGAATTCCTCATTCAAGTGACACACGAAATAGTACCACAGAAATACATGACTTTAAATAAATGCATAATTTTAGTAAAACAAAATATGTATATTTTTTATTTCTTCAGAAAACTAAAGCCAACACTTTGAAATTTGGTTACGCAAAAAATTATTTTTTTCTGAACTTTAGTTTAGGAGATATACTTAATTAAATTAAAAAAAATGTGATCCCTTATTCATGTGGCAGGCAGTGTATGAAAAAATTTTACAATATTTTTCTTATCGAAGAACTTACTCGTATTAGTTCAAAACCGAAATATTTATTTTTTTTTTTATAAAAATGGGTTCATTAGTTGCAACAAAGTTAACTAGAGCACTCTAATCTATTATTTTGGTTATAATATTGTTTACTTAGGGCAACACTGCGGCACAGGATTATACAGTTAATTAAGTTACACGTTTGTGTGTGCGTGATCATGGACTTTTAAGCCTATAAATCACTTTTTTACTTGTGTCTAGTTCTCTAGTTAAACCATCATCTAAAAAATTAACAAGATTGCACTACATAATTAGAACATATCTCGGGAAACGAATTGACTAATTTGATTTAATAAAATTCCATAAAATTCCAGTTCAAATAATCTCTAAGTTATTCCTACATCATTTGTTAATATGCTCAATAGTTTCGGATATATTAAAAAAATTGTGTCGAAAGAAATAAAATTTAAAATTTTTTAAAAATTGAAAACAACCAAAAATACTTCTTTTTAACCTTTATTATAAAGATGGATTTACTACGAATAAAAGAATCCATATTTCATTGAAATCGATGAATAAATGTTGACTTTATTTAAAATGAAGTAATTATACAAAAATTTTAATTTTTTAATCAAACTCGATATAATTTTTAATTGTAAATAAAAATATTTTTTTCACTTTTTGAATAAAATCCACCACATTAAATAATGTATTTTAATGACTAAAACTAAATTTATCAAATTTCATTTGCGTTTATTAATAATACAGCGAACAAAAAAAAAAAAAAACATTGAACAGGTAGACAGAATTAGAATTAATGTAACTAATAAAAATGTAAAAGATAATCTAAGAAAAATAAATCAAAAAGCAACAACAAATTACCGGTTTCACTTGTTATAAAGGTTTTTGTTGTAAATTTTAAAGAAGTTAGTTATGGGTCTCACTAGTCCACACAAGTGTATGTGATGTGAACCACGGATGGTAAACATGGTACAATTGTACGTTTTTTGGCACAGTTTTAGGTCTGTTGTTACCGTGGCACTACCACTGCTCATTTGGTACAATTTGGTATGATCTTATTTATATATTTTTGATTACAAAATATTTCCGGAAAATATAATTTTGGGAAAAATGTATTCAATTGTTCCCCCTTTGTAAAATATTTTTCCAAATAAGAAAACAAATTTTGTGTTTATAAATTTTTAATATAGAGCACTGGACTAAAAAAAAACTTTTTAGTTCTAGTCCATTAAATATAGAATTTTCAAAATATGTATTCTTCTTTAATTTTGAATTGTTCAATATTGAATATTGAATTTACGTTCATAATTTATAATAAAATATATAGATACATATATCAATAACTGCTCTACTTAGTGCATACATTTTTTTAAGTAGCAACTTTGAGAATACATAGTTCGCGCTATATATATTTGTCAATATCATAAGTATATTTTTTTTTTTTTTTTTTCATAATATATGATATGTTTACTAATTATTAAGCTTTTATTTTTGTCGTTGTAATGTAGATAAATATAACATTATGCAGCCTAAAGGGATAAAGACTCAAAAATTTACTATTTGTGGTCAAAATATCGCGGATTAGAAATTGCTTAATTAAGTTTTTGTTTCCATATCATGAGTTATTTGAGGAATTCAGTCAATTGCATAATCGTAAGAAAAAGCTTCCTACCAGTGTTGCCAGAATGTGAGAAAAGAGATGCTAAATAGAACTTGAAAAAAGGTAAAAAAAAGAAAACGCTAAATTGTTTTTTTTTTTTTTATTAAAAACTAATTTTTTTCTCGTTCTCTTTAGTTTCTGATATTTTTAAAGATATTGTAATAAATTTGTAAATAAAACAAAGAACGGCTGTCAGTAAAATGGTCCATTAAAGAATATCCCAAAAAAAAATTCCCACACAAATTTGTGTTATATTTTATATTAAAAATGACCCAATGTTTTGAAGTGATTTTTCGATTTTTTTTAACTATAATTTCTTTATGATTAAGCATTTTCAAATTTTTGGGTGATTTTTTTCAAATCATATTCATAATTTTATATAATTTTAATAATCGATTTAATAAGTCTATAAAAATTTTTGTTAATTTTGATTTTGAAAATGAAGCGCCGCAAACGAAATTTTTTGTTAAATATAAACAATCTTGAAATGCATTTTTTCTTAAATGGATGATTCTGTAAGAATAAAGTTAGTAACAGCAAATAAGATATTATTATCTTCCTTGTTGAAATACTAACATTTTAGCCTTTTTAAGGCTACTTTAAAAATCAAAAAAGGCTAAAAAAGCTAGAAACTAAAACGAAAATGTTCAGGCTAAAAGCAAAATAAAAAGGCTAGATTTAGCTTTAAAAAGGCTAAACTGGCAACACTGCATACTATTAAAATTGTATTATAACAAAAGGAATAATTGTAATTAATTTCTTTACCGTAATGAGCTGAACTTAACAAATTTGTTGCTGCAATTTTAGAATTGCATGAAATATTTTTACTAAAATTATTTTATAAAAATATTTTTAGAATCTATTCAATATCTATGTAAATGTGTGTAATTAAGATAAATTGACATAATGGTACACTTATGGTTGAAAAAGTACATTTTATTTTTATGGTTGATATAATATAAAATAAACCATTTTCCATCCCTGATATTGAACTACCCTAACAATAATATTGTTTTTAATTATCAAATAATCACAGCAACAACAACATGAATTCAATATAAAAAACATGTGTGTTATTATTATGTTGGATTTTGTTTTGATTCTTGCCTTCGTAAGACCCACCATGCGATGTTTTTTGTTTTCGTTTCTCGCAAATGGGAGAGTTTTTTTTTCATACGCTTCAAAATGGGAGAGTTCAATTCTGAGAGCTATAATTTATTCGATGTTTTTCTTGTTGGCTATTTTTGTTATTTTTATACAAAATTTTGCTCTACGTGGGGAACCTCTACAAAATGCAGCAACAACTCAATGCAGTCATTTACTAACAAGCAGCACCTACGGACCCCGGTGTGGAATATATTTTAGACGTATTTTTTTAACATCTTCTAAATTGAATAGAGTGACAGTGTGATATTTTTGTTTTGTGCGGTATGTTGTGTGACGTTTGACAGTGTGAAACGGTGAAAAAAATTAATTCTAAAAAAAAAAAATAAATTAAGAAAAAAGATAAATAAGAAAAATTTTAATATAAATAATTAGGGAAAATTTGTGATTTAGAAAAATTAACAACAAAAAAGAAAATAACAATGATTTAAAAAGAAATTAATAAAAACAACCGTTAACAACAACACACGATCTTTATTAATGTTGTTGTTATTTTTGTAATTTATTAATAAAATAATAAACGAACACAAAATTGATCTATAGCTATTTACTCTACAACTACTGACATCAACAATAACAAAAAAGTAAAGTTTTTTGCATTTGTTTAAAGAAATATATACAACAACAAATAATTACAGAGTCAAGATATTTAATTATTAATAGTTATAAAAAAAACATTAATATATGTGTTTTTTCCATATAAACAAATTGTTTAGTAAAAAAATCGCGTGTTTATTATACCTCATTGGTTTACGGTTATTTACATTTTATTAGCAATAAATTAACGTTTATTAACAAAATAAAACAAGTGTTTTTAGAAAAAAATCGAGAGTTTTTACCAAAATTATCAACAATTAAAAAAGCCCATTTAAAAAAATTAATTATGTGTGAAAATATAGTTTAAAAAGTAAGATGAACAGAAAGAAAAAAAAATTAAATTGGAAGAAAATATTTAAATGTTACAAAAAATACCAAAAATATGTTACAAGAAAATATAAATTTTTAGGAAAAATTTAATTTATATTTATGTATTTTTCATTAACTCATGTAACTACAAAATCGAGTAGGTTTATTAAGTTTTTCATATCATTTGCCATAAATTGAGAATTTACTATGGAATATAGGTTTATTTTGAACTTAAGCCTAAAATTGTGTTCTATAGTTTGTTTTTAAAATTTAGAAATATTAAACATACATATAAAATACAGATGACATAAAATTAAAATCATATTTTTAAGAAAATTTTCCAAACTGAAAACTAACTAATCATTAACCGAATGCAAATACTTAAATATTATTTTGAAAGCTCTTGAAGGCCATTCGAATTGTCTTGGGGGATGTTCTAAATTGTAAATGTAATGGTGAAGAAGAAAGATATATATAAATAGGCGAAGGTGATCCCGAACCCAGTTATTGTCTTTATAAGTTTTGATGTTTTCAAGTAAAAATGCCAGTTAAAACTGATCGAATTTTACAAATTACCTGGAATGATCACATAATCTGTTGGCAGTGATTAACATAGAAACCACAAATATGCAATTGCATGTTTTTACCTGGATGATAAATGAAGCCATTGATAAAATATTTATCCATTTCATAACAAATAAAGCAATTTAGCATCAATTTGTAAGTGCATATTTTTGCATATTATACCCTTAACTGCATATCTTTGCATTTAGCGTATTTTAGTGCATATTTATAACATATTTTGTTATTTTTAAGTCTTTTAGAACATATTTTGAAATTTGAGGTTATTTTTTATACCTCATGGATTTTTTTTAATTTGATTTTATAAAAAAAGAAATCCAAAAATGTTTATCATTTTAAATTAACTTTAATGGATTCCATTTCATCACTCAGGAGCTTCAAGATTGTAGCATTAAAAACAGATTAATTGATCTTATTTAAGTCATTTTCAATAGATCTTCATTAAAGCTATTTTTGAAATGTAATATAGGAAACGTAATAGCTTTTAAACTTGTCCGAAAAGCATTTTTGTAAAAACAATATTTTTTTAATGAAAGCATATGCTAATTTTTATTATTTCAAAATATAATAATGTCTAAAATTGGATGGCTAAACAAATGGAAGATCAATTACGTTTTTATGTCATCTATAAAATAATGGGGAATCTAATTTTGACACAGTTGATAAATTTCAGTTTTCCTTATTTTATAACATTAAAATATTAATAAAACATTTTGTTTCAATTAAAATCATAATTTTTGTTAAAAAATTACAAACATTTTTAATTTTTTAAGTGCATATTTTTGCATTTTTACAGCATATGTTTCGTTTCTTTCTGCATATTTAATGCCAATATTTGTGGTTTCCCAGGTGATTAGTTTATTCATGAAAAACCCCTCCCTGCGGCTGCAATTTAAAGTTCAAAAGCAAATAAATTACTCTAGGAGGATCTAGACATAAATTAGTAAAAGTACTTGGATTGAATAAAACAAATTGAGTGTGGAATATTACATATGTATAGTTCTTTTGACCATCACGTTTTTGTTTGCGTATTCCTGATTCGATTACCCTGGTGTATAGATCATGCTAAAGTTTATCAATGGCAAGTGTGACATGCCATTTAAGAAATCCCCACAAGAACAAGACTATGACATCAAATTCCATTTGGATCCGAGAATCAGTTTACGGCTCCTCCTTGTATGATGTTGATTGTGGCATTAGCAGCCTGGCAGTTAGTGGCGCCTCATATTATTCGGTGAAAATACATCGGTAGAGCTCTCCGTTGATGGTGATAGAAATGTCATAAATTTTTTTCAAAGATGCACAAACCTGCAATCAAAGTCCAAATTTCGTTCCCACGACAATTGGATTTACGTTTCGGAATGACTTGAGTTCAACTCAGCCAAAGATTGTCAACTTAGCAACTACTGTTGCAGCCGGAACTTTTTCTTTCAGAGAGGAACTTTCGACTACAGTCGAAAGTGACTTTCTGCGGAGGCATTGTCACCTAGCAAATCTCCCGTGGATTGATATCATCCCAATTGTGAAATATTTAACAATAAAAAACTATAAAGTGATCGCAACTTGCTCATTGTATTCACAAGTGACTACTCATTTTGATAACAAAGATTTGTATTTAATATCTAAAATAATCACGGACCATCCAAACCTTTTGTATAGATATTTTTTTGATCACTGTTCCTTTCCTAGTAGTTTATTCTAAAGAAATTCATTCTAATTCAAATCATTCTAATTAAATTCCCTTATAAAATATTAATCGTATATTATATACAACTTTACAATCTATGACAATTATTAAAAAAGGTCATCATATAGAGAAAAAAACAACCTTTTCTCAACTACAATTTTCTGCAGAGAACTATTTTTTTAACTATTTCTTATGACTGTTCGCAGCGATTCATTATTTTTGTATTTTTGAATTTCACTAAATGTGCTAAAGTTATATAATTATTTAATTTTGCTCATTGTTGTTATTATCTATGTTTGTTTAAAAATGAAACATTTGTTTTATTTAAACAATTGTTATTAAGGACTGCGCAGGAAAAGATCTGTGCACACTTTAAGGCTTACAATTTTTACTGTACTTAAAAAAATTCGTACCATTAACATGTTTATGTTTGCTATTATTCTCAGTAATTATGTGCCAAATTTTGTAGTTATAGCATAATTACTTTTTCTTAAAATTAAAATTTAACAAAATTCATCCAAACGCATAATTCAAATTTATAACCAAAATAAATGTCAGACATATAAAATAATTGCTAGTAGTGTAGGTATGTTGGGAAATTTAGTTTTTTGAGTTATAAAAAATACAAAGAGTTCATGGTCACCGAAAGGAAAGTTGATAACTGAAGAAAAAGTTGATTTACAGACTGTAGGATCGTAAACAAAATAATATGCATTTTAAAGTAAAAATATCTTTATCTCTGAATTTGTTGCATATATATATATATATATATATATATATATATTATATATTATATATATATATATTTTTTTTTTTCAAAAATTTGAATGCGTCTAAGGAGCAGTATAAAGTACTTATTATCGAACTTTTTGTATCACAAATGTTATGGGAAATGTAGCAGATAAATATGTAAAAAAATGAAAATTTTCAAAAAAATTTTTGCTCTGGCAAGCCATTTATACGTGCGGGGAAAAAGCACTTTATTCATAATAAAGGACACATTTAACAGAGAAGTGTACATCAGTACAATAAAAATTAGCTGAATAGTATCAAACAATGGTCCTGCTATGTGCGAAGGGAGACCAATTCACTAAACTGTCCAAAACTCAGACCATTTGAAATGTATTGGGTTATAGTAACAAAATATTGAAAGAAAACTTAAAGCTGAGTAAAAAATAAAATAGATTTTAAAAAGAAGGAATACATTCAAGCAAAAAAGTAACCGAAAACATTTTTCTTTTAAATTTAAAAGTGGAATATAAAAAGTTTAACGCATTTCGTTTTTATAAGCTGAATTAAATGCACTAATTTTTTCGTGCGCAGTCCTTATATAGAATGCTTTATATTGTAAAAAATATATTAATTAGTAATTTAAAACACCAACATAATTCAAATAGGCTACTTTATTTTGGCATCGGAGCAGAAGGAATGGTACTCCATACAAACAAAATAATAATTATTGGAGTAAAAATTATGTATCGCTTAAATGAAAAATTATTAGAGCAAAAGTTTTAAAATTGTGTGGAAATAATTTCCTTATCAAGAATCATAACTGATATGAAAATATAGCGGACAGCTTTAGGGTAAGTGTTGGTTCCCATACAAGATAAATCTTAATTATCGCATATCTAAGGAACTTTTACAGTAAAAGTGTGGAGATTTTGTGGAAATAATTTTCTTTTAAAATTCCAGAATTGATATGCAAATTGGTAGGATAGCTTTGAATATCTAAAGAAATTTTCAACTGATTTAAATTCATATTCAGCATTTATAAATTAATCAGAAATGTTATATATTATGTTTATATTATCCAAAAATAAAATAATTACTCAAAAATAAAAATAAAGTATTTATTTAGAAGATAGACAGAAGATAGGAATACAGAAACGTAGATAAATTTTGAAAAACTCGGAATTTTCATTTGAAATTTATATCATAGATGACGTTTGCTATAGGGAATATAATGGCATTAAAAATCCAATTTCATGAAAACCTGGTATAGAGTTTTGAACATAGGCCATCGATATAAAACTAATAAAATCAGAAAAAAATTATTTTGAATGAACTTTAATAAGTCCTTTTGACAATTGGCCGACTTAAATGTAGCATAGATCTGTCAAAATCAAAAATTTGTAGTCGAATCTTATTTATGTTCCAATTCCACTCAGCGAATATAGAACTCTATACAGTTAGGAATAACTTTCAATAGTTCTCTTCTAATAAATACAAATTTTTATTAATATCTTGATTTATTATTAAAACTCATTTTTGAAAGCTTATTTTTATGACAAAATTATATCTCCCTTATAAATTTATGTAGGTTATTATTCTAAAAGAATATGTAGCTGACCGTTAAATCTCTGCAGACTTTATTGTCTTTTTTATTCTTATAAAACTTTTGTTTTTTGATTCATTTTGTTTATAGCGAAATGATTATGCAACATAGTACAAGAATACATAGAATGTTATAATATTTATAATAAAATTTTTTAATTTCATTCATTTCAGTTGGTATTATAAAATTATACTCGAAAGACATGATGTTTATAATTAGAAGGTTGTTTGATATTGGGAAAATACTTTTATGAATTTATAGATTTTTCTTGTTTTTCTATATTTTGTTTAAAGGTCAATATTTTTTTTTTTTTTTTTTTTTCTTTAACAAATTTTATCCCAAATAATTATTTTTAACGAGATTGATTTGCCGATCTCTCTTTTAAAATGAGAATATTTTTAAATAGAAAGATCATTTGAACTATTAGTTTTTAATATGAGATGGAAACTGTTTAGAGAGCTTTGTAAAGTCTATAGATAAATTTTGCAGTGTTGAAGTTGTTCTGTCCAATCCTTTTCAAAGTAAATTAAATACAAATTTATTTTTAGTATTTTGTTTGAGTTAATGGACTTGTTCTTTTTCAAATCTTTTTAGTTACAATCTAAATTCACACATGATCGCTTTCAAATTTCATTTGCTATTTATACAATACATACAAAAAAATTGAAACAAATTTTCTTTATCAATCGTATTTTTATATTAATTTACACTTTTTGTGTAAAACAGAAGCGCATAAAAGGAGAGGGGCCAAAAAATAAAAATTTTCAAAAATATTTTAAATTACAAATAATGCTGGAGATACTTTTTAAACATACAACAATAACTTAAACGAAATTTGTTTGGAAAAGAAAAGTTTTTGATAGGAAATATTTTTTCTTTCTAAAATTTTTCACTAGATCCCCTTCTGCCCCAAAACCGCTAAACACAATGAAACAAACTAATTTTTTTTCTTTGCCTCTATATCTTTTATTTTCAAACTAATTGCTGGTCACATCACCACAAAGATTTGTTTTAAATATTTTATTTTTTATTTTTTTAAACGAAAAGCATTTGAATTGTTGCCAAAATGGATAAGATTTTGTATGTATATTTAAACTAAAAATACACAGTTTTCAGACTATATAAATAAAAGAAAAACTAAATAAATCTATTTAAAAATAATGTAAATTAAATAATTTTAAATTGATATCAATACCAGAGTAATGAACTATATAAAATTTACATTAATCAAAAATAAGTGCCGTTTTTAACGTCTCACAAATTTGGTCTAAATTTAAAAAGAGACATTTCTTATTTTTTAAATGAAATCAATACAAAAAATGTAGTAACGTTTGTTTCAAGAACTTCATAGATAAAAAAGTGATTAAATTAATCGTATACTAATTAACAAAAAATATTGATAAGCTTCCAACAAACAAAAAATTTAGATAAAATAAACGACACTAATTTTATGCAGACTTATAAAAATTGTATAAAACAAAAATATGTTTGTTTTTGTCATAGAAACAATTAGAAGTCCAAATGGGTCAAGACCGACTATATGATACCCTACACATTGTGTACGGACATAAAAATTTGGGAAGGGGACTTATATTACACTTGTGGCCAATTTTACTAAATGTAAAATAAAATATACAAATATAGAATAATGCGTTGATAATAACATCTAGATGATTTTTTGCACTTTAGGGTGATTCCTGGTAGTGGGTTTATATGGGAGCTATGGTAAATTATGGACCGATTCTTATAAAATTTGACAATGTTGTTTCTACTTTCATAAAACTTATTTGTGTCGAATATTAACTTGATATTAACATTCGTATGGGACTTTTGCACGTTTGTATAGTCAAAAAAAAGCTATGGTCAATTGTGGAACGATCTTCATAAAATTTAGTACTAAGATTTATACTTGTACAAAACTTCTTTGCACTGAATTTTATTCAAATATTCTTATCTTTGAGGCATTCTTGAGTGTTTAAATATTTGTCTGAGGGCTAGGTGAAATAATGGACCGATCACAATCAATTTCAATATACTTCGTCCTTCTATCATAAAAGTCCCACGTGCCAAATTTCATCACACAAAATGTGACCTGTACTTTGCGCACAAGATTTATATGGACAGCCAGACTCCAGCCGTCGAGCCATCCAGACGGACGGACATCATTAGATCGATTTAAAAAGTGATTCTGAGTCGATTGGTATACTTTAAGGTGGGTGTTGGATAACTTTTTCTATGCGTTACAAACATCAGCACAAACGCATAATACCCAAACTACCTATGGTGGCATAGGGATTTAAAAAATTACTCAATTCATACGTATAAATTAATTCTGTAGAAAATTCTACTAATACATACAAAGAGTTCGGTTTTTTTGACAGCTGATTTAGGTTTTTTCAGAGCTAGTTGGACTTCTAGTTATTCCCTATGGCTTTTGCATCTGTGAAAGACAAACAAGAGAAAATTTTATAATTTATATGTACAGATGAGAAAAATAAATTTAAACGAAAAATAACATTAGTTTGAAGTAGAAACGATTTACATAATGCGCTAAATTTAAGAACTTCAGATAATATATATATATATATATATATATATATATATATATATATATATGTGTGTGTATTAACTAATAAACTATTTTTTTTGTGTTTCTCATTTATATTGCCAGTGTTGTGAATATTTACAATAAATTATCAATAACTGTTTTATTCAATTATTATTTTTGATGTTCTAGTACGTTTTTGATGATAAAGTTTTTTATAAAAAAAAAAATCATTATTTACCTTATGTATAAATGAAATACTTTTATTTCCATTTTGTTGATTATAATTATAAGTATACGAATAATGAATAGTCTATGATAAATTCAACATCAATACTACATATGGTTTTGTTTACATTATTTTTGTTGAAATTTTCTTAAAATTTAACTTTTTAATCACTTTTTCTGTTAAAATGAGTAATTTTTTACCCTGAGTTAATACAACAGATTAGTGGCACCTTAATCTAAGACTTGTACATATTAATGTGTTATTTGGAATTACAACGAAAAAGTTGAAAATATATGATTATGGCGAACAATTGGTTGACGTGAGGGCAGTCGGAATGTTGGTATTTTATTCCAAAACAGGAAAAATAGACTTTTTCTTGTTTATGTTTATAATTTTATTACAAATAAACTTAAATTTAACATATGTGCAGAAAACATTAACCTATCCCGGAATTCAGTTTATACGTTTTTAACTAGCTACTTTGGCTCATATTTTTTAATTCAAAACAAATCTTAACATCTGGAAATTAAAAAATGTGACCTTTTTGTCAAAAATTTATGAATGAACACAAACAATTTTTTCTTTTTCTTGAAATATGTATGTAACGGAAATAATGTTAAAGTAGCTTTAAAGTAGCGTTAAGAATGATTTATCAAAGCTACATTAAGCGAATCATCGTTTTCGAATACAATTTTAAGGAATTTTGCTTAACAATGGTTAGTAGACCTACATTAAGTTTTTTTTTTTTTTTCAATACGGTTGTAAGTCAATTTTAAATTGTTTAATTGATGTAGGAAACAAAAAAATGTAACTTTTTAACTATAACTTAAAATCCTATACATATATTCGAAATAAGTAATGATTTATTCAACACTTTTCCTTATTTATTTCTCTTTTCTTTTTCAAAGTTTCGACTTTCATGTAATTTTTTTATTTTTTCTTTAAAACTAGACATATTTGGATACAAAGTTTTAAATAATATTTTGTTTAGAATAAAACATCAATTTTGTAAAATCGCTTAAAAGCTGAAAAAATTCTTAAATATTTTGCAAACATTATCAAAAAAAAAAATCTTTAAATATTTTATTTGTTGGCTGATTTCGTGCATACTTTTTGGAGGCAGAAATGGGAAATGTATGGACAGGTGTAGTAAATTATTTCGGTTAAAATCAATTATTCGATACAGTTTTTGTTTAATTTTTAAAAACTAAATCTTGTTATGTTTACAGCAAAAATGTGTTAAAAAATGATTTCATCGTTGTATAGCTTTTTATGTTTTCACATTTAATATATAATAATAATAATAATAATAATAGTAATAATAATAATAATGATCATAATAATAATAATAATAATAATAATAATAATATAATAATAATAATAATAATAATAATAATAATAACAATAATAATAATATTAATAATAATAATAATAATAATAATAATAATAGTAATAATAATAATAATAATAATAATAACAATAATAATAACAATAATAATAATAATAGTAATAATAATAATAATAATAATAATAATAATAATAATAATAATCCTAATAACAATAATAATAATAATAATTATAATAATAATAATAATAACAATAATAATAACAATAATAATAATAATAATAGTAATAATAATAATAATAATAACAATAATAATAACAATAATAATAATAATAATAATTGTAATAACAATATAATAATAATAATATTGTTAATAATAATTATAATAATAATAACAATAATAATAATAATAATAATAATAATAATTATAATAATAATAACAATAATAATAATAATAATAATAATAATCATAATATTAATAATAATAATAATAATAATAATAATCATAATATTAATAATAATAATAATAATAATAATAGTAATATATTACTTACTTTTATATTTCAAAATGAAATACAAATTACCTTATTAATTAGCCGATTAGAAAAGCCAAATATTTAAAAAATTCCATTAATTTATCGCATCCACCTTTACAATGTAGGGTACACACAAACCCCACAGAATTTCTAATTCTACTATATAGATAATTAAATATGAGCACGCCCAGAAAAGAAAAAGAAAAAAGAAAATATATAAAAGAGTTTCATAAATTTGACACTTTTCAACAAAAGATCACCATATTTTACTAAACATTACATTTTTGTTATAAATTTTACGTTATTTTATATTTAAACAAATAAAAACGTTTTGTGACCTTTTCGAAAAATCTCTTTGAAATTAGAAATTTTTTCACCTGCTGCTTGCTTGCATTTTGGTCATTTCTTTGTTTTATTTGTACTTTGGGCTTTGATTTACTTTAAATATATATTTCTTTTGGATTTTTTATTTTCGGATATCTTTTGTTTTGTTTTCTTTTTATCAGAATCTAATCTTTGACATAAATTGTAATAAAATTAAACTGGTTTTTTCTTTCCATGGTTTTATAGTCTTTTCTTTCTTACATGATTTAGTAGAATTTATAGAGACAAAAACTGAATATTTTTGTAATAAACCCAACATGGGTTTGTTACATTGGAATTTGATTTCAGAGTTCTTGGAAATCCATTAAGATGTCATATTATTAAATGGTTTAGGAAAGTGTCTTTATACCTAAATATTTTTTAAGGAAATTTCATTTATTAAAAAGAATTTTATGATTTAGGGCTTTATGATTTTATGATTATTAAAATAATTCTGTCAAAAAATTAGGCTTTTTCCATTTCTATCATTTTACTAAAATCTTAATGATTTTAAAGATAACTGAAGTTTTTAAAAACTATAAATATATTAAGAACAATTAAAAATTTAAATTTTTTTAAATCTTTTTAGAGATTAGCACCAGATTTTCCTCTATAATTAGTTTTCTAATAAACTAATTTAGTTGGTTTTAAATACCAAACTGGTTAGTAAATTAATAAACAATCTGCTGAAGTTTAATTTTATTCAAGTTAAAACTTTCCTACACAGAAAAAAGTTTGTGCATAAATATAAGAATATAAGAATTTACTTTCATTGGTTTTAGTTCATAATATTTAAGAATAATGTCTTAAATATTAATATTTTTTTACATTTTTTGAAATGAATCAAAAATCAAGAAGACTTAAAATAAATTGTTTAAATTTTCATTTATATTTTCAATTTGTAAAAAAAAAAAAATGTTTGAAATTTACTTCGAAAATTTTTAATGATTTTTAGCTACATAATGGAACAGAAGAGAAGCGCTTTTTATCAAAATGATGTGCTGCAGAATGCTAGCGAAATTATGCAAATTTCTAAACATTATTTTTTACAGATTTTCCTTGGAATTTTTCCATTTTAAGGCGTTTGTAGTTATTATTTTCATGTATAACTATTTTCATTTACCATTTGCAATCAAATCTAATAAAACTAAACCAAAGATTTAACAAAATTTTTGCAAAATTACTAGAATTTTTACTATGTACAATTTATTAATATCTTTGAACAAAATTTTATTTTTTATGAAAAAATTTAAGGAAAAAAAGTCATGTTCTATTCATAATATTTATGAAAAACAATTTCAAATATATGAATTTTTTTCTCTGTGTGTGTAGACTCTCTTATTCACTCTTTGCTGGAGTGAATAAAATCTTGTTTATTTAAATTTCTAAAGAATATAAAATTACTTAATACAAATTTAATTTTTTAAACTAATTATATAATGACTCTGTTTTAGTCACAAGTTATTTTAATCCCCATTTTAACACCAATAAAATTTCTCTATTTAAAAAAGTTAAATCTTATTTATTTTAATTTTTGCACGAAATTGTAAAACTTTTTTACTTAAATATTTCCCATTTTTTCGCATTTCTTTTATCTTAGTTACCTTATGATTTATATAATGTTTTCTTAATTATAATTTAAAATACTTAAATTAAAAAAGTTATATTTATAAATCTTTGGTGATGCATCACATTTACTCACATGAAAAAAATTATTAAATTTTGTTTTTTTGTTTTTTCAACAGATAAAGGCCATTAAATAAATAGCAAAATGCCTTTATAACACGTTCAACAATTTTTATCTCATACATATATTTATTTAGTTTTATTTACTAAATTTGTTTATTCTATAGTAACAGTCTGAAAAAAACCAAAATTAATATTCTGCAAAATAAAGCAAAAAACTAAAAAACAACTTGAAAAAAACCGCATTAACTCACGCAATGTAGAATTTGAGGTCGTTTGTACTTGGGTGGCGTAAATGGCGAAAAACAGGAATGAAAAACTAAAATTTAAAAAAAAAATTGTTTACATAATGTTGCCATACGTATCTGAGAAATCTTATGATAACAATATTTTTTATATATTTTCATGTTTGCAATATGATAAAATTGCTGTCTTTTTCCTTTAAACATCATCGCTTTATACTGGGAAATTAACGTCATCTTTTAAATAAACAAAACAGAAAATTATTTTTAAAATTTTTACTTTAAATTTGTTTGTATTTAATGCCTGCTTTTCATACTTATACAAAGTTCATTTGTTTGTCATGTGCCAGAAATTATTTCGTTAAATGTTATTCGCAAAATAATAAAATAAAAACTCATAGCTTATAACGAGTTTTAATAATTCTAACAATTAAAATATTACTTACATTCAGCTACAGTGCACGATGAAAGTATATAAGAGATTCTAACATATTAATAAAAATCAAAATTTGACAATCTTAAGTTCTATCCGAAAGACTTCTGGTGTGATGTACACAAATTTTTCTATAGAAAACCAGTGTGACTAGCAAAGAAATTTTTCTATAGAAAATCTGTGTGACATGAGCAAAAATTTTATGTCGAAAACTTGTGATAAATTTTTTATAGAAAACTTGTGTGACTGGAGCACAAATTTTGTATAGAAAACTAATGTGACTAACACACATATTTTATGTAAAAAAACTTGTTTGATACGAGCATACATTTTCTATAGAAAACTTGTGTGATTGGAGTACAAATTTTATATAGAAAACTAGTGTGACTAGCACACACATTTTATGTAAAAAAACATGTTTGAGACGGGCATACATTTTCTATAGAAAACTTGTGTGACTGGAGTACAAATTTTCTATATAAAACTATTGCCACTGTCGTACAAATTTTCTATAGAAAACTAGTGTTACTAGCACATAAATTTTCGATAGAAAACTAGTGTGAATAGTACACAAATTTTCTTTAGAAATCTGGTGTTAATAGCACACATTTTCTACAAAAAGCTAGTGTTACTAGCACACAAATTTTCAATAGAAAAATAGTGTGACTAGCTCACAAGTGCTCAAATTTTTCTTTAGAAAACCTGTTTGACATTCGCATGATTTTCACATTTTCTATATAAAAACCTACGTGATATTCGCAAAATTTTCTAGAAAAGATTTTCTACATGAAAAAAAAAAGATTTTCTATATAAAAGTTTAACCTCCGCAAGATTTTCTATAGGAAAGCCTGAAATTCACAAGATTTTCTATAGAAAACTTTGACATCCACAAGATTTTCTATAGAAAACCTTGACATTCACAAAATTTTCTATAGAAAAACCTTGACATCCACAAAATTTTCTATAGAAAACCTTGACATTCACAAAATTTTCTATAGAAAAACCTTGACATCCACAAAATTTTCTATAGAAAACCTTGAGATCCACAAAATTTTCTATAGAAAACCTTGACATCCACAAGATTTTCTATAGAAAACCTTGACATCCACAAGATTTTCTATAGAAAACCTTGACATCCACAAGATTTTCTATAGAAAACCTTAAAATTCACAAAATTTTCTATAGAAAAACCTTGACATCCACAAAATTTTCTATAGAAAAACCTTGACATCCACAAAATTTTCTATAGAAAAACCTTGACATCCACAAAATTTTCTATAGAAAACCTTGACATCCACAAAATTTTCTATAGAAAAACCTTGACATCCACAAAATTTTCTATAGAAAACCTTGACATCCACAAAATTTTCTATAGAAAACCTTGACATCCACAAGATTTTCTATAGAAAACCTTGACATCCACAAGATTTTCTATAGAAAACCTTGACATCCACAAGATTTTCTATAGAAAACCTTGACATCCACAAGATTTTCTATAGAAAACCTTGAAATCCACAAGATTTTCTATAGAAAACCTTGACATCCCCAAGATTTTCTATAGAAAACCTTGACATCCACAAGATTTTCTATAGAAAACCTTGACATCCACAAGATTTTCTATAGAAAACCTTGACATCCGCTAAATTTTCCATATGAAACCTTGACATTCGCTAGATTTTCTATAGAAAACTTTGTCATCTGCAAGATTTTCTTTAGATAACCTTAATATCCGCAAGATTTTCTGTATAAAACCTTGATATCCGTTAGATTTTCTATGAAAAGTTTTCTAAAAAAAATCTAGCGGATTTTGAGATTTGCAAGATTTTCTATAGAATGCATTGATATCCGCCAGATTTTCTGTAGAAAAGTTTGTCATCCGCCAGAAAATGTTGATATCTTCCAAATTGTTAATAAAAAACAAACTTCGACATCTGTATTTGTTCTATTGAAAGCCCATATATCTATCAAATTGTGCTGTTAAAAACTAAAGTAATAACAATCGCGATATATTATGCAGAAACTTAAACATACTCCAAATTTTCTGCTTAGTATAAAAGTTTTTTAAGAGCTGTTAACTTATAAAGTTTTTATCCAGAATTAAAGTTAGAGTAAAGCTGTAACTTTGGATACAAACATAATAACTTAATGAAATATCAATTTTTTATTTTTATTATCATGATGAACATTTTCTTTTATATTTTCGACATTGGCCTGTAAAGTTCAAGTAGTAGTTAAATTTTGTTAATTGTTAAAAAATATTCATGAACAAGTTTATACTTTTATTTTTGACCAAAATTATTTCTTTAATGGCAATATAATTTTATAAACACTTTTTTTTTTTTTTTTTTTTTGTCAAATAATTATAAAATTTGAAGAGCAAAAGCAAAATAATAACAACTTGTGTCTTGAAAAAAATTAAATATAAATTATTTGTTGATTTTGGCACTGATTTTATTTTTTATTTTTTAGTAAAAGAAAAGCCAAAAAAAATTGTTTATTCTTTCATAATTTTCTCTTTTTTGTCCCCAAACGAGGCTATTTATTTTTGACTTCTTATGCATTGAAAGCTTTGTAAAACAAATATTTCAATGCATAAATCTCATAAAAACAGCTGAAATATAGACTTTTAGGGGTTGTCATAAATTTTCTAAAAATATTATTTTAAATTGCATTTGAAGAGTTTTTCTCTAATGTGAAAGTTTTTTTTACAATTAGAGGGAATTCTTTTACAAATCATCTTTTAAAAATGATCTTAACTAGAAAAAAGTAGTGTAGATCATTTAAATCGCCCTCAAATTATTAACATGCCTTAAATATTTTATCATTTTTTGTGACTGCTATATACAATTATCTTAAAACGAAAGTGCTTTTGAGTTTTTTTTTTTTTTTTTGTTTTTTGGGTTTGAGGGGGAAATCTTTCAACTCAATTATTTAATAGACAATCAACTACTGTTTAAATGAAATGTATCAAAACAAAAGACTATAAATAAATGTATACAATGTAAATTGTTACAGATCAACAAAAAACCATTCAAACACAGTCAATCTAAATACAAACCTCCAACTTAGCGAAAAATAAAAAACAAATAAATACTTGTGCAAACTCATAAACATAAAGTATCTACTGAAACTCATAAAAAAAATTCACTCTAGTTATATTTATTATTTATTTGTACAAGTAAATTGGGTGCATTAACACTTAAGCCTTCTTAAACGAATTAAAAATTTTTTAGCTAAACTTAAATAAAAAACCTATTAAAATCTCCGTCTAAACAGGGGGATGCATTAGATATTTACACACGTTTTTTTTTCTGTGAGAATGATCATCAGATGTTTATGATCAGATTAATGCCACCACTGGGTAATTGCATAAAACACAGACACACATTTCACTCAGTCAAATTCATTGAGCATTTCATTTACCAAAAAGATTCTCTTTGTCAGATTTCATTTCACTGCCATGAACGTAGATGCTTTAGAGAAATTTTAACAATAAAACTTTTTAAAAGGGAGCAGCAACACTTTCTTAAAAATACATTGGTTTCATAATATTTACAGTATACAAATACAGACAGTGTTGTGCAAAAGTAATCTGTTTTAGATTTAATAAATCTTCAAGCTTTTCCTTGTTTAAATATTTAATGATGTGAGTGGTATAGAATTTATGTTTATGGTTGTAGGTTAATTTTTTGTCTCATTTTTATCTTTTGTAAATAAAAATGAAAATTTTATATTCGCAATTTGTTTAAAAAAGTTTATTTGCAGATATCTCTGCTGTTATATATATATTGGCGCTTGTTGTCTTACACTTTACAGAAAAAAGTTGGTAACATAAACTTTAATAACAATTTGTTTTATCAAACAAAACATCCACACAAATTTTCTATAGGAAAACTGTGTGAAATCCTTATAAATATTATATAGAAAACCTTCGTGAAATCCGCACAAAATGGTCTATAGAACTTCTGTGATATCCGCATGGTCCTCCCAAAAAAAAAAAAAAAAAAAACGGGTGATATCCAAAAAATTTTATATAAGAAAAACTGCGTGACATCATCTCAATTTTTCTGTGTGACATTTGCACAAACTTTTTAGAAAACTTCTACATCGGCATGACTTTCTATTGAAAACTTTGACATCCGCAAGATTTTCCATAGAAAACTTTGATATCCGCAAGATTTTCTACAGAAAACTTTGATATCCGCAAGATTTTCTATAGAAAACTTTGATATCCGCAAGATTTTCTATAGAAAACTTTGATATCCGCAAGATTTTCTATAGAAAACTTTGATATCCGCAAGATTTTCTATAGAAAACTTTGATATCCGCAAGATTTTCTATAGAAAACTTTGATATCCGCAAGATTTTCTATAGAAAACTTTGATATCCGCAAGATTTTCTATAGAAAACTTTGATATCCGCAAGATTTTCTATAGAAAACTTTGATATCCGCAAGATTTTCCATAGAAAACTTTGATATCCGCAAGATTTTCTACAGAAAACTTTGATATCCGCAAGATTTTCTATAGAGAACTTTAACATCCGTAAGACTTTCTATAGAAAACTTTAACATCCGTAAGACTTTCTATAAAAAACTGTGACATCCGTAAGATTTTCTATAGAAAACTTTGATATCTGCAAGATTTTTTATAGAAAACTTTGACATCCGCAAGATTTTCTATAGAAAACTTTGATATCCACAAGATTTTCTATAGAAAACTTTGATATCCGCAAGATTTTCTATAGAAAACTTTGATATCCGCAAGATTTTCTATAGAAAACTTTGATATCCGCAAGTTTTTCTATAGAAAACCTTGATTTTCTATAGAAAACTTTAACATCCACAATATTTTCTATAGAAAACTTTGATATTCGCAAGATTTTCTATAGAAAACTTTGATATCCGCAAGATTTTCTATACTTTAACATCCACAAGATTTCTATTGAAAACTTTAACATCCACAATATTTTCTATAGAAAACTTTGATATTCGCAAGATTTTCTATAGAAAACTTTGATATCCGCAAGATTTTCTATAAAAAACTTTAACATCCACAAGATTTCTATTGAAAACTTTAACATCCACAAGATTTTCTATTGAAAACTTTAACATCTACAAGATTTTCTATTGAAAACTTTAACATCCACAAGATTTTCTATAGAAAACTTTGATATCCGCAAGATTTTCTATAGAAAACTTTGATATCTTCGATTTTCAAAAAATGTTTGTTATTGTCCAAATTTTCTATAGAAGACTTCTGTAAGATATTATAGAAAAAGCATTGACTTCCGCAAGATTTTCTATTTGTAATAGATTTTTGATATCGGTTCAATTTTCTTTGAGATCTACAAGATTTTCTATGGAAAACTTTGGCATTCGCCAGAATTTGTGGAAAATTTTCTACAGAACAGTTTGAAATTCGCATGATTATCTTTAGAAAACTAACATCTGCAAGATATTATAGAGAAAGCATGGACATCCGCGAGATTTTCTATAGAAAACTTTGACATCCGCCAGAATTTGTATCCGCTAAATTTTCTATAGAAAAGTTTAATATCCGCTAAATTTTTTAAACAAAACTTTGACATCCGCAAGATTTTCTATAGTATATTTTGATATCCGTAAGATATTCTCTAGAAAGCACATCCGTAAGATTTTCTATATAAAAAAAAAAAACTTTGACATCCGCCAGAATTTGTAGCAAAATCTTTAATAGTGTTAGAACTCATGTTACTTTTTTTTTGATTTTCTGGATATTAGTTTTGATAATTTTGTTAATTTATGTATGGTTTTTGTTTTGTTTGGTGAACCAGAATACTCATATCTTTTAAGACTTTTTACTTTTTCACATTCTACCAGAACTACAGCTTTAATATGTCCGAGAATAAATACTTTATATATTCATACATCATATGTAGCTAAGGTATGTAGACTATGGAATATCCCATATAATGAAAGAAAACTCTCACTAAGTACACGGAAATTCAAAAGTATGATTTTGATGAATTTTATTTAAGTTAAATGGCTAATTCAAGCTATTAAGATGATTAAAAGTAAGGAGTTAGGTTAAAGTTGAATTTATAGAGGAATAAACATATTTGTAATAATTTATATTTAAGACACTTTTAATTTTAGTAATATTTATCTTACTTGTATAATTACTATGTAGTCGTTTTAACCTTCAAGGCATTTTTATTATTAATAAATAAAACTATTTTGTTATATATAATAAATAAAATACTATCCTTCAAATTTTCTACAGGAAAGTTTAATATCCGCCAAATTTTCGCTTAGTATAAAGGTTGTCTTAACCCAGCTGATGTAGGGTATTATATTGAATAATTTATCACTATCGACAGTCATACTCTAACTTATTGTTAATCTTCAGGTGCTTCCCATGGTTAAAGTTACAATTCCATCAACTTCAAGTTTTTTTTTTATTTTAGCATTATTGTAACATTTATTTACATATAAAGTTAAAAGATTTATGTGTTGTTTAGTTTTTGTTAAATAAAATAAAACAGTCGCATTGATATTGTTAAAAAAATTTAAATACTGCGATTTCTTTAGTTGCCTTAATATATAAAAAGGAATTTAATACTGACTACTAGTGGAAGTAGTGGTTTATTGTTATTATATCGTAAATAAATGGAGTTTCACTCTTTCTTTTAGTTAAAAATGTTTAACAAATAAGGAATTTTCTTAAGCTCTATACATATTTTTTCAGAAAGATATAAACATTTAATTTAGAAGTCTTACTACTATATTTAAATAAGATAGTTTCAAATTTTTTAAGATTTAACTTAAAATTTTTTAAATTTTTTAGATTTAACAGAGAATCTTATTCATCATGTTAGTGATGCAATTATCAATTCAACAACAAACACGGAGTACAAAACCCAACTACGGTATGAAATAAATCCGTGGATAAATAAAAAGCTGCAGAGTCTTATTTTGTTAAAAAAAAAGTTTTGATAAAACGGCGAAAGTCAAAATATGACAAGAGTGATTTTCTTTTAAAAAAGATAAGCAAAATTATTAAAATTGCTTGTAAAACATGTAGAAGCAATTACTATTTTGATAATTTGATTCGAGTAGAGGGGGATCCAAAAAATGTTGGAACTTTTTGAATAGTGTACTTAGAAGGGAGAAAATAAGAGATTTAAAACTTTTAACCTCAGCTGGTGTACCAATATATGATAATAAAGTAATTGTTGATAACCGGAATCAGTATTTTATACAATCTGTCAGCGATTTAAGACAACAAATTCCAACATTATCTATTGACAATTGCAATTTTTTTTTTTTTTTTGGTTGTTCTATTCCTCCAGTTTCTACTAAAGATATATGCGATATTGTTGATAATTTAAATGAAAAAAAGCAATAGGCTATGACGAGTATGTAAGGAAATAATTGCACCAATTTTAAGGAATATTTTCAATAAAATTATAAGCACGTCAATGTTTCCAGATTGTTTAAAAGTGAGTAAAATTATTCCAACTTCCTAAAGCTTTAAATGCTTCTACAGAAAATAGTTTCGTCCTGTAGCAGTTCTTTCAACTATAGATAAAATTTTTGAAAAATTACTTTACCAAAGATTTTTATATGATTTTGAAAATAATAAATACATTTATGAATATCAATTTGGATTTAAGAAATTTAAGGAATGGATGAAGCAGTTGTGAACGTTGTAAATTTTATATGTAATGGTATGGATCAGGGTTCAAAAGGTGTTGCAGGGCTATTTCTGGATTTCTCGAAAGCTTTTGATTTGGTTGATCATAAAATAGTGATACAGAAGTTAACTTATTATGATGTGACTGGAAGAGAACTGCAAATGTTTAAAAATTATTATTAAAAAATCGGAAGCAGTTTGTCTAGATTAATGTTGTTAAAAGCAGTTTGTTAAACATTGAATGTGGTGTGACGCTGTTTAGCGCCACTACTATTTTCCATTTATCTTAACGATATTAAGAATTTAAATCTTTCTGGTCACTTGTATATGTTTGCAGATGATGTGTGAATTTTCTATCCCTATAAATACGATTTGGCATTAAAAACAAACATGGATTGTGACATTTCTTTGATATTTGAGTTTGCTCGTATTAATAAATTAGTTTTAAATGCTAAACTAATTCGTTTTAAGCCTCATTCTCGAATTGAAGGAAGCAATTTTAAAATTTTTGTTGATAGTAAAACGGTTGAAGAATACAACAGTTTTAAAAAATTTGCAAAGTATGCAAATTAAAGCATTGAAAACAATTTATAGTTTATAAATAATGTTTTCAACATTAACTCTTTATAAAGAGGTTTGTAAGTCAATTCTTCCGATCCATGCACTATACGAGTACCAAACACTAATGTATGTATTTAAATCGTTACACAACATAGGTTGCCACACCATTAACTTTGTCCAAAATCAGAGTGTTTTTAACACAGGGAATCATCAAAATCTTAGATTACCACTATGCAGATTGGAAACCACGAAGCAGCGTATAGAATATACTGGAGTCTTTGAATACAATAACTTGCCAGAGCGTCTGAAAACAATTAACAGAATATCTATATTTAAAAAAATTGTAAAAGATTTTTTTGTATCAAAACCTTGAAAAGTTTTTATAGTTAATATATTATTTTCTTTTTGCTATTTTATTGAATTTAGTTTTGTTTAATTTCAATTACTAAATTTTGAATTTTAAATAGTACATTAATATATTTTTGTCAATTTGTCTCAATAATGCCTTTTTTGCGCTGAGACCAAATAATATTGTATTATATTTGTATATAAATGATAAAAAAAAATAATTAATTACATATATGATCATAGCTCCTATATAAGGACCTCTGCCGAAAATCAGTATAACGCACGTACATAATGGTGTAGGGTATTATATGATCGCACTTGAATGGTATTTTTCTTGTTAATTACTCATAAAATAAAATTAAATATAATATAAAAATCATAAAAAATCCCTTCGCAGATTAAAAATGCTAGATTAAAAATGCAACTTATCGTCGTTTAAATTTTCAAATATATTTTAGTCTTCCAAATTATGGTAAGAATTACTTAAATTTTAAATACAATGGCTTAAAAAATGGCTATATTAGCTTTTCATGCTCGAAGCCTCACTAAATTGAAAATTAAATTTTTACTTTTGTTCTTAGGAATAATTTTTTAATCGTTGTATAGATTAAAGTAGAAAAGTTAAAACCATAAAATTTTTAAACTAGAAACTGGATATTAGCATCTTTATCATATATTATTTTGGAAATTATTTGTTGGAAACTTTCAAGGATATTAAAAGATCAAATATTTTACCGACATATTTTGCCACTTTTATTTGAACTATTTTAACAAAGAGTAATCCAATATAATGCCAAAATTCTTCTCTTTAATTTGATACTGGTGTTAACTTCCGATTCCTTTAAAATGCTTCTAAGATTACAACTAAAATTTGTAATCAGTGTTGCCAGGAGCCGAGAAAAAAGATGCTAAATACAATTTTAAAAAAGACCAAAAAAGGCTAAATGTTTCAAAAAATAAGGCCAGAAAAAAGTAAAAAATTTTTCTTTAATTTGAAAATTTATTTTTTATCGTTCTCATTGCTTTTTTATATTTTTTAAAGAAGCTGTCAGTAAAATGATTCCAATGAAAAAGCGGTAAAAAAAATTCCCATAGAAAAATGAACTTCATTGCATCATACGAAAAATTACCTTATGTTTTGAAGTGATTTTTTGGCATTTTTAATCTATAATTCCTTTTTGATTAAGCATTTTTAAGTTTGTCGGTAATTTTCCGCTTTTATAAGAATTTGCTAAAATTATGTTTATAAATAGTTTCTATGGTTAATGAAGCAAATAAAAAAAAATAATAATAATAATCGATTTAATAATTCCATCAAATTAGTTATTAGTATTTTGGTACATTAGTTGTTCTTCATTTGGATAATGAAGTGCTGCAGGCGAAAATTATTATTAAATATAAGAAATATAGATTTTTTGTGCAAATAAATACACAAAAATGCTTAAATATTCTGTAAAAATGAAATTAACAGTAGATAATAAGAAATTATTTTCTTCGTTGTTGAAATAGTAACATTTTAGCCTTTTTAAGGCAATTTTAAGAATCAAAAAAGGCTAGAACTTAAAACAAAAATTTTGACGCCAAAAGCAAAATAGATTTAGCCTTAAAAATGCTAAACTGGCAACACTGTTTGCAACACACACTTCTGTTACTCATTTTTAATAGTAAATAATCAAACATCTATGAGTATGCCTAGTTTATAATTTGAAATTTTTCTTTATAATTAAAGTGTAAAAATAAGTTCTAATTAGATAGATATGCTCTGAATAAATTTCAAGTATGTATCTACAAATTTTCTTTACTATTTAGATGCGTTATTAAAGAATCTCATATATGATATTTTCTGTGTTTATTCTTCCTTTTTTTCAATTTCATTGTGTTAAAATTACTTGTACGTGATTTTTAATAAATTGCCACCTTTGCAACAAGATGACAACAACAAGTAAATGAAGAGAAAAAATAAACATTTTATAAATAAATATAACATACAAAAATGCTACTGCTCATACCTCAAACCTTAAAGGAACAACAAGGCAGCATAACATGTCTTTATGTAGGAATCACAAAAAAATATTCATACCAAAATGTAATTGCAACATTGCTGACGCGCACAAAAAGAAACATTTCTTTCAAAAAAAAAAAAAAAATATATATATATATAAAAAATGCAATTACATGTGTATTTTATGGAATGATAGAAAGCAAAGAGCTTTTATGTTTTTGAATTCTATATTCTAAATATACATTTATAAAAAACAACAACAAAACGCTCTTGACATCTTAAGGATTTTCAGTTCGTAGGCATTATTGGATTGCCATGTACTTCATTGCATCTTTAAATACCAGCAACACTCCTTCTCTACTTGTATCCTGTAATATTTGTACTAGACATGTTGTTTTATAATGGCCCAGCATTTAGCATCAACCTTTTAAATCTTCATATTGCAATGTTGCATATATGAATTTCTTTTATATTCGTTTTAGGTGGACTTTTATAGGATGAGAATGACTACATAGTCATATTAAATAACAGATTTATTCGTATACATATCTGTAAGTAATTTACACTTGCTTCGAAATTACAACAATATAATGAATAAAGTCTATAAAAAATTGAATAAAAAACTGTAATATTTCCAAGATTTTTAAAGGAAAATTTTTATATCCGCAAGATTTTCTATAGAAATCGTTGATATCCGCACAGTTTTCTGCAGAAAACCCATATTATTAGCGAAAGATTTTATATAGAAAACTTCGACATCCGCATGATTTTATATAGAAATCCTCTATATCCGCATAATTTTTAATTTTTCTATTGAAAATTTTGACATACACTGATTTTCTATAAAAGATTTTTGTATAGAAATCGTCAATATCCGCATAATTTTATAGAGAGAACTGTGACACCCGCATTATTGGCGATAGATTTCCTGTAGAAAATTTGTACATCCAATGATTTTCTATATAAAATTTTGAAATCCGCAAGATTTTTTTTACTTTGATATAATCAAGATTGTCTGTAGAAAACTTTGACATTCGCAAGATTTTCTATAGAAAACTTTGACGTCTGCAAGATTTTATATAAAAAACCTCGACATAGGCATGATTTCCTACAGGAAACGTTTGACATCCACCAGATTTTCCAAAGAAAACTTAAACATCTGAAAATCACTGATTTGAATAAAAAACTGTAATATTTCAAAGATTTTTAAAGAAAAATTTCTACATATATGCGTAAGATTTTCTATAGAAATCGTTGACAGCCGCACGATTTTTTGCAGAAAACTGTAACTCCCATATTATTGGCGAAAGATTTTATATAGAAAACTTAGACATCAGCATGATTTCATATAGAAATCCTCGATATCTGCATAATTTTTAATTTTTCTATTGAAAATTTTGACATACGCTGATTTTCTATAAAAGATTTTTGTATAGAAATCGTCAATATCCGCATTATTGTCTAGAGAGAACTGTGACACCCGCATTGTTGGCGATAGGTTTCCTATCGAAAATTTTTACAATCACTGATTTTCTATATAAAATTTTGAAACTTGGACATCCGCAAGATTTTCTATAGAAAACTTTGACGTCTGCAAGATTTCCTACAGAAAATATTTGACATCCACCAGATTTTCCAAAGAAAACTTAAACATCTGAAAATCACTGATTTTCTATATAAAATTTTGAAATCCGAAAGATTTTTTTTACTTTGATATAATCAAGATTGACATTCGCAAGATCTTCTATAGAAAACTTTGACATTCGCCAGATTTTCTGTAGAAAACTTTGACGTTTGCAAGATCTTCTATAGAAAACCTCGACATAGGCATGATTTCCTACAGAATACTTTTGACATCCACAAGATTTTCCAAAGAAAACTTAGGTATCCGAAATATTTTTGTAGAAAGCTTAGATACTCGAAAGATTTTCTATAAAAAACTTTGACATCCGCAAAATCTTTTATAGAATGATTTAGCATTCCATAAGATTATTAATAGAAAACTCTGACATGCATGATTGGCTACAGAAAGTTATGATCTTCACAGGTCTATCTATAATAAAATATAACATCCGCAAAATTTTCTATAGAAAAATAAAATCTCCGTATAATATATGATATAGAATCATATTTTCTATAATTAGTCTAGACATTCGCAATATTTTATATTGAAGTTTCTATAAAAAATCAAGATATCTACAGGATACCCAAACATCAAAGAAAATCTGACCTCCGCAAGGTTATCTATAAAATCCGCAAAATTTTCTTTAGAGTAATATCGTAATTTCCGCAATATTATAGATGGAAAATTAAAACATTCATAAGATTTTTTTTATAGAAAATCGAGATATCCGCTAGATTATCTATAGGAATTCGAAACATCTGTAAAATCTTTTATAAAAAAAAAAAACAAAATATACGTAAGACTTTTCATAAGTTTTCTAAAAAAAAAGAAAAAAAAAATAAATGAAACTTAGATACAGTAAAACACCTTTCTATAGTAAATTCTCATATCTAGATTTTTACTCTCAGTGTAAACGTATTCTAAACTTAAATTAAAGTTACATCCAGTAACAACCTGTGTTCAGAAATATTTGTAATTGTTTGCAGCAATTTTCTTTTTTAGATCTCTTTGGTTCAATACATTTTACTACTTAAATTATGGCCAATTTTCAAGGTTATTGAAAATAATCTTTACAATTTAGTTGAACTCTTGTCGTCCACTGACTGTTGAGTTGGATGCTTCATTTGTTTTTGATTTCTTTAGCTTTTTTAGTTAGCTGCCCTAAGGATATTTGTTGTCTCAAGATACTTTGTACACAAATAGACACTTACGAGTTATATTGTACATTTTGGTGCACATGTCGGTATTTGGAGTTGTTTATTTAAAGTTTTTAAGCAGATATATACATAATCATACATGATGAGATCTTTGCAATTGTAGTTATTGAAATTAAAATTTATGGATTAGCTGGCAAGTGGTCATAGATTCGATAGATTGTTTTTTAGTTTTATATATATTTATTCTATAATTATATAATGCTGTTATGAAGTAGGGGGTTATGATTGTCTACTTTAAAAAGTTATTAGTTTGAGGAGAATAACTTCTAGATACTCCCAAATATCTTTATTCAAACACATAAACAATTATTGACTTACAATACAATTTCGTACAATTTATTTATCATTAGACAAGAAAATATTTTAATTACTATGGCTTCCAATAGATTTCATTATCTGCCACAAAATTGGGTGACTTTAAACAAGAAACACTGAAAAAAGAATGAATAAAATTAAATGCATAAGACACCTAGATAAAAATAAATGAGCGGCAGAGAAAAGAGTGTTAAGTATGACAAATGCGAAACAAATAAATGTAATTACAATTATTTATTTTTTTTAATTTGAATTAATTTGAAATAAAATAAAATGAAAATAATTTCCGTATTTCAAAAGTAAACAAGTGTAATAGATATATAGGTGATGATAGGCAACAGTTAATGTGCTACGATATAAGCTGCATTGATTGCAGAAAATAAGGTATAGAGTTTCGATCATGCTTTAGTTTCATGAAAGAAACTGGAGTTAGACAATATCTTTCAATTAAAAGGGTTTAGAAGTCGTGAAAAAAAGAAAAAGATATTCGAATTTCTTAACTAAATTATCAGCGATCGAAAGGGGTTAAGCTAAAAGAGAGTTCATTATCTTAGTTATATTTTAACCTTAACATTTGCTAAAACAGTATTTTCTTTAATACTAGAATTATATTGTATTTATACATATTTGAACAGATGTTTTTTCAAAAGTGTCATATGATTAATAAAATGCAGAGTTTAAAATTAATTTCAATATGCGAGAAAAAAATATCTCATTCATAAAATATTTTACTTAAACTTTAGGTATTTATTTATTGTATTCAGTGATAGAAAATTGTAATTGTCCTCACAAAATTTTCTATAGAAAATTGTGATTGTCGTGTAAAGGTTTTCTATAAAAATCGGTGACTGCCCTCACAAGAATTTCAAAATAGAAAACTGTGACTACCCTCATAAGATTTTCTAAATAAAAAAAATTTCTATATAGAAAACCATCACTAGTCTCACAAGATTTTCTAAATGGAAAACTGTGAATATCCTCACAAGTTTTTCTAAAGAAAGCTGCGACTATCCTCACAAGATTTTCCTATATAGAAAACTGTGACTGTCCTCACAAGATTTTCTATATAGAAAACTGTGACTATCCTCACAAAATTTTCTATAAAAAACTGTGACTATTCTCTCAAGATTTTCTTTTCTTTTGATTATCATTTGGAGATTTTCCGTAGAAAACTGTGATTGTTCTCACCAGATTTTATAGAAAATGTTGATTTTCCTCACAAGATTTTCTACAAAAATCGTGAATATCTTCCCAAAAATTTCTACAGAAAACTGTAACTTTTCTCATGAGATTTGCTGTAGAAAAATGTGATTGTTCTCACAAGATATTTTGTAAAACCGTAGATTTTCCTGGCACGATTTCTTATAGAAAACTATGACCGTCCGCAATATTTTCTAAGTCTGAGGGTGGAGACTTTCCATCCATATTGTCATATATACATGCATTACAATAAAAATCAAATCTCTTCTGTACATTTTTTAGAAACATCTCAAATACAACAAATCAAAAAGTGTGATAAAGATCAAACAAATTAATTTGAAAATCAAATTACCAGACTTTATTTCCCCAATTGACATATTTCTGATAATTACTACAATCATAAGAATTGAAAATAAATAAATTAACTAAATATAAGAAAAAAATCAAATTCAATGCATCATCACACGCGCCACAAAAAACTAAAATGTCTTTATACCTCAACCTCAACAAATGCTACAACTAATGCAGCAGCGGCTACTGAAGCTGCCGCAACACCGCTCTCATTTCGTACCCGACTACAACTACATCTAATGACAATTATCTACTGTGTGGTAATTGAAGTATTTACCTGTTGTTTGCTGTTTTTTAATCATTTGAAAAAATTACATACCGAACTATAAAAACAAACTTACAAAGCGAACCAACAACTCAACCCATGTAATAACCAATAACAATACCAACAACGATGAACCACAAATATTCATGGCAAAAGTAGCAACATGCAACAATTGTGGAAGACATAGACAAAAAAAATAATAATAATAACAAAAAGAATTGGAACTGCTACATTTGAAACCAAGCGACCAAGATTTGTTGCACTTTTATTTTATATAACATTTAGTTTATTTGTTTGTTCGTATTATAAACCGCTTAAAATAAGTAACAGCGACCTCTATAGTTTTTTTTTACATTTACAACAATTACAATCAACACCAGAATACTTTAACAACAAAAGCAATAAGAATGAGAGAAAACAGATTTGAAATTCTTTTGAATTTGAAATTCTATTAGAAACCATAAACATTTTGAGGTTTCTTTTTGTTTTCTTATAAAGAACGTTGACACAAACCCAACCAAAGATGACCAACAAACAAACAATAATTCCCTTTGCGAAACGTATTAACCCCATACCGGACATGGTAGTTTATGCTTAAATGCATTTGGTGTTCGAGTATCAAAATACCTCTAACGGTTATAAAGTTAATACTTTTGAGAAGTTCATCACCAGCTTTGGATTTCCTTCGACTTCCTCTACTTCAGAACTTCATCGCCTCTTACTTACTACCTCTCTGCTTAAGCTTCTTGTACACCATTTTCAGTCAGGTGGGTCTTTTTGTTATTGTTCATTCTGTTTGATCGTTCGCTCACTCATTCGTTTGTTCGCACGTTGTTCATGATTTTGTTCTGGTATTAATGCATGATTTATTTTAAATAGTTGAGTTGAGCTTTTGGTTCATTTGTGTTTGGTTTTTTGTTTGCAATTGGGTTCTTTTAAGAAAAAACCTCATTTACTGATTTCTTAGGGTCTAATATCAATGTGCTTTTTTTTTCTTTTGTACTTTTCTTATTTGGGTTAAGACACTTGTTGCAAATCTTATAGTCGACTTTTTACATTAAAATAAATTGTAATTTGTTCTTAATGAAAAAAAAAAATTAATGTGGTACTAAATTTATTTGTAACCAGTGGTTTCTGTGTAGAAAACTGTGACTGTCCTAACAATATTTTCTATATGTGAAAAACTGGGACTATCCTCACAAGATTTTCTACATAGAAAACCGTGACTATTCCTACAAGATTTTCTATATAGAAAACTGTGACTATTCTTACAAGTTTTTCTAAAGAAAGCTGTGATTTTCCTTAAAAGTTTTCCATATCAAAAGATTTACTATGTAAAAAACTGTGACTGTTCTCACAATATATTCTATATTGAAAACTGTGACTATCCTCACAAGATTTTCTATATAGAAAATCGTGAATGTCCTTACAAGATTTTCTAAAGAAAGTTGTGACTGTCCTTACAAGTTTTTATATATAGAAAACTGTGACCTGTTTCTCAAAATTTTGTGTGGAAAACTGTGACTTGGTCCTCAAGATTTTGTATGGAAAACTGTGAACTGATCCTAAAGATTTTCTATATAGAAAACTGTGACTGTCCTCTCAAGATTTTCTTTATAGAAAACTGTGACTATCCTCACAAGATTTTCGATATATAAAACTGTGAAAAGCACAATGTTATATTATAAAATTGACTCCAATAGTAAAACCATTATATTCTCTCCTTTAATCAAAATGGCAAATGAAAAACTTAAAACAATTTTCGTTTAATAAAATAAAATCAATAAAATTAAGTTTCTAATATTTCAAAACTATTTCTTAAATTCAATAATATGGCAACTTTTATTAGGAAAAAATACAACTGTATAAAAAATTCTAATTTAATTTATTTCGGAAATAAAAAATTCTTTAATCACAAAAATAAATAAAAATTAAACAATTCAAAATTAATTAAAACTGAACTAATAATGTTTCTTAAATTAAATTGTTTCAAAATTATATAAAAAAAAAAAATTTAATTAAAAATTAAAGCCGCCACCAATGTCCACTCATTCGTTATTGCTTCAAATTGTAACAATGTTTTTGGTATTAAATAAAAAACGCAAAATAACAATATTAAAAATTTTTAGAGAAGTTTTAAAACGAGATCGAGTATTTCGCAAACAAGAAAGAGCAGCAGCTCGAAGACATAAAAAAGAGCGAAACAAAAACGAAGTGACATTTAAACATTTTTAAAATTATCGACAACAACAGAAAACAAATCGTTATTAATGTCGTTCAAAAACTAAAAAGCTAAGAAAATCACCATGAATCGTTTAAGACCACAAAAATTTAAGCTGAATATTAGTGCCGCAGAGGAAACGAGTAATAATAACAATAACAATAACAACAATAATAGTATTATGAATAATAGTTTATTGAATAAGATTAGCAAACGTTATTCCACACTCAGCAATAAAATAACAAGACGCAATCATGTGGGTAGAGCCAGATCTCCTCAGAAAGTAATTTCGGGAAGTTATGATATGACAGGATCTCTTTCGGAAGATCATCGTTTAGAAATTGGTGCTCCTGTTTTAATATCCTCAACTACATTGGATGCAGAGCGTTTTGATGTTAGTGAGGAGAGACTGAAAATGATAGGTGGGGGTGTGGCTGCCCTACGTAGTGTACCCGTTATACTCAATGATTCTCAACAACAAGTACACTCTTCATCGGGCAGTGAGAATGAGGTGTTTGTAGATGCTTTAAGCACTACACCCATGAGCACATACCAGGTGGATAGTGATAAATTTGAAATGGCCTATGAAACCCCACAAAAGCTAACCACTTCTCAAAAAGAAAACCAAGAGCCGTTAGATAACAGTGAAATGGTATACGAAACACCACAGAAATTTAATACACCTTCGCCTAGAAAAGAAAAAGAATCTTCTCCGGATTCATTAAAATCTGAAGATAGTGATTTGACTCCGGTCAATCAAATGTCTAATTATTATGAATCAACCAAAAATTCTAGACCCACCTCTATACTCTCGCAAAAAAATCACTCACAGTCAGCCTACAATCTACACAAATCCGAACTGAAGGTATATTTACAGAAAGCTCCTTCTATGGATTTAAATGGAGATCAGGAATTAACTTCAATGGAAATGGAAAATGTGGATTTACCTAAATTACCAGAATTATATGGAGCAAGTAAATGTAGTTTGGCAGCCACGGATAATGATGATGAAAACGATCACGACGATGATGATTGTGAGGCTGATAAGGAAAACTCTTCACCCTCCATGATTGCCTCCGTACAAAGTAAAAGTGAGCCGAATACTCCTCTCTATCCCGAAAAAAATCGTAATAGCTTTTTGTCTCAACAAAAAGTCTTTCAAAGTGCTGAGAATTTGACCCAAAGAAGGACCAAACGCCGTAGTGTTATGTTTAGTAGTACCACTTCCATTAATCGTCGGGATTCATGCAGTAATATGTCTGGTACGATGGGATCGAAAACTAGTGTCGTGAGTCAAATATCAAATTTTGAAGATTACGATCTGAAATCTGTTAGCTGCCAAAGTCTTAATCCACAAACTCTGTTTGTATCAATTGATGAACTTAATGAAATTACCCGCCAAATAAACGAGTCTGAAGAATTTAATCAGGATATTGATTTGGAATATTGTAACCATCGCGATCAATTAAAACCTAGCGAGAGACGTATAACTTTGCTAAAAAACAAAAATGCCCGTATTATAAATTTTAATCATAATAAAGAGAAAATCAAAAAATCCTGGTCTGGTGTGAAGCACTGGATTGGTGAAGAGGGTTTGAAAATAAAAGATGTGGTTCAAAGGCAACCCATAATGCAAAAAATGGGTTCTTCAAAATTGAATCTTAGTAATGCGGAATGTAGAAATTCTCCCTCACTAAATGGCAGCATGCTTTTAAAGCAAACCATGAGCAGTAGGGCAGCTTCACACGATAAAAGTTTAGACGAATCCGGTAGAGATTCAAAAATGAATTCTTCGTCTAATCTATACGAAGGTCAGGGAACCAGAAATCCCGTAGCTAACACAAGTTGTGACAATATTGCCGATGAGAGCAATGAATTGAATGAATCGTTTGAAGGTGGCGAAGAAGATTCACCTTCAGCTAAGAAAGCAAGACAAGAGGTGAGATGTTTGGAAAGGAATATTTATTATTAATAGTTTTTGTTTTGTTATAAAAATAGAGAATGTGGTTTGTTTTATTTTTTTTATAATCATTTCATTACATAAATGAAGATTAACATTAACTGATTTTTTAAATTCTGCTTTTTTCTTTATAGGGCCAAAATGGCTTCGAAGAATTGCGTCGTTATATTAAACAGGGTGGGGATTTCGGCAAGGAACTTATTATAATTTTACAAGAAAGGTAAGTTATTTTTAGTTTTTATAATTAAAATAAATTTATTATAAGTTTCAATTTCTTAGAATCGATTCTGAACTTATGTATTCAAAATCGTTGTCAAAAATGGCCAATAAATTGAATAAAGCTTGTCGGGAATTACCTGGTACCATAGCTGAAGCCTGGCGAGGTGTGGCCACAGAAATGGAAAGCCGCAGTGATATACATCGTCAGCTTTCAGCCTCTTTAGCTGAGGAAATAGTTAAACCTTTAAAAACCATTGTAGAGGGACACCATAAAACCAGGAAATCGGTAGGATTTGATAAAAATTATTAAATATATTTTTCTATTTCATTAACATTTATACTCTTTGTCTTTAGGTCGAAAGTAATGTGGACAAAGCCTCACGTGTTCTCGCCGAATGGCGTGCCAGTGAAGCTAAAGCCAAAAAGTCTTCCCATGCTGCTGCCCGAGAAAATGAAAAATTACAAGACGCCATGTTGGATGTAAGAATACAAAAATCTCCCTCCATAGCTTTGTTACATCAGAGTTCCAATAAACAAGCTGCCGAAAAAGAACTCAAATCTGCCGAAAAAGATTGTGCAAAACTCGATAATAAACGTAAAAAAGCCGAAGAAGCTGTCAAAAGAGCAGATGTTGAATATTACACCCTATGTGTTAGAGCCGAAAGAGCTCGTGTCGATTGGGAAATGTCAGTGCTGAGAGGTTCTTCTGTTTTGCAAAATATCGAAAATCAACGTCTTATTAATATGAAAAACTTTGTATCGAATTATTCACGTCTCACTGCCAACATGAACCCCATTTTGGAGAGTTTAGTACAACGTCTACAGCCCCAGGTGGACAATTGTAATGTTGTTAAGGATATGCAAATTGTTAAGAATATAAGACGTAATGCTGAAGGTCCAAGTGAACAGTTGCTGCCAGATTTTTATTGTGAACACACTACATTGGCTATGAATCGTGAGCGGCGTAAACATGCTTTGGTAAAATTATTGCAATTGGTTAAAACAGATTTGGAAAGAGAGAGACGTTCTCGCAATGGTTTGAAAAATTTATCACAATCGTTAAATAGCCAAGAGCATCAGAATATAACAGACAAATTGTATCATGTAAGAAAAAAATTTTTATTAATTTTAAAGAACTTTAATTTATTTTGTTATTTATATGTTTTTAGATACGTTCAATGCTTACATATTTGGAAGGAGCACGATTTAAACTTCATTCAGCTTTATTGGAATTGGACCATAAGCCAAGATCTTCACATCCTTTGGCTCAACATATACAGGTAATTACACATAACATTCACTTTAGAGAATTGAATATTCGCAAAATCCGATAAAAAGAGACAAATTAAGAGAATAAAATGACAGTTTATAAAATGAATATTTATAAATTTTACAAATATAAACAGTGAAAGGAAAATGTTCGAAAAATTGAAAAAAAGTATTTTTACATTCAGATATTATTCAAAGTGCATTCAAAAACAATAAATATATTTATAACAAAAGGGAAAATGTAGTTGCTATTCACTAAAGTGAATACATTTCGGTAAAAACTTTGATAAGTTTTTTGTTGTTCTATGTTTATTCGTTTGCAACCAACTGTCGTAGTTATCTTATTGGTTCTTAGAAATTTTCCGTTCTCGTACTTTTTTGTTTACAAGTTTGTTTGATAGTAAAATCATAAATTTACTCAGTAAAGACTTAGTTTACTTGATTTTACTGGAAAAGTAAAATAACGCCTATGTACATATTTTAGTTATGACGAAATTTTGCTATAATTTTCCAATAATTAGAATTGACATTAAAAAATTATGTTTTAATTAAAATCTTTAGAGACAAAGGAAAACCAATTTTATTTGTATCTAAATCAGTTTTTTATTTATAATACATTCAGTAGTACATATCATGTACTACTCCATTTTTTATTAAATGTATTTTACATTTAACAAAAATGTTTCCAAGAAATTCTTTTCCAAATGACTTGGATATAGTAGGTTCTATTGTTTTAAAAATATATTTCTCAATTTGTATGTTTTCAGTTTTTGTTTAAAATTCTTAATCTTTAACACTGAATGTTTTCACGTATTTTTATGACGAAAAGGTTGTTACACTTCGTCGAATCGACGACGGTGATTTAAAAAATGTTAATAGAGGCAATTTACTTTTTAAAAAAATTTACAATTTTTAAAATTAATATTAAAGCATGTAAACGATTTTTTTACATCTTCAAATGTAAATATTTAAGTACTTATAGAGGGTATCAAAAAAGTTGTATACTTTTATAAAACTAGAGACTATAAAGAATACAAATATGCTTGTTGTTTTTCTTTAAAGCTATCAGTCACGGAAAGAATATGAAAATTGTACAAAAAATAAAATTTGAACACATTTTCCACACCATTCTTTAAGAAATTCTGTAAATATCTACAATTTTCTTACAGTTTACTCATTTTTTTTTTTGACACTTTGTCCAATTTTTTAACTGGATTTAATCCTAATTAATTTTTTATGACACGTACAGTGAGTTTTACAGTTTTTAATTTGAAACATTTTACCGGTTCACTTTTCGTAGCTAAATCTAGCCGGAATATCGATCTATACATTATTTTGTGTTTTAATTTATAGCTTATGACATTGTCTTTTCTTTGATGTATTATTTGTCGAATTTATCATTTCTATACTAACTTTTTTTCGACTTTAAGTTGGTTAATGCAGGATTCAAAAAAAAAAAAAATAATAATAATAATAATAATAAATATTAGTAATAAATCGTCCAAAATTAATTTTGTGTTGTATTCCAATTTTCAAGTTTATGAATAAACGGTTTTGATTTAATTAAAAATTATGACATTTCTTACAGGGACAGAAATATTTACATTTTAAAATGTAAAAAAAAGTTTACCTATTTTTTAAAGAAATTTTTCCAATTTTTTTTCCGATATTTTACAATTTCTAAGATATTTCGTTCACTGATCTTTCAAAACTAAAAATGTAAATACTATTCTCAATACGTTACAGAATCATATACTTTTTAGATTTTTCCAATACTATATATATTTTATATGTGCAATTTAAAATGTAAAATAAAATTTACATACTTTACTTGTCAACCATAATCCAAACCGGTACAAGACAAGTGTCATATTTTAGGAAAATTTATCAGTGTTAAAACACTTTTAGTTTAACTTTAAAATATTCATAAATGTAAAATGTCGTCGATAAAATAGAAAAAATCAAGAAACAATTTTGTAGAAAATACCTGAAAATCCAAATTCAAGGTATAGTAAAATGCAAAGGTTTCAATAAATTCTGTTATGTAGGTTATGTATCTATAAGGATAAGGGGCCTGTGCAAAATATCCGCAAAAATCCTTTCAAATTTTGCAAAAATTAGAATTTTTTTTTGGGAAATGTCTGTCTATTAGTTCCTGTAATATCTGCAAGACAAAGAAATGATTGTAAAAGGACAAATAAACACCAAAATTTATATTGAAAAGTATTTAGAGAAGTCTATAAAATCTTTTGTTCAACAACACAATGGTTCTGGGCTATTTTAGCTTGATTCAGCCACCACTTAATATGCAAAGGACACAATCGAATTGCATAATGCAAATATGTAATATAAATTTTGAACCTAAATAAGTAAATCCTTCATATCTGCCAAAATGAGATATATTGGGCGCTGATTAAAATATCGTTTAAGAAGACTAAGTAGATAGCACAAAGCTAATGAGTGGTGATAAAAAATGGTCCAAAATTTTATGAAGGCAAATCGCAATAACATAATTTTTATCTTATATTTAATGTAAATATATTTCAACTTAATTTAAATGCAGGATCTCATTTTATGGCAAAAATTGTAAAAGTAAATTTTTTTCGTGGACAGGCTTTAAGTATACTTATTTATTTTATATGTAAATGAAATAAAATAAGATTAAAATAAAATAAAATAATTCATTATTATAAATTCAGATTTTAAAATGCTGCTTTAGTAAAAAACCGGCAATATTAAAAAATGCGACATCGTTTAGATGAAGTGTAACGCTGCAGGTATTGAGCTTCTAGCTTCCTGACCTTATTATAGATTAGACAAAGAATTCATTTCTGAATCCCTAGCGAATTCGTCTAAACTTTTATTGTGTATTGCTAACCTCACCTTATCATTTGCATCAAAAACATGCTACCATTTGGTGAGGGAGATTAAACTTTGTAGAACGTATTTATTCGAATTTTCTTCGCCAATCCAGTAGTTTACACTTGTCCAGGATTTCTTTATTTTATCTTTATTGTGATTGAAATTTAAAATAAAAGTTATGCGCCTCTCTGGATTTCGGAGGGTCGTACTGTTTTCAATTATTCAAACCATTGTCCGTATTGAATTGTTCGGATTTAGTTGGCTTGTGATTTCTTCAATCTATAAAGTATAAGTCTATAATTCGAAACTTTGGCAGCTGCCAAATTGATTTTAGACCTTATTCTTTAAAATTTGATATCTGATGCTGCATGAATCTCGTCGGTTCAAGGAAGTAGTACCTACTGCCAACAGTAGAACACTCCTGCACTTGACTTTTCTCTGGATCACACTCTCTGCACTTTGAAAGAAATATTACTTTATACACATATAAATCTATATACATTTGATAGTGGTACTGTGGAATATAATATTCCTACGTATAGCATTTATATGATTCAAATTCGTCTCCAAATTGTTTTTTTAAATAATGAAATGTATTTGGTTCGCTTTTTCTTTGATTTACCGTGTTATTTGCAAAATATATTTTTGCAAGATGAAAATTTTTAATAACGTTTAACAATAATTAATATATTTATTGGCAGTCGACTGTTTAAAATTGTTTGCCTTTGAAGAACATATAAATATGTAATTTTTACAATTTCATTGAAAATTCTCGGGCGTTCCTCAATATATAAAATTTTATTAAATTCGGCCCATAAAAGATAGTGATGAACAAGAAATAAAAAAAAGAAAATAAAGTTAAAGTTATTTAAATTTTTTTTTGCTACCGAATTTTTGTGAAAGAATTCAGTTTTTCACTTTGTCAGCTTAATAAGGTAAAGGGTATATAAAATTCGGCACATACGTATGTATATCTTGTTTTATTTAAAAAAATTGGCTGATAACAGTTAAGTATTTGTTTAGTCAGAGTTAATCGCTCTTCTCTGTTTTTCACAATTAGAACAAGATAAATGTTTGAGTTTCATAGGCCCATTCAATATTTTTGTTGAATCGGTCTATTTTGTGTAGTTGTTTGTCTTCTGCTGGAGTAGTGATCTCATTCAGTGCGGCTTTCTAATATGGCATTTTTTTTTTTATCAATATATTGCTTATATAAGTTCCTTATCCTACATACTTCACTCTCAATCTGTTTACAGATTACCCGTGATCGCACCGGACTACAGCAAAGCATACTCAAAGTACCACTTTGGTTAAAAAACAACGACAAAATGAACTCTTCCAACAGCGGCGATGATACCAATGACTATGACACCATATCACAAGCAAATACTACAACATCTACATCGAACATTAGTTGCTTGGACAATAGCGGTAGTGTCAGCAATGGCACCGGTGAACCCTTTATTAAAACATTTAGTCGCAGCAAAAGCAATATAGAAACTTTCTCAACTAAAACCCAAATATGTGTCAATAATGGCAATGAAAAAACAAAAACCCTTAATGCTGCCACAAATCTATACGATGACAATTGCAGTGATCGAGGTCAAGCGGATGGTGGTTCAAATCAACAAGATTCTGATTTTGATGAGTTTAGTTCACAAGAAGATGACGACGAACAGGGACCATTGAATCCAGTATCGGGACGTAAAGAACATAAACATAATATCGAAAAAGCTTTGGCAAATGGCACAAATCATTTGTATCAAAATTCAGCTGAATTACAACAAGAACAAATTAATAATGGCAGTACAGCAGTAGAGGCCACAACCTCCTCTGGCTCAGCGGTAGTGTTAGGTAGATGTAAGGCTTTATATAATTATACACCAAAATTATACGATGAACTTGAATTAAATCCTGGTGATATTATAGAAGTTCATGCTAAACAAGATGATGGTTGGTGGTTAGGAGCTTTAAGGAATCAAGTGGGTATATTTCCGGCTACCTATGTAGAGGAAATAGCCTGAGAGAAAACGAAATCAAAAACATATAAAATGGTTTACAATTTTGATTTAGGGTTTTGAAAAGTTAAAATTGAAAGCAATCACGAAGATGACCTTATAATTGTGAAAAACACATTTTTTATTATTAACAATTAATTATTAACTAAATGTGTTTATTTCTTTCTAAAGCCCTTTATTAGGTGTAAGAATTACTAAGTTGTTTAATAAGGTTTTAAGTTTTTCTTGCTAGATTTTTTTCAAATGCATTTTAAAATTCTTAATTAGCAAGTTACTAAATGATCTTAAACCTTTAAAGTTAATGTTTATGAACAAATTTATTTTTAATTTCATAAAAAAAAAAAATAAAATTAAAATGAATCTGAATTCACTTAAAATCGAAATCTTACACTAGTTTTTTTCATAAGCCCACCCCGCCTTTGCATCTACATCTGCTCCACCAACAAAGCACCAAACCTAAACTATCTCATATTTTATTATTTAACGCTTTTAAATTTCATTGTTATTGTTATTAATTTTATTATTACATTTACATTTTTAATTTATATTTAAAACAAAGTAAATAAGCAAAGAAGAAAAAGTAAAATTCTTAAGAATGTTAAAAAAATAATAACTATTTCGTAAAAACGAACTAACTTTAAAAAATTAAAAAAATATTATTTTCAACAATTTATATATGAGAAACAAAACATGTGAAAATTTAGTTGTTGTTTTTTATACAAATTGTGTAAACAAATTTTCCTTGCGTTTTATAAAATCCGTAAAATTTATTTAATTTTAATTAAGTTTTAAGTATTTTTTTTTTTTTTTTTTTGTTTTACTGAAGCATTGTAATATCATTGTGTCAATAAATCATAGCCACTGTAAAAAAAAAAAGATGAAAAAACAGTTTTGTTTTACCATTTTCCAGCCTCTAGAGCTGCGTAATGGAAATAAGAGAACATTTTTATTAATTTTTAAACATTAATTTATAATAAGCAACGTTTTATTAAGAAATCATTATATACAAACAAAAAATATTAATTAAAAAACGAGTGTAAATAGCTACAATAAATGTTATTTGATATAAAATAATAAATTTAATATAATTTGTTTTAATTTATTTTATTATAAAATATTTGGGAAACTATAATACAATCCTTGAGGGATTGTATTATATGCTGGGAGTGGTAACTCTTCGATATCATTTAAAAAATTATAAAAAGTAAAGCCTGATTTAAGGCTTAAGGAAAATACAACAGCAAGTAAATAAAGCAAAGTATTAAAGAATATCTCCTGATGAAAAAAACGTTTAGGAATTAAAATTATGTAACAAATTTGAATTGAACATGTTCATTTATTGTAAATAAATCTTAACTCTCAAATACCTTTGTTTACTTTAAAAAATGCAGAAAAAACTCTAATACCCAAAATTTCTTAACCAATTGTGTTGCCACATGATAACCTTTGTTTAATTATTAAAAGCTGTTGCCGACTTCAGGAGCTTTTTTTAAAACAGAGTAACATTTAGGAAAAATTCAAGTGAGATTTTTATAAAAACTTGATCGTACCGAAATTTTAGTGCTTAAATTCGAATTCAGCATGTGAAATAATGAGGACTGAATATTTCCAACCAAATTCGTCTGCAAAATTTCAAGTAAAATGCAAAAAACTTGTTTCGGATCAAATTCTCCAATCTACGTTCAAACACGCAAAAAAACAGTTAAAATTGATAATATAAAAAGTAAAAATTTTAACTTTTAAAATGTGTTGCCGACTTCAGGAGCTATTTTACATAGGGTAGTATTTAAAAAAAATTCAAGTGAGATTTTTTAAAAAACATGATTCCAAGTGTTACATGTTTGAATAAAATTGACTGCAGCATACTTTAGGGAGTCCGCTTATACACAAATCTTTTACTTTTAAATTTCTTCAGCTAGGAGATATCTTGTTAAGGAATATGTTTTATGATTTTATTTTCTGGGAAATCTGTGGACGAATTTGGCTTGAAAACTTCAGTTTCCACATTTTTTTCACGCTGAATTCGAATATGATCACCAAATTTCGATACGATAAAGTTTTTATAAAAATCTCAAATCAAGTTTTTTAAAAATTCAACTCGCCATCTTTTAAGAACTTAATTTTTTCTTTTTTTTTTTGCATCTTGACTAGCAATTTTCATTAAGAATATGTTTTTTGATTTTTTCTCGGTAAGCTGAGCGCGAATTTGGCTGGAAAACCCTAGTCTTCATGATTTTGCACCCTGAATGTGAATATGACCGCCAAATTGCGATACGATCAAGTTTTTATAAAATTCTCAAATCAATTTATTCTTAAATGCAATTCTGTGAAAAAATGCACCTAAAGTCAGCAGCACATTTTAAAAGCACACCACTAAAAATAGTTTACACAGTGACTACCAAAACATCTCCAACATTTAAATAATTAATTTTAATTTTAATATTCTCATAATTTAAGGTTGAGTTTTCTTTTATTTATTAAATTCAACCTAGGGAAATACAACTTAAATGATAAAATTGTGAAAAGCTGAATAAAATATAAATATTTGGAATACATTGGAATAAAATTGTAATAAATATAATTCATATTTCTAAAACACATGAAATTAATATTTTAAAAAAGAAATATGAATTTAAATATATACTTATTTATATATGTATTTATTTATGTATGTATATGTATACATGCAATGCAATTGTAGTAAATGAATAAATATAAATATCTTTTTTATTTTAAAAGTTTTTAATAAATGAAAAAAAAAACTTAACAGTGAATTAGTTCAATACAAATTCATATTAAACTATAAAAATAACATACACATTTTACGACAATTATGTTAATTAATTAATTAAATAAAATCAGCTGGAGTTTAAACTTCATTGGATTTTTCTAAATTACGCAATTTTTGATACATATTTATATAATGAGTTTGTAATTGTTTTTGATATGTAAGAACTTTTTCCTTTTCATCTGACCACTGACGTTTTTCTAATTCAAAATTAACGCGAACATCATCGAGTTGTTTACGTAATTTGGCAATTTCTTCAGCATAATTGGCCGATTCCTCTATCAAAGTGTCCAATGTACTTTCTTCTAATTTGCATGAAGGTAATTTATTGAGGGCCTTAATATTTATGGCCACATCGGGTAGATTTTGTGAACCATAAACGAAATTCTGTATATCATTAGACATTTTGGCTAAACGTTTTTCAGCATTTAATTTATTCAATTCCACTTCTTCGCGTTCCTGATAGTCACCAAGAATACCAGTATTTGCCTCCATTAGGGGTGGTGCTATTTTTAAACAATTCATTATCACTTCCAAATTACAATCATCTATAACTTTTTCATTATCTTGTTTCTCACCACTTTTATGATTTTCTATACGTTGTTGGGTATGTTTTCGTGTCTTATTGCAGATATCGGTTAAATTATCCAATTGTTGTTTCAGTCTAGTATATTTTCCGGATGGTTCTTCACCATATTCATGAAATATAGCCAAATCAGATAATTCTTTGCGTAATTTAGCCAACTCATTAGTGAGAGCCAAGATCACCTGATCTTTAAGTATGACAATTTTATTGAGTTGTTTTAGTTCGGTTTCGGTTTCTTTTTGAGTTTGGGCTTTTTGTTGTTCCTCCTGCCGGTGTTGTTGGGTCATTTTATGATTTTCTTGTAGACTTTGGTAAATTTGTGTTTCAGCATTGGTATTTTCGTGTTTTAAATGCACTATTGCATGTTCTTTAAGAGTCAATTCGTTCTATAAGAGAAAAGGAAAAATAAATAGGTATTTATTATTACCATTATGATATTTTGAAACTTACATTTGCCTCTTTAAGTTGAGTTTTAAGTAAAGCTAATTCTCCATTTCTCTCGCATACTTTCCACTCGCTTTCTTCCAGTTGAGCCTTAAGTCGTCTTATGGTATTTTGACTTTCTTCTAATTGTTCTTCTACATAGGCAGAACGATCTTTTAAATTTCTTTCAGAATTCTTTGTACTTATGTTGTTGGTTCTGGAAAAATAAATAAAATAAAAGTGATAAAGAATAAGTTATATAAATGAACAGGTTGTCAGTAAATTTAATGGCCATATAAGTTGATGAGATTTTGACGATTTAATACTGTAGATGTGGTGTGGATGAATACTTCCCCCTATAGAAAGTAATGTCTATTTATTTTCTTGATAGATGATTTTATTTATTAATTTTAAACAGACGACTTATGTAATTAAGTTCTATAGATTTAAGTCTTCATCTGAGGTAAGAATAGGATTCTTATTCTACGTTATAAAAAGGGAAATTCCATTAACTTGCAAAGACAATATATTCTTCATGTCATATACTATATATAATGATATATATAATGAGGAAATTCAAATTTTAATTTACAGTTAAGTTGCGTTAAAACCTTTTTCGGGTATCTATTCGACATCCAAAAATGGTATCTGAATAATGGAAATCTTGAAATGAGATATCGAGATATTATAACCTGAAGTAATAACATTTCCGACAATATTGTTGCCTATGAGCTGACTAAAGAGAGAACCTTCTCATGTAAAATCTAGAGATTGAAAAACTTTTTCTCGAATTATTTTAAAGAGCGGGTATTTTTGAAATTCACGCAGAATTTACTTGCTCGATTTTAAACTTAATTTCGCCTATACACGACCAATGGTTTTCTAGCAATATCATTGATCAATATTATATTATTTTGAGGGTCTGTAGCCAGGAAGATTAAATCTCCACTTAAACGACTACTTCAAAATCTTTCGAAATTAGGAAGATGAACTTTTAGATTTGTTTTACATGAAAAATTAAAATCAATTCCACTTCAAATTTAAGTTTTTATACGAACATTTAAAACAATTTTTTTTTCTTGGAAACTAAAAGTGCTAAAGCGAAATAAACTTTAATCTTTTATCGCTATTTTGCACTAAAGCGAAAGAGACACTCAACTATGATCACTAATATTGAGTTTTAATATTAATTTTTAATTCAATTTATAACCTAGAGCAGTGGTTCCCATTTTAGGGTTGCGGAAAAGTGTAAATTAATGTATAAATTTTTTCTTTTTTTTCTGGGAATAAGAGATCGAAGCAGATGAGAGATCAAATTGTGATATAAAAAATAAATAATACAGTCACAAAGTTTCATGTCTAAAGTATTGTCGAGTTGTTCACAAAATTAAATAAAACACGTTCATAATTCAAATAACAACTCAAATAATTTCAACAATTATAAAAAGTTTTGTTGAAAAATTATTTAAAATTGAAATCAAAAGTTGCTAGATAAATTTTATAAAAATTTACCAAGTACAAACATTAAAATTATTTCTTGAGTCCTACAGTATAATACTCGAAGGTGTTTTCTGAAAAGAAGTCTAATAGCATTCAGAGATGGACATTCGCATGCAAAACGAATGTCCTTCCGGTTGTGGTCTTCAAATATATTAATGAGAGAAGGACTGAAATCATATATTGCAGCCTTTCCGATTATGTTTTAAAAGTTGAGTCTAACGTTTCTTATTATATTAATTCCATAGTTTTGCACTAGATTGCGTCAAAAATATTTTTTTTCAAGTGCACTGATCCATTTAATTTAATTTTTAAAAGCTTTAAATCGATAAAAATTTTATAGTGTACATTAGCATTATAACTTGTTCTGGGCCTTAAAATACCACCTTATGTCCTGACAATAAAAACCGAACTTTTTAGTCGATTTGGACAGAAAACTTCACGTACCGAACGCAATTTCTAAAATTCTTTTGTACATTTTTTTTTAAATATTTTTATTTGAAAAATTTGTTTATAAATTTCTAAATATCTAAATGATAGGAATTAGGTGTTACGTCCACTTAAATAAAAAAAATATTATGATATGGTCAAGTATTTAGAAGAAAACTACTTAGAACCCATTTAATACATTTTTGCACATATTTTGTGCCAAATTGGTAGGAAGTAATTTTTCACTTTAAATAATATCATAGGTTAGGTTAGGTTAGCAGCTGTAAATATAACTATATAGCTCACTTGGGTTCTATTGGTCCCGTTGTGTTACCATAATGGATCATGTGAGTGTGTTTTCACATTTCCGAGAATAGGTTCGAATCACACTAACCTGACGCACGAATAAAAGATCTGATCCGTCTAAAATCAATTGCAGAGAGATCAAATAGTCCGTGTATATTTGGACTACCAAATTCAGCAGTCCTTATATTCGAAACTCTACCGTTTTTGACCGTACTGGGGCCATATCTGTCTCGAGATAGAACATGCGGACTCGTTTGTCTATTTTTTTTTTTTTGAGCTATTCTCGACATCTACAAGTAGATGACAGCGGTATGCCAACTAATTGGTCCGTTTCTTCTTTGAAGCAGGGAACTAGTTCTGGCTAATTCATCCGCAATAATATTTCCCGGGGTACTTGAATGACCACTTACCCAGACCAATTCTAGGTTTGAAAGTCTCGCCATCTCATTTAAAGATGTCCAGCATTCATGTACCAGCCTGGATGTCGAATAGACACCCGAAAGAGACTTTAATTTGAATATCCACTCTGAATACTCTATAGTACATTAGCCAATTTACCGCTCTCCTAATGGCTGAGATCTTCGCTTGAAGATCAGTGCAGTGATCCAGCAATTTAAAGGAGATGTTCCTCCTATATGCGGGAATAAAGACACTTCACCCAACCCCTTTTTGTATCCATTAGTGTAAACCTCAATCGAACCGTCTTTTATAGTTGGATTGACTGAGATTGAAACTGAGAAGCCTCTGTCCAGAAAGGTTTTGGGAATACAATAATCATTATTGTCATCCGAGATTTCCAAAATAAATGTCAAGAAATTTAACAGTGCAAGAAAAATATATAAAATTAAAAAAATAAAATAATTTAATTAATTCTTTTGTTTATCAGCAGTGTTGCCAGGAGGTGAGAAAAAAAGAGGCTAAATTGAACTTTTAAAAAGTTTATAAAAGGCTAAGGCCCATTATTACAACTTGCCAATAGCTAGAGGTATGATGTTATCGGACAGAGAAGAAGCATTTGGTTATTATAAGTTAACTTTAAGCTAAAAGTGGCCGATAAGCTAAAAGGAAGATCATCTTACCTTTAAATTTTATAGTGAGGTTTATGTATTTGAAGTTGCCATATTTTCTGCAAAATATGGCAACTTCATTAAAAATAAATGTTTATTTCGTTTTAAAAATAAAAATTTGAAATATAAAAATTAATAGCAGACGTTTGTTTTACATTAACAACCTGGAGAATATTTTTGAAAATACTCTGCCAGAAAGTAGAGCTGCAAAAAAAATTCGCGAACAAGTCGACTATATCAAATATTACAACGAAGCAGGATTTGTGCAAAGCATACATTCCAATATATTTTACACAAAATTGTTCACTCTTTACAGTCAAGGAGCCAGAGGTATGTTCATATACGCATATAATTTGTGTAGTAATTCAAAAATTTCCTTTCAGGCATTATTCCGCATCACCTCAGACTAAATTGTTAATAACGCTAAGGTTTTACGCAAGTGGAAATTTCTTAATTACAGTGGGTGACTTTTGTGGTGTTAGTGTGTCAACAGCAGGTCGTATAGTTAAAGAAACACCTTGTGCTTTGGCAGGTTTGTCGAATGAATATATTAAATTCCCTTCTGATGCAAGAGGAATGCAACAAACAGTGACAGATTTCTTTAAAATTGAAAAATTCCCGAAAGTTATAGGTGCCATTGATTGCACCCACATTGCCACTATGTACAAGTAATTTGTCAAAAGTAATCGGTATTTTCTTTGATATTGCCATAATTTTGAAAATGTTAATTTTAATTTAGAAGGAAGTTGTAATAACGAAAAGTTTTAAAGTTCACTTTATTCCTCACTTTAATTAAAGTTAACTTTTACTATTACGAACATTAAAGGCAAGTTGTAATAATGGCCCTAAATGACACAAAAAAGGGTCAGAAAAAAATTTAATTTTATTTTTAGTTTAAAAACTTTTTTTTTACATTCTCTTTAGTTTTTCATAACTTTTAAAGATATTGTAATAAATTTATAAATATAAAACATAGAACGTCTACCAATGAAAAATCGCCCAAAAAATGATAAATGATTTGAAGTGATTTTTCGTAATTTTTGTGCTATAACAATTTCTCGATTAAGAATTTTAAAATTTTTGGGTGATTTGTCACTTTTATAAGAATATCTTCAAATTGATTAAAAAATAATTATAATAATCGATTTAGTAAGTCGATAAAATTAATTGCTATTTTTGAGTTAGAGAATAAAGCGCCGCAGTCGAAAGTTTTTTTTTTAATATAAATAATTTTGATTTTATGTGCGAATAAATGGATGATACTGTAAAAATAAAATTTGTAATAGGAAATAAGAAATTATTTTATTCGTTGTTGAAATAATATTTTAGCCCTTTCAAGGCAATTTTAAGAATCAAAAAAGGCTAGAAAAAAAGCTAGAAGCTAAAGCGAAAATTTTGAGGCTATAAGCAAAATAAAAAGACTAGATTTAGCCTTTAGCTAAACTGGCAACACTGTTCATCAGTTTTATATTAACATCGCAATATCACGAAAATTGCTTAAACAAATTTTGTAAAATTATTTTATATCAAAGAAAATACGAAAAAATGATGAAATACTAGTTTATTTGGCGGGAGATGTAAATTTTTTGATACCAAAACAATTTTTATACCAAATTAATATTTTGTTCTAAATATTAATCATTCACTACTTTTTATATTTCCTTTAAGAAAATTGATTTCTTAGTAGAAAACGAGAAAGAAAGAAAGGTCAAGACCGACTATATGATACCCTACACCATTGTGTACGAGCATAAAAATTCGGAAAGGGGACTTATATTACACCTGTGTTTTACTAAATGTAAAATAAAATATACAAATACAGAATAATGCGTTGATACTATCATCTAGATGATTTTATGCACTTTAGGGCATAACAACAAATTTAACTTGATACTAACATTCGTTTTGGATTTATGCACGATAAAGAGAATTTCGGAAGAGGGGTTTATATGGGAGCCATGGTCAATTGTGAACCGATCTTCATAAAATTTGGTACAAAGATTGATACTTGCACATAACTTCTTTTCACTGAATTTCATTAAAATATTCTTATCTTTAAGGCATTTTTGAGTGGTTAAACTTTATTCCGGGGGGACATTTGTATGGGGGCTAGGTCAAAAATAGACCAATCACAACCAATTTCAATAAGCTTTGTCCTTGTATCATAAAAGTCCCACGAGCTAAATTTCATTGAATTATCTTTAAAATTGCGACCCGTATTTTGTGCACAAGGTTTACATGTAAAGCTAGCCAGACGGACAGACGGACGTCGTTAGATCGATTTAAAAAGTGTGTCTGAGTCGAATAATATACTTTAAGTGGGTGTTGGATAACTTTTTCTATGCGTTACAAACATTAGCACAAACGCATAATACCCCAACCACGTATGACGGTGTGGGGTGTAATAATCGCCAGTAGTATCTTAAACATTATTTTAATGGAAATTAAATCTGCAACAAAAAATGTAGATTTTAGAACATAATTTTAGTAATTTTTCCTTTCCATTTAACATGAATTCATAAAATATTTTAAGGTAAAAAATTACAAAAAAAAAAAAGTAGTAACTTGACGACACAACTTCACATAGATTATTAAATGTCAAACAACTAAATTCATGAAATTATAAATCAATTACACGAAACGTAATTATTCTCTGAAAACAAAATGACATTTTAATCTAAATCTGTAAATAATAGCCAAATGACTCATCTAGGTATGCATAAAGAAAAAACAAAAAAAAAAAAAAAAAAAAAATCATTCAATACTCACTTTAGAATTTCATATTCATTTTTCAATTCAGCTAATTGTTCGCGCAACTTTTGAGTCTGTTCATTGTAACGTAATTTGTGTTGTTTAAATTGAAATTGTTGCATGGCCAGCATTTGTTCCATTTTTTTAATTTTCAACATATATTCACGCTGTTGGGCCTCATAGTATAATTTCAAACGTTTCGTTTCATTTTCCCAATAGGATTCTTTGTCCTAAAATTATTAAAAAAACATATTTAATTAATAAATATTTTTTACATTTAAATAATAAAAAAGAAGTTAATTTGTTAAAACAAAATTAAACCTTTTGTACTTTGAAAATTACTTTCTCATTGTGTTCCATTGTTTGTCTTAAATAGGACAACTCCGAATCTCTATCCTTAAGTGCAGCTTCCAGTTCTGAAATTCCAGAATCTGAGGGTGATGGTGTCATATCGCATTGATCATTTGATAAACAATATTTACTGGACGTCATACTTGATGTGCCCATTGTTATACTGTTACTCATCATTGTATTGCCGCTGCCACTGCTGCTGCAATTGCTACCATTGGATTTGCTAAAAAAAAAATAAACGAATTGAATACAAACAGCGAATAGAATTTTAAATCAATTTAATTTAAGTTCTAAAATGCGCGAATTGATTTCTACACACACATTCAGTGAGACAGACAATAAACGAATGGCAAGCAAATAATTATTGTTATTTAAAATTAAAATCAAAATAAATACTCACATAGTACCACTTTGGCTATTAACATCTGAATCCGGTGTGTGTCGAATTGATTCCATACTATCGTTGATCTTCAACGATCTGGAACCACGTCGACGTGCCATAAGGCTGTTGCAATAATTATTGCTTGAATAACCACCAACAAAACCTCCAATACAACCACTGCCACCACCAACACCTGCCATACCACCGACTCCAACACCAACTCCACCATTGCCGCATCCGCCACCAATTATGCCAATACCACCGACACCTCCTCCTCCTCCATGCCTTAAATCGGTCGTGCCTAACGATTATAAGGTAAAATCGCATAAATATTAATATTTAATCATAAAAGTAAAAACACATAAATATACTTAAATAGTGGCAGTAGCAATAACAAAAACAAACACATACATAGATACATAAATATAAAAATAAAAAAAAAGGAATTAAAAATTCAAAATCAGTTTTGTGCTACACATAATAATACGAGTACCATAATGTTGAGTGAATAATGATGCGTGTTTTTTTTTAACTACAGGCCACGTATTCTTAATTATTAATTACTGTTTTTAAAAATAACAAGTGAGAATGTTATATTCGGCTTGGCCGAATTTATATACCTAACATCTACAACTTTTTTAAATTTCATGTATTATGGGAAGTGGGTAGTAAAGTGGGCGGACCAAGATCACTTTTTGCCTCAGAGTTTACATTGGTCCTTGAACTATTTGTACAAAATTTCTTTGATATTTCACCTTATATGGGAGTTGGGCAGTAAAGTGCGCCGACTACTCCCATTTTTGGTTTCCGAGTTTATGTCGATCCTCGTACAAAATTCAGTACAAAATTTCGTTGTAGTCCATGCTTCTGTTTAAGAGATATCTGCCCAAAAGTTATACAGTATGAACTGAAGTTACAACTGACACCCTGTGTTTCTAGTATTTGGTTCATAACTTTTTTGTATATTAAGTGATTTTTAAAATTTCTTCTTATATGAGAGGTGAGCGGACCACGTCCATTTTTTGCTTTCGAGTTTACACTATTCCTTGAACTATTTGTAAAAAATTTCCTTTATGTTTCACCTTATACGGGAGGTGGGCTGTAATCAATCCTCGAACTATCTGTACAAAATTTCGCTGTCGTACATGCTTTTATTTAAGAGATATCTGCCGAAAAGTATGAACGGAACTTACAACGGACACCCTATGTTACAAGTATTTGGCCTATAACTTTTTTATTTATCAACCGATTTATAAGGTAAATATTTAAACTAAATTTCGTTCCCTAGGTAGTGCCACCCGAGCCCTATCCTGTTTTCAACAGTCAAATGGACGGACATAGCTAGATTGACTCAGAATCTTACTAGGACCCAGCATACACATACTTCATGGGGTCTTAAATGACATTTCGACATTTTACATATGTAATGACAAACCCAATATACCATCCATCTTTTTGACAGTCGCTATAAAAACCAATAAACACTGGGCATATGAAAATAATTGTTCAAGAAGTAGTGTGTATACAGTGTAGAGCAAAATAAACAACCAATAATTTTATTCGTACTTCCTATCAAACATAAAGTTAAAGTTTAATAAATTGCACTCTTTTAACTGTAATCTTTAATCAGCCTATTGGCCCTATTGGCGGAATTTTTGTTTTAAAATCAATTTAAAATTAATGCAATTAAAACGTGATAGAAATTTCAAAATTTGGCTCAGATATTATTTGTGAATGGTTTTATAGGCAAGCCGAATTTAAATTTTTTACGTCGTCTGGGAGCTTTAGAAAGTTTTCGAAAGAGAAAACATCCTTAGGAAATTATATATAAATCCGCGTATGTTCGCTCCCTGATAGAAATTTCAAAATCTGGCTCCGTTGGGATTTGTAAGAGTAATAGTTATAGAAAGTTTAAATTCGGCTTACTTATATAACTATTAGTCTTACAAAAAAAAAAAAAAAAAAAATATATATATATATATATATATATATATATATATAATTTTTAAAAATCCAAGATAATGCATTAGGTCTCCAAAAGAGCCTTCGATAACACAGTTATGAGTTCTTTTTTTTAAGTTTTAAACGATCATTACAAAATCCTTCGAACAATACCCAATCTGTTGAAAATTTTAGAAAATATGGACATACGTTTTACTAGAGCTTCATAAATGCCTTACTTACTGAACATTTGCTGAAATCCGACATGAATTCAAATAAAAGATACTTTAGACATGAAATATGATTGAAAAAATTAAAAATTTTCAAGTAAAATAAATTTGACTTGATTTTAAATTTCCCTTTTATTGGAGAACGCTATTGAATTGAAGTGTAATAAAAGTTTAATTCAATGCTTGGCACTGGATTCAAGTCTCGAAATAAATTTGGATTCAACTTTAATTCCAGCAATATTGCTTACTGGGTTATTACGGGAGAACATTTGTTTCGGATCTAGGTGAAACAATGTACTAATAAGAGTTCCAATAACAAGACCGTAGGAAGCATTTGTGCCAAATTTCAATAAATTATTTTCAAAATTGCTATAATTTTATTACAAGGTTTACATGGACAGACCTTGTTAAGTAGTCTCAGCTAGTGATTCTGAGTGGAATGGGGTATTTTATTTCTGAGCATCAGTACAAACGCATAATAATACCTCAACCGTGGGGTATTGAAAGGTATAAAAAACAGAGTTAAGCAAATTTAAAAAAGTGCCCTTTATGAAATGACTCATTAAAAGAAAAAATAACATCAAACAAAAATCGTTGATTTAAAAAATATTTCTGGAAACTGAATGTGACAATTTCGAATAAAAATCACTGGTCGCCAAACAAGCTATATGCATGAATTCTGGAACCAGTTGTAGAACTATTGTTATTCATTTTCTAAGAATACTGTTATTCTCAAATATTAAATCAGTCTTAAAGGTCAAACATTTTGGCCATTTTTTAAGATTTAAATCTTTCTTAATTATAATTTAACCAGTGTGTTTACTGGGTTAAGCAATTTTGATGTGAATTAACATTTCTTTCTTAAACCACTTGGTCTTGCTCTCAAATTAATTAATGAAATACTTTTCTCTTGCACTGTATTTTTAAAGTATGTGCTTGTAGTTAATTGTTATTGTTATTTTTTTAATTTGTTTTTAATATTTATTTATGTGTTTCGTGGTGATTTGCTGAAATGTTTTATATTTCAAGGAAACTAAAACTCAATTTACTCATAAAAATAAATATAGTTTAGCAAAACAATTTAAAAAATATTTATTACAAACAAATTTTAAATTACATAGATTTTTTTGTAATAGAAATCCGCATTGGTCAATAATTTCCCCAGTACAAGTAATTAATAAACATTTACAAATACTAATAGATTGATTCAGAAACAATGATTTAATACTTCTTGAATAACGACAGAAATTTTTAAAATAGTTATCATAAAAATGATTTCATTTTAATATCATTATTTTTTATCTTCTCGTTTATTAAAAATTATTTAATTATATCTAATGCAAGCAGTGGCCCTTGTATATGTGTCACTTCTAATAAATAACAAGCTTTTTCACTTTCGTCTTTCATTCAGTACCACCAATTCCTATTAAACTTATTAATCATTAATTTTTGCCTTTTTTTCAAATTTCCAGGAATATCATTTAAATTTCGAATGAAACATCAAATTGACTTAAAAGATTAATGTTAAGGAAAAATAAAAATAAAAAAAAAAAACAAATAAAAGACAAAATTGTCATTTAACTTACTGCCAAATCTCATATTAGAACCTGGTGCTGCCGCCAATGAAGGTGTCGAACCATAACGATCGCCCACATTGTGTGTATGTGTTGTAGAGTGTACAGCTGAATGAGCCTGAGCTGAAGTAACAACATCACAGTAACGCTGGGGCAGAGTATAGTCCGGTTCAAAAGGGATCGGCTTAAATGCAATCGGGCGTAAAAGATTTGTAGTTGTTGTCGATGTTGATGTCTACAAAAAGAAAAATAATAATAAAAAAGTAAAATATAAATAAATTTATGAAAAAAGGGGAAAAAATCATTAGGAAAATAACAAAATTGAAATAAAATGTAGTCTGAGTACATTAAATAATATGTATAAGTTGTATTCGAGTATGGGTGTAGGTTTAGGTGTATGAGAAAATGTTTAGGTATATGTTGCAGTCGAGTGTGGAATAAAGTTAGAATGTTGCATAGAAGGCAATAGACACACCCAAAAAAAAAAAAAAAAAAAAAAAAAAAAAAAATACTTAAATCAGATAAAATTGAAACAGACAAGTGTTTTTGTTATAAAAAAAATATCTAAAAATAAATGTAATTGTTGTGGTGTGTAATATTTTTATTGTTTTGTATGCAAAATAAAATAAAATTAAAAAGCGGCATAGAATTGTAGAAGATTGAATCCGACTATATAAGGCCCTTTACCCCAGGTCTATAACTGAGATTAACGTTCATATAATATGTAAGATAACGCCGACAGAAGAGAGTAAACATTTTGTTTAAGTTAAATCTTAAATAAAGTGCACACGTGTTCTAATAAATCCTATAAGATATAATTATTTTCAGTCAGTCACAGAGTAAGCATGTCATTTTTATTTAAGAAATTTGCACTTTTTTAGCACAATTTTTATAAAATATTTTTTTAAATGTAAAGCAATCATTAAAACGAAACAGTTTTACAAAAAACATTGTTTTTTTAGTAATTTCAAAAATACACTTGCATACACTCAAACAAACTTTCGTATATGTATCATTTTTGAAAGTTCATCTTATAAGATAGTTGTGTAGAGAAATCTCATCAGAATCAGTGTTGCCGTTTTGGTTATTTTTAACCAAAATTGGTTATTTTATTTTCCAATGTAGAGATGGTCACTTTTTTCCATTTTGGTTACTTTTTCTTAAACTAAAGTTTCGTTTTTATAAATTAGTTTTTCTAATATCAATGAAGATAACGCAATTTTAAACTCATCAAGAATACTAAATACGTATTCCATTATCTAAATTACACTCCAAAAATTAAAGTTTTCTTCCGCCAAACATAAACAATTATTAGGTCAATTTCGGAAGATCGGCTCATGATAGATTATACCTACCATAGAAGTCATATTAACTAATTTTAAAGTTTAATAAATAAATGAACTTACTTGCTTTATCTATTACCTAGAAAATTATATAATCAAAAAACTCCTAAGAGAAGCATATTTTCTTTGGTCGTCAATGTTTAAAATGTAACGTGATAGAAATATTTCATTTAACTTTGTACACTCTATCTAGTCTAAGGAATAATAATTTCGCAGAGCTATTCGCGATATAATTTTTTATGCCCTACTGTTCACATACGTTATTAGAGAATACGATTTGAAAAACGTAGGTAGTAAAAAAAAAAGGAAATGCCATTAAAAATTATATAAAAAATTGTATTGGGTGCAAAATATGCAACATTTTTCTCTAAAGTGTAAAATATAAAAAATTATTCTCTTACATATAAATTATGCAAAAATATTCCATTTAAATTGCTAAAATATGCTCTAAAATAAGGATTTATAATACAATATTTTATATAAAAAAAAATGACAAAATATGCTACTAAGAATAAAATATGCAAAAATAAATGCTGGGACCAAAATATGCAAAAACATAATGTTTTCTGGATCCTTATTGATAGGTAAGTCGATACAACGATGTTCGTCTATCTGTTGATAAAGTTTTTAGAAAGTCCCAGTTATATATATATATATACAACTAAGACCAAAATATGCAAGAATATAATGTTAGGACCAAAATATGCAAAAACATGCTGTAATAAATCGATACCAAATTCTTAAAATTATCTAAAACTGATAAATAGCTAACAGTTTGGTTCACATAGGGTTGCCCTGAAGATTGAATTTGTATTATTGGACTATAAATTATAAATATTTAAAATTAGTATGTATAAGAACCGCTATTCTAAAATAAAGCATGAGCATTTCTTTCAAGGTATCAAAAAGATTCACACCTTACCTTTTCTTAAGTTAAAAATGGAAGACTTTTTCCCGACTTACTCGACTCAAATGAGATTCCCCATTTGAGTATTGTTTTAACTAAACTAATATTGAGGCTTATTAACAGGCGGCCCAAATTCTTCCCATCTTTGACTTTAAAGATCACTTAAAGCCCAAACACATACAGTACCTTTACTACAACTGCAACTGACAATAAAATACACGCATTTATATGGAACCGAACAAAATCAGTGCGCGAAACTTCTGCGTGAAGTACGTCAAAAATTAACAAATTTCAACTTTGAAATGCCGAAATACTTAAATACATTTTGACAATTGTTTTTCATTTACTTTGTTTTATTTTTTCATTAAGTCTAAAAATTTAATTTTCAATTATTTATTTCTATTGAAAAAATAATTTAATTTTAATATTTTCTCAATATAAATATAAAAATTTTATAATAAAATAATGCCACAATTGGGTTCCTATTTTTTAACATTGGCTTGTTTTCCTTTGCAGTTGAAACGAAAGTATTCTATATGGTTGAGCATTTAGTCTTTATATTATTGAGAGTGAGAGAGAGAGAAAGGAAGGAAGAGAGGAAATTAAACTGGAATAGAGCGAAAGAATGATCTAACCAACAGACGCACAGTGTGAGATTTCAATCGAATATGAGTAATAAATTTATTGAATAAGATCGGATCATATTTTAGCCTATAGCCTTTATAAATCACTTCCCTCAGAATCACTTCAGAGCTCCTAAATTCTTGATATATGGTATCGAAATGTGGTATCAGAAAACTATTTCAAAAATGATTATCACTTCCGGTCCATATTTGACTCAAATTCTTCCATTATTAATATGAAGGTTAAAAATCTGGGTATTAATTTTATTCATGTAAAAAAAGGTGAAGAAGCATTAATAAACACCGGATTTTTTTTTAGAATTTTTACTTTTTATATACAATTATATTTTCAAACTAATGTGGTTGGTAATATACACAAATAACAAAAATTGTAGTATAAAGAAAGCATTTGATTCACATTTAGCCTTTCGTAAATAGGTCTTAATTTAATAAATAGCTTTAAAAAATTTTAATGTTTCTGTTATGTGATTAAAGAGGTGTAAAGTACCGAAACAAAAGGCCTAATAAATTAAAAAGATCTATGGAAAAATTTGGTTCAAATAAAATCTTATGGCATATCAAAGATAAGCAATTCTCAACAATCTTATTGAGTTTTTTATCGCCTAAAAATATCTCACATTGAGACGTACAAAACTTTTTTATTATGAAAGTTATATTTTTTTTTAATGAATTTTAATCCTTAATATTTCTAATTATTTTTATCTTAATCTGAATATATTCACGAAACTTCTTACAAACTCTGGCCTGATTCCTTTAATACTATAAAATAAGTTTGAACTGTAACTGAAGAAGTCGGGAACTTTTTTTTTTATATTTAAAAATATTTTAAAAAGAACATAATCAAAATTATAGCATAAAGTTTTTAGTCGATTGTTATGTTAAAACGTGGGTGGGTGACCACAATTAGTGATTGTTACCAACGGGATCACAAATCTTCTCCAACCTATATTAAGTTGTAGGGTATATAACAATAAAAATTAAAAAAAAAAATTAGAAACAAACCTGTTGTTCATGATTTTCTTCAATCGGTTGAATATGAGACAAATCACTTGCACTACGCTGTTGCTGTTGTTGTTGCTGATGATGATGTTGTTGTTGTTGCTGTTGATTAGTATTATGTACTAAAGCTGTATGGGTTTGTAAACGTTGTTGTTGTTGTTGATGTTGCAGTTGATGTTGTTGTAAACGCATTTGATTATTATTATGATTGTTATTAATATTATTGTTGTTAGTATTGTTATTAGATTCTAAACACTCCGTTATATTAAGACGTTCATTTAGTTCCGTTATACTACTACGACTACCACCACTTCCGCATCCGGTTATAGAAGAAGTTGGTGTTGCTGCTGTTGTTGACGTTGTCGTTGTGTTCTGTATTGTAGGTGTTGTTGTTTTCCTTGTCATTTGTGTTTGTTGCTGATATGAGGCAGGTCTTTTTTGTCCCTGAGCCTGCATAGTCTGATGATTATATTTCATTGCAGCTGCTGTTAGCGATTGGGTCATCATTGGTGGCAATGATTGCATTTGGTTTTCATTGTTGGTTTCATTGTTGTTGTAATTACTTTTTGCATTGGATTTTGTTAGTTCAAACATTTGTCTTATATTATTGAATTTATTTCGTCCATTTTGTACAAAATCGTCCAAATTGCTATGACTACCGAATTTGTTACGCATGCGCTTTTGTTCATTACGTGATTTAAGGGTACCTGTATTACCCGTCTGTACTTGTGGCAGTCCCAGTGTATTTTTGGATACTATAGAATTGGCATTTTCCAATGAAGCCGATCGTATATGTCCACGTTTTGATAGGTTGGGTGATGAAGATTGTGTTGTGCTTGATGTTGTTATTATTTGGGTTGGTAGGGCTGTGTGTTGGGTTTTGGTTGACACTGTAGCCGCCATGTTGTTTTTGCGTCTGTGAGTTAAAAAGTCCCGTCTTTAACTGAAAAAAAGTAAAAACAGATCTTTTGTTAAAATTATAATTTAAAATATTTATGTTAGAAATTATGATGTCTGTCTGCCCGTCTGTCCTCATATCTGATTGTTGAAATCAACCCGATAATGAGCTGTAATAAAATGACTAGATGCAATGGGATCATAAGATCACAAGTGAATCATTTTCCTTCTTAAGAGAAATCAATTTTATAAAACCTTCATTGACGTTGCATTGAGTTGTTGATCAATATTACCCGGAAATATTACTCTATTATAAAATCACTAATTGATATAAACCGAAAGAAATCCGAATGACTTATTGACCTATCTACAAGAATCTAAAGAATCTAATGAAAATTACATAATAAAAAAACACAACTCTAAGTTACCACAAAATGTATGTACGAAATTCTTCTAATACTAATATAAATGTATATTTATCTCTATATTATTATAACAACGGAAAATAACAGTTACTTGCGTGATTTGGCTAAAAGATAAGATGATGGTACCGATATTTAAACAAAACAAAATCCAAATAAAAAGAGGTGGTGGTGGTAAAATATTGCTGTCCAATAAACATCGATTCAAACATAAAAAATGTTTGAAAAATTTCCTTTAATAAATAAACAAGAAAATTGAAAAAAAAATCCTTTAAATTATAATGTTAGATTTTTACAAAATTTTCAAGTGATTATAAAGTACAAAGTTAAGTTTTTTTATATTATTTGTATTTTTTTCATTGTTATTAAGATAATATTTAAATCTTTTTCAAACTTAAAAAAGCTTTAAATTTTCCTTCGTAATAAAGATTAAAACTTAGAAATGTTTGTTCAAAAGATAAAATATTCTACATACATTATATTAAAGAAAATATTTGTACGCAATTGTGCCACAATAAAATGGACAAAAGCAGCTATTATGGTCCATGAAATATGATGAATAACATACTTAAAATGATGAATACAAAATTTCTTTTTTAGCTAATGTAAAAATACATCAATCTATTACTTACGCATGCCAAATTTCAATTTTAAAAATAGTTAAGAAAAAAAATTTTTTCATTAATTAATTTAAGTAAATTTTAAAATTTTTAAAAAATGTTTTGAAAATATTTGAGTAACAATTCTTGGCTAAAGAAACATCTACTTCAGTCTTAAATTATGAAAGCATTTGAAAAATACAATTACTAAATGCATAGTTTTAAATTTGAAAGTAAAGAAAATTCAAGCCATTAATCTGTGAAAGACTATACTTGAAATTTGAAAGAGTTTTCAAAGGTTTTTGCTTATTGGGTAGTTAAATTTATACATGTGTATTAGTAAATATACACACATACATATATAAATTTAAAAGTTTGTAAGTTAATGTGGCGTGTGGCTTAAATGATTATATCATCATAATCTAACACCATCACAATCACATTCATTCCCATAACTTTTTCAATTTCTACTACAACTCGTACACGACCCCCTTCCATACATGATGTTTTAAACCACTTTGAGATTGATATAATGAAATCAATGGTGCAAAAGCACATAACAAAAATTATAAACATAATACAAAATATTTGTATGTATAAATTACCATCAAAAATGTTTGCAAAACACAACTAATCATCAATGATAAATTGTTTCATGGCACTAATGTGACCGCAAAATTAACAATTTTTCATATAAAATTAATTACATATAAAGGATATATCATGATCTTGTCTAGTCGTATTTAGGCCAATCTTATAGCGGGTGTAATGATTATGAAGGTTCAATCATACACAGAGTAGTAAATGAGTGATAGTTTCTAAAAACAAGTAAATGTTTATGATAAACAATTTTCTATAGCATATTTTCATCCCAAAGTCATACAATTTTCTATAGAAAATTTTCATCATAAAATGATACAATTTTCTATAGAAAATTTTCATCATAAAATGATACAATTTTCTATAGAAAATTTTCATCATAAAATTATACAATTTTCTATAGAAAATTTTCATCATAAAATTATACAATTTTCTATAGAAAATTTTCATCATAAAATTATACAATTTTCTATAGAAAATTTTCATCATAAAATTATACAATTTTCTATAGAAAATTTTCATCATAAAATTATACAATTTTCTATAGAAAATTTTCATCATAAAATTATACAATTTTCTATAGAAAATTTTCATCATAAAATGATACAATTTTCTATAGAAAATTTTCGTCATAAAATGATGCAACTTTCTTATATAAAATATTGAAAAAATATTTAAATTAAGCGTAATAAACTAAATAATAAACAAACGTGGTGAAACAAAATTTTAACTTGTAAAAATTTAAATGTTGTAGCATGTTATTTTCAAAACTAGAAAAAATAACAAAAAAAGAAGAAATCAACAATTTAATAAAAAAAAAATATTTATATTTATTTTTTTGCACATTTAAAGTTTAAAGTTGATATTCGTTAAGCAACAACAATGCAAACATAAAAATAGAAACTCTAAATCCAACCATCCAAATTAAAGACAACCAACTAGCAAAATATAAATATTTATACAACAAGAATAGGAAAAAATATAAAAACCCAAGTAGAAATTAGGTTAATGTACCCATGGCACACGTTGTTACTTCTACACTTAGCAAATACTTATCGTACTCTACAACCATAGTGTCATTTATCTTACTATGAAATTAATAGTTAAAAAAAATATAAAATTAAAATAAATTTTAAGAAAATAATAAAAAAAAGAATAAATTAAAGAAAGCTACATAAAAATAGTGATAATAATGATATAAATCATAATCATTACCATACCAAATCATTATGATAATGAATAGTTCTTGAACATACAAATGTATAAAAAATTTGTCTATCTAATGATGATTAATAACGTTTGAAATTCATAAAAAAATTAGAAATACTTTACATTTTCTCAATACTTGTATATAAGTATATATTTTTTTTTTTTAATATACTTGTATACAATATTTTTTTTTAAATATATAGAAATACTTTAATAAACTTTTATTAAGAACTCTTGTACCAATCCAACTATTTACTTTGCTCTACAAATAGTTTAATCTGATTTCCAATCCAAATTGTGGTAAAAACACACACTTATTTTTTCGTTGTTCTTTATACAAATCTAGAATGCAATGAATATAATTGAAAAATGTTTTCTACTTATTACACCAGGTTACTTCAAGTATTTGTTTGACTGTGTCTGGTGTATTACCTTTAGTATTATGCATGAGTTTGGAATAAATAAATCTTTTGCACGTTAATACAGGTTTTATTATTTTATTTAGTTTTCAAATAGAGAATACATGGAAGAAAATGGGTAACAGAAAAAAAGAACAGACCGCTTAGAACATGATATCACATGTTTTTACACTCTGTCGCATTTAATTGTAACTTTAAAGATGAGGAATACATTTGAGTTGTATCTTGAATATTGAAATATTAGAGGTTGTAAATGATTTTTAGACTGGGATTAAATTTGTAGTTTTTGAAAATTTATTTAATTTTTTTTTTTGGTAATTTTTATAAATTACACTGTGCAACAAATTTGAGGTCACCAAATATTGATTCAATGAGTCCAACGCGAAATTAAAACAAACCATCTGGTTAAGCAAATCTACAAAGGGTATTTTCAAAGTCAGTTCGAATTTTAATTTTATGGAATCTTTGTATTCATATATTTGTAGCACTTTTTTCATTATATGAGAAATCATATAAATGAAAGCATTTATGACTACTTATTATTTTATAGCATTTTTATAGCAAAGCTTGTCTTAGATATTATGTACGATTTTTAATAAATATCATATCATAATAGCAATTCTTTTTTGAAAGTTGAAATGAAATTTAGCACATGGAGGCAATTATTGGCTAAACTATAAGTTGAATTCCACGCCCAGCTTTTAGCTCAAATTTAGTAAAAATCAATTTCTTGATGCTACTAAGACAATTCACATATAATTTAAAATACATAAGTAACAAAAATACGTTCATATTTGTTAAACTGATATATTTATTTATCAGTGATTTTAATAAAATTTAATTTTTTACTAAGTAACAAAGCAAAACTTTTTTTAAAAGAAGTAGGCGTGGTCTCCTGATAGTACTTCCTTCAAAAATATACTCATATGCGATGTTTTATTTTAATCGGTTTAGTAGTTTTGATCATAATGTCAAGTCAAATAAAGTAAACAATATTATGATGTAAATGGGCGTAAAATGGGTGTGCCATGAAAATAAAAGTCTAGCATAATAATGATTACATTATTACATTATTATTATACAACAACAGCACACAATAATATTTGAATTAAATATTTAATTTAATTGTTTTTTTATTTCCGAATAATTCAAACTTGAAAAACAGTAATTTTTAAAAATGCATATATTTATTTTTAATATTTATTTTGTTATTTTCAATTATTATTATTATTATTATTTTGTTTTGATGGCACATTGAAATTCATTTGTAATAAATATAAAGTGACTGGAATGCATGTAGAATTAGATTGCATTAATCATTTCCTACAGGGCGCGTGAAAGTTATAGCGGTTTTAAGTTGAACAAATTTTTACTAACTAGGAGTCTATGTATTATTTTTGTAAAAATTAGGCGCAATATCTGAGTTATTCAAATAAAATTTATGATATTTTTAATGTTTCCTAGTAAAATGAATGAAAAAAAATAATCTTTATACTAAAAATCGCGATTTTGACAAATTTTGTGAAAAACGCGGTTTGAATATATTTTATTAGAATTTATTACAAAGAAATGCTTTTTAATATTGTGATGCTTTTATAACCCAAAGTAAATATTTTTTGGCCCATAAAATTTGTATCTTTCGAAATTTTTTTAATACATGTAGAGACACATTTCCATTAAGCATTACAAGCACCATCTAATTATGCCAATTATGATCAATTTCGTGCTCTCCGTGCAATGTGTCATAACAAAATATGTTTTGACAAAAGTGCTCTGTTTTCAACTATCAACGACATTTGACTTAAATTTATGGTCCCAATCAATTATATTTATCGCCGTTCTTATATCTACATATCTAAAATTTTTACAAATTGTAAAATGCTATATAAAAATACAAAAACAAAAAGAGTAATTTTTGTGTAATTTAAAAAAAAAAACATAAAATTTTTTATTATTATTTTTTTTTTTTTTTTGTTGAGACTTTAGGTCTCAAAGTTTGGAAAACAAGAGCAAAACTTAAAAAAAAGAAAGGAAAAGTTAAGTATTTTTTAGGCCTTTTGATAAGTTTTTGAACTTTCAACAACAATCCAGATTATAAAATGAAACATATAGTGCTAAAATTTTTCACTCTATTAGTTGCAGGTCTTGTGAGTTCAGATCTGTAACCTGTTTGTTTAAAATGGTATTACTACCAGTGTTGCCAGTTTAGTTTTTCTAAGACCAAATCTATCCTTTTTATTTTGCTTTTAGCCTCAAAATTTTAGTTTTAACTTCAAGCTTTTTTTAGCCTTTTATAGTTCTTAAAATTTATTTAAAATGGCTAAAATTTTAGTACTTCAACAAAAAAGAAAATAATATTTTATTTGCTTTTATTATTCTATTTCTAAAGAAACATTTATTTAAGTATTTTTGTTTTTGTGTATTATTTTGCACAAAAAAATTGTGATTATTTATATTTAACTAAAATTTTCGCCTGCAGCGCTTCAATCTCCAAATCAAACTTATAACTTAGCTAATTTTATTGACTTCATTAATCACAGAAAATATTTATGAATATAATTTAAAAAAAAATCAAAATTTGGAAATGATTAATCAAAAAGAAATTATAATTCAAAAATGACGAAAAATCACGTCAAAACATTGGATCATTTTTCATATGAAATATGTATAACCCAAATATGTATGGGAACTTAGTAGACGATTTTTTACTGGATCATTTTGTTGGCAGCCGTTCTATGTTTTATTTATAAATTTACTACAATATCTTTATAAAAATATCAAAAACTAATGATAACAAATAAATAAACAAATAAACATATAACTGTTTATATAAAAAAGTATTTTTTTCTAGCCTATTTTTTGGGGCATTTAACCCTTTCTGACCTTTGCTAAAGTTCAATTAAAGTTCTTCTGATTACAACAAAACTTATTAAGGATTAAAGTCAATTTCAATCAGGTAAACAATTTTTGAAAATGGCCCATATACCATTTTCTTTTTGCAAAAGTGATAAAGTGGGAATGTAGCCTTGAAAAAAAGTAAATATTTATTATCGCATATTTATAGGAGTAATACTGTAAAAGCCTTAACATTGTGTGGGAATAATTTTCTTATTTATTTTCACAATCCAATAGAAATTAGGACGGATAGATCCTAAGGAAATGGTAGCTCCCATAAAAAGCAAATATTAATGATCACATATTTAAGGAATTGTTACAGCTCTCAAACTTTGTAGGTAAGTCTTGCGGGAGTTACTTGCACTAGAATAATCTAGTCTTAATTTATAAAATAATCTCCATGAAGATATTTTTCAGAAAGGTATAAAGTCCTTATACATATATTCTAAAAAATGTTTATTTTGAAAGTTTCAGTTTCAAATTCACAATTGCTTTAGACTCGCACAAAAAATATTTATTTATTTAGTCTATGAAATACAAAACCTTATAGACTAGTAACTTAAATATAATTACAAAATTATAATAATTTATTTAACTGTTTTTTTAATAAAATTTTTTATCACTAATATCTAGATATTTATAAAGATTATTAAATAAACTTATCGATTTAATTATTGGTTCATTTCTACCACAATCAGTTCTATGTGTATCAATATGAAAGAGTTCGAATTTCCTTGATTGCCTCTGAGGAACAGATATTTAAATACAATTGAGAAGGAGAAAAAGGAAGAAATTTCTAACGATTTTATTGATATGCAGATTCATCTATTAAGATGAAAAATTTAAAAAAGAAAATACACATTTTAAGATTTAATTTGAACTTCTTCCAAACGATTAATGTGAATGTTAGAATTAGGACCCCAAATAAACGCTGCATATTCTAATATAGATTGGAAAAAAGTAGAAAATAATGTTTTCTTAGTGTAATAATCAAAATTGGTGGAATTTCGTTTTATAAAATTTAACAGAGAGTAATATCGGGGAATACAAAAGTAAGCTTATGATCATAACGATACCAAGATCTAATATATTATTTACTAATTCTAAAATTTGATTTTTCATAATAATTAAAAACTGAAAAATCATATGATAGCACTTTTTAAGATTAAAAGAATGGCCATTATCATCTGACGACATAGCAACTCCATTAATATCCTCTCGAAAATCTTTTAAATCAGTTATAGTATAAATCGACGTAAAATTTTCTTTATGTGATTGATCGGATAAAAATTAGAGTCTAATATTTTGTAAAAATTTCATCAAGGTTATATTGAATTTTGAATTTGAGTTTTTAAGTGTTGACAGGCCTCTAACTAAACATAAGGTCTCTAATAAATTAGGTGTGAATATATTAAAATGAAAGCATTTTAAAATTTAATATTTTACAATGTTTTAAACTTATATTTAAAGAATAAAAAATACTTCTGGAATTTACCTACCTATTTAGGTTTGGAGATCGGAAGAATTTTTTATGAAGAAAACCCATATTTTTCTGTGGAAAATAAAATAGGCGTGTTCGCAAAAATTTTAAAATTACAAAATTATTTTCTACTTTTGAAACTAAATATAAATAAAATGCTATAATAGCATGAAAGGACATAATTATTTTTTGGAATTTCCTTGATAATCCCTTGCTAGTATAGACACACACCCTAAAACTCCTTGATAGAATATTATACCGTTATTATTAAAAAATTATGTTTGTACTGAATGAGAGAGAATGCTTCCTAAATTATTGATTTAGTTCTATTTAAGGATTTCAGGTACAATTTATATTATAGAGTGTACTTGATTATTTTAAAACTTCCATATTATATTCCCAGGGTCACATTCCCATCCGATTTGATAAACGATTCAAGTCGTTATCCTATAAAACTCTCTATAAGAGTGAAATATTTTACCCAGATACGGCCCCACAATTATTTTCAATAAATTCTAGCACAAAAATTTCACATTTTTCTTTTCATTAAAATGTATCAGACGTATCAGACCATCTCGACCAAAGGCACTTATTACCATAACGTCTTTTGTTCATATAATTTTGATGATTTCTTCCTTTCAATTAACTTTAATCACTTTTTACATATTTTTTTCATTAGACAGATTCTTGTTTTTAAATAAAATTATGCTTTTATAGTTTTTATATCTTATATTGTTTGTATTATAAATTATGGCTCTGAATAAGTTGTTTCCTCTAATTTTGAATATTTTACTTTGTCCGAAAAAGTCCCGGAGTTCCAAAAATTGTTCATGGGTTTATTGAAAAGGATTATGCTGCAAAATAGTGACATACTATTTCTGTGGAATTTTTAGTTTTATAACGATCAAAATCGTTCATGAAGTATATTGGGAAAGTTTCTGAATAAATAAGTTATTCCTTTGGTTAAAAATTGTCTAAAATTATTAAATAAATTTAAAAAAATTATTTTAGGAGTATCCCAAACCAATTAGTAATAAAAAATTCAATAATTTTTAAAAATAAGGGTATAATATACATACTAGCAAGGACTTTTGGGGTGTATGTCTTCGCTATAGTAAGGATAATACAAAGTAATTATATCTTCTCAATCTATTTATTAATATTTAGTTTGAAAAAAAGGAAATTATTTTGAAATTTCAACATTTTTGCAAACACATTTATTTTTTTCAAAAAGACCTTTTCCGATCTTTAGGCTTCAATGTAGGTTAATACCAAAATAATTTTTTATTTTTTTAGATAGTTGTATTTAATAAATAAAGCATAAATATATATTAAAAAAATATTCTAAAACATAAATTTTAATTTTTTTTTTTCATTTGAAGATATTCACACCAATTTCGTTTTTCATATGTGCAGCTCCTTCTGTGAGGTTCATCTTAAAAACTCAAACTCAAATACTTCTCTTCTACTCCTGCGCAATTTATTTTTAAAATATTTTGATACTGTCGCACTGAGTAATGGTTAAATATAGCGGTTATCATTAAAACTCTAATCTCATTTTGAGTAAAAATTTATTTTAAATTATTCGACGGAAGAATTCTCTAAAATGTCTCTGAAATTGCCAGCCTTGCTAAAATTCCTAGATAAGAAATCCAAATACGAGGGCGGATCAATTAGTCCGTGACTTTTCGAACTTTCCGATGTTTATATGAAATGCAACACAATTCCCATCAAGTACCACCTGTTAATTTTGAGCAAGTATCGTAATTTACTTTGCGTAAAAAATATGATTTTTCGAGGTCCTTAAAATAGGCATTTGTTTAGTCAATAACTTCATCGTTGGAACTGAATCTCTTTCCACCGAGCCATTTCTTTAGGTTTGGAAATAGGAAGTAGTCACTAGGGGCTAAATCCGGAGAATATGACGGATGAGGCACCAATTCGTAACCCAATTCATAGAGTTTTGCCAATGAGACTGCACACGTGTGCACCCGTGCATTAACTTGATGAAAAAGAACTTTTTTCTTGGCCATATGGGGACGTTTTCTTTTTAAATCCTCATTAAATCGGTCCAATAAGTTGACATAATATTCACCGTTTATTGTTTTTCCCTTTTGAAGGTAATTGATGTGTATTATCTCGCGTGCATCCCAAAAAACTGTTGCCATCACCTTATTGGCCGACAAACTTACCTTGGCTTTCTTCGGAGCAGGTTCACCCGGAGAAACCCATTGTTTAGACTGTTGCTTGGTCTCCGGAGAACAGTAATGGATCCATGTTTCATTCACAGTTACAAAACGCTACAAAAACTCATTCGGATTGCTGTTAAACAACTCCAAACAATCCTTTGAAGTTGTTACACGTTTACGTTTATGGCCAATTGAGAACAAAGGCGGCACCCATCTTGCAGATAACTTTCTTAAACTCAATTGATCATTTAAAATCGAAAGTACACTGCCATATGAAATGAATATGGCAACAACAATCTCACGCACTTTTACTCTTCGGTCGGCCAACAGCATATCGTGGATTTTTTCAACATTTTCGGGTGTCCTGACCACAATTGGCCGTCCAGAACGTTCAGTGTCATTTGTACTTGTGCGACCACAATGAAAGTCAGTAAAACACTTTTTTTACCATTAAAATCGATGATGCAAAGTCCCCCTAGTATTTATCGAGCTTTTCTTTGGTTTGATTAACGGTTTTTTTTCCAAAAAATAATTTTTAATAAGCACTCGAAATTCACTTTTTCCCATTTTTAGAAAAATATACGAGGTTGTATGCTTTGAACAGCTGTTAAACGCAAAGTAAATGATGACACTTGCTCAAAATTTGACAGTAGTCTATTAATAGGTGATACTTGATGGGAATAGTGTTGCATTTCATATAACTACAAGGGAAATTCGAAAAGTCACAGACTTAGTGATCCGCCCTCGAATAAATATCTTTTATTATAAATTTTAATCAACATTCTACAGTGGATTTAAAGGTAAATCTACTAGAGTTTGGCAGATTATTAATTGTAGTTAAAAGAAATCTGGTTTATTGTTTCTACTTTAATAAATCAAAGTAATTTTTAGAATTTAATAAAAACAAAATCCAACGTATTGTTTAAGTGATGGATCGTTCTTGCTTGTAAGAATAAATTAAACAATAGACCTGCTCATTCAGATCCAATTAACAAACTGAAAAAATGTGCAACTTTTCACACCTATTGATAACTTGCTAATCTTTTTCTCCGGAAACATGACAGAAGTTTATAGAAATTCAGGATGTGTTCATTTGAGTATAGATCCTTATAATCTCATATAAACATCTTTGCCAAATATTTCTCTATACACCTAATATAATCAAATACTATGAAATATTGTCATCTCAATTGCTATATGTTTATTAAGCTATATACTACTCGCTCATATCATTGTATATTTGATCTTGCAACTGTCTCTAAATCTTAACCGTTTATTATAAGACTGTTGCAGTAAGTTAGTAGTGTATGATGTATGACATAGTCGTATTTGTTGCATGTAGTAGCAACATTGTTTGTAGCTATCATACAGGTACTATACATATATTACTATTAAGACAGTTTGTTGTAGCTCGTCGTGATATATTGCTGTTGACTAACTTGTTTTTTTCTTTTTTGAAAATTTTATTGAAAATGATCTATTATGGTTAACTTACGCATCTATGTTTCAGGTGTATTTTATATATATTTAAAGGAATATTATTTATAAGTTAATAGAAAAATAAAGCAAAATACTTGTAGAACAGAATAAGTAGTAAGTATTTTTCTAGTATGTATTTTATTTTTCCACATGAGGAAACTTTAACCTAGAGAAAGAATATTAAATATAAAAGAAATAAAATCTAAGTAAATAAACTTGTTCTCTTGTTGGCTAAAATGAAAAAGAAAATTTTAAAACTATAATGACAAAACCAGCAAACAGTGGTTTAAAATGTTTTATAGCATGATCAAAATAGATCAAAAGATCCAAAAGTAAAAAAAACAAACCAAAATATGTTTTATAAAAAGATGAATTTTGTAAGGTTTTTTTTTAACTCTTTAATGTGCTTTATCTATCTATATACGTCTACACTGAGGACCCGATCTGCGTCATCAATTAGGACCGGAGAATTGTGACGCAAACTATGGTCGCTAATCGAATCATTATTTTTTTCTTTGTATTTAGATTGTTTTCTTAATAAGATTTGAATAGGAAAGGAGTTAATTTTTAACAATAAAGGAGGATTTTTTGTAAAAGTATTTTGCAAAAATACTTATATAAATTCTATTTTGATTTTCTAAAAGCACAGACAATTTAATCCATTTTCTTACAATAAAATTTTCTTCAATATCTTTACACCTGCTATTTGAAACTGTGAAACTTCTTATATAGCAACGCAAATAGAAATATTGAAATTTCCAACAGCGACTCAAAGCGAAACGACTCAAATTGAAATAACACAAATGAGGCCTGAGTACTTCATAGACAGCTAAACCGATGGACAGATTTTCTGTCCAGAATAAATAATAGTCTATTTTATTTTTCGATAGGAGCAGGAGGATGAATGCATAACTTATGATGTATTTCCGCTAAAGTCTTATAATTTCGATAAAATATCTTCCTTATCATCCTATAAAATAAAGATGAAAACGTAAAGGATAGGAACAGCAAGAATAGCATCCCCAAACAAGGAACATACTAAATATCAGATAACTTAACTACTGTCTTAATGTTTTACAGGAATATATTTCCCATCAAACTTCAAACTTACAATGAAAATGGAACGGATAGGACCAGGGGAAATAGTATCATCCATACAACGAATATATTTTCTCCTATCATGAATAACAAGTGGAATTTTTGTTCCCATGAAATTTTTATTCCCCTCGAAGGGAAAAATGCTATCGTGAAAAAAATTTCCCACTATCAGTTCTCAGTGAATGTAAAAAAGAAGGAAATTAAAAAAAATTATAAATCAAAGAAAATTTTGTTTAAAAATATATACGTACATATATAATAATTTAAAGAAAAGTTAAAAATAAAGCAAAATATTTAGTATTGGTATGATAGTTTGATTGCAATGTTAGTTTATTGTATTATTTAACCTTTATGTAGTAAAACAATTCGAATACTTTTTGGAAACCCAACCAAACAAAATAATTACAACAAATTGAAGTGTAAGAAGGTTTAGAATTGAAACAATAATTTTATTGCAAGAGGAGAAACGCAAGCACCAGAGAATTATTCGTCGAGGTTTTGAGTTAATAGATACATTTCAATAAAACAAAAAACTTTTAAATTAATTCTCTGTATTAGATTTATCCATATCTTTCGTAAGCTTCACAAATCCGCAGGCAATCGACCTGTTGTTTTGCATTGCATTTTTTTTTTTTTTTTTTTTTGAGCAACAACTTTCGAATTATTGTAAGAAGAACTACTTACATATTCTGTTCTGTTTCCCAGCAAAAATAAAGTGAATAAATTAAAGGGAAAAGTGAATTCACAATAAGGAGAATTATATTTTAGCGTGAAATTATTCACGGGGAATTTTTTCACGATTACAAATTTCGGGAATCGAGGAAAAAAGTATTCATGATAGGGGTGATTAAATATCATATATCTTAAGAACTATTACAGCAAAAGTCTTAACATTTTGTAGGGATAACTTTTTCATCAATCTCCATAAATTACTATGAAAATGGAACGGGTGTCACCTCCATATAAAGTAAATATTCTTAATGGCATATCTAAAGAACTATTATAGTTTTATAGTAACAGCATTCAAATTTTGTGGGAATGCACAATATGATACATTGATGATATTAAAATAGGACGGATAGAGCCAGGGTGAGGGGAGTCCCCATATAAATATTAATTTTTGCATATTTAAAGGAGTAATCAGTGTTGCCAAATAAGGGGATTTGTCACTAAATTTGGGGATTTTCGTAATATTTGGAGGTTCTTTATTAAATAACACATTTATTCCATTTTCGATAACATTTTAATTTTTAAAGATAAACTTCGATAAGTTTTAAAGCTTGTAGATAATTACGATAATATGTAAACACTTTCCGTTAAATATTCTATTTATAAAAATTTGTTGCTAGTTTTCTTTTTAAAGGAAATTTTCAATGAATTTTCTATTTACACATATACAATATCGAATTATTTTTTATTTAGTGAAAATATTGCTTTGATTTCTATATTTAGATAAATCTAGTTTTTGGTTTCATTCGTTTTTTTTTTTTTTTTTTTTTTTTTTTGTATAAAAAACTAGATTAATTTCGTTAGTTTTTCCTTAAAAATCAAAAACAATTTTTAATTATTTTTTTTCGAAATCCAAATAAAATCTACCAGAAACAATTATCTATGAAACAGTCTGTTTAACTCATTTCATAACATTAAACTAAGCTATAATGGGTTTCGGTAAATTTTCAATTTATAGAAAAATTCAATACTTTTTTTTTTATACGAAATTTTTGATAAAATTTTTTAGCACTTTTTTATAAAAGATTTTTGAAAAATTATCTTTTTTTAGGAAAATTTCGATAAATGTTTTTATTATAGAAAATTTTCATTAAATGTTCTTTTTTAGGAATTTTTGACAAACTTTCTTTTTATATGAAATTATTGATAAAGTTTATTTTCATAGGAATAATTAGAATTTTTAAAGGAAATTTTTGTTAAATCTTCCTTTTATAGGAAATTTATTTTAAAAATAATGTTCGTTAAATTTCTCTTTATAAAACATTTTTAATGATTATCTATTTATAGAAAATTTTCAATACATTTTCAATTAAAAAAAAAAACTTAATTTCAAAATAAAACATTTAGGAAACAAAATTGGAGATTTACATTTTAAAATGAGAATTTTTGGGATTTTTAGCTTCAGATTTGGGGGCATGAGGCAAAATTTTTCCGGCAACTCTGGGAGTTATTTAGTGAAAGTCTTAAAAAGTTATAGAAATAATTTTCATATAAAATTTTGAATAGAGCGAATAGGTCGATGGGAAGTAGTAGCTTCCATATAAAGTAAATATTAGTTATAGCGTCAAAAGGGGTAGCGAAATGCACTGGGATAATATGTATATAAAATTGACTTGTGTTTGTCGGTACCTTATAGACAGCTAAACCGTTTAACCATTTTCTTTAACCCCAGAATTAAAAAAAAGCGATTTTATTTTTCGTTAGGAGCAGGGTGTGCGATAACCCCCATACCAAAAAATATAAATTTTCGCTTATCTAAAGTAGTAATTTAGAAAAATTCTTAAGAAATTGTAGAAAAAATTGTCATGTCAAATTTTTATTAGGGCGGATAGTTCGGGGGGAGTACTAGTTCACATATAAAGTAAATATTAGTTATCTCATCAAAAGGTGTAGTGGAACGCGCCGGGATAAGCTAGTATATTTATATTTAAGAAATTTACTTCCTTGTTCAGCTTTAATTCGGTCTGGAATTTTAAATAAAAATTATTTCTATTTCGTACCACAGTGCACTATATACACGTACGATTAAACAAGTGCAAGACATTTTAATCAGCCTTGTGCATTTGGGACCACATATCAACATCATTGTCATCATTATCATCACCATTCCCAACTTCATTATTATGATGGGTATTAACATCATTATCATTACAGATCGTTATTACAAATACACTTTACACAGTGGCACACTTTTTTCTCTGACTTTGATTGGTATCCGTTAGATGGGCAACAAGCTTCATAAATATGCATCCATGTACTCGTATGGCTTAAGTATGCACTAGTACAATGTGTTTAAAGTGTGTCTATTCAGTTTAGTTTGGTATGATTTTTTTGAATTGTAGGCCGGTTTTCATTGTGATCGTCTTATAAATGAGTTTGGTTTTTTTTTCTATAAATTTCTTGTGCGTCATTGTCGTCATCATTACGATCACCCTGATCATGAACAACTTTTCCTGCTATTTAGCATTTTCATCTGTTTCTTTTGAAGTTTATTTATGCACATTTCTCAATGGAGGATGGACGATTATTTTGTTAAAGTATGTCGTTGTGATGTGGTAACCAGTTTCATTGGTGGTATTTGCCTGGTGCCGGGGCTGGTATTTTAGTTTTTTCTTAGTTTTTTTTTTTTTTTTTTTGTCTATTTTAAGATGCATCATGCGTAAATTTATTGTCATTTAGAAAATTTCGACCGCCCAGTAGTAATAAGATTGTCGCATATATTAACACATACATATATACATACAAACATGTTTCAATAAATAATCAAATTTATGATCATCAATGGGGTAACAAGGCCATAGAAAATTATTTTGAATATTAATTAGATGAGGCAGCAAGATAGATACTTGTACTATATAGTACGTGTTCAGAAAAAAAAAAAATTGAAAAAGAGGAAGGTGAGGAAGATATTGATTGTATGGTGTTAACTAAATTTTAACAAGTTAATATCTTGTTTTTTTATTTTTAATTTTTGCTGATAATAAATATATATAACGCTTAAACATGATATGTTTTTTGTTGTATAATTACTTGAAATGGAGGAAAAATTTTAGAGTTTAGAAATATGAAGTGTTAGGAAATATTTATGTACATATATTAAGTATGATAAAAATAAAAATGTAACATGAAATCTAAGACAACTGTTACTATTTTCAAACACAAAATTATTTAAAATATTAAGTTCCAATTATTTGATATGCCTATGGGACAACTCTCAATCTTTGTATTATATTTTTGTAACGATAATATTTCAGGTCGCATCTTCTACAGATAAAGGCTGAATTCGTTGTTTATTTTTAAATTTCTATTATGGCAGTAAGGTTGAACAATCAGAGAAAAGTCATATTTACAACATTGTTGCCACAACAACACTCTTTTCCCTACAATGATATATTGTAGTCTTTATTGCTGAATAAACTTTATTTGAACAATATTTTGGTCACTCCAGTTTTGACAGTGACTGCTTTTCAAGATATGATAAGTTATTTGGCTTTTTGAAGTCTCTAGTTACTATTCTTCCATTTACTATATCGCTGATCTCTTGGCATTTACTGTGTTCCATAGATTCCTCGGAAAAGAATCGAACGATTGTTGATTTTTTGTAGTCCCTAGGTAGCATATTTCCATTTTCTATATGTCTGATTTCTTGGCATTGAATGAGTCCCAATTAATATCAAATTTGATATACACAGGGAACAGAAAATACTTTATATTATAAACTTTAATCTAAAGTGTGCCAGGCCTCTTTAACTCCCACTTCTATCATACTGTTATATTTTTTATCACTGTCTCAAAATGTTAATGTGTGTTGAAATTTGTATATTAAGAAACAGAGTTATCCTTTTTTTAAAAGTGGGCGTGGCATCCAGTCAATACTTTATGCAAGGACAAACATATGTGCTATGTTTCATTTTAATCGGTTCAGTGAGTTAGGCATAAGATCAAGTTAAATAAAGTAAACAATATTATGAAAAAAATGGGCGTAAAAAGGGTGTGGCATTCTGTAAAAATTTAATATAATAATGATAGTATTCCATAAAATAACTAGAACACATAATTACAATTGGATAAAATAATTTAAATGTTCTTTATTTCCAATTATATTACAAGAAAAGGGGTCCGAAAAATTCTAACTTCAAAAGGCCATAAAACCGAATTTCGAATTAAATTTGAAAAACCCTTTGCGGGTTTTGTTAGACTACTCTTACACTTTCATCAAGCGTTGAAATTATTATTATTAATAACTACAAAGAAAAAATGTAGACCCATCAAAAATGACTGCCATTGTCTATTTACGTCTATTTTTATTATATTTTTATTTTATTTTTTATATAAAAAATCGAAAACTATCAACACTTTAAAGTTAGAAAAAAACATATTTATGCTAATTTATAAAAGAAACACATGAATTAGTTAATATTTTATGCATATTTTTGTGCATATAATACCATTTTTTCGTGCTTTTTTAAGTGCATATTTTATTTTTTTTCGTTCATATTTAAAATTGTCCTGGTCATCAGCTTTTCTATTACTTTCTGAAAAATATCTTTACGCAGTGAATTTGAAGGAAGAAATCCAGTGCAGTCCGACTTATTTTATTTAAAAATTTAGACATATATATATATATATGTTCTAATATTTCAAAGATATGATTGACAAACCGTATGATACACTGTCTGCCACTTGAATAAGGAATCACATTTTTTTAATTTCAATTAAGTATATCTCCTAAACTAAAGTTCAGAAAAAAATAATTTTTTGTGCAACCATATTTCAAAGTGTTGGCTTTAGTTTCACGAAGAAATAAAAAATATACATATTTTGTTATACTAAAATTATGCATTCATTTAAAGACATGTATTTCTGTGGTACTTTTTCTTGTGCCACTTGAATAAGGAATTCTTTTAACATTAAACAGGAAGGCTAGGATTTGCATTTCTTTCAATATAAACGGCTAGAGAATTTTTAATTTGATAACTTTTAACCCTGAAAAAGAAAAATTCTGATTTTGAAATCTCAGGGTCAGAATCCGGTCCAAATAGGCAAAAACATTAATAGAGGAAAGACAGTTGTGTATAATTATTTAAATAAAGTGGAAAGATATGGAAAAACATGAAAGGGCGAAAGAAAATGGCAACAACTCCAAAAGAAAGACGAAAAATTCTTAGAATTGCATCAAATTCTGCCATGTCGGTATCAAAAATACGTGAAAAAAATGGAGTCAGTGCCAGTCTAAGAACAGTGCACCATATTTTAAAGTCGTGCCCATACACAGTCCGACGAAAACTGCAAAAAAAAACACCACTTAATGAAAAACGCATGTCACAACGTCTACAGTTTACCAAAAATGCAATGAAATGGTCCGACAAATGGCTCAAAGTTGTATTTTCCGATGAAAAAAGTTTAATAGTGATGGTCCCGACGGGTATAACTATTACTTCCATGACCTAAATAAGGAGGAAATATTTTTGAACCGCAGACACAGCCGAGAAGGCGGAATAATGGTATGGGGTGCTATTTCATATTATGGTACCATAGAATTTGTTTTTGTATCCAAGAAAATGACTGTAATTAATTTAATGATTTCTTTGAACCCATACCTTGGACGTACCAACACGACAATGCTTCGATTCATACCGCCAGAGCAGTGAAACAATGGATAATCAACAAGGTGTTCAACTTTAGGATTGGCCCCCATATTCACCGGACCTGAATCCAATGGAAAATTTCCGGGGTTGGCTTGCAAGAAAATTTTATGAAGGAGGAAAACAATTTGAAACGATAGAATCCTTAAAGGATGCAATAACGAAAGCATGAAGTTCAATTTTGCTAAACTACTTAGACTCATTATACAAGTCGATGCCAAATCGCATTTTTAAGGTTATTTCTAGAAATGGTGGCAGTACTCATTACTAATTGAATGCTAGAAGATAATAACTTTCATTTTTATAACCTAAAATTTAAAAATAAATTACAATTTGCTTAGTTTTAAAATATTCCTTATTCAAGTGACACACGAAAAAGTACCACAGAAATACATGTCTAAATAAATGCATAGTTTTAGTATAACAAAATATGTATATTTTTTATTTCTTCAGTAAACTAAAGCCAACACTTTGAAATTTAGTTGCGCAAAAAATTATTTTTTTCTGAACTTTAGTTTAGGAGATATACTTAATTAAAGTTAAAAAAATGTGATTCCTTATTCAAGTGGCAGGCAGTGTATCATTAATTTGGTCTTATTAGTTTATAAATGTGTTTTTCCAAACCAAAAACTTATGGTATAAAATCTGAAAAAAAATTTATTTTGGAGAATTGTACTTCATTTTTATTGAAATCTTATTTATTCACACTCTTCAAATAATATAAATTTTAATTAATGTTTTCGACAACTTTTTATAATAAACTTTATCATTACTTAATTTGCAGTTCTTATTAAAAACAAAATCACTACTTTTATCCCAAAATTAAATGACCTTAAATAAATTGTCTGCGTTCTTTTTTTTCGCGCTACTCATATTAATTTTATATTTTTTTTATCGTCATGTTTCTTTAATGTTTCCTGCTAAATAAAGTGGCAAATATTAATTAAAATAAATAAATGTTTTTGTTTTTATTTTTTAAATGTTAAAATTGTCCGCAAGCATTAAACTTCGGCAAAAGTCATTTAAATCTTAGCTTATAGCTGCAGTGGATACTTTTTGGTAATTAGTTTCTTGTTTTGCAAATAAGCATTTGAAAAGCAAACTCCACTTAAAATTAAATCGAGCAAAATGAATAAAAAAACATAATACTTTTTGTTTCATTGTTAATGAAATCATTGTGAATTCATTAACATTATATTAAATTTAAATTAAAGTGATTTATATTGATAGAAAAATGTAGATAACTTTATATTAGAGAACAGTGAGGGTAAAAATTATAAATCTGCATATTAATAGAAAAGACGTTTCTTTTTTGTGAACGCTTTAATACTCAAAGCATACATTCGATTTTAAGGTATATATATATCATTTGCAAGGTACGTTTTAACAGATGTGCAAAATATATATTTAATTAAACTACATACAAAATTTAAGGAATTATTTTTAGTAAGGACTCCGCACGAAAAAAAATTGGTGCACGCTTTTAGGCTTATAACTTTTATTATACATTTATCTCTACTCTCAGCAACCGTGTGCTAAATTTGGTTGTAATAACATAATTACTATTCTTTTTTTATGAAAATTTAACAAAATTCGTTCAAACACATAAATCAAATTTATAATACTGGTCGGCAGCAAAGTCCTCCCTTAAACAAGAATAGATGGGCCAAATGGTATTTGACGTGCTAAACACAAATCTGTTTTCAATATCTTCGTATCAGGTATTAATTTTTTTATGGGTATGTCTACAATTTCCCCCTTAATAAAGCGATTATACGAGTATAATTTTTTTCCAACACGAGAACGGTTTGTCCGATTTAGATAGATGAAATACCAAAAGATGCTGATCAAAATTGTCTTCAAATCGTATTTATATTATTTTTTTTATCCGCTAAATTGTTTCGAAACTATTTATGAAAAAAAATATTTTATGCAAAATTAAAAAATGTTTTCCTTAATTTTTTTTTTTAAGAAATAAAAGCGACAGAAATTTTTAGTTTTTCATCCTTTGTCAGAAGTTTGGTAAAGCTACAAATAAAATAAATCATATATCATTAAAATTCCTGTACAAATCTTGATTTTATTCACAATTAAGTTAAAATAACCATGTATATCTTACAACTAAGTGGATACACTGGAGGTCAAAAAATATATAAATAAAATTAAAAATTGTTTTTTTCTTCTTTAAATCAAAATATGTAGACTGAATGAAATTTGACATGCTAAACAAGAATCTGCGTTGACTTTTTTTCTATCAGATATTGATTTTTTTATAGACATGATTAATATGACTACCTTTTTAGGCGGTCACACTTGTATAACTCGAGAACGATTTGTCCAATTTAGATAAAACTCCAATAGATGTCAAATGGACATCTTATCTTCAAGTTATCTTAACGTTATTTTTTTATTCGCTCAATATTTTCATAGAAATTATAGTGTAAAAAAATTAAAAATGTAAAAAAAAATTTTAATCTGGTAACCCATTTGTACGTGCGAGAAAAGCAGCACTAAATTTTTAACAAAGAAATATAAATTAGTGCCTTTGGAAAAGTTTCTTTCCTATCTTTAAGAAATACAATAAGTTCTAATTTTTCGGGCCTGATCTTACTTCTCATAATTACATAAAAAAAAATAACTGAGTGATATCAAGCAGATGGGGCTATTATGTGTTAAAAGGCCAATCCAATAAACTAACCAGAACTCAGTCCATCTGACATATATTGGGTTATAGTAAAAATATATTTAAAAGATACTTAAAACTGAGTAAAAAAAAAAACGTAACCGAAACTAGATTTTTATGGAGTGGTTTGCAGAAAATATTAAATATTTTATTCAAAACTAATAAAAAAATAATTTTTCTTTTAAATTTAAAACTTGAATATAACAGTCTTTAATGAAAATAAAATAAAAAAATTATTGACTTCTTGATTACGTATTTATAAACTAAATTGTATGCACTAATTTTTTCGTGCGCAGTACTTATATACCATTTGAAAGGTATTTATCTATAGATGTGCAAAATATATTTTTTATTAAAATCAGTTCAGAATTTTGGGAGTTATAGGGAAAAATACAAATACTATTTTATTGTATATCAGCCTTTAATTATTTTCTGCTCTGTATATGTTGAACAATAACCTTTTTGAAACATTATTTTAAATCAAATATCATTAATTCATAATGAGAACTACTAAATAAAATTAAAAATATTAAAATAAGTAATTTAATTCTATAGTAACGAATTCAATAAATAATTTTATTAACTATTTAATCAAGTACTTAATTCTTTAGAAATTTCTTAGCTTTATATCCAGATATATTATATAAAAAACGTCTCTATAATTTTATTTCAGCGAACATATTTATCTTAGTCCATTGACCTTGAAAACAAGTCACATTCTTTAAAAAATATATATATTTACTAGAAATCTTGCTCTCTAATACCTCACTATAAAACATAAATTATTTATTTCATTCATTTAAAATAATCTGTTAGTTTAAAAAATATCTCACTCAATTGTTAAACATCTTTGTATCTAGTAAATCTTTACTTAGAGATCTTTAACTACTGAGTCGTGGTATATTGAAACCATTAATATTGCTTTTTTAGATTGCATGTTAACCTTAAAATTTTCAACTATTGTTAATATTTTTTTTTTATTCATATTTTCTAATCAAGTTCAAAAATTCTTGTGGTGTTTAAATAAATTAACATAAAAAAAATATACTCTCACCACATCTTTTGATTGGAATCATATAATTATGTATATTTACATACAATGAGGAAGTATTTAGACAGTTTTTTTTTCACAAACTATTTATTTTTAATAAAAATTTTCAATGTAGTTTCGTGCCAAAACTAATAAACTATTGCATTCAGTTGGTTGCACTTATTTATTACAGCTTATTAGTTTCAACTGGAAATTTGAAATTTTCAGAGTCAATGTTATGATTATATAATTATTTACTAATAAACATTTGCTGGGAACGCAATAACAAAATGAATAGAAACTGAGAAGTAATAATTTTAAAATTTAATTTATATTCAGAATAAGTAATTAATAGTTTAGAAAAATGTGAAATGTTTTACAACATATTACATTGTGTATTATTTATGTTAATATGTAATTATGTGTGTCTAATTTTGTAAAAAAAAAAATAGAGCAACATTTTAATGTTGGCACTTTTCTAATGGTGAGAAAGACAAACAATAAAAATTACTCAGATTTTAGAAAAAATATGTCAAAGATAACTTCACTACATAAAATTTATCATAAGATATGTATACATAATTGAAATTCTCGACCTATATTATTTTGTATTTCAAGCATTATTACCAGGCCAATGAAAAATGTGCTCTAAGTGTGTTATGCGCATAAAAAATGCTCTTAAAATTCGAAAATAGGTCTTTAAAATTAAAAAAAAAAAAAATATATTCTCAAAATATATTTTTTCTGGCTAAATTTTCAATTGTCTACTATTCATGCTAAATCAGCAATTGCTACTAGAAATCCAGTTATTATTAGTAATTAGTGAAAAATATTTTCTTTTGTTTCAGGAATTTGGGAATCAGATTTGAAAAACATATGTTACAGTAAAAGGAAACTTTCACCAATGGAAAATTATGTACAAAATTCTATTGGTTGCAAAATGTGCAAAATTTTTCTCTTAAGTGCAAAAAAAAATACAAAATTATGCTTTTTAGTGTAATATATTCCAAATTATACTCTTAAGCACAAAATATGCAAAAATATGTCATTTAAATTTTCGACTTAAAAGTGGTATAAATGGCGTTTATGAAGCCGATAACATAGATATATATATATATATATATATATATATTGGTCGCCTAAACGGAAGTATCCTTGGTCGCCTAAACGGATTATGTTGGAACTATAATTGATTTCGGGGCTACTCCCTAGTAGGGACCTTGGGGCTGGAGCGGAAAAACTCCATGGAGGTATCTATCACTGATGGCTCGAAGATGGAAGTAGGAACAGGGGAACGGATATCAGATGGTCTTTTAAATTGTCTAATAGTTTTTCAGACAGAAATTCTAGGTATTAACAAGACCCTAGGATTACTGGAGGAAAACGTTGGAAGGGACACTGAGGTAACTATTTATGTGGATAGTCAGGCAGCACTACTGGCAATGACAAGTCATTTTGTTAGGTCCAGATTAGTGCTTGAGTGTAGAAAGGAATTGAGAAGGCTAATAGATGCCTAAGGGATAATACTCTGTTAGGTTCCTGGTCACTGCGACATTGTCGGCAATAATATAGCCGATGAGCTAGCTCGCAAAAGCTCAGAGCTGGACAGGTCTTTTGTGGACGTATCTATTAAGATTTCAATTGGGTCATATTTCCTGGCCATAAGGGAATGAACTTTATGGCCTAGTCTTAAACTAGCAGTTACTAAACATATTCTGGGCATGAGTCGTGAGAATCTAAGGGTCATTGTGGGTAAGATTACTGATCATTTCGCAATAGGGAATATGACTAGTAAGTGGGACATTGACACGTCAGACTTTTATAGGATGTGCGATGATGTGGAGGAGCTAGATACAGTAGAGCATATATTCTGTCATTGTGTAGAGCTTCAGCGTAGAAACCACATGCTACTCGAACTAGAGGAGGTTACGAGCAAAGCACTTAGTAACCTTATAGGGTTCGTAATGGGGGTAAAGTCGCTTAGGAGTACTCGTCTTATGTTCTACATTATTTTTTTATGCCTTATCTTGCTAAGGTCTCTATTTTTCTCTTGGCTTTTCTTTGATATTTATAAAGGGATCACAATGGACCGAATAGTCTCTGGGTGGAGGCGTGAAGAAACCGCCCGTTTGAACCTTCCAAAACTTTTCTATTGAATTTCAGAAAAACCGGTTCAAAAATGGCAAAGATATTAAAAAAAAAGATTTTTCAAACTGGGTTTTAATTTTCTAAAGAAAATTTGCAAATTTTTTCTGAATTTTTATGCTGAAGAAATGAACTTAATCGGACCATTAGTAACAGAGGTATCGGTGAAAACGAAATACAAATTGGTTCATAAACAAATGAGTTATTGACAAATCTTTTTTTATTTATTTAAAATATAGTTGTTGTTTTTCATGGGCACTGAATAACAACAACACAATAACCTAAGGCATATTTGGTTTTTCAACTTTTTGAAGCACCTATGCAAGCTGGAGACTTTGTTCTTTCACAAAAAAAAAATCGAAAACTTTTTAAGAATTTTTGTGTTAAAAAATGAAAAAAAAAATGGATTTAGTACTAAAAAAATACAAAATTATGCTTTTCAGTGTAATATATTCAAAATTATGCTCTTAAGTATAAAATATGCAAAAATATGCCCATTTAAAATGCTAAAATATGCTCTAAGATAAGGACTTTTTATGAAAATATGACAAAATATGCTACTAAGCAAAAATATTCATTAATATATCGAACACAAAATAATTAAAATTATTTAAAACTTGTAAATAAATAACAGTGATTTTGCATATTTTTAGTTACCCTGATTATTACACTTTCAAGGTTAAGCTTTATTATGTCAAAAATTTGTTGAAAAACGTTGTTGCTGGAAACTCATGAACAAAAAAATATGGTTGCTGCAACATAAACATAACCTATATTTATAATTTCTTTCATGTTTTATTATCATGATTATGTACATTGATATGTAAATAAATCTAAAACAAAAAATTCTACTCACCGCTTAATGTTTCGGGATGTCAATATTTAATAGCCGGATATATTATAGATACACATTGATTTTTTATGCTCTCACAGCGTTTCACATCAATTTATTCTGTTTGTTAAATAAAAGTTCAAGTTTAACACAATAACTGCCAGGTTTTTTTTTTATTTCTGTTTTTGTTTTCTAGACCAAATAGTGGCTAACTAAAAATAAATGAAAAAAAAAACATAATTATCATTTGGTTTTATATTTTTGCACTGTTTTAGTGTTTTTTTTTTACTTTACAAAAACCAAACCCTATAATTATGGCCGCTCCTTTGTGGAGTAAGATTTGCTAACAATAACAAAAAACAAAAAATAAAAATAAATAAAAAAATAAAATACAAATAAAAAGCAACAACATTGAGTTTTATTTTAATAGACACAGTGTTTTCTTTATTGAGCAAATATATTAGACTGCACCAAAATTTACCGACTTTAGAAATCTTAATGTAAAAAGATATTTTTTGAAATATTAGTGAAATCAGATAGCGTTAACCCGTGCCGCATCGGACCTGATGTATGTATAGTGCATTTATATGCGGAAAATTTGTCCTTTTTTATAGTTTTTAGACAAAATTTAATATTAAATAATATTAAATATAAATTTAGCTATTAAATACTTTGCATTGTAACATAATGTTAAAAAAGTATATTTTAGGCATAATTATCTAACAAGATACAAAAATAAAAACTCGGTTAAAAAAGTATTAAAGTTATTACAAAATCCCAAGACCAATAATGTGTTTTAGACCACTTGTGTAAGGAGTATACAAATAAATTTTTAATTTTTTGAGCAATTTTTAAATAAAAGGTTGATTTTAGCCAAATTTGAACATATTTTTGTTTCTACATGATAATTCAAAACCCTTCCAATACTTGGTTAAAAAATGTTGATTTTTTAAGACTGTTCCAAAACTCCAATTTCGAACTTTTAAAGATTTTGTTAAACAAATTTCAAAAAACTTTAAATAAAACTATTCAAGTTTATAGAAAACATTACAGGAAATAAAATTAAACAGGTATTAGGTCAATACCTTGTACGACTGAGCCCCATCTGCGAGTTGAATTTTGCGGATTTCGGCAAAAAAAAAAACATTTTTTCCAGTTTTTTAGTTACATAATCAATTTTTTATTTATTTATTTTTTTATTTTTATTATTATTTTTTAAACTAATATTCAGGCTAATTAGTACAGAATAAAATAAAACATTTCTCAAAAAAAAAAAAAAAAAGATTTTTTAGTTTTTAGGTCAAAGGTCAAAATTTGGAATATTTAAAAGTTTTAAGCAAAACATAACGAAAGCTTATTAACTTATATTTGGATTTCGATAATATTTTACGAAAATATAACTGAAAGATTTTTGTTGCTATTAGCAATAACAAATACAAATTTAACCCTCAACTGAGCTTGGGGTCAGCATTTTGTGAAGTAAATTTTATTTATTATGGACAACTAAAATTATAATTAGCTCACTCTGATAAGTAAATTCCTGTTAAACTATAAAAATTCCTCACAGAAAGCATTGCATCCAAATCCAGATAAATATATGTTTTCTTAATGTTTTTAAAAATTTTAAATATTTATAATTTCGACATTTGACCTTCTTATTTCGAAGGTAATCCTCATCCAATTTTCTTAAAGATTACAGAATATATTTTCTGAGATATGCTTTATCTTATTCTGAAATAATTTTGTTTAGTTAAAAAATTGACTTTATAACTAAAAAAAATTGCAAAAATACCTTTTTGCCGAAATCCGCAAAATTCAAATCGCAGGAGAGGCTTAGTCATACAAGGTGTTTACCTAATTCTTTTTTAATTTTATTTTCTGTAGTTTTCAGTAATTATGGTTTAAAATTAAATAAAAATAACATTTCATTTAAACATTTCTGAAAAAAATTTAAAATATGTTTGTACACTCCTTACACAAATGGTCTAAAACATATTAAGGGTCTGGGGAATTCGTAATAACTTTAAAATTTTTCAACCGATTTTTTCTTTTTATATCTTGTTTGTTAGATAATTATGTGTAAATTACGATTTTTTAATATTTGGTTACAAAGAAAAGTATTTAATAGCTAGATTTTTCAAAAAAATTTAAATAAGTCTTATTTTCCCCATACAAACGCAGTATATAAAATTCAGGTCCGATGAGGCACGGGTTAATGATATCCCATTTCATTAATGTTTCACAGAATTTATTTTTACAATCCAATGATCAATTCTAGGGGGAATTGCGGTCAAAATTGAAAAGTCGATAAATTTTGGTGCAGTCTAAAGTACATACATACATACATATTGTGCAGTTTTTTTTAAATATATTAAAAAAAATGTACAAATATATATATATATATATATATATATATATATATATGTATAATATTTATATATTTTTATACCTAATTAACAATGAAAAATTTAAACAGTGAGGGAAATATGAATAGAGGCTGTTTGATTTAGTAAATTGTAAAATAAAGTATTTTTGATAAATAACAAGTGAGAATGTTATGTTCGGCTTGGCCCAATCTATATATCCACCAAATTCAACTTTTTAAAATTTTATCTTAAATGGGAAGTGCGTGCTAAAGAGAGCGGGCCACGCCTATTTATGGTTTCCGAGTTTACATTGGTCCTTAAACTATTTTTGAAAAATTTCGTTGATGGAAACCTGCTTTTCTAGCATTTGTTCCATGACTTTTTTATTTATGAACTGATTTTGCTTATATAAAATACAAATATTTGAGCCAAAATTTATGTCCTCAGAATGTCAGCCCCGACCCCTATCCTGCTTTCAATATGCAAACGTACGGACATCATTAGATCGTCTTAAATTTTCACAAGAACCCAAATTATATATACTTTATGGGGTCTTAGATGATTATTTCGACATTCTACACACGGAATGATAAACCCTATATACCCCCATAATTTTTTGATGGTGGGTATAAAAATGCGATGAAACCAATATAGAAATTATTTTTGCATTTTGTATTTTATAACACAAATCTATTACAGTTATTACTAAATAAGTGAATTTTAATTAATCACTTTTCTAAAGTGTTTTAAAGGTATGTTAGCTTTTAAATAAATAGACAGACAGATAGAGATAGACTGACAAGCAGATAAATAAACTGAATGATACACATTAATATGCTTAAAATAGGAAATACGAGGGTAACTATTTCTACTCTCTTGGTATACCAAAGTGTTCCATTTAATAGGAAACATTAAAATCAAAATATTTTATCTTATTTTTATTAATACATTTTCCACTTGCTTTTTCTTACCTTATAAATAGTTACCCACATAACATAACAATTTATTCCATAATTATCAATTAATTATTACTATAACTGTATATGTAACGAGTACATATAAAAATATATGTATAAACTAGAATTACAGTTGAATATACTTATAAATACTTACACTTATACGTGCACTAAATAGTTATTCCAAACTATTTCATTGACTCTCTTAACACAATTTGATTAAAGTAGCAGATTTGAAGTTTAATGTTGCTAGTGAAATTATAAGATTTTTTGTTGTTGTAACACACATTTCTTTAACTTGAACTAAAAATCTAACAGATATTTTCTCCCAATAAAAATGCAAAAATAAAACAAATCACAAATAGTAAGAAGAAAAAATCGAAATTAATTACATGTTGTCAAGTTTTAATATGTTAAAATTTGCTAACTTATGTGAACAGATGAAGTTGCTTACGAAGTATTTGGCGAATTTAAGTTGTAACTCTCATAGATACCCAAATAGATATGAGGATACTTATATATAGTTATCGTTATCAATTTATGAATAGTTTCTAATATGTGTAGTGTTGGAGTTTAAAGTATTTAAAATACTTAAATTCTTTTTTTTTTATTATTGTTGTTGTCATGGGGTATTTTTGTTTTGCACAAAAAAAAAACAAAAAACAGGAAAATAAAGTGAAAGTTTAGAAAATTTGTGGCAAAATTATTATGAATGTGATGAAAATCATTGATTCAGTAGTAGTGTGTCATTTACTTATAAATTTTTTAACTTTAGCCAAGAGAAATTTTTCTTAGCTGCACTTGAACAACTTAATTAAAAAATTATTTTTTTTTTATTATTTATTATAATTTATGTGGACTTTTATTATTTTTAAAACATCAAATGGTAGCATTTGTTTCAAAATCACTTTTATTAACATAAATTTACTGAATAAGTTAATTATGTAGAATAATTTATTTATCACAGTACATTGATATTTTTTTTATGTTCACTAATAAACTAATGTCATTTAATAAATGGCAATTAATAATTAGTAAACAATTTATGAGAGAAATATTGTTGCTGGTAAAAAGTTAATAATATGGATTTATCTGTAGTAGATAAAATAGTTTGCAGGTAAATTTATTACTGAATAAATTAAGTTGTTAATGTGGTTAATTTAGTGAGATTGTAAGTTATTACAATTATATATGGAAAAAAAATAGTTAAAACGTTTTGCAACAAGTTGTCAAATTTGAAAATTGCTTCATTTTATTTATTTGCATTATATATTTATTTGAACTTGTTTAAAACAATTTAAGATTTAAGTTATAGATTTATTATACCCTACACCACCATAAGTCGTTGGAATATTATGCTTTTGTGCTGATTTTTGTAACGCATGGAAAATTTTATCCAACAACCACCTTAAAGTATATCAATCGACTCAGTATCACTTTTTAAATCGATCTAACGATGAACTTCCGTCCGTCTGACTGGCCGGACGGTTGGGTGTCCATGTAAATCTTGTGCGCAAAGTACGGGTAGCAATTCTAAAGATAATTTAATAAAATTTGGCACGTGCAACTTTCATACTGCAAGGACAAAGCCTTTTGTAATTGGTGGTAATCGGTCCATTATTTCACCTAGCCCCCATAGAAATATCCCCCCGGAATAAAGTTTAAACAAACAAAAATATCTTAAAAATAAGAATATTTTAATGAAATTCAGTGAAAAGAAGTTATGTATAAGTATCCATCTTTGTGCCAAATTTTATGAAGGTCGGTCCATAATTGACCATAGCTCCCATATAAACCCCTCTTCCGAAAATCACTTTATAGTGCATAAATTCCATACGAATGTTAGTATCAAGTTAATATTCGACACAAATAATTTTTATGTAAGTAGAAACAACATTACCAAATTTTATGAGAATCATTCCATAATTTACCATAGTTCCCATATAAACTCACTTCCAGGAATCGCCCTTAAGTGCATAAAATCATTTAGATGTTAGTATCAAGGCATTATTCCGTATTTATATGTTTTATTTTACATTTAGTAAAATTGGTCACAAGTGTAATATAAGTCCCCTTCCCGAATTTTTATGCTTGTTCTCAATGGTGTAAGGTATCAAGTAGTCGATTTTAACCGTCTTAACCGATCCTTCTTTTTCGTTTTATATGATTTTTATTGAAAATGAAAAAAATAAAGTATTCTTTGAAAATGCCGAAAACAATTTTTATACTATTTTCTTAGTAACACACATACATTCTAAATTATCCTTTATTCTTATTGGATACATTTCAAAGAAATCACAGGCTATTTTTTCAAATAGGTTGAAGCCAATAACTAATTAAATATTTCCTTTTTAAACTAAATCTCAAAATTCATCTTAGTTTCTTATCCAAAGGATCCTTTCTTCTAGATGAGTAGGTGAGAATGTCAGTAAAATTTTGAAAGTTGCAAACAGGCCAACCAAAAATTTGTTCTAAAACATGTGTTTTATGCGCATGTAATTGGTTATAATCGTGTGTTTTATGCGCAAAAATAAAATCGGAAAATATGCCCTTAAAATTTAAAATTATGTTCTTAAAATATTATTTTTCAGGTTACATTTTAAATTATTTTCTGTTTATGTTAAAAAAAACTTGATTTTTATTAGCAATTGATAAAAAAAAGAATATTTCCTTTTTGCACTTAAAAACATTCTCAAGTCGAATACATTTTATCAGGGAATTACAACATTTCTACCAATTTATAAGATGAAAATTATTAGAGAATCGTATTTGAAAAACTCTTGTGACAGTAAAAAGAAAATTTCACTAATAGTAAAATATGTAAGATTCTATTGGGTGAAAAATTAGTCTCTTAACTGCAAAATGTACAGAATTATGCTCTTTGGCGTAATGTATGCAAAATTATGCTCTTAAGTAAAAATATGCAAAATATGCCATTAAAGTTGCTAAAAAATATGCTCTAAAGTAATGATTTTCTCTAAAGATATGAAAAATATGCTGCTAAGTCCAAAATTCCTAAATATATGCTATAAAATATGCAAAAATATTCTGGAATAAATCGATGCCGAATTTCTTAAAATTGTGTGAAACGGATAAAAACTTGGTTTATTTTAAGCCCAGGAAAAAATATAATTTTGCATGTTTTTGGTTGCGCTGATTATCAAAATTCAACCATTAAATGCAAGAAGATTAGTAACTGAAAAAAAGTTTATTGATAAGAGAAAAAAGACTTGCGATTTTTCTTCCTTCAATTAGCTTTCTACAGTAGTACCAAATGTTAAAATTAACTTCCGAACTAGTAAAGGTTTTACCTTCAGTACCAATATGCCAATTCGGTTAAATACAGACCGTATATATTCCCTGATAAATCAAAGGCCAATGTCAGTCATATACAGGTTTCTATTATACTTAGATCGAAGTTCTATTTTTTTTATATACAAACAAAATAGCTTCCAAAGTTCTACTTTTGAAATGATAAAAATGTTACTACACGTAAATTAAAAGTATTTCCCAATTATTTTTTGGATTACTTCTGCATTAAGAGTATTTGGCTTTATGTGTAATTGAACTCGAGCTGAACTAGAATGGAACTAGAACTGAATTAGAAATGAACTAGAACTAAACTATAAGTAAACTAGTATTGAATTAAACTGAATTGAAGTGAACTAGATATAGAACAGAATAAAAACTTAACTAGAATTGAACTAAAACTGAACTAGAACTGAACTAGAACTAAACTAGAACTGAACTATCTTTTTTATGATCTATTTTACCATTTTAAATTCAGACCGACTCACAGTGACAGTTCATTGTGCGACAGGAGCTGCAAGCAATCATTTATCGGCAATTTGTTTCTTCTGGATTTTAGACGATCGGTGTAGTTTCTAAACAACTGAGTCTGACTTCTACAACAAATTACTCCATAAATTTCAATGCATTTGAAATTTTAACTTATGTTCTCCAATTCATGCACAAAAAGCATTCTTCAATTTATTTTTTTTTTTTTTTTTAGCCATAGGCCTTAAATATAACAAATTTAGAACTGTTGAAATACCATTATTAATTAAAACCACTTTCTGCTTATTTGTAGGATTTTAATTAATGTTTGCTATTTTTTAAAACATTCTCTAAAAAGTTTTTCGATAAAAATAAAGCAAAAACCATTACAAAGTCTTAAGAAACAAAAAAAATTTGTTGCACTCACTCATTCTACAGAAAAGAAAACAAATATACTGAAAGACTTAAGACACAAACTTATTTGTAATTGTATCAATTAAAAGACTTAAAAAACAAACTTGTTTCTTTTTATCGATTCTTTTTTCCTTAGATTTCTTAAAAAAAAATCAATAAAAACAGCTACAACAAACATTAACGAAAAGAGAAAAAACCATTAATACAATTGTCATCTTAACTATTTTTATTTGTAAACGACAAAATACTTGTATTATGCAACTCACTATAACGTGATTAGATAATATAAATTGTATTTCTTTATATGTTGCGAATTTATTTTTAAATTTTTTATTACTATTATTTTTTGCTAAAACTGCTTCTTCTTTATAAAAACAGTGCACTTACAGTATGTGTGTGTGTGTGTGTTTGTGTAAAAAGTAATAAAAAATTAAACAACTATGTAACTTGGTCTCAATTAAAACGGGACTTACCACAACTTATTAAGAACTGGTGAATGTTTTGAGTGTGACTTTGCAAGTTAACCACAATAAAAAAATAATAAAGAAGATACAAAATTTATAATTCAGGTAAATATTTTTATAACTTTTTAATTTATTATGAATGTACTTAACATAAGAACATTAACATTTAACCACAAAAAAAGATGTTTGTAAAATCTTTTATAAATTAAAAATATATTATTTTTACAGAAATAATTGCTAATGAGAATGTTGGTGTGAATTATGAGAATTCTAAAGTTCCCTACGTAATTGCATAATACTATTTTAATAGAGAACTAGAACTATACCCCTTATAGACTTACCCCTTATAGACCCACTATTTTAGAAGTCCACATTATTAGGTTTATTCCATATTATCTCACTCATTTTATTATCTTCTTAGTATTCCTATAACGCATTGATCATTATGTAGGGCATTAAAGTTTATTTTAAATTTTATAGTTATTATATAAATGTTTATTTTTTCTGTTGCAAACAAATCAATTTTAATGCAACAAACTATAAGATTCATACGTTTAGGTATTCATATTCTATTCAGTTAAGATTTCATATATTGTTTACAATTTTTAACTTGGACACATGGTCTCGAAACCAGTTGTATAGAAAAGCTAAAAACAAATAAACAAAATTAAAAAAAACTGCAACCAGCCGACTGTATTTGAATAATAACAAACGTCAAAATAAAAATCGTACGTACAGCAGACAGACCACAATATGATCACAACATATTCTCATACACACGCCAAAACAAAAAAAAATCTTCTACAATCACACATATGACTCTTTTTTAACGTTTAGTCACTATTTCAACTCACACATACATATATATAACTAAAGTCTGACTTCAAAAAGCAAAAATGTAAAAAGCTCTACTATGTACGGATATGCAAGAGCGTGGGAAAATAAATGTGAATTATATACACTTTAATATAAAATGTTGGCAATGAATGTAATGTTGTTGATGTTTTTGTGTTTCTTTTTTATTATTGTTATCCCTTTGCTTGCCAATGAAAATATTCAAAGAAGCAGAAGATATTGTAATGGCTTTGAAGTAGTAAAAATATGAAATATAAAATCTTATTGTAATTTGTTAATCTTTGGCATAGAGTGTTCGTCCAAAAAAATAAACAAATCTGTATATAGTAACAATTTTCAAGTAACTTAAGACTAATGTTCTGAACTTCAATATGAACTAAAACATTTTATAGCTGATGGCAATGAATATGAATAAAAAACGCAATTATTAAAGCCCAGCATAGCAATCAACAAAAACAATAATGGCAGCAACAATAATCATGCCAGTGGAGTAAACAAAACATTATCGAGTAGATGTTTATAGAGGGGAAAGCATGCCGTTGTTTAGATCCAGAAAAAAGCTGGTCCAATAAGAAATGCATTAAAAAACAATGATTTATATATTAAAATGAAGTTAGTAGAACCAAACTCGAGGTAAAATAGAGTTGAACTAGAACTGAACTAGACCTTAACTATAGCTGAGCTAGAACAAGAACACAGTAAACTAGAACTGAACTAAAAACAAAATAAAATTGAACTAGAACTAAACTAGAACTAGCCCTGAACTAGGAACATTATCGAGTAGATGTTTAAAGAGGGGAAAGCATGCCATAGTTTAGATCCAGAAAAAAGATGGTTACTTCATTTAAATGTTTCCAACAAGAAATGCGTTAAAAAGCAATGATTTATATATTAAAATGAATTTGACAGAACTAAACTAGAGATGAATTAGAGTTGAACTACAACTGAACTAAAATTGAACTACAACTGAACTAGACCTGAACTAGAACTGAACTAGAATTTAAATTTATCAATTTAAAAGTTGCAACTTAGCGATGGTTAAATTACCACGTGTTTTTCTTAAGGTTGAATGCAATTGTTATTATTGGTTAAATAACAGAGCTTTAAGAGAATTTTAAAATTTTAGAAAATTTTTCACACTTTTTTAAAGAAAGTTTTTGATAAATGTGCTTTTCATATAAGATTTTCGATAAATTTGTTTACAGAAAATTCTTGCTAAATTTTTAATTTAAAGATTAAAGAATGTCAATAAATTTCTTATTTACTCGATAAATTTTCTTTTTTTTTTTGTCACATTTTTGATAAATTGTTTTTTATTGAAAATAATAGATAAGAATCCCATTTAAAACAAATTTACGATAAGTTTCAGTTTTATTGAAAATTTTTGGTAAATTTCTGTATTACAGAAATTCGATAAATTTTCTTATTTTAGAATATGTTCGAAAAATTTTTTTATAGAAAATGCTCGATAAATTTTCTTTTTATAAAAAATGATAGCTAAATTTTTTATGGAAAAATTTCGATAAATTTTCTTTTGAAAGATAATTTTTGGTAAATTTTCTTTTTATACAAAATTTTCGATAAATTTTTTTTATAAAAAATGCTCGATAAATTTTCCATAAATTTGATTTTCGTAGATAATTTTTTTTTTAATTTTTTTTATACAAAATTTTCGATAAATTTTTTTATAGAAAAATTTCCATGAATTTTCTTTTTATAGAAAAATTTCGATCAATTTTCTTTTTATAGAAAATTTTCGTTCAATTTTCTTTTGATAGATAATTTTTGATAAATTTTCTTTTTATTTAAAATTTTCGATAATTTTTTTTTATAGTAAAAATTTCGATCAATTTACTTTTTATGAAAAAAATACATAGAAAAATTTCGAGAAATTTTCTTTTTATATAGAAATTTTGATCAATTTACTTTTTATGGAAAATTTTTATTCAATTTTCGTTCAATTTTCTTCACATAGAAAAATTTCGAGCAATTTTCTTTATATAGAAAAATTTCGATAAATTTTCTTTTTATACAAAAATGTTCGATAAGTTTTCTTTTTGTAAAATATTTTTGATCAATTTTCTATTTATAAAAATTTTTTAATAAATTTTACTTTTATTGAAAATTTTCGATAAATTTTCTTTTTTTAAAAAATTTTCGATCAATTTTTTCCAATAGAAAATTGTCGATAAATTTGGATTTTATAGATAAATTTTGATTTTTATAGAAAATTTTTATAGAATATTTTCAATCAATTTTCTATTTACAGAAAGTTTTTAATAAATTATCGCTTTCAAATATTTTCGGTAATTTTACTTTTGTAAAAAATGTGCAATAAATTTTAATTTTAATGAAATCTATACAAACAAGAACTGAACTAAAACTAAAATAGAACTGAACTAGAACTGAACTAAAACTCAACTAGAACTGAACCAGAACTGAACTAGAACTGGAACTGAACTGGAACTAAACTAGAACTGCACTAGAACTAGAACTTAACTAGAACTGAAGTAGAACTAAACTAGAACTGAACCCGAGCTTGAATTAAATTTGAAGTGAACCAGAATTTAACCAGAACTTAACTAAAATTGAAGCAGAACTGAAGTGGAACTAGAACAGAACTAAAACTAAACTGGAACTAAACAAGAACTAAAGTAGAATTAAACTAGAAACTAGAACTAGACTGGAACTTAACTAAAATTAAACTAAAACTAAACTAGATATGGCATCTAATTGAACTAGAACTGAACTACATACACAATAAGCCTAAAGATTCATCATAAAATTTTTATTTTTTTTGGTGTTATAATAAATTAAATTTTAGTTTAAATTTCTTTTTAAATAACGTGAATGTCTGGCTGATTTTCTTAATTATATTTAGATAACAAAAGTTTTTTTTAACGAACGATAATCATACTTTTAAGTTACCTTTAATTGTATTGACGCAAATTGACACTTACCTATAAAGAAAAGAAAAGTAATTATTAAAAATATATACATACATTTTAGAAAATTTTATAAATTATAAAAAAATTCAAAATAACCAAATGATTGTATGAAAATATAAAAATAATCTAAAAATCTACAATACAACTTGGAAATCCTTCCCCCATTAGTCATATGACCGAATACATTGTTTTTTTTTTTTTTTTTTTTTTTTTTTTTTTTGCTTTTTAGATATAAAAAATGTATTCACATTTTGTTTTTTCTTCTTAATGTTTGTTTATAATTTTTCATCATAAAATAGAATTTAATACTAACTAATACTACTAAAAAAAAACAAGTCAACATTATTTAAAATCCGTGCAAATATTTAGCTTTAAGCCATAAAGAAAGTTTGAAAATATTAAAGAATTGACCTCTTCATTCCCAAATAGCTAAATAAATATGTAAAGATAAATGTGTTTCAAAATAATTAATAAAGTTCACAACGTATTTTTTTTTTCTTGAGACCAACGGATACATAAATTTCTATGGAAATGAATCATAATTTTATTTCCTTTTAGCAAGTTGCAATTATTTATGTGTTTTCTAAAATTTTGAATTTTTATAAACATTATTCATTTACTTAATTTTTTTTTATTGTACTTAATATTTGTTTATAAATATCCGTTTGTCTGTTCGTTTTTCTTGTTATCTGTTAAATCGTTTTTGAGTGTAAATATTTGTTAATCTTAAATTTTATTTGTTTTAATATAATTTTGTAAATGAGTATTTATTTGTCTCTATAATTATTTTTTTTTTTTTTTTTTTGTTCTTTAATTCTCGAAGTCTGGGTTCTTTTCTCAATCTTGTTTTTAAATAACAATTTTTTTTACTTTTTAAGATAAAAAAAGAACAAATATCTGTTTGTTAACGTGGCTATTTACTTATTTATTTGCTTTTGTTTTTGTTTATTGACCGTTGGCCATTTTCGTTGTTTCTCGTTTTGTTCTTGAAAATTCATTCATTCATACAAAATATGCAAATACATAAAAATCTATAAAAAAAAAAGAATAAATCATTGATTTGGAGATTTTTTAAAGTATTTTTGAATCAGTTTTAAAAACTGGTTTATTTCAATAAGTCTTAAGAGCAAATAAGTAGTTGTTAAATATTCAATTTGCTTTGAAAATTTTATTGTTTTTCTATAGAGAAAATTAAAGAAATTATTTACTTATTTGAAAATATTTTATTTGATAAAACAATAAAGTATTAATTACAAGAAATTATGTCTGCAGTCATGCATAAATAATTTAGGATTTTATACATACGTTTAAACAAATATTACATTAAAGAAAGAAAAGTTTTTGTGAAATTTGCGTGTATGACACTAATGAAATTATAAAATTTTTAAGAATTAAACCTCAATTTGAAACGTGACACAGCGTCATATTGGGCTCTTTTAGAACGACCTAAATAAAATTTTGGAAATATTGGACTGAAACTTTATATTCTGATGGTAGATAACAGTATTTACAGGAGCCGAAAAAGGGACCTACATTCAAATTTCAAAAGGTCCAAAAAGGCTAAATATTCTAAAAAATAAGGCCAGAAAAAATTCAAAATTTTTTCTTTAATTTAAAAACTTTGTTTTTCTCGTTCTCATCAGTTTTTTAATTTTTTTAAGGATATTTTAATAAATTTAGAAATAAAATATAGAACAGCTGCTAGTAAAATGACCAAAATGAAAAATTGCCATACAAATTTGGGTTATATTTCATATATAACCCAAGCATTTTTAAGTTTTTGGGTGATTTTTCACTTTTATAAGAATTTGCTTAAATTATGTTTATAAATAGTTTCTATGGTTAATTAAGCAAATAAAAACTAATTATAATAATAGATTTAGAAATTCTATCAAATTAGTTATTAGTTTTTTAGTATATTAGTTGTTCTTGATTTGGATAATGAAGCACCGCAGTCGAAAATTTTTATTAAATATAAAAGATATAGATTGTTTGTGCAAATAAATACACAAAAATGCTTAAATGAATGATTCTGTAAAAATAAAATTGGTAGTAGATAATAAGAAATAAGTTTCTTCGTTTTTGAAATAGTAACATTTTAGCATTTTTAAGGCAATTTTAAGAATCACAAAAGACTAGAAAAAAGGCTAGAAGCAAAAGCGAAAATTTTGAGGCTAAATGCAAAAAGAAAAGGCTAGATTTAGTCTTAAAAAAGCTAAGCTGGCAACACTGGTAGACAATGGAGTAAACATTCCCATTAAAAATGAGCGATTAGAATCTCTGCCACTGCCATACTGAAGAAAATTATTATTTATTTATTATATTTTTCTATATAAATTTTGAACATATTTTTATAAATTTTATTATAATAAAGAATAATTGAAAGGTAGGTATGACAGGATCTAATCACATTAACATTTTGAAATAATTCATAACAAATTGCTAAGGTAACGCACATTTTTTTATTTTTTTATTCTTTTTTTTTGCCCACTAGTCTATTTTTACCAGATTGTAGGTATGCATGAGTGTTTTCATTTAATTGTGAATAAAATCAAGATTTGTGCACCAATTTTGATGATGTATGACTTATTTTATTCATAGTACTACCAGCTTCAAGCTAAAGTTAAAAAAACATTTTTGGCGCTTTCACTTTTTAAAAGAACTTAAAAAATCTTTAATTTTGTAAGAAAAAAATCGTACAATAATGCTAAATAACTCTGAAAATATTGAGCATATAAAAAAATTTTGTTTAGATGGTTTGAAGGTATTTTTATTCCGGATCGAAATATTAAACACGCCCATTAAATAAAATCCGGACCTGATAGAAAAAAAAACTAAAAGCAGATTCGTGGTTAGCACAGAAAAAAAAATCATCCAATACGAAACCTAAAGTATACCAATCGACTCAGAATCACTTTTTGAGTCGATTTTGCGATGTCCGTCCGTCCGTCTGACTGGCTGGATGGCTGTCCAAGTAAATATTTTGCACAAAGTACAGGTAGTAATTTTGAAGATAATTGAATGAAATTTGGCACGCAGGACTTTCATGCCACAATGACGAAGCCTATTAAAATTGGTGATGATCGGTTTATTATTTCACCTAGCCCCCATACAAATGTCCTCTCGGAATAGCACATCAAAATCCACATAGCCCAACTATTTTTCTTTAGGGTAGGATTTTTTTTTTTGCGTTCGTACTCAAATTTACAAAAAGTAATCCTGTAGACTTAATTTCCATTTTTTTCATTTTAACAAAAGTCTTCTATAAATGTTAAAATATTAAAATCTTTTATACATCATTTTAAAAAACATATAATTTCATTAAAAATTATATACAACACAATCATTTTTGATTGAGCAGATTCTAGCATATTATTTTTGCGAATTTAGCATAAGATTTTAAAAATTTTCTGCCAAAAGTGCAAGTAATTCTAGTTTTACTCCATTTTAAATTTAAAAATTTTGAGCTCTCTGAAATTTTCTCTGAAGCAAGTAAGGCCGATAAGGCTTCTTACCAAAAACAAATAAAAGAAGATGGACTTTCTTAGATACACGACAATGAAGAATATTATATAAATAAAAGTTATGTTAATAAAAATAATTTCAAAATAACATAAAAAAAATAAAAAAATGCCATATAACATCTTAAAATACAAGCTTTGACAAATCTACTGCAAAAGAAACTATTTTGATATCTTTTATATAACAAAAGTTATGGACATTTAAATAAATATGTTGGTCACTTTCAAAGCTATAGAGTTGCCACAGTTTTCAAAATAAAAATAAGAAAAATTTATTTTATATGCATCTGTATCCTCCACTACACATGCACCAAATTTTATCTAAATCGGTAACCAAGCGTAGAAATTTTTTAAGGTTAAAATGGAATTACTCACTACCAACTATACCATTTGTAATTTCCTTAAAGAATATTTTACAAATGCTGTTAATGTTTTTTCAACCTAACAGGTATAACAAAATAACAAATTGAAATAAAATTTTATGCACAAAAAAAATTTTTCAATTAATACAGTAGTTTCATTTTACATATAAATTTAATAAATATATTCAAGTAAATATCAAATAAAAATAAAATTTAAGAAAAATTTTATTTCTTACTTAAAATTTTAATTCATTCAATCATCTATTTGATTGATTTAAACAATTTTTTTATTGGAAAAATTTTTTTGTTTTTCATTTTTTACAGTTTTTAGTAATTGATATAATAATTTTGGTGAGTGATGCAAATTTCAACAAGTTTTTGATTAAATGAATTATTTGCTAATATATTTGGTGATTGATATATTGTTAATATAATTTGTTGAAAAGTAATTATTATACAACTCCTACTATGTTTTTATGTATTTACCATTTAAATTCTTGAACTTGTTATTCACCCAACAAAAGACTTAAGACACATGCATACATACATACATACATACATACATACATACATACAAACATACGTACTTATTAGTGCTTGAAATATAATAACATATGTTTACAAACTTTCCAATTGATTTGAATTTTGTGATCTAAATCGTAAAAAAAAAAATAATAAAATATAAAACTTGGAAACAGAATATAATTTTATGACAATTATGGAAGATTTCTAACCGCTTGGACTCTACTAAAAACTGATACCGAGTAATGGATATTATGAAGAATTTTGTGAGGTATCAAAAAATACTGTGAGTATAGAATTATTCCGGAAGTAAAGCTTTAAAGAGTTGATAGGATTCGTTAAATAAAATAATAAGACTATTTCGGTGTTATGGTATTTAACTGTTCCCGTCAAGGCTCATGTTTACATGCTAGATATATATTAATCTTCCTTTTTAAATAATATGTATATGTAAAGGGTAAATTTATCGCGATTACTTTCAGGATTTCTTTAAATAGGCGCCATATGTTATTGATTGTTTTTGCATTTTCATGTCGTTTGTGAGGTTGTTCTCATACTTAGTGATATTTCATATTCAATTTGTTAGAGCGTCCCATTGAGTTGACTACTTCTAATATGAGTTTTCGATGGAATTAATTAACTTTAAGTATGTGCCAAATATATGTATAATATCCCGCCATAGATATATACATAATTACATACGTTACGCTCGTTATATACAATAAATTATATATGTAGATCTTCATATCTCGCCCTTACCGGAAAAACATCTTAAGTGACAATATTTTCGTTATATGGAAACATTTATAACAACTGTAAAAAAATAGAATTTAAGTAAAAACAATTTTATCTCAAATGGTACAAACAATCAAAAAAATACATCTCCTACAAAGTTTATGTTCTGAACACAAGTTATTTTCGTGGTTAGAGCCCGATATGTTCGTATTTATACCCCACACCACCATAGGTGGTGCCAAATTTCGTGAAGATCGGTCCATAATTGACCATAGCTCCCATATAAAACCTTCTTCCGAAAATCACTTCAACGTGCATAAATCACATACACATGTTAGTCTCAGATTTATATTCGCCACAAATAAGTTTTAAATAAGTGGAAATTATAGTGATAAATTTTATGAGGATCGCTCAATAATTTACCATAGCTCACATATAAGCCCACATTCGGGAATCACCCTAAAGTGCATAAATTCTTATAAATGTTAGTACGAGTAGTAACGTAATATTCTGTATTCGTATATTTTATTTTACACTTAGTAGATGAATCGGTCCACAATTGTCCACATTTCTAATAAAAGACCCCTCCACGAATTTTAATGGATATGCACAATGGTGTGGGGTATCATATGATCGGGCTTTATCGACTATATCTTTCTTACTTGCTTTTACTTACATTATTATTATAAAACAGATTTTATTTAAATATTTATAATAAAATAAAAATATATAATTTGGATGAAATTCGTTTATTTTTATTAATGGAAGAATTCTTGTGCAATAGTAAAGATTTAATTAATTTAAGAATCGAATTAATGAACATTTTAATTGATTTTAGACTAAATTTCGATAACAATACTTATTGAATCGACAAAAAAATAATAGTTGAAATATAAACGAAAAACAGTTATTTCAGTTAATTGATAATATAATTTTGGTGATTAGAGCAAAATCTATTAAGAATTTAATTAATGTAAAGATTTTCGTAATTGAAGTCAACTTTTATTTTTTTCTTTTGTACTAAATAAATATCATATATGGGCTATGTTTTTAGAGAAACCTGTCATTCGATTTGTGAACAATTTTTTTTTTAATACAAATTATTGAAATTAATTAACTAAAGTTTACAAAATTATCCAATAACAATGAGACAAAATATATGCACAATGTAAATACAAAATTTAATAAGCAAATAAGTATCTAATAATAACTTATTTTCTTAATGATTATCATGAAAAATTATTAATTGATTTCTATTTTTAAATTTCCATGGACATTGACAAATGTGGCGTCAATTTAAGCTTCTTAAAGAACAATTATTATTAAACAAGTAAATGTCTTTAAACAAAAGAAAAATTCAACATTAAAAACCCACAACATAAAGAACAAACAATGTCTCATAGAGATCCATAATACTAGAAAATGACATAAAAGATGTCTATTATCTTTATTTTTTTAGCTTATGTTTTCTGCATTAAAATTATACAAAAAAAAAAAAAAAGAAACGATACAAATATATGAAAATTGTATGTATAAAATATAAAAACAAAAAAAGTGCATTTCAAAGTAAAACATTTGGTTGATTGAAAGCAACGTGCAACTGGTTTTAGGCAGCTGTTATTTATTAAGGTTTTTTGTAAACATTTTCGTTTTTTTTTTTACTTTTATTGATTTTTTACAAAAAGTGTTATTTTTCTGAATGAATGAGTGGTCCAAAAAAATGCTTTGGTATCTAAGCTGAAAGTTATGCATGGTGATAGTAGTTGTTGTGGTTGTTGTTGTTGGAGTTGCTGTGGCACAAGTATTCCATGCCACTTTTAACCTTAAAATCAGCTGACACAAAAACATCAAAATGAAACTGGTTTTGTTTTTCTCGTTGTAAAAAAATTCAATTGAAGAAACAAAGAATTGTACACAAAAAAATATAACTAAAAGGCTATATGGGTTGATACATTAGGAAACCTTGGTTATACCCTACTACCATGAAAAGTGAATTTATGACTAATTTACCAAAACATTAGTTGTAAACTTAAATTGAAAATAAGTTTTTTATTGCTAATATATATAATTTATTTAAAAGCAATTGTTAAACACCTCCTACTATTTATGTACATATTTGCCATTTAAGTGCTTGAAGTTGTTACCCACCAAACAAAAGACTTAAGACACATACATAACATTGCTTACACTAAACTATTAAGAAAAAAAGTGTAGAAAGTTTTGTAACTAAACTAAAGTTTAATGTTTATTTTGTTTTGAAAGACAAAAGGTTGATTTTTTTTCAACACCTGTACTTTTGCTTGTCTAATATTGTACCAAATAAAATTTTAAATGAAGAATTATGACCTCTAAAAAAGGTTACACATTTTTGCACGAATTTTCAATTAATATAAAATATAAAATGATGTTTATTTATTTATTTAAAATGTTTGTTAAAATCATGTCTCTTTTTTATTTCTTGATATTACAGTGTTACAAGAAAATATAAAAATTACCAACAATTTACAAACCTGGTGTATTTAGAGAGTACAAGACAACAAAATTTATTACTTTTTATTATTACGCGAAAAACAAACTCTTTAATTGTCTAGTTTTATAAAAAAATTATATTTCAGTTCGCAGCTTCTATAAATCTGTATATATTTTATGAATTTTACCACTTTGTTTGGTCGATTTTATGATTAAGGTGTGCGTTCAAATAAAACATAGCAAGTTTTTTTTAATAAAAGTTGAAAGGAATAAGTTAGGATTAAAACTACTTGCATACTAAATTATTTTTATTTATTTAGGTATATTTCTGGAAAAAAATTAAATTACTTTTACAAAATTTTTCGTGGTATCTCTATAAGGACCGTTATTATAAACTATCTATAAGGTATACGATAGTAAAAATAAGATAAACTAAAGTGAGCAATAAAATAAGCTTTAACTATTTTTGGTTATTACAAATTTGTTTTAAATTAAATTTTATAATTTTGATATAACGTTAAGTCAAAATAATATGCTTGTTAGAATAACTTTATAACGATAATGAGACTAAGGTAAAACTAAATATAGCAATCTAAATTGTTTTTGGATAAATTTGAATTTTAAATTTCTTGTTCTGTTTTAACCTACGAAATACTTTATAGCACAGATATCTGATATGTTTTTATTTTAAAAACAAACCTATGGCCTGTCTAAGACTTAAAACATTATATTTTAACATCATTCCTACCTTTCAGCCATATACCGAATTCGAAGCCTCAATACCTATGATGAATTCTGCCATTTCGGTTTTTCTAAAACAATAAAAATGATTGTAAAAGATATCCCATCAAGCATCTTTCAATTTATGTCTCGGTGCACAGTGGGAAATTTGTGTAATTTTCTGATCATAAGTCTGTAGCTTTTAACTGTTCTAATAAATTTCTCAATATGACTGGTATCAGTTTGCAGATTGATCTTTAATCTTTCTCTGAAATTGATGTTTAACATTTACTAAGAACTGCTCGCGAAAAAATTATTGCATACAGTTATTTAAGAATCAAATTAATGAACATTTTAATTGATTTTAAACTAAATTTCGATAACAATTCTTATTGAAACGACAAAAAAATAATAAATGAAGAACAGTTATTTCAGTTAATTGATAATATAATTTCTGAAATTTTGTTTCCCCGTGCATACAAATGACTTACCAGACCAAAAATTTGTTAGACAATTTTGATTTTTTTTACAACATTTTCCATAACATGTTGTAAAAAGTTCAATAGTACGTGCATTATATTGCCCTTTAGAGGCATTCTTATTTTTGAAGAAAACTAATCTCAATAATTTTTGTCCTCTCATTTGCCTCCACATTTTTTATAAAGTTCCTATTAGGAACTTTTCTACTTTAAGGGGGTTCAGGCTAATTTTGATATAGAAATTTTTGCTTAAATTACATATTATTTTATCTGCAATCTCACTTTCTGTAAATCAACGTTTTCTTCGGTTATCAGAATTATTTTCAGTGATCGTGAACTCTTTGCACTCTTTTATGACTCAAGAAACTGTATTTCTCAACTCAACTGCATTCCTAGCAATTATTTTATATGTGTTTTGATTGCACAGAAAAAAGTCACCAATCATCAAAATAATTCATTCAATTAAAAATCGTTCAAAAATTAGCACCTATCACCAAAATTATTATATCAATTACTAATAATTGTAAACAATGAAAAATCGAAGAATGTTTAAAATTAAAAAAAAAATATTAAAATAAACAAATAGATGATTGAATGAATTAAAAATTTAAATAAGAAAAACTTACTGGAATTGCCTGAATATATTAATTAAATTTTTTTTTAAAATGAAACAACTATATTAATTGAAAAATATAAGTTAATAATTTTTTCTTTGTATTCTAATTCTAATTATGAGACTGCAACATTTTTTTCAATTTTCAATTTTAAAAGAAATTAATTAAGCAATTACAACAAAAGTTAGCAAGTATTTACGGAGAATAGTAACAAATATAAAAAAGTTAATGATATAAATTTTTTTTGCACTCATTTTTCCATGCGCAGTTCTTATATAACAGAATCTAACATTAATTTAAAAACGTATCATATTTAGAGAAATGTGGATCGAGGATTATAGCTGTTGACTTCAAATATTTCTACTGAACATTATATATATTTAATTTAAACAATGCTAATGTAACACTCGTTGGAGTCAAAGGTTAAGTCATTCGGACGGACATAATACTATTATAACGTTTTAAAATGACTCATAATAAGCGACAAAGCTAAATGTAGATAGATAGATAGAGAAGGTTGATGTGATACCAGATAGTACCACATCTCCACCCAGAGACCGATTCCGGTCCATTGTAAGTCCCTTCATTAAAATAGCTGTAAAATATAGAGTATAGAATACAGAAAATAGAAAAATACAGAAAATAGTAGAGTAGAAGTAGAAGATAAAAGGGATAGAAATGTGAACGAACAATATAGGGGGATTAGCAATGTTACCAATCCCCCTAGGGTTATACCCCTGATTCTCCCTTAAGCAGTCAATTCCCATTACGAAGCCTATGACGTCTACAAGATCTGCGTCCCGAACGTCATTTAGCCCGCCGAGGAATTGGCTACCCAGCCATTTCATCCTACGATGCTGCAATCGTGGACAATGGCACACAATGTGCTCAATAGACTCGGTCTCGTCGACGTCTCCACACATTCTACAAAAATCGGAATTGCTAGCGTCCCATCTAGACTTCATCTTCCCTATCAAACAGTGACCCGTTATGGCCCCTTTCATGATTCTCAAGCTCTTCCTATTCATGCCCAGGAGAGTGCTAGTGCCTGCATTGTTCAGTACCGGCCATATCGCCCTCGACACTCTACAGTCCTCTCTACTCTCCCAAGCCGAATTGGTTCTGACCAAGATCCAATCATTGATCTTCCCATAGAAGAAACTTAGTGGTGGTTTCACATAGGTTTCCCTCTCCGAGACATTCTTTACTGCGCCTTGCCTTACCAGTTCATCAGCCAATTCATTGCCTGAAATATTGCAGTGGCCAGGCACCCAGCAGAGTCTCACCATGTAGTCCTCCATCAGCTCTCTTAGTGTCTTAAGGCCTTCAGAGCCGCCTGACTGTCCACATAGAGAGTGACCTCGGTACCTCTCGCACTGTTTTACCTGATTATTTCTGCGGCTTTCAGAATGCCGAGAATCTCAGCTTGAAAAACGCTGCACTCATCAGGGAGTCTAAAAGAGCCTTTCAAAGCTAAATGTAATCAAGTGACAAATCTAATTGAAATATACTACATTCAATCTATTTTTAATTTCTTGAAATTTTGCAACATTTACCCAAATATTTTATCTAAGATCAACTTACTGAAAAGAGTAATTTCAACGAATAAAGTACGTTGAATGAAATTCGTTGATTTTATCTAAAAACTTTTTGATTCAGCATATAAATTTGTTGCTTCAAGGAAACTATTCATTGAAATTCAACGAAAAATTTAAAGCACTTATGAATGGTACATTGAAGTCATTCATTAAATTTATTACTTAATAAAATAAGTAAATCAGTTCTTTGTTTTAACATATTAATTATTTCGTTTATTTAAAGAACGCGTTCATAATTTTATAATTAAAGATAATTTTTTTTTTGAATTTAAAGAATTTATACGCACGTTCATAAACTTGTACTTTGCACAAACTGAAACAAAACATAAGATAAACTAATGTATGGACAAAAAATATGGAAAATCATAAAATATCAGAAATAAATATGTAAATGTGAATTTTGATTTTAATGATTACTATTCAATTATATACAAGATTACACTAAATTAGCAAAATAATATTGACTCATTTTGCCTTTAACATTTTTTTTTCGCACTTCATGCATTGATCTATGAGTTCCTTTTGTACACTGAGTTTTAAGAAATATTTTAGTTTTTTTGGGAGAGAAATCTAAACTCTTGCACTGCGTTTGTTTCTATGAACCTTTTACTATAAGTTTATGTAAAAATTTTGTCTGGCTCTATGTTGAGGATTGCACTTTATTATTTTAACGTAGTGTGTCAGCGTTAAATATAGACGATGGACTCTTTTACAATTTTGATGATGTATTTTGATTAATTCTTTAAAATCTTGAATATATTATTCATTATGAACTTTTACATTTTTTTGCAAATCCGCCATTAAAAACAAATGTTTCTCATAACAAAATTTGCTTCAACCGCCATTCATAATAAAAGCAATCGAAAAAAATTTTTTCTTAAATATTTGGATATGTTGGTTGCCCATTCTTTACCCTCTTCTTTGTAATTTGAATCATTATACAATTTCAAATTCATCTTAGATAGATTTCCTTCACAAAATTTACTTTTGATCAATGAGGAAAATGGAACAATTTTTTTTATAAACAACTTGGAAATGGTTTAATATTTTCCAAAAGAATTTTTTTGTAAACACCATAGTTTCAATTTTATATTGCCTTAAAATTTGTCCGTGATACAAGGAATACTATCAATAAATTAATAAGTAGATATTTATGTGAGAGAAAAAAAACTAATTCAATTGCCAAAAGCCTAATTTATGCAACAACAAAATACATGTAGTCACATATATTTTGCTTTTATGTTAAAAAAAAAGGAGTAATTTTTTTTTAAATTTAGCTCAAAGTGCCTCTCACATAAAAATCTAGTTGTATTCTATGATACTATCCTTCTGACGTTTGAGCGATTTTTTTATTTTATTGTGCTACCATATCTTTAAAAAAAATCCGAGTTTTTTTATTTCTTATTTTTTGTTTTAATTTAATTTTAAATGAATTTTATTTTCAATCAATTGGTACAATAATTGAAATAAAAGAAAGGTAACACATTTCAATTTAGAGATTTATGTTCATAATAAATATTATTTATAGACATTAACATAATCTATTACTTTATCCTCCATTATACGATATCTGAGTGACTTAAAATTAAAATTAAGTATTGCTAAAGTAACATGTAAAATACTGTGTTACACAAAGGTCAAAATCCCATTAGTAATTCCTTAAATAGCCTTTTTAAGATATATGTATTTAATAGGTTAGCGAAGGAAATATATAAGATACAAATTTTTGTTAAAACAAATTACACAATTTTGATAACAATTTCCTAAATATTATTTTCCCTTGTTGTAATGTAGCAACGATTTTTTCATTTGTTTATAAAAAAAATATATATATTTCAAAAAATGTTTCTCTGAGAGAGGACGGTGTTACCTTGTTTCTTTATATGATAAATTATACACAGTGTTGCCAGGTTAAAAAATTTCTTTCTAACCAAAATTTTGGAAAAAATAACTAAAATTTCTTTCTAACCAAAATTTTGGAAAAAATAACAAAATTTCAAAAATTCAAAGTATTATATAAAAATTGATATAATCTTAACATATGTATTCAGGTTTTAAATACTTTGCATATGAATTATAAACTTTAGTTAGTCTTTTGGGAGAAAAAGTATTAAAAATTTAACTTTTTAGAAAAATATTTATCAAAATGTGGTCCCTGGTACAATTTTGTTGGGGGTTGGGATATAAAGTTTAATAATAAAAAAAATTTAATTATTGTCATGTCCTTATGATATCGAAAGCAAATCAGTTTGTAATAAATTTAGAATAGCAAAATAGCTGGGTCGAGCAGTAATAGAAAATATGGTTGATTTTTACAATCATGTGTTTACAGAAAAAGAATGCAAACAAAAGTAATTTTTAGCCAATTGCATTTGATAATATGAATTCCAAAATCTAAAGATTTAAAGTAATAGATATTTAACTGGGAGGTTTGGCGAAAGGATTCAATATCAATCGTTCAAATTTTAATAAGTTAATTTAAAAATTGTGTGCCAATTGAAAATACATCGGAATTGTTAAAACACTTTTATTTCCGTTATTTGTAAAATAATGTGGTGGACTTTTTAAATTTTCATTAATTAATAATATTGCCTGGCACAGTTTCAATAACTGAACAAGCTACATTTTTTATTCCCAACAGCACGATATTGGGGAGCCACCTAAAATATATAAATCGACTCAGAATCTCTTTAGCTGGTCGAAATTTGTTCATTATTTCACCTATTCCCTAAATAATATTTTAAAGAAAAATTATAAAAATGGAAGACATGATTTTTTTTATACATCAAACAAGGATGAATCTTGATTTCTTTATCCTTTTCTTTTCAAAAATTTCGTTTTTGCTAAAATAATTAGAAACTAGATTTATTAAGCATCAGCTTGAGCTAAATTTTGCTTAAATTGGACAAAAAAGATATAGATATTTAAATTTCAAGTATTTTGAAAAAATTTTTGAAAAAAGTGAGCTTTGAACCGAGATTAAAACATAGATACAATGCATTTGAAAATTATAAAGAACTTCAAATTTTGTATTAACGTAATGAGTGTGTGTATCAAATTTCCTTGAAATTGGAAATGTTGAAGTTCGTCGTGTGTTTGAAAATTTTTATTTTCTCTCTTAAAAACTTTTGAAGGAATTTTCCGAAGTTTACTTTTAAATTGAAACTCGTTCAAATTATTCGAAGGTTTACACTTTTTTGCTTTGGATTAGATTTTGTTAAGAACCCGATCGATATATGTATCGTTAGGTCTTCATTTAATACACTTATCAAGTTGGAAAGATTTGAGAATTTTACAAACAAATTTAAAAAATTTTTTCAAAATTGACAAAGTTTGAATACATCTTGTGAGGAGACTGTTGCCCCAAGCGCCTTCTGCTTTACTTTAAATGCACTTTCTTTAATATTTCTATTGAGAGCATTAAAAAAATGATATAGGACGGAACAAAAAACAAATTTTAAAAGTGAAAAAATATTAGCACCTTTTTGGAAAAAAACACAAAATGTCAATTTTTTTTAAAGTTTCAACTTCAGATTAATATAACTTGTTACTGAATCAGCATATTTATATAATTCTTGCAGCAATATTATTTAGAATTTTATAAGAAATATAATTTTTGGCCAATATTGAGCCCGCCAAGTTAAAAAAAACTGAAAGTCGAGTATAAAAATTAGTCACAAATTTATTTCTACCCACATAGTACAGTCAAATGTAATTCTTTTATAAATTTTCATGTTGAACTTGAACAATATCCAATACTTTGAAAAATACGCGATTCACTTGGTTTTGATTTTGTAAAGTATTACTGTTTTGGCAACTCACAAAAAAAATTTCCCAAAGATATTTTGATGAAAAAAATATTGTCAAGTTTGAGACAGAAGAAGTTATTATCATTTTAGTGCAATTACGTTATAAATAGTAAAATTTTTTATTAAATATGGTACAATACTGAAAATAGCATTTATCATACTTGGTATATATTATCTCTACTATAGGATGTTAATTTAAAAGTAAAACCCTTTAAAATTAGTAAATTTATTAACTTTAATTGTAAATTAATTTTAAACATTTATTATATAAAATTAAACTTTTTTTCCTGAAATAAAATTTCTGCAACAAAAAATTGCTACTATTACACTAAAATACAGCAACTAATTTCACACTTATTTTCAAATAAATCAAAGGAAATCATTTATTAAAACGTCTATATTTCCTATTTCCAATTAAAGTGTTACCAAATCTACTCTAAATTAACTATTCTCTTTCTTTTTTAAATTAAACACAATGTAACAATTTCCCACTTATATTCATTAAACTAAAAAGCTGTTACAATTAATTGCTAGCAATTTGCAACAAAATTGCCAACATTTAAATCAATAAAGAGAAATTTTCATTTAAGGCAATAATTGTACGAGTATTTAAACAAAAAAAAGAAAAATTTCTTCCGTAACCTCTTTTTTTTAGAGTAACAACTTGCAGGCATACAAAGATCCGGTATTTTATACACAAGATGCAAATTGCTAACAAATTGTCAATATAATGTCAGCTGGCAACATCCTGAATTTATATGCAACAGCTATAGTTACAACAGCAATAAAAGAAAACGAAATTTTAGTAAAATTGCTACAATTTTCCAATATTGATTGTATGAAGAAATTAACGTAAAATAAAAAAAAAATAAATAAATAAAAATAAAAAACAGCATATGGGTGGTACATATGTACGTGTTAGCATTCGAATGGTATTTATGTTAATGTGATTGATCAACAATCGGTGAAGAGAAAAAGGATCAATTTAAACTTTAAAGAAACAACATTACAGGTTGTTGTTATTAACATCTCATGTTGTTTTGTATGTATATGTAATGAAACAAATATGCTTACATATGCCAGCAATTAAAGTGAATTGCTTGACAGTTGTTGTAATGCTACAATTGTTAAATATTTACGCTTTTTTATCTTTGTATTTATTTCAATCAATATAACTAAACAGTAATTGAAGTTTTTTTTCTTTTGCAATTTTTTGCGAAACATAACAAATTAACAAAAAAAAAAATGGTTATAAAACAATAAATAACTCAAATGAAATGAAATCAATTAAATTTTACATTGAGAGCGTTAAGAAAAAATATTGGCCTATATAAAACGTATAAAAAAAAAATATAGTTGATTATGGTAGAGTTTATGATGACCCTAAAGCTAATGGCAGCTTAAAAAATACAAAATAAATCTCTCAACATTTAGTGTAATCATCAATCATCATTTGTTGATGTCGAATGGCAATTTTCTATGTACAAAAGCTGTCTAAGGTCTTGACTGTATATTTATTTTTAAATATGATACTGAAACAAGTGCATATTTTATTTATTTTTAGGGCATATTTTAACATTTTTAATGCATTTGTTCCAAATATATCTTAGTAGTTTTGTAAGTTCTATAGAGGAAAGCTTTGAAAAGTTTAATGAGGATTTAAACAAGATTCAACGCTGGGCACTAAAAAATGGATTTTGTCTTAAACCGCAAAAATCAAAGCGCTTGATTATTTATAAGAAAATCTCCTCAGCCTATTCCTAGTTATAATATACGGATAAATAACCAGACAATTCAAATCGTTCGAAAACTAAGGAATCTTGGAATAATGTCTAATAACACATAAATAGACTTGTGACTCAGGTATATATAAAACTAAGAACACTTTGGATTACCCAGTATACCACTGACAGTAAGAAAACTTCTCGCAAAAGCTACACTTGAGTACCAATTTGAAGACATGTATTTGGACATGCCTTCCCCCTTGGTCAGGAGCGGTGTCCATCTAAAACTCCTTCCGATCTATGGGTCACGGTACCCAGTTGCAATGCAACTCCACACCGAACTCACGTTCTACCACCACGAAAGCTCCCCAAGGGGCCACCTCAATGTCAGGCTGGAACCGAAGTCCCAGGGGCTCCTGACACCCGTGGTACCATTATTAAGTCACCAGTCGGACTTCGCAGCCAAAAATGACTACTACCAGTTGAACTCCAAATAGTTCGGTACTGGTGACCCACAGCTGCCACACACAAAACATACAGCAACATAAAAACACAAAGGGACAACAGTTCACACACAAACATTCGTTTGCCACATAGTGACACCAGCAAAAACATCACATACAACAAAACGATATACAACAAAAACAACGAAGGTAACGAAAGGGAAAGGTATCAAAAATAAAACAACGAAAGCAACGAAGGAGGAAAAACAATAGCGACAACATCAATCAGCAAAAGCTATCAGAAACGCACCATGACGTGTTGTCAACCATCGTGGACAACCGATACAGCGATCCGCAAGCGTTGACAGCAACACCCATATTAAAGTATACCAATCAACTCAGAATCACTTTCTGAGTCGATTTATCGATGCCCGTCCTAACGCCCGCCAATCCTTCTGGTTGTATGGATATATATGTGCACAAAATTTACATGGGTAAACTTTGGGATATATGATTGAAATTAGTTATGATCGGTCCATTATTTCATCTAGACCACATATAAATGCACACTCGTTTAACATTTAACGTAACGGTTTAAATCTGGTTCTAATGTTAGTACGAAGTTAATAAATGACACAAATACGTTTTATATAAGTAGAAACTACAATGCCAAATATAATTAAGATCGGTCCATAATTGACCTTTGCTCCCTATAGGGCCCACTTCCGGAAATCATGCTAAAGTGCATAAATCCCATATAAATATTAGTATAGTAAGTTTTATGGAAATATTGACCACAGGATCCACATAAGAATCCTGAATTTTGATGCAAATACACAATGATCTAGCATATCATATGGTCGTGCTTGACCGACTACACCTTACTTAACTTCTTCACTCAATATTTATTTATTGAATCTTCATATTTTAGATATGAACTAACTATAATTAATCAAATCCTATCCTAAGACTTTATTTTATGTAATGCCAGTGCCAAACAAAAAATTTCATCATCATGATTTCTGCTCACATATGTAGGTGCTTATCGCTCTTCTGATTGGGTGATTGCTGCAGTGTCTCTTCTCCTTAATCGAGTGTGACCGCCATAATTTAGAATATTTCGAGCTACTGGATTTGAGTGCAGTTCAAGCCTTTTTAAATATTTTACTGTATATTTCATAATCATAGATTTAACTATAGGCACATTGAGATAGAGTTTTTAATATACCAGAGAGATGTGTGTGAAGATAAATTTTAAAATTTATAACCCCAGACGCAAACCACGTTAGTTAACAGAGGTCTGTTAACTCGTTAACATAGCTCTGTTAAGCATGGAAAAACTGATATATTCAATAAAAATGGAATTAGGAACACATTTTTGGACCAAATGGGTCCAGAAAACCGTTACCATTACGAAATACACTCACATATCTTAAATTCAGGCAACTTTCTCAGAATTGGCTTTAAAACATGAATTTCACGATCATTCAAAATTTGGGATTCTGAGTGGGATGAATCCAGATTCCAGGGAAACAAGGCAACGTGGGCGGACAAAACTTTTTGGAGATGATAGATAAGGTATCCCACTATGTCCTCCACTTTTCAGATCCTTTAACAGTGTGAGTTGGAAGGAGTTATACAAATTTTTCAAAAATTTAAAATTTGGGATTCTGAGTGGGATGAATCCAGATTCCAGGGAAACAAGGCAACGTGGGCGGACAAAACTTTTTGGAGATGATAGATAAGGTATCCCACTATGTCCTCCACTTTTCAGATCCTTTAACAGTGTGAGTTGGAAGGAGTTATACAAATTTTTCAAAAATTTAAAATTTGGGATTCTGAGTGGGATGAATCCAGATTCCAGGGAAACAAGGCAACGTGGGCGGACAAAACTTTTTGGAGATGATAGATAAGGTATCCCACTATGTCCTCCACTTTTCAGATCCTTTAACAGTGTGAGTTGGAAGGAGTTATACAAATTTTTCAAAAATTTAAAATTTGGGATTCTGAGTGGGATGAATCCAGATTCCAGGGAAACAAGGCAACGTGGGCGGACAAAACTTTTTGGAGATGATAGATAAGGTATCCCACTATGTCCTCCACTTTTTAGATCCTTTAACAGTGTGAGTTGGAAGGAGTTATACAAATTTTTCAAAAATTTAAAATATGGCATTCTGAGTGGGATGAATCCAGATTCCAGGGAAACAAGGCAACGTGGGCGGACAAAACTTTTTGGAGATGATAGATAAGGTATCCCACTATGTCCTCCACTTTTTAGATCCTTTAACAGTGTGAGTTGGAAGGAGTTATACAAATTTTTCAAAAATTTAAAATTTGGGATTCTGAGTGGGATGAATCCAGATTCCAGGGAAACAAGGCAACGTGGGCGGACAAAACTTTTTGGAGATGATAGATAAGGTATCCCACTATGTCCTACACTTTTCAGATCCTTTAACAGTGTGAGTTGGAAGGAGTTATACAAATTTTTCAAAAATTTAAAATTTGGGATTCTGAGTGGGATGAATCCAGATTCCAGGGAAACAAGGCAACGTGGGCGGACAACACTTTTTGGAGATGATAGATAAGGTATCCCACTATGTCCTCCACTTTTCAGATCCTTTAACAGTGTGAGTTGGAAGGAGTTATACAAATTTTTCAAAAATTTAAAATTTGGGATTCTGAGTGGGATGAATCCAGATTCCAGGGAAACAAGGCAACGTGGGCGGACAAAACTTTTTGGAGATGATAGATAAGGTATCCCACTATGTCCTCCACTTTTCAGATCCTTTAAAAGTGTGAGTTGGAAGGAGTTATACAAATTTTTCAAAAATTTAAAATTTGGGATTCTGAGTGGGATGAATCCAGATTCCAGGGAAACAAGGCAACGTGGGCGGACAAAACTTTTTGGAGATGATAGATAAGGTATCCCACTATGTCCTCCACTTTTCAGATCCTTTAACAGTGTGAGTTGGAAGGAGTTATACAAATTTTTCAAAAATTTAAAATTTGGGATTCTGAGTGGGATGAATCCAGATTCCAGGGAAACAAGGCAACGTGGGCGGACAAAACTTTTTGGAGATGATAGATAAGGTATCCCACTATGTCCTCCACTTTTCAGATCCTTTAACAGTGTGAGTTGGAAGGAGTTATACAAATTTTTCAAAAATTTAAAATTTGGGATTCTGAGTGGTATGAATCCAGATTCCAGGGAAACAAGGCAACGTGGGCGGACAAAACTTTTTGGAGATGATAGATAAGGTATCCCACTATGTCCTCCACTTTTCAGATCCTTTAACAGTGTGAGTTGGAAGGAGTTATACAAATTTTTCAAAAATTTAAAATTTGGGATTCTGAGTGGGATGAATCCAGATTCCAGGGAAACAAGGCAACGTGGGCGGACAAAACTTTTTGGAGATGATAGATAAGGTATCCCACTATGTCCTCCACTTTTCAGAACCTTTAACAGTGTGAGATGGAAGGAGTTATACAAATTTTTCAAAAATTTAAAATTTGGGATTCTGAGTGGGATGAATCCAGATTCCAGGGAAACAAGGCAACGTGGGCGGACAAAACTTTTTGGAGATGATAGATAAGGTATCCCACTATGTCCTCCACTTTTCAGATCCTTTAACAGTGTGAGTTGGAAGGAGTTATACAAATTTTTCAAAAATTTAAAATTTGGGATTCTGAGTGGGATGAATCCAGATTCCAGGGAAACAAGGCAACGTGGGCGGACAAAACTTTTTGGAGATGATAGATAAGGTATCCCACTATGTCCTCCACTTTTTAGATCCTTTAACAGTGTGAGTTGGAAGGAGTTATACAAATTTTTCAAAAATTTAAAATATGGGATTCTGAGTGGGATGAATCCAGATTCCAGGGAAACAAGGCAACGTGGGCGGACAAAACTTTTTGGAGATGATAGATAAGGTATCCCACTATGTCCTCCACTTTTCAGATCCTTTAACAGTGTGAGTTGGAAGGAGTTATACAAATTTTTCAAAAATTTAAAATTTGGGATTCTGAGTGGGATGAATCCAGATTCCAGGGAAACAAGGCAACGTGGGCGGACAAAACTTTTTGGAGATGATAGATAAGGTATCCCACTATGTCCTCCACTTTTTAGATCCTTTAACAGTGTGAGTTGGAAGGAGTTATACAAATTTTTCAAAAATTTAAAATATGGGATTCTGAGTGGGATGAATCCAGATTCCAGGGAAACAAGGCAACGTGGGCGGACAAAACTTTTTGGAGATGATAGATAAGGTATCCCACAATGTCCTCCACTTTTCAGATCCTTTAACAGTGTGAGTTGGAAGGAGTTATACAAATTTTTCAAAAATTTAAAATTTGGGATTCTGAGTGGGATGAATCCAGATTCCAGGGAAACAAGGCAACGTGGGCGGACAAAACTTTTTGGAGATGATAGATAAGGTATCCCACTATGTCCTCCACTTTTCAGATCCTTTAACAGTGTGAGTTGGAAGGAGTTATACAAATTTTTCAAAAATTTAAAATTTGGGATTCTGAGTGGGATGAATCCAGATTCCAGGGAAACAAGGCAACGTGGGCGGACAAAACTTTTTGTAGATGATAGATAAGGTATCCCACTATGTCCTCCACTTTTCAGATCCTTTAACAGTGTGAGTTGGAAGGAGTTATAAAAATTTTTCAAAAATTTAAAATTTGGGATTCTGAGTGGGATGAATCCAGATTCCAGGGAAACAAGGCAACGTGGGCGGACAAAACTTTTTGGAGATGATAGATAAGGTATCCCACTATGTCCTACACTTTTCAGATCCTTTAACAGTGTGAGTTGGAAGGAGTTATACAAATTTTTCAAAAATTTAAAATTTGGGATTCTGAGTGGGATGAATCCAGATTCCAGGGAAACAAGGCAACGTGGGCGGACAAAACTTTTTGGAGATGATAGATAAGGTATCCCACTATGTCCTCCACTTTTCAGATCCTTTAACAGTGTGAGTTGGAAGGAGTTATACAAATTTTTCAAAAATTTAAAATTTGGGATTCTGAGTGGGATGAATCCAGATTCCAGGGAAACAAGGCAACGTGGGCGGACAAAACTTTTTGGAGATGATAGATAAGGTATCCCACTATGTCCTCCACTTTTCAGATCCTTTAAAAGTGTGAGTTGGAAGGAGTTATACAAATTTTTCAAAAATTTAAAATTTGGGATTCTGAGTGGGATGAATCCAGATTCCAGGGAAACAAGGCAACGTGGGCGGACAAAACTTTTTGGAGATGATAGATAAGGTATCCCACTATGTCCTCCACTTTTCAGATCCTTTAACAGTGTGAGTTGGATGGAGTTATACAAATTTTTCAAAAATTTAAAATTTGGGATTCTGAGTGGGATGAATCCAGATTCCAGGGAAACAAGGCAACGTGGGCGGACAAAACTTTTTGGAGATGATAGATAAGGTATCCCACTATGTCCTCCACTTTTCAGATCCTTTAACAGTGTGAGTTGGAAGGAGTTATACAAATTTTTCAAAAATTTAAAATTTGGGATTCTGAGTGGGATGAATCCAGATTCCAGGGAAACAAGGCAACGTGGGCGGACAAAACTTTTTGGAGATGATAGATAAGGTATCCCACTATGTCCTCCACTTTTCAGATCCTTTAACAGTGTGAGTTGGAAGGAGTTATACAAATTTTTCAAAAATTTAAAATTTGGGATTCTGAGTGGGATGAATCCAGATTCCAGGGAAACAAGGCAACGTGGGCGGACAAAACTTTTTGGAGATGATAGATAAGGTATCCCACTATGTCCTCCACTTTTCAGAACCTTTAACAGTGTGAGATGGAAGGAGTTATACAAATTTTTCAAAAATTTAAAATTTGGGATTCTGAGTGGGATGAATCCAGATTCCAGGGAAACAAGGCAACGTGGGCGGACAAAACTTTTTGGAGATGATAGATAAGGTATCCCACTATGTCCTCCACTTTTTAGATCCTTTAACAGTGTGAGTTGGAAGGAGTTATACAAATTTTTCAAAAATTTAAAATATGGGATTCTAAGTGGGATGAATCCAGATTCCAGGGAAACAAGGCAACGTGGGCGGACAAAACTTTTTGGAGATGATAGATAAGGTATCCAACTATGTCCTCCACTTTTCAGATCCTTTAACAGTGTGAGTTGGAAGGAGTTATACAAATTTTTCAAAAATTTAAAATTTGGGATTCTGAGTGGGATGAATCCAGATTCCAGGGAAACAAGGCAACGTGGGCGGACAAAACTTTTTGGAGATGATAGATAAGGTATCCCACTATGTCCTCCACTTTTCAGATCCTTTAACAGTGTGAGTTGGAAGGAGTTATACAAATTTTTCAAAAATTTAAAATTTGGGATTCTGAGTGGGATGAATCCAGATTCCAGGGAAACAAGGCAACGTGGGCGGACAAAACTTTTTGGAGATGATAGATAAGGTATCCCACTATGTCCTCCACTTTTCAGATCCTTTAACAGTGTGTGTTGGAAGGAGTTATACAAATTTTTCAAAAATTTAAAATTTGGGATTCTGAGTGGGATGAATCCAGATTCCAGGGAAACAAGGCAACGTGGGCGGACAAAACTTTTTGGAGATGATAGATAAGGTATCCCACTATGTCCTCCACTTTTCAGATCCTTTAACAGTGTGAGTTGGAAGGAGTTATACAAATTTTTCAAAAATTTAAAATTTGGGATTCTGAGTGGGATGAATCCAGATTCCAGGGAAACAAGGCAACGTGGGCGGACAAAACTTTTTGGAGATGATAGATAAGGTATCCCACTATGTCCTCCACTTTTCAGAACCTTTAACAGTGTGAGATGGAAGGAGTTATACAAATTTTTCAAAAATTTAAAATTTGGGATTCTGAGTGGGATGAATCCAGATTCCAGGGAAACAAGGCAACGTGGGCGGACAAAACTTTTTGGAGATGATAGATAAGGTATCCCACTATGTCCTCCACTTTTTAGATCCTTTAACAGTGTGAGTTGGAAGGAGTTATACAAATTTTTCAAAAATTTAAAATATGGGATTCTGAGTGGGATGAATCCAGATTCCAGGGAAACAAGGCAACGTGGGCGGACAAAACTTTTTGGAGATGATAGATAAGGTATTCCACTATGTCCTCCACTTTTCAGATCCTTTAACAGTGTGAGTTGGAAGGAGTTATACAAATTTTTCAAAAATTTAAAATTTGGGATTCTGAGTGGGATGAATCCAGATTCCAGGGAAACAAGGCAACGTGGGCGGACAAAACTTTTTGGAGATGATAGATAAGGTATCCCACTATGTCCTCCACTTTTTAGATCCTTTAACAGTGTGAGTTGGAAGGAGTTATACAAATTTTTCAAAAATTTAAAATTTGGGATTCTGAGTGGGATGAATCCAGATTCCAGGGAAACAAGGCAACGTGGGCGGACAAAACTTTTTGGAGATGATAGATAAGGTATCCCACTATGTCCTCCACTTTTTAGATCCTTTAACAGTGTGAGTTGGAAGGAGTTATACAAATTTTTCAAAAATTTAAAATTTGGGATTCTGAGTGGGATGAATCCAGATTCCAGGGAAACAAGGCAACGTGGGCGGACAAAACTTTTTGGAGATGATAGATAAGGTATCCCACTATGTCCTACACTTTTCAGATCCTTTAACAGTGTGAGTTGGAAGGAGTTATACAAATTTTTCAAAAATTTAAAATTTGGGATTCTGAGTGGGATGAATCCAGATTCCAGGGAAACAAGGCAACGTGGGCGGACAAAACTTTTTGGAGATGATAGATAAGGTATCCCACTATGTCCTCCACTTTTTAGATCCTTTAACAGTGTGAGTTGGAAGGAGTTATACAAATTTTTCAAAAATTTAAAATATGGGATTCTAAGTGGGATGAATCCAGATTCCAGGGAAACAAGGCAACGTGGGCGGACAAAACTTTTTGGAGATGATAGATAAGGTATCCAACTATGTCCTCCACTTTTCAGATCCTTTAACAGTGTGAGTTGGAAGGAGTTATACAAATTTTTCAAAAATTTAAAATTTGGGATTCTGAGTGGGATGAATCCAGATTCCAGGGAAACAAGGCAACGTGGGCGGACAAAACTTTTTGGAGATGATAGATAAGGTATCCCACTATGTCCTCCACTTTTCAGAACCTTTAACAGTGTGAGATGGAAGGAGTTATACAAATTTTTCAAAAATTTAAAATTTGGGATTCTGAGTGGGATGAATCCAGATTCCAGGGAAACAAGGCAACGTGGGCGGACAAAACTTTTTGGAGATGATAGATAAGGTATCCCACTATGTCCTCCACTTTTTAGATCCTTTAACAGTGTGAGTTGGAAGGAGTTATACAAATTTTTCAAAAATTTAAAATATGGGATTCTGAGTGGGATGAATCCAGATTCCAGGGAAACAAGGCAACGTGGGCGGACAAAACTTTTTGGAGATGATAGATAAGGTATTCCACTATGTCCTCCACTTTTCAGATCCTTTAACAGTGTGAGTTGGAAGGAGTTATACAAATTTTTCAAAAATTTAAAATTTGGGATTCTGAGTGGGATGAATCCAGATTCCAGGGAAACAAGGCAACGTGGGCGGACAAAACTTTTTGGAGATGATAGATAAGGTATCCCACTATGTCCTCCACTTTTTAGATCCTTTAACAGTGTGAGTTGGAAGGAGTTATACAAATTTTTCAAAAATTTAAAATTTGGGATTCTGAGTGGGATGAATCCAGATTCCAGGGAAACAAGGCAACGTGGGCGGACAAAACTTTTTGGAGATGATAGATAAGGTATCCCACTATGTCCTCCACTTTTTAGATCCTTTAACAGTGTGAGTTGGAAGGAGTTATACAAATTTTTCAAAAATTTAAAATTTGGGATTCTGAGTGGGATGAATCCAGATTCCAGGGAAACAAGGCAACGTGGGCGGACAAAACTTTTTGGAGATGATAGATAAGGTATCCCACTATGTCCTACACTTTTCAGATCCTTTAACAGTGTGAGTTGGAAGGAGTTATACAAATTTTTCAAAAATTTAAAATTTGGGATTCTGAGTGGGATGAATCCAGATTCCAGGGAAACAAGGCAACGTGGGCGGACAAAACTTTTTGGAGATGATAGATAAGGTATCCCACTATGTCCTCCACTTTTCAGAACCTTTAACAGTGTGAGATGGAAGGAGTTATACAAATTTTTCAAAAATTTAAAATTTGGGATTCTGAGTGGGATGAATCCAGATTCCAGGGAAACAAGGCAACGTGGGCGGACAAAACTTTTTGGAGATGATAGATAAGGTATCCCACTATGTCCTCCACTTTTTAGATCCTTTAACAGTGTGAGTTGGAAGGAGTTATACAAATTTTTCAAAAATTTAAAATTTGGGATTCTGGGTTGGATGAATCCAAAATTCTGTTTCCAGGAAAATAATTGTAAATAAGGAGTAAAAAAGAGCTACTTTTTTATTATTAAAAAAAAGTTCATTATATTTAATTTAATTTCAACTTGAATAAAAATAAAATTCTTAAATTATATTATCACATACATATGTATTCATATTTTGCAAAACGTTCAAATTAATTAGCTTTCATGCGAAATAAACAGTTTAAAATTTAATTTATTCGATAATTTAATAATAGTTTATTATTGTTCATAACATTATTCTTAAGCTTAAAAATAAAAGGTAAAATCAAATGTTTAAATATTTAAATATTAAATATTTATTACACTATGTTAAAAGTGTATTTATTTTTTTTATTTTTATTCTGTAGCACCGAGTTATTAATAAAAAAATTTGAACATTATTAATGCGCATGGATATCATTTGTTTAATATAGGATTAATAAATATACAGGACGCTGATTCTGGGTTGCGAATTTTAATACACGTGATCAGGGAGTACTAAGTCTGTGCTTACTTTTGTCAAATTACGAGGCATATTTTGTAAAACACTTCACTTTGAAAACTTTTTCATATGCTTTTATTTTTCAAAAATTTTTACGGACAAATTTTCAAATCGAAGTGAAAGGATTTACAAAATAATTTAGTATTTTGCTTGTCATTTCAAAGCGGTGTTCTACATGTGTCGTCCTTCATGATTACGTGTATTTAAAATGATTTAGAAAGTGAAACAAAATTCTTTGCCATCCTGTGACATTATTATATGTTATTTTTTACAAAATATTTATAGCTTTTCTTTTTCATTACACATGTAATGGTATTTAATGCAGTCGAAACATGCAGGGCGATTGCACTCAGAACATTGAAATGTAGGGTTTAGAACTTTATAACCGCAATGGACACAAATTTCACTCATGTCATAGGCATACTCTATTAGATACTTTTTAATTGTTTCCCTATAAATGTTGGTAGGTTCGTTAGGGGCTTGTTGTGGAGTAAAGCTTCAATATATAGACAAATAAAAACACCGCAGTTGAAGCTATCATTTTGATAGTCGTGTTCAATTTCAATATAATTCCACGATTTATCATTTACATTATACAAAAATGTTTGAAGTATTGTGTCAAATCGATTGTTAGGGGAAAAGGAACAATCTTATTTTTGTATACCTTATTATATGTCAGCAATATGTGGCGTTTTTCTTTTATATCCCTTGGCCTCGACGAGAATTGAAATAATACTTTATCGAATATTATTTTTCGGTTAATTTTCTGTGTATCTTTTTTGGAGTCCTCCTCCATTGGTCTTCCTCTAATATTATTGGCTTTTGAACAGTCATACTTTGTTTTTGGGTACTTTGAATACAAGCATACGTTCTTTCGGCATCAGTTATTTTTGCTTTGACATACGTATAGCTTTTTCGGACGTATTTCGTAGGCACCACCAAACTTTTCCTTTGCAAGGTTACATTTTTTGTTATATTAAAGTAGCTCTCCACAGGACTGTTGGAAACTCTTTCCCATATTGCACAGTGGGGCAGAATCGAAATTTTTTGGAAATAAATCTGTAACTTCTGATCAGCTAGTTGGATTTTCATGAAATTTGGTACAGGCGTAGTAAAGGAGCGCATAATGTTGAGTTTGGAAGGGGTGCACAACAAACCCCTGAGGGGCGGAGCTAATGGGGCTCAAAGTTACCTCTGACATAAAAAATTTTTAATCGCTTGCCAAATTTTTGTTTCTCGTTCGATTTTATATATTGTCGTAGGCCTTGATAAGACCTATAAAAGACATGCTTACATGTCCTATTTATCTCTTATAATTTTCGAGTTATTTGCGTTTGAATTTTTAAGCACCATAATTTTGCATGTTCTTGGTCCAGTTTTTTTCATATATATCCTAGTATTTCCAACCGATTTTATTAGAATAAAATTATCTATTGAATAAAAATAATTTGAAGTCGATATCTCTACCGAGTCAAAAAATAAACGATTTTGAATTTGAAAATTGCAAAAAGACGACTTTTTGTGTTTTTTTAGCCGAAAAAGTATCTACACTCTCTTTTATCTAAAATAAAATTTTCTTTATTAACATATAATAATTTTGCACTTTCCTGAAAGGTAACTTCACAGAGATAACTTTAAGATAAAAAACATGCACAATAACTCAATTGGTCATGGTACACACCCTCCCGAATTTGACCCATTTTATATGAAAGTTTTGATTTTAGACCATATTTTTTCAAATCCCAAAGCACGAATCGACAAGCAGAATAAATTTTAAGAATTTTCAATATGTTGTTAAAAGTTTCAAATCAAAATCTACGGGAGTTCGGATAAATGTGGATTCTATCACCAAAAATGTAAAAAATCCCATTTTTGGTAATTTTCATTAGTTTTTTTTGAGAATTCAGGAAAACACTATCCCTGAATGAAATATGGTTAACGCGCTTTTGTTTATGTTAATAAGATCCACATTTCCTGCAAATTTCATTAAGATATCTTCATAAACAAATATGCTATTACAATTAAAAAATTTGTATCTTCTCCAAAAACCCCAAATTGGGATTTTGTTTGGTTTATTTCTAAAACTATGTATTCCAAATTAAGCTTATCTTTTAGCACATATAATTTCCGATATTTTGCAAAAAGATTCAAGTAAATATCATGCCTCACTTCAGAAATATGCGCCTTTAAACTTTTATATTTCCAATTTATTGTATATATGACTATATTTTTACAAACTTGCAACTTTTGCCTTTAGCTTTGCGTAAATAATTACTTAGAAAATTATGAATATTTCTGTATACTTTTAATAATATCTATACACAAAATATTTTTAAAAAATAATTTATAAATATTTTCTATTTTTAATAGGGTTGCCACATTTCCCAAATTTAAGTAAATCTTTATCCTTTTCTAAGCATTCATGTATTTCTATTAATGAATTTAAAATAACAAAACAAACAAAAAATGTCTATTTTAACTCAATCAATATTATTATTTTTGGTATTTATCATCTTCCTTAATAAATATTCTATTTCTAATACGATTTTTTATTACATCAAATTTATTTAGACAATTTTTCTAATATTTTAAACATCTACTACTTATTTTCTATAAAATAATTTGATGTATCTGTATACATATCTAAAAGATAATAAAAGTCCTTCAAGTCTTCAGTATTTTGAGTTGATAAAGCCTCATAATAAATCCAACGTTTTCTCATTGTTGATAGTAGCTCTTTTTTTACTTCTTATTTACAATAATTTTTCTGGAAACAGAATTTTGGATTCATCCCACTCAGAATCCCAAATTTTAAATTTTTGAAAAATTTGTATAACTCCTTCCAACTCACACTGTTAAAGGATCTGAAAAGTGGAGGACATAGTGGGATACCTTATCTATCATCTCCAAAAAGTTTTGTCCGCCCACGTTGCCTTGTTTCCCTGGAATCTGGATTCATCCCACTCAGAATCCCAAATTTTAAATTTTTGAAAAATTTGTATAACTCCTTCCAACTCACACTGTTAAAGGATCTGAAAAGTGGAGGACATAGTGGGATACCTTATCTATCATCTCCAAAAAGTTTTGTCCGCCCACGTTGCCTTGTTTCCCTGGAATCTGGATTCATCCCACTCAGAATCCCAAATTTTAAATTTTTGAAAAATTTGTATAACTCCTTCCAACTCACACTGTTAAAGGATCTGAAAAGTGGAGGACATAGTTGGATACCTTATCTATCATCTCCAAAAAGTTTTGTCCGCCCACGTTGCCTTGTTTCCCTGGAATCTGGATTCATCCCACTTAGAATCCCATATTTTAAATTTTTGAAAAATTTGTATAACTCCTTCCAACTCACACTGTTAAAGGATCTAAAAAGTGGAGGACATAGTGGGATACCTTATCTATCATCTCCAAAAAGTTTTGTCCGCCCACGTTGCCTTGTTTCCCTGGAATCTGGATTCATCCCACTCAGAATCCCAAATTTTAAATTTTTGAAAAATTTGTATAACTCCTTCCATCTCACACTGTTAAAGGTTCTGAAAAGTGGAGGACATAGTGGGATACCTTATCTATCATCTCCAAAAAGTTTTGTCCGCCCACGTTGCCTTGTTTCCCTGGAATCTGGATTCATCCCACTCAGAATCCCAAATTTTAAATTTTTGAAAAATTTGTATAACTCCTTCCAACTCACACTGTTAAAGGATCTGAAAAGTGGAGGACATAGTGGGATACCTTATCTATCATCTCCAAAAAGTTTTGTCCGCCCACGTTGCCTTGTTTCCCTGGAATCTGGATTCATCCCACTCAGAATCCCAAATTTTAAATTTTTGAAAAATTTGTATAACTCCTTCCAACTCACACTGTTAAAGGATCTGAAAAGTGGAGGACATAGTGGGATACCTTATCTATCATCTCCAAAAAGTTTTGTCCGCCCACGTTGCCTTGTTTCCCTGGAATCTGGATTCATCCCACTCAGAATCCCAAATTTTAAATTTTTGAAAAATTTGTATAACTCCTTCCAACTCACACTGTTAAAGGATCTGAAAAGTGGAGGACATAGTGGGATACCTTATCTATCATCTCCAAAAAGTTTTGTCCGCCCACGTTGCCTTGTTTCCCTGGAATCTGGATTCATCCCACTCAGAATCCCAAATTTTAAATTTTTGAAAAATTTGTATAACTCCTTCCAACTCACACTTTTAAAGGATCTGAAAAGTGGAGGACATAGTGGGATACCTTATCTATCATCTCCAAAAAGTTTTGTCCGCCCACGTTGCCTTGTTTCCCTGGAATCTGGATTCATCCCACTCAGAATCCCAAATTTTAAATTTTTGAAAAATTTGTATAACTCCTTCCAACTCACACTGTTAAAGGATCTGAAAAGTGGAGGACATAGTGGGATACCTTATCTATCATCTCCATAAAGTTTTGTCCGCCCACGTTGCCTTGTTTCCCTGGAATCTGGATTCATCCCACTCAGAATCCCAAATTTTAAATTTTTGAAAAATTTGTATAACTCCTTCCAACTCACACTGTTAAAGGATCTGAAAAGTGTAGGACATAGTGGGATACCTTATCTATCATCTCCAAAAAGTTTTGTCCGCCCACGTTGCCTTGTTTCCCTGGAATCTGGATTCATCCCACTCAGAATCCCAAATTTTAAATTTTTGAAAAATTTTTATAACTCCTTCCAACTCACACTGTTAAAGGATCTGAAAAGTGGAGGACATAGTGGGATACCTTATCTATCATCTCCAAAAAGTTTTGTCCGCCCACGTTGCCTTGTTTCCCTGGAATCTGGATTCATCCCACTCAGAATCCCAAATTTTAAATTTTTGAAAAATTTGTATAACTCCTTCCAACTCACACTGTTAAAGGATCTGAAAAGTGGAGGACATAGTGGGATACCTTATCTATCATCTCCAAAAAGTTTTGTCCGCCCACGTTGCCTTGTTTCCCTGGAATCTGGATTCATCCCACTCAGAATCCCAAATTTTAAATTTTTGAAAAATTTGTATAACTCCTTCCAACTCACACTGTTAAAGGATCTGAAAAGTGGAGGACATAGTGGGATACCTTATCTATCATCTCCAAAAAGTTTTGTCCGCCCACGTTGCCTTGTTTCCCTGGAATCTGGATTCATCCCACTCAGAATCCCAAATTTTAAATTTTTGAAAAATTTGTATAACTCCTTCCAACACACACTGTTAAAGGATCTGAAAAGTGGAGGACATAGTGGGATACCTTATCTATCATCTCCAAAAAGTTTTGTCCGCCCACGTTGCCTTGTTTCCCTGGAATCTGGATTCATCCCACTCAGAATCCCAAATTTTAAATTTTTGAAAAATTTGTATAACTCCTTCCAACTCACACTGTTAAAGGATCTGAAAAGTGGAGGACATAGTGGGATACCTTATCTATCATCTCCAAAAAGTTTTGTCCGCCCACGTTGCCTTGTTTCCCTGGAATCTGGATTCATCCCACTCAGAATCCCAAATTTTAAATTTTTGAAAAATTTGTATAACTCCTTCCAACTCACACTGTTAAAGGATCTGAAAAGTGGAGGACATAGTTGGATACCTTATCTATCATCTCCAAAAAGTTTTGTCCGCCCACGTTGCCTTGTTTCCCTGGAATCTGGATTCATCCCACTTAGAATCCCATATTTTAAATTTTTGAAAAATTTGTATAACTCCTTCCAACTCACACTGTTAAAGGATCTAAAAAGTGGAGGACATAGTGGGATACCTTATCTATCATCTCCAAAAAGTTTTGTCCGCCCACGTTGCCTTGTTTCCCTGGAATCTGGATTCATCCCACTCAGAATCCCAAATTTTAAATTTTTGAAAAATTTGTATAACTCCTTCCATCTCACACTGTTAAAGGTTCTGAAAAGTGGAGGACATAGTGGGATACCTTATCTATCATCTCCAAAAAGTTTTGTCCGCCCACGTTGCCTTGTTTCCCTGGAATCTGGATTCATCCCACTCAGAATCCCAAATTTTAAATTTTTGAAAAATTTGTATAACTCCTTCCAACTCACACTGTTAAAGGATCTGAAAAGTGGAGGACATAGTGGGATACCTTATCTATCATCTCCAAAAAGTTTTGTCCGCCCACGTTGCCTTGTTTCCCTGGAATCTGGATTCATCCCACTCAGAATCCCAAATTTTAAATTTTTGAAAAATTTGTATAACTCCTTCCAACTCACACTGTTAAAGGATCTGAAAAGTGGAGGACATAGTGGGATACCTTATCTATCATCTCCAAAAAGTTTTGTCCGCCCACGTTGCCTTGTTTCCCTGGAATCTGGATTCATCCCACTCAGAATCCCAAATTTTAAATTTTTGAAAAATTTGTATAACTCCTTCCAACTCACACTGTTAAAGGATCTGAAAAGTGGAGGACATAGTGGGATACCTTATCTATCATCTCCAAAAAGTTTTGTCCGCCCACGTTGCCTTGTTTCCCTGGAATCTGGATTCATCCCACTCAGAATCCCAAATTTTAAATTTTTGAAAAATTTGTATAACTCCTTCCAACTCACACTTTTAAAGGATCTGAAAAGTGGAGGACATAGTGGGATACCTTATCTATCATCTCCAAAAAGTTTTGTCCGCCCACGTTGCCTTGTTTCCCTGGAATCTGGATTCATCCCACTCAGAATCCCAAATTTTAAATTTTTGAAAAATTTGTATAACTCCTTCCAACTCACACTGTTAAAGGATCTGAAAAGTGGAGGACATAGTGGGATACCTTATCTATCATCTCCAAAAAGTTTTGTCCGCCCACGTTGCCTTGTTTCCCTGGAATCTGGATTCATCCCACTCAGAATCCCAAATTTTAAATTTTTGAAAAATTTGTATAACTCCTTCCAACTCACACTGTTAAAGGATCTGAAAAGTGTAGGACATAGTGGGATACCTTATCTATCATCTCCAAAAAGTTTTGTCCGCCCACGTTGCCTTGTTTCCCTGGAATCTGGATTCATCCCACTCAGAATCCCAAATTTTAAATTTTTGAAAAATTTTTATAACTCCTTCCAACTCACACTGTTAAAGGATCTGAAAAGTGGAGGACATAGTGGGATACCTTATCTATCATCTACAAAAAGTTTTGTCCGCCCACGTTGCCTTGTTTCCCTGGAATCTGGATTCATCCCACTCAGAATCCCAAATTTTAAATTTTTGAAAAATTTGTATAACTCCTTCCAACTCACACTGTTAAAGGATCTGAAAAGTGGAGGACATAGTGGGATACCTTATCTATCATCTCCAAAAAGTTTTGTCCGCCCACGTTGCCTTGTTTCCCTGGAATCTGGATTCATCCCACTCAGAATCCCAAATTTTAAATTTTTGAAAAATTTGTATAACTCCTTCCAACTCACACTGTTAAAGGATCTGAAAAGTGGAGGACATAGTGGGATACCTTATCTATCATCTCCAAAAAGTTTTGTCCGCCCACGTTGCCTTGTTTCCCTGGAATCTGGATTCATCCCACTCAGAATCCCATATTTTAAATTTTTGAAAAATTTGTATAACTCCTTCCAACTCACACTGTTAAAGGATCTAAAAAGTGGAGGACATAGTGGGATACCTTATCTATCATCTCCAAAAAGTTTTGTCCGCCCACGTTGCCTTGTTTCCCTGGAATCTGGATTCATCCCACTCAGAATCCCAAATTTTAAATTTTTGAAAAATTTGTATAACTCCTTCCAACTCACACTGTTAAAGGATCTGAAAAGTGGAGGACATAGTGGGATACCTTATCTATCATCTCCAAAAAGTTTTGTCCGCCCACGTTGCCTTGTTTCCCTGGAATCTGGATTCATCCCACTCAGAATCCCATATTTTAAATTTTTGAAAAATTTGTATAACTCCTTCCAACTCACACTGTTAAAGGATCTAAAAAGTGGAGGACATAGTGGGATACCTTATCTATCATCTCCAAAAAGTTTTGTCCGCCCACGTTGCCTTGTTTCCCTGGAATCTGGATTCATCCCACTCAGAATCCCAAATTTTAAATTTTTGAAAAATTTGTATAACTCCTTCCAACTCACACTGTTAAAGGATCTGAAAAGTGGAGGACATAGTGGGATACCTTATCTATCATCTCCAAAAAGTTTTGTCCGCCCACGTTGCCTTGTTTCCCTGGAATCTGGATTCATCCCACTCAGAATCCCAAATTTTAAATTTTTGAAAAATTTGTATAACTCCTTCCAACTCACACTGTTAAAGGATCTGAAAAGTGGAGGACATAGTGGGATACCTTATCTATCATCTCCAAAAAGTTTTGTCCGCCCACGTTGCCTTGTTTCCCTGGAATCTGGATTCATCCCACTCAGAATCCCAAATTTTAAATTTTTGAAAAATTTGTATAACTCCTTCCAACTCACACTGTTAAAGGATCTGAAAAGTGGAGGACATAGTGGAATACCTTATCTATCATCTCCAAAAAGTTTTGTCCGCCCACGTTGCCTTGTTTCCCTGGAATCTGGATTCATCCCACTCAGAATCCCATATTTTAAATTTTTGAAAAATTTGTATAACTCCTTCCAACTCACACTGTTAAAGGATCTAAAAAGTGGAGGACATAGTGGGATACCTTATCTATCATCTCCAAAAAGTTTTGTCCGCCCACGTTGCCTTGTTTCCCTGGAATCTGGATTCATCCCACTCAGAATCCCAAATTTTAAATTTTTGAAAAATTTGTATAACTCCTTCCAACTCACACTGTTAAAGGATCTGAAAAGTGGAGGACATAGTGGGATACCTTATCTATCATCTCCAAAAAGTTTTGTCCGCCCACGTTGCCTTGTTTCCCTGGAATCTGGATTCATCCCACTCAGAATCCCAAATTTTAAATTTTTGAAAAATTTGTATAACTCCTTCCAACTCACACTGTTAAAGGATCTGAAAAGTGGAGGACATAGTGGAATACCTTATCTATCATCTCCAAAAAGTTTTGTCCGCCCACGTTGCCTTGTTTCCCTGGAATCTGGATTCATCCCACTCAGAATCCCAAATTTTAAATTTTTGAAAAATTTGTATAACTCCTTCCAACTCACACTGTTAAAGGATCTGAAAAGTGGAGGACATAGTGGGATACCTTATCTATCATCTCCAAAAAGTTTTGTCCGCCCACGTTGCCTTGTTTCCCTGGAATCTGGATTCATCCCACTCAGAATCCCAAATTTTAAATTTTTGAAAAATTTGTATAACTCCTTCCAACTCACACTGTTAAAGGATCTGAAAAGTGGAGGACATAGTGGAATACCTTATCTATCATCTCCAAAAAGTTTTGTCCGCCCACGTTGCCTTGTTTCCCTGGAATCTGGATTCATCCCACTCAGAATCCCATATTTTAAATTTTTGAAAAATTTGTATAACTCCTTCCAACTCACACTGTTAAAGGATCTAAAAAGTGGAGGACATAGTGGGATACCTTATCTATCATCTCCAAAAAGTTTTGTCCGCCCACGTTGCCTTGTTTCCCTGGAATCTGGATTCATCCCACTCAGAATCCCAAATTTTAAATTTTTGAAAAATTTGTATAACTCCTTCCAACTCACACTGTTAAAGGATCTGAAAAGTGGAGGACATAGTGGGATACCTTATCTATCATCTCCAAAAAGTTTTGTCCGCCCACGTTGCCTTGTTTCCCTGGAATCTGGATTCATCCCACTCAGAATCCCAAATTTTAAATTTTTGAAAAATTTTTATAACTCCTTCCAACTCACACTGTTAAAGGATCTGAAAAGTGGAGGACATAGTGGGATACCTTATCTATCATCTCCAAAAAGTTTTGTCCGCCCACGTTGCCTTGTTTCCCTGGAATCTGGATTCATCCCACTCAGAATCCCAAATTTTAAATTTTTGAAAAATTTGTATAACTCCTTCCAACTCACACTGTTAAAGGATCTGAAAAGTGGAGGACATAGTGGGATACCTTATCTATCATCTCCAAAAAGTTTTGTCCGCCCACGTTGCCTTGTTTCCCTGGAATCTGGATTCATCCCACTCAGAATCCCATATTTTAAATTTTTGAAAAATTTGTATAACTCCTTCCAACTCACACTGTTAAAGGATCTAAAAAGTGGAGGACATAGTGGGATACCTTATCTATCATCTCCAAAAAGTTTTGTCCGCCCACGTTGCCTTGTTTCCCTGGAATCTGGATTCATCCCACTCAGAATCCCAAATTTTAAATTTTTGAAAAATTTGTATAACTCCTTCCAACTCACACTGTTAAAGGATCTGAAAAGTGGAGGACATAGTGGGATACCTTATCTATCATCTCCAAAAAGTTTTGTCCGCCCACGTTGCCTCGTTTCCCTGGAATCTGGATTCATCCCACTCAGAATCCCAAATTTTAAATTTTTGAAAAATTTGTATAACTCCTTCCAACTCACACTGTTAAAGGATCTGAAAAGTGGAGGACATAGTGGGATACCTTATCTATCATCTCCAAAAAGTTTTGTCCGCCCACGTTGCCTTGTTTCCCTGGAATCTGGATTCATCCCACTCAGAATCCCAAATTTTAAATTTTTGAAAAATTTTTATAACTCCTTCCAACTCACACTGTTAAAGGATCTGAAAAGTGGAGGACATAGTGGGATACCTTATCTATCATCTCCAAAAAGTTTTGTCCGCCCACGTTGCCTTGTTTCCCTGGAATCTGGATTCATCCCACTCAGAATCCCAAATTTTAAATTTTTGAAAAATTTGTATAACTCCTTCCAACTCACACTGTTAAAGGATCTGAAAAGTGGAGGACATAGTGGGATACCTTATCTATCATCTCCAAAAAGTTTTGTCCGCCCACGTTGCCTTGTTTCCCTGGAATCTGGATTCATCCCACTCAGAATCCCATATTTTAAATTTTTGAAAAATTTGTATAACTCCTTCCAACTCACACTGTTAAAGGATCTAAAAAGTGGAGGACATAGTGGGATACCTTATCTATCATCTCCAAAAAGTTTTGTCCGCCCACGTTGCCTTGTTTCCCTGGAATCTGGATTCATCCCACTCAGAATCCCAAATTTTAAATTTTTGAAAAATTTGTATAACTCCTTCCAACTCACACTGTTAAAGGATCTGAAAAGTGGAGGACATAGTGGGATACCTTATCTATCATCTCCAAAAAGTTTTGTCCGCCCACGTTGCCTTGTTTCCCTGGAATCTGGATTCATCCCACTCAGAATCCCAAATTTTAAATTTTTGAAAAATTTGTATAACTCCTTCCAACTCACACTGTTAAAGGATCTGAAAAGTGGAGGACATAGTGGGATACCTTATCTATCATCTCCAAAAAGTTTTGTCCGCCCACGTTGCCTTGTTTCCCTGGAATCTGGATTCATCCCACTCAGAATCCCAAATTTTGAATGATCGTGAAATTCATGTTTTAAAGCCTATTCTGAGAAAGTTGCCTGAATTTAAGATATGTGAGTGTATTTCGTAATGGTAACGGTTTTCTGGACCCATTTGGTCCAAAAATGTGTTCCTAATTCCATTTTTATTGAATATATCAGTTTTTCCATGCTTAACAGAGCTATGTTAACGAGTTAACAGACCTCTGTTAACTAACGTGGTTTGCGTCTGGGGTTATAAATTTTAAAATTTATCTTCACACACATACCAGAGAGCAGCTGTGATTATTCGTAGAAGTTTATTTTGGCGCCTTTGAATTTTTTCGATATTTGATTCCTAGGCAGTGCCTCATAACTGAATACCGTAGCACCAAATTGGCTTTAATATAGACTTGTAAAGTAGAAGTTCGCAATCGAGACTAAGAACTGAATTTCCTCCAATAAGCCAATTAATTTGAATTACTTTTAGTTTCATTTCAGTTAATTTTGATTCTATATGCCATTTTCACGTTAAACGCCGATCCAGATATACACCGAGGTATTGTTTGATTATTGATTTTAATAGAGGGGCATGTTTTCCGACGCAAAGTGAATGTTATGTGTAAGCATGTTTGCTCATTGACCTTTATCCCTTATCATTGTTTTAACCATTTTTCCAATTCAAATATATGATCCTGGAAGTAACGAGATGCTTAGTGATGATTTTCGATCATGGCTCAGAAAAGCTGTATCATCAGCAAATGTTGAAGTTTGGGTGTAGTTGTTTGTTGGCATATCCCAAGTATATATTAAGTATAATAGAGGATGCTACCTTAAGGGATGCTACCTTGTGGGACTCCAGCGTCAATTGGCTGAGGAGAATTTAAAAATTCGTCTTGCTTAATAATAAATTTACTACCGACTAAGTAGCTTTCTAATAGCTTGTGTGTGTCTGCTGGTAAGTTTAGCTTCAATTTGTATATTAAACCTTCATGCCACACTTCAAAAGCTTGTGAAACATCGATGAAGAGTGCTGAGCAATATTTTTTTCAAAGGCTTTTCTTATAACATTTACTATTCTATGAGTTTGTTGTACTGTGTTTTCTTCTAAAACCAAATTGATGGTTTGGAATAGATCTATTTTAATTTAAAATCGGTGTTAATTTTGGCACGAATAGTTTCTCAAAAAGCTTTGATATATTAGGTAATAAGCTAACAGGCCTATATGACTCAACTTTCGTATGATCTATTCCTGGCCTTGGTATCATGATTACTATGGAAACCTTTTATTCTTGAGGGTAGTATTCAAGGCGTAAAATAGCATTGAAAACAAAAACAATAATTTTTTTTTTCTGTGCAAGGTAGCTCCAAAAGCATTTTGTTACTGATCTTATCAATACCAGGAGCCTTCTTGATGTTTAAATCAAAAATATCCTTTTCAATTTCTCTCAACTCAAATCTTAGGGGAATAGCTGCTCTAACATTAACAGGCGGTAGCTCGACTGCTATATCTTGGGATATATTTGGAGTAAATACGTTTTTCAAATGATTAACAAAGAGATTTCCTTTCTCAATATCATTTCTTGCCCAATTTCCATTCAATTTTCTTAGTGGTGGCTTAGAGATAACTGGTCTATTAGGATTTCTAGCTGCACGCAATAATGAATAGTCTGATTGTTGAGTTGCATCAAAATCCTTAAGATAATTTTCGAAAGAAGCCGTTTTTGAGATCGCAATAACTTTCTTAGTCTTTTGGTGCACTCTTTTAGTAAATTCTTAATTTGAGAGGATCTATGCAATTGCCACTTTCTTCTAACTCTCCTTTTTTCAGTCAAGAGACGTTCAACATCTATAAAATGTATTTTATTATTTTTGATTTTTTGGTAGTTATGATGTAATGTTGAACAGCTAGTTTAAGGTAACTGTCAAAATTAACAACAGAGAGATCCACATTCTCTGGTGTGTTAAGCGAAATATTTTCTGTGCAATGAGTACTGAGATATTTTTTATATTTTAACCAATTTATGTATGTGACTGACGTCTCTAAATAACCAGACGGAGAAAGAATTTTATTTGGGTTCATTATAGTAACAATTGTAGGTGTGTGATCGAAAGATTCTATGGACCTGAATCATTTCTGAGGGAATGTTTTAACCATACCACGTCTATACCATCTGAAATTTTTTGCTGATCAGTAGGCCAATATGTTAGTTGACCGCTCGCGACCACATTCAAATCCATTTTAGAGATTTTATTAAACAATACACAACCCTTTGGTGTTGTGTCTTGGCTATTTTTTGAAACAATTTTTCGTTGCACAGTGCATAAATAAATAAATAAACATCATTTCTATTGCAGTGTTATATTATCATGGCTTAAATCTATTAAAATATTTACATTAACCCTTTAAGGCAAGGTCTTTCATGTTCCAATATCATACATTTTTAACATAATTTAAACTTATGTAATCAAGTATAGAAAGTTACTTACATATGAATAGAAAATGTAAAAAATTTCCTACTGTACATCTAGTTGAAATCATCGATCTGAAATGGAAGATAACCATAAATAGTAACGTTCTAGATAGAACGATTTTAAATAAATAACAAATAATAGCTCCATCATTCTACTTTTAGAACAATAAATTAACTTGCAATGCATCAGATCTGCTTACTAATTAGCTGTGAATATTGAGATTAACACCAATCTAATTTTGAGCATATTTACAGAGGTCTCGACGTGTAGCGAATATCTCTCTTCCTCTTTATTCAGTGGTAAAATCACAAAACAAATTAAATATTAATTAGGCGGCAACTATACAAATATCCTTGACCTTGTAAAAAAAATACCCTTTAGTGACAGATTTTGCTTAGCTTTTAATCAATAATTGGAAAAGTAAAACTTTTAAATTGTTTTCAATTAGGACCCACGAAAAAATTTAGAGCACCAGTTAAACGTAGTTATATCAACCAATCCAGAAAGTAACTAAAATCAATCATAAACGCTTCTTTGCTTAAGAAATTTATACAGTATACAATTTGTACTTGAAGCACAAGCTTACTATCTGCTTAATTTATGTGTATGTGGCCTTGTTTCAAGGACATCAGTGCGTTAGTTATTGAACTGCAGACGCTATTTCTATTAGGCGATTAAAGAAGGTATGCATCCCCAGCCAACAACTGCGACTACAACGATTAATATTTATTTTGCTATTGCCAATATTAAGCCAATTTGATTTCAAATGAAGAATCTAAATCCGTTTTTTAGTTTTCCTACAAGACCAAGTTCTCCACATAAACATTTCCCACTGGGTCTATAGATTACAAACCAAAAACCTGCCACAAATAAAGAAATAAATTGTATGCAAAAAGAAAAAAATACTTTAAACAAACACATTCAAAATATGTAAACCAAAAATAAGCCACTCTTGTAAAACCTCTTGATGTTGAATTGTTGCGGAAAAATTATCTCTACACATGCTACAGAAAGTAAAACAAAAAAACGCTTTCACTTTTCGTTAAGCACTTACGATACGAATATGATCAACAAACAGACAAATAGACAGACATACAGCAAACATACTTGTAGTACTCATGCAAGCATACTTCATTCTATACAGATACATAGCAACTAACCAGCTCAATACTTACAATACAATCAAAAACACATGTTGCTGGTTGTCTGAAGGCAGCCAAATGTTGAAAGTACTTAAAGGAAGAATTCAGCTTCATTCATTATTATTTTTCAATTTTTTTTTCTTCTTTGAGCTGCTGCTGTTTTATTAATACAAAGCGACAAAGATAAGGTGCGGAATCTTTTACAAAAAACCTAAAAGAAATATTTATATTTAACACACAAACACAAACACGCCACATAAAATTGATGAAGTAGAAGTAGTCATACAAAAGAAGAAAAAAAAAGTAAATAAACAATCTACCTATAAAATACTTTGTAACATTCTTTTTTTTTCTCCTTTATTTTCATCTTTTGTAGAAGTAAGTGTATTTTACTGATGATCTTTTTATGCTGGCTCTGCAACTGATTAATGTAACCAGCATGGCTTTTGCCATCAGCAGCACAAGTTACAGTAGTAACACCAACTTATACCTGACAACCTGGACAGCAGCAAAAACAAAATACCAACAACCACCAGCTATTTAAGAATAAAAAAAAAACAAAAAATGTAGAAAAAAAATCAATTTCATTAAATGTAATAAACACGCACAAAACTTTAAAATCCTCCCTCCCCTTACAGGCACTACACATACTATTTTTCATATAACAAACCTCCCTCTGCAACACTCTAACTGACCATATAGACTGACGGTACAACGTACCATTATATTACAATCTGTTAGTGACTGTAAAACTTTTGACCTACTTTGAATATTATAAATTTATATTTATAAAAAAAAACAAAAACAATACAACAAATTTATTTATGTGTACGTTTCTTCTACTATATTTAAAAATATGTATTTTTATAGGTTACACTCTCATATATTAGTTTTATGTTTATCACAAAAGTTATATTTCATTTCAGTTTTTGTTTAAAAGATTAAAGTTTTAACATTGAAAAAGAAAAAAAAACAAATTCAAAACAATAAAAAGTAGAAAAAGAACAAAAAGCTAAAGTAGAGGAAGAAGGCGAACAACTACAAACTATCATCACTTTAAAATTGCAGCTAATAAACAAAAGACTTAAGACACAAACACCTACATTTGCTGCTTTACTTATTGTTTTTGAAGCTTTTCGTTAAAAATTGGGTTTTTATCCTGAGACTTGCCGAGATGAATTTTCCAGGAATTTTGCAAATTTCTCGCTTCCCGGTTTTTGAACTTTTTGGTAGGGAATCCCATGAATCAAAAACTACCAAAAATTTGCATTTCTACCATTTTATAAATAAAAATTTCTATAAAAAACATTGATTGATCATATTCAAGTAAATGTATAGTTAGTTGATTTCATTGCTTTGCATACAGTTTGATATAATTAACTCTTAAGAGTTTATTCAAATTCAAGAAAAAAGAATTTCCGAACTACCCAGCAAAAACTCAATAATTTCATGTAGTTACTTTTTAATGATACCTTCTGCATTTCATAAAAGTACTACTTATTTATAATCCGGTATGTAATGGGTGATTCAAGTAGAGATACTTTTTTCAATAGCCTTTTTTTGACAGATCACGTGTGAGTTGTATCATGCTGTCATATTGTTTTTGTTTAGTATTGTTTGGCATTTAATAATAAAAAGACTTACGCCTGAACAATGTTTACAAATCATTCAACTTTATTACGAAAATTCAAGTTCTGTAAGGAATGTGTTTCGTGCACTTCGCTCAACTTATGGTCAACATAATCGGCCTACTGAGCGTACTATTCGGAACACCATCACCCATTTTGTGACCCAGCATTCATTATTGGATAATATTCGACCGAATAGACCACGTCCAGTACGCTGTGAAGAAAATATAGCGGCGTAGCTGAGAGTGTATATGAAGACCGTGGAGACTCGATTCGACGCCGTTCGCAGCAACGGCGACTGTTTTCATGCCATGATAACCGACTATTTGATGCCTGAAATTGAAGCTCGTGATCTCAGTGACATTTGGTTTCAGCAAGATAGCACCACTTCCCACACATCGCATCAATCAATGGACTTATTGAGAGAACACTTCGGTGAGCACATAATTTCACGTTCTGGGATGGTCGATTGGCCACCAAGATCGTGTGCTATTACACCGTTAGACTTTTTCCTGTGGGGATGTGTAAAGTCTAAAGTTTATGACAAACTTCGATTCAGGCCTTGGAGGAAAACAACACGCGTGTCATTCGCAAGTTACCAGTCGAAATGCTCATTGAAAATTGGACTCAACGGATGGACCATCTTCGATAGCAACGGCCAACATTTTATAGACATAATCTTCAAAAAATAAATGCCAAATAATGTTCTTTCAAATGTTAATAAACATTCCCCATTAAATTTGAATTTTCTGAGCTTTTTTCTTTAAAAAAGTAGGAACCTCGAAATGGATCACGCGGTATTTACTTATTTTTGATAAAATTTTTGAAAATACTACTTTTTATTGATTTTTTTATTTAGTTTGTCAATTAATATATTTTCATATATATATATATATATATATATATATATGAAGAAACAAAATTTTGCGTATGCCTATACATATCTATTTACACGAAGAGAAAACATATAGTTGTAGTGACCATAATCTAAGAGTAGCATATTGGAACATATGATCACAACGAAAAATGGAAATGATTGTAAGTAATAATTATTGTGATTCTATTTTGTTCGATTTTATGGTTTATTTTTTCATGTTATGATTCTAGTTTTACATATAATTGAACAATCTTAGTATATCATTATCCCATTCGATCAGATTATAATTTGATGTTATTATATTACTATTCTATCTTATTATATTATTATACCACATTGTCATATTACGATTCCATTTTATCATATTATTATTTCATTCTGTCATATTATTGTTCCATTTTATCATACATTATCAAAAATAATAGAGAAAAGTTTTCATTATCAAAAAAATATATATTTTCATATTATTTGTTCATTAATTATATTCATTTGTACCACCATATGGTTCAAATTCAAGATATGTTTTTTTAACTAAAGCTTTTAATGGTAGTTAATCAATATCTTATATTGCTTGAATTACACCAATTCTAACCAAACCTTGTCTATTTATATTTATTCATATATAAACTGAGTGAGAATTACAATAAAAATTAAAAACAAAATATGTTTAAAAACAAACAAGTATTGAATTTTGCACTAAGTTTGTGAAAAGGAAAAGTATTATATTTATTTGAAAAATTTTATTGTCATGGGAATAATAATAATAATATTCATATGGTTTAAAAACAGAATATGATTTAAGAATAAGGAAAAAGTTTGCAAATATTTAATTGTTGTAGAAGTAATGCTATTTTTCATATTAATAAAACTTTGTTTCTGGTAAAAATATTTAAAAACATATAATTTTTGCAGTTAACCATATTAAAATTTTTATTGAGTGTAAACATTTTAATGATAAAATTTAAATAAAAATATTGTTGTCATAAACACAGAGTTATTAAAATTCAATAAAATTAACAGTGAGAACATTACATTGTTGTAGTGATAAGGCTGTAACAATGTTTTTTCTCTGCATGTTTGTATATTCACAATTGCAACTTAAAAACTTTAATTGATATGTCAAAAAAGATATATATATATATATATATATATATATATATATATATATATATTATTGTTAAGATTTTTAAATCTGTAATTTAAATTTATAAATTTTCTTTTCACATTTAAAACTAAAATATAAGGAAAAAAACTGCTTTTTATATTCTGACATTTAATTAGTGATTTATAAATTAAAATTTAACTAGTTCTTATTTTTTTCACTAATAATGACTTCTGTGATACTTTAAATTCAATGAGTTATTGAATAACTTAGAAGTAGTTAGTTGTTGTAATAATATGAAGTAAGTAATTGACTCTAATCTTAGTGTTAAAATAATGAGTTATTCAGCTTATGTGTAAGTAGTGAAGAGCCATTATATTAGCTTCTTAATTCATTACATGACAATCAAAGTTTTTGTTGAGTAAGTAATACTAAAATGATAAAACTGCTTAATATTTTTAAAAATCAGGATTTGAAATTCTCTACGTGTGAAACCATTGCTGTTAGAACATTAAACTTAGAAAACCTTGACAATGTAAATGATTTGTAATACAACAATTTTTAATTTTGACATTTCACCTTCAACAATTTTTACACAAGTGAGATTAAATATATATATATATATATATATATATATATATATATATATATATATATATATATATGTATATGTCTTTGAGAATGCATACATATAGTCTTTAAATTTTTCTGTCTATGCTAAATTACCTAATATTTAAATAATAAAAATGTTTCGTTTTTTATTTAATTAGATGTTATAAATATATTTTTTAATATAAAATGAATTTTCAAATACGCATTTTAAAAATATTAAAAATATATATTTTATTTCTTATCTAACAGATATATTGATTAAGAACTATTTTTAATACCTTCAAAAAAGATAATATTATAACAAAAATTCATATTCCCATATATTTTTATTTTAAAAACACATTAGATATATTTTCATAAAAATTATATGTAGAATATAGTTTTCTCGTTAAACTTTTTTGCTGTTTAAATGATATTGTATTGTTTCCGATTACCTGAGAATTCCCGGGAATGCTGGAGTTAAAATCCCGATTCCCGGGGAAAATTAAAAACCCTAATTACAGGCCATAAAAAAGACTTGGATATATATACAAGTATAAATATATATATATATATATATATACACATATATACATATATACATATATATATATATATATATATATATATATATATATATATATATATATATATTTATGTATATATACATATATATATATATATATATATATATATATATATTTTTAATCTCACTTGTTTAAAACTTGTTGAAGGTGAAATGTCAAAATTAAAAATTGTTGTATTACAAAACAGTCGTGATGCATTCATTCCCGGGAATCGGGAAAATTAAATTGAAAGCACTATCTAGTTCTTATTTTATTATGACAAATTTTTTGACGCAAATGCAGAACACAATTTCCAATAAATCTTAACTTTGCTTTACGTAGTAACTATACTAGATGAAGACAAACATACAAGGTAACCTCAGTTAAACAGCTGATTAGTATTTTTTGTTGTTACAGCTGTCAAGCTGCATATATAAAAAATATTAATGAATTTGCCTTATTGTTGTTTTTGCGCAACTGTTTCCATCTTGCATAAATTCGCATTGATTTTGAAGTTTCTCTTGATAAAAAAATTATCTAATGTAAACACTATGTTACACAGCAGATATAGGTTCTTAATGGCAATAATTATATTCAACAGTAACTTTAATAATTAATATAGTAATCGATTAGAAATACCTTGTATGTATATGTTAACTTAAATAAAAGCAATTTAAAAATTTTTATATGATTCTAAAGCCTAAAAAATTGAATATTCTCAAATAAATCTTTAGAGAAATTTAGAATATGTTTAAGAAACTTTTGTTTACAATGCATGTATTTATTTGTTTATTTATTTAAGTCTATGGACTAAATCAGTACAGACTAATTAAAGATCGATTACATTTAAATTAAAATAAAAAATAAACTATAAAGTTGGCATCAAGCGAGATGTCAATAAAGTTTAACATATTGTTAAAGCAGCGTTATAATTTTTTAAATGGGTCAGCATTGGTAAAGTTCATTCGAAATGTTTTTTTTTTTTTTTTTTTTTTTTTTGCTATTAGGTTATAGGAGCGTAAATAACGTTGGGGAATATTTAAAGACAAATTGCTTTATTTATCAGGTTTACAAGAAATGAGACATTGACCATAATTTGGCGGCTTTTTAATGTTGGCGAATAAACCATGGCAGTGAATTATAATCTCGATATACATCTCTTAAGCAAAAGAGTAAAAATTGTTTTTGAACTGATTCAATATGATCAATGTGGACTTTATATAATGGATCCCAAATAGCTGAACCATGTTCTAAAATCGGTGCAACTAATGTAATAAATAAATGTTTGGTGATGAATAGGTCATTGAAGTATTTTGCCCAACGTTTAGTAAGTACAAGGACACCATACATTGTTATATGCTGAACGAAGTCAAATTTTATATCTAACAATATTCCAAACTCCACTATATTATTCACTAATTCTAATTTACAGCCATTAAATGTATAACAATCAATAGTATCACATCTTCTGGAAAAGTGCAAATGTTTGAATTCTTCTTTTTTTAAATTCAGTTCCGTAAGAATAATATTACAGCAATCATAAAAAGATATAAATATGTTCTAAAGAATGATTTAAACTTAAGACTGCAAACATCAGAATATTGAAATAGGGCCAAGCTGACTTCCTTGTGTTACAACAGATTTTACTAAAAATTTCCTCTAGATTGTATTATTAATCAAAAGAGATGGTGTTCTGCATTGAAGATGCGACTTCATCCAGCTTATATAAATATCGTTAAGACCCATAGCGTAAAATTTTATAAGCGAAAGATTGTGGTTAACCTTAACAAAAGCTTTACGGAAATCTATATATAATAATTATAGCTTTATTGTACTCGTATACTTACTAAAAAAGTAAATTAATTAAGCCATATAATCATAAAAAAAACATAATGAATCCTTTTGTAAAACATTATTAAGCATTAAAAAATCAAAAGACTTAAGAAGCATACATACATAATATTTACTTTTATAAAAACTTTTTCTTTTAAATAAAAAGCAATTAATATTCTTTCGTTTAATCTTCAAGTGATAATTTATAGCACACATTATTATTTTTTTAACAAAACAACTAAAAATTTTCCACAAAACATAAAAAAAAAATTAAACAAACAAACGAATAATCTTTAACAAATAAATCAATTTACGCAAATCATTTGCGGCCAGAAAAAAAAGAAAAAATATATATTTAAGTTTAAGAAACATATATAGACAATTTCAAAAGATCCTCTTTTAGGCCTTAGTAAATAAAATTTAAAAATAACACAACAAATAACCATAACAAAAATAATAAACATATTTTGTAACATTAAACTAAAGCTTCAGTTTTTAGTTATTTTTAATATGTTAACAAATAAACAAAATGCATTTTAAAGAAAATAAATATTTTAAAGCTTAAACTCATTTAATTACGCATTATCAGTCAGCACATCTTAATAAAAAATTTTGGTTTTTAAGCTGCATAAAAGTGTTGGCGTCATTTTTATACTGTTGTAATATTTTTATTCATGCTGTTAACAGCATAAAATAGTATGCAGGCATAAAAGCAAGCAAGCAAGCATGTTTGCATTCAATTCAACTGATGATGATAATAATGATTTTGATGTAACACTAGACTAGACATTAAGTAAGAAAAAAAAAACAGAAAGCATGAAAGAAGACAAAAAAGTAATATTAATGATGATAAATACATTTTACCAAAAACATGAAATTTTAATACGCAATTTTGCATTATTGAACAGTTTTTTTTTTTTTTGATGGAGAAATAAAGAAAAATTCATATTTATTAAGATGTTGACAATGAGTGGAATACCCTATATTATGCATAAGATTTAATTTGCTTCAAGTAGGATAAACAGAAATATGCAATATAATAATATTCTGTGCTTTTTATGAACACAAATGTTAGATGTTTACTAGTTTTGTAAAAATTTCAAGAATTTTGAATATTTTATTTTTCACTTAAGAGTACATCTGTTAATAAATACCTTTATAATGATATATTTTTTGTTAAAATTTAATGTCTATCATGAAATTCATGAAACATCACATGTGAATAATACTTAAGGTCTCAGATTTGATTCATATTTGGCACTTGCATGTCGTATATATTTCAATATTTTGAAATTAAAAAAAAATCGGTTTTTAGTTCATTTTTTAACTACGTAAAAATTAAAATATTTAAATTTTTATGTAATTTTAATTACACATTGAAGTTTAAGTTCGATTTCATTGATTTAAAATTCATTAGAAAGGCAACTATTTCCTCTTTTAATATCATAATTAAAAAAAGAAATCATTTTTTAAAAAATGCATGTCTAATTTAATACATTCTTTTGATGCATTTTTGAAAACTTTCTCTCCCTTCTATTTTTATTTTATTAAATAAACGTAAAACTTGATATATTGACTAAACAAATCAATTGAAGTATTTTTGTGATGAGAAGCTATAGCATTTTTTATTTTTTTTTTAACACTAACAAAATTTCCCATACAATATATACAATAATCATATATTTAAATATTTTGGTGTTTTGGACTAAATACATTAATTTTTTTTTAATCAATTTTTTTTTTTTTTTTGATTTACAGAAAAAAAAATATCTTCAATTAAATTGTTAATCAGAATTTAAAATTGTTTAAAATATTTTTATAATTAAATAAATTATAATTGAAGAAATTAAATTGCTCAAAGTCGAAGTATTTTACATAAAAAAACTAAAATCTAAATTCAGTTACGAATAATAAATATTGAATTATTTTATTAATTTAAATTAAACCTATGAAAAAAATGTACATTCAATTTTTTAAATTATCACTTATTTTTATTTATGTTTGATTAGTATATTAATTGATACAACAGAAAAATAATTGAAAGTCAATAAATTGTTTTATTTTTAATAAAGAAATATTAGAGATGATGAATTTTGATCACTTGAATAATTTATACAGTAATTGGAATAGTTTTTATTTTTGATAAATAACTTAATAGACCATATTTTTATATGAACACAGAAAAAAATATTCTCGAACAAAGTTCAATTAAACGATTAATCAGAATTTTAAAATGATTTCAAATGTTCAAATACTTAAATAAATTACTCAATATAAAAATATTCAAATTTTACATAGAAAAATCTAAAATCCAAATCAATACGAATAATATATATTCAATTAATTTATTAATTGAAATTAAACCTATGAAAAACTTGTATATTCAATTAATCAAATTATATGATATTTTTTATGTTAGATTAATTTATTAATTGATACAATAATAAAAATAATTGAAAGCCGATAATTTGATAATTTTGAATATTAGAAAATTTAAATTAAATTAAAATTAAAATAGTAATTAGTATAATTTCTATTTTTAATAAATCATTTAATAGACCACATTTTTTATGTGAACACAGAAAAAAATATTTTCGAATATTTTCAATTAAATTATTAATCAGAATTTTAAAATGATTTCAAATACTTTTGTAATTAAATAAATTACTCAAAAGCAAAGTATTGTAACAAATTAAATTCTAGCATAGAAAAATCTAAAATCCAATTTCAGTACGAATAATATATATTCAATTATTTTATTAATTGAAATTAAACCTATGAAAAAATTTCAAAAATCAAATTATCGCTTAATTTTATTATTTTATGTTTGATGAATTTATTAATTGAAACAATAGGAAAAATAATTGAAAGCCGATAAATTGTTTTATTTTTAATAAAAAAAAATAGAAAGTTTGAATTTTGATCACTTCAATAATGGATATAATTAAAATAGTAATTGGTGTAGATTTTATTTCTGATAAATTGTTTAATAGACCATATGTGTAAACAGAAAGAAAATATTTTCTAAAAATTTCAATTAAATTATTAATCAGAATTTTAAAATGATTTAAAATATTTTAAAATGACTTTAAAATATTTTACATGGAAAATATAAAATGCAATTTCAATTGCGAATAATACATATTCAATTATTTTATTAATTGACATTAAACCTATGAAAAAAATTTTATATTCCATTATTCAAATATGATTTCTTTTTATTTATATTTGATTAATTTCTTAGTTGAAATAATTGAATTGTTTTGTATTTAGTAAGAAATATAAGAAAATTTGAATTTTGATCACTGGATTAATTGATACAATTAAAAAAGTAATTGAAATAATTTTTACATTTGATAAATCTTTTAATATACCATATTTTTCTGTGAATAATTAGTAAAATTGTTAAATTTTAATAAGACATCTTTTCAAAAAAATTTTGTTGAAAAAATTTTTTCAAAAATGCACTTGAAAAATTGTAATTGCATTTATGCATCTAATGCAATTTATAACTAAAATGTTATTTTTTAATTATTTAACTTAAAGCTGTTGAAATATTTTTAAATCAATAAAATCTATCATTTACAAATTTAGTTTTATATATTTTAAGTTGTACATTCTTTGCGTAAAACTAAACACTAATAAAAATTTTAAATTTATAAATATTTTATTGATCAAATTTGTATGGAAGATTTTTCTATGAAGCTTTGATAAATTTAAAATTTTTATTATGAATAAGGCAGAAAAATATTTAAAAAAGTAACTGCCTGTCCCACGATGTCAAATGAGAAATTCATTTCGAGTAATTGTATGGGAAACAACAACAAAGAATTTGAAATTTATTTGTTGTTTTCGAAATGAATTTGTCGTTCGACATCATGGGACGGGTAGCAAATTTCGATATGAAAATAAATATTTTTATTTTTATCTCAAAATTATTAAAAAGAGTAAATATATCCATCATAAAAAATTAAATTTAAATTTTTTAATATGATTTAAATTTCAAAAATGCATCTGAAAAATGCACTTGTATCTAAAATGCATTTAGTAAAAAACTAAAATTATTTAATAAATTTATTATAAAAGAGGGTAAATGTAGAAATCTAATGCATTTGAAATAATGAAGATTTGATAAGAAATGTAGAAATTATAAAATGAAATAATTTCAAACCACGAAAAAATACACGGTTTTAGTTTTTTTTTAACAAAAGTTGGATAAATTTTGTTAACTTATCAGAGAACATATTTAGTGAAGATGAAATAAATTGAAAGACATAAGGTCAAAAATTGTAATGCTTTATATGTTCTTTTGTAGAATTCATGATATTTTAAGCATAAAAGAAGTCGTAAAAAATCGCTTTAGCCATTCATATTATAGGTAATTAAATTTTAATGTGGGTAAATTAACAGATCATAATAATTTCATTTGTTAAATGATCATCTTTTTACTTATTTTTAAAGTTTTGATTAAATATTGACAACCTCCAGATGTACGTAACTCCCCAGCAAAAACTTAGCTTTTCTGGTAAGCTAGCAGGTATAATTGGAAACAAAAATAAACTATTTATTTTTTGCCTGAATAACTAGTTATTTTTGCTCGAGTTGTCCACAAATTCATGTAGTTATTTTTTGACTCTATGGATACTCAAAAATATGTACTTAAATGAAAATAAAAATAAAAAAAATTTGCCGTCAGTGAGATTTGAACTTGGATACAAATTAACCATTCGTTTTTAATGACTAACGTCTTACTCACCATCTCGCACTTAATTTTCTAAAAAATATCTTTTTAGACATTTTCTTATTAAAAACCAATAGCATCAGAATCTCTAGCCAATTCATCCACGTTATTGCAATATTACTGTGTTATTATACTATTGAGTATTTATTTATGTAATACAGAGTAGGCAAGTAATAATGAGGCCTCATTACCTAAGAAACTACTTTAATAAGTAGTTGCCATTACCGAAAAACCAAAAGTTTTTACTTGATACTTTTAAAGCTATATATAAACTGCATTTACCTTATATGTAATTAATATTTATTTTACATATTGATTTCTTTTAAATGTACTAAAACTTTGTTTCATCAACAAAATGTTATATAAAAACAAAAAACAAAATAATCAATTAATTGATTAACACTAACATTTTATAATATCAAACTAAACAATTTCTGGTTTTCCTCCACTTAATGATGAAATGAAACATTGTATAAGTATCTTCTCTAAATTTTAAAAAACAAGACGTTAAAAGAAAAACATAAAGTAACAATATTTTATGCTCAATAGTGCATAAAGTGTTGATAATTAACTCGTAAACTTCAACAATTTAAATTTGTAATTTTCACCTTTTTGTCTTAACTCTCAACTAAACGTAAAAAGCATCAAATGCAAAATACTCTCAAGTAAATTGTAGAAAAAAAAAAAAGAAATGCTAAATACTTTGCATATAATTTTATATCTTTTCTACTTAAACTTGCAACAATTTCTTCCCATACACTAGAAGCAGAAAAAAAAAGAATTAAATTTCTTAAGACAGAAAGTATAAATATACAAATACATTTATAAAATATATATATTTAAGCCTTAGCGGCGTCAGTTTGTTAGACTAACGACTGACCAGCTAAGCAGCCGGACGGACATTCGTTGTTGTGTTTAAGCATCAATTTAGGTGAAAGATTAATCAACGGAAATTTAAATAGCAACTATTTAAGGCACTGATGCATAAATCATGGCCAACGGCCTGCAATTTATTTGTATACATACTAATATATATGAATGCAGGTATTTAGTTTAAATGTGGCACAAAGTATTTTCAAATGGGAAACAGTTACTTTCATACATACTTATATTTAAACTTAAATCAAATGCTTAAATTTAAATTATTTTTTTTTTATTTCATATATCCATAAAACAATTTGATTAAGGGGGAGAAATTTAAATACATTACATTTCAAGAGTTCCGGTCAGGATAACTTTCAAATTGATAATTACAAGAAAGTTAAATTATAATTGATGCTTAAAGCAGATATATATTAAATTAGAATTCTATTGGCGAAATTGTTTGCTATAACAAAAAAAAATGTATTTGAAATAAAAACTATTAACGCAAATTATCTCTACATCACCATGTGTTGTTGGGGTATTATGCGTTTTGTTCTGATTTTTGTTTGTAACGCACAGAAAAAAATCTTTGGACCCCTAACTTAAATTGTAGCATTTGTTACAGAATCAGTGTGACCAGATGGGAAGAAATTTTAAGCTAATTTGTGTTTAAAATGAAGCTTAAATATGCTAAAAAAATTATTTAGAAATGCTAAAAATAATGCTAAATTAATAAATTACCTTTTCAGTGGTATATTTGCATTTCTTGTTAATTTTAAATAATTTTGAACTTATGTTATTATTAAAAAGGAAGAGATTATATAACGAGAAAGACAATATGTAAAAGAATTAGTAGAGACCCAGCAAAAACTTTCTTCTTAGTAATGGTAACTACTTATTAAAGTAGTTACTTGGTAATTAGGTGTCATTATTTGCCTACTCTATGTTACATAAATAAGTACTGAACAGTATAATAGTACAGTAATATTGCAATCACATGGATCAATTGGCTAGAAAAATGGATTAACTACCAGAAGATTGTTGGTTCAAAAATATTTTGATGCTGTTACTCGTAGTTTCTAAAAAATATTTTATACTAAAAAAAATTTGATCACTTAGAAAATTAAGTGCGAGATGTTGTACTGAGTACGACATTAGTCATTAAAAAAAAAGTTCAAATCTTACTGATGGAAAATTTTATTATTTTTATTTTCGCTTAAGTACATATTTTTGAGTGCACCTAGATTCTAAAAATAACTACTTGAATTTTTGGACAACTCGAACAAAAATAACTAGTTATTCAGGCAAAAAATAAATAGTTTATTTTTGTTGCCAATTATACCTGTTAGCTTACAAGCTAAGCAGCTATACAGAAGTGTCTCCCAGCAGCTTCTATCTACTGCTATCAAATCATTTAATTCACATGATAAGTCGCACAATATTCTCAAGTTTGCAGCTATATGTATAGTATTTATCACCCATTTCATACCTAACCATTTAAATCAATAATTCTGCAATCGTGGAACTACTTACGGTTCCTCAACATCCTCACATTGTTCACAGTGTTCCGTTGTCGCACTCCCTTAATCTACATCTGATCAAACAGTTTCCCGCGATAATAACCATTGTAATACTTAAACTTCTTCCGTTTCTTCCTAACATTATCATTTCTACACCGGGATACAAAGCCCTTGACAATATGCAATCGGAATAGTGGAACAGATCCATTCTTTTAATAAGTTCATGCCTAAATATTATATATTAAGAATTAAATTCATTATATTTAATGCTATACCACTCCTAATTCTCGTTTTTATTAAATTCATGAAATGGCCTAATTGAGCTATTGACCTAATCATTTAGTATTATTTCTTTTTATAATTTATATACATTTTTGCTGATCTTAACAGTTACATTCGTTAATGTCTCTATTTATGTAATTTGTTATAGGATTTATTCTTATTAAGAAAAATACTAGAAAATGCTAAATTAATTATTAAAAATGCTAAAAAAAAATTTGCTAAATGGCAAGTGAAAAATTTGCTGCTAAATCTGAGTAAATATGCTAAATTTAGCTGCAAAAATGTTGAAATAATCGCACTGTTTAGAATCACTTTCTGAGTCGATTTAACGATGTCAGTCAGTCTTTGAGTCTGTCTGTTCACTTAAACTTTGTAACAAGAATACGGTTCACAATTTTAAAAATAAATCGATATAAACAGGGCAACTAAAAATATGCAAAATCATATTTTTTCCTGGACTTCAAATGATCAAACTGTTAGTTATTTATCCGCTTTAGACAATTGAAAAAAATTTTGTCATCGATTTTTTACGGCATATTTTTGCATATTTTAGTCTTTGCAGCATATTTTTTTAATATTTTGGGCTTGGCAGCATATTTTGTCAATTGAAAATCATTATTTTATAGCATATTTTAGTATTTTTTTTCAAAATTCACCAAAAATTCATTTATGATTTGAATGTAAACAAATTTAACATATATATAGCCCTTGTAAATCTCTACATAAACCTTGCTTACATTTAGGTTATCTCTTTCAATTTAAGAGATATTTACGTCGTAGCAAATTTTACCATCATTTTTGGTATCGTTTTTCTTTTAATTTTAAAATTTGAGTAGCTTAATTTGGGCCTCAAAATTTTTGGTAAATATCCTTTAGATTTTTTAAAAGAATTCTAAATAAAATTGCTATAAGAATCAAATAAATATATATATATATATATATATATATATATATATACATATATATATATATATATATATATATATATCCGAAAAAAGTTATATTAATGTGAAGTTGAAACTTAAAAAATTTCATATTTTTTCAAAAAAGGTGGTAATATTCTTTCACATCTGAAATATATATATTTTTGGTTCCGGGCTATAGAATTTGTTTAATGGTTTCAAAAAGAATCTTAATGTAAATGAATGTAAACCGTTCTACAACGGTTTCCACCCAAATACCGAACTCTGTAAATGTTTTGGTAAAATTCTCAAAAGTCAAAGCCGAAATTAATATATATATATATATATATATATATATATATATATATATATATATATTGGATATATGCCATGGTTAAACACGTCACGTCCGAGCCATGTCCTTTTAAATGGTGGGTGCCTTTTGTCATTTGATTATTATTATTATTAATGAATTTATTGCCATTTTTATCCGAACTGCAATTTTGGGTATTTTGGTAAGAAAAAATGGGAGTTGTTAATTCCCTGATTTTAGAGCAAGTTATTCTATATTGTGCCAAAATTTCATTGGAATACTCCGACTGCAGATTCTATATATGTATTTTCTGTGCCACAACATACTTCATCGGCATTCTTGGTGTCTTATCTATTTGGGTATCGTCCAATAAGAATATTTTTAAGGAATTCAAACGGTTGCGTACCAAAAGTAAAAAAAATTGTTTTTTCTGGATAACATATTAACATTTGCATCAAACAAATAAAAACCGAAATAAATTTCAGAACTGTGCCAGTTTTTCCTTCTTTTAACCATCACTGGAAGAGTTTATAGTCCTCATTTTTATAGAAATTTCTATAGAAGATATTTTTATCTTAAATATTAAGCTTCAAATTATAATTATCTATCAAAGAATCAATATTTTGTGATCAATTTCAATGCGATAGTTTTTCCCTGAATATGTTATAATTTTAAAATGTTGCCTTTTTCCCGAAAGCAACATTTTTGCACTTTTAGTATTATATGTATGTATTAAAAAGGCAACAGTTTCACATTATTTTGTGTATAAAATTTTCTATTTTGACAATTTTGCAACAAAAAAAAATTATTTTAAATTATTTTGCAATTGACTTTTTTTTTTCTTTTATAATTACAAATTATAATAAAATTAGCATTCGGAGTTCACTGCCATTTTAAAAATTTCCATATCTACTTTAACAAAGTATTTCGTAAAAAAAAAACAAATCTACTTTATTGTGGTTAAAGTATATAATTTTTTTCGCATTCTTTGTGTTCATTCAATAATTCTCAAAATAATTGTTATACTTAATAAACTTTCTTATCATCTTTATGGATCACTCTTTGTAGCGTAACCGATAGTAAAACTGATAAATAAGAACTAATCATATATTTTGCGTTTTAAAGTTATAACAAGAATTGTTTAATTATACCCTACAGTTTTATACATAAAGTCAAAGTATGATTATAGGTAATGGAAGTAGATCAAGGAGGAGAAAAGCTTTCAAAATTAAAAAAAAAAAGTTGTAATAAATTTAATTTATAAGGCCTCTTGCAAGTAAGATAATGTAACAAATGTTTATTTTTAAAATAGCTTTTATTTTACAATTTTCATCACAAAAGCTAAGAATTGTTTATGGTCCTGCGAATCGGATTTGAAGCGAAACATTATCCATTTTTTATTTTATTTTCTGTTACCCAACTCTTTTATTGAAATAAATATTTTTAGATGCAATTTTTGTAACAAATAACTGAATTGAAGCATTTTCTGCTACAAAAGCTGACAATTGTTTATGGTCCTTCGAACCATTAGGATTTTTTTTTTTTTTTTGCTTAAATATTTGCTATAATTTTTCACAATTTTCTAGGGTACATAAAATTCAATATAAAGTTATGTTTAAAATTCCTTAAACTATAATAATTTGTAAAATCATAGAATTATTAAAGCAGAACATTTCATCAAAAAAAAAAAAAAAAAAAAACAAATTCATAAATACTTTCAGAAATGTTTATCTTATGTTTTTATTTTATTTTTGCTACGATTCTTTAATATTATTAACTTTTTCTTAATGTTGGTGTTGTTATTATTATTTCTTAAAGCTCTTAACAAATTCATTTATGGCTGGTTTGTAGTTTTATTTATTTATTTTTTTTGCTAACAAAAAAAAATACATTCATATTTTTCCATTTTTATTATTATTTGCAACTAATTATTTTTGTGGTTAAGCAATTCCGACTTTTTTTTAGATTTTATTTTGTTGTACTCATATACATTTTTTGTAATTTATTTATTATTTTTTTTTTTTTTTAATTATGCTGACTGACCACAGTTGAAATACATTTATTTATTTTTTTTTTTTTTTTTCATATTTGTAGTTTTTTTATAAGTTGTTATGTTGTTTTTTTTTTGCTGCTGCTACTGCTGTTGTTGTGCTGTTGCAATTAAAAGAAGTAGTACGAGTTTATTATAGCCAAAATTTGAATGTTTACCAAAAAAAAATTTTGCCAAAAATTACTAAAGTAACTTTTAAAAATTATCATAAATATTGTTGCATAAAAATTTGTTGTTTCAATTTTAACAAAAAGTAATGTAAAATATTATTTCCTTATGGTTATTTGACAGGGAAAGTATGACGAATTTTTTTTAGTTTTTACACACAAAAAGAGGAAAATGAATTATATTCCAAATTAAAATATAAATAATACAAATTGAATGCAGTTTCTTGCGGACAATTTTACTTTTCATACAGGAAGGAAAAAAAAGAGAAGCTATAAAAATAAATTTAAAAATATAGTTGAGATATCTTTCATAATTAACTTTGTATGACAAATAAAAACGCAAACACCAAGACAAATTTTCGAAACAATTAATTTAAAGATTTCAAATAAACCTCTTCTGGAATCGGAATTCATTCAGGAATCTATGAGTAACAATACCTCTATAGCTTTTCCATACTATTTTTAAGAATGACAATTTCCAGCAGAAACAGTTCCAGAGTGAACTAGTTCCTAAACTGTTACTTACAAGAGGGAAATCTGCTTTCTATTTCTGAACTAATGTGATCGATCTTAGAATTCTAAATGATGTCTGTAATTTATAAATAAAGGGTTTTAAAATAATTCTACTTAAAAAGGGAATATAACAAATCTTGAGTTAAAACTTCATTAATTTTGGAAACTAGTTATATGAACAAGTTCTAAAGAAATAAACGTTTGAACCGTTCCTCATAAGAATCAGAGTCGCCCTTTATTCGTGGACAAATACAAACCCTGTGAACTTATTTTTAGATCGTTTAATTGGATTTCAAATACATGTTTAAATAACTGTAGAAAATAGCTTAAAGTACGTCATACTTTAAGTATAAATCTTTATTTCCTAAATTGCTGGACGGATCGAATTGAAATGTAATTAAATAATTTTTAACAAAATTTTGTTTAGATTTGAACATTTATAAAAAATTACCCGCTAAAGCTATTAAAATGATTTTTAGTACACGAAAAGGTCGTTATCCTTCTAATACACTACATTCAAAAAAATGTTTAAATTAGTTTTAATATGTTTTTTGTGCACTTAAAAAATATGATTCTAAAAATTTTACAATTTTTATAAAATATGCATTCCTATCCAAAATTTTTGAGCGGGCGGGAAACAGTTTAGTGTTAAATCTGTATATATATATATATATGTTAGAACTATTTTTAGTATGACTTTTTTATAGCCCGATTAACTTGAAATTTTATAAAAAATTTCACTTTTTTCAACCCATACTGGGTGTAGGGTGCAACTCTCAATCAAATTAAAATTTCTCTATTATACATTTTTAAAGTCTTGTATTTCGAAATATGTGAAAGAAAATATTTTTTTTTTTTTATAAATTTATAAATTTTAAGAAAAAAGCGAAAGAATAAAAACCATTTTTTTGTAAAAAAAAAAAGAAAAAAATCTATAAATTTTCGTATTCTTTTTAAAGCCTTGAATTTTATCATTTTTCATGGCCAGACGAATTAAGATAATTCAAAGAAATTTTCAACACATTATTTTGGAATGTATTGGTAATCTTAGGATTCCCTATATTACGGAAATTATTTGAGAAAATCCAAAAAAAAGTTTTTTAAATCATGAAAGATAAGATAGATTTTTTTTTATTATTTTTTCTTTATCTCAGCTAAGTCTTTTCTAAGGATCTTAAATGATTGAAATCGGACTTGATTTGTAAAAATTTTGATTTTTTGAAACTCTTTCATACTCCCTGGTCAACTTTGACACCCTGTATAACTATCCCATATATTTCAATGCAAATGGCCCTTCTATGGGTTAACTGCAAATCAATTTCAATTCTAAGAGTAAACTTTTAAACATTCAAATCAGTCGAGAAAGAACTACATAGTTCACAAACTATTCCTTACAAAAAGCATATATTTTCATTATTCTTTAACACATCGTCAACTTGAAAAGACATTTAAGGGTTCCCTTACTAACACTCTAAAAATGTTTTCATCACATCTATTAAAACAATTCAATTTTCCTCCAACAAAGATTCACCGTGACATTTGAAGTATTAAATTTATGTGAAATTAAAATAGATTTCTCAAAAGGTGTCGTTTCATTTTCTCTAAACTTCAAACATTAACCTGTAACCACCACACACTAACTAAAAATAAAATTTCTTTTTTTTTTTAATTTATTTCACATCTTCAAAGACTAACAAAAATCCACAAAAAAAAAGAAGACAATCGCCGGCTTTGAAATTGAGGTAGATTTTCAGGACAGACAATTATTTTTAAGTTATAAAGACAAAACTTAAAAAAAAATGCGGACGTACTTTATATTTCTATTTCAAACGAAAACAAGAAACCAGCTAACAGTCAGCTAAGACAACAACCAGCCAGTCTTAGCACCACTTCCACCTCCTCCCGCCCCTCAACTAGACAACATTCACAAACAAACGACACTTGAAGGCCACATGAGAACTATGTATGTAAAAGAAGAAGAAAAAAAACGCAGTTATTTATGTGTGTGCATTGGCCATAAGCATCATCATAGCAATGGTCATGTTTATTATTGGCCATTATAGCAATTGAGAAAAATCCACTACATCGTAGAAGCAAAAGAAAGAAATACAAAAAACAAAAGGCTACAACTTACATCTGAAAACCAGATAACGAGCAAAAATTTTAAGAAAATCTGTGTTTGTCAGTCAGTCAAAACGGGTGGAATTTCTACCTTCTTGATGACATCTTAAATTATTTTTATATTTATTTTCTTATTTTTAGTTTAGTTTTTTTACTTTTTGTAGTTGTTGTTTATAAAAATAAAATGTAGGTCTGTTAACCAATAAATTGTTTTTATAGTTTGTCGTTTGTTATTTTTTTCTAGTTTCGTCTAGAAGTTTTATAAAAAGGTAGAAAAAGATGAAACTGGTAAGAAAGTTATAAAAACTAGCTGAGATTGAACAATTTCCAAAATACCCTACATAATATTTAGAAACGCTTCTTAAGGTGAAGTGATTAGTTGTGTAAATTTTAAAGAAACAAATAGTTTATATAAATTGGTAAATTTGCAAAATTTTGCAAGCTGATATTCAGTTCTGCTCAGAGAGATAGAATTAGATTAAACCGAATTTTGATCTTTAACCACATCTTACAAAAAAGTTTAAAGAAATTAGATCACCAATCTAAGGATGCTACACCAAGTTCCAAGGGGATAGAACTATAACATAACTACTTAAGTGAGTATACGCAAAGAAAAAACATGCTTACGGCATTTTCACTACAACAATATTGAGTTCTCATTGTTAATTTTCATTAATTTAAATAACACTGCGTTCCTGATAACAATGTTTTTGTTTCAGTTTTATCATTTAAGGTTTATATTTAATGAAAATTTTAACATAGTTGACTATAAAAATTTTATGTTTTTGAATGTTTTTACTAGAAACAAAATTTTATTAGAATAAAAAATTTCATTATTTCTACAACCATTAAATATTATCAATATTTTTCCTTGTTCTTAAACCATATTTTGTTTTCAAACCATATTAATATTTCCATAACAATAAAATGTTACAAATAAATATATAATACACCTTCATTATAAGTCTCATTTAGTTTATACATAGATTAATATAACTAAACAAGGTTTTGTTATGTTTGGTGTGATTCATTAATTTTAAACAAATGTTATGTAATGTAAAGATGTGATAATATGATGAGATGTAATAATATAATAAAATGAAATTATATTTTGCTAGAATGGGATAATAATATAGTAAGATGGTATAATAATATGAAAAACTCGAACCATAATATGAGAAAATGCATTATTAAATCTGACACAATTTGATGAAATGGAATCATAACATAACATCGGTATAAATTCGCTTCCTGATCGAAATAAGAAATCAGTTTCCGCTGCGATTTGGAGAGCAAACAATGAGTATAGCAAATTTAAACTTTTTAGAACCAAACCGACTTATAAAATTACTACAGAAAATAAAAAAATAAATTCAGGCATCTCCGCTCCTTGATAGAAATTTTAAAATCTGGCTTCGTTAGGTTTTGTAGGACGAACAGTTACATAAATAAAACGAATTCTAATTTACTATGATATCTGTGAGCTTCAGGAAGTTCTGGAAAGAAAAAAAATGCTTAGGAAATTATATATAAATCCGCGCATCTCCGCTCTCTGATAGAAATCTGGCTCCGTTAGGATTTGTAGGACGATTAGTTATAATAAGTAAGACGAATTTAAACTTTCTTGCTCCTCTGGGAGCTTCAGAAAGTTCTGCTTAGGAAATTATATATAGAAGATAGTTAAAGCTTTCACAATATGGTATTGGCCTAAGAGGCAAAAAGGTCCTTGAACTAGCCAAAGGAAACTTTTGCTTTGACGGTCCATTGATACAATTATTAACACATTAATATCAGGGTGCATATGACGGCTTTTGATTTCGATCAGAATTTTATTATAATGGAAACTTTAATCATTATGAAATATCATAATTCAACTCTTGATATGTTTAATTTTCACTGTTCATGGGTCAAGTATTTTTGTAAAATTCTCTCCAATTTACCATAGAGGGAGTAACGTTAATGAGTGTTTTATTGGATCAACATTGCCCTACGCCAGAAGCTTAAACATGAAATTTCAATTAAATGAATGTTTTTAAATTTATGTCCACTAAAGAAGGATTTTTATGAATTTCGTATAAAATAGGTAAACCTGATAGACTTTATGGCGTATAAACCGTGACGTTTACTAAAGAAATAATTTTGAAAATATATAAATAAAAACGGTTGAAACCAGAGACCGTAACGATTATGAGCAACATCTTAAAAATCACAACTTTATTATTTTTAAACTTTTATTTTTTTACTAAATTTAGCAATTATTTTTGAGTTTTTTTTACTCAAAACATAGTGGTTATTTTTATTTTTACTTGTCGATATAAAGTTATTTATATACTTAATTAAAATTAAAAAAATGTGATTCCTTATTCAAGTGGCAGGCAGTGTATTTTGAGTAAAAAATGAAAATCAAAAATAATTGTTATTTATTGAGTTTATTTTTCATCAAAAACTGAAAGCTTATTGCATATTTGGAAAGACATTAAAATGTTTCTAATGTTCCTGGATCCCATAATCGTTATTTACAGTCTCTGGTTAAAACTCGACTCTTTATAAATACAAGACTTTGTAAAAGAAAAAAATGGTATCTTTTCAAGGGAATAAAAATTTATAAAAGCTTAATGTTAAACTTAGAAATTAAATTTAAATCGTATTATTTTTTAATCGAAGAATTATCCCCTATGCCTCTGATGCTTTTTAGAAATTCTAAAATTTAAAGAGTAAAGAGTAAAGTTATAATTTTTTAAGTTTTTTTTTTTTTTGTGCGAAGAAGTTCCCAAAAGGAAACATAAACTTTTAATGGAATTTTTAAGGCAATACAAACAAAAAGGAGTACTAAATGACACCTAAGTATTTTCAAATATACCATTGATTCTAACCTAAATGTGAAATCATAAAAAGGTGTCATATGATACTTTTTGATGATTCTTTTGATACTTTATTAAAATTATTATAATTAATTAAGGTAGAAAGAGTAACATTTGCTACTTTTTTGTTTAAAGTGCACTCTTCTCATAGCCGTAAACGATATCTGTAAACTTTATTTTATAGTAAAGACTTAGGTACATTTTTTATCCTGACTGTCTCTCTGTTGGTATGTTATTTTGTATTTTATTTTCATACTGCAATTGAAAAACAAACAAAAATTAATATCTTTAAATAAACAAAAAATTCAATTAATTATGCAGATCCAAAATTAGTGCATTGTGAAAATCACTAAATAATAATAATCTTCTGTTTAAATTCTTATGCATCATTAAAAATACATATAATATTTTTTCACACTTAAGTTTATATCACGGAACAAAATTTGTATTAAATCCTACAAACTAAGGAATTTATCACACAAAATACCCACGGCAAAATATTTGGCAAAGTATTAAAAAAAAATTAATCTCTTCTAACTCCGATCAAATGAAAATTTAAAATATCAAAATTTGTTAAATGAAAATTCTACGATAAAGGAAAGTAAAATCTATTAGTGCCACAAAAATTATTACTTCATTTTAAAGATAATTGGAAATGGTAGATGTACTCCTACTCAGCTAGAATAAAGAGCTGAAAATGGAAATATTTAATGCTGAAAAAGAGCTGCAGAAGTAATAACTTTTATATCTGGTTGTTATTGATAGGATTATCTTGTTTTATGATTAGTATTCTATTCTTTTGAAGTTCTTTTTTAAAACAGTCTTTATAAAATATTATACAAACAGAACTTCGTTTTTTTTACTTTTATAGAAGTAATACTTTTTTAATAAAAAAAAGATACAAAGTAAACATTTAGTTCTACTTTTTTAGTAGTGAGAATATTCATTTTTTAGAAGCATTTGTTCGTTCTTTGCTCAGTAATTTTCCTGCATATATGAAGTTGTTTAAGAGGAAAATCATAAAATTAACTAAATTATTGCAGTAGAATTTTTAATATTTTGAAATAAAAACAAAAAATAAAGTTTGGACTTAATTGAATTTTTTCATATTTCTAATGGAACCTTTTTAATTTTTCGAATTAATGAATTTTAAAACATTTTTAATTATTTAATTAATTGTTAAATTAGACCAAATTTTCCTGTGAGAGTTTAGAGTCAGATTTTTACTTTTTGATTACTAAGTGGATTATGGATTAGGGAAAGGGAACATTTTAATGCCATCATTGTTTTTATTTTAATTTTTTTTTTAATGAATCATTTAAAAATAGTGGAACTAAGAAATCATATTATGTGCTCTATAAGTTCACAGTAACCGAATTTAATGCTCCATTTATAAGTTGTTTTATGTTATGGTTAACATTTTGAACTAAAACTGTAGATCGAATAAATCTATATATTTTGGTCCAAAAAAAGAAAGTCAGTAATCATTAGATTGTAGCTCAAAACTTTATCCGAAATAGCGTTTTCAACAATTTAAAAACAAAAATATGAAAATAACATCACATATTGGTTTTCTGATCCAAAATAAATAATAAATTAAGCCACTTTTTTATACAGAAATTTAAATATTAAATTTTACTATACCAAATATAAGAAAAATAAATTTGTTACTTCTTTCTTAGACAAAAGTCACTTTGCTCTAAAAAAAATTCATTAGAAGGTTTCCTTAAATATATTTAAAGAATTAACAACATTTCGCAATTGCTTTTTTATTAGCGAAATTTTCTTAGTTAATATTTCACTGGCAATAAACTAAAGTAGCCTATTTTAAATAACAAAAAAATTGTAATTAAACTCACAATATTTTAACACCTGACATTATCACCCTGATCTAAATATAAAAAATAATAAAAGAATTTTACATAAATTTCATTTTATCTCAAAAAACCTTTCATTAAATTACCACTGAGAAAAAATTATGGCTAAAATATTTTTTTAATAAATCATTGTTTGGCTGTAAATAAAATTTTATAAAAAATACACAAAACAAAAACAATATTATGTATTTTGACATTTTCAATAAAATAAAAAATAAGATTTAAAAAATGAGGAAAAAAATATGAAATCCAACATTTCAAGGCATTCGAAGGTAAGTTTTACCTATTTGCTTACAGAATTTCCTAATAACGATTAAAAGTTATGTATCTTTCAGATGATTCAGATGATACAAATATATTTTACCTCATAAAATAATTAACCGTAAGTAATATTGTTTTATTATCTCTTATCTTTTCAAACGAATCGATTGTGTTCGATAGTTTCTTAAACTATTTTTTGCGCTTTTCATTATCATAATGGATCGAGCGTAAAAATTCTATGCAAAAATGATTTGGTTTTGTGGCGCCTTTCAGACATGCTAAGTCTTCTTACGACATCTCTTAGCTTCTGCTCCCTTGATACCTAATTTCCTTGATTTTGGATGAACCAAGTGCTTTTACATGTTTGGAAACTATTGTTTGATTTACATGCAACAATTTTGCAAGCACTTCTTGCAGACTTTGAGACTTTGTGCCAATCTCCAATTCTTTATTTTCAAACATTTTTGACTGGCCAGAAGGCTCCTTATCATACACATCGAAAGCACCGCTTTTAGATATTAAAACCACTAAGACATGTTGCATACATAGTTGTCAATTGGAACTAATAATAAATTCTAATAAAGATTGGATTTCCTTTATTTTTATACCGATTTGGTAGTTCATATAACGTGAAAGAAGCGTTTTTTCTTATTTAGATCTATGTATACTAAAATACATTATTATTTCTGCATCAGTTTTTCTTCGCAATTTAATTGTAAAATATCCAATATTTAAAAATATACAAATTTTGATTAAAAATTGTATTGATTCAACAATAAATATTGTTTGAATATCTACTAAAAACTAAATTAAATATTTATTGTTTTACTTAAAAAGTCTATTAAATATTATGAAAATTTTCAAATATTTAAATTTATAAATAGAAAAAATATTTTGATAAGAAAAAAAATTAAAGTTTATAATTGATTTTATAAATTTTGTATTAGAATATGAAATTTTATTTTTTCTTTACAGTAACGTTTATCTATAAGCTCCTAGTTTATGTTACAAAGCTCTAGAGTAACTAATTATAATCAACTCATTGTAGAAATACAAGGCGTTTAAACTTTAATGTTTTTCCTTATTTTTCCGTATTTTTCTTTTTTTTTCTCTCTCTCACTCTCTCTGACGCTTACAGTGGAACTAAAACGTTTTTCAATAATTCTGTAACTTGCGAACCATTAGTGATATATAAATAAAATTTTACAAGATAAGAGCTGAGATGTTTTCCAGTTAATTTAGAGGAGCACAGCTGCCTAGCGGGTCGCGGGGGTAAAGAGGTGACCTTCAAAGTTAGTAACCTCGTATAATATTTTAAAAAATTTGTCAAAAATTAATTTATGACTTGAATGTAAAAATAAATACATTTAGATCTCCTGCAAATCTTTACAAAAATTAATGCTTACATGTGTTTAAGAAATATTTATGTCGAAGCAAAATTTACCCCCATTTTTGTCCTAGTTTTTTTAAAGTTTTTTCAACTTAATTTAGGCCCTAAAAATTTTAGAAAATTCTCACTAGATTTCTTACAAAATTCTAAATAATGATTCTTGCAGCAAAATCATATAAATATATCTATCCGATAAAAATTTATATTAATCTGAATTTGAAACTTTAAAAAAATCTCATATTTTTGGGGTTATTTTCCAAAAAGGTGGTAATATTCTTTTACTTTTGAAATACCTTAAAAATTCAAAATTTGGATTTTAAGTATATTTTTTTAGAAATAACGTTAATATTTTGACCTAAATAAAATTTAAATTAAATAAACTTGTTTTAAAATCAGGGAATTAAAAAACCTTCCATTTTTTTCGTACCAAAATACCTAAAATCCCAGGTCGGGGAAAACTTGTTTTAAAACTTGACTTTTTTCATTAAAATGATCACCCAGCCGTTGTAAGAGGCATGGCTCAGAGATTATGTTTTGTGTGTCTAACTAACATATGAGGGTATATATCAAATATATTTTTGGTTAATCTGGGCTTTGATATTTGAGAATTTTACAAAGAAATTTAAAAAACTTTTTCAAAATTGACAAAGTTTGGATAGGTTTTGGAGGGAAACCGTTGCCTAAAGTGCCTCCAATTTTACTTTATATTTATGTGGTATTCACGTTAAGATTTCTTCTGAAGTCATTACAAAAATTCTGCAGTCTGAAACAAAAAAAAAAATATGTATTTTAGAAGCAAAAGAATATTACCACCTTTTTGGAAAATTTTTCAAGTTTCAAATTCAGATTAATATAACTTTTTATCGGATAGCTACATTTATATGATTCTTGCAGCAATATTGTCTATCTAGGGGAAATTTTTAAAAAATTTTAGGGACTAATTTAAGGATCCCAGGTTAAAAAACTTTGAAAAAACTAGATTAAAAATGGGAGAAAATTTGATTCGACCTAAATATTTCTTGAATTAATGATATGACCTACAAGTGTAGCATGTTTTTTGTAGAGATTTACAAGGACTACCTATTACATTTAAGTCATAAATTAATTTTTCGCGAATTTTTTAAAAAATTCCATAGCCGAGATTACCAATTTTGAGGTTAATCCTCGTGACCCGCTAGGGAGCTGTGCTCCTCCAAATCAACTGAAAAACACCTCAGCTCTGACCTTGTGGAATTTTATTTAGATATCTCCAACAGTTCACAAGTTACAGAATTATTTCCAAATAAATTCATTTTAGGACCACTGTGCACTCTTAAACAGTAGTCAATTTTATTTCGTACATTAAGCAGTACGCGGTAGTTATACTAAATTTGGTTACTTGTTTTAACATAAAAATAAAACATCTTACACACAAACGCTTATATACACACACATATTTCAATGCACTGGACCAGACATTATTGTTAGCATCATTGTTGAATAACCTTGACGCATGAAATACATCTTGGAGAAGGTCAGTGACAAAACACATACTTATGTATGAGCGTAAGTTTATATGCATTTGATGAAATCCCATCCATAAAAGGAAAATTCTACTGAAAATGGTAATAAGGTTGTTGTTTTTTTCAATTTTTGTTACACATACGCGCCTTGAATATCAAAATCAAATTTGAAAATTTAATTAAATAAACAATGTTGTTTTCCATTGTGAGTTTTTTTGTTCTTACTGAAACTTAATAAGGGTACTCATTTAAATGCTTAAATTTCTCACTTGTGCAATTGAGCAAATTTACGCAAAATGTTTCATGAAGACCCTTTTCAATTATTGAACAATTTTATTAAAATCAAAGACACATGCAATAATTTTATTATAATTAACGTAGTTATAATTTTCCACATCGCAGTTATTGATGTTTAAATACGAATATAAACAAAAGGCAGCAGATTTATAAATGCACAATTAAACAGTACAAGTCGCGCGAACATATTGGGTGATCCATTTCCAAGATTATGTCTATAAAATGTTGGCCGTTGCTACGTCGCAGATGGTCCATCCGTTGAGTCCAATTTTCGCTGACTCGTTCGAGCATTTCGACGGATAACTGGCGAATGACTCGCGTGATGTTTTCCTCCAAGGCCTGAATCGAAGCACGTTTGTCCGCATAAACTTTAGACTTTACATATCCCCACAGGGAAAAGTCTAACGGTGTAATATCATACGATCTTGGTAGCCAATCGATCGGCCTAAAACGTGAAATTATGTGCTCACCGAAGTGTTCTCTCAATAAATCCATTGATTGATGCGATGTATGGGAAGTGGCGTCCTCTTGCTGAAACCAAATGTCGCCGAGATCACGAGCTCCAATTTCAGTCATCAAATAGTCGGTTATCATGGCACAATAACGGTCGCCATTCACGGTTACGTTCGCACCGGCATCATTTTTAAAGAAATATGGACCGATGATTCCACCGGCCCACAAACCACACAAACCGTTGATTTTTCTGGATGAAGTGGCAGTTCTTGAATCTCTTCAAGTTGCTCTTCGTCTCAAATGCGGCAATTTTGTTTGTTTACATACCCACTGAGCCAGAAATAGGCCTCATCGCTGAACAAAATTTGCCTCGAAAACGTCGGATCTTCTTGGAACTTTTCAAGAGCCCATAGAGCGAAGCGATGTCGCTTGAGAAGGTCGAGCGGCTTCAGATGTTGCACAAGCTCTTGTTTCAATTTAAGATCTCGACGTAAAATGCTCCAAGTGGTTCCATACGTCAGTCCAAGTTGCTGCGAATGGCGCCGAATCGACTCTCCACGGTCTTCGTGTACACTCTCAGCTATGGCCGCTATATATTCTTCACAGCGTGCTGGACGTGGTCTATTCGGTCGAATATTATGAATGCTGGGTCTCAAAATGGGTGATGGTGTTGCGAATAGTACGCTCAGTAGGCCGATTATGTTGAACATAAGTTGAGCGAAGTGCACGAAACACATTTCTCACAGAACGTGAATTTTCGTAATAAAGTTGAACGATTTGTAAACGTTGTTCAGGTGTAAGTCTTTCCATTATGAAATGCCAAACAATACAGCATGACACGACTCACACGTGATCTGTTAAAAAAAAATGCTATTGAAAAAAGTATCTCTACTTGAATCACCCTTTAAAAGTGTTGTGCAAATGATTTTAAATACAATTTTTGACAGTTCATTTGCGAGTGTTCAAACTTGCACACATTGCACAATTTGCGAGGGTTCTGCGCCTTTTTATGAGGACCCTTAATATATTTTTGTTTGTAAGAACTTTAATTTTAAAATAGAATAAAACTTCAAAAACTAATACCGCGAATTTTTTCTAATAGCTTAATAAACAAGATATAATTTATGAGCCAATTAAATTTGAACAAATAATAACAGTAGGCGTTTTATTTCAAAATACATTAAACATCTCAAATTGCCAATCATTACCTACATATATAGATAGAATTTATTTGGAAAATTACACTGTACAACGATAATCAAAAATTTTTAACACACATGATAAGTTGTATATACATGTGAAAATATGAACTTGATATAGTACAACTGCGTTTCCAATTTTTCATTTCGTGTTCGATTTTCCTTTTTAATAGACTTTTAAGTTCTTAAGTATGCGCGAGTTTAATTTTTTATTATGGAACTAATTGCTATTATAGGGCGAAATGGATATCAAAAGAAAGAGGAGAATTTTACCATTATATCAGATTAATTTTTATTTAAAATAATCTAAATAAAAGTTACAAAAAATGTGCTTAAATCCTTTAATATCCTTGATAGTTTCCAACGAATAATTTTCAAAATAATATATGTTAAAGACACTTATATCCAGTTTCAAGTACAAAAGTTTTACAATTTTAACTTTATTACTTTAATACATACAACGACTTAAAAATTATTCCTACGAACAAAAGTATAAATTATATTTTCATTTTATTGAGACTTCGAGCATGCGAAACCAATATAGCCATTTTTGAAGCCATTTTATTTAAATATTAGGTAATTCTTACCTTCAGTGCAGTATGACATCATTATTTGGAAGACTTTAAAATGTATTTGAAAGCTTAAATGACGAAAACTTGAGTATTTCTACTTATTTAATTTTAAATTCATTACTTGTATTTTTAATTTGCGAAAGGACAGTGCGCTATAATTTTTATATTATACATATTATATTTAATTTTGTTTTATGAATAATTAACATGAAAAAAAATCAAGCAAGACAATGTAATACCCTACACCATTATCTACTTATGTTAAACTGATTTTCGGATGAGTTCCTTATGAAGGAACTCTGAACATATTTGAACCGATCCTTACTTATTTTCATACCGCGGTTTATATATTTACATAAAACTATATACTTACATAAACTGCCAAATTTAATTCAAAATTTGGCATATATGGGAACTATGTATAATTATAGACCTATGTTTAAATATAGTGTGATTTATAGTTATATAAATTTTATTTGTTGAAAATTATATCACAAACTATAGTACTTATATTCAATTTATGCCTCTTAAAGTGACATTCTGAAATTTGTGTTATATGGAAGATATCATAGAATACAACTAGAAGTTTATGTGAGAGGCAGTTCAAACTAAATTTTCAAAAAATTTACTCATTTTTTTCAAAACACAAAAACAAAATATATATGACTATATGTATTTTATTGTTGCATGAATTAGGTTTTTGACAACTAAATTAGGTTTTTGTCTCTCATATAAACTTCTAGCTATATTCTATGGGAGATATGATCAATTGAAGGCCGATCTTTGCGAAATTGGATAGCATGATTTATACTCAAATAAGAAATAAAGAGATACTAATATTTGATATTTATCACGTATAAATAATTTTCTGGAAGGGGCCCAATATGGAAACTATAATCAATTATAAAACCAAACGCTTTGAATATGATAGTATGTCTAATGCTGATAAAAATTCTATGTACCTCGAATTTCATAAAAATATTTGCACATTCAAGGCAATTCTTATTACTTAAACATATTTCCGGGAAAAAAATAGGTTAAATAATGGACCGATTTCAACCATTTTCTATAAGCTTCGTCTCTAAGTCTGAAATTATTACTAAATAATGTTTAAAACTGCAGCATATCCTTTCAAAATAAAATTTACATAAACACTCACAGGACATTTTAAAAATTTTATAAAATTTTAACTGTTCAAGCTAAGGGAACAAAAAGTGTGATTCAGAAATTACATTAACTTTTTTAATTAATATATTTCCACAATTGGTTGGAAAACCTCAAGGATATTTAAGAATAAAGTATTTAAAGGACATTTTTGTCATTATAAAAGCCCGTAGGGTAAAAACAAAAAATTTTGCTGGAATTTCTAAAACATATTCTATCATTTGATACCCATATCGGCTTTGTTGAGTAACTAACAGATTTTAAATTAATTCATAAAAAAATTATTAATTTTGAAATTTCAAAGACCTTTTAAAGGGATATTCAAACAAGCAGTAAAAAACTGAGTATGCAGTCTTACTTTCATATGTATATGGTTTGGTTCATGTGTGAAAAATGCTGTTGTACGGTGTTATAATATAAAAACTATTAATAATAATAAAAATTTATATATAATGTAATTTTTAGAATTATTAAGTACATAAAGTTATATACAATACATGGATTAATCGCATAGAACTGAAACTGTGATACAAACAACAATAAACAACAAAAAAGAGCATACGATGAGTTTTGTTTTTTCTTTAAAGCATTTTTCTAACAAATGCATTTTTAGAGTCAGGTATTTGAAAGGCGAATTTTGTATATATTTTCAAAGTAAAGACTGAATACCATCACGTAATTGAAAATAAAGTCGAAATTTATACATCGATTTTAATAAAATATAGCCCGATTTATTTGTAACATATTTATATTTATAATAAGGGAGAAAAGAGTGTATTTTTAGTAGTTTTAGTTTAGTTTTTTTTCGATTTTTTGAAAAATAAAAGTTTTGCAATAAAGAAAAAATGTATATATTTTTTCGACAGATTTTTCTCATTATCTCCATTTCTATTAAGCAGGAGATAATTTTAACTAGAATTTTTTAGTAATTTTAGTATTAAAATCAGACAATTCATTCTCGACATATGTTGCAATATGTGATGCGACATAATTAGTTTTTTTTATTTAAAGGTTTATTTCGAGAACTAAAGCCAATTCAAAAAAAAATGAAAAATGATTTATAAATTTAAAAATCATGGGTTTCTTTTTTCTCAGTGTGAATTGTGATAAAGAAGATTATTGTACCAAATATCACTAAATTCGAAAAGATTAAGGTCTAAATTTGTTTATTTTCTTTATATATGAGAATTATATTTAATTATGACTGACCTTCTTGAAATTTTAAACATAAGTTATGTTTTTTAAAACTCAAGTCCATGACATTTTCTTACTAAAGGCCAGATTCTTTAGCAAAAGAATAATTTATTTCTCAACATAATCTCCTTTAAGTTAAGAAATTTTGTCCAAGAATTTTTTTAATTTCATTAACCCTTCCAAATAATAAGATTTCTCAAGCTCCCCAAAAATAGGTGTAATTTTATAATTAGGGATTAATTTCTTTCCGCAATCCATTTTTTATCTTTGAAAATAGAAAATAGTCACTGCGAGCTAAATGAACCGTATATTTCACAGTTGGAGATAAATTTCTTTCCGATTTTTTCTTGTTCATATTTTCTTTAAATCAGTCCAATAACTAGGTATATGGTTCATTTATTGTTATTTCTCTTTAAGATATTCAATGTAGATTATGCCACTTGCACTCCACAAACCAAACTTATTGAATGCCAGTTCGCTCGTTGCCGGATATCTTATTGGTCTTTGATATATTTTATTCCACCATTAAAAAAATTCCAAAAAAAAAAAAGTTTAAGTTGAATAACATCAAAGTTGTCACACGAATAATTTTATAGTTAATTCTTAGTAATCTCAGCACTCATTTTACGAACTGCTTTTTGAAATCCAACTGATCATTTAAAATTAAAATCACAAAATCATACTATATGCCTATGTTATAATCCTGACCATTTTAACTCTCTGATCGGTTAAAACCATTACATTTATAGACCTCAATTGACCATGCAAAATGTTCGGTGCTATTAGCATAATATCCCAAATCGATCGTTAAGCAAAAGCTTAAAATAGTCGAATATGATTTTCGAGAATCTATTGCATACATAAAGTGGCATCATTGGATTATTTATTATTTTAATGAGAGCACTTCAGAGAACTAAAATAGTAAACTAAAATAAAAGTTATAAATTTGGAAATTATTTAGTTTTAATTCACTAAACTAACGATTGGTCTGCGCTCTAAATTTGGTGATCGTGTTGCCTTGATGTTGTCATTTTACCGTTTAAAAGTTATGATTTTCTATCATAAAAAGAAAGAAACTGGTAAATTTTATATGTAGCAATATTTCAATTTAAAAACTGTAGGAATATTTTAGCAGAAAGTATCAACAAGTTCCCAGTTAATTTCAAATCTTTCCATCCGGCTTTAAGTTTTTAGTTTAAGATTTTTTAATACAACACCTTTATTAGTATTTTATCACATTTTTTTTACAAAACAAAAATAGAAATCGAAATTCATATAAAACTTTTAGCTTCAAGTGAATAGCAACAAATTAATCTATTGAAAAAACTATAAAAAAGCAAAATATGCCTAAAAGCAAATGACGTAAATTGAATATATGTATGTTTTTCGAAATACAACTATAATAACAGGTATTTAGAAAATTAATTTTAAATTTTAAGAGAACAATAAACTACAACAAAAAATATTAAAATAAATATAAATAGTTAGCAAGAGTTTTGCAGGCGGAAAAATTGCTTCAAAGAACAAGATACAATTTTATTTAAAGTATTGCTAAAGGTAGCTAATTATAATAAATATTACAAAATTATTAAAGTAATTTAAAAGCAGTAGAACTTTAAATTATCTTTAAGATTTCAACAAAAAAAACAAACATTGATTTTAGATCTAGTTCCAAAAAAAGTCTTATCATACAAGAATGATTTATTAAAGAATTAGTATTATAAATATAATATTTATACCAATGAACGAGACATAGTTCTATATATCTACATTTTCTTCTGGAAGTCTTTAAACTTTAGACTTTTTTATTTTGTTATTTGTTTTTATTTTTCTCATAATGAATGGAAACATAAATTTTAAATTAATTGCATTTTTTTAAGAAAAAATTAAAAAATGAGTAAAAAACCTGTCAGCCGCCCTACCTTAAAAAAAAAACAACTTCTGAATTAATTAATTTTTTGTATGTACTTGACCAACTATATTTCAAGTTACCAGTTTTTTTTCTCCCTAATTAACATCACTATTAATATTAATTATTTTATTTTATTATAAATCATTAAACTATTCTGTTTTTTTTTTTTCAATAATTAATAAAATATTTTCCTCTTCATTGCAAAAAAAAAACACAAGTTGAGAACAAAAATTTAACAGCACTCAACACCAACTCATTTATAATTCACTAGTGAATCATGAACCGTGCGTCGGTTCATCTTGCTGTTGTTTAAGTTATTTTATAAATTGATCACTTGAAAAGTCAGGCGAATTAATGAACAACATCTGACTATAAACCGACAAAAAAAATTAAAAAATCAGACAACAACATTTTTCACATACAAATACCGTTTTGCACAAATACATACAATTAACTTTGTTGCGGATTCTTTTTTTATTACATGGGAATATTAGTTATATGGAGACGATAGACAGACATACATACAGACAGGCGGATGAATAAACTATAAATACAATAAAAAGTTAGAAAAATACCGCATTTAATGTTTATATACACATGTTTATTTAAAACGAGGATCGATAGAAATTTAAGTTAATTTTTTTTAAAGGTTCATTGACAATGAACTGTGGAGGAAACATAGCTTTTCTAGGGGCTTATAAAACGATTTTCCTGGTTTTTTTTTTTTTTTCTTATAATTATATCCCAAGTATGCTGATTTTAATGTTATTTAGTTATTTAGAATTTTCGAAAACTTGACTCTTTCAGACAGATTGATAGACTCTGCTAAATCGATTTCTCTAAACAGAGTAGAACATATTTAAAGACTGCGCACGAAAAAATTCGTGCACACTTTAAGGCATATAACTTTTATTTTACGTGCAAAAAAAATTAGTACCGTTAATTTTTTTATATTTGGTATCCTCAGTAACTGGGTGCTAAATTCTGTTGTAATAGCACAATTATTTTTTTTTTTTAAATAAAAATTTCACCAAATTCTTTTAAACACATAATTCAAATTTATAATCTAAACACATGTCAACCATATAAAACAATTGCTAGGAACTCAGATGAATCGAAAAATGCAGTTCTAATAACCGAAAAAATTTTGATTTATAAGCTGCAGCACCGCAGACAAAATAATAGGAATTTTAAGAGATAATTTCTACATCTCTGGATGGAATGTGACTGATTCTTCAAATTGCTTTTTATCTAAAAGTTTAAAAAAAGCTAGTGAAAGCTAGAGATAATGTGAGGGCAAAAGATAGAACGAAAATTACTGAGACAATTTTATTTTTTCAAAAATATGCCTAAAGGGTGATAAAAAGTACGTACTTGCGTACTTTTTATAACATTCTGGTCATGAATTCCATAGGACAGATATTATGCGAAATATATCAGACAAATTGTTAAAACAAAAATCAAAATTATTCAATAAACTTTTCATCAGGAGAGGAAAAAAGCATTCACTCATAACGACAACGACTTTTACAGAAGTTATATTCATGAGGAACTACATCTCCGTTCACAAAGTTTAGGACAGCAGTAGTCTTCGGGCATTGTTAAACTAGCACTGTAATCTTTCTATCTTGATCTCTACTCAATTCTATAAAGGCTTTTCTAATGAACATTTTTTTTTTTTTTTTATTTATTCCATTTTCTACAATTCCTCTGCCTTTTGCTCTTCTTTTCTACTAAATAATATATCGGTAAGGCCTTAAGACTTTTGCTACTCAAAATCATCAAATTCGGTCTACATAGAATTGAGTTATGATGAAAAAGTATTTTTCTTAGAAATTGCGATTTTGGAACTCTATATAAGCCACTGACTTCGTTCTCTTGAAGACCACAAACGAGTGCCATCAGAATACATATGGTCTCAACTCTCTTTTCATTACTACAACAAAAAATTAACTGATTTTTATCAAATAAATGGTGCTGCTATGTAACAAAGTAGGATAATCCACTAAATTGTCCAAAACTCTGTCCACTTTAAATGTATTGGATCATATTAAAAAAATATATAAAGAATACTTAAAGCTGAGTAAAAAAATAAAATAGAGTTTAAAAAGAATTAGAACCATTCCAACAAAAAAGTAACCGAAATACAATTTCAGAAAATATTAAATATTTTATTAAAAACTACTAAAAAATTATTTTCTTTTTTTTGAACTTGAAAACTTTCAGCGAATTTAACCAATTGGTTTCATTTTTATTTAAATATAACTCCCCTTGGAAATGGGAAATCCAAAATTTTCGCATTTTCTAATGCATCCGCAGAGAGTAACAATTTACCTTATATATTATTAACTTATATTTTTCAATTAATACATTTGCTTCAATTTACATTAACATTTAATTAATATATTCAAGCAAAAATAAAATAAAAGAAATAGTAAAAATAAAATTTAAGAAAGTTTTTTTTTTCTTCATTTAAATTTTTAATTCATTGAATCAACTACTTGATTGATTTAATAAATTTTTTAATTAGAAAAGTTTTTCTGTTTTTCATTTCATTGATATTATCATTTTGGTGAGTGTTGCAAATTTAAACAATTTTTTAATTGAATGAATTATTTTGGTGATTGGTGACTTTTTTGTAAGAATAGAGGCAGTAAAAGACCTCTTACTAATTCCTTAACAAACACAACTAGATAAATTAATCATCATAGTCAAATTCTCCTTAAAACTAGCATCATATTCCTCGTATCTAACCCCTCTTTACAGACACATGTACATATGTTTAGTTGTTTATGAATTGTAGTCATATGCCTCATTAAAAGGTGTTCATTAAAAGTCACTTGAAACGAGTTGGTAATTGTTAATTTTGTTTTTGTTTTTTGTTTTTCAATAGCGCTCGCTTTAAATTTTCTATAAACTTTGAACAATGAATTGTATTTAGATACAACAAGTATGTTAACTGAGGTAAGTAGTTTTCGCATACAATTTGTATAAAATCACAATAAATAACGTTTAATTGCAGTTAAAAGTTAAGTTTCAGCAAATATATACTAAAAGCCGCTTACATATAATTTTATGTCTTTAAAGCTTAAGTAATAAAAACAGAATTATTCAAGTTTTTTTTTTATTAAATACATAAATATAATTTAAACGATTTATTGATCATTTAGTTGGGTAAAGTGCTTTTATGACCAAAATGAAATTTGTGTTTTTTTTTTATCAAGTCTTTGTTTTGAATTAACAATTATTTTGTGCTTGTTTTTGTTTATTCTTTTATTTATTTTGAATTTTTGAAATATTTTTATAATTTATGTTTTATTAAAATATTTTATCGCCATATCTTTTAAACGTTTAAGGAATTTTTAATTTGCAGTATCTTTTTTTCTCTCTCTCTCTTTTGTTTTTGAAGAATTATTCTGATTTATTTGGAAATTAAAAAATAAAAATAAATAAAAATAAAAATAAAAAATAAAAACGTTTAGCAATTTTATTTTATGTAGAGGTAGTAAGACTTACCGGTATTTTTTTTAAGTAAAGCCTGGAATCTGAAAGTAAAATTAAAATACACAATAAGTTTTCATTTAAGGTAAACGCAAAACAAACAAAAAATAATTAAACAAATAAAAAATATTAATAAATAAGATTGATAGCATCTATTTATCTATAAAAAAAAAACAACAACAAAGAAACCAATGACATCGCTTAACACCCAACATTATAATATTTTAATATTAATTTATTAAAATATTCTTTGACAAATAATACCATTACGAACAACAAGCGTTTAAGCAAATTAGCAGCTTGAATTTAAATTCAAACTATTTAACTTATTTAACTTATTATATATTTAGAGTTAAAGAATTTTTCTATACTAAAGGTTTCTTTCTTTCAAAAAGAGAAACTGTATATTAATATAATTTTAAAATTTCAAATTTGCAAATTTTTTTCCATAAATTTCAGGTTTGTATTGATATTGACCAAAAAAAAAAAAAAATGCACACAGAAAAAAGATCGACTGAAAAACGGTTAAGATTGTTAAATTTTAATGGTATAGAATAAAAATTAGTTCGAAATATTAAAAAAATATATATAAAGGGGCGATTCAAGTGGAGATATTTTTTTCAATACCCATTTTTTTGACAGATCGCGTGTGAGACGTGTCACGCTGTCATGTTATTTTTGTTTAGTATAATTTGGTTAAGAAAAAAAAGAATTTCGACGAAAATGTTTCATTGCATTAATGGATTTTTTTGTACATATACACTGAACCAAATCTCGTAGATAATATTGACAAAAAATGTTCAACCAAAAAATTAACGAATGGACTTTTTCCCGTACTTTTTCATTTCCCGGATTAAAAACTATCGGCTATGTTCTACATTTTATATTCATGTGGAACTGAAAATTTTCATTGAGTTTGTTTCATGAATTTTTATGTTCTCAAAATAAAAAAATTGCCTTATTTTATACGATTTCAAACCGACAACAGAAGACTAAGTGAAATTCATTAGACAAATTGATTTTATTGAAAAATATACGTTTCTGCCAAATTACAACATATAAGAAAGTTATTGCTGAACAACATTTACAAATCGTTCAACTTTATTACGAAAATTCACGTTCACGCGTGTGAGGAATGTGTTTCGTGCACTTCACTCAACTTATGTTCAACATAATAGGCCCACTGAGCGTACTATTCGCAACACCATCACCCATTTTGAGACCCAGCATTCATTATTGGATAATATTCGACCGAATAGACCACGTCCAGCACGCTGTGAAGAAAATATAGCGGCCGTAGCTGAGAGTGTACACGAAGACCGTGGAGAGTCGATTCGGCGCCGTTCGCAGCAACTCGGACTGACATGTGGAACGACTTGGCTCATTTTACGTCGAGATCTTAAATTGAAACAACAGCTTGTGAAACAACTGACGCCGCTCGATCTTCCCAAGCGACATCGCTTCGCTCTTGAAAAGTTCCAAGAAGATCCGACGTTTTCGAGGCAAATTTTGTTCGGCGATGAGGCCCATTTCTGGCTCAATGGGTATTTAAACAAACAAAATTGCCACATTTGGTACGAAGAGCAGCTTAAAGAGATTCAAGAACTTCACTTCATCCAGAAAAAACAACGGTTTGGTGTGGTTTGTATTCCGGTGAAATCATCGATCTATATTTCTTTAAAAATGATGCCGGTGCGAACGTAAATGTCAATGGCGACCGTTATCGTGCCATGATAACCGACTATTTGATGCCTGAAATTGAAGCTCGTGATCTCGGCGACATTTGGTTTGAGCAGGGCGGCGCCACACATCGCATCAATCAATGGATTTATTGAGAGAACACTTCGGTGAGCACATAATTTCACGTTTTGGGCCGGTCGATTGGCCACCAAGATCGTATGATATCACACCGTTAGACTTTTTCCTGTGGGGATATGTAAAGCCTAAAGTTAATGTGGACAAACCCGCTTCGATTCAGGCCTTGGAGGAAAACATCACACGTGTCATTCGCCAGTTACCAGTCGAAATGCTCGAACGAGTCATTGAAAATTGGACTCAATGGATGGACCACCTGCAACGTAGCAACAGCCAACATTTGATAGACATAATCTTCAAAAAATAAATGCCAAAGAATGTTCGTTCAAATGATAATAAACATTCACCATTAAATTTGAATTTTGAATTATATATATATATATATATATATATATATATATATATATATCTAAAGATTTTTTCTTTTTAGTGCAGGAAAAACATAAACAAAATGATATTGGAGTTCCAATAACTATCAAATTAGTTTACATAACCAATATGTAACGAATTAAAATAAACTTTATAAATTCGGTTCAAGTAATAAATATTTATCATCGCTTCGTTACTGATTGTTAGTGGTTTTAATCAAAAAATTATTTGTATTATTTTTTTATTTATTTAAAAATTATCTTTTCAGATGTTTTGACTGACATTTAGTTGTACTAACTTCAAAATTTCGATTGTAATAAATAAATTCCAAAATGTCAACTAAAAAAAATAGCTGTAACAACCGAAAAATTAGTAGATTCTTTTTGACGTTAAAAAAATAAAGTAAAGTAATGAAACTAAAAAAAATAAATTTAAAAAGAATAAAGAAAAAATTAAAATTAACAATATCTATGTCAGTATTATAAAAGGGTAACTATAAATATGTTATGAATAAAAGCAACCAATTTAAATTCCACTATTTGTAATTCCAGATCGCATATTATCCATTTAAAGGAATTATATTTACGAAAACCATGGAATATAATCGCTTACAAAAAGGAAACAACTTGAGATCTACAAACAATTTAACCCATAACTTGATTTCTAAATCAGGTTTAATAATTTGTATTTAACATGCATACATCTGTCTTTGAACCGATTTTCTATTCTATATATTTATTCTATGTGTGTTTTAAGCAACAATCAAAAGTCTAGTTTATAAAAGAAATACTTTGGCTAAGTGTTAATAAGAAAACTACTTGAAAGGAGAAGGGAGAACCGCTATAGTTCTAGACCAAGGCACTCTTGATAGTTTGCTCCCTATTGTAGCTCAAAATGAACCTGAATACAATTTTAAAAGTGAATACGTGAAGTAAAGCATAAGCGGTATATTAATGAATATTGTTTTGGCCTTTAAGCAATTATATTTATTTTTTATTTTTTTGCAATATTATGTAAAAAAATATTTGACTAATAAATGAAAATAAAAATAATTTTTAAATTTTACCATCCCTATTTTTTACAATCGAATAATTCGTTTCCAAGAACCATTTCTTTCAGTTCAGTTCAGCAGTATGTGGTTATAACTATTTATAATTTCAGCACTTACAATCTAAATATTTAGTAATTTTAAAAGAATTTAGATGATAGTAGACACAAACGACCAAATTCGTTTGGCAAAAAATTCGATTGCCATAAGGAAACTTTATTCTCTGTGTATGTAAGTAGTTTCAAAAATTTTAAATATTTAAAGCTTTATAAGGCATTATAAACACTATAATTTCATTTAAATTGCAAATTCTTAAATAGTTCAATAGAATTTTGAATAAAAGATTTACGGTGAAAATAATTAAGCCGGGTGCTAAATTTAAAAAAGCTGATTAAGAAAGTTATATTGAATTTCTCAAAGAAATTTCTCTTCTAAGATATTAGCATGTTAGACACTTTTTTTTATATGACTTAAGTTATCATTAATTTCACTTCATACATTGATAATTATAATTTTCAATTGAAAGTCGCAATTCGCAAATACCAAAACAAATTCAATTTTTCAAAATTGTGATCATATGCGATAAAGGGTTAACTATAATCCACAGTGGGGCAGAATAGAAAATGTTTGGAAATAATCTGTAACTCCTAATCGGATGGTTGGATTTATATAAAATTTCACATAGGCTTAACAGAAGAGTGTAAAATTTTATGTTTGGAAGGGGTGTGCCACAAAATTTGCAGGAGCAGAACTGACAAGCTTTAGTTTCTAATCCAATTTCAAATACTTTTTTATCTTCTTAAAGTTATCTATATGACCTATGAAAAACATGCTTGCAATGCTATTTATCCCTTGTAGTTTGTAAGATCTTGGTGTAGTTTTTTCCATTCCATTATCTATCGATTAAAGAAAATTTAAAGTCGATATCTTTATCGAGTCCAAAAATGTTAAATTTAAATTTTTGTATAAAATAAAATTTTCCTTTTATCGAATTCCCTATTGTTCGGCTTGAGGTCTCAATAAATAAAAATAAAAAACTCTTTTTATGTTTTTTTAAATTTATAAATTTATTAAAATTATTACTTTTTATTTTCATTTAATATTTCGACCAACATTTTTGATCATCTTCAGGGATGTGTTTACTAAAAAAAGAAACTAATTTAACTATATTGCAGTGTTGTCCGTTGTTATTGTTCTGAGCTTTCGTCACAACAATAGGGAATTCAATAAAATAGGGAATTCGATAAAAATAGCATAAAAGGTCTACAACACTCACAAACATAAATAAAATTTTCCTTCAGAACATATAATAATTTTATAGTTTTCTGAAAGGTATCTTCATGGAGATGATTAAAATAGAAAACAACCCAAAGTTAAACCCTCCCAAATTTGACATATTTTTTATAAAAATCTTGACACACACAGAAAAAATTATTATCTTATATTTTTCAGTTCACATCAAAATTTAATTAATATATTCAAGCAAAAATAAAAGAAATAGTAAAAACAAAATTCAAGTAAGTTTTTTTCTTCATTTAAATTTTTAATTCATTTAATTATCTACTTACTTGATTTAATTAATTTTTTAATTAAAAAAATTTGTCTCTTTTTCACTTTTTGCAGTTATTTGCAATTGATATAATCATTTTGGTGATAGGTGCAAATTTAATTGAATGAATTATATTGGTGACGTTCTCTGTGTGTGTTCTAAAATCCCAAAGTATGAATCTACAAAAAGAATGCCGTTCCAAAAACCCTAATATGTTCTTAAGGGTTTGCAAACAGGTTTTATAATAAATGTGAACTTTACACGGAAAAAACTAAAAGTGGATTTCAATTACAAAAATTCTTATATTAATTAATTTTTTCTTTGATTTTGCTTCAATCACCAAAAATGATAATATTAATTAATTAGAATAATTGATTTTGGTCTAAATTTCAGTTAATTAGATCATATTATCCAATCTGAGTACCCTTGCGATCTAGGACGAGATACATATAAAAATGTTAAAAAACAATCAATACGAATTGACCTTATATACATACATATATAAATTTTCATAGAACAGCTCCGGTACCAATGACGGAAACATCTACAATAGCATCGAAAAATTAATAATCTCATGAAATATTTAAAATTCTTATTCACCAAACGATTATACATTAAACACGTCACCGAAGACTGAGGAAATCATGTAAATCTTTCGTATTACTACTTTTTTAACGATAGATGGAGTCCAAATATTTGAAAATAGTTGGAAAATTAATTAAAATAAAATAAATATTTTTATATTTTTTATTGACACGTTTTTCTTTATATTTTTTTGAACCAATTAAAAAGTTACTTACATTAATTAATAATATAGTCAAATTTCAATATAAAATTAATTAATCATTTTATTAAAAAATTTTTCCTGTGTATGGGCAAAATTAAAAAAAATATAATTTTCGGGATTTTTGCCGGTTTTCTGAGAATTGAGGGTTTAATATTAAATTAAATATTCTTACATCTCATCATTCCAAATAATAAAGTCGACAATCACCAAAAATTTCGTTATGATATCATAACTAACAAAGATTTTAATACATATACAATATTTATAGTTTTCCAAAAACCAAATTTTTAACAAAATTTTACTTTAATTCCAAAAATCGGAAAAATTAAGGATTTCAATTTTTTGAAATAAATTATCTTGTCTAGCTGACTTAAACCCATTGACGAACAAAGAAAATATGATTCTCCAAGAAGTTTTTAGTTTATATAATTGTCAAGGTAAGAGCTGGAGTAAAATGAGAGGCAAAGAGAGGATGAAGAGAGAGAATTTGCATAGGATATAACTATATGAAATTTGAGAGATGATATTCTGCCAAATTAAACTCAGCTATGTTAACTGGCTAATGCCAATAAAAAAAAATAAATAGTATGAAAAGTTATTGTTGAAATTCAAATGAATAAAATAAAATCTTTTATTTATTCTCTTGTTATTTTCTTTTTTTTCTGAAAACAAGAAGAGCAACTTTGGCAACATTAAAGATTTTCGAATAAGAGCATCTCATGAGTACTCTGAACGCAGAGTAAAAATATAGTAGAGCATTAGCACGGCAAACATTTCATGTTTAAATTTTTTTATAATATTATGGTTACTGATATAATTTATATAATTGCAGTAACTATATTATGATAACATTAATCAAAGATTAGGTTTCGCATTTTTTGAGTAATAATAAAATATGTTTATCAGAATCATTAATATTGTGCTCTTTTAGCACATATTTATTTTAAATGTTATAGTAATTTCTTTCAAACAATGAAGTGGACACCTTAACAATGATCTCTTCCATCGCACAGTGTTTAGAAAAATAATTTTATTGGGAAATAGTTCTGTAACTGATATCTGAATAAAATTTTAACATGGCCAGAGCTGAGCTGCTTTCGAATTGACTTGAAGAAACACAGATCTCTAGCAAGTAAGCATTATAGTAAGCGTTATAGTAATTACTATACTTACCGACAAAAATTTATGATTTCTTAGAGGTATTTAGTTCGAAAAAAATGTTCTCTTATTTTTGACAACGTTTTTTAAAGACATTTAAATTTTCCCAGCCTAGTTTGGCTCCCAAATGTTATTGAAAATATCCACTAGATTCCTTATAAAATTATAAATGATATTGCTGTAAGATTCAGATATCTTTTATGGATTACAAGTTACAAATTCAATTCCAAAAAATCGTTTTGGAAACACTATGGATCGTTAGAAACACATAAAGAACTGATAAATATTTATTCCGTAAAAGTTTCATTGAATTAAGTTAAATTCTTTAAAAAAAAAAAAAAAGAAAAATCTTAAAAATTCTGGTAACTTTTACTTTCTAAAACCATTAAATTTTAAAATATTTTAAATAATTAAAAGTTATCAGATGCCTTTAAGTAGATTTCTTTTAACAAATCATTACTTTTATCTTAAACCAAAAAATTAACTACAACATAAAACCCAATGCAAAGTCTTCTAATTTAAAATTTATCTAATTTAAAATTTATTAACGCTTTCTCAACACTCAGACTTAGAAAAGCTTTATAAGATTTAATTATTAAATTAATTTGAAATGCGAAAAAGTTTAAAAAATAAAATTTATTGATTTGTGATGCTTTAGAGAATTTTTATAACTTTTTTTCTTACCAATTTTATGCAAATTTATTTAATTCCCCAACTAAAAATATTATGTATAGATCATACATTTATGCAAATATGGATTCCATATATGAAAATAAGGCCATATATATTTGTAAAACTATTGTGAATTATGATTCAGATATTTTTTTTTCATTTTTGTATTTTTTTTTTTTTTTTTTTTAAGCATAAAAATACGGCAGAGATTTTAAAAATTTATTTAAATACGCAGAAAATGGAAATACATATGTTTTTTCATGTTTTCAATTGGCATTACTTCCTTCTTCTTACGGATTAGAGGCTCCTAAAGCAGTAATGGGCAAACACATACTAGTAGCATTTTGTAGCCTAGACTTGCCCTTTACTGTTCTAAAGACGTTAAATCTTTCAGGAATCATCTGCAAAGGTTTTTAATCCGTTAAAGAAAACTTGATTTTTTTTTAACAATAAATAAGTGAAAAGGTTCTTATCTTTATAAGGAAGAAGTCTTAAAGATTAAATATTTAATTGTTTTCCAAAATATTGGATAGAACATGGAGTCCTGATATTTAGGCATTTAAATATTTGTGTTTGTTGAACTGCTTACTTTCTATAGCTAGATTATATCAAAGAAGTAATATGAATTAGAGAATAATTGGCAATTGTATTCACTCACAGTCATTAAACATATATTGTGAATATATTGATCGATAAAAAATTGTTTACAGTTTATAAATTTTTATTATTTTCTTAGATGCATTAATGAAATTATAACCATTTTCTAACCGATTTTTATATCACGGTTTCGTATACTGAGGAAGTTCTCAAACAGCATATATTCTTATATTAAAACTTCAAAAATCCTAGTCTAAATGATGCACAAAGTGATACAAATTCATAAGTGGCTAAATAGCGATACATATTTAAAAATAACATTTAAAAAGGGTTTAACTAAAAAGGTCTTAAATGACTAAATAAGGAACTAAATAATTTATGAATTTCTGATACTTAAGTTTTAAACTAACATTGGGCACAAGTTTCTGGACTGGATATTTGTGCTACCATATATGAAAAATTTTCCATACCTGGTACCATATAAGTCCATATCAGAAATACAAGCTGACCGGCTCAAAGTCGGCACGCCGCCGCCGATCGATTGTCAAAATTTATCAACCGTCGTAAAGTGGCTCAGAATCGCTTTTCATCGGCCAAAAATATGTAACTTTTGAATCTACAGAGATAATTTAGAACTTTTTCTTTATAAAGAGATATTTTCTTGAATTTTTCTCCAGTTTTAATTTCATTAAAATCGGTTCAGCAGTTGTTGAGAAATTTAACTTTTTAATTTTAAAAATTTTAATTTTTTTATAGAATTTTGTATGAAAATGCAGATTTTTTATTTTTTGAATCAGCTTTACTTATAAAAAAAGTTATAATCAGATAAAAACATTTTAACAATTCCAGAACAGGTTCCACTAGAATCGGTTGTTTTTTGGATAAAAAATGTAGATTTTTTAATGTTTATTTTGTTTTTTTATTTAAATAACAATTTAATAAAATAACAATTAAATTATTCATTCTGTTGGAAAATACCCTGCAAATATGCCATAGTTAGTTCTACATTATTTCAGTCCTCTAGCAGCTCTTTTGCTTCTTCAAATTTTCTAGCATCAATTTGTTCATTGCCCACAAGTATATCGATAATTTTTTTAAATTTTGAAATACGATTTATATCAACATATGTTATTTCAAATGCTCTTTCGGAATCTGAAGAGAACATTTTTGCTGTGTTCCCATCATACGAATTCCATACGAATCAGTATCATCTAATGATTTTTCCGGAACTTTGTTTAAGTGGCTTGATGTGGTTTAATATATAATACAGCTTGATAAAGCCTTTATGTCAGTCAAAGTCTGACCTATATTTTCCATCTATCACTAATTAGTAGCTTACTTTATTGTCTGGCCGTCAACCTCTTATTCGAATGTTAATATTCCAGTTTATATTCGAATACCACTGGGTTTTATCCTTTTCTTACAGTACGTTATACAATAAGTACAATAAAAAAATGCTTAAAAAAACTAAAAATTGCTAAAAATAGGTAAATAAAATTTAGTAATAAAATAATAATTATATAATATACTTAAGATACCTATAACAACTTGTAGGGCTTGATGTATTAACATTTGAGTTATAAAATAAAAATATAACAAATTTTTAAAGCAATTTCATTCAAATAGAAAAAGTGTTAAAGAGGACACTTTCGCCTTTCTTCTGGTAGTAAAATTTGTTTAACCCCTTTTAACCCTCAAAAGTTCTATTCCACTAAAATTCAAATTTGACCAAAACATAGCACCTGAGAAAACATACAACAACACAGCAGTTATAAACGGTACAGTGACACATCATACCATGTCTTAAAGGATATTATCCTACCAATATAACCAATAAAATGCAGCTGATTACCGATAATAGTTTGCGAATAATGATAATTTAATTCTGATCAAATTTACAAAAACCATATTTATTTATAAACTAACATAAAATATTTGTCTTTAACAGTATGCCACGCCCAGAATTACCAATATTTAGATCTAACTTTTGACATTAATGAATGACATTAAAATTTTTGGAATCGGTGTTAACAAAAAAATTGGACATTTGGCCAATGAAATTAATTTCTGAGCCACCATGCGCCGCCGAAGTTTTCGGCTTACAATGGCCCAAACTAAAAAAAAGGAAATTTTAAAATTTTCATTAAAAATCAATGCAAAAAAATAGTGATATAATGGCTCCATCTAATATTATTTTTAATAATTTATTTTATTTCGCGCCAACGCCGCCCACTAGAAATGTAGCGCCGCCACTGCCGAAAATTTTTCCTCAAGTTGGACTTTATATACGAGTCCATACTTTTTCATATATATATATATATATATATATATATATATATATATATATATATATATATATATATTATAACTAAGAAGCCAAACAGGTTTCCTTTTTTTGTGTAAAAATATCAATCAAGTCTCTTCATTATTATTTTTCATTTTATTTATTTAAGTTTTATTTAACTTAAAACTTGCTTTGAATTATATGATTACCCAATAAACCAAACGATATTATAATGACATCGAAACGATATCATCTAGATGATAAACAGTTTTCGAATCTAAAACGATATTTTTACGAACTAAAGTGTACCTTTCCTTATGATATCCTTTTTCCATAAAATTAGGATACCGTTTTCGATATCGTAATTTCCAAAAATAACGATAGTAAAATCGTATAATACCAAAAATTATGTTTTTTTTTGCATTTAAATATAATAAATATAGTAATGAACAATCATAATCAGCTAAAATAACAAAATAATCTTGAATAAATATAAAATATAGAAAAATCATCATACATGACATATTTTTATACAAATATTATCAATAATAATATTTACAAGCATGATTTTCCCTTATGGATAAGTTTTCACAATTATGTAACTAAAAAGTTTGGTTTTAGCACTAAAAAAGATGTTACCAAATGTTTTTTTATACCCCCTCACCACCATAGGTGGTTGGGGTATTATGCGTTTGTGCTGATGTTTGTAACGCTAACTTAGAATAACTTTTTGAATCGATCTAACGATGTCCGTTCGTCTGTCCGTCCGTCCGTCCGTCTGGTTGGCTGTGTACAAATTTGTGTACAAAGTACAGGTCGCAATTTTGAAGATAATTGAACGAAATTTGACACGTATGACTTTTATGACACAAGGACGATGCCTAATGAAATTTGTTATGATCGGTCCATTATTTCACCCAGCCCCCATACAAATGTTCTCCCGGAATAGGGGTTTAACGATCATAAACGCCCTTAATATAGCAATATTTTATTGAAATTTGGTGCAAGGAAGTTTTGTATAAGTATCAATCTTTGTGCCAAATTTCATGAAGATCCAAAAGGTCCATAATTGACCATAGTTCCCGTATAACCCCATTTTCGGGAATCACCCTAAAGTGCATAAATTTACATAAATGTTCGTATTTACGTAATATTCTGTATTCATATATTTTATTTTACACTTAGTAAAAGTATCGATCCACAATTGTACACATGTCTTATATAAGACCCCTCCATGAATTTTGATGGACATGATGGGGGGTATCATATGGTCGGGCTTGACCTACTATATCTTTCTCAATTGTTTTTTTTCGTATTTGATTTCCAGCTAGACTTTGTTTCTTGAAAATTTTTTAATTGATATATATATATATATATATATATATATATATATATATATATATATATATATATATATATATTGGAAACAAATATTTCGCAATTTTGAAATCATAATGATATCGTTTTTTTCAATAAAATATGATATTAATATGATATCGTTTTCGTTCTATGGTTTATTGGGTTAAAATTATTTTTGGAATGTTGACTTTATTATTAAATTTTATGATTTGCTAAAAATGAATATAACTTTTTTTATTACTTTATTTTCTTTTGTTTATTTTTTATTTATTTTTGTCATTTTATATAAATTAACATAAATTTAATAGTTGTAATTAATTATGATGAATAGTTTAGTTGTTTGCTTAAATTGTTATAAATGATGAATGAAAAAAGAATTATTTTATTATTATTACTATTCTTTTTTTTTATTTTCTTAGCGTGAACTATTATTAATTTATTAAATAATAGTTTTTTCTTAAGTCTTGTTAGTATTTTTAGAATTTTGAATACATATTTAAATGTAGGTAAAGTATATAGTTCGCCTTAATAAAACCTTTATTTGCAATTACAATGACCTTTTAGAATTTTATTGTTTTATAAGTATTTTTAATATTTTTAAATATAAGTGGGAGATCTGGGTTAAAAATCATGTTTTAAGAGGAACTTTTCAAGATTTTTTGAATATTTTATTTTTTTGATTAAATTTGAGAATAGATGGATTTGTATTTAATCTTTAGCTTTAATAATGATTAAGTTAGAATATGTTATACGCTCACGTTAAATCTGTTAATTAACAACTTATTATATAAATCAAGCTGAAGATATTTAAGAAATACTAAATTATTATAAACTAACTGTTTTTATTTTATTTATTTTTGTCGCCTAAAATTTCAGCCAAGTTGAACTGGTAATTTAAACTATGGATCTATATTTATATTTTAAATAGGTTGACAAAATAAAAAGAAAATACCTTGTTGACATTTTTTACTGAAATAAAACAAAATTAATATTTGCAAATCCATAAATATTCCGCCATCCACAACCATAACGGGAAACCGTCTTAAGGGAATTTCCAACAGAGACAGCAGCAAAAGATATACAAACAATGTGGATAATCTATATATATATATATATATATATATATATATATATATATATATATATAACTAATAATTAATGATGGATTAATGATGTCATTTACATCAGCCTAAATAGCTTCCAAATTAGATCAACATAGCAATAAACACAAACACAAAACGAGAAAAATTATGAAAACTACCAAAAAGAAATATTCATATTAATAAAACAACAATAACAAGAACAAAAAAGCCCCTTCATTCATATTATTAAGTCCATACTACGAACAACTAAACTATTAAAAGTTTTTTTTTAACATTAAACGTGGGAGTCATTTTTTGTTTTAACATTTAGTTAAAGCAAAAAATAATTTAAACACAATTTCATTATAAAAAGCGAAAAAAAAATCAAATAAAAAATTGACAATTTATTCAAAATCGAAACCATTCACTATACATTTATATCCATAGGTATGTTTGTCTATGCGTCTGTATTTCTTACATTTAATTATAGTTAAATGTCTCTCCCTAACATCACCCCCACTAGTTTTGCTGCCGATCTACAATGATCGTGGTATTGTAACCGTCATTTAAAACACTCACGCGTTTTGTGGTTTCTTTACGTTTGTCAGACTCACGAAAATTGTCAACTTGCAAATGTGGCTCAAATGTTTGTTTGGGTCTTTTTTTACGCTCTATTGTCATCGAATGATTTGACAAAGATTGATGCCGGAAATTGACATTTAATTTGCTACATTTAAGCAGTAAGATGAAGTGAACAAATAAAATAAACTAGGAACGTACCTTAAAAAAATAATACTTTAAAATAATTGCAAATTGAACAATTTGATTATTGTTATTTCGTTATTACGTTTTATAGCAGAGATGGAAAATTTAATTAATTTATTTTTATCTATCTTAAGAATACTCTAATTTTTACCTGATACTTTTTTTAATATTATAAACAAATCATTCCTTTGAATAATTATCATATATATAGGAATAATATAAAAAAATTCTCTCACTTTCGTTTAGACATTCATGCAGGTTTAAACAAGAAAGAAAGATATAGTCGATCCAACCGACTATATGATACCCTACACCATTATGTACTAGCATAAAAATTCGGGAAGGGGCCTTACATTACACCAGTGGCCGATTTTACTAAATTTAAAATAAAATATACAAATACAGAATAATGCGTTGATTCCAGGAAGTGGGTTTATATAGCTGATTCTCATAAAACTTTTCAATATTGTTTCTGCTTACATAAAACTTATTTGTATTGAGTATTAACTGGATACTAACATTCGTATGGGATTTATGCACGTTATAGTGATTTTCGGAAGAAGGGTTTATATGAGAGCTATGGTCAATTGTTTGCACCGAATTTCATAAAAATATCATTATTTTTAAGACATTTTTGTCTGGAGGGACATTTGTGTGGGGGCTAGGTGAAATAATGGACCGTTCACAATTTCAATAGGCTTCGTCCTTGTATTATAAAAGTTCCACGTGCCCAGTTTAAAAATGATTCTTAGTCGATTGGTATACTTTAAGGCGGATGTTGTATACATTTTTCTATGCTTTACAAACAATAGCACAAACATATAATTCCCCAACCATCTATGGTGGCGTAGAGTATAAAAAGCAGACTTTTATTTTCTATTTAGCATCAATTAGAGTTTACTTCTAATATTTCAAAATTGTTTTCATTTATTTCTTTATTTTTTACTATCTTTATTTGCTGTTCCAAAATTAAGAACTTTTAACCTAAATAGTACTATATTTCAACATCTTTTTGAGAATCTCAATTTTCCCACACTGATTCGCTTATTATCTAAGAGATTTAAAAAATAATAATACAAATTGTTTGTTAATTTAAAAACATCGCAAAAAGGGAAGTAATAAGTAAAGAAATACAACAAAAAAAAAACACAAAATACTACTTTAATAAACATTTATATAAAATATGGGCTCTTAAATATCTTCAGGGTTTTTTTTTAATTTTGGCAACGCAATGATGAGTAGGTTGCACTCAAATAAACATTTTTTATTTGTTTACATTTTTATGTAAATTTGAATTTAAAATAAGTATATTTTAAATTATTTCTTTATCAACACAATTTGCATAAAATTTTAACATCCCAATTGAAAAAAAACTGAAGAAGTCTTGATTTTAACATTGTATTGTCATTGGAAGGAAGTACTTAATGCTGAAAAAGAGCTGCGGAAGTTATTTTTTTTAACCCATGGTTGTCATTGTCATTTTATGCTTCTTGTTCATTGCTTTCGAAGTACTTCTCTTAAAACTATGTTTATAAATTTTTTTCATAAAAATTCTGTTTTTTCCTTATTTAAAGTAAATAAAAACAGTTTTAAATTTTTTAAATTTTAATTTTCTTAGAAATTATTAAATCTTTTTTCTGTTAAAAATACATTTATTTTCATTTTTTTTTTTTTTTTTTAATTAATTATTACCAACTTCCAAAAAATCACAAAATATGCTCTTAGTTCCATTTAAAAAAAAAAAAAGTTTTTTTTGAAAGGGAATGTTTTTTATGAATAATTGGGATTCCTCAAATGGAAAATAATAATATTTAAAAATACTTTTAATTTATTTTAATACCACAGCAAAAATATTGCTTACCTGTAAGCATTTTTATAAGGGTGACATTAAAATAAGGAAAACTATAGAAATTGTGAATGCATTATCTATATCCATATATTGATAAAAATCAACTCTTTGGATTCATATTATATGGTCACAGCTAAAAATATATGATTATAAATAATAATTGTTATGATTCAATTTTATCATATTGTGTCCGATTTTATGATGCGTTTTTCATGTTATTGCTCGAATTTTTCATATTATTATACAATCTTATTACATTACTATACCATTCTATCAAATTATGATTTCATTTTATAATATTATTGTTCCATTTTATTCTATTATTATCCTATCATATCATATTACTCCATCTTAACATATATTAAAATAAAACACATTAATTCAAAATTATTATTTTTATAAATTGTTTATTGAGTCCATTACAGTTGTTTCAAAATAATAGATAAAAATTTCCTTGTTCTAACACCTTAAAATTATTTACATACTCGTATGTATTTGTTAGCAAATTAATTTTATTCATTTGTACCATCATGTATTGTGCAAGATAATGCAGGATAATTTTTATTAACTAAACCCTTTAATATTAGTTAATCAATATCTTATATGACTTGAATCACGCCAAATATAAGAAAAATTTCTCTACTTATATTAATTCAAGTATAAACTAAATGAGACTTATAATGAAGGTAGAAAACAAACCTTAAAAACAAAATATATTCAAAATCAAGCAAGTTAATTTTTCAACAATATTTGTAAAAAGCATATTTCTTTGTAACATTTTTGTGTTATGGGAACAATAATATTAATATGGTTTGAAAATAAAATAACAATATTTTTATTTTATTATTTAAGAACAAGAAAAAAAGATTGATAATATTTAGTGGCTGTAGAAATAATTATATTTTTTATATAAATAAAATTTTGTTTCTGGTAAAAATATTCAAAAACATTAAATTTTTGTAGTCAACTATATTAAAATTGTGATTGAATGTAAACATTGAATGATAAAACTGAAACAAAACCATTGTTATTATGAACACAATATTATTAAAATTAATGAAAAAGAGAATATTATACAGTTGTAGTGCGATGCTGTAACTATGTTTTTCTCTGCGTATATCTTACGCTTTTAAAAAGATGCAGTGTTATAGCCTAGTCATTTAGTTCTATGGAATTAATTAGACCTTTAGGACTTACGATGATCCCTTGTGTACTGGTACCATGAAGGTTTCATTTAAAATCATCTCAGATTTTGCTAATACTATACTTCATGCTTAATACACTCTTTAAGAAAATCACAAGCACACTTCTGCTAGTGTAGATAGTAAAGGTGACCAGGATATGGAGAAGAGTCCCCTAGACCGGGTTTATATCGAACGAATTCGACGAATAAATCGTAAGAATAAAGACTCTGGATCATCTTGAATGAATAGACTTTTGATTCCTGTGTAGACCTTAGCTGCTGATTACCTTTGGTTGGTTATCAAGTGGAGTCTAGATGACATAATCATACAACTCGTCTAATGTATTGTGCTTAGAACCCATATAGGTACCTAGATTTGGAGTAGAATTTCAACCTTGTATCCACCAGGTACCCTAATAGGTCATTTAGTCTTGACATCGATATCACACAAACATCATATATGGAATATGTTGATAAATAAGTGTAATTTGAAATCTTTTGTAATTATATAGATTTCTATTTCAAGCTTTTAAATTCACGCGTATGAACATTATATTGAATTCGCCATTTTTTATTTTGAACATTTTATATAAACAAATGTAATCGGCATTTTACAAAAATTTACCATACATTAATATTAATTATTATAATTATTGTCGCTATTTTGGATTCGCCATTTTATTTTCCCTCCCTTTTTTTGATATGAAATTATCTAAAATGAAAATAACAATCAATTTTTATTGTTCTTAATTTTTATCAAAAACAAAAATAATCGCATAATTTTTTACAGTATAAATGAATAGGGTTTGAAGTGCTCTTTTTAATTAAAGGGCTATAGCTTGCGAATTAGGTAGATAATTCACCAGTATTATTACTATGAAAATATTCCCCTGCACTGCTTGCCAGTAGGCTTTGAAAAATCATAATTTTTGAGAAAAATCTTTTTTTTACAAAAAAAAAAATTTATTTGATATGAAATTTAAAAAGAGTAGGCATAATCTGCTAAGATTTTCTCTCTCTCTCTACCTGAATTGGACTTTGTGCGAACTTGTGGCCCAGAGAGCTGCTCTCTGATTAAAAATGTCTGCTACTTTTTAAACTAAACAGTTTTATTATTCATCTATGTCAAGATATTTTGTAAATCAGGATATTTAAAACCATTTTTAAACTAAAATCATTGTTCAAATAAAATAACTCAAAATTCTGTTTTTAAATTAATCTATTAATCGAATAAAATTTTTAAGTTACTCGAGTTATTCGAATAAATTATAACTTAACAGTTCACTCCTTTTTTTTAAAAAAGTTCATTAAAACAAATCAATTTTTCTGCGTCTGTTAAAAAAGAAAACAAAAACAATGCACATAAGGGTCCTCTTTAATTAAACTTGACAAAAAGTCAGTATTGGAAAATTATTTGTCATTTATTTATTTATTTTTTTTTTTTTGCCTGGAAAGCTAAGACTGCAAATTATTTTTTAGTTAATGCTCTACTGACCCGTGAAGGAAGCATCAAAGTTAGGATTTTTTTGTTATATTTTGTATATATATATATATATATATATATATATATATATATATATATATATATATATATATATATATATATACATATTTATATATATATTATATTTATATATATATGTATACATATTTATATACATATATAGGATTATATATATATGATTATATAGTTACATATATATATATATATATATATATATATTTATATATACATTTAATTTGTCTGAAAATTTTTATTTTCTATATTAAACTTCCGACTGTTATAAATGCAATGCCATTATTTTAAGTCGCGATTACTTACAAAGTTTTAATAATTAGCGAAATCTTATCGTACTGTTTTTTTAATAAATTTCAAAAAACTTATTCGACTTTGAAAAAGAAAAAGTATATTTTGGCCTCTATCGACCTCTTAGCGACCATATGCATTTGATGCACCGACACTTTCTGAGTCTAAGCACACTTATATGTTTTGCTTCTTTTTATAAATTTTTCAAATTTGTATGCATAATATTACCATGATCAGCGCAAGTTTTAAGATGATGACGAAAAAAGATTAAAATATGCGCTTGAAAAAGCATGAAGAAATGGGTTAATATGCATAAAAATATGCATAAAAAATGGACAAATTTATGTGTTTTCTTGTATAAATAAGCATAAATATACTTTTTTTCCTAACTTTTAAATTTTGATAGTTTTCGATTTTTTTTATTTGTCTTTTATTTATTAAAAAAAACACATATATTAAAAATATACGTCAATAGACCATGACATATTTGATACGTTTAAATTTTTTCTTTACAATTATGTACGGGGTATTAAAAAAAAATTACAATATAATTTATAGTAACTAATCTGTTAATAAAACTCCAAAAAATCAGAAAAAATATCTTTTTTTTTTTTTTTTTTTTTTTGTTAAGGAAACTATTTTTTTTTATTTATTATATACAAATTTATGCAAAGTTTATACAAAAATAAATTTTTTCGTAAAATACTTGTGAAATATGAAAAAACTTATTTTTCAAGCGAAAAGTTTGATAAACTTGCCCTGATCATAATAGTAGCATTTGTATAGATTTTATGCATATTATTGTTAGCCTCAGGTGCAGCTATTACATGAAGGCGATGGTCAGTTAAAGATCGATCATTATTAAATTTTTACGATGAAAGTAAGGGTATGAACGTATTCGTAGGTATAAGGGTGGGATAAGTGTATCCATGTATGATGATCATCCGTTCATACAGCCCACCCCACCCCCCACTTATCTAAAGTTCCTCTTTTGCAGATAGCTTAATAATTTTATATTTCTTTTACTGTACTCTTAGGTTGTATTGAGGCATGGAGAGTTCAGTTATATAATTACACACCAAAAATTCGGGTCAAAGAACTTACCAACTGATGGAGCTTGTCTGGGATGTAATCTAACCATGCCTAATTTGATATAGTATTTTTGTAAATTTTTATACCATATGATTCTGGCAGAGTGGGAATAAAAGTTTTTTTATTTTAATAGTGATTTTCAGAAGTGAGCTTATATGGAGCTATTATGAACCGATCTTAATGAAAATTTGCACACTTATATGCGCTTATCAAAAAACTTAGTTTTTCTAAATTTTATTTAAATCATGATTAATTTAAGTCATTTAAGAGCTTAAAATAATATACCGATCCTGAAAAATTTTAGTTCACTTCGTCTTTATGAAGTAAATAAAAGTGCCAAATTTTATTAGAATATCTTAAAAGCTTGGACCTATACCAGTGATGCGATTCAGTAACTTTTAACGATTCGACAGTCACAAAACTTGTCAATAGCATTTGTTGTTTGCAGTAACGATTATGTGATTCACTAAGTACTCTTAAATGATTGTATACAACTATTATTTCGTGTGGCAGCTTTCCACAAGGAAATGCCGAAATAAAAGTAAGTTTCAAAATCAAATAAAAAAGAAAAAATAAACAAATTTGAGACAAAACGAAATTTTTTTAACAGTTTTAAGACGGTGATTGATTAAATTATCTCTTTGATGTTGATTAAGATGTGTTTCTGTTAACGGTTTTCTTCAAAATGACCACTATTCCTAAAAGAAGATTCGCAAAAGTAAAAGCACGGTCTATAACCATGGAAGCACAGACTACAACCACAAAACAACGACTGAATCATTTGGTTTGATTTTTTGTCTAATTTTTGTCAATATATTAATAACACAAAAATTTTTGTCTTTAAGTTGACGCCAACAAATATCGTTAAAAATGATAAAGAATAACGAATTCGGCAATTTTGTTGCTTATTGTTTTTAACGATTCGATTATCGTTAAAACTAGTTACTAAATCGCACTACATTTCCACGCCAGACGTAAGGACGAATATCGTTATTTCGACTAAGAAAGATGAGTGTTGCAACAATTTATTTATGCGTTATAAACATTGGCATAAACGCACATTACCCCTACCTCCTATGGTAAGCTAGGTTTATAAAAATTCCCTTTCATAAATTTAACGATACCAAAAACTATTACTAAAGTTTGCCAGTTTTAATTTTATAACTATTTTTATAATAATTATTGCTAGGAAACCAGTGTGCAATGTTAACAATTAATTTTACTAAAATATAAAAGTTGCTGAAAATAACAAAAATATATCTACATTAATTGAGATCACTTAATTTAAAAGAAGGGCTTAAATTCCCTTTCTAAGATAGTTTTTAAAAAATAATATGTAATTAAAATTTGAGTATATATTTTTTTTCTTATTTTTTTTTTTTTAATAAAATAAAAGTTCTAATTTCAAAAACATCAGTTGTTTCATTACACTGCAGACCATCAATTCTTTTTTTTCAGAGTTATCTGACAGATGGATTTACATAACTATTTCTTTTATATCTCCAACGACAGTAAAATACTGCTTACTTAAAAGTTCGCCAATTATGTGTGATTTCTTTGATTTTGCTATTAGCATTGAAATATTATAAGAAGCTTCAGTATATTTTCCCCTTCCAAATGAAAGTCTCTATGGTGACTTTGGAAACTTTGCCGAAAAATACAAAAAATATATCATGTAAAATAATACCATACACACTTTCGATCTCTCTCGCGGACTCCCTGGAATGTTGCTGCGGACCCCCAGTTGAGAAACCTTGTCCTAACTAATACGTATGCCTATATATATATATATATATATATATATATAGGATTTTTTTTTTAATTTTGAAATTGTGTCATTATTAAATACCCCTATGTAATACACGACTTAAAATCGCGTGTATTACTTTTTGTCATACATTAAATTGACACATTTTTATGTCTTGCATTCATTCACAAAACTGTGGTAATTTATAGTTTTATTTCTCCCCTCTAGAGAAATAAATTATTAAATCATCATTCATTCACAACATCAGCCTGACTAGAGCAATAAAGTGAAGTGTGTAGTAATGCAGTCAAAAAGAAATGTAATAAATCTACCGATATTTAAACAGAAAAATTTAACTGAAAAAAACAAAGAAAGAAAAAATATTATGTAAAACAACAAATTCACACAATACTGTTGTAATAATATACAGGTAATCCTCGATTAACACGATACTTGATTTATGCGATTTTCTTACAACAAGATTCTATAATATGGACCATTTCTTTTTATTTAAAGCGCATTTTTTAAAAAACGTTTAAACAAACTTTGAATTGCGCGAAATACAGTATTGTGTAATGTATCATATGCAGAAATGGTTATTGAAAAATAGATTATTTTAAGAAAGTGTTCTCTACGAAGGGACTCACAATGGACCTCTAGGTCTCCGAGTGGATGCACAAGCAACCCTTCTCTACCTACCTACCTAAGAAAGTGTTTTAAACAAAGTTCCGAAACAAAAGAATTTCGAAACAATTTTATAGAAAAAAAAAACAAGTAAGAAAGATATAGTCGGTCAATTCCGACCAAATCATACCTGAAAACCATTGTCTATGTTCATCAAAATTCGTGAAGAGGTCTTATATTAGACATGTGGACAATTGTGGACCCATACATTTACTAAGTGTAAAATAAAATATTCGAATGCAGAATATTAAGTTAATACTAACATTTATATGAATTTATGCACTTTAGGGTGATTTCCGAAAGTGGGCTTATATGCGAGCGATCCTCATAAAACTTGTCACTGTGATTTCTACTTATATAAAACTTATTTGTGTCGAATATAAACTTGATACTAACATATGTATATGATTTATGCACGTTAAAGTAATTTTCGGAAGAGTGTTTTATATGGGAGCTATGGTCAATTATGGACCGATCCTCCTTAGACTATCTTACACCGAATTTCATTAAAATATTGCTATATTTAAGGCATTTATGATCGCTAAACTCCTATTCCGGGAGGACATTTGTATGGGAGCTAGGTGAAATAATGGACCGATCACAGGCAATTTCAATAGGCTTCGTCCTTGTGTCCTACGTGTCACATTTCATTGAATAATCTTCAAAATTGCGACCTGTACTTAGTGCACAATGTTTACATGAACATCCAGTCAGCCGTCCAGCCAGCCAGACGGACGGACGGACATCGTTAGATCGACTCAAAAAGTGATTCTGAGTCGATTGGTATACTTTATGTTGGGTGTTGGATGATTTTTTCTGTACGTTACAAACATCAGCACAAACGTATAATACCCCAACCACCTATGGTGGTGTAGGGTATAAATATATAATAATATACTTAAATATAATATACTCGTACTTACCCCAACCACCTATGGTGTAGGGTATAAATATAATATACTTACAATTTAAATATAACAACATTAGCGAAATAGTATATAAACAAACTAAAAATAATATGATTAAACAAAAAGTTTTAAAAAATTATGATTGCTAGGAAAAACATGAAGACAAAATCCGGATGGCATGAAAATCGTTACCAAAAGGTCCTAGGTGTTGAAATAAAAAAAATATTTGTTGGAACCAATATAAAAAATAAATGATTTCATGTGTTTTAATTTAACATGATTTTTAGGTTCCAAACTAACATTTTTCATTTAATTAGTGCTTTAATCTATGCGATATATAGAAATTCTGTATTTATTCTGAACATTGTTTTATGCGTTTTTAATTTGCACATGCTTTCTCCAGTCTCAACCGCCCATGTAAATCGAGGCTTACCTGTAATTAGAGGTAATTTTGCAGTTGTTTTTTCGTATATTGAAACATTTAGTTTTGTCGTGGGGCTAAAGTTGCGTTTAAACTAAAGTGGAAAACAAAAATAATTAACACTACAACAACAGTAAAATGTTGGCTAATTAAAGTAAATTAGTTGAATTGTGTCTACCTGGGGTATAAATACTTTGTGTAATCTTGATGATTGTAGACACAATAGTTAAACAGCGTGGTTTTTGAAAAAAAAAAACCAAAATCTAATGACTTTTCTACTTTTGACCAGACTTAAACTGATAAACTGTTATTGACACTTGGCGTGGTGTTTTGTTTGCTATTGTTTTTTTTTTTTTCTAATGATGTCGTGATTTTTGAGTTTTTTATTTTTCAAAATTTAATAGAAACATTTTTAGTAGTTTGTTTTAGTAATAGGTTTTTTCTTAAATACCTGCTAATTACTTGCTATTGTTTATTTTTTTCTTTTCTTAAATTAAAATAAATGTGTTTGCGTGTGTGTTAAGTAATATTTTAAAAGAAATATAAGAATTAAATTAATTTATTCTTTGTAAATATTTGAGGATATTTATTATTAAAATTAATTAAAATATTGGTAATCGCTAGCATCTTTTTTTATATTGTCCAGTAAAAAAAAAAAGTTCATAATTTAAAAACAACCAATTTTTCAAATTTGGTTCCGTATTTTTACACCCTACATCACCATAGGTGGTTTGGGGTATTATGCGTTTATGCCGATGTTTGTAACACGCAAAAATATTGATCTAAAATCTACCTTAATGTATAAAAATCGCCTTGGAATCATTTTCTGAGTCGATGTCTGTCCGTCCATGTAAACTGTTTAATCAAACTACAGGTCGCAATTTCAAAAATAGTTGAATAAAATTGGGCACATATGCCTTTTATAATCCAAAAACGAAGCCTATTGAAGTTAGTTATGATCGATTCATTATTTCACTTAACTCCCATATAAATATTACCCCTGAATAGAGGTTTAACAATCATAAATGCTTTCAATATATAAATATTTAACTGGAATTTTGTAAGTAGAAATCTCTGAGCCAAATTTCAAGAGGGTGAGTAAATTCCATACAAATGTTAGTATCAAGTTAATATTTGACACAAATAAGTTTCACATAAGTATAAAATTACAGAGCCAAATTTTATCATAATCGGTTTATAATTAACTACAGGTCCCATATAAGACCTACTTCCGGCAATCTCCCTAAAACGTATAAATAACATAATAGAATGCATATATATGTAAAATATTCTTAATACAAATATCGGTCAACAATTGGCCCCAGATCCCATATAAGACCCCATCCCGAATTTTGATATACATACATAATGGTATCAGGTATCATATATTCGGGCTTAACAGAATATATAGTTTTAGTTACTTTAATATAATATATGACATTAGATCATCGAAAGCTATCTACAAAGAATTATCTTAATGGCTAAAATTAATAAGCCGAGAAAAAAAACGCTCCAAAAAAATAAGACTAGAAAAAAAGTTAGAACTTTTTCTTTAACTTAAAAACTTAATTTTTCTTGTTCTCATTAGCTTTTTTATATTTTTTAGAGATATTTTAATAATTTTAGAAATAAAACAGTAAAATGACTCAAATGAAAAATCGCGTAAAAAATTCCCATATAAATTTTGGTTATATTTCATACGAAAAACCCTACACCATTGCGTACGAATATAAAAGTTCGGGAAGGGGACTTATATTACACCTGTGATCAATTTTACTAAATATAAAATAAAATATACAAATACAGAATAATGCGTTGATTCTCACATCTAGATGATCTTATGCATTTTAGGGCGGATTCCTGGAAGTGGATTTATATGGGAGCTATAGTAAATTATGGATCGATTCTCATAAAATTTGGCAATGTTATTTCTACTTATATTAAACTTATTTTTGTCGAATATTAACTTCATACTAACATTTGTAGGGAATTTATGCACGTTAAAGTGATTTTCGCAAGAGAGTAGTCTATATGGCAGCTACGGTCAATTGTGGACCGATCTTCATAAAATTTGGTACAAAGATTGATACTTATACAGAGCTTTTTTGCATCGAATTTCATTAAAATATTCTTATATTTAAGGCATTTTTGAGTGTTTAAACTCTATTCCGGGGAGACATTTGTATGGAGGCTAGGTGAAATAATGGAACGGTAACAACCAATTTCAATAAGCTTTGTCCTTGTATCATAAAAGTCTCAAATTGTCAAATTTCATTGAATTATCTTTAAAATTGCGTACTTTGTGCACAATTTTTACGTGGACAGACAGCCAACGGACATCGCCAGACGGACAGACACTGTTAGATCGATTTAAAATGTAAATCTAAGTCGATTGGTATACTTGAAGGTGGATGTTGGATAAATTTTTTTATGCGTTACAAACATAAACATGATTTTTCAAAATTTTTAAAATATAATTCCTTTTTGATTAAGCATTTTTAAGTTTTTGGGTGATTTTTCGCTTTCATAAGAAATTGTTAAAATTGTTTTTGTAAATAGTTTCTATGCTAAATAAAGCACATAATAAAAAATAATTCTAGTAATCGATTAATTTATTATATTATATTAATTGTTCTTGATTTGGATAATGAAACACCGCAGGCGAAAACTGTTTTAAATATAAATAATATAGATCTTTTGTGCGAATAAATACATAAAAATACTTAAATAAATGATTCTGTAAAAATAAAATTAGTAATAGATATTAAGAAATTATTTTGTTCGTTTTATCCTTTTCAAGGCAATTTTAAGAATCAAACAAGACTAGAAAAAGGACTAGAAGCTAAAATGAAAATTTTGAGGCGAAATCAAAAAGCCAGCTTTAGCCTTAAAAAGTCTAAACTGGCAACACTCTCCAAACACATTTCGCTTGCTGACAACTATCGCGATGTATAAATTACTTTAATATTGATGTCAAATGAAAGCATTTTATTTGATTAATACTAAAATTCAAATAGCGTCAAAAAATTTTAAGAACTAATAATTTTATGGACCAAAAAAAAATGTTCTTAAGCTATTTTCTATTTTCCATATAAATTTATCACTAAATAAAATACATGTTTAAAATGTTGCAAAAACTCATTTTACAAAAAAAAAACTAAAATTGCGCTTTTTATAAGGAATACTATCATGACTAATAAGGTTTAAACGACTATATTTTTCAAACCAGTACTAATATTCATTTGATTTTTTTCAGAAAAATATCCCAAAATATGTCTACTAATATGCACTATTTTTTAGATATTTTTAACCAGTAAACATTTTTTGCTATTTACAAAAATGTATAAAAAATAAAATTAAAATCTTTTTAGTATATTTCAATAAATATTGAAAATGCTGTAGTAGCTCTGACATTTGCCGATAGCACCTTAGAAGTTCTATAAAATTGCTTTATTTTGGTTTTGATAAAACGAAACCTCTATTTTTAAGATCTTTTCGAAATTTTTAACTTTAAATTTTCACAAATTTAGCGCGCATTGATAAAAATAGACTTTGCATGCTTAAATATTAGTTAATAAGACCACAAATGAACTTTAATGTCAGAAAAAAAATATTTTGAAAATATTTTGATTCGCAACTTTCAAAATTTTTTAAATTCCTTATATATCAAAACATTTTGAAAGTTTTCTTTATCATATTTGTATGGAAATTTTTTGTATAAAGCTTTAAAAAATTTTAAATTTTTATATGATCAAGTCAGCTATATAAAACCTAGACTGTCTGCTAAACTTTTTAAAATATTTCGTTTCTACAATAAAGTTAATAACCTTTCAATACAATTTTTTTTTTATAGAATCTTCCACAACAAAATTTCTTCATGACTATTTAAACATAATGGAATTTTTGTTTCTAATCTTTCAAAGCTAAAAAAAAAGTAAAAATTTTATTTGTAAAGAAAAAACAAAACGAAAACTAGAAAAAAAGTAATTGTATAATGGTTAAAACTATTTCTTGTCTATTCATCTAATTTTTTAAACTTTTTTAATAACAGCAACAAAAAAAAATGAAAAAAAAAACAGAAAAGAAAAATAAAAAACAAACTTTAAGCACGATTCCTTAAATTTATTTGTCTGTTGTTTTCTTTCCACTTTATAAAAAAACAAAGCATTTTCTGACAAAAACAAAAAAAAAACATCAGCAATCGAAAGAAAAGACTATATAGTCAAAGTATCTGCGTAATTTTATCTTAATAACAAAATGAAACGAAACCAAATTGAACTACTATTCCATGCTTTTTGTTATAAAGGATGACGATGATGATGGTTTCAAAAAAAAATAAAAAAAAAACACAGCACAGATGTGCGGGTTCATAAGGAAAACCAAATAGGTATGAGTCTTGACTTTTAGATATGTAATGCGAAAAAAATTACCCATAGATACTGTACTCATACAGAGACAAGCAGAAAAAGAAAACAAATACAAGGCAAAAAAACACGTAATTTTTTAGGTATTTCATTCTAAAAGAATATTGAACCTTATTAAAAAAATAGATTAAAAGCAGTGCCCTACAAAGGGTATTATAAGGCCAGGTATATTATATAATCTTAAAATTAAAAAGTCCAAAAATTGTATCTATATAATTTTGAAGAAAAATAAAAACAAAAAAAGTTTAACTGTATTTTGAGATAAAGTTACATTTTTGAATTTACACAACCGTTGTCAATTTTGAGTCACTACGACACCCACTGTGCTTAATTTAATAGATTTTCAAATAATCTAAAATAATATGCTAATTTTCTTTTCCACTCAACTTCTATTTATATTTTTATATAAAATTTAAGTTTAAATATAGTTTAAGTTGAAATATAGTTTAAAAGGTATAATTTTATTTATTATATTGTTAGCCTCTATAAAATAATTTTATGACTTTTAACCTATAGCATCTAGATAATAGATATACAATTTTACTGAAATTTAAACTATGCGGCGGTACTTCGTTCTCCAAATCGAAAATAGCAACTAATTTTTTGGACTTACTTGATCGACTATTATGTTATACTGTATTGATCATAGAATCTATTTATCTTATAAAAAAGAAAAATTTTAAAATGCTTAATAAAAAAGAAATTATATTTCAAAAATCACAGAAAAAATCTCTTCAAAACATTGGGTCGTTTTACATATGAAATACAACCACAAATTGTATGGGAATTTTCAAACGATTTTCTATTGGATCATTTTGCTGGCAGCCTTTATATGTTTGATTTAAAAATTAATTACAAGATCTTTAAAAATATCAAAAACTAACAAGAATGATAAAAATAAAATTTTCAAATTAAAAAGCAACTTTTTTCTGTTCTTATTTTTCTCAGCTCCTGGCAACACTTTTTCTAATATAAGAATAGAATAGAATAGAATAGAATAGAATAGAATAGAATAGAATAGAATAGAATAGAATAGAATAGAATAGAATAGAATAGAATAGAATCGAATCGAATAGAATAGAATCGAATCGAATCGAATCGAATAGAATCGAATCGAATAGAATCGAATCGAATCGAATCGAATAGAATCGAATAGAATAGAATCGAATCGAATAGAATCGAATCGAATAGAATCGAATCGAATAGAGTAGAATAGAATAGAATAGAATAGAATAGAATAGAATAGAATAGAATAGAATAGAATAGAATAGAATAGAATAGAATAGAATAGAATAGAATAGAATAGAATAGAACTAAGAGTAAATCGCAATTTAAACGTAAATATTAAAAGCGGAACTTTTTCACCAAAGAGTGAAAATCGATTCATAATTTATTTAAACTTCCAAATCGATACAATTAAAATTTTAAATACTTTCGACCACTATATAAATTCCTTTAAATTTATATTAAATATTAAAACAATTTATGAAAGCATTAAAAACTTTGTTTTTTTTTTTTTAGTAAATGAAATAAAAATCATATTTTATAAGAAAAAATTTTCAAATCATATTTTCTATGACAAATCATTAAAAATATAATAAAATCATCATTCTGGCAACGCTGATACAATATTATGCCAAAAGGTCCACACTTAATTTTAACATTATCCAAATTAAATATTTTTAATTAATGATTTTGTCTAGAAATTATAAAAATATGAAGTGAAAAATAATATAATATTACCGGGGGATAATATAAAAATAAATTTTTCTTAAAAAGATACAAATTTTATCCCAGATAGGGGAACCTGCAATTCAAGTAGGAGAAACTGATGGAATTTGTCGAAAGTTTAGAATAGCCTAGCGTTATTTACGCTTAACCAAAAATAATATAATTAAATTATAAATTACCAATTGCCATTTCGTTTAAAATTTTATTATTTTTATTAAATAAAATTAGGAAGCCCATTATTGTAGCTTAAATGGTAAATTGAGCAAAACAATCGAGGTCGCTTTTATAATATCAGTTTAGTATACCTCCTAGTCGTTTATTATCATATATCATCGCCAGTCCACCATTTTTTTAATTTCATTTATTTCAAATGATAATCAATAACTTAAAATTTAATAGACAAAGTAAAAATTGAAAAAATTCGGAACAAAACTCAAAACTATTATTTTAAAGGCAATAATCGAAAATAATTATAATAACTATTAATATGTTTACAATAATAAAAAAGACGAAGGATAACAAATGAAAGACCATAAATGATTAAAGGAAGTAAGAAATAAGAAATAAATTGAAAAGAATTTGTATGGCTACATAACATTTCAATGACCTTTATTGTTAAAAAAAAAAATAAACTAAAAAAGAAGATTTATTTCCATAATTTAAATAATTATAATAATTTATAACCTAGCTTTAGGCTTATTTTGTTAAAACCCCACCCACTGAGATTGATTTATATTTTTCAAAATATGTATTTTAATAATAAATTTAATTTAATTTTGTTTGTTCAATAATTCATACCAATTATAATATTAACATATTTCTTTGTGATAGCAACATTACAATAGTACCTACTTGTCTACCAATGACCTTGTTGCTTTGAACTTAAACATAGGAAAATGTTTTTGTCTTTAAAATCTTTTGTGTGTTAAATGTTTGACTTTAAGGCTTTTGTTAAAATTATTTTGCAATAAAAGTTTCATTATTTGTATGTATTTAAATGCAAAATAGTTATAAGTCAGGTAGTCAGTAGTTTGTCTGTTTGTTTTTTTTATTATTAGATTTATTATAAGGAATTGCACCAAGAGCATTAGGAGCAATTAGAAATATAAATATAAAACTATTTATAAATACACAGAAAATGTAAAATAAATAAAGAAATAAAAAATTTAAATAACTTTTGTGTCTAACAATTGTATCAGGTTTGTTTCTTAAATCTTTCGTTTTCATATGGTTTTATAAATGTTTAAAGGCAAATTTGTGTGTTTATAAAACTGTTTGTCTTTATGTCTGTTTGTCATTTAGTTAGTTAGCTCATGTTACAGCTTTTTAGCTGTCTTTCTTTTGAAAAATAGGTTGTATTTATAACAGTTTTTTTATGACTCCTTAAAAAAACCAACAACTAATTAACATTTTGTTATTTTGACTGAAGAATATTTTGGTTAGGTTTTTTTTTCATAATTTATAATGTTTTTATTAATTTAGCTTGATAATTTATGTTTATTTTAATATATAAATTTGTTATCATATTATTGTTTATTATAATAATTTTTGTTTTTGTTTACAGTTTTTTTTAGATTTTTTATTTTAAATTCTTGTTATGGGTGTGTTTTTTCGTCTTCGCACTTGTTTAAGATAACCGCAAGCGAAATATTAATTAAAAAAGTGTTAAATATTTAAATTATGGTTTGGAATATTTTAAATATCAAAAAAAAATTTTTTTGAAAGTAAATCTTTTATATTACTTTAAAGAATATTTAAAATCTGTACTTATGTATTTTTTTTTAATTAAATAATTGTTGCAAAATATTCCATAATAAAATTTAAGATAAAGATTAAGTTTTTAATAAATGTAAATTAAAAATAACTCAGAATTTTATCAATTATTTTATATCTACATTAAAGTAATAAATGTAAAACCAGGGAAATATCGATCACATACGTGAACAAAATAACACCATTCAGTTTCAATATTTTATCAATGAATACAGTTTGTTCCAATTAACAACGAGAAATTAAAATTGATCAACAAAGAGAATTCAGTATCGAATTCTTAATAAATATTATGTATTCGATTCTGCGTGTTCAAAAGTTGCTAGCGAACGGTATCAAAAAAAGCGATACCATAAATTTTCAATTTGAACACAGACTATGTGGTTTTTGCATCGAAATATTGTTAAAATTATTTAATTAATATAATGTTTAATTTTTAGCCATTTATAAAACTTAACGAAACTTTATTTTCGAAACCAACAGAATTGCGGTGAAAACTCTCCTAAATTCTAACATTATATATAATCAACTATTTAAACCATGAAACATTTTCTATTTTCTGTCATTTTAAAAACTTAACGAAACTTTAAATTTTTTTAACCATAATCTTTAAAAATTAAGTTTCTTTATATTTATTGAATTTAGGCTTAGTTATTTAAAATATCAAGAAAATTTTAAATTTTTTATTATTTAAAAAACCTAACGAACCATTATTTTTTTAACGAAAAGCATTATTATGAAAATATCACTAGATTCCAGTATTAGAGATATTAGAGATATTTTAATCAAGAGAATTTGTTCTTTTTCACTCATTTTTAAAACTTAACGAAACTTTATTTTCGAAACCAAAATTATTCCAATGAAAACTAAACGAAACTCTTTAATTATAGATAACTAGCTAAATAAAACATGAAAAATTTTCAATATTTGGTCATTTCTAAAACTTAACGAAACATTATTTTCTTAATAAAAAGCATTATTATTAAAATATCACTAGATTCCTTTATTAGAGATAATTCACTATTTAAATCAAGAGAATTTACTCTTTTTTGGTCATTTTCAAAACTTAACGAAACTTTATTTTCGAAACCAAAAAGTATTAAGGTTAAAATTCTACTAAATTCTTTCATTATACATAATTGCCTATTTAAACCATAAAAAAATTTCCATTATTATATTATTATAACATAATCTTTACAAATTAAGCTTCTAAATATTTATTGAATTGAGACTTACTTATTTACAATAGCAATAAAATTTTAAATTTTTGTTCATTTAAAAAATTTAATTTTCTTAACGAAAAACATTATTAGGAAAATATCACTAGATTCTTTTGTTACAAATAATTTACTATTAAAAGCGTGAGAATTTGTTATTTTTCGACAATTTTCAAAACTTAACGAAACTTTGTTTTCAAAACCATTACATTTAAAAATGTATATCTTTCATATTTGTTCAAATTTTTTTTTGTAGAAAATTTTATTATTATTTTTTTAATGAATTTTCAATAAATTTAAAATATTGAAATTATTTTCTTTTTACAGAAAGTTGAGATTTATTTTCTATTTTCTACTTATAGCAAATATCGGTAATTTTTAGATTTATAGAAAGTTTCATAAATGTTTCTTTTTATAGGAATTTACTTTTTATAGGAAAATTATTTTAAAAATAATTGCTTTTTGTAGAATATTTTTTAGTTTTTATTTGTAGAAAAAGTTCAATAGGAAATAATAAAAATAACTGATATTTTTTTACTAAATTTTTATTAAAATATTTCGGAGACAAAATTGGACATTTATATTTAAAAACGGAGATTTTTGGGAACATGGAGCTTCAGTTGGGATACATAAGGTAACACTGAATGAGAGAAAGAGATAAAAAGAGATCTTAAGATGTTTATCTTCGTATTAATTCATTACTTTCCAAATTTTTAGGATATAAAAATCTTATGTATTTACAACAAATATAATATGAATTTATTTAATCAAAGTTTTGTTTAAGAAATTTATGGCTACTATTGCCGGATTTCAAGCAATTTGGATATTCCAATCGGAATATATTTTCTTTTATTTAACTGCTACTTCGAATAATATATCACTGACAAGTAACAAATTATCATACTCGTGTTTACTGACAGCTAAAAAATATATATTTCTAATCAATTGTGCACCCTAACTTAAACTAAATATGTCTATTTAAAACTAATAAATTCTAACAAACTGTCTAATAAACTTTATTACTTTACAGTCCCCTATAAAAACAATCGACGTAGACAAAGGCCTAATAAATATTTTATATTGATGCGGCATTTTTTCTTTAAATTGTCAAAGCACCTCATGACAAATTTAACCCATTTAGTGTTTAGGAAAATTTTAGCATGTATTTGAATATTTTAGCTTAAGTAAAAAAATAAATAAAGTGTTTTTTTTTTTTTTTTTTTGCACTATAATATAATACTGACATATTTGCAATTGTTAAGAGTTATTTTTCTTTTCCAAAATACATTTTAACCACAAGTTAGAATTGATCTATCTGGATTCTTCATCATTCTCATTTATTTGATTGTCTGCCAAACTTCATTATCTTTCTAATACAGAATAAATATTTAGAGTTTAGCCTTTAAGCCAAAAAGTCTTGAAAAAAAAACTAATTTTTTTATAATAATTTCGAGAAAAAAAAAAGAAATAAAAATGTGTGTAAAACTTTTTCAATTCGCATTTACCTGATTTATGTGTTACTCATGAATTTATAGACACCGAGTATTAAGTAGATACTTTTTTTTCTGGTAATTTTACGAAAAAAAAAAAATCATACGTTGTTTGAACATGTTTTTAGTAGCCTCAAGGCTTATTATGATGTGTCAGTTTAATGCCTTAGATCTTGAATGCCTGTCTTTTTTTTTATTTTTCTATCTTTTAGAGTTTGTATCTCCGTGTCTAAGTGTCTGTGTCAGTGTAATACAAGTTTTATTTGTTCTCTACGTTTTTTGAAAGTTTTGTTATTAATGAAAGAAAGTTTTTTTGCAATTCAAACCTATCAAAATAAAATAAATTGTAAAGAGTATCTATATATACGTGTTTATTTATTATTGTTGTAAATTATGGTGGGAAATTTGAGCAATTTTTTGTTGTTATTGTGGCCTATTGCCTTCCAGTTAGATTATAAATGTTTGGAAGATTAATAGTATTTTAACTTGTTTCAACTTTGTAGCGTTAGTATTTTTATATGTTGCGACCTATTAAGTTGTCAATTTTGGGTAAAAAGTATTTTAGTATTTGTTTTTATTTTTATTTGAAGTAGATATTTGAGAACATATAAAGCTTTTTTATACAAAATTATAAATCGATATAATTTGAATGAAAATAATTATGGAATCAAATCAGTTTTAAATAAGTGAAGTACAAAAAAAATCCAAAATATATATATTTATACCTGATACCACAATAAATGGTTGGGGTATTATGTGTACTTGCTGATGTAGAACCGTCATCTTAAAGTACCGTCTGGCTGGATGTCTGTCCATGTAAACTTTGTGTACATAATATAGGTCGCAACTTTATATACTTATCAAAAATGTTGTTGTTGGCTTTTGGTAATGATTACTACTTACTTGACTCATTACCTGATAATGAGCTGTCATTATTATTCTTTATTTCTTTGAGTAGTGTAATAACTAATTACCTATAATAACAAGTTCAGGGTATAAAAGAACATACATAAGGACTGCCTAAGAAAAAATTTGGTGAATACAACTCTGTTTATAAAAATTAAATCAATGGTTGTATTCAAGTGTTAAATTTAAAAGAAAAGACATTTTTTAGAAGAGCACTTCTTTTTAAACTTTATTTTATTTTTTACTCTGCTTTATGGGTGATTTAAATATTTTTTTTTTTTTGTTTTGTTTTTTTTTTACTATGACCAATTATATTGCCAGAACCCTATTCTGGACAGTGGATTGGCCTTCTTTTGTACATAACAGCAATATTTGTTTGATACTACTCAGTTACTTTGTTTTTGCCATGATGAGAAGCAGGATTAGATTAGACCAGAAAAATTAGAATTCGTTGTATTTTCTAATGACAGGGAGGAATCTTTTCCGAAGGCACTAATTTCTCTGTTAAAAGTGCCCTTTGTCATGAATAAAGAGATTTTTTTCCCCCTCACTAGCAAATGGCTTGTCATACCGAAAACTTTTACGACAATTTTGATTTTTTTTTTTACACGTTATTTATCTGTCGGACTTTGTTTTATAACACAGTTAAATGTATAAACACAACAAGCCCGGTCCGGTAATTTCCATACAAATTTGTATTAAAAAATGCTCAATGAGCTCGGTTAAAAAATTAGTTTTATTTTAAATTCTCTCCGGATTGTTTGTTGCATTTATTTTCCAAGAAAAAAATATTATCATATTTTTTAAAAATTTATATGAATTTCGTTAACAAAATTGAAAAAAGTTTGTAGTAAAAAAGAAAAGAAATGAAAGAAAAATAAATAAAATTGTTGTAAACACTTGTGTAATAAATTTATATTTTTACGTTCTTTCAGAAATCATCAAATGTATATTCCTAGAATTTTTAAATAGTGTTTTGAAAAATCATTTCTTGCGAGAATTGCACGCTAATGGAATTGCTTGCCCTATTTTCTCCCACTCCAACAATTTCTTTCGTCTTCAACTTTTGGATTATTTAGCTGAAAGCATATGATTACGCCTGATATACTTACCGTTTTTTTATATTTTTTGTATTAAGCAGTAAGCTTTAAGGACATCTATTTCTCATTTTCTATCATTTAAATTTTTATGGCTGGGGAGCCGAATACATTTCCATGAATTGTAATTTAATATTTTTGTTAAATAATTTTTTTAAGACTATTTTGTATACTTAGTAAGTTATATTTAAAACTCAGGATTATTACTATGTAATACATATTTATATTTTGACCTTGAAGGATTTGTATTACTATGCTGAATAAATAAATATGCAAATAAATAAATAATAACTGTAAAAAATTAATAACAGAAAAAATTTTCCAATTAAAAAATTTATTAAATCAATCAAGTAAATGATTGAATGAATTGAAAATTTAAATGAGAAAAAAATCTTACTTGAATTTTATTTTTACTATTTCTTTTATTTTATTTTTGCTTGAATATATTAATTAAATTTTGATGTAAAATGAAACACGTGTGTTTATTGAAAAATATAAGGTAATAATATTTGCTGTTTTGAAATTCAATTCAAAAATTATTAAGCAAACATTTTTACTTATCATAAAATAAATTAATTTTTGAATACGTAGATACCCCATTTTTTGGGCTAAAAAAATTCGGTCACAGAGAGAAGTAATCCAAATTTTATAATAGGAGCGGCATCTTTTTTTTTTAATTCTATTGCACATAATAAAGTGTATAGTATTTCATGGCTTGAGTCGGAATTAGATCGGCAAGAAAGTGTTAAGATAAACTAAAGGATTTGATACTTTGTCTCAAGGAAACTGTGATATATATAAATTTATAATAAATTTGTATTAATAAAAATCTTTTAAGAATATATGAAATTATTTGTGGGGCAATCGTCCTTATATATTATTAGCAAGTTAGAAACGCCCTTTTTCTCTTACAGTAATAAAATACCATATCCTTTCTCAAATTATTGAACTTTAAAAATACACAAGTTAATTTCAGTGAAACTATTTCCATGTATCTATACGCAGAGAAAAATATAGTTGTAGTGACCATAATTTAAGAGCAACATATTATGACTGAAACATAATTATATGATTCTACTTTGTCTACATAATTATATGCTTCTACTTTGTCATATTGTATCCGATCTCATGGTTCGATGTTATGATTATAGTTTTACATATAATTGTACAATCTTATTATATTATTATATAAAATGTTCATATTATGATTCCACTTTATCATATTTTTACCTCATTTTATAATATAGTTATTCAATCTTATCATATTATTATTATATTTTGTCATATAATTACTCCACGTATTAATAAATGTATTAATAAAATTATTGTTATTTTTATTAATAAAAATTATTGTTATTTTTATAAATTTTTTATTGGGAAATTATATATACAATAATAATAATTATAATATTTACATATTATTCATTTGTCCGTCAAATGTGGTTCAAATGAAAGTTTATTATTTATACTTTTTAAACTAAATGAGAATTACTTTGAAACAAATATTAAATATATATATATATATATATATTTAAAAACAAACAAATATTGAAGTTTTCCACTAAGTTTTTGAAAAGGATAAGTATTATATTTATTTATAACATTTTATTGTTATAGGAATAATAATATTAATATGGTTTAGAAACATAATATGGTTTATGAATAAGGAAAAATACTGCAAATATTTAATGATTGTAGAAGTAATGATATGTTTCATATTAACAAAATTTTGTTTCTGGTAAAAATATTTAAAAACATATAATTTTTGCAGTCAATCATTTTAAAATTATTATTGAGTGTAAATATTAAATGACAAAATTTAATCAAAATCATTGTTATCATGAACGCAACGTTATTAAAGTTCAATAAAATTAACAATGAGAATATAATGTTGTTAAAGTGATAATGCTGTAATCATGTTTTTTTCCTGCGTGTATATCTGACTATTTCTCTAAGGATAACTGACATTGGTTACAAAACGCTTTTTTTAATTCTGTAACTTTTAATATGTTAAAGGTATCTCAATAAAATTTTTCATGTCTAGAGCTGAAAAATTAATTGAAATAAAATTTAAACCAATAAAGAATACAATTTTCCATATATAGATAAATTTATCTTAAAATCAGGGAATTAAAAACAATGCCACTTTTTTGCTTAACCAAAATCCCAAACCGGAGAAATGTATTTAAAAATTTAATTGTTTTCGCACAATCGCTATAAAAACCGTATGTCAGAAAATACATTTTGTGTGTTTCACCAACATATAAAAGTATATAACTGATATTTGTTGTAATATTTAGCGTTCGTTCAAATACATTATTCACATTTGCTATCTAATCTCATATCGAACATAAGTATAAAACAATTGCTAGAAATGCAAATTAGTCGGGAAATACCTTTTCTTGAGTCATAAAAAATATAAGAGTTCACGATCACCGAAAATAATCCAGATAATTCAAGAAAAAGTTGAAGCTTGCAAATAAAATAATACGAATTTTAAGAGAAAATCTCTACATCTCTGGATGGAATAAGACTCATTCTTTAAATTTTTCTGCATATTTTAATAGAAAAGTTTAAAAAAAAGCTGCCCTGAAAAAAGTCCTTAAGGAATGCTAGAAAAAAAATGTGAAGGACGAAAATTACTGACGATTTATCATGAATTCTACATCACAGTTGTTATGGGAAATGTAACAGATAAATATCGTGTAAAAAAATCAAAATTATCGAATTAACTTTTGGTCTGGCAAGACATTTGTAAATGTAGGAAAATCATTCATATATATATAGAGAAATATATATAGAGAAATATAGGTAAGTGAGTGCTCTCGGAAAACATACCTTTCTATCATTAGAAAGCGCAGCGAAATCTAATTTATTTGGGCTCAACACTCTTCTCAGTATTACCACAAAAAAAGTAATTAAGTTGTATCAAACAAAAAGTGCTGCTATGAACCAAAGAAGGCCAATCCATTAAACTGTCTAGAACTCTATCAATGTAAAATATATTGAGTTATCATTGTAAAAAAAAAAATATTTAAGGTATACTAAAAGCTGACTAAAAAATAAAATAGAGTTTAAAAATAAGTTAAACCATACCAACAAAAAAATAACCAAAAATACAATACAGGTCTTATGGAGGATATTCCAGAAACTATTAAATATTTTATTAAAAACTAATAAAAACAAATATTTTTTAAAAATCAAAATTTCAAAGAGATTTAACTTATTGGTTTCATTTTTATAAACTGAATTGTATGCACTAAAGTTCTTTTTATTTATTATTATTATTATTTTTCTTACTTTTTACGCAGAAATTATATAAAATATTTTCCAGCATAAGTATATCAATAATCAAATAATTTATAATTTTCGAAAATTGCAAATTTCAATTCAGAAGAAAATATTTAGTTTAAATCAAGACTATTCTAAAGTACATAAAAAATTTTGCAATAAATATCTCCAATAACACACACTATTGTCTCCAAATGAAAAGTAAAAACAACTATCCTTTACAAATCAATCAAATCAACTAATAAACGTTTTCAAATAACACTAAAACATTTTAAAATATAAACAAAAAGAAACTGTTTTTATTAACATATTTTTAGCTAAGAAAAGTTTTTAAAATGTACCTAAAACATCTTAAAAAAAGTCAAATTAACTTTAAATAAACTGGCATTCAAACAACACCCTTTAACTTCAAAATAACATTAAAAAAACAACAAAACATAAAAACTTACCACAAAATCATAAAATGCATTAAGAAAAGAGATTAATCCAAAAAAGCAGTTTTGTTTGTTATATTAAAAATTATAATATAAATGCCATTAAAAACACACTTAAAGCACCAAAAATTATAATGTTTTTGTAGTAACAAAAAATGTTTTCAATTTCACTTTAGTTAAATATTTAACACAAAATTTTTAATTAATATTTTTACCTATTACCTTTTTTAATAAAATAAAGTAGTAAAATTTATCTTTTTTATCTTTTGTTATTTATTACTTTCATTTAAAAATTTTATTTTCATCTGTGTATTGGATAAATAAATTTTGTCGTTAATTAAATTTTTTCTCGCATTCGCTACACTTTTATGTAATTATTTATGAAAAATTGCCAATTAATTAAAGTTATTTAATTTAACTTATTGTTAAAGAAAAGCAAAAATATTTTTAATCAAATAACACTTTATTTTGCACGACTTTATTGCACGACCGCCAACACTTGACTGTTGTTAAAGGCACATTCGAAATGCTGACATAGTCAAGAGCTTAAACTGCTGCACAAGCAGCAAAATATATTTTTCATTTACCAACATGGTTGCTTACTTTAGTCAGTCACTACTCATTTACTTTGAAAAATAAAAAATACAGTCAAAATAGCAACAACTAACCAGCCACTCTTAACATAAATTACCAACAACATATACCCTACTACATGTACACTAGAGAGCAGCATACAAGTCAACATCAGCAACATTAAGACAAAAAATATCAACTTACAAAACAGGCTCCAAAAAAAGAAAAAAAGAACCACCAACAACTTTATGCTCTGAGATACTTCAACATTACCCTGCAGTTCTGGCAACTGTCCACAAAGTAAGAATTTTGTCATTTTTAAATCAATTCCAGATGATAACACGTACAGGCCTAAGGTGCAAATCATTTGATGCTTCAAAGGTTACAAAGAGGCAATTTAGTAAACGATCCCAAACTTTAAACTGAATACATGTTAGATTACTTGTGGGTATTAGGGTCATCCATTAACTATTCTTACAATGTAATATGTAAGAATAGTTAATATAGCAGGAAATAGGAAAAAAAATTATAAATTGCATTTAGTGAATATTACAAGCAGTGTTGCCAGAAGGTGAGAAAAAAGAGGCAAAAATAAACTTTAAAAAAGGTCAGAAAAGGCTAAGCGCTCTAAAAAATAATGCCAGAAAAAAGTTTTTTAATTAAAAAAAAATAACTTTTTCTCCTTCTAATTAGTTTTTCATATTTTTTTTTTTTTTTTTTTTTTTTTAACAATGCAATAAATTTATAAATAAAACGGCTGCCAGCAAAAAAACCAATAAAATATCAGCAAAAAAATTTCAATACATATAAAAAATTATTCAATACTTTTAATTATTTTTTCGTCATTTTCGGACTAAATTTCCATTTCGATTAAGCATTTCAAAATTTGTGTATGATTTTCCACATTTATAGGAGTTTTTTAAATTATATTCTTAAATAGTTTCTATGGTTAATGAAGTATATTAAAAAATTATAATCGATAATCGATATAATAAGTCCATAAAATTAGTTAAGTTATTTTTAATATGAAGATTAAAGCGCCACAGGCGATATTATTTGTCAAATAATAATAATCTAAAATATTGTGTGAATAATTACACAAAATTGCTTAAATGTATGATTCTATAGAAATATTATTATTATTAATAAATAAGAAATTAATTTCTTCGTTACTGAAATATTAACATTTTAGCCTTTTTAAGGCAATTTTAATAATTAAAAAAGGTTAGAAGCTAAAACGAAAATTTTGAGGCTAAAAGCAAAATAGAAAAGCTAGGTTTAGCCTTAAAAAAGCCAAACTGGCAAGACTGGTTGCAAAGGGCATTCCGAAACTTTTAACAGAATACATTAAAGATTACTTAGGGACAATAAAGTAACCCATTAACTTATTTTACATCATATAGAAAAGAAAAACAGGAAGTCACCCAAAAATTTATGAATTAGAGTCAGCGAAGATTACAAAGAGACTATGAATCAGTGATTTTCAAAAATAGAGAAGATCAGCCCCTGAGAAAATCGGCTCATGAATGATATGGGTGATCATTAGGGTGATCGATTATTCGACTTTTCAAAGAAACCGATTTTCGAATAGTTCAAATAGTTGAAATTTTGAAAAGGCATTTGCCTTTTAGAAGTAAATATTTCCATCAAAAGACTATATTGATCTAAAAAATTAACAAATGTTATAATATTGGGGTTAAAATTTATATTATATATAACTATTTTAAGAAATAAATTTTAATTAAAGTAAGAAACTATCATCAAAAATGAGATTAAGTTTTATATAATATGTACAAAAACTATGTACAGTGTGAGATTTGATGATCATTATCTTTAAATTGTCAAATTATTCTTTGAAACGTCAAAACATTTTATTGGAACCAACTTTTTCAATAATTCTTTTTCTGTGAAGTGACAATAATTTGTAAAATGGTTTTCTGATATCTAAAATTTATTTTCGTTGAATTCCATTTTGATATCAAGAAATTCAAGAATTTAGAATTTAGCTCTGAAATGATTCTGAGGGGAATGATTTATAAAGGCTATAGGTTAAAATATGACCAAATCTTATTTATATTTAATCTATTGATTACTATGTATTAAATATATTTTAGAGCAAATTCTAACTCAGTAAAGTAAAAATTAAAATGTTTGCCAGCTAATTTTGCAAAACCTCACACTGTGCTATGATTTAATATGGAAAAATGGTGACTGAATTTTTTCGAAATCGATTTTGCAGGTAGAGCTCTTCTAAATATTACTCCTTTAAAAAATGAAGTAATGTGTTATTCCAGATATTTAGTTAATAAAAACCATAAAATATTTAAATTGTTTATAAGAACACTAATTCCATCGATATGCGAATTTCATCCAAGATAATTATTATTTTAATATTTCTTTAAACTTATAGAATTAATTTCAATTTAACCTTGAACTATGTTAATAAAGCATAACAAGGAATTAACTTTATGAATATTAATTAATCAATAACTTTTTCGTAAATTTCCATTCAAATATTAGTATTTAGTACATATGTTTTTCGAAATAAAATGTTATTTGCAAACCCGGTTTTTTGTGTTAAAAAAAAAGGTTTCCAAACCGGTTGGAATACCGCATCGATCACCCTAGTGATAATCATTGCTTAAACAAAATATATTTTAGCTTTATTAGGAATAATAAGGTAACCCATAAACTCTTCTTATATTACACAGTGGGGCAGAATCGAACATTTTTTTAAATAAATCTGTAACTTCTAATTGACTGGTGTGATTTATATAAAATTTCACACACGCATAATAAAGGAGTATACAATTTTAAGTTTTTATTTCTTATTCGATTTCAAATATTTTTACATCTTCTTGAAGCTCTTGATAAGACTTATGAAAATCATGTTTGGCCGTTCTATTTATCTTCTATAGTTTTCGAGTTATTTGCATTTAAAGTTTCAACTGTCTTAATTTTGCCTGGTCTTGGCCCAGTTTTTTTTTTCAATATATAAATAAACATTTTCAACCGATTTAGCCTAACTTTCCTTTAATTAGTAAAAAAAACTAAATTATCTGTCGAATACGAAAAATTTTTAGGGGATATCTTTTCCGAATTCAAAAATAAACGATTTTGAATTTGAAACTTGTAAAAATGACAATTTTTTTGCCGAAAAAGTCTCCACACTCTTTTTCCTGTAAAACAATTTTTTTCTTAAAAACATGTAGCGATTTTATATTTTTATGAATAGTATTTTCAGATAGATGATTACAAAATTAAAAACGAGCTGAATAACCCAATAGAGTTAAGAACAGATCTCGCCGAATTTGACCAATTTTGTATCGAAATTTTGACTTTAGCCTATATCTTCTAAAATCCCAAAGCATGGATTTGTAAGATTTTCGGTGTTTTTTTTTTTTTTTTTTTGAGAATTTCAGGATTCCTTCTACCAAAATCTTAAATTGTTTTACACTTGATCATTTCAAATAATAAAGTCAACAATCATTGAAAATTTCATTAAGATATCTTAACTAACAAAGATTTTATTACATACACGATATGTATTGTTTCTCCAAAAACCAAATTTTTACAAATATATTATTCTAATTCCAAAAATTAGAAAAACTATGGACTCCAATTTTTTTTTTTTTTTTCAAATAAATTCGTTTGTCTAGCGGACGTAATTCTTAATTATATATAAAAATACTGAAGATAATATCTTTTATAGAACCAAAACTACGCTATTTTATAGTTTAATAAGAACTTTCAGAAGATATAAAAATTTTTGAAATTGGGTAAGAAACAAAAATTTAACAAGCGGTTAAAAATTTTCTATGTCAAAGGTACCATACTTTGAATTCCCTTATCTCCGCTCCTGAAGGTACTGTAGGATGTCCCTTCCAAACATAAAATTGTACTATGCCTATGTGAAATTTTATGTAAATCCAACCAGGTTACAGATTTATTTCCAAAAATTTTCGATTCAGCCCCACTGTGCATTATAATGCACACCTAAGTATCAAAAACCCATGTAACCATGTAAAATCCGACTTTAGATACTGTCAAAAAAAGTGCATTGCCAGCAGAACTGTAGGGAATCATCCCATCAGATACAATCACTTAAATAACAGCAACAAAGTCAGAGCTATTAACAGACTCCACAATAACACAACCTCCAAAAACAATAACACTACAAAAGCAGCATTAACCACAACTCCATAACATTCTATACAAACTTATTACAAACAAATAACTTGGAGAGTCTGATCATATGCTCACAAGGTTTACTTACGGTTATTTTTTGAAAAATAAAAACAAACGCCACTAATAACGTAAAATCTTGAAAAAATGAATGAGTTTCAATAAATAGAGCTTCGGTTTTGTAACAGACATAGAGCGTAAATTTAAGAAGAGAGTAAATCCAAATTTATATTGTATATGTTCGTTCTTGTTTGCATAGAAGTATGATTATATATAAGAGGGGGTGTATAGAATTAGTTAATTTAATGTTTTCTTTGTATATTTCTTTGTGATTCTTTTTTCTTACATTTCTTTTAATTCTCGTTTATTTATTTTTGTTATTGTTTTGAATTTAATAAAAAACTGGACTGATTTCAGCAGAAATCACCCACGAAGTTATAGAATCTTAGTTTTAAGGAGACTTAAATGTGTATGTAAGTAATCATTAATGTAAACACACAAATGATAGTGGACATGACAATAAATATGGATTTAGGAATAAGGCAGACAAAAGTACATATCAACATTTTAAAGGAAATGCTTAATATACAAAATCATGTCATTCAAATCGATATTTAATTATTTCTAGCAGGAAACTGCTTATAAACGAAGATAAAAGTGAAAAACTGCATTTAAAGATAAAATGTTTGTTAAGAATAATAAAAAAAGGTATCTTTTTGCAAAAAAAAAAAAAATATATATATATATATATATATATATATATCTATTTATCCATCTATCTCTCTGTCTATCTATCTTTATATCTATATATTTACCTATCTGTATATCTATTTATCCATCTATCTGTCTATCTATCTATCTATATATATATATATATATATATATATATATATATATATATATATATATATATATATATGTATATATATCTTTTTGTCTATCTCTCTACCTATCTACATATCTACCTACCTGTCCATCTATATATCTATCTACCTATCTATATATCTATCTATCTATCTCTCTATCTATCTATCCATCTATCTATCTATTTGTCTATCTATCTACCTATCTATCCATCTATCTATCTCTCTATCTATCTATCCATCTATCTATTTGTCTATCTATCTACCTATCTATCTTTCCATATATCTGTATATTTTTTTTTTTTTTTTTTGTTTTGTTAGGATGCGGTATCTTTTCAAGATATGAATTATTATTCATTATGTCAAATTCGACTTGATGTGGTTTGTCGTCTACTCACTATAGACTTCCCATTCTTCTACCACTCTCTATACGGCACTGCTCTTAGGTAAAATACATCGCGGTGTTGGTTACGATACGACTTTGTTCGTGTGCTTTCTTCAACTCCTAATAACTGGCTTATTTATGTTATGAAATTTGAAACTAACAGCCAGTTTTCTTCCAATAATAGCATTACATTAATTATATTCACAGGATTATTATTACTTCCCATTTCATCATTATTGTGGTAGTCCCTACCCACAATAATTCACCTCGTGGACCGTTTCAGAAATTTTTCATTTTCCTACGGACCCCAGACATATTTGAATTATTTAATAATACAAATGCAAGATAAGTAAAAAATGTTCACACAATCTCCAAGAAAATACATATACTGGTAATGTATTAATTCGCATTGTTTTTCAAATAAAAATTAATCTTTATTTCAAGCTAAAGGTGCAATGTATTTTATTTAAAGTATTGTCCGTCTGAATCTACGACTTTTTACATTATTCTAGCAATTTATGGATTCTATCTCAAAATCGCTTAAAAAATTTTTAAACAAGAAACGAATCAACCCATCTTTGGATACCTTTCTCTAAAGTGAACCGTATTTTATTTGAGACATTCCGACTCAAACAAAAAAAATAGTGGTGAGAAAGAAGAAATTATGTCAGATGGAGGAAATTTTCTCTTTTTGAGGGAATTTTAAAAGAAAATTTAATACAAAGGGAAAAAGGGAGGGAATTTTAAATACATATGTATACATTTTTCTCAAAAAAAGACAAAATATTGAAATAAATATAGAAAATTTGAGTATTGTTACTCCATACTTATTTAAAAATAGGAATACTAGTATGTCGAATAGATATTTTCAGTGTTCTTGTTTTTTGTTTTGTGTAAATTTTCAGTGTATTTTTGGAAAAAAAATTTACTTTTTATTAAAAAAAAAAAGAGATTTTAAGTAGGAGGGGAACTTGGAGAGAAACAATTTTCTGAAAATAGGTGAAAAAAGGAACTTTTTTACAAAACAGAGGAATCACTGGTTAGAAGGGTCTATACGGCGGTTGGGGTAAAACTGACCGACCAATTTTTTTTTCCAAATAATTTTTAACTAGTCGCGCAACATGAGGCCGAACACTTTCGTGATGAAAAGTTATGAACTGGTCTCTGATTGCATATTCTGGCCCTTTGTCGATCGATTCTGTTCAGCACAGATCTCTAGTGATAGTTTTACTCTGCTTTAGCAGCAAACTTCCGATTAAATGCAGATAATTACCTATGGTCACAATGGTTATTCGGCATTGGTTTCCTAGTTGGTTGGGCTTTGGACTATCATAATGAATTCACTTTTCATCACCGCAACAATGCGATGAAGAAACAATTTCTAGCAAAGCCTCCAATTCATCATTTTTAAACTTTTTTCGCACATCGTAATCGGCACTTTTAATCCAATAAAACTCATCATAAGTTGTCTCAACTAAAGGAAAGAGTGCGATGGCTTTTCGCATTAGCTTTCTTAAAAAAAATGAGACAAGACTTTCCGAAGTCGTGTTTTCCATTGACTTCTAAGCAATAGATGCAAGACATGATATCATTATATATTTTAATATATTTTCAACCATGTCAAATATGTTTGAATTATTCGGTCATTACCATACAAATTTTAATGTATTTAAGGTTTTGCATTGTGATAGTTCTTTCTTTATGTACCTGTGACTACTACAAAAGTTCCCGAAAATACGATCGATTTTTTCATTGAAACACTATGTAACACACATGATGCTTTTATCGTGATTAGATTCGGTTGGTATGAAGATAATGAGAAAGTTGTGTTATGTATGGAAATTGGTGCAAATTGCACGACTATGTGGGCTCTGTTTCAAAGAATTCAGGCATTTGAGTTGGGAATCAACTAATATTGAATGTCATGTAAAGAAACTACAGATATTTCGAACAAAGCTTAATGTGAAAAGAAATTCGGAGACGTTTTTATAGAAGAATTAATTTTAAAGGTATTATGAGCTCTGTATTGGGAGTATTTCATTTAGTATTTCATATGGGTTTTTTAGTTAAGCCTATCGTCAATCACAACTTCTAAATATTTTATTGTCAATCTAATATTCTCCTTCCCTACTTTAATATCTATAGACTTCTTCCTTCTCCGGCAACTAATTAGTACGGCTTCTGTCTTATGATTCGCTAAACTTTCAAATGCTACACAGACAGGTCAAGTTTTTTGAGCTTAACATCAAACTTACGAAAACTTCATCCACTAAATGCTTCTAGAAGCAATGAATACGCCTCATCTACAGATTTTTTTGATTATAAAAGTAAACCAAAAGTTCCCTTAAATTATACTTACTCAAATTAAAATTCGACATTTTCGCACGATATCCAAACTTACGATATGACGTTTTACATCTGACAATTTCAAGCTGATAAAGCCATCTTTTTTAAACGTCCCAAACGTATTCCTATTCCCAATACAAAGCTCATAATACCTTTAAAAGTCTTCTATAGAGACGTCTCCAAATTTCTGTTCACATTAATCTTATTCAATCTTAGTTGATTCCCAACTCAAATGGCCCACCTAGTCATGCAATTTGCACCAATTTCCAGACACCATAAGGAAAGTTAAATAACACAACTTTCTCAGTATCTTCATACCAACCGAATCTAATCACGATAAAAGTATCATGTGAGTTACATCGTGCTTCAATAAAAAAAAATCTATCGTATTTTCGGGAACTTTTATAGCATTCTCAGGTACATAAAAATATCACAACAAGAAACCTTAAATACATTAAAATTTGTATGGTAATGGAACTAGTTGTACAACCGAATAATTCATGCATATTGGACATAGTTGAAAGCATTTTTGATTAAGACTCAATCGATTTTATTTTCCTTCTCTAGAAAAAGATGTTTTAAATAATGTATTTAATGCTGTCCAACCAGTAATAAATATCAAAATTTTATGCACTTTTTATTTAAAAAAAAAACCTTCTTAATAAACTTTTACAATCTAAAAGTGAAGTTTGTAATAAATACCGCCTACAATTTTAAGACTTTCTTACTAGAATCTCAATTACGCACATAAAAATTATTCAAGTGGTTTTACGATAGTTTTAATAAGGCAATTAATGAAATAATTGAAATATAAAAATATTTGTAAACGCTACAGCAATATTACATCGGAAACATAAGTGATCACTAGGGCAACTAAAAAATTATAATTTTTACTGGTCTTCAAATGAACCAAACTGTTAATTATTTATAAGTTTCAGACAATCATAATAATTTTGGCAACGAGTTTTGCATATTTTGGTCTTAACGCTTATCTTTGCATATTTTGGCCTTAGCAGCATAATTTGTCATATTTTCATAGAAAATCTTTATTTTAGAAAATATTTTAGCAATATTTCATACTTTTGAACTTTTTATAACTATGAGCATAATTTTTTTATATTTTACACTTAGGAAAAACAATTTTGTATATTTTGTCACCAAAGTACATTTTTACATAATTTGCCATTGATGAAATTGCGTATTTCAAATCCTAATAAGTTTCATCTAATAAATTGTACTCACATTTTGTTTAAAAAAAACTCCATGAATTAATTATTTCCAACTACTGCCATTAAAAATTATCTCATAAATATTTTATCATTTTAATTGAACATATAATAAAAAAAAAACTACTATTAACTTGGTGGTGGCACAAGCAAAAGAAATTCCGACTTTTTTTGTCTAATCTTTATTACATTTAATAAAATAATTATCATCCTATACACATACACACATATAAACTGCTTAACATGCAAAATTTACTTAGATCATAAATTTACAGCAGTTTTTTTTTTAGAAAAATATTGAGATAAATTATTATTAATAATAAAAAAAACATAAAGTAATATTATTATTTTCAATTGACAATGGTGTTACTAATGCCGCAGCATATAGTTTTATTATTATTCAACAAATAACATGGGAAATTCCATTTTAAAAATTAGTAATTATAAAATAAAGTTTAAGCCAGATAAAAAAAAGAAATAAATAAGAATATTAAATAGTAAAAATAAATTTATTATACATAAGGAATGGAGATAAAATTAAAATTAAATTAATATTGAATTTTAAAACTGTTATTTTCACTTTTAAATCGATTAGCAGTGTTGCCAGTTTAGCCTTTTTTTAGGGCTAAATCTAGTCTTTTTATTTTGCTTTTGGCCTCAAAATTTTGTTTTAGCTTTTAGCTTTTTCCCAACCTCAACCTGTTATTAAAATCAAAGGCTAAAATGTTAACATTTCGAAGACGAATAAAATAATTCCTTATTTGCTATAACCAATTTTATTTTAACAGAATCATCCATTTAAAGAATTTTATGTATTTATTCGCACAAAAATCGATATTAGTAATATTAGTAAAATACAGCGCTTCATTATTCAATTCAATACTAACTAAACTAATTTTATGGACTTACTAAATTGATTAACCATGAAAACTATTCCTGAATATAATTAGAAAAAATCATATAAAAGCGAAAAATCACCCAAAAAATTGGAAATGCTTAATCTAAAAGGAAAATCATGAGTCATTTTTCATATGAAGAAAATTCTAAAACTTTATATAACCCAATTTCTATGAGAATTTTTTAGGCGATTTGCGCACTTCTATGTTTGATTTATAAATTTATTGCAATATCTCTCACAAATTATCAAAAAATAGTAAGAACAAGAAGTTATAAGTTTTTAAATTAAAGAAATTAACTTTTTTCTGACCTTATTTCTTGGGGTATATAACCTTTTTTTTGACCTTTTTCAAAGTTCAATTTAGCCTTTTCTTTCTCATTCTGGCAACACTGCCGATTAGTGTTAACAATCAATACAGTATAACTTTTAAATGTTATCATCAGAGTAATGTTAAGCTGATTATATTAATTGCGCCTAAATGTATGCTATAATATTCTAACATTGGTTAATGCACGTACAATTTTGATATCAGTTAAAATAAAAAGAAGCAAGATGAATTTATAAAGACAAAAGAAGTTTTAAAATAAAGTGCTTTAGTCTTTAAAGTTTAATATATACTTTTCGTCAGCATGTAATGTATTTTTCACAATTATACGACCTCAATGTAGAATAAAATTAAATTGAGAAAATAAAAAAACTTTAAGCTAAGGACAATCACATCCAATATGCATTGAATATACTTTCTTGGTCTAGCCCGACCATGTTATACCTTACACCATTATGTATGTTTTCCAAAATTCGTAGAGGAGTCCTTCGTATTAAGTGTAAAATAAAACATATGAATACAGAATATTACATTGATACTAACATTTATATGCATTTATGCACTTTAGAGCGATTCCCGAAAGTGGGCCTTATATGGGTAAATTATATGCTGATCCTCATAAAATTTGGCAGAATGATTTCTATTTATATAAAACTTATTTGTATCGAATATGAACTTTATATTAAAATTTGTGTGGGATTTAATCTCGTTAAAATGATTTTCGGAAGAGGGGTTTATATGAGAGCTATGGTCAATTATGAACCGATCTTATACTTAAACAAAACTTCCTTGAACTGTATTTAATTACAATATTGTTATATTTAAGACATTTATGATCGTTAAATCTTTATACCGAGAGGACATTTAGGCCAAAATAGTGATTGGTACTAAATTTCAAGATATCTTGAAAATTGCGACTTGTAATTTGTTCATAAGTTTTACATGAACAGACAGCTGACTATCGACTAGGAAAGTGATTCTGTTAAATTGAATTTTGTTAAATTAAAATAAAGAATTAATTAAAATTATTTCGAATTTTTAAAAATAACTAAGAAAGGAAAAAATAACGCCATAAAATGGCGTTAATTATAGATAATTTTCAAATTTTAATACAACAAAAATGCATAAGTTCAATGGTGTATTAAAAAAAATATATATATTAAAAATTTTTGCATATTTTTTGTTTGATTCTTTCTATTTTTTTCCTATTTTTTGCCACAACTACAAATAATTAATTTAAAAAATTTCTAAATTTATTTTTCTTATACAAAAGTGTAAGAACTCTATATTTTAAAATATTTCGTGATGTTAAATCGATAGAACTTTAAAATTTGATAATAGAATATTGAAAACAAATAACAAATAACAAAATTTGGACCGGAATTCAGGCAAATTTAGGCAACTTAATTTCTTATTGTTGCAAAAATGTAGTAATTAAATAGAAGTAGACAATGACAGGGTTTGAGGGAGGTAGATGTACTCTTGTCTGACCCATAAAATAAACCTATTCCAATGGCTTTCGCAAATTTTGTTACTGTTTTTATATTTTAGAAGAAAATGCGTTTTCTTCATTTCAGAATATATGGAAGATTGGCATATCCTTGGTCAATTTTCTATGACATCTCCTTCAGTTTTTTCCTATTTTCTATTTTTTTTTTTTTTTAATAAACTAATAAATAATATATTTTTAAAGTTCTAATCAGTATTTAAGAAGAAATTTAGCTTTTTAATTAATATTTTAATTTTAAGTCTAAAGTAATACGTATGTGTATCAAGTTTTAATTTACTACGACAACTCCTTATATTTTTGTACCATAGTTGTAAGGGAATCGATCTCCGAATATCTAACCTTCAAAATGACGTTTTTTTTTTATGTTCCCAGAAGGAATTTTCGGGAATAGCAATAAAATTTAAACTGAAATTTTAAGGAATCAAATTATAAGTGAATTGAATTCATATTTCAGAATACACAGATTAACCTATTTTGGACCAAAATTAACTAAAATATAGAAACCAACAAGATTATCTTAAATTTGAATAGAATTAAACATTAAAACAAGTTGTAGCACTATATTCAAAAGTGCCGAACCCTGTTTACCCTGCCACCCTTTATTTTAGTTTTTTCGTAACTTGTCAATTTATTTGTAAAGAACGAAGTCCGTAGTTTACATAACAACTTATAAAAATTCAAAAATAAGTAACAAAAACATTTATTTCGATGATTTTTAATGTCAAAATTGTGAGCACCGTATCCAATATATATTAATATATAAATTATATCTCTCAATTATCGGAGGACATCAGAAAGTTGGTTTCGACAGAAGGACGGACAGACGGACAGTCGGTCGTGATTATTTCGACTCCCTTATCTTTATATAAATTGCAAACGATATGACAAACAAATGTGTCCCCTTGAAAAAAAAAAAAAAACTTATAGGCAGATCAATCGAACGATACATATTAAAGAGCTGAATGCAGGGAAAATATTAAAAAAAAACTAATTAATACATCTTTAGTTCCTTACCAGTGATTGGAAATCACGGGTACAATGCATAGAAGATTTGAATTTTCTTTCCAAATGGATCTCACTGCATTACTTTGAGCTTGTTAAGAAAAAATATAACTTTGTTTTAATATCGATCAATATGAAAACTTTTGCAAAAGGGGTAAAAACTTCATACTTTTGTTCTTTTTATCATTCATTTACAAAATAATAGTTCACTAGAATGCACTGAAAAGTTCTCTCCTGTGCTGAAATTCCTGGAAAAAAAATTAAAAATATTTTTCCCACAACAAGCTTTAAATTATTAATTTTTTGAGATCTATTTCGAGAAAAACTCGAAAATTTTGTTCACTTTCTGATAGGAAACTGAAATTGTATTCAGCTTTTAATTGAAGAGCAAAAAAATAATTTTCTCAGGACACTCTAATATATATCCTTACACCTTTGGTAAAGGATATAAAAATTTATATTTAAAATTTTTTACCAAAATTTAACTTTAATGAAAATTTAAAAATATGGCGGTATATTTAGGTTACATATCGTCGGTGAGCTGACGAAGAGTCCTATGTGTAATTTTTTGAATTTTTATTTTTTATTATCATATTTGGTATCATTATTAGTCATGCATTCACAAATCAAAGCGTTTTCCGTTATCTCAAGGGCTTTCGAAGTTACAAAAAGTCCTATGTGTATTATTTCATTGAGAAAAAAATCTTTTTGTTTTTTACTCCACATAGGACTTTTTTAAGAACAAAAAAAACAAAAATATTCAAAAATAAATTAAAAATTTCTTATACAAAAAATTCTATATGTAGATTTTTTTAATTTTTGCCATTCGGGAACGCCAAAAGATATTGATTTTTTTCAAAGCATAAAATTTTCAAATATCTTAAAGGAAACTACAAAAATCAAAAATAAAAAAACGTTGCGAATTGACAAAATAAAACGGTTTTTTTTATTTTTTGTTCTCCTAAAAAGTAGTAAAAAACAAGTAAGAAAGATATAGACGGTCAAGCACTACCATATGATACCCCACACCATTGTGTATGTCCATAAAAATTCGTGGAGGGGTGTTATATTAGACATGTGGACAATTGTGGACCGATACTTTTACTAAGTGTAAAATAAAATATACGAATACAGAATATTACGTTAATACTAACATTTATATGAATTTATGCACTTTGGGATGATCCCGAAAGTGGTCTTATACGGGAGCTATGGTAAATTATGGAGCGAATATCATAAAATTTGTCACTATGATTTCTACTTAAACTTATTTGTGGCGAATGTAAACTTTATACTAACATGAGTGCATGATTTATGCACTTTAAAACTGATTTTCGGAAGAGGATTTTATATAGAAGCTATGGTCAATTATAGACCGATGTCCATTAAATTTGGCACTATTATTGATACTTATGCAAATACAAAACTTTCTTGCACCGAATTTCATTAAAATAATGTTATATTTAAGGCATTTATGACCGTTAAACCCCTATTCCGGAAGGACATTTGTATAGGGGCTAGGTGAAATAATGGATCGATCATCACCGATTTCAATAGCCTTCGTTCTTGAGTTATGAAAGTTCTACGTGACAAATTTCAATTAATTATCTTCAAAATTGTTTACATAGACATCCAGCCGGCCAGAATTTTTATTTTTAAATTAAAAAAAAATATATTAAAATATCTTACCTTTTTTAAAGTTTAATCCAAGAATTAGTTTAATTCAAAATTATTACAATAACGAATATTTTTTATATTTTATTTTGTTAATTTATTATTATTTTTTAACTTTTATCAAAAGTTTTTTAATAACACCTTTTTATTTTCGCTTTTTTTATTTTTAAATAAATTTTATTTTAATTTATTTTATTTTATTTTAAATTTCTAATCTCATAATTAAACCACATCCTTTCATATGATTGCGACCATCTTTAAATTAATTAATTTTACTTTCATGCTTTTACTTCTTTATATTAACTATTTACAACTTTCACAACAACATTACACTCTCAAGCTCTTTCAACACCACATTTCCCCTACTCTTTCTTCATCCACTCAATACACATTAAACAAAACATAGAATGGACCCACAAAATAAAATCAACAACCGCACAGTGGGGCCAATCTAAAAAATTTTAGTAATAAATCTGTATTTTCTAAACTACTAGTCGTTTCGAATTAAAATGTATGGAAAAGTTGTAGTAGCGGAGGCCTAAGCTTTCAGAAAATTAATCTTGTAGTCACCCTGTTATAATACGGGATAAGCTACAGGGTGTCAAATTTAACCACCTCGAATATGTAAGTTTCAAAAAATCGTAACTTCTATAAATTAAGTACGAAGCGAGATAAATAAAAAAATATGTTTACTAACCTAAGATGTCTCTTACAGTTAAAAAGATATGTACACTTGAATTTTGAGTTTTTGATTTTTTTGCCTCGAATTTATCTAAACTTTCGGGAATTAGTCCTGAGATATATGGAGGAAAGTTTTTTAAAAATATATACTTTAATATCAATATGTTCCGAAATAATATGCTGAACAATTTTTTTGGATTATTTCAATTCGTCTAGCCGTCAAAAATGTTCAAAGTCATTACTGAAATCAATATGAAAAATGGCTATTTTTTTACAAAAATATAATTTTAAATTTTTTCTCAGTTTTTTTTTTTTACATATTTTAAAAGACAAGACTTCATAAATGATTAATAAAGAAATTTTAAATTGATTTAAATTTACACCAATGCTGAATTGGTCGAAAATGGTGCATTTTAGAGAAAAATTTCATACTTATCGATTAATAAAAAAAAAATGTAACACGATTCTTTTTTTTTAGTTATTGACACGGTTTCATTAAAAAAATATAGGTCGTTTTAGCACTAAACTGCTTCTACCCGGCCAAAAAAGAATGTAGCAGTGCAGATTTATTGAAAAAAGTAAAGTTTTCAAAACTCTTTTTTTTTAATTGCACAAAAAAGCATGTTATTATTACTATTTATGCTATTTATTATTACTATTATTTCTCAGGAATTGTATAAAATAAATATCAATATTTTATTCTTCCAAAAATCATTCAAATATCTTCAACAATCAATTTTTTGCAATTTTTCAAAAATAAACAATATTTAATAAATTTAATCGATTATTACGAATATTATCTCGTTTTTTAAAGCGATCTATATAGACATATTATGAATCAATGAATTGGTAATAAGTATAGTTTTATATTATTTTAATATTTCAGTTAAGTTTTTGGAAAGCAGATGAAGTTTTGGTTGAAAAATTTTATTTTTTTAGTTTTTTACTTTTTTAAAATATTATTTATTTTTTGAAAAATTGCCAAAAATTGGTTGTTGAAGCTTTCTGAATGAATTTTTCAAGAATGAAAGACTGATGTTTATTTTACATAACACATAAGAAATAATAATAATAATTATAACAATGATAAGAATAATAATAGTAATAATAATAATAATAATAATAATAATAATAATAATAATAATAACAACAACAACAACAACAACAACAATAATAATAATAATAATAATATAATGCTAATATGCTTTTTGTGCAATTTAAAAGAAAGTATTTTGAAAAGTTTACTTTTTTCATAAAATCTGCATTCTTGCATTCGGTTTTGGCCGGATAGGAAGCAGTTTAGTGCTAAATCGATCTAAATATATGTTTTTTTGTTAACCATTAATGAAGCCATGTCTTTTGAAATAACAACTTTGAGAAAAAAGTGAAAGAATTCAGCTATATATATATATATATATATATATATATATATATATATATATATAGAGAGAGAGAGAGAGAGAGTGCTGACTTTGAATATTTTTCACTAGAAGAATTGAAATAATCCAAAAAAATTTTTCGTCATATTATTTCGAAGTGTATTAGAAATTACATAATGTTTTTAAAAAATTTTCCTCCACATATTACAGGACAAATTCCTGGAAAACTAAATAAAGTAGAGGCAAAAAATTAAAAACTCAAAATGCAAGCGTAAATATCTTTTTGACTGTAAGAAATAAACAATCACTTTACAAAAATATAGAAATCTATGATATCGAACTTGATTTGTAGTAGTTACGATTTTTTGAAACTTTTACATACTCGAGGTGGTCAACTTTGATACCCTGTAGCTTTTCTTGTATTATTACAGGATGACTGCAAGATAATTTTTTTTTGTGCTCCTTTGCAACTTTTCAATACATTTCAATAAGGTCCGACCAAAAATACGGTTATCAAAAATTTTTCAATTGACACCACTGTAGATCGTCACAAATAACAATTTACAAACACAAATTTTTTTTTTAGTCAGAAATTGTCAGAAAAACAACAAAATACAAATAAATTCTTAATACGGGAACACTTTCCTGTAAATTCTGACTAAAGCTTGCAAGTTTGACAAATAGTGAAATAGAGCTATTATAAAGACTATTTGAACATTTTTTCCACACATTTAATAAAGAATACTTAAGTTTTAATTTAATATAAAAATATTTGCAAATATTTAACTTTTAATATCAATTTTTAATTATTTTATTAATACAAACACTTGACACAACCGAATTGTTTGAAATGAAGTAAAAACTAAAGAAGAGAAAGAAAATGCGAGAGAGGCTCTCAATTAACTGCCTGTTTTTATAACACGAAAGCAAAAACGACTCGTCTAGCTTGCATTTAAAACAAAAACAAAATTTCAAAATTTGTTTTTATTTTAAATGTAAGTTAGACGAGTCGTTTTTACGTTCGTGTTACAAAAGCAGACAGAAAGCTTTAGCAAATGTAAACAAAAACTCTTTTATACAGTGACAGTGGGTGGTAATGAGTAAATGTGTTTATTAAAATTTTTAAATAAAACAAAAAAATAATATTAGAACATAATCGCCGAATTTAAGGATCTTTCTCATTTTGACGATTATTTATGCTAAAATGAGCAAATTAACTTTAATTGATTTTAAGTTTCAAAATTAATATTTTAATTTGAAAGCTTCAGTTATAAAATTAATTTCAAATAATTTTGTTATATTAATAATTTCAATATCATTATTGAAATAGAAATTTATTTGATAATTTAATATTTTTAAAAATACCGTTTGACTTAACTAAAATTAAAATATCACACTTTGTTTTATTTAAAACTAAACTGAAATTAAACTAAATTAAAATTAAACTATTAAATTAAAAAACTAATAATAATAATATTAATAATAAAATAATAAAAATGCCAAAAATTCTCATAACTCAGCAATTAATTATTTCCATTTAATAACGATTGATCTCCAATTTATTTTTATTCACTTCCCTAATGACAGGAATATCAGCGCGTCTAAAAAAAAAACAATTAAAAAATTTCAAAGAAAATTAACTTTACTAAACAAATAAAATTTGAACACGTACACAAATATCCACATAAACATTTAAAACACACAAATAACACAGCCTTTAACCACTTAAGAAAAAATCAAAATTTCTTTTTTTTCTCTTAGTTATGAAAAAAAAAACACCACCCAGCAAACAATTTTTTTATATATATTTTAAACAGAGAGAAAAAATTCTTTATTATGAAGCAAAATATATATGTATGTATATTTATAATAAATACAAATTTATTTTTGTTTTTTAAACGCATAAAAGCATAAAAATACAAATGATTAATTATAGATATAAAAAAAAACTATGTTTAAAAAGATGTGGGATTTATGAAAAACAAAAATGGGAATGTAGGGAAAGATAATTCGTTTTATAGACTTATAAACTATTTTTGTTTTATGTAATGGGAAGATAAAAATTATATAGACAATTTTGTGACATTAACTGAGAGTTCTTAATTCTTATCCCTGGTTACAGTTATAAAACATAAACATGTTTAAGTTGTAGAATTAGGGGGAGGGAAGAAGAATTAAAACAAAAATTTACGTTCTGAAAATGGAAATGGTGTCCATTAAGAAGACAGCACCATTAATGATCATCAAAGAGCCGGCAGCTAAAGCATTACGTTTAGATTCTTTGAATAAAAGTTCGGATTTATCGTGCCATTGATCAATGATCAAAGCACCAGAAATAACGAACAAGACACAACCGATTATGGAGAACAAGCCATTCAAACGTTTTTCCACAACAGAGTTGATAATGTGACCTGGAAATGAAAAACAGTTAGAGAGAGAAATTAAAAATATTTTATTTTAAAGAAGAAGTTTAATTCATTGCAAAGCTTACCCAACAAGAAAACACCACAGATAACGGTGAAACCACCCATGGTACCGCAGACGATCAAAGGATTATTAGAGAATGATCCATTGGTTTCCCACAAGATAATGCAGACAATGGCAATAACCTGAAAGGTAAAAAGAATAAAGAAATTAATAAAAATATTTATTTGGTAAATTAAAATTAATAAAATAATAGAAATTAAAAATTTTTAGATTTAACCTTTGACCTAAAAAATAATATAATAAAAATATGTGTCTTTTTTAGAAAGAAATAAATTAAGTAAAATTATAGTTTGACAACTACAAAAGAACTATTTCGTTCTTTTAAGTAAGAACTCGTTGTTAAACTAAGCTTTTTTACTTTAACCTTTAACTTAACAGAGAAAAAATATTTGTAACTGTGAATTTAAATTCTAACATTATATTAGAAATTGAAGTTTTTTACGTTTTCTTTTTTGGCAAAAAAATTGGCTTTCTTTTAGAGCAACCTTTAAAATAAAAAATAAAGCTGCTACAAAATGTTGCCTGTTTGTGAGCAAAATATAAAATGTGAAATTTTTAACAAATATTCGTATTTTAGGTTTTTTTTTTAATTACCTTTGAATTAATAAAATCCGAAAACGTATTTTTGCCAAAAATGCTTTCACTATTACTTACACATAAAGTGTATGTTTTAAAAAAGGTAACATTCTCGCTCTGCTATAAAATTAAGGGCAAAATTTTATATGATTTTTTTTCCTACTTTAAACATACCTTTTGTAGGATAAAAATATTTTATTTAAAAAAAAGCATTCAGGGCAAAAAAGGCAACATTTTTGCACTCTATACATTTAAAACTGATTAAATATGACTATATATATATTTTTCTTTATATAAATTATAAAATAAATCAAATTATTTTCAAATTTCCTATTTTTACTTTTCACTCTCTTAAAACCACAAACATTTCCATAATAAATATAAAACCATTAATTATAACCAAAGAACCCGAAAATATTAAATAATTTCTCTCTTTATTTCTTTGATATTCCGTTGACCATTGTGCAATGATAACTACACCTGAAGAAATAAATAAGACAAAGGCTGCCAAATTAAAAAGACAAGTCAGGCGTTTATCAAGTGAGGAAGACATTAGTTCACCTAGAAAATAAACAAACAAAAAAAAATATTCTAAAAATCCAAAATTTTCTATAATAATTTTGAGCAAAATTACCAATAGCCAGAGCTATGCAGATGATTAGATAACCACTTAGGGTGCCACAAATTAACATGGCCTGACCGGTGTAGGAATGATCCAAAACACATTCTATTAATATTGTGGAAATCATGATAAACATCTAAAGGGATTTTAGGAAAAATTTAATTTATTTTATTAAAAAACAAATTGTTTCAATTTAAGGACACTTACAGGAATGGACGAAACAAAGTTGAAAATTTAAAGAAGGGAATTAACGCCACATTAGAAGTAAAAAAAAAGAACATTTACCATTGAAATATTAAGATATTTTGAAATATCAAGAAAAACACTTTTAAAGAATAGAGGTATAAAATTTAAACATCAAATAGGTCAATTGCAAGAGTTGAAATAATGTTGGACAGGTTAGTGGAAATAATGATGTCCTTCTGTTGGTAAAAATTAATTTTCCAAGAATCTTGTTATACAAAATGATTAGAATCATAAATGCTGGATTCTGGACATTTTTAAACTTTAAAATATTATTTTAATTTTCAATTGAGATTTTCCTAATTTCAATTGAGATTTGTCTATATTCGATATATTTGCCTTAATATTCTAAAGTATTATTAAATTATGTTATCAAAATTTTGTATAAGTTTCTCAATAATGACAAATAATTTATTCCTTCTTAACTGTTCGTTATTACGTGTGGCATATTAAAATTATAAACAAATAAATAATATTGAAATGCATCACAAATTAAAAGTATGTCAAAATGCCAACACGTAGCAAAAAAGTAAACAAATATTTATGTATATTGATAATATTTTATTGAAGGAAAAGCCCAACCCATTTCAAATATAAAAATTATAGGAAAAATTTAAATTATAATTAAATCAAGAGCAGCATAATCTGCATAAAATAAACTCTGAAGGTCTATTTCTTTATAGTTATCCCTGTACCATTTGGGTTGAACAGCTGAGAAGCTTTCATACTGAGCTACTTAGCATAATCTCAGTTGCCATTTATTTGCACTTTTTACCCTACGAAACATTTGCCAGAACAAGCAATATCAAAACATTTTTTCCTCACAATTTGGGTCAAATATTTGCCAAGTCCGACTAAAGCTTAAAAGCACAGATATTTTTAAATGATTTTTAGTTTCAATCCCAGTGTAAATTTAGCTTAAAATCTTAAATTTTGAATTGTTTTACAAAAAGAAAAACATATTGAAAACAATTCCTCAGCCCTAAAATTGCAGATATAAGAACAGATATTTGTTAAAAATTTTAAAAGATAAAAATAAAAGATAAAGTAGTTTTTATAGATTTTTCTTAACTATTTCGATTGCTGGCTAATTGAAATAATATTAATATTTTAACTCAAAAATCGATTAACTTAATAAAAATTCTTTAAATTTTTTACAATTTCTCATTTCTTACAAATCACTTAGTAACACAAATATTATAATATAATTAGTTTTTTTTTATTTTTATTGGTTTTATTTCAATCTAATTTTATTTCTTCTAAAACATGTTTTCCTATCTTAATATAGAATTATAGAAAACTACATTGCATTTGCTTTCATTTCAATATGAACTCGTTTGCTACTTATTGTTATAATTTATATATTTTTATTTATATTAATATCACACTTAATTTTTAAATATGACTTCATTTATTCTAGTCTTTATAAAAATACAAGAATCACTATTTCTTTTTTCTCATTTAATTAATGATAATTATTTTAAGTGAATTGTGTGACCTGTTTTATGTTGTATATAAAATGTTTTTAATCAACATTTCAAGCTTACATCATCATTCTTAATAGAAACCTCATAATTTACAACATAATCACTGGTATTAATGAAATACTTAATAAAAAAAAGCCTACAAATACTATTTTATTCTTTTAACAATAGCAGCCAATTAAGTTTAAAAGTTATTTCCAAAAAAAAAGAAAAAATTAAATTCTTAAATAGGAGAAATAGATTAAGTGTGAAGTCATTTTAAGTTTCAATTTTAAAATAATAAAGCTGTCGTCACATTAGACAAATATTTAATGAAATAATTTTGACATTTAAAAAATCTATACATATATTATTCATTCGTTTGATTAATTATTTAATTAAATAGAATAAATTAAAGTGAAGGTCATATAATAATACCAGTCATTAAAAATTAATGAACATCTTATGAGAATTTTTGAAAGTATTTTATTTGAGTATCGAAATCATATTTTAATCGACGAAAATGTAAAACCCTTAACCCTTCAGTACAGATGTACAGCGCATATATACAGCTATAAATTTGATATTCTGTTTAGTATTTCTTAGGGCATTCAAATTGTTCGTTTCTTCCCTGAAAAAAAAAAACGTTTCTTACTTGTATCCAATAACAACTGATGGAAGCAATAGATGGCTTACCTAATTGCATATAGCTTGCAAGAATTTACTGAGTACAAAAGACACTCTTCTTTATCATAGTGCTTCGGAGAAGCAATAAAATCCATTTCTATTGCTTCTAGGCGGCTCATCTCAAACAAAAATCATACATTATAAATACTATCTCTCTCTCTCATTTCCCTAATACGCCGCTTGCTCGTATCCATTGATATATAGCATTCTACAAGCAAGCTCGTCTGCTAAATTATTACCCTCTATGTCAGTGTGTTCTGGCAACCAAATTAAGTGCAGAATGAACTGTAGGCAGATCTCGTTTAGAGACGTGAAGAAGTTTATCTCACCTTTGTTCCAAATTTCTTCGTATTTCCAGCAGTGCTTATCAGGGATGAAGTACTTGAAATCGATTTTACAACAGACAATTGGGACTGTATAATTCATGTGTTCCCATGTGAATTCACAGCCATGAAGGAAAGAGCAGTGTCAAAAATTTATAGATTTAGATACTGTTAAATCATTTCCCAAATTTCCACAAAATTTGGTCTCCTGCCAGATTTTTTCAAAGACCGTTCATATGATTTTAAATTTTTCAATAATTTAAATTTAGATCAAATCGAGATTATGATTTTGGTCAAGTAATAGAAGAAATAACTTTGTTATATATTTATAATTTGCATGAAATTTTTCTTTAAAAAATCGGCTTACTTATAGAACTAATCATCTTTGAAATCTTAATGATGCCAGATTTTTAAATTTCGATCAGACAGCGAATATACGCAGAATTATTTTTGTTTATTTTATGCTTTTCGTTTTTAAGTCGGTTTTAGTCGTAAAAAGTTTCAATTTGTTGTACTTATTATTTGCCCATTTAAGCAAAGAAAGCGGAGAATCGTATTATTGAACACTATCTCCATACAAAAGAAAACAAAAAGTAACTTATGCCAGTCACCCCCTTTAATGAAAGATTAGTTCATGAGGTTTCAAAAAATTTAAAAATTATTTTTTTGCCACGCCCCAAAATACCGCCCTTTTTGTTTTGACAACCGCTTAAATTTTCTCTTTGGTAATTTTTAAATCCGGCATCAAATTCTGGATGTCACTTCTGGTATCTCGGATAGATTCCCCTAATTTTCATATGTAATGAAAATCTTTTGCAAACCTACTATTCTTAATTTTTAAAGTATTTCATTTTATGCATAAACAATAAAATTGCAAAGGTTCGAAAAACTCTGTAAGCCTAAGTCTATTAAAATATTATTTATTTGTGTTTATGCCTCAACTTTGGCTAATAATTGTTGAAGTTATGAAATGAAATAAAAAATAATAAAGTATCCCAGCAAAAACTTTGCTTTTCTGGTAAGCTAGCAGGTATAATTGGAAACAAAAATAAACTACTTATTTTTTGCCTGAATAACTAGTTATTTTTGTTCGACTTGTCCACAAATTCATGTAGTTATTTTTTTGACTCTAGGGGTACTCAAAAATATGTAGCTAAACGAAAACAAAAATAAAAAAAAAACAAAAAAATTTTGCCGTCAGTGAGACTCGAACATGGATACAAACTAACCACTCGTTTTTACTGAATAACGTCTTATTCAGTACACCATCTCGCACATAGCATCCTAAGCGACAAAAGCTCTATTTAATTTAAAATATTTTTTTAGACATTTTGTTATAAAAAACTAACAACTTCAGAATGGGGTTGAACCAATAACCTTCTGGTTGTTAATCCGGCGCTCTAGTCAACTCATCCACGTGATTGCAGTATTACTGTTCTGTTATGCAATTGAGTACTTATTAATGTAATACAGAGTAGGCAAATAATAATGACGTCTCATTACCAAGAAACTACTTTAATAAGTAGTTGTTATTACCGAAAACCAAAAAGTTTTTGTTGGGATATTTTAAATTTTGTTAAACGAAATTGCTTTAAACTTAAAACAGTTTTTCTAAACCTTTGCAATTTTGTTATTTATGCATAAAATGAAATACTTTAAAAATCAAATATAATAGGTTAGCAAGGGGCTTTCATTACATATGAAAATAATTGGACATTAGGGGGGGGGGGGGGGATGTATCCGAGACACCAGAAGTGATATAGAGAATTTGATGTAGAATTCAAAAATCATCAAAGAGAAAATTTAAGCAGTTGTCAAACCATTACAATCACTTAAAATGGCGGTGATTTACAAAAAAAAAAAAAAAAAAAAAAAAAAGGACGGTATTTTAAGGCGTGTTAAAAAAAATAATTTTTGCATTTTTGAAAACCTCATGAAATATTCTTTCATTCTAGGGGGTGACTGGCACAACTTTTTCTTTTTTTTTTTTTTTTTTGAACACCTTCATTTTTTACTATTTGTAGTTTTGCCTGAAATGTTCAGGCTTATTGTAAAGTTTTTCTAAAATTACATACCTACAGTCTAGCCAAATCGGTCCACATTATAAGAGTAACAGGCTCTAAAATTTTGTTCTCAACATAGACGTTCAAATGCCCTAAATTACAGGTTGGCGGGTTTTATTATAATTTATTGAAAGCTGTATTGCATGTACTTATATTTTTAAAAATTTTTTATTAAACTACATTTAATGATAACTTTTAAATCAAAAAATGCAAATTGCTCTCATTCTATTAACAAGATCAACAAACGACCTAAAAATAAAATCTTATTTATTTATTTACTTTATTAGTTATTTGTTTCTGCTACTTTTTTTTTTGAGGAAAATTTCAATTTAACAACAGGGGACATTGACACCCCCAATGGTACACAGTTGAAGCTACATTTCAGTGGTGCCAAAAAGCCGCAAGCTGAAAGAGTTCTTTTGGATTCTATATAATTGAAACATCAATTATTTTTTTTTCTTTTTTTTTGTAGCTGCCATTAAGCTAATATTTAATTTGTATAAATAATATTTGCTATTTGTATTGTAACAACAAAAAAAAAAAAAAAAAGTAAGTACTTTTCTTATATTTAATTTACAATTTTCTTTTTTCTGTTCTGTTTTATTTATCTTTTAAATTGTGGTATTTGTTGATGATGTTAATAAATTAAATAAATTTTATTATTATTTTTGTTATTAATAATTTCTTCATTTTGGGGTTTCCAATACATTTTTTTTTTTTTTTTTCAAATCACAATTTTCATTATTTATAAGATAAGAACAAATGCCACTTAATATATTTTGTTTTTCTAGTTTTTGCTTTTTTAAATATAATTTATTTAATATTTTATTGTCTAAAGTTGTCTTTTTTTGAATTATTACTATTGTCAATTGTTTAAATTATATATTACTTTTTTTTTGTACTTTTTAATAATTGATTTTAGTTTATTTATTTTATAATGATATGAATTAATATTTTTGATATCTATATCTAGAATGTCATATCGAAATATTGTAGAGTTTTGTGAAAAATTTATTAAAATTTATATTAAATAAAAATACCTAATTGTTGTTAACTATTCTTGATCATTTATCGTGTTATAAATTAAATATTTTATGAACAAATTTATAAATTTCATATTGGAATAAGGTTTTAAAGATGACCATCTGATCATATGTATGTTGAAATAAACATTCCGAAAAGATTCGATAAATGTGAGACCTTTGTAATACATTAATATATTTATCAACATTCTTAGCATTTTGTTATTGAAAAATCCTCAAAATCGGTCCAGAAATGACAGCGTTATGAGCACAAAAACATATACAAGATTTTTAATAGAATATTTCAGATGCAAGTTATTTTGTTAATATCTTTATATTAAAAACTTAGAATATGACATTTAGAACGCATTTTGAATTTAATATTTCAAAAAAATTCTCTTAAAATTTTATCAAATTCCCCAAATTAAGAAATTACACCTATTTCATATTTCTTTTATCATCCGTTCTATTGTCAGCAATCATAACTATAGTAATTTAATAATAAATAGGTAATGATAATAGTATTTACCAATATTAACCTAAAAATAACTAACAACAATAAAAATCCATTACCGTGTACCATGTACAATATGGCTCAGACAAGTGGGTGGTGGATTTACCCAGTAATTGTTTAAACAATTTATTTTGCAAGTAAATAAAATTGTTTATTATCATTTATATATATATATATATATATATATTTGTTTTCAAGACAAGAGCAAATATTTTTATAATGACTACAAATATTTGGAAACTTTTTTGCAGAATTTCAGGGCAATCCAGACACTAGCAACCATCCCATCCCCTCAGTTAAACATTTTTATTATTAACATAACAATAATATAAATTCATATTTTATCACCTAATCAAATAACCAGAGTATATGTTTGTAATATTACAAATAAAAATATTAACCAATAATAAAAATAGTAACATTACTATGTGTCATAAAATAAACAGTAAAGTAAGTAAATTATTAAGGGTATTCGGAAATAAAATAAAATAACAAAAATATTTTATAATATTTTTATCGAAATTATCAAAATAATATTTTGCTTTAAATTTAACACTTAAAAAAATAATTTTCAATACTTTTTATACTTGCAATAAATACGAGTAAGCCTGAATGCCGCCCCTAATATATATTTAATTTTCCTCTAACAACCGGTCACAGTAGCTGATATATTTAATGTAAATATTTTGAAAACTCATTAGCAAATATGATACCATCCTGTTTAAGGGTGATAAAAATAATTACGTTAACATTAATAAAGATGATGGAAAAGACAAAATGACCCTGACGTTAAATGTCAGTTATTTTGTCTATTAAAATATTAAAAATAATAATAATAGTAATTATTGTGCGATAGATGATAGATGTTTGGTTACTACTACTTTCATAATGAATACTGTTTAAATGTTTGCACAACAATTATATACATTTACGGCAAAAGAAAAGAACACTGCCACAAGTCTCGTTAACAATTAATTGTTTAATTGATTAAATATTTAAATAAAACGGTAATTAAGCTGTCAATGTGACAGCATCAAATGAAGAATAATAAGAATAATAAATTACAAAGAAAATTTTGGTAATAATTAAACATAATATTTTATTGGAAACAAATATTTTTGCTTATAATAATGACATAAAAATTAAGTTACAGTTGTTGCCATAGAGTACAACTAGAAGTATATGTGAGAGGCACTTCTAGCTAAATTTTCAAAAAAAGTACTAATTTTTTCAAAACACAAAAACAAAATATATGTGATTATATATATTTCGTTGTTGCATGAATTAGACTTTTGACAATTAAATCAGGTTTTTTTTCTCTCACATAAATATCTACTTATTAATTTATGGTTGTTGCTGTCATTAGTTTGTCTATTCCAGTGTTGCCAGTGAGAGGCACTTTGAGCTAAACAAAATATATGTGATTATATATATTATTTCGTTGTTGCATGAATTAGATTTTTGATAATTAAATCAGGTTTTTTTTCTCTCACATAAATATCTAATTATTAATTTATGGTTGTTGCTGTCATTAGTTTATCTATTCCAGTGTTGCCAGTTTAGCCTTTTTAAGGCTAAATCTTGTTTTTTTATTTTGCTTTTAGCCTCAAAATTTTCGTTATAGCATCTAGCATTATTCTAGACTTTTTTATTTGTTAAAACTGTGTTAAAAAGGCTGAAATTATGGAGCGAACGTCATAAAATTTGTCACTATGATTTCTACTTATTATAAAACTTAATTGTGTCGAATAAACCTGATACTAACATGTGTATGTGATTTATGCACGTTAAAGTAATTTTCGAAATAGGTTTTTATATGGAAGCTATGGTCAATTATAGACCGACCTTCATGATATTTGGCACAAAGATTGATACTTATACAAAACTTCCTTACACCGTATTTCATTAAAATATTGCAATATTTAAGGCATTTATGATCGTTAAACCCCTTATTCCAGGAGGACATTTGTATGGGGGCTAGGTGAAATTATGGACCGATTACAACCAATTTCAACAGGCTTCGTCCTTGTGTCAGGAAAGTCCTACGGGCCAAATTTCATTGAATTATCTTCAAAACTGCGACCTGTACTTTGTGCAAAATGTTTACATGGACAGCCAGCCAGACGGACGGACATCGTTAGTTCGACTCAAAAAGTGATTCTGAGTCGATTGGTACACTTTAAGGTGGGTGTTGGATGATTTTTTTTTTCTGTGCGTTGCAAACATCAGCTCAAACGCATAATACCCCAGCCACCTATAGTAGTGTGGGGTATAAAAATCTTATATATACGATAAATCACTTAAAAATTTGGAAATGCTTAATCAAAAAGAATTATAGTTCAAAAATAACGAAAAACCACTTCAAAACATATGAAATATAACCCAAATTTGTATGGAAATATTTTGGGAAATTTTTCATTGAGTCGTTTTACTGGATATTATTTATAAATTTATTTCTTTAGAAAAATATTAAAAGCTAATGAGAACGAACAAAAAAAAATAAGCTTCTAAATCTTTAAAAAAAATTTTAACTTTTTTCTGGCTTTATTTTTTTGGCATTTAACCTTTTTTGACTTCTTTTTAAAGTTCAATTTTGTTTTTTTTTTCTTCTGGCAACACTGGTCTATTCTCTTAATGCTAACAACGTTGTAGTTACCATCTTATTCTGTTCTATTATAAAATCTATTTTATTCTGAATCTGAATATCTTCAAATGGCGGAGTCATAATCGAAGACCTTTATTCTCTTTTACAAACTTGTTTATTGACATGATAGAGTGGGTAAAGAAGATGAGGGAGTTTTAATTTCTGTCTCAACTCTTTGTCCTTTGGAAGAAATAATTCTTAACAATGAACAAAATATTGAATTTATCGCCGTACATATGAAAGCCAAATTTAAAATAATTTGTATAACTTGCTCTTATATTCCATCTTCACCAAATATTCAAATTTATGAACAACATGTAAACACGATAAAATTTGCAGCTAATCAATTCAAACCTGGTCACTCCATCACTGTTCTTGGTGATTTTAATATTCCAAAATAAAATGATGCGAATTATTTATTATGATTAATGCTTTTTAAGTTCATCAACAAGATCGGAAACATGTATTGAATTACTGGATGCTATTGCAGATTTAGAACTCTTCCAAATAAATAACATAGTAAACAAGCTTGGCAAATTATTTGATCTTGTATTTGTTGTTCAACCTGAAGATAAAATTCTTCATTATTCTTCTTCTTGATTAATCTTAATTATTAACACCTGAAACTGCTTATCATCTCACTCTTGAAATAAACATATAGAGTGAAACAAAACTATCATTACAATCCAATGTAAATGATGAGATGGTGTTTGATTTTAGCAAAGCTGACTATTCCAAATTGAATCACCTACTTTGTTCTAAAAATTAGTTTGAATATATTCCTTAGATTAAAGTATGCCCTCGTAATATTGGCATCATTTTGAATAAATTCTCTAATGGCTTATTTAAATGTTTGAAGAATTCAATTTCAATGACGAGGAAAAGAATTGCACATGGAACGCCTTGGAATACAAAACAGCTAAATGGCTTGAAAAATTTTAAAGACAAACATTATAGAATATCCAAAATATACAGTTTATCTATTAATTATATAAGATATTCCATATCAAAATCAGTTAACAATTCAGAAAGCATCCAATGTTATAATAATTATCTTTTTAAAGCGAAAAGAAACTGTAAAAATAATCCAAAATCTCTGGATATCCGTCCATGATGTGTTAGCTGCTTTCCTCTCATCCGCCTATTCTGATAAAGAATTACATTAACTTTCCAATTATCCACATCCAGTTTCTGATGCAACCCTAATAAATTGTCCAACATTAGATAAATCGATGGTAATGATAGCTGTACAGTATCTAAAATATTCTAATGAATGTGGACCTGACGGTGTTCCAAGCTTCTTTTATATCTCCAATAACCACTTGTTCAATATATCAATATTTAGTCATTATTTTCCTCTGTTTAAATCCGGTAGCAGATCCAACATTTCCAACTATAGAAGTATTCCAAAACTTATCGAAAAGATAGTTGTTACTGAAATATTTTCGCATCAAGCTGTTTGTTTTCTTTCCCCATTTCAGCATAGATTTAGAAAAGGATGTTTCACTACCACTAACTAACCTTTTGGAGTTCACAACCTCAGTTATAACTGCATTTAATTCCAGTTCATAGATAGGTACAATATATACAGATTTTAGGATAGCTTTCAATAAAGTAAGTTACGATCTCTTATTCTTATTTAAATTAGATAAATTCGGGTTTCCTTCTCTTTTCTTAAATGGATTTCTATATATCTTAAAAATAGATACCAATGTGTATTATTTAAAGAATGTAGAAGGAAAGCCATTCCTGTTTTATCCGCTGTTCCGCAAGGTAGTCATCTCGGCCCCTTATTATTCCTAATATTTATAAATGATTTATCAGCTTGCAGTAAGAATTCAAGAATATTAATGTATTCTGATGATGTAAAGCTGTTCCGTAGCTTTAACAATTCCCATTAATGTTCCTTACTCTAGTCAGATTTTGACAATCTTTACGATTGGTATATAATGAATCTAATGGATCTAAATTTAAGAAAGTATAAACACATGATGTTGTACAGAAGAAGTGCAGTAGTCTGTAGATACATAATAAATGAATATCAACTTGATCTAGTCGAAGAATTTCTTGATCTTTCTTAAATGTGAGTAATTCCATATTAAATTCAAAAAATTTGTACTCTTGGTTATCGATGATTAGATGAAATTTGGTGCATGTGTAGAGGAGAATTCAGAGGCATGTAAAATGAATTTTTCTCATTTATATTTTGAAAACTGTGGCAACTGTATAGCTTTGAAGGTGATTAACATATTTATTTAAATTACCATAACTTTTGTTATATAAAAGATATCAAAATATATATATATATATTTTTTTTTTGCAGTGGATTTTCGAAAGCTTGTATTTTAAGATGCCATATAAAACTTTTGAAAATATTTTTATCATTTTTCTTTTTTTTTTTTTTTTGTGAGAATTTTCTTTAGTGACGCGTATCTATAGAGAAAATTTCAGAGGTCAAAATTTTTAAATTTAAAATGGAATTAGTCATGTATAAGAATTGGTCCAGGAACAATTTCTCTTATTTTGTTTTCCTAATCTGCCATGTAATCTTAATATTAATTTACCATGATATAAAAGTCGATTGCAGCTTACTCTTGAAAGTAGGAGAAAATATATGAATATTTCATTTGTAATTAATTTAGTTAATAGCTCAATTAATTCCGAGTTATTACTTCATAACATCAAATTCGTAACACCAATTGGTCCAACTGGAAATTATACTCCTTTAAAAGTCAAATATTTTCGAACAAATTATGCCAACTTTGCTCCCCTGAGACGTATATGCTATCAATTCCATAATTTTTTTTTTCATATATTGATTTCACAGTAAATCCAATCCACATTAAGAGGAGTATTTTTAACTTAGTCAAATAATAAGACTTTATTATTGAATAATTATGAAAAACATTTGATTGTAAATAGCTTTAAGAATAATACGCAAATACGGGAAGTTCATGCAAATGTATGTTTTTTCCCTTTACTCCTAGAACAGAGTAAATTAAATATCTTTGCGAATTAGAGAATTTGTTTTAAAATGGCATCGATTTGTTCGTGCATATTTATGCATATTTTGTTGAAAATGCAAGTTTTGCATATTTTACCATAAATGCATATTTTTGTATCATATTTAGTGCAATATTCCAGTTTAAAATTATTTTTTGTGAAGAAAAAAGTAATTCTGTGGACTTTTGACAAAACGACTTATGTCTACATTTCAAAGTTTTCAGAAGAGCTAAAAAATGTTTTAAAATATTAAAAATACCATGGACAAATTGATATGTGCCAAGCTATTTATCTAAAACTAACAATCACACAAGGACGTTGATTATTGTAAAAAATAATAAAAACTTTTGAAATGTTGTGTCAGGTGGATTAATAGTTTTCCCATATCTACTACAAAATATTCTACTATAAATAAAACCTGCCTTTAATCACATCTGTTTTTTTTTTTATCCAAATACAGTGCAAGCTCGGTATTCCCGATTACCCATTACATCGACGGCTTAATTTTTAAAATTTCAGTTTCTATAATCGCGACAGTTCACGAAAAACGAGTTATATTTTCGCGACTTTTATCAGTTTTTTTTTTTTTTTTTAATTTCATAACAATATTTATAACCAAAAAAGGGAAGTCCCCGCCTTTTGGTATCTTAACTTTTTTGGATGATTTTTATCTCCAATTTTGTCAGTTTATTCGTTTTATTTGTTGTGTAAATGCACCTCTGAATATGGGAAAAGTTCAACATATTTTAAAGCCAACGATTGTAGCTCAAAATAGTACGGAACAATTTTTCGCAAATGTTGACATAAACAAAGAGATTCAAGAAGAATTTCATGTGGAAAGTAATGAGGAGCAAATGAAATTATCAGATACGGAATAGGAGGATTTATACGAACGATTGTAATCATGAAGAAAACAAAATTAAAGTGGACGATTGTATAACATCGATAAACATATGCATACAATGGGTTTAGGAAAATGATAAAACGACAACAGCACTATATGAACTACGTGATTCAGTTGTTATTTAAATAATAATTTGCCAAAAAAAAGCAACTTAAAATCTCCAATTTCTTTAAAAATTTTTAAAATGTAAATATATCAATAAAAAAAAGTTCTCATTTTTAAAATAACATAAAATTTTTCAATTAAATTTTGGATTCTGTTATTCTGAAAATTCAGTTTTCGCAACAGGTCTAGTTTTTAATTAGTCGCGAAAATCCAGCTTGAACTGTATTTAGTTTATTCTTTCTTTTTAAATAAAATAATAATTCTAGGAGAATATTCCTAATAAAATGAAAAGTTTTATTCTTTATGTGTTTATCGTATATCATCTACGGTCTATTATGAAATCATAAAGAAGAAAAAAAACGAACTTTATAAAATTCACCGGAACCCAACACCGTGATATAAACCTTTTGAAAAAAAGAACAAATACAAATATGAGCATTAAAAAAAAAGTATTCCATTATGGGAAAGCAAAATCCAAAGCAAACAGTACTTAACTGTCAAAAAAAGTGTCAAAAGTGTTGCTAAGAAAATTATTAATTACCTTTAGGGAAAACGTATGCACAACTACACAACAAACAGCAGTTAAAGTGGTGTGCTTGGAATTAAAAATGAATTAAATTTAATATAAATAGAAATTTAATTATTTTTAAAAATTTTATAACAGAAGCTAATCTTCCAAACAAAAAAATACAATTTTTAGTTAGATAATTAAAATTATGAGCACTTTTCGTCGTATATTGTAAATGTCTTAAAAGAAAGATTCAATAAAAATAATATATGGAAAAAAATCTTTTATGTATTAAAAATAAGGCATATGGCAGCTATAATATATCCGTAGTTTCTTAATTGCTAAAAGACGGATCGATTGAGGTTTACACTGATGGATCCCAATCTTCTAAAGGGTTAGGTGTCTTATTCTCGCATAGAGAAGGAACATCACATTTAAATTGCTGAATTACTGCACTGCTCCAAGCGGAGATCTCAGTCAATGTACTATAGAGTCAACCCGCGATTAAGTCTCTTTCTTGCAGATGAATTAGCCAGAACTAGTTCCCTGCTTCAAAGTGAAGAAACGGACCAATTAGCTGACACACCGCTGTGGTAGATTGACTATTGTACTATAGAGAATTCCGATTGAATATTCAAATTTGTACCGATAGTCAACCCGCGATTAAGTCTCTTTCGGGTGTCTATTCGATATCCAGGCTGGTACATGAATGCCAGGCATATTTAATGAGATGGCGAAACTTTCAAACCTAGAATTGGTCTGTGTAAGGGGTCATTCAAATACCCCGGGAAATATTATTACGGATGAATTAGCCAAAACTGGTTCCCTGCTTCAAAGTGAAGAAACGGACCAATTAGTTGGAATACCGCTGTCATCTACTTATACTTGTCGATAATAGCTTAACAAAGATGGACAAACGAGTCCGCATGTTCTATCTCGTGGCAGATATGCCCTAGCTCGATCAGAAACGGTCGAGTTTCATTATGGGATTGCCAAGGTATCAGCTACGAACACTTGTAGCCATTATTACAGGGTACTGGATTACTGGTGCACAGCTAGGACACTAGGACTCCCTTTTAAAGACCAGGAGGAGGAAAAGACAGTAGAACGTTTTCTTTGTCACTGTCCTGCTCTGGCGAATATAAGGACACCTGGTAGTCCATATATGAACAGACTATCTCTGATCTCTCTGCAATTGATGTTAGAAGGATCAGATCTTTTATTCGTACGTCAGGTTGGTTCGATTCGAACCTATTCTCGAACATGTGATAACAGATTCACATGATCCATTATGCTAACACAACGGGACCAATAGGACCCAAGTGAGCTGTATAGTTACATTTACAGCTGCCCATCTAACTTAACCTAGCCCAATTGTTAAAAGTTCATATACCTTTTCCTTTAATCTTGTAAATTTATTTCCTCTTTATAACTCACATAAATTGAAACTCTCCTTCAAATAGTCATAAATTTTTTAATGACTTGATTATTTTATGAGCAAAATAAAATTTAACTTATTTAATAATTAAGTGTCTAGCATTTACAAGTAATTTAAAAAAAAAAATAATAATAATAATAACATTTATATGAAATAGCAATAGTAATAAAATATCACCAACTAGAAATAAAAATTAATCCTCTGTAAGATATTTTAAGTGCCAGACACTTAAGGGAATTTATAATCAAATTTTAGCTAACTTTACATTGTTATTGTGACCGCTTCAATGAAAGGTGTAAACTAATAGGAGGGGAAGAAGGAAATTATTATTTTCAGAATTCAGTACTTAAACTAAAAAAATCTTATCATAAATATTTCAAAATAAAAGAAAATTATAGGTACTAATAGAAATAAATAGAAATTCTCATATTTTTAGATATACACAAGTGTTAAAAAAAGTCAATTGAAATAATACAAATAGAATGTTTTGGAATATAAATAGAAAAAAATACTAAATCAATATTTGTATTATTAACTCTAGTTTTTTGTTGGCTGACGGTGTATTATTTGGAAATTGATTTGAAATCCAGAGAAACTAGCAAAATATACTATGTTTAACTCTAACACGCAATGGTATTAGAATTTAACACTTTTATTTTTAACAATAGGGACTTACCCACATTTAAAGCAATTTTTTTTTATGTTTAATATAGAAGGTTATTTTCTATATTTAGCTTAAATTAAGCTGAATGTTGATTAATAATTGTAATCAACATATGGTCTAGAAAATAAATAATTTTATCTTAACTTTTATATTAGTCACATTTTAAAAATTTCCAAGAAATTATGAAATTATGAAGGGGATTTGTTTATAATTGACGAATATTTATATTTATGTATGAGAGCGGATCAATAAGTCCGTAACTTTAAGAACTTCCCTCGTAGTTATATGAAATGCAATACCTGTTAATAGACTACTGTAAAATTTTGAGCAAGTGTCATCATTTACTTTGCGTTTAACTGCTATTCAAAACATACAACCTCGTGTATTTTTCTAAAAATGGAAAAAAGTGAATTTCGAGTGCTCATTAAACATTATTTTTTGGGAAAAAAACCGTCAATCAAACCAAGGAAAAGCCCAATAAATAACGCGTGATCCATTTCGAGGTTCCCTTCTTTTTTAAAGAAAAAAACACAGAAAATTCAAATTTAATGGGGAATGTTTATTATCATTTGAAAGAACATTCTTTGGCATTTATTTTTTGAAGATTATGTCTATCAAATGTTGGCCGTTGCTACGTCGCAGATGGTACATCAGTTGAGTCCCATTTTCGTTGACTCGTTCGAGCATTTCAACTGGTAACTGGCGAATGACACGTGTGATGTTTTCCTCCAAGGCCTGAATCGAAGCGGGTTTGTTCACAGGAAAAAGACTAACGGTGTCATATCACACGATCTTGGTGGCCAATCAACCGGCCCAAAACGTAAAATTATGTGCTCACCGAAGTGTTCTCTCAATAAATCCATTGATTGATGCGATGTGTGGGAAGTGGTGTCGTCTTGCTGAAACCAAATGTCGCCGAGATCACGAGCTTCAATTTCAGGCACCAAATAGTCGGTTATAATGGCACGATAACGGTCGCCATTCACGGTACGTTCACACCGGCATCATTTTTAAAGAAATATGGACCGATGATTCCACCGGCCCACAAACCACACCAAACCGTTGTTTTTTCTGGATGAAGTGGCAGTTCTTGAATCTCTTCAGGATGCTCTTCGCCCCAAATGCGGCAATTTTGTTTGTTTACAAACAAAATTTGCCTCGAAAACGTCGGATCTTCTTGGAACTTTTCAAGAGCCCGTAGAGCGAATCGATGTCGCTTGGGAAAGTCGAGCGGCTTCAGTTGTTGCACAAGCTGTATTTTGTACGCTTTCAATTTAAGATCTCGACGTAAAATGCGCCAAGTCGTTCCATACATCAGTCCGAGTTGCTGCGAATGGCGCCGAATCGATTCTACACGGTCTTCGTGTACACTTTCAGCTACGACCGCTGTATTTTCTTCACAGCGTGCTGGACGTGGTCTATTCGGTCGAATATTATCCAATAATGAATGCTGGGTCTTAAAGTGGGTGATAGTGTTCCGAATAGTACACTCAGTAGGCCGATTATGTTGAACATAAGTTGAGCGAAGTGCACGAAACACGTTCCTCACAGAACGTGAATTTTCGTAATAAAGTTGAACGACTTACGCCTGAACATTGTTCAGGCGTAAGTCCTTCCATTATGAAATGCCTAACAATACTAAACAAAAATAACATGACAGCATGACACGTCTCACACGCGATCTGTCAAAAAAAGGCTATTGAAAAAAGTATCTCTACTTGAATCACCCTTTATTATAGGACATATGATTTTATGACACTATGTGAGTCCCCTATATATACAGTAAGACGATGTTTCGGTTTAGCGCTCTTTTATTTCAACCTGGGGATTCCCCGAAATTGTGCACAGCGCAAGAAGAAATAGTGGAATTTAGATGAGGTAAATGTGGAAGACGTCGAAGAAATAGTTCAAGAAACAGCAGCCAGTATTTCTAATGATGAGCTCAAGGAATTAACTGAGCAAGTAGAAAACAAAAATATTAATAGTAGTGATTTCGAAGAAGAGCAAAAGAAGGAACTTTCGATGACGTTTGTAAAAAGGAGTTTGACCTCTAAACCTGAAATTATTGACCAATTTGTTGAAAATTATCCAAATTTTGACAGGAGTTCGAAAGTAAGACGTGGTGTTATAGATGCTTTATCCACTTACCAGCAACTTCTAACAGTACGCAAACTACATTAGATGCCTTCTTAACAAAAAGGCAGAAAATTTGAAACACAAAATAGACTGAATGATCTGACTGACTCAGAATTTTATTTGTTTTTATAAGTACATTCGTTTATATATTTTTTTTTATTTTTGTAAGAAATAAATGTTTGGTTTTATTGTTTTTTAACATAATTACTAAATTCAATACCTAATCAATTTTCTATCCATCTTCCCCTAACCTAATTATTTACATGTTAAGATAGCCTCGTTTAGCGCTGTTTCGCATTACACTCTACTTTGATGAAATATATCCTAAGGGTTAAGCGGGGTCTTACTGTATTTGGGAATATTTTTAACTACATCTAATTACATGTAAGTATTAAGGACTGCGTGCGAAAAAAATACGTGTCACCTAAAGGCTTATAACTTTTATTGTACATAAAAAAAATTGGTACCCTTTATAGGGTACTCAGACCGACGCGAAATTACGTACTTACGTGATTTCGGCCGAAATCAAGTTGAAATTACATAATTTCCCATACATTTTGACTCTTGCGAAATTACATAATTTTGTGTAATTTCGGCGAAATTATATTGAAATTACGAAGCCCATTTCCGTGCAACTCTGTACATGGTTGGAGAAAATACTTTTTTTCAAGAAGAAGAAAAAAAACAATTGACAGCTGATCTTAAATTTAAACACAAATCTTAAAATTAACTATTGAAGTAAAAAGCCTAACCTATCCTGCATAATGAAACCTATCCTTTTTACATTTTTAATTGTTGCAAATTAATTATTTTCAATTTATTAAGTAATTGTTTCTAATTTGTTTCCATTTCAAAATACTTTATTTACCCCTATAACAATTTAAAATGTTAACAATAAGTATCAGCTGTTCACGAAATTACATCAGATGTCATCTAGCCACTTCGTAATTTCGGCATGAAATTTCGTAATTTCGCGCCGGTCTTAACAAGGCTATAACTTGCTTATATTTACTATTATTTTCATTAACTATATGCTAAATTTTGTTGTAATAGCATAATTAGTTTTTCTGAAAATGAAAATTTAACAAAATTTAACGCATATAATCAAAACACATCTCGCCCATATAAAACATTTGCTAGGAGTTCAGGTGTGTTGGGAAATTCAGTTAATCGAATCCTGATAACCGAAAAAAAGTTGATTTACAGACTATAGAATCGTAGATAAAATTTTAAGAATTTTAAGAGAAATTCTCTACATCTCTGCATGCAATGTGATTAATGTACTGGCGGACTTTTTAAAAATAGCTAGTTTGAAGGACCAAAAAGTAAAAAAGATCCTAATAGGAATGCTAGAAAAGAAATTAAAAGGCCAATAAGAGAACGAAAATTATTGAGACTATTTTTTAAATACACAATAAAAATATGGTCTATTAAACGAGTTATCAATGATAAAAACTATTGCAATTATTTTTTTAATTGTATCAATTATTTAATTGATCAAAATTCAAATTTTCTAGTATTTTTTACTACAAATAAAAAATATATCAGCTTTTAATTATTTTTCTTATTGTATCAATTAATAAATTGATCAAATATAAATAAAAATAAGTGATAATTTGAATAATACAGTTTTTTTCATAGGTTGAATTTCAATTAATAAAATAATTGAATATGTATTATTTGTAATTTAAATTGGATTTTAGATTTTTCTATGTAAAATTTGAATTTGATTTGTTAGAATACTTTAATTTTGAGTAATTTATTTAATTATAAAAATATTTGAAATCATTTTAAAAATCTGATTAATAGTTTAATTGAAATTTTTTCGAGAATACTTTTTTCTGTGTATGAATGCTACCTAAGGGGTGATATAAAATGTATGTACTGGCGCACTTTTTACAATATACTGGTCAGGAATTCCATATCTCTGATGTTATAGGAAATATATTAGATAAATATCGTGTAAAAAAAACTGAAGTTGTTGAATAAACTTTTGGTTTGGCAAGACATTTTTGTACATGTGGGGGAAAAAGTACTTAATGCATAAAAAAATTACACTTTTAACAGAAAAAGGAGCACAATTTACTAAACTGTCCAGAACTGTGTCCATTTTAGATGTATTCGGTCATAATATATTTAATATATATTTAAAAAATATATTTAAGCAAACTAAAAAATAAAATAGAGCTTAAAAAGAAGTGGACCAATTCCCACAAAAAAGTAAACAAAAACTCAATAAAGCTGTAATGGAGGGTATTCTAGACAATTTTAAATATCTTATTAAAAATTGATAAAAAAATTCTATTTTAAAAAGTTTTACTAGCGCTATTATTCCCAGGGCTTAATTAAAAATTAAGGTGGAATAAATTTGAAATTTATTGTTGTGGGTATAAGGTAGTTCCGATCAGGAAACTCTTAACATTTAAACTCAATGAGAGTTAAATATGATTTAAGTATAAAACATCAAAACTTTGACAATAAACTAAGACTTTATTTTTTCTTACATTTCTTTTTGCCCTTTTTGGGATTGTGAAAGCAAACGTAAGGGCTAAACAAAAAATAAATGCAAAATGCGCATCGGAAGTAACATATCCCCACAACAATAAATTTCAAATTTATTCTAACCTTAATTTTTTATTTAAGTCCTGGGAATAATAACGCGTAGAAAAAAAATTACCAAAAACTTTTTTAGAAAATATATTCCCATAATTTAAAACTTTAAATTATATTTTCTTTTAAATTTGAAACTTGAATAAAATCAAAATTTCAAAGAGATTGAATTGTATGCACTAAATTTTTCGTGCGCAGTCTTTAAGTGGAATGTTGCTTTAAACTTTCCTAATTTCAAATTTGTTTATTTTATTTTAAAACAATTTGCTTGACTATTTTTGCAGTAATTTCCCTAAATATCTATACATTTGACTAAAATACAAAATATTTGATTATTTTATTGGTTTTTCATTTACTCTATTCATTGGAATTTTACTTCAAAAATTCTGTATAATTTCTTTTTACTCACAATAATAATTTTATTTATATATTTGAGGTTAATTAGTCATCACTGCACAAAATTTAATTCAATTTGAAATAATCCATAAATACGAATATATGCTCTGAACTGTAATTTAATGAAAATTGATAAGAAATGAAATCTGAATATTTTTTTTTTATTTTTTATATTTATTGCGGTTGTTATTTTGTGTTTCAATAATTATAATTTTTTGTTTTGAGGAAAAATGTTAAAAAATTTTTTTTGTTTTTGTCGAATGGAAAGGAAAATATTAATTTCAATATTTTGAGAAGCAATGTTTTCTTCATGAGTCGTTCTAAATAAGGAATTTTAGAATAGTATGAAAAATAATTTTTATATTTCTTTGTTGTCGTTTTATTAGGAAATAGGTATTTAAAAATAAATAACGAATTTATAAAATTTGATGACATTTAAATTAAATAAAGATATTAAAGTACTGATTTTTTCCTGGTAGCCTAGACAAATATATCTATAACATTTTGAAAATTTCTTTGTTAATTTCATTTACCGGACCATTAATTTCTCCCTTGTTTCCTGCAGCTTTTTTTATTATTGTAATCTGGTAATAAACATTTTTTAAGAAAAAAATAAATTTAATAAATACATATGATTATTTACTTAAGAATTTTACAAAGTCAACAATTATGATTAATTAACAAAAATACTGTACATACATACGTTTTTAATTATTTTTAATTTAAAATATTTTAACGACTTCTAATAATCATCCATTTGTACGTGTGTCTTATAAATAAATAAATAAATAAACTGGAGGAAAAATTCAATGCACGCACTTAATTTATTCAATTTAAGAAAACTGAAATTCATATTGAGTTTTGAACACTGTCATTGAATTATATTTAAATTAATAATATGTACAATACTTAAAAATAAAAACATCGCACGACTAAACTTAATTCTAATCGCCGCTTGTGATGACATCATTATTATTATATTTAGTTTAACATTATCACACCTTTTTTGATTGTAGAATAGCAAATTAGTTGTAATTTCCTAAGGCTTTTTTAAAATTAAAAACACTTTTTATGAGATTTTTTGACTTAATTTTAATTAAGAAATATGTAGTGATGTACACATGAAAGAATTATTTAAGATATATGAGAAATATCAAAAATTTTGGAAACTCTTTGAAATCGACTTTATGTGTCTTATATTTCTAAAATTTGTTTTAATACTGGCAAAACTGGTAGACCTTACAAAATAACTAAGAAATCCCAAATTTTATATTATTCTACGAAAAAATCAAGGAAATACAAATATTTAAACCTAAAGAAATATAAAAATTTTAGTTGAAACTTTAGAGGAATTTTTAATTTATTTTAGTTTTGCACTGACAATTTATATCTTCTAGATTCAGACCAGGGATGGCAAACATGGTATAATTATCCCTTTTTGGTACATATTTATATCTGTTGGTACCGTGGTACTACCACGACTTATTTGATACAATTTAATATGATATAATTTGCATACACGCAGAGAAAAAACATGGTTACAGCATTATCACTACAACAATATTATATTCTCATTGTTAATTTTATTGAATTTTAATAACTTTGTGTTTGTTCAAACTCAGTTTGAACAAAACAACTTTATTCGACTAATACTTTTTGAAATCTTAATTTATACTTATATTTGTATTATACTTATATTGTATTATTGAATTATCTTAAAATTAACGTTTTGCATTATTTACATACTTATTTACACATAATGTAAATTAATTAACATTCATTATTGTGAATTTTTGCTAAAACATAAAATTATATTGTGAATTAAAAAATGTATTCTTATCGCCACTGAACAGTAATTTCAGTGGATCTTCGAAAAGCCGAATATCGCTAAAAAACGATGTAAGCGATTTTCCGGTCTTTAACTTCTGAACCTGCGATTGGTAACACACATTTTATTAATAAATCCAAAATGAATCCAGAAATCCTCAAATAGAATCTATTTATTTTATTTCTATAATTGGAATCAAATCCCTTTCCAATTACCTAATAATTTCATAGGAAATTATATCCCCATTTATTCAGTGTTCATGATAACAATGATTTTGATCCAATTTTGTCATTTAATGTTTACACTCAATAATAATTTTAATATGATTGACTGTAAAAATTATATGTTTTTAAATATTTTTACCAGAAACAAAATTTTGTTAATATGAAACATATCATTACTTCTACAATCATTAAATATTTTCAGTCTTTTTCCTTATTCTTAAACCATATTCTGTTTTTAAACCATATTATCATTCCTATAACAATAAAATGTTACAAATAAGTATAATTCTTATCCTTTTCACATACTTATTTATTTCTAAATATATAAAATTTTTTTTAAATATATGTTTTCTAACTTCAATGTAACTCTCACTTAGTTTATATATGAATAAATATAAATGGACAAGGTTTGGTTATACAATATAAGAAACTTGCATTTAAACCACATATGGTTACGAATGAATATAACTAATAATATGTAAATATTATTATTGAATATATATATATACAATTTCTCATTAAAAATTTTATAAAAATAACAATAATTTTTATTAATACATGATAAGATGGAATAATAATATATAATAATATGACAAAATGAAATAATAATATGATACGATTGGATAACTATATGATAACATGAGGATTATGATAAAATGGAATCATAATATGAAAATGTGGTATAATAATATAACAAACAAGATTGTTCAATTATATGTAAAACTATAATCACAACATGAAAAAACAAACCACAAAATCGGATACGACATGAAAAAGTACTTATAATCATTCCTATTTTTGGCTGTGATCATCTGTTTCAATCATAATATGTTGTTCTTAGATTATGGTCACTATAACTATATTTTTTCTCTGGTGTGTATTTTTTACGTAAATAGCAAAATCTTTGATTTCATTATAGAGCAATGGTTTAAGGCTGAATCCAGAACATTCAATATTACTTAAAACCTGCCTTTGTAAGTTAACCATTTCATTTTATTAATATCTGCATTCATAAAGTAATAAAATCTGTGAATATGGAAACGCAGAGACAATTCAAGTTAATGCGAGAGACAATTCAAACTAAATTTTCAAAAAATTTATTCATTTTTTTTTTCAAAACACAAAAACAAAATATATGTGACTGCATGTATTTTGTTATTGCATGAATTAGGTTTTTTACAACTGAATTAGGTTTTTGTCTCTCACATAAACTTCTAGTTGTTTTCTATGTTTTTTGTGGTATGTATAGATAGTTGTATATACATATTTGTCAACAAAGGATATTGTGTTCGTGTACCTGATATTTTGTAATAATTATAACAAAATGCCTTCGTTTTCTTTTAAAATCTTGCAAGTGAGAGCATGAGAGAAACAAGTTTTGACATTTCATTGATAGAGAATTCGATAAAAGCTGCTGGCTGTTTTTCTTCCAACAACTTTCCATCAGTAAAACATATGTTTAAAAAACATGTGATCATTCTTTTATAAATGTAAATAAATAAAATCAAAATATAAAAATCCAAGTTCTGCGAAAATTTAGAAGAATAAATGTAATAAAATCTTAAGTAAATTCATATATTTTTAGATTTATGTTAAAAAATAGAAAAAAATCATTTAGAAAAGTTTTTATTTGCTATTGCAGATCATTTTTAGAGATGTCATGTTAGCGTTTTAAATAAAAGATTTTGAGCTTTTTTTTAGTGATTTGGTTAAGAACGAAATTTTAAGGAAACGACTTTTTAATTAACAAATATATATTAAGGGTCCTCATGAAAACGCGCGAAACCCTAGCAAATTGTACAATGTGTGTAAGTTTGAACACTCGCAAATGAACTGTCAAAAATTGTATGGAAATTCATTTGCACAACACTTATAAATTTACGCGACTATTTAGTCTCGCAAATTTGCGCTGTTAAATTGTGCATTTATAAATCTGCTGTCTTTTGTTCACATTTAAAAGTTATTAATCTGTGATGTAAAAAATTATAGTTATGTTAATTAAAATAAAATCATTGCATTTATCTTTGGTTTCAACAAAATTTTTTCAATTATTTACAATGATTTCTTATTTTCTTATCCCTTCATGAAACACGGCACGAAAATATTCACGAATGGGAAACTTAAACATTTAAATCAATGATGGGCACAAAGAGAAAAAGTAAAAATTTGAATGTATTAGTGTATTTGGTTTGTTTACGCTCTTTGTTATATCTAGTTTATAAAAAAAAAAAAAATATTATTTTATGCTCTTTGTTATGCGTTTTGTTTTTGCTTGTTGAAAGCTACAACAAAACTAAATGATTTTTAATTTTTTATTCGCTCACAATTGTTTAGTTTCGTTAACTTTCGTGTTGTGTATGATAAAATACCAAAAACACTCGGCTCCGGAGTGTTATGTTATGGGCGCCGGCCTTGGTTTAAATGAGTGCCCTTATTATGTTAATAACATTTTGTTTTTATTTTGTTAATAAAAACAATTTTCTATGTTTTATTATTTTTATAGATAATTTTGCGTTTTTAAATAAAAGCTGCTGGATAACTCTTGCTGGAAAATACGCAAACAAAATTAACAGCTCATTAAGGGAATTTGAAAAATTTGCAATATTTTAAAAAACTACGTGTCTATAATTTTAAGAAAAATTTATTCAATTGTTCCCCCTACGTAAAATGGGGGGGGGGGGGGCGGGTGGTAATATTTTTACTAAAATTATTCAGTAAAATATGTTTATAATTTATTAAATTTCTATGTAAATTAGGGAAGTTAATTTCATAGCAAAATTGTAATGGCTGAGTTTACACGTATTCTTATGCTCCTTCATTTAATCGTTGCTGAGAATGCAATTTATAATGAACTGTTACAAGACGCTCTTCCCTCATTTATGAATGAAAAAAATGGATGAAGATTACATATTCCAACAGGATAACGCTGCTGTCCTTCGAATCAATCTAAATCGGATTTAAATCCAATGGAGAATCTGTGGGGGTACAGGCCATGGAATGCACAGAATGATACCATAATGACAATAACGGAATTAGAACTAAAAATTAACCAAGCCTGGGAAGAAATTGACAGTGATTTTCTTCAAAAATTAGTCGAATCAATGCCAAACGAATTTCTGAAGTTATTCAAAATAAAGGTTTATCAACACATTAATATTAATGCTAAATTGGTTAATTAGTTTAAGTACGTATATAGGAAAATTCCATAAAAATGGCACTAAACTACTAAAATTACAATGAAAAAAAAATTAATGTACATTTTAATTGTTTTGTTATTAATTTTTTAAATGAAGTCAATAAATAATTTTAAAATTTAATTTGTAGTACCTTAATTATTTTTTAGCCCGATTTTTTAGTAAGTTGATTAAATAAAAATTGATGTGCGTTTATAGGAATGTGCAACAGTGTATTAACTATTAAAGTTCTCCTACTAAAACATCAGCCACTAAATTCAAATAAAATCAGATAATAAAAATATTAAAATAAAATTCAAATTGATAAAAATAATTTGATTAAAAATAAATTAAATAAATTACAATATGAACATTATATTATAAAGGAGATAATTTATCAAAATTATAACAAATAATAACATAATTTAATCCCGCTAAATTATCAATTAAATTTAATAGAATTTTTTTTTCCTACTAACTCCCACAAAAAAAAAGAAACATGCAATCTCTAAATTAAAATTGAATTAAAAAATCTAACAAAAAAAATTTGTTTAAATATACTGAAAACAAACTGACGTCATAAGCTAAAATCCCCCCAAAAAATGGCGAAACAACTTCAATTACAAAAAAAATACTAAAAGAAATATAAAAACCAAAAGAGACACCAAAATAAGATACCGGATAAGTATTTATAATTTCAAGTTTCCACCTAAAAAAAAAAGTGAATTTTAAAGATACTTCAATTTGAAATTTATTTAGAACAAGAAAACAACAAAAGATGGAATAGAAAAGATTAACCAACCATATTTGCTTAGAATTTTTTAGCTTTGTATGTGTATGCTTTTGTAGTAGTTTTGTTATTCTTTTTTAAAAACCAGTTTTAAGTTTAAAAGTGATTTGAATTTTTAATTAAAACAACAATAAAAAATACAAACATTGAAAACCGGCAAATGTTTATGACATCATTTCCGAAATATAAACATAACAAATACAAAAAACTCATACAAACACATATTTTTATTTACACACATGCATAAATTTATTTATATAAAAGAATTAAAGACTGATCTGGAAAACAATTTACAAAATGAAATTATAATTTTCCCCTTATTTTGTAAATCACTTCATCTCACTTTGAAAAATTTTCCATACAAATTTTTGAAAAACAAAAACAATTTATATGAAAATTTTTTAAAAGTGAGGGGAAGCGTTTTACAAAATTAGGGAAATATAAACACAAACTTATTTGATTGTGCTTAATAGTCGCTCTTGAAAAGGAACTGAGAATTAATAATAAAATAATAGTGGAACTACTATTATCAAACTTCAAATAGGTATTTAATTTCCCATTTTTTGCCTTTACTTTTTTGCATTGTTTCCCTATAACTTTTAAAATAAAAAATCTACATTTTTTTTTAATGTTAAAAATCTCCATAATTTTCTAAATTATGCTAAAAATATTAATTATCTCAATTCGAAAACAAGCAAAAAATCTGTTATAGCAACTTCAATATTTTTTCTATATTTTCTGAAAGATTAGACCTTAAAGAAGTGTGTAAGTTAATATTGTCAATTTTAAACAAAAGTTCAACTTTTTGTGTCTGTAAAAAAATTTAATTTTGGATTTTAATTAGACTAGATAGTAAATAAGACATTTTTAAAGTTTTTGCAAAAAATTGTGACAACCTGCCGGTAAATTTGGTACACGAGGAAATAACAAAAATTTTAACCGTAAAAATATATAGTAAAATTATATATACAGTACACGCTCAGAAATTCGAATTTCCAAAAATACGAATCAGTAATTTCATTACATTTATCGCTTTAAAATTAGAATCCAAAATTCGAATTTCCGAGCGGTTTTTTTTTCTTTTTTATTGTAAACACTAAAATTTTAACAATTTAGTTTAACCAAACACAAAATAAAAAGGGGAATCCCATTTTAATAGATGATTTACAGATCTTGTTGCTGTTGTTAGAGTTTAAAAGCCAGTTTTTTTGGTGTTTGTATATGCACATATGTATTTATATTATACATACTAAAGTCATATGAACTGGTTTTTTTTTATATATATATTTCGTTAAGTTTTTTATAGTTTTTATGTTAAATGAACTAAAATGGAAAAAAATAAAGTTTTTTTATATCTTTATGGTAAAATTTTCCTAAATTTTTATATAAAAAAAACCGCCCAGAAATTCGAATAATTCGGAAATTCAAATCGCCCTAAAAACAAAGAGATTCAAATTTCCGCGCGTGTACTTTATTTATCTGAATTTTGCATTTCAGAAATATTCATTAGTTACTTTATAAAGTGCGTAAAAACGATTTTAATACCTATGACCATTTTGAAAATATTCAGGCTCAAATTTGTGAGAATTTTTTATACACAATTTTAAAGAAAACAAAATTTCCTTTAAAGTGATATATAATGTGACTATTTTGTGTTTATTGCATTTCTAGTAAATCAATTTCAAATAAACAAAACGCAGAAAAATTGTGCAATCTTCATGTTTCCTTCTATTTTTGGTAATGCAGCAAAACCGTATCAAGGACAATATCAAGAAATAGAAAGATTTTACAACATTCGCAAAGTAGCTCTGGGTTGGGGAACAACTCTCGCGTCACCGTAATTATTTCTTAAGTACAGTCATGCGGGTTTTTTGTTGTTTGGCCTTCGAGAATTTTGCGTGTCACCCCCGCATTGATAAAGTGTTTATAGACGTCTAACCGTATCGTGTACGGTTTTCGTGGCAATCGATTTTGTTATATTAATTTTATAAGATTGGATTTGGTGCAGTACCACACAAAACTGAGATTAAATATTGGTGGAGATCATTAAACTCAGGGAACTGAATTCGGGAACTCTAGCTTTCTACATGAAGGTGTAGATCGAGTAGATGATTTGCGAAGGATGCTCCTTTTGGATGTATACCCCGGCAATATGTGAGCTGAAAAATCTAAATCTCAAAAAAATAAAAGATTTTACAATTTTTAACTTTTCGCTTATTTCAAATTTATTTATTAGAAGCGATGCAAAATAAACCTAATTTGACTATTTTAAAATTTATAAAAGACTTTTCTTAAAATAAAAAAAAAAAAATGCAAATTATTTCTACGGAGACATATTTCGTAAATTTGAGCGTAAATATTTTCGAAATTCTTATAGATATCAAAATAATTTTTGTACAAGTTATATATATTTAGGGTGCACATTCAATATTTTCCAAAATTACACTTACACGCTTTCATATGGTGCAGACTTTCAGAAAATGTCAGAAAATATTGAATTTCTCTAATAAAATTAAAAAAATAAAATATATAAAATTACTTTTTTTTGCAAAAATTTCACTTTTTTGAGACTCGTTCAAAATTTTGAATTAACATTTTTTTCTAGTTATCGATTTAAGATAATAAAAAAAAATGGTTTCTTTAGTTTAAATCAATTTTAACGTTAAGTATATATATATATATATATATACGGGGGTTAAACACACACTTCACATCCTTTCACTTCAATGAGCAAAAACTTTTTCTGCTACAATCTTTAAACAATTTGTTGCGCTATATTTTCAAGTTTAAAGTATGTTGGAGTAGTAGGGAAATAATCAGGGTTCAAACTTAAAACCAAAATACGCATTTAAAACGAAATTAAAAATATAAAAAAAATAAAAGTAATGGGCATTTGTATTAACTAGGCAGCAATGAAAACAAATTTAATTTTGGCAACTTAAGATACACACATAAAAAAATCTGGCGCCATAAAAAAGTTTTAGGGAATCCATATAATGTTTAAAAACAAATTAATTCAACTCACAAAATGAGATCATGATTAATTAATTTTTTTTTTTTTATAGACATTTTTTACATATTTGCTTGCTAATAAATTGTATTAAACATATTTTCAAAATTCAACAATAACGGAACAACTTTTACAATGTTAACTAAATAGTGAAAAAAGGGAAAAATTGAAAAAGCAGCACAAATACTTCTTTTAGAGATTTTCATTAAAAAAAACAACAAATGAAAGCCAGAATTTATTCATAAACAAAAAATACATAATAAAATATGTATACCTATAACAGCAACAAAAATTTTGAATACCAAATTCTTATATTTTTTTATCACAAACAACAAAACTTTCTTTGAAACAAACGCACACACAAAACATACAATATTTTTTTTATACTTGTTGAAATTTAGCAGAAATAAGAAAGATACTTTATAAAACTTTATTATAAACATATTAAATAATTTTTCACATAAAAATAATTGTTTATTTATTTAAATTTCTTGAAATTTCTGTCTGTTTTTTTAATTATTTTTAATAAATCAAATTGAACTCACCAATTCAATAATTTTCAAAATTAAACGATTGTTGAATTGCATTTTGTTGTTTTAATTTTTTATTACACTTTTTTTAAATTTGTATTTATTACTTTTTTTCGATTTTTGCCGCTATCTGTTGCTTTTGCGTTAAGCCTTGGAGAACGACTGATTTTTTGTTTTTCAAATTGTTGATTAAAGTTTTTTTTAGTCAGAAAAAGTTTTATAAATTGTTGTGTTGGCTTTTTTGTTGAAGGAACATTTATATGGGTTAGGGGCATGTTGCTGGCAACATTTATATATTTATGTTAAATCAACAAGTTTAAATTGGGAATATTAATTTAAAACATGTTTATATAATGTTTATAATGATTTAATGCAACAACGCTTATTTTAATGTACAACGAGTGACATAAAAGCGTTCAATGATTTGTATTCTTTTGAGTACATAAGAATATTACATAACATATTTGAGGGGAGGTACTTTTTTTTAAATGTTTATTTTTTTGAAAAAACATATAAACAAATAATGGGCCATAATCAATTTTTTTAATGGCACACTAAAATACATTTGTATAAATATAAAGCGACTCGAATGCATGTTTAATCATTTCTTGCATGAGGCGTGAAAGTTATAGCATGTTTGATGGTATTAGTGTAGCAAATATTAGGGTTTCTTAGTAAAATTTAAAATATTTTCTCAAAACGTGATTTTTAAAAATTTTGTGAAAAATGGGATTCCAATCTAAGTAATTTCTCCATATATTAAACGAAAATATATTTTATTTGAGTTTATTACAAATGCTATTTAACTTGGGTTAAATTTAAGTGAATTTTTTTGGTCCATAAAATTTTTAATTATTTTTATTTTTAATTATAATTATGCCAATTATGGTCAATTTCGTGCTGTTCATGCGATATGCCTTAGCAAAATCTATTTTGACAAAAGTATCAAAGTTTCAACTAACAATTACATTTGACTTAAATTTATAGTCCCGTTCTTATATCTATATATCCAAGATTTGTAGTAATTGCATGTTACTATATAAAAATACAAAAACGCAAAGTGCAATTTTTGCGTAATTTTCAAGAAGTCCAAAAAATTTTTTTCAATAAATTTATTTTAAATACGTCTTCGATTTTATTGTGTAAAATAATAAAAAAAAAACTAAGTTCACTCAGTAATCGATACTATTCCATCAGAAACTGTGAATGTGTCTCGCGAAAAACGGATTTTTTTTTAAATTTTCACTCTTGCTTTCCAAACCTTGAGACTATCTACTGCGTTGACTATTTAGGGCACATCAACGAGATATAGCACAAATAAGTATAAATCACTGTTTTAAAATTTATATTCCATTAAGGGGCAAACAAACCCCAAAAAACCAACAAATTTTGAAAATTAAAAAATTTTGTCCTCAAAATTCGATTGCCCTGTATATTATTATTAAAAGTTTGGAAAATAACAAAAAAGATCACATGAGATTAAAAAGTATAAATGCGCGAATAAAAATCGTAGAAGAATGGAAAAGGTTAAGTATTTTTAAGCCGTTTCCTAAGTTTTAGAATTTGTGAGTTCAGATCTGTAACCCGTTTCTTTAAAATATTACCACAAAACTTATTAAGGATTAAAGTTAGTTTCAGCCAGGTTAAACATTTGCGGTAATTTCGAATATACACTTTTTAAAAATTTTATTTTTAAATTTTAAGGAATTTAAATTGTTAAGATAATATAACAGTAGTCATCAGGGAAACACAAAATATGCGCATTAAATATGCTCTTAAATTCCGAAAATATGTCCTTAACATATTATTTTTTTATATAAATTTTAAATTGTCTGATATTGACTGTATTAGAAAATTATAAAATTTCTATTTATTTTGAAAAACGTATTTCACAGTAAAGGAAGCTTCTTGTTACTGAAAGTTTTGAAAATAGACGTAAAGTTAGTTTTTTTTATAAATTTAAAATTAAAATAAACTAATGCTATAGTTGATGTTTTAATTAACAAAAAATAAACTAAAAAAATTTATAAGGTAAATTTTCCAAAAATTGCGACAATCTAGTACCAGGATTGCTTTTAAATCTTGCAAATCGTCCCATTTTTTTATATAAGGCTATTTTTTTTCTTCAATAATACAATCAGGGGAGATATTATCAATTTCGATTTTTGGGTAAGTAACTGGTTTTAGTTTTGAAATAAATATTATATTAGTTTTTAAATAAATTATTCCTGATGACTCATATAACACTTTTAGAAATACTCACATGTTGCTCACCTTTCATTCGCTAATTTAATTTTCTATTTGCTTCAATTTAACATTGGAATGTTTTTTCTTTTTCAAGCATTATTTGAGACACAATATTCTTTAGCGTGATTCCTATTATTAAAAACATTAATATAAAAACTCTCCAACACAAGACCAAACAATATTTTGATATGCGAATGTTTCACAAAAATTATTTTCGTTATAAATTCTAGGAAATTTCTTAAAAAGAACATGGCTTTTTCTTTCAAAATATATTTGAAATAAGTCAGACCTTTTCCTAAATTAATATAAATCCGTTATTTGCATTCATAGCCACATGAGGTAAAAAGAGGGTAAATTGAACTTTACATAAAAAGTTCAAAAAATGCTAAATGCTCCAAAAAATAAGGCCAGAAAAAAGTTTTTTTTTAATTCGTTTCGTTTAATTCATTCATTTTTGATATTTTTTCTAAAGAAAATGTAATAAATTTATAAATAACATCCAGGAAAATGACTCAATGAAAAATCACTGTAAAGATGGCCATACAAATCTGAGTTATATTTCATACGAAAAATTCCCCAATTTTGAAGTGATTTTTCCTGATTTTTGAACTATAATTCTTTTTTGGTTAAATATTTCAAAATCTTTGAGTAATTTTTCGAATTAATTAAATATTTCAAAATTATTTTCACTAAATAGTTTCTATGGTTAATGAAGTATGCGCCACAGTCGAAATTTTTTATTATTTATAAACAATCTCAATTTTTTATGTGCAAAAATACACAAAAATGTTTAAATGGATGAAATAAAATTAGTGATAGCAAATAATAAATTATTATCTTCATTTTAAAAATAATAAAGGCACTGGCAATACTGGTCATAGCTATCATCATCATTATTTTTTCGATTTTAGAATTGAAAATTAAAAAAATAATACATTTTTTGTGTTTTTTTTTTTACTTTTTTCTAAAATAAAATTTTCTTTAAGAACATATAGTAATTTAATATTTTTCTGAAAAGTATTTTAACAGAAATAATTTCAAAATTAAAATCAAACTCTATCACCTAATAGACCCTCCGGAATTTTACCCAAAAATTACATTTTTTGGATTTATTTGGATTTATGGGAGTTGTGGAATTTTTTAAAAAAGTCTGAAATTTTTTAATCTTTACCATTTTAGTAGTCTGCGAAAAATTCGTTAAAATATCTCAACTAAGAAAGATTATATTAGAGATAAAATATTTAAAGTTTCTCCAAAAACCAATTATTTACAAACAATTTACTTTAATTCCAAAAATCATAAAAAGTATGGACTCCATTCCAAACATAAATTTTACACACCTCTGCTACGCCTATGTGAAATTTTATGTAAATCCAATCAGTAGATTAGAAGTTACAGATTTATTTAAAAAAAATCAATTCTGCCCCACTCGTGTGATGTACATAACTAGGTGCAAAGTGAATAATATTGTAGGCTTTATTATGTGAATTATGTTAATTGGATGACTATTATCTTTCTTTTTCTGTTTATATAATCTGTTCTGTTTTGTTACATACGTTCAACATTATGAAAAATTAAAAAGAAATAAAAATATACCACTGAAAAAGTACTTTATTAATTTGGCATTATTTTTTAGCATTTTTAAATAATTTTTAGCATTTTTTAGCTTTATTTTAAGCGCGATTTAGCTGAATAATTTTTTCACATCTGGTCACACTGCGTGTATTATATTGTGGTCTAGCAGAATACATTAAAAACGCGATTTCAAAAAAATCGAGATACGACTTTTCACAACATATTTCCTTAAAGCAACATGTCGTCATATTCAAAGACAACAATGTTTAGCTACATTTTTATTGCGTAGTTAAAAAATGTACTTTAATGAAGTCAGGCATTAGAAACTATGACGCATCAAAGACACTACCCAAGTGTGAGAACCAAAGCAATATTTTACAGCAATAACAAGCATTACAATGGATCTTAAATAATGACAACATCAAAAAGACTAAAATAACAACAAAAATAATAAACACGGCATTAGAAGGAACAGCAAAGAAAAAAAAAAGATTTATTATGAGCGAATTAATTTAATGCGAATCCAAGGGAAAGTAATTGAAATGAATAGACCAAAAAAGAAAATAAAGAAAAAAATAAATATACGCATAAAAATAAATAAAAAAAGGTGGGTATACTATTTCTTAAACTAACACATACATATAAGGGTGGATTGAATAGAAATCAAATACAACTTTAAGAAATACATACATACATACATACATACATACATACATATATACATACATAAACTCTGCAGGGGTAAATAAATAAAAAATACGTTTTATTATGTAGCATATAAAAAAACTTTGCTTAAACATATACATAGTTTAGAAGTTAGATTATAGTATAAAAAAAAATTCAACTTAAAGAATATAAATAATATATAATAGAGAAAAAAAAAAATTATAATAAAACATTATTGTTATTTATCGCGAAATGTAAAGATCGCATCGAAACCAAACAGCACTCCATTTACAATGGCCAAAGCAGCTTTTATTAGAGCCATATCTCGGGTTCGTGTACGAAATGAATGTTCCCATGCTTCTATGATGAAAACACCGGAGGCTATAAATAGAGTACAGCCCATGATACTGAAAAATATGTCGATTCTTCGATGTACAGATGCACGCATTAGGGCGCCTGTAAAAAGGAGAACAAACGTTATTATTTAATAGTTTTTGGGAGCTAAGTATAGAGTTATGATTACTTACCAACAAATACTCCAAAAAGTACAATAATATAGCCAGCAAATGTTCCGGTAGCCAATAGAGAAGCCAATATATCACGATCATCGAAGCTGTAATAGTGTAAAACCAAACAAGCAACTGAAAACCCCTAAAAATAAAATAAAATGTAGCTTAAGTTAATAAGTACCTACATATTTGAAATTTTTGGAGACGTAGGTTAAGTTAGGTTAGGTTATTAAGGCAGCTGTCCAGTCAACGAGAGAAAGCACACTTGGGTTCAATTTGGTCCCGTTGTGAAACCCTGAGAAGTCTGTATTTCTACCTCACATGTCCATACCAACGTTCGAAACGAACCAGCCCGACGCATGTATGAAAGAACTGATCCATCTGACATCGATATCAGAGAGATCTGACAACACATGCATAAACGGACTTCTAAAATTGGAATTCCTAATCCTGGCAAGAGTGAGACAGTGACATAAAAGATGCTCCACCGTCTCCTCCTCTTCCTTATCCCGACAACTTCTACAAAAGTAGTTAAAAGGGAGCTCTAGTTTCCTAGCATGCCCTGTGACCACGGCTACCAGAGTTCTCTGCCGATGCCTCGACAGTCCCATGATGAAGTTAGATCGATATTCATCATAATAGGGCCATATTTGCTTCGAGGTTGAATATGTGTATTCATTTGTCCACCTAACCTGTGCAATCCTCGATACGTTCCGCAAAATTATAGATCTGCAGGCCGAAAGCGGTACCCCAACCAGTTGGTTCGCATCTTCATTTCGAAGAAGGGATCCATATCTGGCTAGTGCATCCACAATAAAATTACACGGGGTTCTTGAATGACCCCTAATCCAGACCAGCTGCAGGTTAGAATGTCTTGCCATCTTGTTCAGAGATGTCCGGCATTCATGTAGCAATCTGGATGTAGAAAAGACACCCGGGAGCATTTTGATCGCGGTCTGACTGTCTGTACAGATTTGGATATCTGCTTCGAATACTCTATAGTACATTAACCAGTTCACCGCCCTCATTATGGCCGAGATCTCTGCTTGAAGACGTGATAAAAATAGTAAATATTGTACAAAATGGAAGCACATACAGACGGACAACGCTAATCGAAACTTATACTTGTAAGGATTTGAATGAAGTGAGGCAAATAATCTTTTAAAATATTTCATTGTTTTTCGGTCTTAAATCAGCTATTTATGAGCAGATTTCATTGATTTCATATTGGGAGACTTGAAAAAAAAATGTATTTCTGTGGGCTAATTGACTAAATCGTCATTTAAGGACACTACACTTTGACTGAAGAGTGGATGGGCGTCAAATGAAATTTCAGAATTTGATTTCAGTTGAAAATGTGTGTCGTCTAAACCTTTTACGTTTTTTTTTTTTTTATAAAAATCAATATTTGGCGGGATATATAAACGATCCGAAATTTCAGAAATATACATAAGTCTCTATTAAGTCCCTTATCTACTACTCTTATAAGAGCAGTACTCTTATATATATATAAATATCAAAATAACATTAATTTTTTTTTCGATATCTTTGCTATTGAAATTCAACGAAATCAATTCAAAATATTTCTCAAGTAACTCTGTAATTAAAATAAAGATATAAAATACGTGTAACTGAATCCAATGCGTTTTTAATTTATTTATATTTTATGTTCAATATTATATAGGGTGCAAAATATGCAAAAATTTTTCTTAAGTGTAAAATATGCAAAATTATGCCTTTTGTGTAAAATATGCTAAATTAAGCTCTTAAGTATGAAATATGCAAAATATACCATTTAAATTATGCTCCAAATTAAAACATTTCTATGGAAATCTATGCCAAAATGCATAAAATTATCTAAAACGGATAAATAATTAATAGTTTAGTTCATTAGAAGCCTAGAAAAGATATGATTTTGCATATTTTTTATTGCTCTGGTAATCACAGATTTTAATTTAATATCGCTAGAACTTTTTAACTGTGGTACTCCTTTTTTGAATTAAGTACTAAAGAAGTCTTTCGTTTTTGAAAATTTGTATTTTTTTTTCTTTGTTGAAATTTTTTTTTTTTTTTTTTTGAAATTTGATTAGTCCAAATTCATGCATTGCAATTTTTCTTTCTGATTTTTTTATCTTGCATTTACACACAAAATATTACTTCAGCTATTCTTATTTCAATTGCTTTGATATGTTGTTGTTTTTAAGTACGAAAATGAAAAACAAAATGAATTTCGGAGCACAGGCAAGTTTGTACTCTTTCATATTACTTTAAATATGAAAATTTAAATATGAAAATTGTTACTTAAAAATTTATTTTTAAATATTTTTGAAAATTATTAAAATTTCAAAGAAACTATTTTTATCTGTTTGCAATTGGCACACTATTTTAAAATTTATACATACTTTTTGGGAGGTTCGTACCTTTTTGAAAATTGGTAGTACTAATTTGAAAAACTGATACCTTATATTTGAAAATTTTTACGTTTTTGTGAAAATTAGTATTTGTTTTTTTTATTATTTTTTCGAAAAAATTGGAAGGTATACCATTTTTGAAAAAATTTATTTTCTTAAAAACGTTTGTTGAAAATTAGTATGTACTTTTTTTATAAAATTGGAAATTGGAACTTTTGTATTTTTTTTTTATTTGGAAATTGGTACCATTTTTGAAAATATTTTTTTTTTTCAAGATATTTTTTTTTTTTTTTAGAATATACATATTTAGATATTGTTTTAAATGGTACTTTATTTGATTATTATTATTATTATTATTATTATTATTTATATATTTATTATAATTTATGAAAATTGGTATATTTTAATAAATTATATTTTTGTTCATGGTGTTTGTTTTTTTATATTGAAAATTGATATTCCCAGACGGAAAAAGAAGGGCTAAAGAGACATTCTAAAATGCCTCCATTAACGACACTTAAAATTTTTTCGGAAAGATGTGGAGGCATTCACAGAGACCTAAAAGGGATGAAGAAGCACTGTCATGTTTTACTGCTGGGAAATTATTTTGAAAATTATTAAATTTTGTAAAATTCGTTTTTTAAGAAAATTAAATCATTTAACCAAAAAGTACGAATTTTCGTACTTTTTTATAAAATTGTATTTTTTTTAAATCTTGTTCTAATTTTCTTATTTTTTTGAAGAAAAATTTTTTTCTTTCAACTGTTTATCTACTGATTTTGTTTGGAATAAATCTTAAGTTTTTGGGAGGTCTTCAAAAAGAACAGAAAACGTAAAAAAATTGGTTTTGCATATCTCTTTCATTTATGGACCGACTTTGAAGATTTCAAGCTCGATTGACCTTACATATATCAATGCATCAGGGACCTTCGGAAAGTAAATTTAAATAGGAAAACGAATATACCTTTATACTTTATGAGATTCCACATAAATATTGAGAAATTATGTATAAATATTGAGAAATTATATATAAATATTGAGAAATATGTATGTTATTGTAACTATATACTGAGGCGTAATAAATTACACTGGTCGGCAAAAACAATAAAAAATAAAAAAAATTGTTCGTCCTCTTTCAAAAGAAAAAAAATATGTGTATTAGAATTTAACCTGCTAAACACGAATCTGTTTTCGGTTTTTTTCCATCAGATCTTGATTTTTTATGGGCGCGTCTAATATCTCCCTCTTAATAAGGAGAACACAGGAGTATATTTTACTATAACTCGAGAACGGGTTGTCCGATTTAGACAATTGAAATACAAAATATGCATACGATTTTGTTCAAGTCATCTTAACATTATTTTTATTCGCTCAATATTTTCGGAGTTATAAGAAAATTAGTGGAGAAAAAAATATATAAGCTTTTCATGAAAAATTGGAAGAATTTTGCTGCTTAACTCTGAAAATATTAAACAGATAAAAAAAATGTTAAGATAACCTGAAGTTAAGTTTAATTGGCATCTATAGAAGTTTTATCTATCTAAATTTGACAAACCGTTCTCGAGTTATGTAACCTCTGAATAAGGTGGTCATAATAGTCATACCAAAAAAAAGGCAATCAATTCGTGATAAAGAGAAAGTAAAAGCAGATTCTTCTTTATCTCGTCAAATTCCATCTAATCTACCTATTTTGTTTCTGCCCATCAGTCTATCTGTCTTAACTATCAGTCTATTTTTACTTAACTGTGAGTAATTTTTGATGATACATGACTTATTTAAGAAAAAAAAAAACAAATTTTCCATTTTGCAAGAAAAAAATTTTTTTTCTTAAACAAATTTTTAAATAATTACGAAAATGTTGAGCACATAAAAAAATTATATTGAGATGGCTTGAAGACATTTTCAGTCCGCATCTTTTGTAGTATAATTTATATCTTATTTATATAAATCGTATACATCGATCTTGAGTTATGGTGAAATATACTTGCGTAATAGCCTTATTATGGGCGAATTATTAGACATCCCATAAAAAATCCAGACCTGATAGAAAAAAACTGAAAGTAGATTCGTGTTTAGCACATAAAAATCCATATAGTCCAACTATTCTTCTTTAAATTCAAAAAATAGACTTCTCTTTTTAAATCAGTTCAAAAAAATATTTTCTATTGATTTAAATCGTATACTCGTGGTAACATAATTTCGATATTGTACCCGTATACTTTTGTTGCACTAAGTACAGTTTTATTAAAATTATTCTATCCTTCTAGAAATAGCAGGATTCATTAATATATTCTGCAGTGTTGAGTCAAATTTTAACTTTTAAAACTTTCATTTATATGATCCAAAAGAAAACAATTACATATTCGATAGTTATCACTGTTAGAATCTGTTAATCACTCAATACCCCTCACAATAAGGAATTCAAGAAATCACTTTATTTCGTAGTCCTTAAAACACTTCAATACAATTTAATATTTCCGATAATTACCAATTCCAAAAATTTCACCAAATTTATGCGTCCTTTATGTTCACCGTGTGACATTATGTTTTAAGCAATTCAAATTTTTTTTTTTAACAACCAATATTTTAACTAATTATATATTTTTGTACTTTTTTTCAAATCCTTTAACATTTAATATACATATCCTTTTTTGTTTTTTGAAAAAAAGAATTGCATTAGATTTTCACAAAAATTTCTCTAAATTCCGTTTAATTAAAGATGATTTCCGTTCGAATGTATTCAACATGATGGTTGTTAAATTACAACTGACAAACGTCCAGTTACACAAAAAATGTGATTGAGTTATGCTAATTGAATGTCTTTACAATGAATTAAATGCTGGACCAAACAATCGACTGAGTAAGCAGATCTACGGTACGTTTACATATGCACTCAAACAATGTATTGCGGTTTTCTTCACCCACCCACAGATAAACAAACCAAAAAATTATGAAATTATAAAACAATTAATTAATAATAATCATGCAGAGTTAAAAAAAGGAAATATGTTCTACACTTGTATGATTTTCAACTTGAATTTGGAATTACGAAAAAAATATTGAAAAAAAAACATGAAATTCTGAACATTTTTAATTTGGGGGAATGTTAAAGAGATCATAACAGATGCTTGGAGTGGCAGTGATGGTACAACGTAATAATTATGATAAACTTATTTATTAACTTAACAAATAAGTAAGATATCATCAATCGTTTTGTAGGGAAAAACGACTGGAATATATATTCTTATAAATTCACCTTACATTTAAAATATTAACAGTTTTGTTACTTGAGAGATTTAAATTAAAATACAACTAATTCTTTCCTCCTAAAAGTTTAAAATTCTTTTCAGCGATCACTAAGTTAGGAGCACTCTCTCTCTCCAGAGAAGCATATTTAGATACGTTTATAGCTTGACATTGTCGATTAGATTTTAATACTCCGAGAGCATAATAAATTAATTGACTAACCTGAGGTCATGAGCTCTCTGCTGTCAGAGTAGTCTATTAAAGGGATCGATCATCCTACTCACTTTGCAATACACAACTCATTTTCCATATTCCTGAAGAAATATCAATCTCTCACGATATTAAATCTTCCTCTAAACCTGCATTCCTTTTAATTAATCCACCATGTTGGCCTGTAGGGTATATATGTATATTAGGGTAATAACTTTCTTTGGATCTGAAAATACCATAGCACAACCTTATAAACAATATTGTCTTTATAACAAAAACCGAACTTTTTAATCAATTTGGATAAAAAACTTCATGCGCTGAAGGCTATTTCTAAAATGACTGTAAATTTTTTTAAATATTTTTATTTACAAAATTTTTATCTAAAGCTCTAATTAAATGGTAGAACTTGTTTATTATGTTTGGATCAAAAGCACTTTATTTTATATACCTCTTTCATCTAAATATGAAAAGTGTTGTAATATGGTCAAGCATTCAAAAGAAAATTACTCAGGACTTATCGGTTATCGAATAAAATATAAAAATCTAACAAGAAATAAATTTAACACATTTTTGCACATATTTTTGGCCAAATTGGTAGGAAATGATTTTGCATTTAAATTGCATTATAAAATGTTAAGAAATTTAATAATTCAAGAAAATTATATAAAATAAAAAATAAAAATAAAATTATTTGATATCAAAATATTTGATATCAAAGAAGACACTTTAAAGTCCCAGCAAGAACTTTTTGGTTCTCGGTAATGGGAACTACTTATTAAAGTAATTTATTGATAATGAGGCGTTATTATTATTTGCCTTACTATATATTACATAAATAAGTATAATAGCACAGTAATATTGCAATCACGTGGATCGGTTGGCTAGAGCGCTGGATTAACAACCAGAAGGTTGTTGGTTCAACCCCATTCTGCTGCTGTTAGTTTTTTTTTTTTTAAACAAAATGTCTAAAAATATATTTTATACGAAAAAGTTTTTGCCACTTAGAAAATGAATTGGCAGATGTTGTACTGAGTAAGATTTTAGTCATTAAAAATTAATGGTTAATTTGCGTCCAAGTTCAAATCTTGCTGGCGGCAAAATTTTTTTTATTTTTATTTTTATTTTTGTTTCCATTTATATTCGCTAGCTTACCAAGAAAGCAAAGTTTTTACTGGGGTGTTGGAAACTTAAGTAATTTGGCGGAAAATGTAAATTTTTTGATACCAAAACAAAATATTATTTATAAAAAAAAAATTCATCGCGTTTGTTGCGTGAAATTTTTTAACGATCGCGAAAAATTATTATAAGATTCCCTCTATACTCTACAAAACTTTGCTATGGTATTTTTGATATTTGCAAAAATTCCAAAAAGTTATTACCCTAATGTACATAAATGATACAAAAAAAAAAAACACTTGAGGAAGTAAAAGTGGGCGATATGGGGAGTCTCTTCAGTTTTATTAAAAGTTAACAACATCCATGAACAACTGATCGACTATAGGTAGCAGCAGCACTTCCACAATATTCCAAAAGATGCGTAAAGCCAGATATTTTGTATTTTTTTTTTTTTTTTTTTCGTTATAATCACTACATTAAAATGCCAATTTATAATGTTGCAAGTTACTTTGTGAATTCATTATTTTTCAAGTAGAATAGTGTGTACTAGAGTGATCGACGCGGTTTTCCAACCGGTTTTAAAACCGGTTTTTTCGCTGTAATTACTGTGCAATTCGCATATCTTGTAACACCTGTAACATTCTTACAAACAATATAAATATTTTATAGTTTTTATTAATTCACAATTTGGAATAATACATTATTTTAATTTTTTAAAGGAGTAGTATTTAGAAGAGGCCTATTTCGAAAAAATTGAGACCATTTTTCCATACTAAGCCATAGCACAATGTGAGCTTAGGCAAAATTAGCTGGCCGACATTATAATTTGTACTTTACTGTGTTAGAATTTGCACTAAAATATATTTAATACATAGTAATCAATATATTGAATAGAAATAAGTTCGGGTCATATTTAAGCCTATAACCTTCATAAATTGTTCCCCTCAGAATCAATTCAGAGCTCCTAAACAAGTTGTGGACCGCTACACACTTCATCAGCATTCGTGGTGTTTTATCCATTTTGGTTTCGTTGAAACCTAAACATGGCGCCCGCCTTGCACCGAGTGCAATTTTGAGGGACTCAATTAGCAGCGCCAGGCATTTGGGGCATCCGGATCGAAGGATCATAAACAAGTTTGTAAGCAGAGTTTTTGGACTATAATTAGACAGCAGCAGAATGGAATATGTATTTTCTGTGCCGCTACACACTTCATCAGCATTCATGGTGTCTTATCCATTTTGGTTTCGTTGAAACCTAAACATGGCGCCCGCCTTGCACCGAGTGCAATTTTGTGGGACTCAATTAGCAGCGCCAGGCATTTGGGGCAGGTAAAAGAGAGATTGAACCTAGCGTCGTAAACGCTGTTATAGATGTGATTCCAGTATCCGGTTCGAAGAATCATAAACAAGTTTGTAAGCAGAGTTTTTGAACTATAATTAGACATCAGAAGAATGGAATACGTATTTTCTGTGCCGCTACACACTTCATCAGCATTCATGGTGTCTTATCCATTTTGGTTTCGTTGAAACCTAAACATGGCGCCCGCCTTGCACCGAGTGCAATTTTGTGGGACTCAATTAGCAGCGCCAGGCATTTGGGGCAGGTAAAAGAGAGATTGAACCTAGCGTCGTAAACGCTGTTATAGATGTGATTCCAGTATCCGGTTCGAAGAATCATAAACAAATTTGTAAGCAGAGTTTTTGAACTATAATTAGACATCAGAAGAATGGAATATGTATTTTCGGTGCCGCTACACACTTCATCAGCATTCATGGTGTCTTATCCATTTTGGTTTCGTTGAAACCTAAACAGCTTCCAAATTCTTGAATTTATTGATATCGAAATGAAACTCAACGAAAATAAATTCCACATATTAGAAAACTATTTTAAAAATTATTGTCACGTTAAAGGAAAAAAATTATTAAAAAATTCGGTTCCAATAAAATGTTTTGACATTTTAAAGATAATGATAAAAAAAGTAGACATTTGGCTGGCTAAATCACCAAAATCTAATACTGTGCATAGGTTCTGTACATATTATATAAAACTTGTAATATAAATTTTAACCTCAACATTATAACATTTGTTATAATATTGAGGTTTTTTCTCAACACCAACTATTCGAAAACCGGTTTCTATAAAAAGTCGAATAATCGATCACCCTAGTGTGTACGTAGTACAACTGCTGACGATAATAAAAGAGAGATGATTACTTTAATAAATAACCACAAAGAGGGTTATGGGAATTAGAACTTTATGTAGTATGGAATAAAGGTTATAAAAGGGGTGGTAGGCTAAAAACATTATTTTTTCAAATAATTTGATCTTTTGTCTTGTGTTTTTGTAAATAGAATTAACCTACATTATAAGATCATTAATAAATTACTTATGTTCTACTAAGCATAGCAGATATTAACTAATAATATAATTAGAGAAGCTATTTTAGATAATAAGTTTTAAAAGAGGTAATTCTTAGGCGAGTGCTAGTATTAGCAGCAGAGGTATTCATACAATATTGAATGTCTTGATTGTCCTACGATCTTTATAATTTTCCTAAAAAGTGCAAATTTTTATACAAAATATCAATTTCAAAAAAAAAACAACAAATTTAAAAAATTCAAAAATAGCAAATTTCAATTAATATAATAATATTTTATTAGAACCAATTACGAGTATTTTGTTATTAATTTTCAATTTCTATTTTTCTACTGTTGTTTAAGAACCTTTTCATTTCTTATGAGTTCCTGCTTAGCATAAGTTAAAAAATGAAATAAAATAACTGCAAGACTAGTTTAATGTAATTTAAAGAAAGTGATAAAATAATTAAAAGAAAATATTTAATAATTAGATAATTAAAGAGTAATTGGAAAAAATAATTTAAAGAAGACAAATAAATAACAAAAGAAAAATAAATAAGTTAAAAGAAAATATAAATAAATTATTAAGGATATTTACAGAATATGTAACTATAGGTATTAAAAAACTTAAAAAAAATTGCAAATATTCCACAAAAAAAAATATACATTTTCTAAAAAAGTACAAATTTTCATAAAAGTGGTAATTTTTAAAATTAGTACCGCTTATGAAAAAGTCCTAATTTTCCAACAAAGTAGCAATTGTCCAAAAAATAAAAAGCATCGTTTAAAGAAAATAAATAAAATAAAAACGAGAAAGAAAGATATAGTCAGTCAAGACCTACCCCATCGTGTACGAACATAAAAATTCGAACACATTACACCTGTGATGTGACTAATAGCATTGTTTACAGATCACTGGACGATCGGAAAACATGCAAGCAGACTTGGTCTCCCTTACAATGAATATTGTCGTAGTTGTGGCAATCGCGGGAAGGAGGAGACCGTATTTCATCTTCTTTGTGAATGCCCAGCCTTGAACGCAAGCAGACATAAATATCTGGGAGGGTACCAATTAGACAACCTCTTTGAGATATCTGACACTAGACTCAGTGACATCATTAAATATCTCAATGCTACAGGCTGGATCTAATTAATTTATATTCTCATTGTTCTTCCCTACACTTCTATCTCATTACAGACTCAATACAACTCATTCGCCTGGCAAGTAGTGTGGTTTCATCAAAACGGATTCTAACGAGTCTAATTGATTGCCCGTAAGGTTACGGGCTACCACGTAAACCAACCAACCAACAAACCAACACCTGTGATCAATTTTACTAAATGTAAAATAAAATATACAAATACAGAATAATTCGTTGATAATAACGTCTAAATGATTTTATGCACTACAGGGCGATTCCCAGAAGTGAGTTTATATGGCAGCTATGGTAAATTATGAACCGATTCTCATAAAATTTGGCAATATTATTTCTATTTACATAAAACTTATTTGTGTCGAATATTAACTTGATACTAATATTTATATGGGATTTATACACGTTAAAGTGATTTTCGGAAGAGAAGTTTATATGGGAGCTATGGTCAATTGGGTACCGGTCTTCATAAAATTTGGTACATAAATTTTGTACAGAACTTCTTTGCACCGAATTTCTTTAAAATATTGTTATTTTTAAGGCATTTTTGAGTATTTAATAGGGTGATCGATTATTCGACTTTTTGGAGAAACCGGTTTTCGAATAGTTGGTATTTTGAAAAAACCGGTTGCACTTTTTTAAATTCAGAAAAAATCGGTTAAACGGTTTTGCTATAAGAAAAAAAAACAAACTATTACACGCGTTTTACTTTTTTTAAACCAACAATTTATTCAACTTTCTTCTCAAGAATTACAATTAATTAATTTCAAACTTAAAAAATTTATTTCAATAAAAAAGAAAAATTAAATAAAAAAGTATATCAATATCATTAAACTAGGATAATAACTTAAACTAGGATAATAATAATAACATTGTTTATAGGATGTATTAAATACTGTTGTTTAAATATTTTGTTTAAAATGATCTCTTAAAAATAAAATACAATTTAAATTCCTTGGAGAGTATCTGTTCTTTTCTTTACTTTTTATAAAACTACACATAGAAAATAATCTTTTACGTAACGTGCTAGTTGGACATACAGTAATTAAAGCATTATATAATTTAAGCAGTCTTTCAGACTTTACATTGCATTTGCCTAAATATATGAAATAAGTTAAAATACTTTCAAATTCTCGGAATCATTTATTGTTACATTGTCTTCTTCATCGGAATAACAATCCCCCTATTCGACGAATAAGCGACCATATAATTTACAGGCAAATTCCTTGGTTTCGGAGTATTTGAGAAAATTATCGTTTTTGGGTTACTTTCCTGTATTTAAATATAACAATAATGCAGTTTTCTTCGTCATCTTCAAAATTATTCAATAAAATGCAATGGGAGAATAACAAAAAATACTGAAAATTAAATAAATCGAAAAAAAAACAATTTTTGGGCTAAAAAGGTTAAAAAAATGTCATTCGAAAATATGACATTTTGAAAAAACCGAAGGCATCTAGCCAGGAAAAACCGGTTGAAAAACCGCATCGATCACCCTAGTATTTAAACTCTATTCCGGGGGGACATTTTTATTTGGGCTAGGTGAAATAATGGACCGATAACAACCAATTTCAATAGGCTTCGTCCTTGTATTGAATTATCTTTAAAATTTCGACCCGTATTTTAAGCATAAGGTTTACATGGACAGCCAACCAGACAAGCGAACGGACATCGTTAGATTGATTTAAAAAGTGATTCTGAGTCGATTGATAAACTTTAAGGAGGGTATTGGATAACTTTTTGTATGCGTTACAAACATCAGCACAAGCGCATAATACCCCAACCACCTATGATGATGTAGGGTACAAATACTAATTTTCAATAAAGTACTTATTTAAAAAATACCGATTTTCTATTTCGATATTAAATTTTCAAAAAACTCCCTACAAATTTTTAATAAAGTACACATTTCCTATAAAATTATGATATATATATATATGTATCATAATTTTATAAGAAATATATATATATACATACATATATATATATATATATATATATATATATATATATATATATATATATATATACATATATATATTATAAAAATGAGGTGTAAGTTTCTTAGTTATTTTTTTATATCAATTATATCTAAAGGGTTGAACCGATTTTCACGAAATTTTATTACATCACACCCTCATTATACGCCTATTTAAAAAAAATCTAGTTTTCAATTTTACACGTTATAATATTTGACGCACAGATAGTACTTGCACTGTAGAATGTTATAGGTTATGTTGCATCTTGATCGGATGTCACGCCCATATTTACGACCACTTTTTTAAAACACTCAAAGGATGAACCGATGAACCACCCGTATAAAGCAAATATTCATTATAACATATCTAAGGAACTATTACAGTGAGAGATCTCAAATTACAGTGAAAGTCTTAAAAAAATTTAAAAGTAATTTTCATATCAAATTTCGAATAGGTTCATATAAAGTAAATATTAGTCATTGCATCAAATAAGGTAGCGAAGCCAGTAAATAACAAATTTGGTACTTGATGAAATTTTACAAAAGTTAGCACAGCTTTAAGGAAGATATAATAAATGTAAGACAATACCAAAGCCTTGTTCAAACCGGCGCGAAATTACGTACTTTCGTGATTTCAGCCGAAATCAAGTTGAAATTACGTAATTTCCCATACATTTTGACACTTGCAAAATTACATAATTTTGTGTAATTTCGCCGAAATTACATTGAAATTATGATACCCATTTCCGTGCAACTCTGTACATGGTTGGAAAAAATACTTTTTTCAACTATGTACTGCATGTTTCAACCGTGAGAAGGAAAAAAAAACAATTCACAGCTGATCTTAAATTTAAACACAAATCTTAAAATTAATTATTAAAGTGATTTTGCAAAATGAAACCTATCCTTTTTACATTTTTAATTGTTGCAAATTAATAATTTCCAATTTAGTAAGTAATTGTTTCTTATTTGTTTCCATTTTAAAATCTTTATTTACCCCTATAACAATTTAAAATGCAAACAATAAGTATCAGCTGTTCACGAAATTACATCAAATGTCATCTAGCCAGTATGAACACTCTAGATTTCATTCGTCTGAACAAGGCTTAAATTAAAAAAGGGTATCGATGAAAATTTATGGACCGATTTGACTGTTATAAAAAAACCCAAATTCGAAAAAAAATAATTATGATAGATTCATGCAAGAATGAGGCCCATAGCTTATATAGTACCTTTAAAAAATCTAATAACGCATTTTGGTCTATAATTCGGTTAATGCTGGATTTACTTAGTTCATTTTTTCAACACAAAAAATTCTTTAAAAAAATCCCATTTTCCTGTGAAAGAACAAAATCTCTAGCTTTTGCACAGGTGCTTCAAAAAGTTGAAAATACCAAATAAGCCTTAATTTGTTGCTGTTGTTTTCAGTACCCATAAAAACAACCACTATAAGGGAAGCAGATATTGAATAAAGAGCAGATTTGCCAATAACTCAATTGTTTATGAACCGATTTGGTTGATTCAAGAAAAACATATGTGATCGATCTATATAAGAATCAATTTCGTAGCTTATTTAGGATATCGGTCAAAAATACATTTTGATCGATATCTGTGTAACTAAAGGACCGACTGAGCGAATTTTTTCAGCAGAAAAAATTCAGAAAAAATTTTCCGATTTTGTTTTGCAAAAATGAAATTCCTAGGGGTTTCAGAAAAACGAAAACCTTTTTGAAAAAAAGTTTTTTTTTTTTTTTTGTAATATTTCCGCTATTTTTGAACCGTTTTTTCCAAGTTTCAATAGAAAAGTTCTAAAAAAAATTCTGACTTAAATATATATACCATATACCTATGTTATCGGAAGAATTTAAAGAAGCATCCTAGAAGAAGCAACTGTTTAGAAAAAAATATGTAGGTATCTCTTTTAAAAAATATAAGAGCAAGATGAAGTGTATATGATATTCGGCACAACCGATTACTTTGAATACAAAATATGAAAGGAACAGACAAAGAATTATTGATATAAAGATATAGATATAGAGCCGAGTACAACAAAATTTATTCGTTCAAGATGCAATCTTACTCTCAAAATCAAAATAACTTTGTAACACGAGTATACATACTTACCTACTTCTTTCCCCGCACCTTAAAAAAATTACGTATTTTGGCACCTAAGGATCCAAATCAATCAAAGCATTAAAATAAATTTCAAACAATTACTATATAACTTAAAAAACATGATAAATATTTATACGTAGCGGCCAATATTATTACCAGGGAAACCAAAAATATAAAATAACACGCTTTTTTCTGTACGTTGAATAAAGTAATCGATAAAATATTTATTCGTTTCAGAACAAATAAAGCATTTTGGCATCGACTTATACATGTATATTTTTTTGCATATTTCACCCTCAATGGCATATTTTTGCATATAGTGATTTTTAGAGCATATTTATGGTATATTTGTTATTTTTAAAGTATATTTTAACATTTTGAAGATTATTTTTTATAAATTTTGACTCGTGATCTATAGAAAAAATAAGAAATAAAAAAATATTTAGTATTTAAAATTAATTTTAATGTATACTGTTAAAGTTCGTTAAAAATCTCTGACAAATCATTAAGTTTTAGAATCAGATTAATTGATATTTTTTAAAGCCATTTTTAAATATGATGTAGAGGACCTAATATCATTCAACTAGACCTAATATTGAAAAAAAAAAACAATTTATTTTTTGAATGAAAGCTATGTAAATTTACATCTGAACTAATTAAATGGGTAAACAAATAATAGATCAATTATGTTTTTATGTAATAAACTAGAATTTGCCTTATTTCATATCGTTAAAATATTAGTAAAACAATTTGTTTTATTGAAAAAAATAATTTTTGTTTAAAAATTACAAACATTTTTTTATTTTTTAAGAACATATTTTGGAATTTTTAGAACATATCTTTAATTTCTTACTGCATATTTAGTGCACATATAACACATTTTTAGACCATGTTTGAAGTTTCCCTGATTATTACGAGTACAATTTTAATTCTTTGATTTTTATAAAAATAGGGTCTTTCAAATAACTAACATAATTATTGCACTGACTTGCTAATTAGCACATTAAAAATAGAAAGTTAATTAACAAAAATAATTTAAAATAAAGCTTTGATATCACCTCAAATTTTCCACAGTGTATTCATTTCAATTTCATTTTAAAAGCTTTAGAAAATGCTTATTTTATACAAAGACTAACAAGAAAGGAAAGCCTCAATATCACAATTCACACTGAACTATGTTTACGTAAAAGCTAAATATCACATATAAGATTGTTGGGGACGCTGATTACGATTCTGTAATAAAAAATTCAAAATAGCGGATCCAATATAGTTGCAGAGATTTTTGGTCTCTGAAAACGAATATGATTTTTGATTTTTCTAATTCGCAAAAGCAGAAGCAATATGACGGATCAAAGTGGGCTATAATCCATGAATTTTGGCTACCATTAGAATACTTGGTTTATATATACTTGTGTATATATATCACATACAAGGTATTTGGGGACGCTGATGACGATTCTGTAATAAAAAAATTCAAAATTGAAAATGGCGGATCCAATACTTTTTTTTAACATTTTATTTATATATTTAATTTGCCTTTTTTTAAGGCCTCACAATATGTATTTAAATCTTAAAACTAAAAACTAATTTGATCTCTAACGAGAGCATAGCTAGGTGAATAATTGGTCCTCCTAGTAACGGAGTGGAAAATCGGCTCTACGAAGCCTTAATTTCATATTTCCAATATGGCGTCCAAAAATTGTTCTTATTATTTGACAAAAGATTTGTGCTCCGTGAACACGAATTTCTTTTTGGCTTTTCCGAATTGGGGAAGACTGAAGCTGATCAAATTCGGCCACGATTCCTTAATTTTGGTCATAATTACAATACTTGGTAACATAAAAAATATATATAAAAGATAGTGTTTTTGGAAGCGCTGATCACGATTCTGCAATAAAAGATAAGAAATTCAATATGCCGTATCCAATATGGCGGTCGACAAATTTATTTTATAGCTTGACTAAATTTGAAATAATCGCATTTGACGGATTTATAGTCACTAAATACGATTTTTTTTTTTTTTTTTTTAATTTTCCGAATTCGGAAATCTAGAAGCAATACGACTGAAAGGGAATTTTTCGCCCTATAGGACAATATTGTATATAAATACCAAATAATGCATTTATATATGGTTTATATATTTGTGAAGTTGTTAATAATGAATTTAAGGTAATTAAAAAAAATCAAAATGGCGGATTGAATATGGACAATAAATGTAATTTATAATCCTTTACAATTAAGTAGATTTTTATTAAATGTTTTCAAATTCACGCACATGAATAGTTTTGTACAATTTAAAGGTGTTTTTATTTTAATAAAGATTTTATTTTGAAATTAACGCCATACTGAATTTGCCATTATTTATTTTAAACATTTATGTGAAGAATAATAATCGACATTTTATAAATTAACTATATATTAATATATAAAATAACAAATTGCTGTCGCCCTATTATATTCGCCATTTTGTTTTTTTTCCTTTTTTCCTTTTTTTATCTAAAATCATCAAAATTTGACATAACAATTATTATTATTTTTTTTTTATTTCATCAATTTTAATCAAACTAATTTTTACACAATTTGTTAGGGTATCAATCAATGAGGCTTGAAGGACCTTTTTTAATTAAAGGACTATAGCTTGCAAATTTATGAACAGTCGCAAAGGCTCGCAAAAACTTAAATAGGAAAGATCTCAGGGAATCCACCAATATTATTACTATGGAAATATCCCTTGGCACTAGCCTTTGAAAATTCATGATTTTGGCGAAAAATCATTTTTTTGAGAAAAAATATTACTATTTTTTATGAAATTGTATTATAATTTTTCATTTTATTTAGATACTTAGATAATAAATAAACAAGTAAGAAAGACATAGTCGGTAAAGCGCGACCATATGATACCTCACACCGTTGAGTATGTACATCAAAATTCGTGGAGGAGTCTTATATTAGACATGTGGACAATTGTGAACCGATACTTTTACTAAGTGTAAAATAAAATATTCGAATATTCTGTATTGCGGAAACACTAACATTTATATGAATTTATGCAGTTTAGGGTGACTCCCGAAAGTGGGCTTGTATGGTAGCTATGGTAAATTATGGAGCGATCCTCATAAAATTTCTCCCTGTAATTTCTACTTATATAAAATTTATTTTTGTCGAATATAAACTTGACACTAACATGTGTATGCGATTTATGCACGTTAAAGTGATTTTCGGAAGAGAGTTTTATATGGGAGCTATGGTCGATTATGGATCGATCTTCATGAAATTTGGCACTTATGCGGAACTTTCTTACACTAAATTTGATAAAAATATTTCTATATTTAAGGCATTTATGATCGTTAAAGTCCTATTCCGGGAAGACATTTGTATGGGGGCTAGGTGAAATAATGAACCGATCATAACCAATTTCAACAGACTTCCTCCTTGTGTCAGAAAAGTAATACGAGCCAAATTTCATTGAATTATCTTCAAAATTGCGATCTGTACTTTGTGCAAAATGTTTACATGGCCAGCCGTCCATCCAGCCAGACGGACGAACATCGTTAGATCGACTCAAAAAGTGATTCTGAGTCGATTGGTATACTTTAAGGTGGGTGTTGGATGATTTTTTCTGTAAATAAATAAATGGCAAACCGCCTTAATATAAAAATTTATAGGCATAAACTCTAAGGTCTCTAAACTACAAATCTGCGTAATGTTTTTTCTCTCTATCTGAATTTAACTTTATGTTAACAAATAAGCTTACTAAATTAGTTTCCAAAAAAAATCTAACTTGTGGCCCAGAGTGCAAATTTTGTTATTGTGTAAAAGAAAAGAGAACACACCTTCCTGTCTTACTATTCTTTGCAAATATCTTTGAAATACTTAGAACAAAAGCTCATCATAATATAAGAGTTTTGTAAAGCTTCTATACCATTACCATACAAAATTAACAAAATAGCTTTTTATAATTTCTAGATACTTCTCTCACTCATTTCCTTTTAAAGGCATGCAATAAAATAACATTGCAATAATTTGCCCATTAGTTTTGTTAGTGCACGTAACTACAGCAGTTGAAAAAGTGTTTTTCTAATCCATACTTATACAATTAATATTGATAAATCAAAAACGTACAATATGTCAACAAAAGTTATGGATTTATTAACTTGGGACAATGAAGTACTCAAAGCGTATGCGTTTTGGTCAGCAGTTTTGGTGCTAAAAATGTTTGCCATGTCCTTCTTGACGGGTTTGCAGAGATTTAGAACACATGTAAGTAAATATTGAGACGCTTTGAGATAATTCCATATGTTAATTAAATTATTATTTTTATAAAAATATTGTGATCAGATTTCCAAAAAAAGAAAGAAAGTTAAAATAATTTTCAATGGTGTCTTTTAATCAATATAAACATTTTCCTTTATTGTTTAAATTAATTTTAAAGTTTAAACTATTTTTCCATTTTCTTTATGGGGTTTTTAAATTGTTGAAATTTATACCCAGCAAAAACTTTGCTTTCAGGTATAATTGGAAACAAAAATAAACTACTTATTTTTTGCCTGAATAACTAGTTTTTTTGTTTGACTTTTCCACAAATTAATGTAGTTATTTTTTGACTCTAGGGGTACTCAAAAATATGTACCTAAACGAAAACAAAAATAAAAAAAAACAAAAAAATTTTGCCGTCACACAGTGGGGTCAAACGCAAATTTTTTGGTAATAAATCTGAATCTCCTAAACTACTGGTCGGATCAAATTGAAATGTATGGAAGAGTTGTAGAGGAGGACCTAAGCTTTCAGAAAAATCATCTTGTAGTCACCCTGTGATAACACGAGATAAGCTACAGGGTGTCAAAATTGACTACCTCGAGTATGTAAAAGTTAAAAAAAATCGTAACTTGTACAAATGAAGTCCGATTTTAAAAATTTTTATATTTATGAAAAGTGCTTGGCGAGGTAAAGAAAAAATAAGCTTACTCATCTAAGTTATCTCTTACAGTTAAAAAGATATTTACGCTTGAATTTTGAATTTTTGATTTTTTGGCTCGACTTTATTTCGTTTTTCGGGAATAAGTCCGGAGATATATGAGGTAAAAATTTTTTAAAAATATTCTGTAATTTGCTACATATTTCAAAATAATATGCTGAAAGAATTTTTGGATTATCTCAATTCGTCTAGACGTGAAAAATATTCAAAGTCAGCACTCTGAAATTGGCATGAAAAATGGCTATTTTTTTACAAAAATATAGTACAATTCATTCACTTTTTTCTCAAAGTTCCGTTAATAAAAAAATTTTTTCCTTATTAATTTCAAAAGATAAGGCTTCATAAATGGTTAATAAAGAAATTTTGAATTGATTTAAGTTTGCACCCTACATCCAGCATTGGCCGAAAATTGTCAATTTTAAAAAATAGTTTCATTTTTATCGATTAATAAAAAAAATGTCACGCGAGCTTTTTTAAATTTGGTACCCATATTTTTTATAAAAATAGATTTAGAATGATTTAACACTAAACTGCTTCCCGCCCGGCCAAAAACGAATGCAGGAGTGGAGATTTTCTGTTAAAAGTCAGTTTTTTTAACGACTATTTTTAAAAGCATATTAAAAGCATATTTGCATAATATTTTTAATATTATTTCTTATGTAGTGTATAAAACACAAATCAAGCTTTCATTCCTTAAAAAATCAATAAAATAGCTCCAATAACCTATTTTTGGTAATTTTTCAAAAATAAATTTTTTTTGTTTTAAATATCTGAAAATCCAAAAAAATTTAATTTTTTTAATACAACTCCACTAATTTTGCAAATACTTTAAAAATGTTAAAAGAATATAAAAATAGACTTATTTACCAATTCAACGATATATAAAATGTTGATATAGGTCATTTAATAATAGTAATATAATGGCCTCAAAACTACCAAGTCACGTCTAAAGTTGCAAAATTCACTATTTTGTTCCGTATTTCCATATGTGTGTATACGTAACACTCAACTGCATTGCTTATTTTTGTTACGAGATAATAATATTTATTAATGAATTTATTTAAAGTGTTCATAATTTTTTTCTACTGAAAAGGTTTTTAAAATTACCTAAATACATAAATAAGTATATTTTACTTCGTTTTTTATTACATTTTTTTAAGTTTTTAAATAATTTACCTAGCTACTTAATTAATGTATTATAACAAAAATGATTTTTTTTAAATTTTTTGACGTACCTGTTTAACATTACAGGTCATAAAAATAAACTGAATGAAATTGGGGGTTTTGAGCAAAAATTAAAATTTTTTAATTCATTTTTGCCTGTCACCATTTACATGATATAATTATTCTTTTTCTATATATAAGTATCCTTATAAATATGCAGATTTATTAGTGAATTTGCCATTTTGGAGATTACATTAAAACACTTTTCTATTTGCAAAGTAATCTGGGATAATCTATCTGATATTATAAATCGTCCAGAAAAAATAAGAAAACTCATTGATACAGTAGTATCTTTTGGTTTAACTCTTACTGCAGAAGACAGTCTAAAGCTCGAAAATTTTTATAAATCATACGAAAAAAGGATGCAAGCTTCAGATTGTTCAATACCAAAGTTCAAGAAGAAAAATGAAGAGTGGTTGGAGGGAGAAATACCAATTTTCATCGGAAAGCAGAAAAAGGGTCGACCAAAAAAAGTTACGATAAAGTTCAGCTAAGAACAAAGAGGACCAAATAGGAATCTATTCTAAATTCACATACGAATGCCGAAATAAAAGATACATTTAAAGCTTTAGTAACACGTACGCAACCAAAGGAAGTAGAAAAAGTTATAGATGTGTTACCAACAGCTTCTCCCAATCGATTACATCGGATAATCCAAAGCATAGTGACACCGAAATCAACATCGTTCTTTACCTCTGAAGATGCTTTAGCTCTAATATTAAATTTAGGATTATCAATAAACCAATACGAGATTTCACAATTTCAGGATAATTCTGAAGTCTTTGTTAATAAAAATTCTTTAAAATTTGGAATATCACCATTCCACGCAAGGATAAGATTTTTGGAGTTCTGCTTACATCTTGCATATGATATGAAGTATAGAAATATTCCCGGGCAGGAAAATGGTACAGTAAAAAACAATTTGGAACTTCACGAATTACGAAAAGAGGAGAAGAAAAGAATTCAATTAGAATTCAAAGAACAACTCGGATTAATAATTGATAAAGCTCTACATGGCTATGGAAGCTCAAATAATGAAAATACAGCAAGACGTTTCTTTGAAAATCCGGAACTCACATCTTCAAGCACAGGCATTGACTTAAATATTTTGAAGCGTTTTAAGATTATATTGGCAGCCATTAATAGCAAAAAACAAATTAATGTGGACAAATTTAAAATTTACGAAACTAAAGAACTACTTAACAAACAATGACTCCAACAATTCACAAAGTATTGGCTCATGGTAAAGAAATAATATAAAATAGTATTTTGCCATTGGGAGAGCTAACAGAGGAAGCACAGGAAGCCCGAAATAAAGATGTTAAACATTTCCGACTCTTCAATACCCGAAAATGTTCGAAAATAGAGCAAAATATGGACTTAATGGAATATTTATTAATATCATCAGATCCAGTTATATATTCTATGAGAACACGATGGCTACCAAAAATCACTCTTGAAATAGAAAAAGAGGATTCCGAAGCTAAGGAAGTTAAAAATTTGCTAACGTTTGATGTTTCTGATTATTTTCAAGAAAATATCTAATAATATCTTCGATAATATATTCTTAATAAAATAAATATACGGGATATATATATAATAAGTATGTAAATATGTAGAACAAATTAAATAAACATTACTCAAATAAAGAATTTACTACTTTATAATAACAAATATATACCTACATAATACATTAGAAAACTAAAATGTTACGTATACACACATATGGAAATACGGAACAAAATAGTGAATTTTGCAACTTTTGACGTGACTTGGTAGTTTTGAGGCCATTATATTACTATTATTAAATGACTTATATCAACATTTTATATATCGTTGAATTGGTAAATAAGTCTATTTTTATATTATTTTAACATTTTTAAAGTATTTGCAAAATTAGTGGAGTTGTATTAAAAAAATTAATTTTTTTTGGATTTTCAGCTATTTTTTGAAAAAAAAATTATTTTTGAAAAATTACCAAAAATAGGTTATTGGAGCTATTTTATTGATTTTTTTAGGAATGAAAGCTTGATTTGTGTTTTATACATTACATAAGAAATAATATTAAAAATATTATGCTAATATGCTTTTAATATGCTTTTAAAAATAGTCGTTAAAAAAACTGACTTTTAACATAAAATCTCCACTCCTGCATTCGCTTTTGGCCGGGCGGGAACCAGTTTAGTGTTAAATCATTCTAAATCTATTTCTATAAAAAATATGGGTACCAAATTTAAAAAAGCTCGCGTGACATTTTTTTTATTAATCGATAAAAATGAAACTATTTTTTAAAATTGACAATTTTCGGCCAATGCTGGATGTAGGGTGCAAACTTAAATCAATTCAAAATTTCTTTATTAACCATTTATGAAGCCTTATCTTTTGAAATTAATAAGGAAAAAATTTTTTTATTAACGGAACTTTGAGAAAAAAGTGAATGAATTGTACTATATTTTTGTAAAAAAATAGCCATTTTTCATGCCAATTTCAGAGTGCTGACTTTGAATATTTTTCACGTCTAAACGAATTGAGATAATCCAGAAATTCTTTCAGCATATTATTTTGAAATATGTAGGAAATTACAGAATATTTTTAAAAAATTTTTAGCTCATATATCTCCGGACTTATTTCCGAAAAACGAAATAAAGTCGAGCCAAAAAATCAAAAATTCAAAATTCAAGCGTAAATATCTTTTTAACTGTAAGAGATAACTTAGATGAGTAAGCTTATTTTTTCTTTATCTCATAAATATAAAAATCTTTAAAATCGGACTTCATTTGTACAAGTTACGATTTTTTTTTAACTTTTACATACTCGAGGTAGTCAACTTTGACACCCTGTAGCTTATCTCGTGTTATAACAGGGTGACTACAAGATGATTTTTCTGAAAGCTTAGGTCCTCCTCTACAACTCTTCCATACATTTCAATTTGATCCGACCAGTAGTTCAGGAGATTCAGATTTATTACCAAAAAATTTGCGTTTGACCCCACTGTGCGTCAGTGAGACTCGAACTTGGACACACACTAACCGTTCGTTTTTACTGACGTCTTACTCAGTACACCATCTCGCACATAGCATCCCAAGCGACAAAAACTCTATTTAGTTTAAAATATCTTTTTAGACATTTTATTACAAAAAAACTGACAGCTTCAGAATGGGGTTAAACCAACAACAACCTTCTGGTTGTTAATCCGGCGCTCTAGCCAACTCATCCACGTGATTGCAGTATTACTGTGTTATTATACTATTGAGTACTTATTAATGTAATACAGAGTAGGCAAATAATAATGATGCCTCATTACCAAGAAACTACTTTAATAAGCAGTTGTTATTACCTAAAACCAAAAAGTTTTTGCTGGGTATGTACTCGTTTTTTTTTTTTCAAACATGTTTTAAGTAGTTTTCATATAAATTTTATTTTATAACAATTAGTTTGTTGTATTGAATCAGGCCATAAAAGATTTTATAATCTTTTACATACACGTTTATTTATTTATGTGCAATTATAATCAAGTTTTTTTTTAATAATTTAATTGATTATTTTAAATTCCCTCTATTTACTGTCAAATAATCTATCTATTATATGAGTATAAATAATTTCTTAATATGATAATGCAATGCCCTTTAATTGTATTATTATTGTTAATACTTTAAAACATTTCAGACCATTTTCCATTACAAAACTTGTTGAACTTTCTTATGTTTATTACAGTGACGGTGGTACTTTATGCTTGTACTTTTTTTATACATAGTACCGCAAAGAATAAAATTAAAAATACATATTATTTTAACTATATAAATTTAAAAGATTTATTATAAACTAGATAAATACCTCTGCGTCGCATGGAATTTAAAACATTAATAAAAAATTTAAGGAAACGTTGAAATACAGCTTTCACCAGTTATTTTTAAATATCGATGTTTCCCATAATCATTCTTCCATTTTTATCGAAAAAAGAAAAAAAGTTAAGAGCAAAAAACTGCAATATTTTCGCCATATTCATCAATATGCAGTTAATTTATATCCTATAGCTGCATCCAGCGTTACCGTTTAGCGACTTTAGCTGCCATTGCCACTTTTTCAACCCCCTGGCCACTTTCTTGAACCCTTTTCGAAAATGAATCTAAATGACGACTTTTTAAGTCTATGTACTAAGTGACGAATGTCATTTTGAGATTATTCCACAATATAGTGATGTGAAAAAAGATCCCGAAAAATTTTTAAATGAACTGAAACTGTTAAATACTAAAGCTAATGATAAAGTTTATGAATAACTATTTAAAACATCAAATGCCGAATATCTTCGGACCGGATTGTGAAAATTAAAAAAATAGATTTGATGAATACTTATATCTTAATTTATATTTTTACTTTGGCTCAAAGCAGTGCCTCGACCGTAAGTCCTTTTTTTTCTAAATTATCATTAATGAAGTATTTATGCTTTCAGTACTAAATTTATTAGACGTGGATTTGTAAGACAATTTTCCGAATATTTTATGAATAAATCTTTTCTTTTGCAATAATAAAAATTATTATAAATAAATTATTTTGTTATTAATAAAATTTAATTTGCATTTTTTCTTAAAATACAATCTTTTTTGTTTTTGTTTTCATCAAATAAACAAATTTTAAAGAATTTTTTAGATATTGAAGCAGCTGGAATCTTTTTCAAGAAATCCACTTTTTCGGCAACTTTATTTTTTTAATTTTTTGGACTTTTTAAAAATTCTCAACGGTAACCTTGGTTAAATCTACTTTAAAATTCATCTATTATTTAAAATTTCATTTTTAGTCATGATTGGGTCACAAACAAATAAATAAACAAGCAAACACATAATTGATTTTATAATATTAATATGGATTAGATGGCATAATAGGCCTCCGAGTAATTTAAAAGTGTAGTTTGAAACATCTAATATAATAAATTTTTTATCCACATATTGTCCTAGTTTCAGAGTGAAATAGCCTTGAAATATGTCTAGAATTTTTGTGTGAAAATCACTTTAAAATTGTTTCAAAACTGAGAGTTTCTTACAGATCTTTTAAAGTTTTTCTTTGCTATGGATTAATAAAAATTAAAAGGAAAATAATATTTAATTTGAAACGTGCTTGGTACTATTAACTTAAATTACTACCCGTTTAGGGAATTTAAATACCATCTTCAACAGTGATGCCAAATTAGTCCTTTTCGGACTAAAACGCGAAAATTTAGCAATTTTAACAATTTTTAAAACTGGAAAATTATTTTAATGTAGTAACGTTAATTTTATTTGACAATTTTTGCATTAAGTTCTCAATATATTTTTTCCAACAGTGTGAAAAGATTAAACACTATTTTTCCAGAGATCTTAACAATTCGTAAAGAATCTTTATTATAAAAAAAAACTGTCCTCAACAATTAAAATTTTTTGAGTGGAAAAGTGTTGAAAAAACTGAAAAATGTTGAATCTATGTTCTTAATAATTACTTGTATTTAAATTTACCCAGTTTGCTATCAATATTTTGAGGTGTAGGTTTCAAATGGTTGCCTAATGGTAAAAATGTTGTTTATACATATGTTTGTTTTTACTTTTCAGAAGAAATTTTAATTTTAGCCCATTTTGTGCTTTTTCGCAAAAATTTTCTTGATTGTACCACAAAACTTCTGTGTTTTTAAATTTATCACATTTTTCAAACATTTCTACGCATTTATGTTCGTAATAGTTGGCATCATTAATCTTCAAAACATTCCTCTCTCTCTCTCTCTAATTGAATTTTTTTTCTCTCAATTTAAAAAGCTACAAAATTATGAGTACGAACAAACACCGGCCGGTAGACTTATTTATTTACTTATCTTAGAAATAGTTGATAATAAACTTTTAATATTTGTTTGAAAGCTTTATGTATGGATGTATGTATGAATGTATGTATGTATGTACTTAAACTGCTCTAAAAAAGCCGAATTTCGACTATAATTTTTTATTTATATTAAATTGCAATAACAGTTCATATTAGCAAATAAAAAAACTGAAAAAGTCAAGATTTTCCCGTATAAATGCACCCTACAGACTTCAGTGTCGATACGGCATGTGTTAACGACATCCGATCACTAATATTTTGTACACTATATTTTTACATAAAAAGTAACAATCATAGGGAGAGTTACGGTCGAAAGTCGGTTTTTTTTGGAGTAGTCTAATGTACTTATATTTATGTATACATATGCAGCCGTATATAGTGTTTTACTTCTCACCTTTTCTTCTGTTTGAAATATTCGCAAACAAGCGAATTATATATCTGAAGCACGAATTGTCACCTTTTAGACGATCATTCGCTAGTTAGTTCACTAGTAGTTCTAAGTATACATATAACATTACAAAATTTTCTATTAGTATTTCATTTAATAAATACATTTTTCGTCAAATATAAACATTTCTGACAGATGTGTGAAAGGAAATTTTTTCCTTATTATATGTATGAAAAATACATGGCTTTATTTTAAATAATTATTACTTAGCCGTTTGTAGATCTATTTTGAATACCAATTGATCTGATTAACTTATCCGTTATATTTTTGTGTAACACATTTCTATCTTACTTTTTGGGGATATTCGGAAAGTTGATCTATCTATTTATAATGAACCAGAATATGAAGTGTTTCCCATGTTGTCTAGGCGTTTGTCTAACCTGTTTTTTTATTATTTAGTTACTGATGCCAAATTACTATGTCTAGTTTTACTTCCAATGATAAAATTTTATTATCATAATGTGTGTTCGCTAGTGCAAACCCTTTAAACCAATGTTTAGTGGCCAAATTAAAAAGGACCGCTTTGGTTAATAGATAATTCAGATACTCTGGGAACAACGTCGCTGTTAGCGAAAATGGGCTGGAGATCTTGAAGCTATCGTTTCCTTGGATTTGTACTTTCACAAATTTCAGCTTGGCGAATTTGAGTCTGCACTTGGGTCCACGCCTGCACAAGATTCAAACAACTTTCTAGGACAGCGCTACGCAAACGCCACAATCAAAATTCTGCTTTAACGATTGAATGATTATATCTTATAGAGCTGAAGTAAATTAGCAACCAAGATCGTGCAATTTGACTCTGCTAGAATTTTTCTTGTGGGGGTTTTTAAAGACACAGTTCGATGTGACTTTGAACAATTTATCGATTGCTCAAATTCACTTGAATCTATGTGCAGTCATTGAAAATTTTGATCTCTAGGATAGGATATGCGAAGCCAAACGATATTCCATTCATATTAGACAATTAGTACACAGAATTGTGATATCTATTTATTTATTATGCTATTTTATATCATTTTTTGCAGAGATGTAAAATAGATTTTTATGAATTTTTAAAAACTATATTAATTTTTGTGAGGATCTTTTAAAAGCAATACCATCATAAAAACAACATCTAAAGAAGTCAATAAGATTCTGAACTTGTGACTCAGAAGTAGAACAAATTCGGATCACTTCCAACGAATTTAACATAGGCTTGTCATTGGAAGATGTTCTCTTTTTTTATACATATTCACTGAGTAGGAAGTCATGTTTACGATATCATGATTTTTTTTTTTTTTAAGCTCTTTCTTATCAGTGCAAGGAATTTAAATTTCAGTTTTTTTTATAAATCAATATATTTTTTAATTAAAAAATTATGTTTAACATTACTTTTCATATTTTTAAAACAGTTTTTTTTTTAGAAAACGTTTTTACAAATACAAAAACCAATTCTCAACGTTTCATAGCAGGAAACTTAATTTAAATTGCTTTTTAATAACATTTTGGGATCCTATTTTATATTACTTCTTAAGCACAAGAAAACTTATTAATGGTTTGGAAGTTAATAAAGAAATCGCTCTATAAGAATCAAGTTCGTCTCTATTATTGTTTGGTTTTGGTATGCATATTATAATAGCTTTCTCCAATTATGTGGTATGGTATAGTATGGTTATTTCAGAAATTAACAAAATTGTCATATCGCGGGCCTATATTCTGTTTATTTCTGTTTATTTCTCTTATTTTTCAAGTATTCAAAAATTTTGTTTAACAATATTTATTTAAAACTACGACTAATAGTTGATTATGTATGGCAACCAAACTTTAGATATGTTTTCTACTGGCAACGCAACCTACAGGTAAATTTATATTATGAATAGCAACTCCATTACATTCAAAAGTTATCGAAAACACTATTTTGAAAGTTCAGCATCTGAAATCTAAGCATATAAAACAAGTTAGAGTGCTAATTCGGTTGTGCCGGTTGTACCGACTAATAATTAAATTTACGCCTTAAAGTATGACTTTATGTCTACATTTATACGTACAAAAATGATCTACATTTTTTCCAATCTACAAAATTGTAAACACAAAATTAAACTACCATAGCAAGCGTTGCTTCAATAAAAAAAAAAAAAAAAAAAAAAAAAACAACACTGATAGCTTCTAATGACCAATAAATTTATATACATATGTTTGTATGTAGATACATGCTTATACAAAAAACAACACTGAGTCATTGCAATATTTCTATTGCCAACTAAAAACATCCAGTTACATAAAAAATGATTGCTTATACAAAAAATAACACTGAAAGTCATTGTAATGCTTTTTATATATGTTTGTGTGTGTATATTTTTAATAATTTTTTTTTTTGCCTCAAAAAATCGAAATTTTATAAAAATATTTACAACAATTATAAGAAAACTGACAATATTTTTCAATTTGATCTGAAAATTTGATATATTTTTAGTATGATCTTTAGTGTTTTAATAATATTCCAACAATCGAAATCTTGGCTCACCACCTTTTCTAAATCCAAAATAAAGTTCAACTATCACATACAACATATATATTTGTATGTTATTTCTGAAAAACAACTGTTATCAATGGCCAAAGTAAACATTAGACCTCTTCGCCCCACCTCAGAGAAAAGAGAATGCCAAAAAAGATAAAACCGCAATAAACAAATAAAAAAGCTACACGAATACAAAACGATGACCAAATAAATAACTTTTGGAAAAAACTCAACATTAGTTTAATGCAGTTTAGTAAACGCTACGGAACTCTCTGATTAAAAAACAAAGTACATAAAATATGTCCGTTGTAGAATTAATAAGTTTTGATAATGTGGTTTTCAAGACCTACGTTTTCTGGAGTGCTGTGTTGGTCATTAAAATGTTGTTTATGGGACCTATGACCGGTGTCCAACGTTTCAAGACTAAGGTAACTAATTTGTTTAAAGATAAATTAAAAAAAAAATGTTTTTGACATTAAACAGTATTAGAAGAGGTAAAGGTCAAAGTCTGTAATTAAGTATGAACGTGAGAGACATAGAAATGTTAGTTAATGATTAAGGAGAGAGAGTTAAAAATATTACTAAGTCTGAGTTCACACAAGGCAATATGAAAGGGTACAAACTTGCCTGTACTTCGAAATTCGTTTTGTTTTTCATTTTCGTACTTCAAAACAAAAACAAATTAGGGCAATTAAAGCAAGAATTGCTGAAGTAAAATTTTGTATGTGAACGTAAATGCTCTCTCTCTCTCTCACACGAAATCAGAATTTCAGCAAGAAAAATTGCCTTTTTGAACCTAAACTAATTTTTATTTGTATTGACCGGTAGCAGGTAGAAATTTGTTATAATAAATGTAAACTAAGTATGATTAGGCAAAATTAAAACAATAAATGTTTTTTCTAATGATTGTTTAGAAATAGTAATGGCTTGTGTAAATAAAAGTTCAAGATGTGTAATTAAGAGACTATATATGTAGAGCTAAATATAAAAAAACATAAACATTATAACATACGGGGGTCGCTTAACAAGTTATACTTAAAATATACCACACACTAACTATTCAACAAAAGAAAACATGAATGTTAAACTCAAAATTTCGTAATATATATTAATATTTATATTGAATGGAATTTAAGACCTATTTACCTTTTTTAAGTTATCTTAAAAATGTATAACTAGTATTTCTTATATTTTAATCATTTTAGACTTTTGCCAACCCCGAAGATTTACTCTCCAAAAAGGACAAGGTCAAATTCGATGATCCCAATGTTGAGCGTGTACGCAGGTAAGTTTTATTCATTTATTATCAAATTTTTATTTACAATTACTTACTCTTGTTCTTACAGAGCCCATCGCAATGATATGGAAAACATTTTACCCTTCTTTGTCATTGGCTTCCTGTACGTCTTGACCAAGCCTGAACCTTTCTTGGCCGTTAATCTTTTCCGTGCCGTTGGTCTTGCTCGTATTGCTCACACTTTGGTTTATGCCGTTTTTGTTGTTCCCCAACCTGCCCGTGCTATTTGCTTCTTTGTTGCTTTGGCCGCTACTGCCCATATGGCTATACGTGTCTTTATCTTTGCTATCTAAGACGAATAATTTAAGTATTTTAAAATAAAGAATTTTTATATAGAATTTGTAGAAATAATTATTGTTAAAAGATTTTAGAAGGAAAATATTTTTGTAATAAAAAAACAAATTTTGTATAAAAGAATTTTTGATTAATTAAGTGAAGTAAGTATAAACCCGATTTTTGAAAATACGTTTTTTTCTTTGTATATAAAAATAATTTTAAATATCCGTCAATTTCACCGAACAAATGACTTTAAAGGATTTTATGGAATTTTTATTTTTTTTCATAGTAATTCTTACTTGGATTATTAGATACTTTTGAATAAATGGGATACAATACATTATTAGAATGACACATAAACTTCAGAATAGGAAAAATACATTTTAAATATAATAAAAGTAAAAATTTTTATTATCTTGTGAGTTTTAAAGCATCAAACTAAGTACAAGTAAAATTATATAATAAGATGATCTTTTGATGTGATTTCGTTAATATGTTTAGAAAAATTTATTAAAAAAAAACAAGTTTCTAAAATTTTTAGAGAGTGTCTTTCACGGGACCTATGGTCAATTGTCGATCGGTTCTTATAAGATTTGATTATATACTTCTGTAAAGCATATGTATATGTAATATCGTTATATTATCATTTATATGAGTTTTATTCCCGAAAGTAGGTCTTATATTATGGATCAACAGTAATAAAACTTCGCACAAGGTTTTCTACTCATATAAAACTTTTTTTTGACGCAAATCAAATATTATTGTTGTACTAGCATTTATATGGGAATTATGTACTTTGAAGTGATCTTTGGGATAAGGACTTATATGGAAGCCATAGTTAGTACTAATTCATGCTCTTATACAACTACTTGGTCCCAATTTAGATGAAATCGTAATCAATATTAAGCATTTATGAACATGCATTACTACTATGTTTCTATAGAAATATATGAATATAAGCGCTTATTCCATTTTGAGCTATTTTCAGCCCTAAGATTTTGCATGTTCTGATATTAGTTTTTAAGTGATACTTTGCATACAGATAGATGCTTTATAAATCTTACCGATTATCGAAAGAATGTAAAAAAAAAACGACGACGAGCGTTAGTTTATTTTTATTGTAGTCATCCTTAAGTATTTTAGACGTTTATCTATTTATTTTACAGATATCTTTCAAGTTAAGTGAGTTACTAACTTATATTCCAACAATTTCTCATCACCAGAAAAATAACTGCCTGTTTCTCTAAGTCGAAAGAAAAATTCGTTGCGACAAAATGTATGGAAAACAACAAATTAATTTAACATTTTATTGTATTTTTCCATAAAAAAATTTTCGAAACAAATTTTTCGTTCGAGATAGAGAAACTGGCAGCAAAATTATTAAAATAAAATAAAAATCATAGAATACAACTAGAAGTTTATGTGAGAGACAAATACCTAATTCAGTTGACAAAACCCTAATTCATGCAACAACAAAATACATGTAGTCACATATATTTTGTATTGTGTTTTGAAAAAAAAAAATAAATAAATTTTTTGAAAATTTATTTTGTATTGCCTCTCACAATAACTTCTTGTTGTATTCTATGATAAAAAGTATATTCAAAATTTTTTATTTTATAAAAAATATTTTTTTTTTTTTTTTTTTCATAAAGCTGTAGTTTTTAAGTAATGATAAGATTTATTTATTAATGGAATTTAAATATATTTGTTTAAGTGATAAAACTATTAATTAAAGAAGTTTTATGCAATAATTTAGAATTACTTTTTTTAAATTAGGAAAAGGAAACGAAATTTAAAAATTTTTCTCTATAGGAAAAATATAAATCGCATAAAAATATTAAGGGTACTCATTTAAACGCAACTTTCCAACATTGCACAGTTGGCTAGGGTTTATTTTTGTTGTTATTAAAAAATTTCAAAAATCACTTACATTTCCTACAAATTTAATTAAGTAAATGCCAGTTTTTAAAAACTTTTAATTATACCCTACACCACCATAGGTGGTTAAGGTATATCAATCGACTCAGAATCACTTTTTAAATCGATCTAACAACGTCTGGGTGGCTTTACATGTAAACCTTGTGCACAAAGTACGGATCGCAATTTTGAAGATAATTTAATGAAATTTGGTACGTGGAACTTTTATGATTGAAATTGGTTGTGATCGGTCCATTATTTCGCCTAGCTCCCATAGAAATGTTCCCGCGGATGCTTTAAAAATAAGAATATTTTTATGAAATTGGTGCAAAGAAGTTCTGTATTAATCTTTGTACCAAGTTTTAAGAATATATGCCCCTCCTTCGAAAATCACGTTAACGTGCATACGAATGTTAGTATCAAGTTAATATTAGACACTAATAAGTTTTATGTAAGTAGAAACAACATTGCCAAATTTTATGAGAATTGGTCCATAATTTACTATTGCTCCTATATAAACTCACTTCCAGGAATCGCCCTGAAGTACATAAAATCATTTAAACGTTATTATCAAAGCGTCATTCTGCCTTTTTCTATTTTCGGAAACTTTTTTTTTGCAAAATAATTCATATTTTTTTCCTTTTCATTTGTAAATTTGTTTTACCTTTTTAATTTTTTTCTTAGTTGAAAGATTAATTTTGGAGGAGGGGAATTCTTCCCCCCATGTATGATTTACAGATAAGCGTTCACGTACTTAAAATTTGTTTTTTTTTTCTGACAATTTCTGAATAATTTTGATTAAAACCTATAAATCTGGCAAGTACTGAAACAAAGTGATTTTATTTTTAGTACAAACTGAAAAAGAAATAAAGGTAAACCCCAAGATAAAGAAACCGGCTTAATTGATAGTCAAAAGTATTGAGATAGATGCACAACAGGTAGATAAAACCAGAATGTAAATATTACTGTAAAGAAATAATAATAAAATCAACAAAACCAGATTGACGGGATTTTATTTTTTTTTTTTTTTTTCAATTGGAAAATTGATAAGAATTTTCCTCAAAGAAACTTTTCATTTAATTTATCTAACTCAAAAGAGAGGTTATTGAACTTTTATTTTGTTACTCCTCAAAGTTCTTTGACTTTTAAAAATTTATTTAAAAAGATAAAATGTCTTTAAATTAAGTTTTAATAATTTCTAATTAGTTTAAGCTTAATACTGTATAACAGAACCCCACTAAACAACTTTAAACGTTTTAAAATCAAATTTGTTTTTAAATGTATATTCACATAAAGTAAAAGCAAAAAATTAAAAACTTAAATCTCTTGCGCTAACTTCGAAGTCAGATACTCTTACCTTTTTACTCTTTAGTTTAGTGTAGTGAAATGATATGTAGTGGCTGTTGCCAGATTTGACGATTTATCGTCATTTTGACGATTTTTACTTCTAAAAGTTGCCTGATGATGATTTGACGATTTTTGTCCCAAATTTTACGATTTTTTTAAAAGAAGGTTTAGAACTATTTTTTATATATATTTTTCTTTTAAAGTAAATTAGTTGGTACATAAATATATACAATTAAAAGATTTATGGGAACCAATATAATACATATTATATTCGATACAATTATGTACGCTATTATTATAAAATGACGAATAAACTCTTTACAAATGGCCCATTTTTGCAATTTTTATAAAAACTTTTAATTTCATAATCTAGGCATTAGAAATCCTTAAATATCAGTACTAAGTATCTAAATACATGTTTGAAAAATTCATTAAAAATTAAATTCGATATCATCGATGGTCTTATGTATGTTTTTATAACTTTTCAGGAGAATTAAAATCACATATTCATAATTTTTATGCATATATCATCAGACTTAATAGATATGTACTACTTGACTTTCATAACACCATATAACAATTACCCTAAATTTTTTTCACATATAAAAAAATCGATATTTGTGTCAAACTAGAACCCATATGTCAAATTTTCTCTCAAAAGGATTTCAAAGTTTCGAAAAATACACAGTGTAAAAAAATTATAAAATATTTACGAAAATATATCCACCCAATGAAGGCTAAAAATCTGTGCAATATAACAGCAGTAAAAAATTAAGAAAAATATCCTTTATATTATGTATATAAATAAATATAATATTAAAGGGTTAAATTTACAAATGAATATTTTCTTAACTTTTGTAAAGCAATATTTAAATAAAAAAAATAATAAAATAAAATGTTATATTATGGTCAAACACATCAGTTTTTTATATGTGAACATTTATTTTGTTTTTCAAAAAACCTGTAAAAAACTGATGTGTTTGACCATAATATAACATTTTCAAAAGGATATTTTCTTAAATTTTTGTGCTGGAACATTTAAATAAAAAACATTATAATATTTCAGGGATTCCTACCCTTCATTTAACAACCATGCTGGGTTGATATAATTTTCGTAAATATTTGATATATATATATAACAACAACAACTGATAGCTTTTGATAACTATTAAATTCATATACACATGTCTGTATGTAGATACATGCTTATACAAAAATCAACAACACTGAGTCATTATAATGCTTCTATTTCCAACTAAAAAAAAGTCCAAACACAACAGCTACTGCTTGCTTATATAAAAAACAACACTGAAAGTCATTGCAATATTTTTATATATATTTATGTGTATATAATTTTAATATTTTTTTTTCAGATTTTTGCTTATAACTAGGTTATTTATGAACATATGGTTAATTCAAAAAAACCGAAATTTTAGAAAAATATTTATGACCCATCTATATAAAAACGAAATCCGTTGCTTAAACAAGGACTTCAAAAAGTCAAAAATGCGTTCATTTCTTCAGCATAAAAATTCAGAAAAAAATTTTACAAATCTTTGCAAAAACGAAGTACTTAGCTTTCATAGAGGCTTCAGAAAATCGAAAACCGATTAAAAAAAGTTTTTTACATATCTCCGTCGTTTATGAACCGATTTTTCTGAATTTCAATAGCAAAAGCTTCCAAAGGATTTCCGATCGTTTGATATATATTATATATGGCAGTTATCGGTGGGCTTCATAAACGCCATTTCAACCGACGGATGGACGATCGTTCTATCGACATAATTTTTTTATAAGGATCCAGAAAATATAAATTTTTGCTCTCCGACGAAAATTGTGGAAGCGGAATGACAAACTTATATATACTCTTTACACCTGTGGTGAAGGGTATAACAAGCATCTATACATACATACATATTGTATATTTTGAAATCTTGTTATTTTCATTTTTAATTTACACATGAGAAATTAATTCAAGGGAAACATTTTGTAAGATTCTCTTAACTATATAGGTTATTATTTAGAAGAAAAATTGTGCGATATTTTTAAATTTTTGAAAAATTAATTTTATGATAGTAAGAATAAATCTTGTGTGTGAACCCCTACCCAGAAGTAGTGGAAATGTTATTCCTTTAAAAATACTTCCCTATTTTTTGCTGGTTTCTTATGAGATAAAGTGATTAATGGAAATAATATTCATATAGGACTTAAAGTTGATTATGAATCTATCTTAACTAAAAGAGATTCTTAACTAAAAATATTCCTGTTTACTTACATACAGCTTTATGAAATTTTAACTCGATCAATGTAGAAAGTGATTCTGAGTGAATTACTTGTTTTCAAGACTTTATAAACATCAATTCAATTATTTATGGGCGCTTGTTAAAATAAAATTAAATGCCTCTTGACCCAGTTAATACTTAATAAAAAATATTATTTGGATCATAAGAACAGTATAGCTATCACTGTGGAATAATGTACAGTTATATTCGATTTCCGGTCCCTCAATTGAATTGCAAAATTCAAGAAGTTTGTATAAACAATGAAATTTGGGAATAAAAGGCTTTTGTAAAAAATTACAAATAATTTTTGATTTATGCCTTCGATCTTTTGCTAGATTTTACTGTATGTATAGAGCATATAACCAACATAGATAAGTTGTACATAATTAAATGTTTTTGGATTTGTATCTGTATATAAGTCTAACACATGGCATAATTATGTATACGCTAGTGTAAAATAAACACCTGATTATTTTTTTTTTTTGCTGATTGAAACTGTCAGACTCTAAGAAAAAATCTCTCTCAACAGTTGCTAATAACGCCAAACTCCTTGTGTAAAAAATCCTCTCCGAACTGACATTACCTTATGACTTTATTTACTTTATATTTTGTATTTACTTTTAGAACATGAATTGAATCTTTAAAAGAAAAACAATGACAAAACTGAAATATACCGGCAAAAGAGACATCGAGAGAGATGGATGAAGAGTAAAATTACATGTACACAAAATTGAACGAGAAATTGATATAAAATGTATGGCTTCTTCGAAACAAGCAACAGTAGTATTAGTTGGGCTTGAGCTAATCGACGGAGTGATTGCTGGGGTTACAGTTAAGTGTTTTTGTGCATTTTAATTTAAAATTAAGTGTTTTTAAATTTTGTGTTTTAATTTTTATCTAAAAAAATAGTTTTTTTTTTAAAGGTATGTAAGTGTAAGAAAAACTAGTTTAAATTAAAAAAGAATAAAAATTTTAAGAAACAAGAAAATGTTCGAACCACAGACATATATGGAAAAATATAAATAAACTTCTAACTGTGTAAATTTACTTTATCTGACGAAACATATTTTATTTTTTTTTGGGGCCATGCTTCTTCTATATGTATAATTTTGTGTGTGAATTAAAAGCAATAACAAATAAAAACTCGCATGTTATCCAAAGATTTTTTTATTTTTTATTTTTTTTTTTATAGAAAAACCAACAGGTCTTTTTGTAAAATTTTTCTCTTAGGAAACTTGCAAACAAATAAAGTGCTCAAATATTTAAATATTTTTACATTTATCATTTATACAAAGTTTAGTAGGAACAAAAACGTGTTTATGCACACAATTAATATCATTTTTTTCTTTGTTCTAGAGATTGTGCATAAAGTTTACATAAAAATTTAGCGTCAAATATACTTATAAAATAAATTAAAAATATAAACAAATCTTATAGATGACTTGTGGTATGAAATACCTATCAGTGTTTACCTCCACTAGAAATCTAGGGGAATAGAATAGAAGACTTGAACCTTTTAAAAACAAGACAAACATTTTAAATATACTACAGTATTAAAAATGGCGGTTATTTTCTATAATAACGGTAGTTACATTAAAGTTTTTAAAGAGTTTTAAAATACCGTTATTCTCTGTTTGCCAATTGTTTTTTTTATTTTATTTAATATTGCAATTAGTTTTTTTTATCACTTATTTTTAAGGTAGATTCTAATTACCTCTAACAATGATAAGAAAAAAATTAGTAGTTTCAAAAGGAAAAATAACACCTTTTTAACAAAATGTTAAATATTGAAAACAATTGATAATAAAAATTGTAGAATTTGTTCTTGCATTTAACCTAAAATTGGCATGGACTTTGAGAAGTGGACTTAATATTGAGTATGTAAATAATAATATGCTACAGCTAAAAATCACTCGAAAAATGACGCGTACGTTATAGGTCTTCTTGAGGAAATCATAAATCAGTTTTAAACATTTCCAATACATCCTCAAAATTTGCAGGTATGCTTAAAAACAGTTTTTGACACCGTCCCTGTATTTGTTGATTTTTTCTTTCTAAACTTTTTTGGAAAGTAAAAGAATCGGGCTCTCAATATTAAAAGAAAATTTTAAGCATTTAAAAAAAAAAAAATGTTTTTGAAATTTAGCTACAATTTATTATATTTTTTTCTTTAAAACCCTTCCACGATGCACATGCACAATGGTGTGGGGTATCATATGGTCGGACTTGACCGACTATATCTGTCTTACTTTTTTTTTACTTTAAGTATGTTCTGTGGAAAATTTCAATTTTCATATGGTGCACAAATTTCACACTTTTGCTGTGCCAAATAAAACTTTTTTTTATGTTAAACTTTGACGTATGTATATTTGAACAAAAATTCATAAACTTTTAGAAAATTCAATATATGTATTGTGCTAATTATTTTAATTTATTATTTTATTTGATGTAGTGATTGGTAAATCGATTTCGATTATGGTCAAAAATCGATTCTCGTCAAAAAAAAAACGATTATTTTGTGGTCGATTCTTACCAGCCAATTTTATACTGGAAATCACTTTTAGCTCTTCGATTAATCTAGAAATCAAACCAGCACATAAAATAAGTGTTGATAAAAAATCAGTAAAAATACAATTCAAGAAAAAAATTTTTTTAAATAACTTTGAGTACGAGTTATATAAAATCCACATTCATAAGAGAACGGCCGCAAAATACTTGAGCATACACGTTCCCGCAGTACCGGACAGTCACACAAATAATGCTCCTAATACTCAATAAAACAACTTCGGCAGTAATCGTTTGCCAAGCCAAGATTTTAAACTTCGACCAAAGGAATATGATCTTCCGTCTGTGTTCCTGTTATATCTGCAGGCGACCAATTTCTTGCGCACTCATTCCCCATTTCTATCCAATAGTTTATTTTTGTTTCCAATTATACCTGTTAGCTTACCAGTAAAGCATAGTTTAATTTTGGTGAAAATTTTCTTTTTATGAAGAACTGAATTTTGAATAAAAGTTTAAAATTTTGTAAAAATTTGTATGTTTAGTAAAAATTTATATTTTTTCAGAAAATTAGGATTAATTGCAAAAACTGGGATTTTTGTAATATATGGATTTTTAGTAAAAATTTGATTTTTTTTGTTAAAATTAGGATTCTTTTGTGTAAATTTGTATTTTTAGAGAACACATTTTATTTTAGTGAATCTTTAGTACAAATAAAGGAATAATTAATGATTCTTTTTTTTTTTTTCAGTGAAAAATATTCTTTATCACTTTTTAAAAATAAGTTTCACATCGTTATGTTATTTATAATTTCAACATAAATTTTTGATAAACGGGCCTAATATAATAAACATTTAGCAACAAATTAATTTTACAAATATTTCCAGCAATATACAATACATATACTCGCATTAGTATGTTGTTGGAAGACAATTTCACATTTTCTCAAGAAAATTTTCTTATTTTTAAATAAAGATCCAATTTTAATTTAAATGTTTGTTTTTCCAAATAATGACGTTCTCTCATTTCACCTATTTTTGTTTAAAGAAGAAACAAATTTTTATTTTTCTTTTTGTCCAGCAGTGTTACCAGTTTATCCTTTTTAAGACTAAATCTAGTATTTTTATTTTACTTTTAGCCTCAAAATTTTCGTTTTGGTTTCTAGTCTTTTTTGATTCTTAAAATTGCCTTAAAAAGGCTAAAATTTTAGTATTTCAACTAAGAAGAAAGTAATTTCTTATTTGTTTTTACTGATTTTATTTTGACAGATTCATTTATTTAAGAATTTTTTTTCCACAAAAATCGAGATTATTTATATTTAACAAAAATTTTCGCCTGCAGCGCTTCATTCTCATAATTAATTACTTTCATAATAAATTATTATAATTACACACTGATAAAGTGATAAATCACTCGAGAAAGTACACTGTACACGTTATAGATATTCTTCAGAACGTCATAAATCAGTTTTAAAAATTTGCAAGTCATCAAAGTCAGAATTTCGAAGAAGAATATAATATGGTTAAAAAGCTATGTTCTTCTGCTTTCTAAATCAATTTAAAAATCTTAAATTGGCTTAAAATGCATGAAGCTACGCGATCTATAGTGCAGGAACTACCCTAAAAATGTCTTTTCTCGCAATATCTTGAAATTTACTCGTTTTCCGAGTGAAAATGAAGCAGGGTGTTATTTTTAATAAACTTCATTATCCATAGAAACTATTTGTGAATATAATTAAAAAAATCTTATAAAAGCGAAAAATTACCCAAAAATTTGTAAACGAATTATAAATTCATAAATGATCACTTGAAAACATTTGGCAATTTTTCATATAAAATCTAACCCATATTTGTATATAAATTTTATGGGCGATTTTTCATTAGATAATTTTGTTCATTCTAAGTTTTACTTATAAATTTATTACAATATCTTTAAAACAAATATCAAAAACAAATGAGAGCAATAAATAAAAATAAGTTTTTAAATAAAAAATATTAGCTTTTTTCTGGCTTTATTTTTAGGGCCATTTAGCCTTTTCCGAATTTTTTATAAATTATATAGTTTCTTTTTTCCCACCTCCTGGCAACACTGTTGCCCACTAGTAAATCTCCACTTAATTCTAAGTATTTTCACTTAACTGTGAATAAAATCAAGATTTGTGCATCAATTCTCACGATACATGACTTATTTTATTCGTAGCACTACGAGCTTTATGTTAAATATATAAAAAAAAAAAAAAATTCCCGTTTTCACTTCTTAATAGAACTTTTAAGAAAAAATCTTAAATTTTGAAAACAATTTTATTTCGCACACTAATCTCTAAATAACTTCGAAAATATTGAGCATATAAAAAATTATGTTGGGGTGGCTTGAAGACATTTTTAGTCCGCATATTTTGGTGTATCATTTATATCAATTGTACACACTGTTCTTGAATTATGGTGAAATGTACTTGTGTAATGGCCTTATTATGTTCAAAATTAGACACACCCATAAAAAATATCCAGACATGATGGAAAAAAGCTGAAAGCAGAATAGTTTTTGCACATCAAAATCCATCAAGTACAACTATTCGTCTTTTAGGGAGGATTTTTTGCCGACCAGTGTAATATTAAAGATTTCAAAATTAGGTGTTTTTCAAATATTCAAATACTTACGTATATATATAAAAAAATCGATTATGAGGTGATAAATAAAAAGCACAAACAAAGAAATCAAAAAAAAGAAAAAATTATTAAGGTCGAAATTTTGAAAAAGATAATATATTTAAAAATTTTAATAATTTATTATTGTAGTATATGTAAAAGATTTGAATATAAGCAGTTAAAAAGCTTCGTTCTTCTGATTTCTAAATCGAAGATCTATATCATTCTTCGAAGGAAATTCAAAAGTGTTATTTTGTAGCGGAGTGTATTTTTTTCATTATTTTAAAATAAATTTATTGATTAAAAAAAATGCTAATTAAATATTCTATGTACTTCAATGTTTTTGGTATATTTTATACTTATATAGATTTATTTAGTAAAAATCAAAAACGTAAGCGAAACCTTTTAGATTTTAAGAAAAATAAAATCTGACAGGAATGTAATAATGCTTGTAAGAAAAATCTCTTTTTTTTATTAAATACTTTATCCTTAATAGTCTAATTTCAATACTCACGTCAGTTACAAAGGCGGATTAAACGTATGCGGACTAAAATAGCAAAAAAATTACAAGTTTTAAAATTTCTAAAAAAGTTAACATAAACTTTATGTTATTTTTTGTCAAACGATAACTTATTATATTGTTTTTATATGTCTAATATTTTAATCACTTTTGTTTAGTTTTGAAGTAATTCTGAAGGACTTCTTTTATCATAAGTTCAAAAACTCGAAGTTGGAACTTTTGTAACCTGTTATTCGGTTATTGTATCCTAGTATGCCTTACAATTTTGTCGAAATCATTCTAAAAACTCTGCTCTGTCTAAAAGGGTCCAAAACTTATCGATTTTAATTTAAAACTATTTGGAGATTTTTAATTTTTACACCTTCATTTAATTTATAGATTTTTTGCACACCTCAAAAGAATTCTTTCGTTATATACTGATATTAAAGAAGATATATTATTATTGGATAATATATTTTGATATTTCTTTTTATGAAATCAATGGAAAACAAATACGTTTTTAAAAATTAAGGTTCTGAAGTGACCTGTGGTGTATTATAGAACGATCATGACATTTAGTAGTTTGATTTATACCTAATTAAACTGTTTGTTCGAAATTTTATTTCCTTTTTATACTTTAAAGAAATTTTAATGAATAAGGATATGTTAGAAGAAAAAAACTGAAAGTGGATTTGTGTTTCCATCTAATTCACCTATTCTTGTTTAAGGGAGGATTTTTACCAACCAGTGTTATCAACACAAACGTATGTATGTATATCACCACAAAAATTATGTAAACTTTAATCGTTTCATCGAAAGTCTCTAAAGTCCTATTTATTTTTAATTTTGAATACTTTGAACAAGTATTTGTTTTTGAAAACCTCTTACAAAAGATATTATAAATCGATAAACATGAAAAAATAGTTTTGACATTAAATTTGTGTTTAAATTTTTTTTAAAGTAAATCTCGTTTTTTTTTTTTTTTTTTTTTTTGAAATATCCTTTCATATCTCGATATAACATATGCAGTAAAAACTTTACAATCCGATAGCATTTAATAACACAGTCTATCTCTACCAAATATTGGAAACTATATTAGTCAATATTTTTATTTAGTTTTTATAGAAATCATAAATTTAATGTAGTTTAGTTTAGCTTTTATATAAAATTAAAATTTTTGATTGGAAGGGTAATAACCAGTGCAACCAAAAATATGAAAAATCATGTTTTTCCTAGGCTTCAAATTAACCAGAATGTTAAATATTTTTCCGTTTCAGACAATTTTAAGAATTTTGGCTTCGATTTATTACAGCATATTTTTCGATATTTTGATCGTAACAGCATATTTTGAGCATATTTGTTCATATTTTTAAAAAAAATCTTTATTTTATAGTATATTTTAGCTATTTAAATGGCATATTTTCGCATATTTTATACTAAGAGCATAATTTCACATATATTACATTAGAGCATAATTTTATATATCTTACACTTAAGAGAAAAATGTTGCTTATTTTGCCTTCAATAGAATTTTTTATATAATTTTCCATTAGTAAATTTTTTTTTTGTTTTTTTCCATTCCGATTCCCAAATAATTCTCATCTTATAAATTGATAGAAATTTTGTAATTTCCTGATAAATTGTATGCATTATAGTTTTGAATCATTTTAAGCACAAAAGAAACATATTTTTTTTTTAGCAATTTCTAATAAAGATCAAGTTATTTTTAGCTCGATCGAATAATATTTTAAGAGCATATTTTTTTAATTTTAAGAGCGTATTTTCCGTTTTTAAGAGCACTTTTTATGCTCATAAAATACTTTATAGTATATTTTCGATTGCCATGGTAATAACGAGTGTTGCCACGGTGAAGCCTTCTTTGTAACCAAAATTTTGAAGAAAAGTAACCAAATTAGAAATAAAATAACCAAAATTAAAATGTTGAAATTATTTATGTAAAAGTTGATATAATTTTTAATACTCAGGTTTAAAATATTTTTTTCATATCGGTTATAAAGTCTAATTACTCTTAATGCCTAAAAGAGAAAAATATTTAAAATTTAACTGTTTAGAACAACGATTCCCAACAAAAAAAGAAAAAGAAATGAAAAAGTCCTGATTTTAACATTGTGTCGAAAGTGAAAGTAAGTATTTAGTGCTGAAAAAGAGTCGCATAAGTCTTTTTTTAACCCATGGTTACCATGGTTGTAGAATGTTCTGTTTTTATAATTCATGTTCATTTGCTTTTGAAATTCCGCTCTTAAAACAATGTTTATAAAAATTTTCAAAACTTCTTAGAAATTGTTAACATTTTTCATGATAAAAACATATTTACTAAAAAAAGGACGTCATAACTCAAAAAAACTAGTTTTGTAGAAATCGCATTCAAAGTTTTCAAATACCATTTATCTTAAAAAAAAAAATCGGTGACTGTAACAAATATGTACATGATATTTTTATAGAAGATAAAGCTTGATATAACACCTATTCTACATTACTAACTCAAGAATCTAGTTTTTTAGTTATGACGTTCATAAAGTAAAGTACAAAATATACACTTAGTTCTTCTTTTGAATGGTAGCACTTTTTCTTTTTGTCAAAAAGATTTAAAGTTATAGATATTTGATGGTGATTTTTATGTGAAAAGATTGTATCTTCAATAGATATCGTTTATGTACCAAACGAAACTCATGTTAAACAAGTTGCATTCCGAAATTGACCTAATAATTATCTGAGTTTGTGGAGCGCAATGAGGCAGTAGAATGCGTATTTTCACAATTCATTAGCATTTTTGATGTCTTTTTATCACAAATTTGTTTTCAAGTTTATTTTATTCTTTACAAATATATAACGAGATTTACAGAATAATTTAAATAGTACTTTAGAATAGTTAATAAAAACTAAATTTTGGTTTAATAAAAAACAATAACCAAAATGGACAAAATGTCAGAAAATGATAATTGTATATGTATATTGCATAAAAAGATCATCGATAATGCAGAGAACTTTATAATCTAAGCTAAAGGCACAATTAGTTATCCGTATCTATTATCGAGCTTTTACTCCATTTAAGTTTCGGAAATTATAATTAGAATGGGAACTATAAAACAACTTTTAAACTTGATAAATTAATTAGTTCATTTTTTCAATATCTATTAAGAAACACTTAAATTATCATTTAACGATAAAAAAAAATCACGTGATATAAGTCTAGACTTATACATAATTTTAAACCGATATAAAAATATTTTGTTGAAAAAATGTTTAATTATGAAGTATTAATTTGTGATAAAATATTATTTTTTCTATTTAAATTAGTACAACACTTAGATTGCGGTTATAGCAACAAAACAATTACAAAACTAATTCTATATAAACCACAAAATTCTAAAATTTAAAAATAATATTTTCAATTTTTTATTTTTATTTTTTTTTTTTTTTTAATTTGAAAAAGAATTCAAATGTTGTTGCTATAAGATATTTTGACAAAAAAAAAAAAAATTATTGTAACGCCTGAAATGTGCAGAGTAGTTTGTGGTAATTTCTGAGAAAGTTGTTGAGGTATTTATTTCTGATATTAAAAGAAAAGTTATTATGCATTTTTCATTTCAAAAATATTTATTTTTTATATTTCAAAATTATTTGTACAATTTCAAAAATTATAATAAAACGTGCAAAAAGTAGAAAATTAATTTGATTGGTAAACAACACAAACTCTTTTAAAACAGCTTAAGAACCAGAATATTCCCAAACAGGAGTTTATAATTATTATAAATAAAATAAAACAAGTAAGAAAGATATAGTCGGTTAAGCCCGACCATATCATACCCCACACCATTGTGCATGTCCATCAAAATTCTTGGAGGTGTCTTATAACGCGTGATCCATTTCGAGGTTCCCTACTTTTTTAAAGAACAAAACACAGAAAATTCAAATGTAATGGGGAATGTTTATTATCATTTGAAAGAACATTCTTTGGCATTTATTTTTTGAAGATTATGTCTATCAAATGTTGGCCGTTGCTACGTCGCAGATGGTCCATCCGTTGACTTGTTCGAGCATTTCGACTGGTAACTGGCGAATGACACACGTGATGTTTTCCTCCAAGCCCCGAATCGAAGCGGGTTTATCCGGATTAACTTTAGACTTTACATATTCCCGCAGGAAAAGGTCTAACGGTGTGATATCACACGATCTTGGTGGCCAATCAACCGGCCCAAAACGTGAAATTATGTGCTCAATGAAGTGTTCTCTCAAAAAAACCATTGATTGATGCGATGTGTGGGAAGTGGCGCCGTTTTGCTGAAAACAAATGTCGTCGAGATCACGAACTTCAATTTTAGGCATCAAATAGTCGGTTATCATGGCACGATAACGGTCGCCATTCACGGTTACGTTCGCACCGGCATCATTTTTAAAGAAATATGGACCGATGATTCCACTGGCCCACAAACCACACCAAACCGTTGTTTTTTATGGATGAAGTGGCAGTTCTTGAATCTCTTCAGGTTGCTCTTCGTCCCAAATGCGGCAATTTTGTTTGTTTACATACCCATTGAGCTAGAAATGGGCCTCATCACTGAACAAAATTTGCCTCGAAAACGTTGGATCATCTTGGAACTTTTCAAGAGCCCATAGAGCGAAGCGATGTCGCTTGGGAAGGTCGAGCGGCTTCAGTTGTTGCACAAGCTGTATTTTGTACGCTTTCAATTTAAGACCTCGACGTAAAATGCGACAAGTCGTTCCATACGTCAGTCCGATTTGCTGCGAACGGCGCCGAATTGACTCTCCACGGTCTTCGTGTACACTCTCAGCTACGGCCGCTATGTTTTCTTCACAGCGTGCTGGACGTGGTATATTCGGTCGAATATTACCCAATAATGAATGCTGGGTGTTGCGAATAGTACGCTCAGTAGGCCGATTATGTTGACCATAAGTTGAGCGAAGTGCACGAAACACATTTCTCACAGAACGTGAATTTTCGTAATAAAGTTGAACGATTTGTAAACGTTGATCAGGCGTAAGTCTTTCCATTATGAAATGCCAAACAATACTAAACAAAAATAACATGACAGGATGACACGACTCATACGTGATCTGCCAAAAAAAAAGGATATTGAAAAAAGTATCTCTACTTGAATCACCCATTATTAGACATGTGGACAATTGTGGACCGATACTTTTACTAAGTGTAAAATAGAATATACGAATACAGAATATTACATTAATACTAACATTTATATGTATCATATGGTTGGGCGTGACCGACTATATCTTTCTTACTTGTTTGCTAATGCAAAAAAAGTTTATAAGTTTAATTATAAAGACAAAATAATCACTTGAAGTAGCCAAAAGTGTTCAAAGTCAGTCGTATTGTTATTATTTGTTGTCATACTAAATAAAAATTTGATAAAAGTAATGAAAAAAAAAACAAACAAATGAAAAAAATTAATTAAACAAAACGTGTGTAAAGTAAAATGTGCCGGTTTTTAAAATAAAAATAACTGTGTTGTTTACATTATTTCCTTTTCTTTCCTCTTCGGCTAAAGAATTTTTAATTTAATTTAATTTGAATTTTAATAAATTAAATAGACTGAAGTTTATGAAAGAAAAGTTTTTCTAAAATTCCATAAGAAATAAAATGTGTTTTTAGTATTTATTTCTATAGGATTGTGCAGTTAAAATGAACTTTTTAAATATTTTTAATTATATATCAAGTTTAAAAATATTTATTTTTTATTATTTCTTTTTTATTTTAATTCAAGTTGGATTCTAAATAAAATTTTCCACTTTTTGATTTTTTATAGTTTTTATATTTATTGGGATTATATTATGAATAAGATTTATTCTTTAAAATTATGTTTAAAGTCTTAGTTTGTAAAATGAAACAACCTTATTTTTTTATTAAAGTAAAATTGAAAATTGTTAGTTTTTCTTAAATTTTATTTTATTTTTTCTCTCTTGGAAATGGTTTATTTCCACTCCAAACGATATGAATAAGAATTAAGGTCAAGTCTTAAATTTATTTCTGGTCCTAAAAACTAGATCTTATTGTAAACAATTATATAGAAGTAATATTCACTCACTAGGAATTTTGTTGTTGTTTTAAAAATAGACATATTAAGAATTTTTAGGTTTTAGATTTATGACTTCAATTCTAAAAGGATTCTTTTAAGAATATTAGCTCAATATTTGAACAGAAATGTACAATATTCTAAATTCATTTTGTAATCAATGAATCGATCTTTGCTGGCCCATTCATCCATAAGTATTTTCGCTTCATATTATTCAACTTAAAGTTAAATATCATTCTTTATACATGTGTAAATAATATTAAAGCTTGTCATCAAACTGTTTTTGAATGCTTATGAGTTTCTAGATCTCTGCTTTCCCACCTTTAAAAGTAGTCTTTAAGATCTTGATTTAAAACAGTTTAGAGCCGATTTATTTAGATTAAATTGGCAGCAGTCCCGAAGTAAAAGACTTGGGACTTTTAATGTATCTTGTTTTTCTATATATATATATATATATATTTGTCCCAAATCATATCTATCAACGAAACTCGAACATTCGTTGGAAAAGCTTTTAAATTGATAAAGATAGAGATCTCAATTCAGATTCCTAGTGTAAAGACTTATCAGACTGAAAAAAAAAAAATAGTATTAGGTCAGTCCTAATCACTCTCCTCCTTCTGCAACACTCGTTGTATGTGGGTTTTAATTTCTAGTTATATAAATACACAGAATACTTTCATTGGGGCAAACGAATTTTTTGCCGATCAAATTTTTTTCGGTTCCAAGTACTAACACATAATTCGGTTGGTATTACTGTATATATTCGGTTTTTTGCGACTGTTTTCAAAAAAAAGAATTTTTGGGTTTTAGGAAACACATAATTCGGTTGGTATTACTGTATATATTCGGTTTTTGCGACTGTTTTCAAAAAAAAGAATTTTTGGGTTTTAGGAATGAAAATATATATAATACTATTGTGAATAAAAAACAAAATACATATTTTTTTAATATTTTATTTAAATACATAAATATTGTTTGCAATAATTCTTATTGAACAAGTTAATTACAGAAATATACTTAAAAATTTCGCAAATACTCCATTTTGGTAATCTATTGCCTCTTTTAATGTCTACACATTCCATTTTGTTCCGTTCAAGTACCCAGCAAAAACTTTTTGGTTTTCGGTAATAACAACTACTTATTAAAGTAGTTTCTTGGTAATGAGGCGTCATTATTATTTGCCTACTCTGTATTACATTAATAAGTACTCAATAGTATAATAGCGCAATAATACTGCAATCACCTGGATGAGTTGGCTAGAGCGCCGGATTAACAACCAGAAGGTTGTTGGTTCAACCCCATTCTGAAGCTGTTAGTTTTTTATAACAAAATGTCTAAAAAGATATTTTATACTAAATAGAGTTTTTGTTGCTTATGACGCTATGTGCGAGATGGTGTACTGATTAAGACGTTAGTCAGTAAAAACGAATGGTTAGAGTGTGTGTCCAAATTCGAGTCTCACTGACTGAAAAATTTTTTTGTTTTTTTTTTATTTTTGTTTTCGCTTAAGTACATTTTTCTTTCTATGTTCTTTACGAAGGGACTCACAATGGACCTCTTGGTCTTTGAGTGGATGCACAAGCATTCTTCTAAGTGCTGTGCAACCCTTCTATACCTACCTACCTACCTAGGTACATATTTTTGGGTACCCCTAGAGTCAAAAAATAACTACATCAATTTGTCGACAAGTCGAACAAAAATAACTAGTTATTCAGGCAAAAAATAAGTAGTTTATTTTTGTTTCCAATTATACCTGCCACCTTACCAGGAAAGCAAAGTTTTCGCTGGGTAGTTTCATAAAAGATAATTGCCGGTTAATAATGCGGTTAGGTTTCAGCTGAAAACCATCTAAAAAATAAAAATTGTGTCAAAGGAATATTGAAAATCTGTTGCGAAAAAGTTCTACGATAAGGACTACCTGGACACGTTAAACAGAAAGATATTTAATTAAAATCAGCACAGAATAATATATAAATCGTATAACCGACTAAGATGGTTATCTATTCTATATATTCCTGTCCAGTTAATTGAATTGATTGAACATTTCAGTTAAAAGTAAGGGAAAGTTGTAAATGTTTTTATCTACTTAACTTCTCCTTATCGATAGGTAGATTTTATTCTGCTAGATTATTGAAGGTATTCCGCTTATTATGACCTTCTGTTGTGACATGTTGATGTTTCATAACCTACAAAACTAACATAAATTTTAATGAGGTAATAGTTACGTATATATATACAGCCAGACACGGTTATAAAAAATATAAAAAATTTTATTTGTTAACAAAATGTACGTATTTAATTACGATACTAATATTTGTTATTAAGCGTATTTCTTTCCTTTAAAAATGGGCTGTATTTATGATTTTTAAATATGTATTAATGATTTTGATGAACTATAGATGATTTTTTTTTTCATTCATCAGCCAAGTGGCATTATTAATTTTATTTTTTATACTAATTCAATGTTTTTATTTATTTCGAGGTTTTCAAATTGGCATTTTCTGAGATCTTTGAAAAATAGCGATTTTGTAATATTTAATTTTTAATCCTTTTTTTTAGCAATTTTCGATAAATGTGTATGCATTATGTTAAAAAGGTCAAAATTATAAATATAAAATTCCTATTTTATTTGTACGATGATTAAGATTGAAATTAATGAAAACTATTTCTATTTGTCCAATAATTTTTTTTACATTTTTAAAACATTCTGAAATGTGCAATGTTATGTATCTAAAATTATTGTTGTTTTTTTTTAAATATTTTTCTTGGGACCATAAAAATGTATTCGTTCTAAAAAAGTTCGCTATAACCGTTATAAATGTAGCTATTTGTACACACAAAAAATAGTCGAGGTATTATTTCCCTAGTAGGCTTAGTTAATTTCATTTTATATTAAAATAAATTACTATGTTTTATTACCTAAGTTAAATAATATTTAGTATACATTTTACCTAAAATCTTTGTAAATATTATTTAGAGAGTTAGGCGTATTTTTCGAAATTATTCGTATTTATTTTAATACCAATCGAAAATATCTTTTTTTTTAATGTATTGAAATTTAATTTAATAAAAAAATAGATATTTATTTACAAAACTGAATTTTTAACAAAAACAAAAAGGCGTATAAACAAAGAAATTTGTATATTGACCTTTTAAATTGGTAAATATTAAATATAATTAAAAATATATTTCAAACATCAACTAATATTTTGCTTAATTTTTAAGACATCAATCAAATCAAATTATGGATCATCAACAGAGCAAATCAACTAACTACATTAATAATTTAAGTTACATATTATAATTGCGAAAACTTGTAAATTAAAAGAATAATATTTACAATTCACATTAAAGGACACAAAGAATGCCGAAGACGGTTCGTAGCGGTCTAGAAAATGTATTCCATTCTGTTAGTGTCTAATATATTTTTTCAGTGCATTCTTATTAACATGAACTAGAGCCTGAATAAATTAAATAAATTCATTCAACAAAATCAAATTTGTTCGATCCCGCCGACCTCTGATTAATGCGAGATTTTTTAATCATCATTTTGAAAAAAGTAATCATTCGAACTAAATTTATTGTTAAATTACCTATGAAACTTTCTAACTGCCATTCTACCCTTTTGCTTAGTTAATTTTATATATTTTTGTGTGTTTGGAAAATGTAGATAAAATCAATGGGATCGAAGAAAAGTGTTCGCTATAGCCATAGTGCTCATTATAACCGTGCTCGACTGTACTTACTACCATTATTCTTGGTAGATGCAACTAGAATTATTGTTCTTCATATGTATGGATTTTTAATTGTGTTTTAATAATTTCTTTGAATGTTTTATAAAAATAAAAATTTCAAAATATTTGCTCTCAAATTTTATTACAAATTTATTTTTAAAATGTCATTAAATTAAGCAGAAATATCTATTGAGAACGCCGAATTTAGGTTTTTTCCTTTTTCAATCATTATTTTATTCCTATTTATAAATTAAATGGAACAAACAATTTGCAGTACGAACATTCGGTTGCTTTGATCATACTTGTTAATTTAATTATACAAAAACACATGTTGATTTAACTGATTAAATTTACTTTTGTAGTAATCCTAATTCTATCGTAATAGCAATAAAATATTTATAAATATTTAGTGTCCTCATGAAAACGCGCAAAAATCTCGCATACGTATAGGACCAAATAATCTCAGGTGTAAGACCTTAAGATATCTTTTTTGATTTCAACCTTTTTTTTTTTGGAACCGAAAATCTTCTCAATATCTAACTGGAAGGCATGAGAAAATACTTAATAAAATAGTTTTGTCATCCTCTGGTAAAAAATCGACTAACTTTTTTAATCCTGTTATATTAATGGTTCTTAAAAGCTTCAAATTCAATCACATATTTTGATCGGAATTCTAATACTATTAAGAATTATAAATTGTTTTCAGAATTAAATTCTTGTATAAGATATCATACCATTTGTAACTTCAAAGATATTCATCTAAAAACTCTTAAGGGTCATTGAAGGTAAAAAAAATTTAAATAACGATGTCCGCAATTGAAATAAATAAAATAAAAATAAAATCCTTTAACAATTCTGTGTAAAATCTTCTTTAAAAAGCTTCAAATTTGAATTTGACTTTAAGGTAGAGGAAGTCCAAGTAGCACGGTCTGTTCGTAACGTCCGCCTGTTGAAATCGACATGGGCATGAATACACATCAATACGTGGAATAAAATCATACAATTTTAGTTATAGAAAATCATATTATAACCCTGATATTTATGAACCGATTTTGCTGATTTCCAATAGCATTCTACAGGCCATTTCCGTTATTTTTATGTATTACATGTACCTCAAAATTATCGGGAATCTTTAAAAACACCATTTTAACTGAATGGCGGACAGACAGACGGACATCATTATTTGGAATACTCCACCTGTTAAGATCAAAAACCAAAATTTTAGAATACTAAAATTTATGCAAAAACTACCTCTTTTAAATTTTAAACATTTTTTAAGTAAGATAATCAAAATAACGATGTCCGTCTGTATGTCGAAATATGCCTGCCAAAGGTTCCTAAAAAGTAGGGGTATATATGATACATTGTTTGACGGTACCAAAGCATAGTTTTTGAATTATAAATCGACACCTGTAGAATAGAATAAGTATTTTGTGTACCGCAACACATTTCATCAGTATTCTTAGGGTTCTTTCATTTAAGTTTCGTTGAAATCTTAATCAAAATATTTCAGTTAATACCATTTGAAAGAGTTAGTCAATCGCTTAAAATTTCTTGAAAAAAAGGGAATTAAAAACAATGAAATTTGCCAAGTAAACACACTTGATACGCTATTATATAAAATTGTTTCATTTCGTGGATTATTAGTTAAATACTATGGATTAATTTCGTAATATTAAAAAAAAATTAAGAGGATATTCATCGTCTATTATTTTTCTATGATTCAATGCAAAATTTCACCAAATTTCAGTACATTTCAACACAATTTAATATATTTCGTCATATTAACAATTTTTAACTTCAAATTATTAATTTGCTGAATTTAATTAGCATACAATTAACTACTATTATTTTTTTTTCGTTGGGAGTTATTAACCAAATAATTTCCATTTGTGAAACATTGCTATTATTAATTATTATACAAAAATTATTTAGAAGATAAACTATCTCTAAATATTAAAATTATAAAATTAATGTGTAATACTCAATAAAAGTACTGGACACTATATTTCTACAGTGTGTGGAAAAATTATTATATTTAATTTTGGCAGCAATTACGTAGATATAGCTACAAAAACAGAAAATATTATTATATAGAAGAAAATAAAACAAATAATTAAAAACAAACCAAAAAATAAGTCAAGATTGTCTGTTCACTAAATTAATAAAAAACTGACTGATAAAAAACTGAAATTGTGTTGTTGTGACAAGCCCCGAAAGAATCTAATTTTGAAAATAACAAAAACAAATCTTACACACTTAATTTAAAACTGATAATACAAATTAGCTAGAAAACCGATTAAAACCAGTATACCACACATTTTCATTTTGTAGTCAAAAGCATAAAGCCATCAGTTTATAACTAACTCGAAAGTAATAAAGAAGTGTCTTCTGTTTTTAAGTGAACTAACTCTAAATAACTCTTTGAGAAATTTATTTATTACATTTATTGCATACTTGCTTATTTTACAGTATTTAATTTATAACAAAATAAAACAAAATGCCCGCTAACAAGCCCTATCAAAGACCAAAGGATTTTGCTGATCCTGGCAAACCATCAAAATGTACTTGGAAATTGGGTACAATTGAAAAGGGTCCCCACACCAAAAAGGAAATGTAAGTATTTGAGTTTTTTTTATGTATTTTAATTTATGATTTTAAATATTTGTTTATGTTTCCTCTATAGCAACCACCCCACTAAGATTACCTCAGATATTTTACATGCCATTGGTTCTACTCCTTTGATTAAATTGAACAGGATTCCTAAATCCGAGGGAATTAAGTGTGAAATGTGTAAGTATATATTTTTTCGTTGCTGATATTTTAAGCCGGATTTAGAAAGATAATCCTTAAAGGCATGAACAATATCGGCTTAAAGTATTAAGACTATTGGTGACCTAGTTTAATATATATATATAAATGACCTTATATTTGGTTTATTTGGAATTAAGGTGATATTTTTTTTTTTTTTTTTTTTTTTTTTTGAAAACTGAAATACCTGTGTATAAAGATGCTAGTGAATTTGGATTAAAATCGGTTAAAATACCTAAGAGATCGAACAAACATTTTCATACAGTTTGATTGTAGTGAATTTCGAGATCCATTTTTCTGTTTAAAAATCTAAAAATATTAAATAAATCTGTGAAAAAATGTTCGAATTCCATGTAAAATTACAGGATAACACCCAAGTTTGTGGACATTTAACAATCAAATTTTTTATTTTATTTTTTCCTTAAACGCAAAATTAATCATTCAATCTATATAATAATATCTTCATAAATCTATTTAAAGATTTTCGGTTTAAGTGAATTTGTTTCTAAGGGAGAGAAGTGGAAGTAGCACTGTCTATCCGTCCGTCTCGTGATAAATGAGGGACAATACACTTCAATATATAGAATAAGGACATACGATTTTTGTTATAGAAAATCATATAATAACCCTAATATTTATGATAATAGCAGTCTTCGGATCATGTCCGATATTCAAAGATGTTTTAGCAAAATATGGTGCTGTCAAGTGTAGCACACTAACTTGTAAAATTGATTTAAACTTCTTACGACTTGAAAACTCATAATTGTTCCCCAAATAAGGCTTATCAGTTTTATTATATGTGAAAAAATAGTACCGTTAATTCATTATTCAAATGTACAATCGAAACACATGTCGAACATATGACATAATTGTGGGGGACACAGGCAGAATAATACGAATTTTAAAAGAAAATATCTGCATCTCTGGATGGAATATGGCTCATTCTTTAAATTTCTCTGTATTTTCTATAATAAAAGTTAAAATGAAGCTGGCCTGAAGACCCACGAAGTAAAGAAAGCATGTGAAGGCAAAAGAGGGGACGAATTATTGAGATTTTTTTTTTTCAAAAATCCTGGTTATGAATTCCATATCACAGATATTATGGGAAATGTGTGAATTAAATATCGTGTATAAAAATCGAAATTGTCGAATAAACTTTGGTCTGGCAAGACATTTATACATGTGGGGAAAAAAGCACTTCATTCATAACGGCACATTTAACAAAGTACGCAAATGAGTGCCGACAGAAAAGATATTATCATCAGAAAACACAACAAGTTCTATTTTTCTGGCCTGAACTATCTTCTCATTATTACAACAAAAAAGTAACCGAATGGTATCAAGCAAATGGTGCTGCGGTGTACCAAAGACCACTAACTCTGACCATTTTAAATGTATTTTGTCATAGTAAAAAAAAAAATTTAAAGAGTACTAAAAGCATGACTAAAAAATAAAATAGGGTTTAAAAAGAACTGGACTCATTCAAAAAAAAAAAAAAAAAAAAAGGAACCGAAAACACAATAAAGCTCTTATGGAGAGTATTCTAGAAAATATTAAATATTTAATTAAAAACGAATAAAAAAATATTTTTTCTTTTAAATTTTAAACTTGAATATAACAGCCTTTAACAATTTCAAAATCTCAAAGGGATTGGTTTCATTTTTATAAGCTGAATTGAACGCACTAAATTTTTCGTGCAGTCCTTAGTTCCCTCCTAAAATCTTCCTAAATTATATTATCTGCGCAATTTTTTAAAATAAATGATGCGGTTTAACCTATTCATATCCAAGTTTACACTCAATCGTAGCTCTATTAAGAATACAATTTTAGACCTATTAACCTAAACACTCTAAATTTTTTGTCTTCTTATAACACATTTAGCTTAATAGTTTTACTTTTTAAATATTTTTATGGCCATAATTATTAGTCCGATTTTATAGTTTAATATAGTCCAAATTAAATCACAATCGTAGATATTTATTGAGAGAAATTTAAGGCACTATGAAAGACCTTAATATAGTTCTATTTAAGCCATTATTATTTTCAATATAATAGAATTTTATTCATAATCATAACTCGGAACAGAGTACATTTCCAAATTGTACATTATAATATAATGCAATTTAAGCCGCAATTATAGAATTTGTTAGAGACTAATTTAAGCTACTATCGAAGTAGTGAATGGAATGTAAAGTAAATAATAGATTTTTCGATCAAAAATTTTAATTTCGATTTTTATCGTCGATTAATCAAACCCCATAATCGATTATTATTTGTAAAATTTAATAAAAAATGAATTTAAACTAAATAGTTTAAAGGACCATTAGACGTTTAAATATGCATATCTGTCAATAAACCAGAGAGTATACTCTTTGAACTAAATATTTTGAGGGTGTAATACATTGAATACAATAGTAGTATTCAATGCATTACTGTTCGAAGAACAGTCATACAATAGTCGTATGACTGTTCGAAGAAGATCAAAAGACAATAAAAGGAATCGATCTATTTAATCTATTTCCGCAGATCACTCTAATAACGTCATTAGAACCATAGAATACATGTATTTTGTAGAAACAGAAATAAATTAATCATTTTACCAAATATGAAATGATATAAAATATTACATATAAAACTGACACTGGAACCGAGTCCGGAATATTTTCTGCTAGACAAAGCACATGTTTCGGAAGATGTAGACTGTCGGCTTTTATTTGAACGGTCATGTCGCGATTAAGGCGTTGTAAGTTGTAATTTCTACTCAACTGCACTCAATGTAAAGAGTATTAGTGGGATCGAAAATGCGAATGAGTGCGCAGAAAATTGATCGCCTAGTGATATATGTGACAGAAACACAGACGGATGGCCATATTCCTCTCTTCGAATAGGTCAAACAGGGACTTGAGAAAAGAATTACTGCAGAATTTGGTTTATTGAGTATTAAGAACAAACTTTATGTGACTGCTTGAAAGCATGCTCAAGTATTTTCGCGACCGTTCTTTTACGAATATAGATTTTATATAACTCATACTAAAAGTTCGTCCATTGTATTTAATTTTTTTAATTGTATTTTTATTGATTTTTATCATCTTTTAAAAACTTGTCCCAATTTATATTTTTTAGAAAAATTAAAATTTTCCTTTGAAATGTTTGCAATATATTTGTACAAAAAAAAACTACTGTGCAGGGTTAATTTTTCGATTAATCGAAGCCTAGAAGTCGATTTTTGTATAAGGTTGGCTGGTAAGAATCGATCACAAAATAATTTTTTAACAATGGGAATTGATTTTCGACCATAATCGAAATCGATTTACCATTCACTACATCGAAGTATTTAATTTAATCTAAATTAAGCCACTATCTTAACTATTTCTATAAGCCAATAAATTCTAATTTGAGCCTTAATTGTTAGTCTTAATATAATTGGTTTTATGACATAATCTCAGATGTGAATAAGAACCATTTCAGATCTATACCCAATATAAAATTGTGTATCCTAATAGAACCCAATTTAAACCACTTACACACCAATTAAAGTCACAATTGTAGATCTTCCTGCATTCCTATTTAATCCCAAATTGTAAATATCAATATATTTCGAGTTAACCCTTAAAAAATATTTATATCCACCATTTACACTCCACATTCCCTTCATAATCTCTTCATCAGATGCCAAATGTGAATTCCTTAACCCCGGAAGTTCGGTTAAGGATCGCATTCGTTTCCGCATGGTTGTCGATGCCGAAGAAAAGGGTCTGTTGAAACCCGGCTGCACTATTATTGAACCCACTTCCGGTAATACCGGTATTGGTTTAGCCATGGCTTGTGCCGTTAAGGGTTACCATTGCCTCATTGTGATGCCCGAGAAAATGTCCAACGAGAAAGTCTATGCTCTACGTGCTTTGGGTGCCAAAATTATTCGTACTCCCACTGAAGCTGCTTACGATTCTCCTGAAGGTTTAATCTATGTAGCACAATGTTTGCAAAAGGAAATTCCCAACTCGATTGTGCTCAATCAATACACCAGTCCTGGTAATCCTTTGGCTCACTACGATGGCACAGCTGCTGAAATTTTATGGCAATTGGATCATCAAGTTGATATGATTGTTTGCACAGCTGGTACTGGTGGTACCATTTCCGGTATTGCCCGTAAAATCAAGGAAGAATTACCTACTTGCCAGGTAGTGGGTGTTGATCCCATCGGATCTACTTTGGCCCGTCCCGTTTCAATGAACGGTACGAAAGTAGGTTTCTTTGAAGTAGAGGGTATTGGTTATGATTTCACACCCACTGTTTTGGATCATTCGGTTATTGATTTCTGGACTAAGGTCTCTGATAAGGATTGTTTCACCATGAGCAGACGTTTACAAGCCGAAGAAGCTTTATTGTGTGGTGGTTCCAGTGGTGGTGCTATGTGTGCTGCTCTCAATGTATTTAATTTTTTTAATTGTATTTTTATTGATTTTTATCATCTTTTAAAAACTTGTCCCAACTTATATTTTTTAGAAAAATTAAAATTTTCCTTTGAAATGTTTGCAATATATTTGTACAAAAAAAGAACTACTGTGCAGGGTTAATTTTTCGATTAATCGAAGCCTAGAAGTCGATTTTTGTATAAGGTTGGCTGGTAAGAATCGATCACAAAATAATTTTTTAACAATGGGAATTGATTTTCGACCATAATCGAAATCGATTTACCATTCACTACATCGAAGTATTTAATTTAATCTAAATTAAGCCACTATCTTAACTATTTCTATAAGCCAATAAATTCTAATTTGAGCCTTAATTGTTAGTCTTAATATAATTGGTTTTATGACATAATCTCAGATGTGAATAAGACCCATTTCAGATCTATACCCAATATAAAATTGTGTATCCTAATAGAACCCAATTTAAACCACTTACACACCAATTAAAGTCACAATTGTAGATCTTCCTGCATTCCTATTTAATCCCAAATTGTAAATATCAATATATTTCGAGTTAACCCTTAAAAAATATTTATATCCACCATTTACACTCCACATTCCCTTCATAATCTCTTCATCAGATGCCAAATGTGAATTCCTTAACCCCGGAGGTTCGGTTAAGGATCGTATTGGTTTCCGCATGGTTGTCGATGCCGAAGAAAAGGGTCTGTTGAAACCCGGCTGCACTATTATTGAACCCACTTCCGGTAATACCGGTATTGGTTTAGCCATGGCTTGTGCCGTTAAGGGTTACCATTGCCTCATTGTGATGCCCGAGAAAATGTCCAACGAGAAAGTCTATGCTCTACGTGCTTTGGGTGCCAAAATTATTCGTACTCCCACTGAAGCTGCTTACGATTCTCCTGAAGGTTTAATCTATGTAGCACAATGTTTGCAAAAGGAAATTCCCAACTCGATTGTGCTCAATCAATACACCAGTCCTGGTAATCCTTTGGCTCACTACGATGGCACAGCTGCTGAAATTTTATGGCAATTGGATCATCAAGTTGATATGATTGTTTGCACAGCTGGTACTGGTGGTACTATTTCCGGTATTGCCCGTAAAATCAAGGAAGAATTACCTACTTGCCAGGTAGTGGGTGTTGATCCCATCGGATCTACTTTGGCCCGTCCCGTTTCAATGAACGGTACGAAAGTAGGTTTCTTTGAAGTAGAGGGTATTGGTTATGATTTCACACCCACTGTTTTGGATCATTCGGTTATTGATTTCTGGACTAAGGTCTCTGATAAGGATTGTTTCACCATGAGCAGACGTTTACAAGCCGAAGAAGCTTTATTGTGTGGTGGTTCCAGTGGTGGTGCTATGTGTGCTGCTCTCAATGTGGCCAAGAACTTGAAGGAAGGACAAAGATGTGTTGTTGTGTTGCCCGATAGTATTCGTAACTACATGACGAAATTTGTCTCTGACAATTGGATGGAAGCGCGTGACTTTAAGGATGTTGTTAACGAACACAATCACTGGTGGTGGAATGTTCCTGTTGCTGATTTGAAATTACCTACACCCGTTACCATTAACACAAAAACTTCATTTGGTGAGGCCATCAAAGTCATGAAAGACAACAATTTAAAACAAATTGCCATTTTGGATGAAGACGATAAGTAAGTTTAACATTTCATTAAAAGGTTTCAAAATACCTTTTAATTTATAAAATTGTTAATTTCTTCTTTTAAGCTCTATTGTGGGCACAGTGGGTGAAGAAACTTTGCTAACCCAAATTGTTAGCATGAACCGCCAACTTGATGAACCAGCTGTTAAAGCTGCTGCCAAGCGTGTCATTCGAGTACCTTCTAATGGTATTTTAGGCAAATTGGCTCGTGTCTTGGAAGTTGATCCTTGTGTTGTTGTGTTTGATAAAGAAAGTAAGAAGATTGTTGTTTAAATTTTTCTTATTTTTTACTTTTACTAACATATGTTGACTGTCTACTTTCTATTTTTTTTTCTTTTTTAGACGGCAAAGAAGTTTTAAAGGCTGTAGCCACGAAAGTCGATGTTATGTCTTTCATTGCTTCCGGTCCAACTAAAGCTACCAATGGCAACAGCCTTTAAATTATAAAAATCTTTAATATTTTACTTATAAAATAACTTTGCAATATTTAACGAAAAGAAAATTATACAAAATAAATGACAATTTTTATTAAGTAATAAAATAAATTTATTTTAATAAATATATAAATATGTATGTATATCAGAATTAAGGTTTTGATGAGAGGTCTAGTTTTTAAGGACTTACTGAATGTTATTATAACACGAGCGCAAAAATGACTCGTTTAACTAACATTTAAAACAAAAACAAATTTTGTTTGTTTTAAAATTAAGTTAAACAAGTCATTTTACGATCGAGTTATAAAAACAGGCGGTTAGTCTAGCTAGCTTGTCACAAAATTCAATTCAGGTATCTTGGGCAAAAAAATAAATAGAATTTATTTGAGAATTTTCTGGGTTTAAAGGTGGAATGTATTTTTAGTAAATCTCAATTTTAAAACAATTTTGTACTTAAAAATGGCGATATGTCAATATTTTTGCAAATAAGCAAAATCGAAACCAATATAAAGCAGCTAAAATAAAATCAATCGGAATTAAGATTACGAAACTTAAATAAATGTTACCACAATCTGTGAGCCGCCTAAATAGTTTAATTTTAAGGAATTGAGGGTAATTAACAGTTTTTCTTATTTTTTGTCACAATCAAATCAAACATATGTAGTAATATACTAACATAAATAAAACAGACGACACAAATTATACCCCGAAATCATGACTTAGCAAATTTAAAAAATTCAAACTATTTTAAAGGAACAGAGTGTGGCCACTTTTTTGAAAAGTGTTTCATAATACCAAAAACATTTCGTTTATAATACATCAGAGAATTTAGTTTAGGCCCGCGTATTATATTTATTTATTTAAAAATTAAAAGTTATAATTGTAAATCCAATGAATATATAATACAAAGATTTATTCCCAAATAATTTAAAATTAAAAGAAAATAACAAAATTATTATAATCCTCACTTATAATATTTAATAAGAGTAAGAAAAAATAGTTCCCGAAGTAGCAGCAAAACGTTAACAGAACACAAGAGCCAGTTTTTCACTTCTAGATTAAATGACAATTATGAACATATTTTATAAGTAAAAAATCGATCCATTATTTAACCAGGTCCCCATGCAAATGCCTTTCCGAAATAGAATAGTTTAATTAATTTTGGCACAAATAAGTTTAATTTATATGTAAGTGTTAACATGACTTAAATGATGATCGATCCACAATTGACTATAGCTCCCATATAATGTTCTGGAAGTCACAAATTTCATATAAATATTAATATCAAAAAAATATTTTACAAAAATAATTTTTATATACATAAGTAGTAAATACACTACCAAATTTTTTGAAGATCGGTCCGTTATTGATCATAGCACCAATATAAGGCAATCTTACGAAAATCACTCAGACGTTGGTAAAAATCATAAAAATGTTTTTATCAATATATTTTATAATAAGTTGTATAAAGTACAAAACACGAGTTTTATGAGAATCGGTCCATAATTAACAATAAGTCCTTATACCAGCGTCAAAAAAATAAGTTTAATTTAACTAACAAAATGTTATAGGTTCCTGAACGTTACATTTGAAATGAATAATTTTTTTTAATGCTATAAAATTCTATCATAATTTGCGTAAATGCTAAAAATTTGTTTACAAAAGAATTAAAAAAACGACGAGATATACTTTATGATAGGTCATGTTTAGTGAAATTTATGAATTTCAAAAAGTGTTTCCACATTGATATATAAGTGTTATAATGTTACCAAGAGCTTCAGTGGCCAGTTTAAACAATTTGATTAGAACAAAAAGCTATGTTTGTAGAATTTAACGTCAGTATTTTTTATTTTTAAAAAGCTTTTCGATAAGAGTTATGGATTTTTTTTTTTACTGATCCAAGAAATTTGTTTGATTTGACGTTTTGTTCCTTTAATAATATAAATAATAAACAGAACACATTTTTATTTTATTTTTTTAGGTATAAAATATTAATTTTAATTCAAGTGCCGCATTTTTTTCTTATGCATAAGCAAGCCTGTCATTTTTAAGTTGAGCACATATTTTCAAGGAAATGTTTTTATTTTTAACTTTGTAAGAAATTTTAATCATTTCGTTTGCATACTTAGTATAATACTTAAATGTTCAATTTAAAAACATGATAATTTTGTTGATAGAGAGGAAAAAGTTAACGAATTTTATAGATTCCAAGCACCTATAGAGAATTCTTTTAATTTTTGCGTAAAACGAAAATACTGTTAATTAGTTATTTCTTTTTTTTTTACCAAAACAATAATTTTTTTAATAATAAAAATATTGATCAACAATTTCTTCAATGATAAGGAAATTTTCAGTAAAAAAATTATATTTTTAGAAATAGAGATAAATTACAAACTAAAGGTAGTAAGAGAGAGCGCATTAGCGGAAAAGAGTAACTACTTGATTTTTAAACTCCTCTATTGCTTAGGTCCTTAACTTTATAAATGCGCACTAACCAATGTTCTGTAGTATAGGCTTCCTCCAGAACATCCAACTCAAAATCTTTATTGCCAATTTCAGCAGCACGTACACGATCATAACCTGGAGGTTTTCCACCTTCCGTATACACTTGACCAAAGCGATAATAGCACATTTTATACATTAGACAATTAAGTAGAGTAGGTGAACCTTCTTTATCAACTCTAAATTCTCCATTAGCAGCATAATAATCTTTTTCCTTAATATGAGCACCACGATCTGTACTGCCACCAATACGCACCATCCACAGGAATTTATTGATATCGTCCGAAGAGTAACCAGTTAAACCACCAAATATAACAAGCACGTAATCTACATCTAATTCACGCATAATTTCGTAGGCCTTTTCTTCACTTGAAGCCATGGCTTGACCCACTCTTGAAATGTGAGTGTTGTTCCAGGTATTGTTGTCTACTAAAATTGTGCGATTTGCCATGGCGGTTATTTGATAGCCATAATCCCACCAAGACATAATACGGGCATCCTAGAAAGAAAAAAGAAGTTGAAAAATTTATTACAGATTGAAGAAGCATTTAATTTTTTTTAAATTGCTTTTATGAAATTTATTCAGTTTAGTTTAGTACTCATTATGTTTCATACTCTTCCTATCAAGAATTTTAAAGTATTCATCATTTGAAAAGGATTTAAAGTAATAAAAATCATTCGTATATTTTGAAATAAAATTTACCTCTGGTGTATTCATTTGCAGCCAATAGTAGGCCTCACGAAAATCATCAAATATTATGCGACCACCATCATGAGATCGAGCACTTAAAACAATACTGGGCGATGAATACGCCTCCGATGTTACCCAAGTACAGTGGAATGTGTAGACAATTAACATCAAAGTAACAATACCAACAAATGTCAGTGCCACCTCTTTTTTTACACCACCACTTTGTTGTTCCAATTTTTTAAATTGTCTGCGATTCTCTACGGGTTTTGCGGAGGAGGCCGCTTCTACTGACTTTATGTATTTAGCCAGTAAATGCGACACAGCTATACCGGATAGAACACACATAACTGGGGCCAGTACCAACATGAGACGTACCATAACACCAGCAAAATAAATGCTAGTAACGCCGTATAGAATTATGAAAATATTGGAATCGGAAAGTTTGGAGAAGCAAAAGTACAAACCGGCCGGGAAGAGAAAAACTAAAATCTAGAAAAAGAAAAGTGCAGATTTTAAAGTAAATATTTTTATAAAAATCGAAAATGGGGAGAAATGAAATTAAAAACAGGATGCATAAGAAAATATATAAATCAAAAAATTAAAGATAAAATTATAGAAACTTGCAAATTATATCTAGACCTGAAATAAATAGTCGACTTTTTAAATTTTTAAATAAAATTTTTCGACCTTTTTTCAATTTTTGAATAGTAGGCTATTATCGACTCTTCGAATATTTTCGACTATCTGGCAACAGGTGTCGATTTCTCGAACCAAAAAGTCGATTTTTCGATTTTTGAATAGTTAATTTTTCTACTATCGACTTTTCGATTTTATACAATATTTTCGAGATTTTTCTCCTCTTTTGACTATTTTTTTATTATTTGCGTTATAGCTAGGTAGGTAAAGAAGGGTAGAACAGTACTCAAAAGAGTACCTGTGCATCCCCTCGGAGACCTAGAGGTCCATTGTAAGTCCCTTCGTAGAATATATAGAGAGAATTTATAGAGTAATTTAAAGAACAGACCAGGAAGGACAAATAATAGAAAAGGCTGATACCAAGAAAAGTATAGAAAAGATTAGAAAAAGACCTGGAAAGGAAAAGTGCTACCGCCCTATATCGTTCGCACTAAGCCAACGACCCCCTCTTAGCCAGCCTATTTCCATGACGAATCCTATCAATCGAGATCAATCAGTATATCGTCTAATTCGTCAACGAATCGACAGCCTAACCATTTCTGCCTACTTAGTTGTAGACATGGACAGTGACATATAATATGCTTTACCGTATCTAGCTCTTCATTATCTTCGCACATCCTTCAAAGACCGGAGGAACCTATATCCCAATTCCCTGTCATTCCCCTTATGGGACAATGACCTGTCAGAATACCTATCATAGTCTTCAGGTTTCACCTTTTCATGCCTAATAGTAGATTTGTATCTGTTTTATCAAGTTTAGGAAATAGGACCCTTGATAATCTACAGTCCGTTCTACGATTCCATGCATGATTGGTTTTATCCCGAATCCACTTTCTAATTAACCTGAAGTAAAAGCCTAGATGTGGTCTCAAACCACTTTCACTTACAGCCCTATCCAAAGCTGAATCGTTCCTAGCTAATTCATCAGATACCTCATTGCCAACGACCCGGTACCCAGCAGAGTCTAATATGATAATTTCTCATCAACCTCCTCAGAGTCTTCTTACAGTCGCTAACAAAATGTCCTTTCAGGGCCTTTAGCGCCGCCTGGCTATCTACATACAGAGTTACATCTGTATTCTCTTCAATGTTCCCTGCTAACAATTCCGTGGCCCTAAGAATACCCCGAATTTCCGCCTGGAACACGTTCCCTGATGTTCTCCTCAACTAGATACACACCTGCACCAGTGCCTGTATTCATTTTGGATCCATCAGTGAATACCGTTATAAAAATACAAAATATGTACAACGCAATCAAATATATTGATTGTTAATTTAACAGGGAACAAATCAAGATTACCGTCACAGTTGATTTTTTAACAAATTTTATTTTCGACAAAAGCACTATTTTTGGTTAAAAAAAGTTACATAAAAATTTTTCTCCGCTCTCTCTTAGTTTTCGAGTTATGGGTACTTGAAGTTATAATATAAAAATGCAATTTTCTCCTTCCTCCTGTAATGAAAATAAACAATATGGGTATCATTGGAAAGGTCTTGCGAAGACCTTTCAATTGATATATAAAACGTTATACAACATTAACACATTGCGAGCCAAAATGATATTTTATTATTTTATGTACTGACTTTTTTTACAAAAGTACCGTTATCTCAAAAATATATCGATATAACGGTACATTTCTATACATCAAATCATTTAGAGAACATTTCAAGCTTTCATATGATCCCCATATTACACTCCTAGCCCATTAAATAACAAAAATATAGCACTTTAAAAATTAATATTCAGAGAAATTAATCGATTTTTACTCATAATATATTTGTTAATACCATAATTTATGACTACATATGTAATATGGATATCATTAGAAAGGTCTTGAAAAAACCTATAGTCATATGGAACAAATCAAGGTTACCAGCACAGTTGGAATTAAAATGTATTTTTTTAATGTTAATAAAGGTTTTTCTGCGTAGCCGGCCTTCGGCCGGGCTAAAGGGCTTTCTCCTCTATGTATGTCGAACACCGGCTTCGCTGAATAAACTTTTTTTTGGAAATCAAACAATTTTTGTAAGTACCGGTATTCTTTTTAAATAATTTTTAATTTTTAACAAAGTTGTAAAAATGATAAGACTTATTATATATTTTTAAATTATGATATTAACAAATATATTACTAGCAAAAATCGATTAATTTTTCTAAATATTAATTTTTAAAGTGCTATATTTTTGTTATTTAATGGGCTAGGAGTGTAATATGGGGGTCATATGAAAGCTTGAAATGTTCTCTAAATGATTTGATGTATAGGAGAGTACCGTTATATCGATATATTTTTGAGATAACGGTACTTTTGTAAAAAAAGTCAGTACATAAAATAATAAAATATCATTTTGGCTCGCAATGGGTTAATGTTGTATAACGTTTTATATATCAATTGAAAGGTCTTCTCAAGACCTTTCCAATGATACCCATATTGTTCATTTTCATTACAGGAGGAAGGAGAAAATTGCATTTTTATATTATAACTTCAAGTACCCATAACTCGAAAACTAAGAGAGAGCGGGCAAAATTTTTTACATTGCTTTAATCACAAATAAAAATGCTACTGAATCATTATCAAAATTATTTAAAAATCAAGTGTGATGGTAATCTTGATTTACGCCTTTAACAGTGCTGGTTTCACACAAAAATATGTTTTTACGATACTATTACTAACATTTAGGTGATATTGTTGAAACGAAAACTGCTAGGAAACTATTCCTTTTAAATAATGTAAATTTTATCGATCTGACAATTTTTCGAGAATTTTCGAACCAGAAAGTCGATTTTGACTTTTCGACGTTAAAAAAAAAAAAAAAAATCGATTGGACTACTATTTAAACATCGATTTAGAGGAACCTAGAAAAGTTCTTATTTTAAAATAGTAAATATGATAGGGTTATTTTCAGCGATCAAAGTGTTAAAGTAATCACTTGGTAACATAAGGCGTACTCAGTTAAAATCAATAATTTCATCATTAATTTTAGAGAGTAATGAAATTATTTTCTTAAATCTTTAAACACTTACCTGTAAATCAAAATAGAACGAAGACCAAGATGTAGGCTGATGTTCTGAGACAGAAGCAATAATGGGTATGTGATTTTTAGCATAAGAGGGATCTAAAAGGGAATAAAAACGTCCAGTCCAAGGTGAAACTTTACCGGTTACAGTCAATAGAGTTCCCACAATAAAGACAACCGTCAAAATGGTAGATATTAAAGCCTTAAACAAGGTCTCAAAATGATCTTTCGACATACAGGAACGTAAATAATCCACAAAGGCATGAATTTGACACAAACCAAAAACACCCAAAGCCTGAAAACATTAAATAAAAATATAGATTTCTCTCGTTTTATTTAAACATCAAGGGCAACACTTACCAACATATGTTCCGAACTTTGTATAGGTTGAAAACCAACAAATGATATTTGCATAGACAAGATAGTGCCCACACAATACAAAGTACTGTAGGCCACATAAATGCGATGAGAAAAGCGACCAGTAAACATTAAAGCCAAAACATGCAAAGGGATAAGATTAATTAGGAACACATATCCACCCCACGAGGAAACCATATAAAAATAGGCCAAGGCAGACATAGATGACCAAAAAATGGCCCCAGTCTTAACCGCCTTTATCCATAAATAGTAAGTCAATAGCATGCAGAATATGGCAATGCCTTCATTGTCATATGAACCAGCGACTGATCTAGAGATATAACCCGGAACAATGGATATCAAGGCAGCGGCCACCAAACCAGCACCAGTACTCTGTATTAAAAAAAATATCAACAATAAATTAAAAACTTGAAAAATTTAGGATTTGTTCAATGTAGTTAATTTATACAATCAGCTTAGTTGTAGTACTCATTATGTTTCATACTCTTCCTATCAAGAATTATAAAATATTCATCATAAAACTATTTTAAGGTTATTGTGAAACATAACCTAATAAGTCAACATTTTACTCACATGAATTTCTTTCGTCAAAGCATAAGTAACCAGCGTAGTAAGTGATGAAAAGAATGGAGCCAAAAATACACACACATTGCGTATATCCACGGTAACATTTAATATCCATAATATCCTATACAGGGCAGCCGAGGTAACCATTAAACCAGGATAAATGGTACCACCAATGATACGACCCAACGGATACCAGGCACGATCATCAAACCAATTGTGGAATTTATAGAAGCCATTTTCGGCCAAAAAGCGCGTGGTTCGATAGTTGAAATAAGGATCGAATTCATGAATAACACTTTCAAAACGGAGGACAGAAAATAATCGCGTGGCGAACGCTGCAACATACAAAAGGCAAATAGGAAGTAATGAAGTGTTGTTAAATTATTGTGCATTTAAGTACTGAGTACTCAAAACCGGTTATTTTTTCGAGTACACGGTTATAAAAGGTACCTATTGGATACTTTTTTAGAGTTGTATTTTAAAGTATTTTTAATAGGGTTCTCTAAATCCACAGCATAGTGTATAATAAAGTAACCGCATATCTACAAAAACAATTGCTTGTATTTTGTTAGTGTAAAACTACGGCACAAAAATTTAAAATGCTATGACCAAAAAATAATAAATGAAGAAGAGTAACGTTGAGTCTATACTAGAGAAATGTTTATCAAGACAAACGTCACATTTTTATCAGGACAAAAATTTGTGTAATGTAAATTGAATTTTTCAGTATTATTACAGCTCTAAAATAAAATTGTCAGCGCTAGAGCTCTGACAACTTTGTCAAGACAACGCCTTCACTCAAATATCAGTCGGTCCATTGTGATCCCTTTAAAAGGTCAGAAGAAAGGCCAAGAAAGAAAAAGAGTCAGAGAAAAAAGGAGAGAATTTAAAAGATAAAGCATTCTCTAATTCATGTAGTATGTTGCTCCCAAAATACTGCAGACTGCTACGCTGAAGGCCTACACAATGGCAGAGTATATGCTATACTGTATCTAGCTCCTCCACATCATCGCACATCCTAGAGAAGTCTGACGTGCCAATGTCTCACTTACTTGTCATATTCCCTATTGCAGTCCCTTCTATTCTTCCATGCATGATACGTTTTGCCTAAAGTTCATTCCCTTATGTCCTTAAAATATGACCCAATTGGAATCATAACAGATGTTGTTAAACCTTGGATTAACAACACCAGGGCATGTGGTTTAAGAGTTACGGTGTATAACTTGTTCATACCATTCACACTGGAGAAGGTATATCACAAGACCGTGTAGAAATGTGATGTGATGCGGATGCTCACATCACAAGACCGTGTAGAAATGTGATGTGATGCGGATGCTCACCTCTACTAATGGGGAAGCAGGAACATTAACAAAAGAGGTGAGTTAGTATTTGAGTTTATAGCTACTTTAATCTTCACATCTGTAATAGGGGTAATGATCCTATATTCACATTATAGCTAGTTGTAATCTTCACATGGATAATGATCCTACATTCACAACGAAAGATAGGGAAACAGTTATAGACATAACTCTAGCTTTTGATGGGCGGGCAGAGATAATCACTAGAGACAAAGTAAGATGGGCTGTAAACTCATTTGGGCTATACAAGTCACCGGATGGTATTTTTTCGGTCATGTTACAGAACGTCAATGATAGACCCATTTCACTATTCGTGAAGGTATTCAGGGAGTGTCTCAGGGTGAAAAGCTCGAAAATGGAAGTAGGTACAGGGGCACAAGGGTTCTATTTTATGGGAGTGGATATCAGTCGGTTTTATAGATTGTCTGATAGTTGAAGCGTTTTCAGGCAGAAATTCTAGGCATTTACAAGGCCTTAGGATTATTGGAGGAGAACGTTGAAAAGGACTCTGAGGGAACTATGTGGATAGTCTGGCAGCACTACTGACACTACACTAGTGCTTGAGTGCAAAAAATGAATTGAGAAGGCTAATAGATGCCTACAGGATAAGATTGGTAAGAAAATAGCCGATATTCTCGGTAAGAAAATAGCCGAACTGGCTCGCATTGACTCGGAGCCTGACAGGTCTTTTGTGAAGGCAAAATTATCTGCAATTAAGACAAAATTTTGACATTTGTCTTGATAAAAATTTCTCTTGATAGACTCGACGTAAATGAACGCGATACAAAATTACAAAATGCAAAAACGATTTGACAGATACACACATATAAAAAAATAAGGATTACATTACGATATATTCATTATTTTCATTAAACCAAAAGCATCCTCAAAATACAATACATTTTTTGGAAATAATTCTTTGACATGGCTAGAGCTGAAGTGCTTTCCAGTTGATTTGATCTATAGAGGGTAAACTTCCAAAGTTATTATGCATTTTTTTTTCAAAACTCGCCAAAAATTCATTTGTGATTTTAATGTAAACAAATTTTTCATATATATATATATTCTGCAAAACCCTATAAAAAATATACCTACTTGTTGTCCAGAGACATTTCTCGACTCGTAAGAACATGGAGAATTTTGAATAATAAAAATAAATTAAATTTGGTCATATTTCTTCCGACCATGACCCGAAAACTTAAAATTAAATGTTCAAGTATTTTTATAGAAATAATAAAGAAATATTTGGATTGGATTAAACAAATAAGGTTATATTATAGGAATTTTGACATATCCTTGTCCTAAAATAAGGGAATTAAAAATTTTTGCATTGAAATCGTCATCCTCCCATTATAAAAGCCGCCCGTCAGAAAATTATTATGTGTTTAAAGGAAATTCTGAATAATTGACAAAGGCCTGTGTAAACTGTAAACTGTTTTTGCTTTCTTTTCCTTTGAAGACATAGAAAAATCATATATCTTTAAAATATATATATAAGATGTACATGTAAGCATATTTTTTTTTTATCGTGATCTACAAGGACTATCTAAATGTATTTTTTATTATTATTATTATTATTATTTTTTAATTCAAATCAGAAAATAATTTTTGACGAATTTTTGAACATATTAAATATCCGAGGTGCCAATTTTGGGGGTCTATCTCTACCCCTTGACCTTTTAGTTCAGCTCTATTCATGTCAAATTTCATTGAGATATCTTCAACGGATCAAAAGTTACAGAATTATTTAAAAAAGCTTTGGGACTACTGTGAAATGTTAATATGTTTGTTTGACAGCAAATTGCTGCAAATGACGCTGGCGTAAAGCTTCAGGTCGAGTCTATATTAGACAAATTTTTATCAAGACAAACTTAAAATTTTTTTATCCTGATAAAATTTTGACGTTTGTTTTGATAAAAACATTTAAAAAAATTTCCAACTGTTAGATGTTTATACTCACATAATACTGCAGCTATTATCAAAATTGCCAATTTTATTAGATGTTCTTGTTTTTCCCATGTTAAAAATCTGGATTTTCCTGCTGGCACTGTTGTCTCAACCACCATTACTAAATTTTTATTATTAGTTTTATGAACTCTTTTAATACATTTAACGCCCCCACACTCAAAAAAGCCGCAAAAAGTAGCAACGTTTATTAAAAGAAAAAAAAAACTGACCCGGCGTCTTTTTCCTTGAATCACAGCTAAATTTTCAAGAGATTTTTCTCACTACAAATACATAACGTATTGTCATTAATCTATATATTTTTATGACTATATTCTGTTCTTAACACTTTTCATTAATTAGTTTTTATTTATGTTTAGTTTTTGCTAGATATTTTACTGAAATAAAATTAAAATAATATCAGAGCGAACGAATTCGTGGCACAAACTTACAGGCTGAGAGAAAAATACCAAACGCCCAGAGAAATGTCAAATTAAAACAAAAACGATAGTAACCTTAATTGAGTGATGCCATACGGGAGATTTTTTAAAACTTGACCATACTTAACCCTAGAATCATAAGCCGTCGTAAATTTGTGAGTGGTCTTTTGTGCGAAGAAATTGCAATATTACTCTACAAACAGGTGAAATAGCGAATAGGTCGTAAATTTTACGCTTAGTCTTAAATAATTTTGGTAATGATTCAGCAAAACTTTTACTTGTGATTAAAGTAGTGTAAGTGTTTTTGCCTACTCGCTTATAGTTTACGAGTTTTGATTCGAGCTGTTCAACACCCAAAAAACATACTAAATTTCTACACACGGAAGAAATTTTTAGTATTTTTGGTACATAGAAATTTGTTGGAAAAAGAATTTGTAAAAATTGTCAAATAATTAAAAATTATGAATAAAATTTATATTTGGTCATAAATTTTATTTTCTGAATTAAGAAGTTTTTGTGTAAAATTTTTATTTAAATCAAAAATTTGTGAAAATATTTTAGCAAATGAAAAACAGGCAAAAAGAAAAAAACACAATAAAATGATATGTGAACAGTGATATCTAAACTAATTGTGTTTTTCAAAAAACAAGTCAAAACCTAATACGTGTGAACATAATATTAATAACGTTTAAAAGTACATTACCTTTCTAACGGTATTTAACATGATCATATTCAATAAATCTTTCAGAGAAAAAATTACAACTTTACTGATAATACCGCGACTTACAAATTTTTTTGATTTCCAAAAAAAGTTTATTCAGCGAAGCCGGTGTACGGCATATGTAGAAGAAAAAATTCCTGACCCTGGCCAAAGCCTGACAACACAAAACAACCCTTACATAGTGTCTACATTAGAGATTTTTTTTTATCAAGACAGACGTCAAACTTAACGCGAATTTGTGGAAGGTGGCACAAAAACAACAATATGGCGTATTCATTATTGTTTTTTATATATGCCGTTTGACAACTGTAACAACCAAAATAATAATCAAGTGTTTAACTAAGGTTACCTTGTATATATTCGCACTGATTTTGTCGTTTGTTTTAATATAAATTTGCCTAATGTAGACACTAGGTTACAGCCCGTCTAGACGTAACATAGTATGTAAGATTTTTGTGTCAGAGAGTGTCAAATTATCTCTCTAAGAGAATTATTTCACGTTTAGATTCAAATATTAGTATCATAAGATGTATTATGAGACTGTTGTGATAAGATTTCTCTACACAACCATCTTATATATATATATATACAAAAGTTTGTTTGTGTGTGTGCATGTGTATTTTGAAAAGTACTAAAAAAATGTTTTTTTTTTTTTTGTAAAATTGTTTCTTTTTAGTGTTTGTTTTACATGTTAAAAAATATTTTTATAAAAATTATGCTAAAAAGTGCGAATTGCTTAAATAAAAAGTACATGTTTACTCTGTGACTGATTAAAAATAATGATATCTTATAGGATTTATTAGAATACGTGTACCCCTTATTTAAGATTTAACATAATATAAACAAAATGGTTACTCTCCTCTGCCGGCGTTATCTCACATATTATATCAGCGTTAATCTCAATTGTAGACCTGGGGTTACTAACTTTAAACAAATAATTTAATTTCAACTGTGCTGGTAATCTTGATTTGTTCCAATTAATGGTAGCGAAATAATATATGGAATCAAAAAGAGTAATTTGTTTTAAACAAATTTCATTGTACTCTTGTACGGAACACTGTGAACGTTGCAAAAGACAGCTTAAAAATTTTTATCCTTTAGTATATATCTATCGATTTTCCCAGTATACACAGAGTCATCATGTTTCAAATCATTCTCAAGCATTTATATTTGAGAAAAAGTTTGATTTCAAATCACTCTCAAATTTGAAATCAGATCTTTGGTTTGCTGGATACGCACAACAAAATTAGAAAAAATTTATAAATCAACATGTTTTTATTCATTAGAAAAAGGTCGTCAAATTTACGGATGCTTATGATTTATGTAAATTGAAATATAGCTTATGATTCTAGGGTTAATATACCTCATATTTTAAACCATAAATAAATAAATAAAATAATATTTTTATTAAAAAATATATATAAACACATTTTTAAAAGAAGAACTTCGAAAGCTATGAATAAGAATCATAAAAAATAATATATTGCCAATGACAACCAAGGATTAAAAATACTACTTCTGCAGTTTTTTTTCAGTACTAAGTACTTCCTTCCAGTGATAACACAATATTACAATTATTACTATTTCAGTCTCTTTTTGATGGGTATGATTATAACACTCAATTTAAACCTTTCCATAATGGGTTAATGTTATCCTAAGTATTCTTTGATTAGCACATTTTTTCTCTGGCAACACCAACATAAAATAGCAAACTTTTTTTAAAAAACTTTTTGTTTTGTTGTTTGTATGTTGTATTGCAAAAATCCAGAAAAATATAAAATAAAATATAAAGCAAACTTTAATTATTAAAAAGTTTATTTTACCTAACAATTTATTAAATTGAAAACAAAATAATTTAATTGGATAAATCCATAAAAACAGGAGAAACATTGGCAGTTGGTTTTGTTGTTGCCCTTTTAAGTTTTTGCACAATTGTATTGAGAATAGATATTTCAGGGAATTAAATGCCCTGGATTTTAATTTGAAAGCTTAATAATTAACAAATAAACAAAAACAATTATGTCATTTAATGCGTCTACAACACCAACAGTGGGCCTAACTTCAGCAGTAGCAGGTGGTGGCGTTACAGCCTCAGCATCTGGTGGAGCTCGCAGTAATTATAAAGATATTTATGATTTGTTGGAAAAGTTATGCAAAAGTTTTCTGGGCGCCAAAGACAATCACAGTAAGTTGTTGCTAGTTTGCTAGTTTTCAAAGTCAAATAAAATAATTCAATAATAACAATAAAAATTTAATTTTTATGTACATATTTCCTTTGTTTAAAGTATACGTTTATCAAAATATATCATCAACATTATCTCTCTAATTTTGTATTGGGTTTAATTTGTTTGTTTTCTTAATAATTAATTTGAAAACAAATTTTCTAATAAATTTCTTTTCAGGGGACGTTTTGCGCCACATTACCCAATACATATCAAATTGTCCTTCAGCTTTGGGCTCTACGCTACCATATGATGAAGCTTCTTTGGTGGCAAAAATTACCCAACATCTCAATACCACCGCCGCCTCAAGTGGAGTAAGTGGATCGCGTTCAAATTCGGCAATATTTTTGAATCTTCATGAGCAATTGAAAGCCAGTGTAAGTTCAAAATTATATTGACTTTTATTATTATTTTTTTTTTTTATCAAAATTTATAAAAGCCCATACACAAAAATGTGTATTTGAGTATAATCAGCATAATCTTATTTGAACGACCAAAGCAACAACATTAGCAAAACAAAATCTGTCACAGGTCTGTCTCTTCATTTGTTTGCAAATAAAGATAATTTACATAAAGAACAAAAGGTGGTGATAATCATATGAGGGACGGATTTAGAGGTCTTAGCCAAATTAAGAGAGAATAAAAGACCGCATTATATGATCATTAACAAGATGATCAACAACTTTTGATATAGTCGGAAGAATTGAATCGGTCTACAGTCATCAGAATCATTTATAATACGCATTTTGAATGCGCACGAGCAGTCTTCCAAAATATACGAATCATAAACGTGATGATTAAAAAGTTGTTAGTATTTATCGTTTCCTAAGTTAGCCTTTTTGCCAAGAAAGCATCGTTCTGTTATGTTAACGATTCAGATTATTTGTAGATGAAAAAGTCTTCCTGATCAGGTAGTGTGATATATCAGAAAACTAAATTTTCAAACAATGATTTTCAATATTTCAAGTATTCAACAAGAGATGTTGTTTGTTGGTGGGTTTTACTACATCAATACAATATTTTTGAATAGCTCGGTCGGTATTGTGTTTTTAATAAAACGTCAACAAAAATAAAATTTTTAGTTAATATTTTAATTTTAACAAATTTATATATTTTTCTTAATGTTCAACAAAATTTTTAGCAATTAGATACCCAGCAACGAAGTGCTTTATTAACATTTCTTTATTATATGGCTGATTCAAAATACAACACATCATCAGCAAATGGCTACAGCCACAATCCAACTGATACAAAAAATTCAGGCTTACATAGAAATCGTTATAGTAATCCCAATGCATCCTTGCCGCCAAATAGTACCATGACTTCATTTAGAAGCCATCTTTTGCATAAATCTCAAGCGGCAACACCACAAACATCTTTAATTGGACCAGGAAATGTAAGTGAATATTTAATAATTACTTCAGAGCCCTCCTCTAAACTAAATTTTTCTTTAGGCTTCGAATTTATACCACTCAACGGATATTAATCATAAAATATCCATGTTACGCCAACCCAGCCAAGGTGGTGGCAGTAGAAGTGGTTCTGAAAATGATTCCATGCCTACAAACAGTATTTTACCTTCAGCCGTTAGTACTCATCTAAATTTACGTGATGCTGGTAGCTCTGATACAAATAAAATGCTCGAAGCTCAAAATAATCTTAACGATGATATTGTACAGAATGTCATTTACGCCTTTACCGGTATACAAGGCAAATACTTAAAGAAAGATGTAATTTCGGGTAAATTTAAATTAGATGTTAAAGCGAAAACATTAAATGTGGTACAGGCTGGTATGTTGTTACGTCTGGCCGAATTGGGTTATTATCATGATTTGGTGCAATCCTATACGGATAAGAAAAGTGGTTTATGTGCATTGGGCCTAATGGGTCAGGGGTTTGTTTCAGCTTTAAAAAAAGAATTAACAAAATACTATGGCATGGTCGCCATGTTGCAGGAACAACTTAACAAACAACGACAAAGTGAAACTAATGCCTTGTTCCATCATCCTTCACGGCCTGAACGTCTGACATTAATGAAGATTCTTGTTTGGTCTGTAGATCCTTTACAAAGGTTACAGCTGTTGGCTACTATTGCTGAGGCATGCCAGGAAAAGAAAGGTGGTGCTTTAGCATCGACTGTACATGGTTTTATGAATAACGGCAATCCAATGGTGAAAAGTATTGCCAAGGAATTACTTTTAGCTATATGTGGGCCTCTTTATCAAATGCTAACTAAATGGCTATTGGAAGGTGAAATATGTGATCCTCACGGTGAATTTTTTATTGAATGTCTAGTTGAGGTCGGTCCTGATCGCTTGTGGCACGACAAGTATCGTGTACGTACAGCTATGTTGCCGAATTTTGTATCCACTGATTTGGCTCATAAAATTTTAGTTACCGGTAAAAGTATTAATTTTCTATGCGAAATTTGTGAAGACAAACAACCGGTCAAAGGCATAGATGAGCTGAAACATTGCATTGAAGAAAATGGTAAATAATTTGATAATAAAACAAATTAATTACTAATTGCCAATTTTTCCTTTTAGCTGAGCATATTTTCTCTTCAGTGGCTGATTCTAAGCTGCATTCAACAATTGATTCCATTTATTTAAATACTTCGAAACGTGTTCTAGACATAGTTATGGGTCCACATAAATTGCTGGAACACTTACAAGCCATGCGCCGCTATTTACTATTGGGTCAAGGCGATTTTATCGGCATTTTAATGGAAAACTTAAAGTAATTTTATTGTTAATAATTTCATTTGAAAACTTATTGAAAACTTACTGATTTCATTTCCCCCACAGATGTGAACTTGATAAACCAGCCAAAGAATTGTATTCTTATGATTTGTCTTCCATTATGGATGCTGCAATTCGTTCGACAAACGCCCAATACGATGATCCCGAAATATTAAATCATTTAGACGTTAGATTAGCGACACCTTGTGATGGTGACATTGGTTGGGATATTTTATCTTTACAATATACCGTACGAGGTCCATTAGCTACAATGCTGGAGCCTTCAATGTCTATATATCAGGTGCTCTTTAAACCATTATGGCGTATGAAACATATGGAATTTGTTTTATCTTCAAAAATATGGAAAGATCAAAAATGTAATGCTAAGGTAAGTGTTTTCTAATAAATTTTGATATAAAAAAATATATATTTTTATGTTATGAAGAAAAGTGAAATTTGGTTGATAAATTATGTTGATTTAGTCCTACCTGTGGGTTTTTTACTTCTACTATGGTAAATATAGGTTTTTATAGTCTTCGCTGAAGTTGAAAAGCATAGTTTGACATTCCGTTTGAAATATCTACGTTCTGGGTAGGGGAGTCGGAAAAAAACAACTTTAGTAATCGATTTTTTTAATCATTTTATTTTTATTTATTTATTTTGAATAATATTTTATAACCTAGCCTTTTGGTCATAATCGGTCACAAATTTCTACTTAACAGATAAATTTAAATTACAATTAATAAATCAAAATTTAAATATAAAATAACATAAAATTAAATAAAAGATAAAAAATACGCTTAAAAACTAATTACTGATGTAATAAAAACAGTTAAATTGCACAAGTCAACCCAACAAAGCCCCATCAGCCAAAAAATAATAAAAATAAATGTTATATGAGCAAAAGTTTGGCAAAAAAAAGTGGTATAAACCCAGAAAAACATGTCATACTAACGCATCACTCAGAAAAATGTATAAACCCTTTAGATTCCAAAATGCAATAAGCACAAAGTAGCACACACAAAGCTCAGTACTTAGTTTACTTAGTACTAAAAGTCAACACAAATTAAGGAAATTTTTTTTAACACGCTTGTGTAAGTATCAGTCCTTGAATATGATAACTTTTGAAATTTCATTACATAAAGCAATACCATAAATAACAGTATAAGTAACAATTTCTCTCCCATAACTACATCCTGCACACAACTATTCAATAAATTCAAGACTAACATCTCACGTTCAAGCAAGAAAACATTGTAAATACTGATGAATATTAAAGAACATTAAGTTAAACAAAAATAAAAAATAAGTCCAATTATCATAAAATGCATGAGAAGAGCAAAACAACACATTTAAAGAATAAAACCAGTAGCCGATTCCGCATAAACCCAACAGGAACAGAGAGTGGATAAATATATAAGCTCAAAGTATCAAAAGTAATGACCAGAGAAATTTTCTTAATTCCAACAGACAAAATTATATTCAAAAACATTAATAAAAAATATTTCCGCAGAATTCATCCAATAAAGAAACAGCCACTTCAGCTCATTAAAACATTAAATAAAAGATATAAGACCATGTACCACTCTTAGCAAACACAATAAATACCACACTAATCATTAGATTGCAATAGAAGACACCGAAAACCATTCCTAAAAAAAACAATCAATGAAAGATATGAATTATTTCCATCCGTATTGCTCATACTTAATTAACATTATTTCAATGCAAAAATTACACCACAATCACTAATCTGCACATGCAACCTTAATGTAACCACACAGCATCATTATCAACTCACATCACACAAAAGACAGAATTTCCAACCACAGTGGATTTTTACAAATAACATGGAATCTGGCAAAATCAAGTAGAACGAATCAGAAATCTATTATAGAAAATAAGCATAAACCAGGACCACTATAAACATTAGAAACCTCCTGAAGAGCACAAAGTCATAGTAGCACTTTTCATCAAGAAACTATAACTAAATATCCACCCTTCAAAAAGTAACAAATAAACTACTAACAACACATCAAGCAGTATGAAACACAATCCTCCGCTGAGGATGACAAACAGATATCATTCAGAAGATATGCAAAATCACCCAATACGTAGCCAGATTACTGAAATGATCAATATCATATCAATGGTCATTTTAATAGGTTATTTACAAAAACTAAGAATACCCGAGGAACTGGGGGACATTAATACATCCGGTAAAGTTCTAAGAATTTTACTATTGCAAATCAATTCATGTTAAAGTAATTTTCGGAAGTGAGTCTAATATGGGAACTATGGACTGTGATTTCACAGTCTATGTCAAATGTTATAGCCGACGGACATCGTTAAATCAACTCAGAAAGTGATCCTGAGCCGAACGGTATACTTTAAGGTGGGATCCGAAGATTTTTTCTGTTCGTTACAAACATCAGCACGAATACATAATACCCCAAACAACTATGGTGGTGTATATACATAAATAAATATAATAATTAAAAAATACAAATTTTGAAAAAGTACCAATTTAAAAAAATAATAAATATTAAATACTAATTTCTCTAAAAAGTACCATTAAAAAAAAAACTTCAAAAAGTACAAATTATTAAAAATTTCAAAAAAAATGTTTAGTACCTATTGCAAAGTTTTGATAAAAAAGTACCTGTATTAAACAAAATGGAATTTTTAAACAAGGTAAAATTAGGTTGGTGTATATAAGAATTGATACAGCCGAATAAATATATCTAAAAATATCAATAATTTGTTCGACAACTTTACTCAAAAAATGGCAGATATATCTCAAAACACCTATTTTTATATCGATTTTCCATATTCCGAAGCCTCTATAAAAATACGGGACTTCTTTTTTGCATAGAAAATTTGGACTTTTTCTGAGTATTTGTTCTGAAGAAATGACTCAAACGGTCCATGAATATCCGAGATATCGGTCAAAATGTATTTTTCGACCCATCCCCATATAAGCTACGGACTTCAAAGCTATGGGACTTCGTTCTTGGTAAAATCTGTCACAAATATAAATTTCGAATTTTTAAATCAGTCAAATCGGTCAATAAATTTTTGCAGTACCATTTTTATTACTGTTTTCATTGGGTATTGTTGTTTTTCATTAAATTAAAAATGAAAAAACTTTCATACATCTCAACGCGGGTGGAGGGTATATAGCAATCTAACTTATTTGTTATAAATGTACATGTTTCTTAATTTCACTTATAATCATGCGTTGAATGTGTACATCATTAAATGATATGAAGGAATTATCGATTAAATCCCTTAAAATAAATATATATATATATATATATATATATATATATATATATATATATATACATCACTCTTATTGACAAATAAAAATATTAATCTGATTTTATAGGAATTTCTCATAAGATTAGGTGGTTCGGGTATTACGCCTGTGCTGATGTTTGTAACGCACAGAAACAATCTTTGGACCCCTAATCGTTAAGTATACCGAACAACTCAGAATCAATTCCTTCCGTCCGTCTGTCTGGCTGTCCGTTCATGTAAAACTTGTGCACAAAGTACAGGTCACAATTTTAAAGATATATTGATGAAATTTGGCATTAATAATTGTTTTGGTACAATTACAAAGGCTATTGAAATTGATCGTGATCTCCCATATAAACAGATCTTCTGAAAATCAGTTAAACGTGTATAAATACAACACTAATATTAGTTTAAAATTAATATTTGACACAAATAAGTTTTAAATAAGTAGTAACTAAAGAAAACATTTTATGAGGATCGGTTCATAATTGGACATAGGTCCCACATAAGGACCATTTTTTATGCACATACGCAAAATGTTGTAGGGTATTATATGGTTTTGCTTGACCGACTATATTTTCTCACTTCTCTTAAATTGACTCTGGTTCTCGCTAAAAATCGCTGTTTTTAAAATGTACGAGGTTGCATCACATATTGAAGCATATCTCTCAAACGACTTGTCGAATTTGGTTCAACAAAATATCAAAAAATTCTAACTAAAATTGCATTCAAATTATAAAAAACATAATTAATAGATATAAAACTTGTTTAATTTTTTTATTCTTGTGTAATTTGTAAATGAAATATTTTCACTAATTTGTGCATAACATCAACATTTATGTATTAATTTAAATAAAATACATCTTGTTTTATTTACAAGAAATTTATGTTTATAATCAAAGAATAAAAATTAGCATTTTTCGAATTTTGAACCTTTTATGATTTTAAATTTTTTTTAATTTTGTATGAAATTAATTTTTTTTTGCGAAATGGGCTTAATATCTCCATAACATTTGAGTTTATTAAAAATAATGTGAGTATAACTTGAAGGCAATTTTAATTCCAATTTTTAATATTTTACTGAACCAAATCGGGCAAGTCGTTCTCGTGATATGCTCCAATATACATATGGTGTAATCTCATTAATTTTACAAATAGCTATTTATCTCGAGAACTAGAGTCAATTCATTGGTTTATAGGCGAATTGACTGAGGAATCTCGTGTCGTAGAATCAGTGTTGCCCTGAGAACTAAAATATTGAAGATTTGGCAATTAAGAATTATTTATTTTTTTAATAGTGTAGGTTAAAATTGTTAGCCAGGTTTAGCAGGGATTACAATACAATACTGTACAAATTTATAATTAATATACTTCAAATTATGTACTTAATTAATATCCCCTCTTTTGTTTAACAATACTTTATTAAAATTCTACTGCAAACATTTAATTAAATGAACTTTTACTATATACTTCTGTATATCAAAACATTCGTACATATTAATTTTGTATATGTAATTATATTAATTTGCATAATGAAAACATATAAAATAGAGCAAATAAAGGTTGGACTCTTACCATTGGAATTGAACGATTACATTGTTAATTTTTAATAAAGCGACGACTACAAATCTAACGGATAAAATTGATAATCTAATCCCTTTTAAAATTAGAAGCAAATTCTTCTACCACATCACACTTTTCTGAATTTCTTGCCATTATATAAAATAAAACGTTTAACTTTGTGGTTAGTTGGTTATCAAAAACGATAATATAAAGAAATATCAATTTTTATTAGGCAAACCAGCAAGTACCAAGGGTCAATAACAAATATAAAATTAAATTTAATGCCAGATATTGGGGGGTTTTTTGTACAAAAATGTTTAAGTTTCTCGCGTTATTAAACTTAATTTACATATTACACAAACTTATTTTTTTATTTTTTGAAAACAACAAAATTATTATATATTCCTTAAAGTTATCTGACTACACATATATTGCTAATATATATAAAAAATATAACTTTTTCTACTAATATACTTTAAAGAAACATGTGTTTGTGCTGCCTACCAAGGTACATTTACAATTTAGCATCAGCTTGTTTCAATAAAGGAGCCAATTTTTGTGTTAACATTATGTTACCGGCAATCTTAAGTTTACCCTTCATGAAAGCAGCTTGCGGATTCAATTTGCCCAAAGCAATATCAACCATATCCTCATCGCTGACAGTCAAAGTGGTATCAACTTTAACGCCTTTTGCGGGACCTTCATAGATTTTGCCACTTTTTAAGTCCAAAGCTAAATATTTATATAGAAAACAATATAGAACAATTGATTATTTTATGAAGTCATGTTAACAGCATCACTAGTAAGCATTAGTAGTAGTGGTTGTAAACGTTTTTTTATTCTTTCGTATCGCACAAAAGCAGTGAAAAACGCCCTTTGATCCCCAGTTGTTAAACATAAAAATACGTTTTCTTATTTATATAATAAATATGTTGTAAACTTACTCCATTCCTTAACAACTTTTCCGTCTTTGGTAATTTTGTAGAGGAAAACTCCATTTACTGCCTTGGCTTTGGCTTCGTTGCCCTTGATGCCTTCGCTAATTTTTTGGAAAACAGCATCCGATTTAAGAGCCATTGTTATTTTGTTTATCAGCAAACTAGAAATAATGGGATACAAATTTAATATATTTCACAAAAATATAGATTTTTATCTATTTTTTTCTTCTTTTATAAATGTTTACACTTGGAATGGACAAAATGAAATGTTAATTTTCTGAAAATTCTATTTGGTTTTTAAGTTAAATATTGACTCTCTCTGTGTGTAATGGACATTTTTTTCTCATTCACAAAATTGCATACTGCCCAACCAGTCAACTTGGCGGCGCAACCACTGTTGCCAGATAATTATAGTATAAAATCATCAAAATTCGAACAAAAAATCGTCAAAATCGGTATAATATATTTGAAATCGTTAAAAAATTGGAAAGATTAATTATTATTAAGTTTGGAAATTCTTTGTTTATTAAATAAACTTTTAGCAGTGTTTTATATTATATAAAATTTGAAAAATAGGATCAAGTTAAGATTACCTTCACTGTTAAAACGAAAATATTCTCTTGTTAACGTTAATGGTTTTTCGGTGTAAAAGTACTACGCATCATTATAAAAATTGTCTAAAAATTAAGAGGGCCGGTGATAATAATTCATAGAAAAATAAACTAGTTGAAAAAATTTCTCAAAAAATCATATGTATTGTTCTTATTTTCAATTAAAATTTTTACTACTTAACACATTCTTAAACTTTTTTATCTATGATCAAAACTATTTTACTTACATACATATGTATACAAAATAACATTTTTCTTTTCACACAAAAATTTTGTCTCACCAATACTTGTTAAATTGCAAACGAATTTTGAAGTAAAAGTTTATTTAAACTTAGTCCTTTTCTCTCTATCTACTACAATACAAAATCAGATTTAAGCAATAAAAATTGGCGTGTGTGAACATTTAGTGAAATCGTAATTTTTGGAACAAATCGCAAAAATCGCACTTTGAAATTATTACGATTAAAAATCGTCAAAATGCAGATAAGTCGGCAAATCTGGCAACAGTGGGTGCAACGCTGAATGAAAAAATTAGCGTGAAACACTTTGTACAAACAGTCGACAAAAGTTAACGTATCATATGTTTTTGAGCATTCATTGCGTGAATAACCCTGTTCTTTGGTTATTTTGCAAAGGAAATAAACTACAGGGTTGTAAAAGTCATTTTCGTGTCAATAGCTGCTTAACCCAGGTCTACAACTGACAGCCCGTCTAGACGTAAGATAATATGTAAGATTTTTGTGTCAGAGAGTGTCAAATTCGCTCTCTGAGAGAAATATTTCACGTGTAGATTCAAATATTAGTATTATAAGATGTATTATCAGACTGTTGTGATGAGATTTCTCTACACAACCATCTTATAAGATGAACTGTCAAAAAAATACACATATACGAAATTTTGTTTGTGTGTGTGCATGTGTATTTTGGAAATTACTTAGACAATGTTTTTTTTTTTTTTTTTTTTTTTTGTAAAATTGTTTCCTTTTAGTGTTTATTTTACATGTTAAAAAACATTTTTATAAAAATTGTGCTAAAAAGTGCTGATTGCTTAAATAAAAAGGACATGTTTACTCTGCGACTGATCAAAAATAATGATTTGTTATAGGATTTATGAGAATACGTGTACCCCTTATTTAAGATTTAACATAATATAAACAAAATGGTTACTCTCCTCTGCCGGCGTTATCTCACATATTATATCAGCATTAATCTCAGTTGTAGACCTGGGGTGAGATTAACGCTGATATAATATGTGAGATAACGTCGGCAGAGGAGAATAACCATTTTGTTTATATTATGTTAAATCTTAAATAAGGGGTACACGTATTCTAATAAATCCTATAAGATATCATTATTTTCAATCAGTCACAGAGTAAACATGTCCTTTTTTTCAGCAATTCGCTCTTTTTAGCACAATTTTTATAAAAATATTTTTTAACATGTAAAACAAATACTAAAAAGAAACAATTTTACAAAAAAACATTTTTTTTAGTACTTTTCAAAATACACATGCACATACAAACAAACTTTTGTATATGTGTATTTTTTTGACAGTTCATCTTATAAGATGGTTGTGTAGAGAAATCTCATCACAACAGTCTCATAATACATCTTATAATACTAATATTTGAATCTAAACGTCAAATAATTCTCTCAGAGAGCTAATTTGACACTCTCTGACACAAAAATCTTACATATTATGTTACATAGTGTCTACATTAGAGATTTTTTTATCAAGACAAACGTCATACTTAACGCGAATTTGTGGAAGGTGGCAACAGTTGCACAAAAACAACAATTCATTATTCATTATTGTTTTTTATATATATGAAGTTTGACAACTGTAACAACCAAAATAATAATCAACTGTTTAACTCAGGTTACCTTGTATATATTCGCACTGATTTTGACGTTTGTTTTGATATAAATTTGCCTAATGTAGATACTAGGTTACATCTGGACGTAACATGTGTTGTCAGGCTTTGGCCAGGGTCAGGAATTTTTTCTTCTACATATGTCGTACACCGGCTTCGTTGAATAAACTTTTTTGGAAATCAAAAAAAAAAAAAAATTTGTAAGTCGCGGTATTATCAGTAAAGTTGTAATTTTTTCTCTGAAAGATTTATTGAATATGATCATGTTATATACCGTTAGAAAGGTAATGTACTTTTAAACGTCATTAATATCATGTTCACACGTATTAGGTTTTGACTTGTTTTTTGAAAAACACAATGAGTTTAAATATCACTGTTCACATATCATTTTATTGTGTTTTTTTCTTTTTGCCTGTTTTTCGTTTGCTAAAATATTTTCACAAATTTTTGATTTAAATAAAAATTTTACACAAAAACTTCTTAATTCAAAAAATAAAATTTATGACCAAATATAAATTTTATTCATAATTTTTAACTATTTGACAGTTTTTACACATTCTTTTTCCAACAAATTTCTATATACCAAAAATACTAAAAATTTCTTCCGTGTGTGGAAATTTAGTATGTTTTTTGGGTGTTGAACAGCTCGAATCGAAGTGTTTTTTTTTTTTTTTTTTTTGCTTTAAATATATGAAAAAACTAATTAATTTGTTTGTGGTTTTTGAGAAAACGACTCGTTTTTCAAAAAATCTCTATATGTGAATGTAGCATAATATAATTTAAATCGCATAAGTATTAAAAATATTCATAAAATTGTATCAAAAGTAGGCAAAAACACTTACACTACTTTAATCATAAGTAAAAGTTTTGCTGAATCATTACCAAAATTATTTAAAGCTAAGCGTAAAATTTACGACCCATTCGCTATTTCACCTGTTTGTAGAGTAATATTGCAATTTCTTCGCACAAAAGACGACTCACAAATTTACGACGGCTTATGGTTCTAGGGTTAAGTATGGTCAAGTTTTAAAAAATCTCCCATATGGCATCACTCAATTCAGGTTATTATCGTTTTTGTTTTAATTTGACATTTCTCTGGGCGTTTGGTATTTTTCTCTCAGCCTGTAAGTTTGTGCCACGAATTCATTCGCTCTGATATTATTTTAATTTTATTTCTGTAAAATATCTAGCAAAAACTAAACATAAATAAAAACTAATTAATGAAAAGTGTTAAGAACAGAATATAGTCATAAAAATATATAGATTAATGACAATACGTTATGTATTTGTAGTGAGAAAAATCTCTTGAAAATTTAGCTGTGATTCAAGGAAAAAGACGCCGGGTCAGTTTTTTTTTCTTTTAATAAACGTTGCTACTTTTTGCGGCTTTTTTGAGTGTGGGGGCGTTAAATGTATTAAAAGAGTTCATAAAACTAATAATAAAAATTTAGTAATGGTGGTTGAGACAACAGTGCCAGCAGGAAAATCCAGATTTTTAACATGGGAAAAAACAAGAACATCTAATAAAATTGGCAATTTTGATAATAGCTGCAGTATTATGTGAGTATAAACATCTAGCAGTTGTTTAAGTGGGAATTTTTTTAAATGTTTTTATCAAAACAAACGTCAAGATTTTATCAGGATAAAAATTTTACTATTGTAGACTGAATTAGTCAATATTATTGCAGTGTTAAATAAAAATTGTCAGCGCTCGTGTACTTTATCTTGACGTTGTTTGATAAAAGATGTTATTTTGTTTTTTGTTGATCCTTTTTATATGGTTTATTATGAAATACGTTTTCCCCTATAATTGATAAGATTAAAAATTGTCTGTAATCCAGACAAAAATTTTAAGTTTGTCTTGATAAAAATTTGTCTAATATAGACTCGACCTGAAGCTTTACGCCAGCGTCATTTGCAGCAATTTGCTGTTAAACAAACATATTAACATTTCACAGTGGTCTCAAAACTTTTTTAAATAATTCTGTAACTTTTGATCCGTTGAAGATATCTCAATGAAATTTGACATGAATAGATCTGAACTAAAAGGTCAAGGGGTAGAGATAGACCCCCAAAATTTGGCACCTCGGATATGTTTAAAAATTCGTCAAAAATTCTTTTCCGATTTGAATTAAAAAAATAATAATAATAAAAAATACATTTAGATAGTCCTTGTAGATCTATAAAAATACGGGACTTCGTTTTTGCATAGAAAATTTTACTTTTTCTGAGTATTTGTTCTGAAGAAATGACTCAAACGGTCCATGAATATCCGAGATATCGGTCAAAATGTATTTTTCGACCCATCCCCATATAAGCTACGAACTTCAAAGCTATGGGACTTCGTTCTTGGTAAAATCTGTCACAAATATAAATTTCGAATTTTTAAATCAATCAAATCGGTCAATAAATTTTTGCAATACCATTTTTATTACTGTTTTCATTGGGTATTGTTGTTTTTTCATTAAATTAAAAATATATTACACTTTCATACATCTCAACGCGGGTGGAGGGTATATAGCAATCTAACTTATTTGTTATAAATGTACATGTTTCTTAATTACACTTATAATCATGCGTTGAATGTGTACATCATTAAATGATACGAACAAATTATCGATTAAATCCCTTAATATATATATATATATATATATATATATATATATATATATATATATATTATACATCACCCTTATTGTCATATCTTTGAGTAGTTCAACGATTGACAAATAAAAATATTAAGCTGATTTTATAGGAATTTCTGATAAGATTACTTTCAAATTTGCTTTTATTTGTATCTGTTAATAATGTAAATAATTGAATTACAACACAGGTTGACAAAATGAAAATTTTTTCTGCGACATGGGATATCTAAGTCAATTTTTATACATGTTATTATGAAGTACTAAGCCTTTAAATCGCTTTTTATACCCTACACCACCATAGGTGGTTTGGGTATTATGCCTGTGCTGATGTTTGTAACGCACAGAAACAATCTTTGGATCCCTAATCATTAAGTATACCGAACAACTCAGAATCAATTCCTGATTCGATTTAACGATGTCCGTCCGTCTGTCTGGCCGTCCGTTCATGTAAAACTTGTGCACAAAGTACAGGTCTCAATTTTAAATTATTAATTAATTATTAATTAAATTAAAAATTTTATTGATAAAATTTGGCATGAATAACTGTTTTGGTACAAGGACAAAGACTATTGAAATTGATTGTTATCTCCCATATAAACAGATCTTCTGAAAATAAGTTTTAAATAAGTAGTAACTAAAGAAAAAATTGTATGAGGATCGGTTCATAATTGAACACAGGTCCCATATAAGGACCACTTTGGGGAATCTAAAAGTGCATAAAGAACATAATATAATGTTTACTTGTTTTATAAAAATATACATTATATTTAATACAAGTATCAATCCACAATTGCCACATAGGCCCCATATAAGACCCCTTCCCGAATTTTTATGCACATACGCAAAATGTTGTAGGGTATTATATGGTTTTGCTTGACCGACTATATTTTCTCACTTCTCTTAAATTGACTCTGGTTCTCGCTAAAAATCGCTGTTTTTAAAATGTACGAGGTTGCATCACATATTGAAGCATATCTCTCAATCGACTTGTCGAATTTGGTTCAACAAAATATCAAAAAATTCTAACTAAAATTGCATTCAAATTATAAAAAACATAATTAATAGATATAAAACTTGTTTAATTTTTTTATTCTTGTGTAATTTGTAAATGAAATATTTTCACTAATTTGTGCATAACATCAACATTTATGTATTAATTTAAATAAAATACATCTTGTTTTATTTACAAGAAATTTATGTTTATAATCAAAGAATAAAAATTAGCATTTTTCGAATTTTGAACCTTTTATGATTTTAAATTTTTTTTAATTTTGTATGAAATTAATTTTTTTTTGCGAAATGGGCTTAATATCTCCATAACATTTGAGTTTATTAAAAATAATGTGAGTATAACTTGAAGGCAATTTTAATTCCAATTTTTAATATTTTACTGAACCAAATCGGACAATTCGTTCTCGTGAAATGCTGCAATATACATATGGTGTAATCTTATTAATTTTACGAATAGCTATTTATCTCGAGAACCAGAGGAGGAATCTCGTGTCGTAGAATCAGTATTGCCCTGAGAACTAAAATATTGAAGATTTGGCAATTAAGAATTATTTATTTTATTAATAGTGTAGGTTAAAATTGTTAGCCAGGTTTAGCAGGGATTACAATACAATGCTGTACAAATTTATAGTTTACTTCAAATTATGTACTTAATTAATATCCCCTCTTTTGTTTAACAATACTTTATTAAAATTCTACTGCAAACATTTAATTAAATGAACTTTTACTATATACTTATGTATATCAAAACATTCGTACATATTAATTTTGTATATGTAATTATATTAATTTGCATAATGAAAACATATAAAATAGAGCAAATAAAGGTTGGACTCTTACCATTGGAATTGAACGATTACATTGTTAATTTTGAATAAAGCGACGACTACAAATCTAACGGATATAATTGATAATCTAATCCCTTTTAAAATTAGAAGCAAATTCTTCTACCACATCACACTTTTGTGGATTTCTTACCATTATATATAAATAAAACGTTTAACTTTGTAGTTAGTTGGTTATAAAAAACGATAATATAGAGAAATATCAATTTTTATTAGGCAAACCAACTAGTACTAAGGCTCAATAACAAATATAAAATTAAATTTAATGCCAGATATTGGGGGGTTTTTTGTACAAAAATGTTTAAGTTGCTCGCGTTATTAAACTTAATTTACATATTACACAAACTTATTTTTTTATTTTTTGAAAACAACAAATTATTATATATTTCTTAAAGTTATCTGACTACACATATATTGCTAATATATACAAAAAATACAAACTTTTTCTACTAATATACTTTAAAGGTACATTTACAATTTAGCATCAGCTTGTTTCAATAGAGGAGCCAATTTTTGTGTTAACATTATGTTACCGGTAAGCTTAAGTTTACCCTTCATGAAAGCAGCTTGCGGATTCAATTTGCCCAAAGCCATATCAATCAAATCCTCATCGCTGACAGTCAAAGTGGTATCAACTTTAACGCCTTTTGCGGGACCTTCATAGATTTTGCCACTTTTTAAGTCCAAAGCTAAATATTTATATAGAAAAAACAATATAGAACAATTGATTATTTTATGATGTCATGTTGTTAACAGCACCACTAGTAAGCATTAGTAGTAGTGGTTGTAAACGTTTTTTATTCTTTCGTATCGTACAAAAGCAGTGAAAAACGCCCTTTGATCCCCAGTTGTTAAACATGAAAATGTTGTTTTTCTTATTTATTAAACTTACTCCATTCCTTAACAACTTTTCCGTCCTTGGTAATTTTGTAGAGGAAAACTCCATTTACTGCCTTAACTTTGGCTTCATTGCCCTTGATGTCTTCGCTAAGTTTTTGGAAAACAACATCCGATTTAAGAGCCATTGTTAATGTTATTTGGTTTATCAGCAAACTAGAAGTAATGGGATACAAATTTAATATATTTCACAAAAATATAGATTTTTATCTATTTTTTTCTTCTTTTATAAATGTTTACACTTGGAATGGACAAAATGAAATGTTAATTCTCTGAAAATTCTATTTGGTTTTTAAGTTAAATATTGACTCTCTTTGTGTGTAATGGAAATTTTTTTTCTCATTCACAAAATTGCATACTGTACTGTTAAAGCCCAATCAGTCAACTTGGCGGCGCAACCACTGTTGCCAGATAATTATAGTATAAAATCATCAAAATTCGAACAAAAAATCGTCAAAATCGGTATAATATATTTGAAATCGTTAAAAAATCGGAAAAATTAATTATTATTAAGTTTGGAAATTCTTTGTTTATTAAATGAACTTTTAGCAGTGTTTTATATTATATGAAATTTGAAAAATAGGATCAAATTAAGATTACCTGCACTGTTAAAACGAAAATATTTTCTTGTTAACGTTAATAATGGTTTTTGTAGTTCAGGTATATCAATAACAAAATTAAAATTTCATTAAACATCTCAAGGATTTATTGAATATGGTCATATTATATATTATTCAAAAAGTATTTGAACTTTTAAACAGTATTAGTATAATTTAAATCACATATGTATTAATATCCTTAATATTCAGAAAAATATATCAAAACTATGGAGATCTATAACTCGTAAACCAAGAGAGAGCGGTAAAAATTTTTTTACATTTCCTTAATCACTGTTAAAAGTACTACTGCATCATTATAAAAATTGTCTAAAAATTAAGTGGGTCGGTGATAATAATTCACAGAAAAATAAACTCAGTTGAAAAAATTACTCAAAAAATCATATGTATTGGTCTTATTTTCAATTAAAATTTTTACTACTTAACACATTCTTAAACTTTTCTATCTATGATCAAAACTATTTTACTTACATATATATGTATACAAAATAACATTTTTATTTTCACACAAAAATTTTGTCTCACCAATACTTGTTAAATTGCAAACGAATTTTGAAGTAAAAGTTTATTTAAACTTAGTCCTTTTCTCTCTCTCTATCTACTACAATACAAAATCAGATTTAAGCAATAAAAATTGGCGTGTGTGAACATTTAGTGAAATTGTAATTTTTTTAACAAAAAACGTCAAATGCAGATAAGTCGGCAAATCTGGCAACAGTGGGTGCAACGCTGAGTGAAAAAATTAGCGTGAAACTTTGTACAAACAGTCGACAAAAGTTAACGTATCATATGTTTTTGAGCATTCATTGTGTGAACAACCCTGTTCTTTTGCGAAGGAAATAAACTACAGGGTTGTCAAAGTCATTTTTGTGTCAATAGCTGCTTACCCCAGGTCTATAATATGTGAGATAACGTCGGCAGAGGAGAATAACCATTTTGTTTATATTATGTTAAATCTTAAATAAGGGGTGCACGTATTCTAATAAATCCTATAAGAAAACATTATTTTCCAATCAGTCACAGAATAAACATGTCCCTTTTATTTAAGTAATTCGCGCTTTTTTAGCACAATTTTTATAAAAATGTTTTTTAACATGTAAAACAAACACTAAAAAGAAACAATTTTACAAAAAAAAAACATTGTTTTTCAGTAATTTCCAAAATACAGATGCACACACACAAACAAACTTTCTTATATGTGTATTTTTTGACAGTTCCTCTTACAAGATGGTTGTGTAGAGAAATCTCATCACAACAGTCTCATATAATACTAATATTTGAGTCTACACGTGAAATAATTCTCTCACAGAGCGAATTTGACACTCTCTGACACAAAAATCTTGCATATTATGTTACGTATAGACGGGCTGTTACATAGTGTCCACGTTAGACAATTTTTTATCAAAACAAACGTCAAACTTAACGCGAATTTGTGGAAGGTGGCAACAGTTGCACAGAAACAGCAATATGGCGTATTCATTATTATGTTTTTATATATGCAGTTTGGCAACTATAACAACCAAAATAATAATGAGCTGTGTAACCACAGGTCTACAACTGAGATTAACGCTGATATAATATGTGAGATAACGCCGGCAGAGGAGAGTAACCATTTTGTTTATATTATGTTAAATCTTAAATAAGGGGTACACGTATTCTAATAAATCCTATACGATATCATTATTTTCAATCAGTCACAGAATAAACATGTACTTTTTATTTAAAAAAATCGCACGTTTTTAACACAATTTTTATAAAAATATGATTTTAAATGTAAAACAATCATTAAAAGAAAATAGGTTTACAAAAAAACATTGTTTTTTTAGTAATTTCTAAAATATATAAGCACACACACATACAAACTTCAGTGTGTGTGTATTTTTTGACAGTTCATCTTATAAGATTGTTGTGTAGAGAAATCTCATCACAACAGTCTCATAATACATCTTATAATACTAATATTTGAATCTACACGTGAAATAATTCTCTCAGAGAGCGAATTTGACACTCTCTGACAGAAAAATCTTACATATTATGTTACGTCTAGACGGGCTGTAACTAAGGTTACTTTGTTTATATTCGCACTGTTATAAACATCTGCATAACAGCGCGTCTAGATGTAACATAATATGTAAGATTTTTGTATCAGAAAGTGTCAAATTCGCTCTCTGAGACAATTATTTCACGTGTAGATTCAAATATTAGTATTATAAGATGTATTATGAGACTGTTGTGATGAGATTTCTTTAGCCCAGGTCTACAACTGAGATTAACGCTGATATAATATGTGAGATAACGCCAGCAGAGGAGAGTAATCATTTTGTTTATATTATGTTAAATCTTAACCTAGTGTCTACATTAGGCAAATTTTTATCAAAACAAACGTCAAAATCAGTGCGTATATATACAAGGTAACCTTAGTTAAACAGCTGATTATTATTTTGGTTGTTACAGTTGTCAAACTGCATATATAAAAAACAATAATGAATATGCCATATTGTTGTTTTTGTGCAACTGTTGCCACCTTCCACAAATTCGCGTTAAGTTTAACGTTTGTATTGATTAAAAAAATTCTCTAATGTAGACACTATGTAAATAAGGGGTACACGTATTCTAATAAATCCTATAAGATATTATTATTTTCAGTCACAGAGTAAACATGTTCTTTTTATTTAAGCAATTCGCACTTTTTTAGCACAATTTTTATAAAAAATGTTTTTTAACATGTAAAACAAACACTAAAAGGAAACATTTTTACAAAAACCCATTGTTGTGCAGTAATTTTCAAAATACATATGCACAAACACAAACAAACTCGTATATGTGTATTTTTTTTTGACAGTTCATCTTATAAGATTAAGATGGTTGTGTAGAGAAATCTCATCACAACAGTGTCATAATACATCTTATAATACTAATATTTGAATCTACACGTGAAATAATTCTCTCAGAGAGCGAATTTGACACTCTCTGAAACAAAAATCTATTCTAATAAATCCTATAAGATATCATTATTTTCAATCAGTCACAAAGTAAACATGTCCTTTTTGTTTAAGCAATTCGCTTTTAACACAATTTTTATAAACATTTTTTTAACATGTAAAACAAACTCTAAAAGGAAACAATTTTACAAAAAAAAAATTGTTTTTTTTTTAGTAATTTCCAAAATACACAAAACATACAAACTTTCGTATATGTGTATTTTTTTTTTTTTTTTTTTTTTTTGACAGTTTATCTTAAATCTCATCACAACAGTCTCATAACCCCAGGTATACAACTGAGATTTATAAAGGGATCACAATGGACCGAATAGTCTCAGGGTGGAGGCGTGACGCCGCCCTTTTTAACCTAAGCTATTGAAGGCCTTTCAAAATTTCAACATTATTTCGACTCTCTAGAATGACAAAATAAAAAACTTCAATATATATATATATATATATATATATATATATAAATATATATATATATATATATATATGTATATATAAATATATATATATATATATATATATAAATTATATATATATATATATATATATATATATATATATATATATATATATATATATATTATTATTATTATTATTATTTCGATTAATCGACATCATTTTTTACTTTATTTCTAGCCACTTCGTTCAATGGCCACTGAATTAAATAGTGTCCTTTATCGTCTTCATTTATTCACATCCGAAATGATACATTTTATACATCAAATGCAATATTATATACTATTTGAAGTCATCGAATGTTCATGGGCTGAATTGCAAGAAAAAGTGCAACATGCTAAAGCATTGGATGACATATTAAATGCTCATGATGAATTTTTAAGTGCCATTAAATCTGGTGCATTTCTAGACTCTTCATCTGGCGATTTAAATCACAATATGGAAAGGGTTTACGATGGTATAATACTCTTAGAAGTGTGGCAAGATAAATTCTATGAATTATGTTTCCGTGAGTTGAATGCACGTAAAAAGTATGAAGAAGATATTAAAGAATCGGAAAAGTCGGGTAAATTTGGTGTTACTGCCGAAAAGAAGCTGGAGAGAGATCAGGAACATAAAATTTTTGAACAAACTTTAAGCAGTTATCATAAATCATTGGAAAATCTTGGAGGAGATTATGAAAAAGCCGTTAGATGCTTTCTATTGGCTCTCAACTCAAATAATGATCATAATTTACAACTATTCGGTATACGTTTGGATTTCAATGAGTACTACAAGAAGAGAGATCAACGGTTGGGTGTACCGTTAACATTCGAACATATGCGCATGAGCAATGTGTATTTTAATAACAAAAGTTTATTAGGCAGCCGCATTTCGAATATAAATTGACCCAAAGATCTTTTCAATAACAACACCATTATGCCTTTGAACACTTTTAATGAAAAGTATCTTAATGCACAATTTTTGCAACAATCGCAAATGGAAAATGAAGCACAACATATTATATGCACAAATAACTTTAATTGCCGCCATAATAGCTGTGCCAATAATTTTAAGTCTAAGCCTAAGCCGCCTTATAAAATCACAAACTCATCCTTAAACACATTGAATACCTGCTTAAAATGGAAACTTAATCATTTTTATGAAAATAGAAGTTATGATAATGATAGTGAGAACTTGAAACGTCCGTTGGTTTTAAATGATTATAATAAAGATATGATTTTACATACGTGTTGTGAAATATTGTAAGAGAAAAAAAAAAAAACATTTTTAGGAAATTAAAATTAAATTAAAATTTAATTTATATCTTAATCTTCCGTTATAATTCTATATAAAAGAAATGGAAAATCAATTATTGATGAGCGTTTTTTTTTTCTTATTCCAAATCTTTAGCCTTCTTTTTTTCTTTTCTTTTTTTCCCCTTTTTGTCATTTTGTAAATTTTCTATACATAAAATTATTAAAATTTTCTTCCAATTTTTTTTTTTTCAATTAATTTGTTTTCTTTTTTTTATCATAAGAAATACTTTTATTTAAAACCTTATTTCTATTTGGGGTAAAATTGCAAAAAAAGGAAATACATTCTTCTAATTTAGATTTTATTTAAGATATTAATTTTGTCAAACAAATATTTTTTCGTACTAATTTTTTTTAGATTAATTACATCTAGTAATAAGTTTGGTCTTTTAAAGCAATAAATATATATTAAAAGCATAAAAATTAAATAACATTAAATACGTATTGTTATATAAAATCATACTTTAAAGTATTTAATAAAAAATTAATTGTTAAAAATACTTTAAAATACACACTGAGTTAAAAACGCAAAACAAATAGTTTGCTTTTTTGAACTTGATGGAAGGATTTAACTGCCAAATCGTTGTTTTAAACGCCCCAAGACAGCAATACAAATTACATATTAGCATTTGAAATTTCAACGAACTCAATTTTACGGATATATTATTTTTTTATTAGTTAAAATGTAAAAAAAAATTAAGTAGAAATCTTTTTTCCGAGTCAAAAAAAAATTGCAAAAATGATGTTTTGTTTTTTTTTTTTTTTTTGCCGAAAAAGTATACAATCTTTTTTCCCTAAAAAATAATTTTCCTTAAGAACATATAATATTTTTGTACTTTTACGAAGATAATTTTAAAATAGAAAACGAGCCTAATCACCCAATATCGCCAAAAATCTTGACTTTAGGTCATATGTTTTAAAATCCTAAAACGGAATGCAGTTTCGGAAACTATAATGTCTTCTAAAGTGTTTGCAAGAGTGTTTTTTTAGGAGGCAGTACTACTTTTTATTTTGGCAGTTTTTTTTTTTTTTTTTTTTGGGGAATTGGGGGATTGTTTTATTAAAAATTTAATATCTATCTTATCTAACAAAGATTTTATTAAAAATTATTTTTAATTCAACGGTTAATATAAAAAGCCACTCCCGTATTCACGAACAACTTTTGAATTTCAAATGCCTTTTAAATCAAAATTTTCATACAAATTTTGTCTCAAAAATATATTTTAAATTTAAAATTTTTTTTTAATATGGAGGTAGATATTTAAAGTATACCAAAATGTTCATTTATTTCCAAATATTGAAAAAAACTATAGGCACTACCTTTTTAAAATAATCTACATTGTCTACCTAATATAATTATAATACTCCATTCAATATAGAACCAAAATTATAATATATATTGCCCATAATTCAACTTGATAATAAATATTTTTTGAAATTTTTTGGTAATTTTATATACATATATGCAGATGGAAAAATTTGCATAGATTTTATTTTTAATCATAAATTTCGAAAGCAATAGAACCGAAATTAAAATTCATGTACAGATTACAATATATTTTTTTAATCAATATAAAATGAATCAATATAAAATGATAAATGTGGATATTTAAAATGATATTTGCGGATATCTGCGGATGTAGGGATATATAAACATTGTCTCTGCGTTGGACGTAGTTTTACTTCCAAAACGGTTTAAAATAACATGGAAAACAAATCGTTCATTTACTTAAAAACAAAAATCACGAGATTTTTGAATTAATGATGTAGAAATACGTATTTTATCAAGCTTTATTTTCCACAAAGACATAAGAATCTCTTAAAGCCAACATTTGAGAAGAGAATTTGACGATATTTTTTTTATTAAGGTAAATGGCATTTGAAAACTTTGAATGCGATTTCTGAAAACTAGTTTTTTGATTTGTGACGTTTTGAAGTAAATAATTCACTATTATAACCGTCATATTTTCTTACTCGGTTTCAGTTTTTAAGTCAAAATCAATTGAATATGTGGACATCTTCTATAAACATGGACTATTGATTTTTTAATGAAAATTTTGTAATTTTCCTGAAAAAAAAATTGTTTTCCTGGTAAGCTAGTAGGTATAATTGAAAACAAAAGAATTACTTATTTTTTTGCCTGACTAACTAGTTATTTTTATTCGAGTTGTCCACAAATTCATGTAGTTATTTTTAGAAAAATAAAAAAAAAACAAAAAAAATTTTGCCGTCAGTGAGATTTGAACTTGGACACAAATTAACCACTCATTTTTAATGACTTACTTCTCACTCTAAGTATATCATTTCGCACTTAATTTTCCAAGTGACAAAAACTTTTTTTAGTGTATATATCTTTTAAGAATTTTTTTTATAAAAAACTAACAGCATCAGAATGGGGTTGAACCAACAACCTTCTGGTTGCTAATCCAGCGCTCTAGCCAACACATCAACGTGATCGCAATATTACTGTCCTATTACACTATTGATTACTTATTTATGTAATACAGAATAGGCAAATAATAATGACGCCTCATTACCGAGAAACTACTTTAATAAGTAGTTGTCATTACCAAAAACCAAAAAGTGTTTGCTGTATTTATTAATATTTTTTAGAGTTTTAATTAACTTTTTTCTTATATATTCAGTTTGTTTATGAAATCCTCAACGGAATTAATTGGAAACGAAATTGCAATTCAATTTCAACTTGAAATTAGTTTATGAAAAAATATGTAGTTAATATTTTTCACAAAAGATTCATTTCCAAAAATCTAGAACTGAATATACTTACACAAATACAAAAATTAAATTTCAACTAAAAATTTAGGTATAATATGTGATTCTAAAACGAAGTCATAAAAATAATATTTTATTATTTTAAATATATATATTTTTTGTTTTATTTTATAAATTTGATCGTTTTATTAATATTTTCATACTTATATAAAATCTAATGGATGGTTAAACACAAGAAAAAAATCCACATCTTAAAAGTAATATTATAAAATTCGATTTTAAAATCCCAATTTCTTTTTTCCATTTTTTTATGGATTAGTAACAGATATCTTGTTAAAGACTGACAATATAGAAAATTTTGTTTGACCAATTGTAGTAAGTTGCTCTTCTCTTGTTTTTGTTAATATATAATTATATATGTATATATGGATATATTGTTTGTAGCAGTAGGCTATATGTTTGCATAAGTATATTTATATTACTTTTAGAATATTTATTTATTCCTTTTTAATTATTTAATTTGTTTGTTAATTTTATATCAACTATACAATAATATGATTATATATAAAATATGTTTTTTTTTATTTTATCAATATATTTTTTGTTTCAACTATAAACTATATAATATATATTAATTGTAAATAATTGTTCATAGTTTGTTACAGTACCATTTATAGATTTTTTATACAAATCTCTTTAACACAGAGTTTAGTAATAACAAAACTTTCTTTAAGAAAACACAAATCAACAAATTAGTTGGATTGAATCAAAGGTAAACAAATGTTAAATGTTTTTGTTTTTAATTGTTAAAACTTTAATGAGACAATAATTCAAAAAAGTGTTACTAGCTAAAAAATAAAATTAAAAAACTTCCTTACTTGGTGTTGATATACCCAAAGCTTCTTCATAATCATTTGTAGCCTTAGAATTTCTGGATTTGCTGTGAGATTTTTTCTTATCCTTGTGATGATGTTTTTCCTTTTTGTCCTTTTTCTTTTTAGAGATGTGCGTAGAATCAGCATCTAATTCGTTTTGTATATTTTTAAATTCCTTTGAAGATTTATGAGACAATTTTGTGGGTTTATCTCGTTTTTCTAATTCGTTAGCGTACGAAGAAGTTTGTATTTCTTCGATGGAAGTACCCAACAAATTGGCGCTATTCGTGTCATGCAATGATGATTTTATAGATCTTTGATGGGAATGAGAGGAGGATTTATGTTTGTCTTTGTCTTTTTCCTTGTCTTTGCCTTTTTTCTTCTCTTTTTTATGTTGATGTGTTGAAGAAGACGATTTTGATTTGTGTTCTTTGTCAGTCTTCTCATAGTCAATGGAATATTTTTTAGAATACCCTTGTGGTTTAGGTTCTTCTAAATCGGGTCTAGAAAATATATTTTTATGCTAAGCAAAAGTTTGAAAAGTGAAATTTTATTTAATTACTTACATATCCAATTCTATATCTAAAGCTCTGTGTGGATCATCTGGATCGAATTTACCATCTTTATCATCATTATCAGATAATAATACACCTTCCGGCATTTCTAGAGTAGTATTAACAATATGTAAAGGTTTGGGTTCTATAAATGAAAATAAATTAATGATTTTTTCAATCTTTTAGAATATTACTTTTGTATATACCATCTTCTGAATCGGATGTTGAGTTGTAAGTGCTTTTAGATTTTGATTTTTTGCTCTTTTTCGATTTCTTGTGTTTTTTCTTATCCTTGGCATTAGCTTTCTCTTGCAACAGATATTGGTCGGAACGTTTTGTGACTAAAATATTAAACAGATATTATATTTTCAAAAACATTTAATGTAATCTTCCCTTTAACACATACCTCCAATTTTCAATGGTACATCCAAAGACAGCTCTGCTATAGGAATTTCATCAATATTATCATATTCGGCATTATTTTGAGAATTATTACTGCTTAAGGATCTTCCTTTAGAGGCAACGTCCGACGTTGAGGGTGAGGATTTAAGATAATGTGGATTATTGGATTGTTCAATTAAGCGTTGCATGCGTTGACGTTCGATTTGTTCAGGAGTTAATTCTTCACTAGCTCTTCGTCTGTCTGCTGCCTCGTCATGGTGGGCCGAAGAACTAACAAACAGTTCTTCTTTTTCATCATTCGATGAAGATGATGAATCATCTTCGGGTGGTGGATTTATCCATTCATCTAAATCCAGACCATCTGGCAAAGGAACTTTACGTTGGGCTTTAGGCGCTACTGGTATAAGTTCGCCGGCAAATAATAAAGCCATTTCTTGTATAATTTCAATTGCCAAAAGTGGTATGGACGCTCGCTGATGTTGTGTGATTTCTGATGTTTCCGTACCAATAAAATCTATATTATGATTGCTAACAGTAGCACTTGAATCATTAAATTGAGCTCTTAACATTTCAATGAGTATGCAGGCAGAATTGGCACGTTCTTGTACTTCTATATCAGTAGAACTATTAAAATCTTGTAATTTTTCTAAAACATGATCAGACAGCTGAAAATTTTAAATAAATTTTTTTTTCTTCAAAAGTGTTATATTAATAAACTATGGAACATACTCTTATCAAGCCATTGGGATCTTCATTTTCTAGACAAGTTGTTGCCAGACGGGTAAATAATTTGACAACATTTTGCACGAAAACTCCTTGTATGTGGCCGGGTATTTGGCGGGGTCTTAATAAAATATTTAGAGTTCTTTCCGCATCCTCCAATTCGCTATTCAAAACGACAAGAGAGTTAATATAATTAATATATGTGTGTTATAAATAATTTTATTTTGAAAAATAAATTACTTGGAAAACTCTCCCACTATCCAGGCGGCAGCATATAAAACCTCATACATAGAATTACTTTGGGAGGAAACAGTAAAGGTGTCCAAAAGATTAGTCATTTCATTGACAGCAAATTGACGTACTACAGGCACTCTTATGGCAACATCCAATAATTGCTCAGCAATTAAACGACCTTTATAGAATAACATAATATTTTTAACGGATTTTTTATTAGAAATTATACCCTTACCATGTTTTGAACCTGCTTCTAGTTGTATCAATTCCACCAGAACTGTTAAATACCATTCAAAGTTGGTAACATATAAATATGAACTTTGTGAACATATTTCAATAACTTTAAACAACAACTCATCACGATAGGCAGAACCTTCAGCTCTTTCCATATGACCCAAAAGTCGTTTAACAATTTCCATTAAATTTTTTTTAGAGACCATACCATAAAGCAAATCTAAGGCTCTTAAACGAATCGATTCATCTTTGTCATCCAAACAGGCCAAGATAAGATCTTTATGAGCTTGAACACTTTTAGGATGTGTTTTTAATATCTTAGACATGGCCAAAAGACCCAAATATTTTACTAAAATAATAAAAATATATATTTTTTAATAAATAACCATTAGAAACAAAATAACAGATCTATAAAACTTACAATTTTGATCAGAATCTTCAATTAATATACGTAACTTTTGTACACAAAGTTGTATAGAGGCACTATGGTTTGGCATACCGCTACTAATGCTGATTAAAACAGCAATGACAGTATTTATACATTCATATAATAAACTCATAGCTGATGTGCTATTTGTTGTAATAAAAATAGAGAAGAAAATACATTAATTTCTCTACAAAACTTAACACTTAACAAAAATCCATTAAAAATTAACGTTAAATAAAAAAAAAATATATATATATATAAAATAATAAAGCATTTTTGGTGACAAATGGTTTTTGCTTAAAATAAAATTTAAATTAAAAAATAATAATTGCATTAAAAAAAACTTTATTGCATTACATAAAAAACACACATACGCTCATTTAAAATTATACAAACAACAAAGAAAATTTATTTTTGCAATTGATTGTTTTGATTTGAATTGAAATTGGTATGAGAACAAAAACATAAACTTGCCTATGTATAAGATTTGTGAGTGGTTCTATTAATTTCTTTCCTAGCCGGGGTTCTAAAGGAGTTAAAGCGCCAAACTGCAAATGCAAAAAGAGATAAAAAAGAAGAGAAATGATAAAACAAGCTCAATAAATAATACAACAATAATAAATATACAAATGAACTTATTTTCTAGTAGTATTTTTTATTTTTTGGAGATGATAATCATTGCATAGAATATGAACTTGATAAGGAAAGAGAGAGAAAAAGTTAGAAGAGAATAGATAGAGAAAGAGTAGAAATGTGATTTTTATGATATGAATACTTTACGGCGTTGTATCCTTGAGAAAAACGCAAACGTTTCTTAGGATCCATTAAAAAACAACAATCATACATATTTTTATAAAACGTAGAAATTAACATGCTCAACTCAAGTTTAAGGCTTTAATTTATTAATTAAATTTAAAACTATGTAATAGAATTCACTATAGAAAACTTGATAAAAGTGGAAACTAAATAAATTAAACAATTGTGGATTATTTTTTTTTAATTCCCAGGAAAAAATTATTACTTCTTCAATTAGTTCCAGAATGCATGAAATAGCCTCTACGCTTTCTAGTTTGGCGTTACTACCAATGATTTTTATTCGAAATTGTCACCGTCAAAACTAGTTCTTTGGAAGTGTTACCTAGCCAGTATCACCTATTCTATGGAACGGTCCTATAAACAATGATTTTTGTTAAAAATTGTCACATTCAGAACTAGTTCCAAAAAAGCTATGGTGAAGAGCTCAAGAACCAGTTATTAAAATCAATGATTTTTCTTTAATATAATTTGTTTAGAGAAGTGATGTAGAAGTAATACAGAACTAGTTCTCAAAAAATTCTTTAAAACCAATTTCTAATTACAATACATTTTATTCTATGAGTGCCAGAATTCATTGCGACACCATTGATTTTGGATAATTGGATTGATTTTGGATAAGTTTTAAAATTTTTCCTGGGATTGTACATTTTTTATTTTATTTTTTGATTAATTTAATTAATTTAATTCACTTTTTTAAAAATTGGTAAAATCGAATTGTTTTTCTTTTTTTTTTTTTTTTTTGAAAATTGAGCTTTTTTAGAAAATTGGTTTTAAAAAATTGTTTTTTTTTTTGTTTTGGAAAACTGGTACTTTTATTAAAAATTTAATAGTTTTAGAAATTGTTTTATTTATTTTATTATTATTATTATTATTTTTTTTTTTTTTTTTTTTGAAAATTGGTACCTTTTTTGAAATTTGGTATTTTACTTTTTTTCTAAAATTTTTGTACTTTTTCGAAATTTGTTTTATCATTAATATTTATTTATTTATTTATTATTTTTATTATTATTTATTTTTTTTATTTTTTATTTTTTTTTTTTTTTTTGAAAATTAGTACTTTTTTGAAAATTAGAATTTTTTTGCAAATTAGTACCTTTTATAAAGTTAAAATAACTTAAAATGTTCCAGTATTTGTACATTTTTAAAATTTTTAAAATTAGTATTTTTTGAAAAATTTTTACTTTTTCTGAAAAAATAGCACTGTTTCGAATTATTTTTTACAAAAATAAAAATATAAAATTGATATTTTTTCGAAAAATTTCACTTTACTTTGAAATTTTATAATTTTTTGATAATTGCTACTTTTTTTCGAAATTATTTTTTTGGAAAATTGTTACCTTTTTTGAAAATTGGAAATGTCTTGGAAATTACACCTGTTAAATAATTATATGTGCATACCTATAAAGTTATTTCTTTTCTGCAAAAATATACATTTCAAATGTAAAACTTTTTTATAGTTTTTATTTACTTTAGAGCTTTAAATTCAGATAAAAAATTATTTCTTGTGTTTATTTTATGGGAGAAATTAACTGATTTTTAAAATTTTCATAAAGAATAATTATATGCGCAAATATTTTATAAAAATTATTAATAAACGTTATATATTTTCATTATTCGTGATTGTTATTAAAGAATTATATTGCCCTAATGTACCGTTACCAGATGCACATATCGTGGCACAGATTCATCTGGTTTCCTTAAAATGTATGTGTTAAAGTTGTAGTATACTTATATAAAATCATATTAATCTGCTTAATATTGTCATATTGCTCAGAATCTAAATATATCTTAGCAGTCAGTATTCTCCGGGAATTCTTTATGGCATGAAGGTCTGAAACTCAATACTGGTCGCTAAAACGGTAGAATATTTTATGACTCAAAAAATGCTTTTGGGGTCCGCGCTAGTAACATCAATACATTATTTTACTGTAGAATTAAGTTTTTGCAAGCAATTCATCAGCAAAGCTTATGAACTCATTGCCTAGTAAATTTATGCAGTCTAGTGAATTCGTTTTGATAGGTGCAACAAATATATTGAGTATGAATTTTTTTACTGCTGTATAAGTTATACCATTGCCACTCTTGAGACATAATTTTGACATAAAACCTCTTTTATTATTTGTTACACGCGTTATGTCATTAATAAGTCATAATTCCGATATTATTTCTATGTAACACATGTTGCTTTTGGTCGCAAAATTCTAAATATATCATTAGGTCCTATAAATCCGCAGTTGATTATGGGTTACCACTCTTTGAAAAATAACTATCTTTCAAACTTTTTTTGAAAATTTGCACTAGTATTATGCCTTATCCGCAGACAATATTTTACATAGTGTCATATAAATATTGAGTCATAGTTTAATTATTTTAGTAATTCTTTCGAAAGTTCGACATATTTTGGCTATAAATTTAACTACAAAATAAAAAAATTAAGAACTTAACTTTTAACTTTTAAGATTAATTGGTTAAACAATTCAAACTTTATAACCGTTTGTTAAGTAAAAAAAATCAATTTGCACATATAATTATAACGGTATTACGAATAAAATGGCAAGAGGAACCTAAAACTTTAGCAAATGGGGACAATAGATAAAAATTAAAAAAATATAGACCAAATAAAATATCACTCTTGGAAAATGTGATAACAAGAAAACAAATGTTGTACATTTAAAATTTGAACTTTTATGAATATTGGTACTTTTTTATTTTTTGAAAATTAGTATTTTTTTGAAAAATGTTTACTTTTTCTGGAGAATTATACATTTTTCAAAAAATTTTACTTTACATTGAAAATTTTTACTTTTTTGATAACATAGATAGAACCACATATAGCGAAACTGCATACTCAGTTTTTCTCCATGACGTCAAATTTTCTCCCAAAAGGACTTCGAAGTTTCAAAAGATACACAGCTTTAAAAAAATATAAAATATTTGCAAAAATTATGTCAACCCAATATGGGTATCAAATGAAAACTGTCAATCCTTACAATATAATGAAATTTTGTATTTAAATGTTGCAGCATAAAAACTTAAGAAAATATCCCTTCAAAAATGTTACCTTTTAATATTTATTTTTCATTATATATATATATATCATCCTACAACAGTAATTTTCACACATGAACAAATCGATATACATATGTATGAAACTAGAGACCACACATAGTAAAACAGTGTATTTTTTCCCAGTATTTCAAAGTTTCGAAGTATGCACAAATTTTAAGAAAATTATAAAATATTTACGAAGATTATATCGTATCGTTATAATTACTGCAATATAATATTATTTATTTAAAAGTTGCAGCACAAAATGTTAAAAAATTTACCCTTTAATATTTATTATTAAATAAATATCAAATATTTTTAATACTTATATAAAGGATATTTCCTTAGTATTTTGTGATGCAATATTTTAATAAATACTTATTATATTGCTGGAATTTTTAACTTTCATTTGACACCCATATTGGGTTGATATAATTTTCGCAATTTTTTAATTTTTGCTTAACCTTTTAAAACTTTGAAGTCCTTTTGAGAGAACATTTGACGTCCTGGAAAAAACTGAGTACGTAGTTTTACTATGTGTGGTCTATAGTTTCATGCGTATATTTGGAGAATTTTTCCACGGTGTAATTGGTACTTTTTTCGATAATTTTTCCAGAAAGTTCCAATGTATATGTCTGAGTATAACATCTAGCTCTTGAGAGTCTCATAGACCAAATGAAACTAGGCGAGTAGAAACTAGTTAAGAACACTTCTCTCCGACGACAGGGCATGTGTTAGTTTTTATGTTAAAAACCTAAAAAATTAAAAAAATATTCACAATCACCGAAATCAGCCGAAAGTTCTGGCGATATCGAGAGTTAAAAAAGTAAACTAGTATCACTCAGAGACTGAAGGATAGACATCACCCTGAAACCAGCTCTTAGCCAATATTCGTCAGATTTTAAAGCTATTGTATTGTCAATTGTAGAACGTGATCCTTCTGAGAAGGAAATAATAGAGTTATTACGAGATTTAAATAAAATGATAAGACTTTTGACATATATGTAGCTGCACAAGCAGTGAAAAAAACATAAGGACCGAAGTGGTGAACAAAAAAATATAAAGAAAATTTCTAACAGATCTGTAAGAAAGATAAGAAATCCAAAGATTTACGATTTTAATAATATTTTTATAGGTTTCTCTATGGATTCTAACAATTAAAAACATATCTGATAATTCCCCTTACTATAATGAACCGATTCACTTCCAGTAAGCTCTACTTATGAATACGAAAATACCTTGGAAATATTTATTAATATAGTTGAATATGAATATGATTTTGATTAAATGGAAGGTGTCTTGTGATAATATTATTTCATCTGGCTACATTCAGCTTTTGTTTTACTTTTATTAGTGTTTAAAAAATAGAATAAATGTATATTCCCTTAGGATGTTTTGAGACGTTTTGTGTTTGAAAATAAAAATTGAGTAAGAACTTAATTGAAAAAATATTCACTACAAAACAAGCATATTTAATTGAAACAACCAAATGAAATCAAATAAATTAACGTGAAGGCAAGGTGGGAGAGGATAAAACCCGAACTAAAAACAAATATAGCTAATTGAGAAATTAAAATTATATTTAATCAATCTCAAGAAAGACACATAATCCAAAATAAAAAAAAAAAACATAAATATTAAACAAAAGTGTTTGAAAAAGAAATAAATTATAGAGAAACATATTTAAACCTGGAAATAATTTCAATCAAGGGTTGAGTTAATTTACGTCCCAACGCTGGTTCAATAGTGGTAAGGCTGGCAAACTTTTTTTGTATTTGTTTGTTTTCAAATTCGAGGAAGGAAAAGAAAAAGTGGGAAGGATATAAAAATAAGAGTTCATTTAATAAAAACATTTGAAATAAACCAAAGCAAAAAACTAAATAAAAGTGTTCAATTGATTTTTTTTTGTCTTTTTTCAAATTTCTTTTAATACTGTGTTAAAAAGTCGAAGAACTCAAAATGGGCAAACTCACCAATTTAATAATTTTAATAAGCATCCAATTATTGGTTGATGTTGTCATTAGCTTAAAAAATACAGGAGCTAAAGGAAGATAATTTTTAGGATTCTTACGTGCTAATTCACAAACAACATTAACGGCAGCCGATTGTACACCTAAAAGATTTTTTGTTTTTTTTTTTATAAAAGAGATAAAGAAAAAAATAAATAAATAAGATACTTTAATATTAAATAAATAGAAATAATATGAGAATTTTGTTAAAACCTGGATCAGGATCTTCTAGTTTCTCTTTTAGTTTAGGAAATGCAGGTTTTAAAGCTTCGGGATAACGTAGAAATACTTTATACATCATAAGGACGGCTTTCATGCGTAAATAAGGTTTAGTTGAACTCATCTAAAATTTAAATTAAAAAAAAAACAACAACTGTCAAGAAGAATAACAATTATAAAATCTCTACATTTGCTTCACTTACCAAAGTCATAATGTCATTAGCTAAATCTCTTGATAAATCGGGCGATATAAAGCAACTGAGGCCACTTAAAGCCACCCCAGCATCATACTGATTTTGTGAATTTAAATCTTTACGTATCATGTTGGTTGTTAACATCAGTAGCTGTAAACGTCAAAAAGAACGCAAACAAATAAACAAAAATTAATTATAAGGCTTTGTCAACATTAATTTAACGATAAATTCTGTTACACACATTACCTCACTATCAGGATGAAAACATTGACTGGCAGCCAAATATCCTATGCGTTTGCAAGTAAATCGCGAAGAACTCATTACTTCTATAATATTGAAGCCAGCCCAGGAAATATCATAACCCAACATTTGAATCTAATTTTTTTATTTTTATTGGAAGAATTAGTATACGAAAGATTAATTAATTAATAGTACAATATAATCAAATAAGTAATTTTCAATTCTTAAAACAAAATCAATAGTTGTTAGAAAATAATAACGAAGTGTTAGCATTAAATTTTTCTCATCAGTTAAACTATGATGATGCTGCCTTTAATTTACAGAGACATTTTAAGACTCTTGGTTTTTTAGTGCCTTTGTAAGTGTCTGTATTCTTAAGAGCACTTTAAGTCTTTTTTTCTTTTAAATTCTTTGATGCATACAACTTGCTATTTATGACTTTAATTGGTTGTGGTTTAGTTTTTACTCATTCTTTTTATGTGTCTTTCTTTATACGAGTAAATTATATACACATGTACATATGTATGTACAGTGTAGGCCAATACTAACTGTAAAAAAGTTGCACTTTAATTAATTTCTTCGTTTTGTAGAAAATTATTTTTTAATATAAAAAGATTGAATACCAATTAACATAATAACACCAATTCAATACTCCTAACATGAAATGAATAAAAATGAATTAAATAAACTCAAAAGAAAAATTTAATTGAACAAATGTTGAGCTTAATATTCGGTGACAATTTCTTTGCTTTTGACCACTTCAGTGAATATTTTAGGCATTACATTAAACAATAGGCTTCTATATTATTAACTTTGTTATTGCTGTCCAAGCATCCAGGATTGCACAGAAGAGTTTCTCCCCCGCCCTCTTCTAGATTGCTCTTCTGATTTAATATTTTCTATAAGTTTTAAATAGCAGAATTTTTAGATACATATTCTTATTCATTATACACTTAATTTTACACACAGGTCCTAGCCTTTATTCCGAAAAGCATCCCAAGCCATAACATATCGCCTCCATGCTTTATAGTACGCTGGCAGTAAAGAGAATGCAAAAGTTGATAAAGGGGCTAACTAACACTTCTCATTTCATCCAAATTGCTCATATTAACTTCGATTTGTCTGAGAAAATAAACTCTATTCAATTGATTTCGAGGACAGTGGTGGTGCTCTCTCCCAAAATTTCATCGAGTTTTTCTTATTTCCTTTAATACAAACCTACTTTGGATTGACGTGTGGTTATTTTATTTATTTTTTTTTCTTTATAATGTTCAATGATTTAAGACCACTTGGAGCAGTCTTATTATGATCGTCTTGACTTCCTCTATCAATTTATGTACCACTGTTGGTAGTTGATCATCTTGGTCGGCATCCACAGTCGATTCATTGCACCGTTGCTGACGTTTTTAACTTATTTGTTGTTGGAAATAATCCGTAGTATTCCGAATAAAATATTTTGTATTCAATATTTTATATAAAACTTTATTTAAACAGAACGAATGTGTCAAGTGAAAAATTATAAAAACGAATGAAAAAATATTTGAAAGTAAAAACTTATTTTACAAAATATTTTTCAATGTAGACTAGATATATTCATGTTGATAAAGAAGTATATTTTAGAAAGTTTTATTTCCATATTTGTAACGTATCTTACCATCGATTTTACCATATTAATATTTTTCAAAGGTCTTAATAGGTCATCTCTAACGTAATTTCTATTTTAATTTTCATCACTAAAAATGTTCAAAATTAACAAAAATTCTTAATCAAAATTATGTGTTTTTTTCACTATTTGAGATAAGACAAAATTATTTAAAAAATTTCTTCATAAAACAACATCAAATAAGATATCTTTTATACAGAATGGTAATTTTTCTTATTTTGTTCAGTTTGTTTGTTGCGCTTTATTAAGAGCTGCGACAATATTTAATTAATGTAACATGTAACAATTTATATGTTTTTACTAAGAGCGGAAAGCAAACTTTATATAGAAGTAAATATTTTTCGAGGACAATCTTCGAAATATAGGATTTGTTCAGTTAGTTTTGGCTGACACTGTATGTAAGTACAAAATTAGTGTTTTTATTTTTATTAATTGAGGTAGGTCTTAGTTCATTTTACTTACGTAGGTTAATTTGGCCACTGCATTGCATTTTACATTTATATTGTCCTGACGTAATTCCTGCTTTATCTCTTCAATGCACTGAGAAATATACTTTGCCTGAAAAAATTTAAAATTTATTTTTATTATAGATGCATTAAAAATTAACAAGACTTAATATTTAACAATAATTTAATTACTTTTAAAAGCAACTTTGCTAACCGTTGAAGGGAAACGAGCACGAATTAATAAACTTTATTACAAACTTGCTTAAAAATAACATCTAAATGTAACTGCATGCCAATAAAAACTTTTAACAGGTGTATTTATACTCGCATCAAATCGTATATAATACTTTTTATTATTTTATTTATTATTTTATACATATTAACTTTAAATCCTGATATCGTGTGTTTGTTTAATAATAGCAAAAAAACTTGGCTATTAATTAATTAATTAAATTAATCCTGACATAATTGCTTAAAAGATTTTTATTACTTATACCTTTCAAAGTATATAATAAGCGTATTTTTTAATTATATTGAAAAGAGCTTATTATATCCTTATAAACATTTTTAATACACTCGAGTATTGATCTAAGAATTCAAATTGTTCAAATCATATGTTCACATCGTCTAATATCTTGGCAATTTGGGCATTTTTCGAATTTTTGAAACCACTCAAATATGTTTCGAACATTATTCTTTGTTTTTTCTTTTAATATTTAAGTAAATCAATAAATTGGATGTCACAAAGAAAGGTGAAATCAGGAATAATGACGATTAATTTATAATTAATATTTTGAAAAAATATTTTACCCAATTCAGAGGCTATATTTGTGTTATTATGTTATTTTAAACAATACATTATTTAATTTTTTTTTAATTTACATTGATATTTAATATAATAAAATTAATAAAATTTAAAAAAATCATAAAATATGTATATCAAAACTTAGATTTTTTACAAAATTTTTCACGAATAATCTAAATATTCAACAAAAATGTAAATTTTCATCAAAAATCCAAATTTTCACAAAAACTCAGTTTAAAAAAAAAATAATGTTTTTAATGAACCCATTTTTCACATGTGCAATAATAAGGATAAAAAAAATAAGAAATCGTTGTAAACAATTGACAAATTTTGTTAAAGTCAAAATACATGCAATGATTTTATTATAAGTAGCGTAACTATAATTTTTTTTATATCGCATTTATGGTTAGTTTTTAATTTTTTTTTTTTTTGTAAATTTTTAGTGATAAATTTGAATGTTTAAAATTTTTTGGCGATAAAATTTAAAAAAAAATGTGAAGAAAATTTTTTGTAAAAAAATAAGATTTTTAAACACAATAACTTAATATTTTAAATTTCCATAAAATTAATTTATACTTAAATGTTAGATTAACACTTAAATAAGAGTTATTACTAAATTTAATATTTATGCGATCATTTATATAGGAATTATGAACGTAAAAGTAATTCTGGGAAAGGTCTTATATGGGATATATGGTAATTTAAGTACCGATCTGTTTATAATTTGAGAGTATGATTTTGCTTAACCAAAATTCATTTGTGATGAATTTTCCCAGGCAGAAATTTCTGTACATTATTTGAAAATAATGGTAATGAAAAAATTTAATTACCATTTAATGGTAGTGATTTTTTAAATGAGATTTTTTAACTAATGGTAATGAAATTAAAAAAAAAACAATTCTATTACTAATTATAATTACTGAAAAAATCATTGTTCGTATAAAAAACATTTTTTTTCGAATATGTTTCTAATACTTCTGGATTAGCTTAATATCGTTTTAATAAATATTTTTAAATCATTTAAATGTTAATCTCTATCACAGTTAGTTTTGAGAAATATAAAATGTAATATTTTTAAAAATTATGCAAAAATATATGTGCCAAGTAGAAGAGTAAATTAGTACAAATTACATATAACTAAAAAAATAGTTTGAATTGTACGAAAAACTCTTGTTAACAGTGATAATGAATTTATAAAATTTGATCATTATTTAATGATAATGATTTTATTTTTTTAAATAATTATTAATGAAAACATATCGTTAAAAAGTATTACCATTATTAAAAACAATGGTAATGAAAAAAATGATAAATACCATTGTTTAATTTAATGGTAATGTAATCTGCAATACATTAGTCGATTTAATGAATTACTCCCATATATGGTTTTTAATAATAATTTTTGCATATTTTTCATTCATTATTCATTTTTACATTTTAATTGTACGTTAAAAATTTTACAAAATTTAAATTTATTTATTATGTATTTATTTATTGTTTATTAAATTTATATTATTATTATTATTATTATTATTTATTAGATCTATAATAAATTATATATATAATACATATTAAGGAGCATTAGCTACTATGGCTGTCAACTCGAAGTAAATAACTTAGATCTAATGAAAATTCTATACAGAATCTCTCTAGAGTTTGAAGCTCCAAAGATGCTATTTCTGATATTAACATAGTTACTGCAGTGAACGAGTATATGATCAACACAGTTTTGACATGTTGAAGTTTAATCCTGACCCAACGTAGACGAGAAAAAATTTTGATTTGCTGTCTGCTTACTTTTGTGGGATATTGAGGCCTATTGCTACATATATTAAATTTCTTATAATGGAGATGATAATATACAGCCCATATAGATAGTTTTCTTTGGTATATATATTTCCTTATTAAACGTATAATAGAAATTTTTTCATTCTGGCGTTCCATTATCATTAGGGATTATAATATTAGTATTTTCTGGAATCCATAAAATTTTCAGTATGTCAGAGTTAAAAGTTAAAAGATCACGGATATGAAATGGGATCACATATTGCCTTGGTAACTGATAAACTGTCAGTGCAGATGACAGTAAATAAAATATCAATAAAAGTAGCGCTGATTATTGCTGTCGTTTCTGCAGTGAGAAAAGATGTATACTCAGGAAGTATTTTCATACGGAGTATAAACCGTTATTATCAACAATTTCGTAAGATAAAAGAAACTTCATTCTTTTTAGAACAATCCGCAAAATAAAAATTCCAGCCATCATTAGACAGAGTATTCTCTTTTTCCAAATATAGTTGAACAAAGATATTTTTAGAGCAGTTTCCTTTATTGAATTTAGAGAGACTAATGTCGCATAAATCATCATAAAAAGCCCATGGAGGATAGTTGCATATAACAGGTTTACTAGTGATGTTCAATGAGGATGCAAGGCGAAGTGATTCACCTATAGCTGAAGATACAAGATAGTATCTTTTGGCGGCAAATTGTTTTTTGATGTTCCCATCAACTATAGAATTGTTTGGAAACGTTATTTTTTTGATATAAGTTTCAATTTAGCTTCATATATTCGTTTCTCTATGGCTAGTAAATCAGATTGGGGTAATATGTTCTTAATTGGCGCAGTTTTAAAAGACCTGATCGATTGATGATATATACCCTTAATAAGGTTTAAATTAAACACTTGCACATTTACACTCAAACCACAACAATTTCTTTCTCTGCCAGTTTTAGCGCGTATTGATGGTATTGTTATTCTCTTTAGTAGATTGGGTGTGAATAAATAAAGAGCAAATAAGAGTAATATATTTGTTTTACTATTATTCGCTGAAATAAATGAAGTAGATATAGAAGCTTGTACTATAAGTACTTATTGTATCTTGATAATAATATGTATTATGAAAATGCAGACGTCAAAATGATAAATTTATTAAATTAAAAATATTTTTATATAGTAACATTTTTATATATATATATATATATATATATATATATATATATATATATATATATATATATATATATATATATAAATATATAAACATATATATATCCGAAAATGTACATATTATTTATGGAACTAAAAAAAAATATTAAAAATAATTTAAAACTATTTTTATTTTTGGTAACAAAGTAATTCTGTCTTCTCAGTAAAAAATAAGAATAATAAAAAAGAAAAACAAAATAGGGATTTAATTCTTAGTATATAGAAAAAAGAATTTAAAATATGAATTCATAAATATATTATTCATTCTGTAAAAGATTTCGACAACATATATTTTTTAAGTTTCTGACTTAAGGACAAAAACTGTAAAACTTTTTAGAACTATTTTACTTTTATTATTAATGTTTGGAAATGGTGGAAGAAGTAAGCTTGAATTCGAATAATACCGATTGAGAAAAATTTTTTCTGCTGTACGTAATATTTTTGACTATAATTTTCTTAAACTGTCTCGGTTTCAAGCTTTAAATTATTTGAAAAATTAACGAGGTTGCACCATATAATAAAGCATACCTCGAAAAGGACTTGTAGGATTTCACAAAAATATCAATAAGTTAAAACTATTTCCAAGTTCTACAAAATATTTCTTCTAATACTCTCAAAGTTATGGAGGCATTAAGCCTATTTCATGAAGAAACTTAAATTTGGTACAAAATATTTAAAGATTATTAAAAAAAAACCATAAAAATTTAAGTTTTTCCCACAAAATGGGCTTATTACTTTCTTTCATAACTGTTGCGCGTATTGAAAAATAATATGAGTTGGAAGCAATCTTAATTAAATATTTTGTTAATACATCCACACATGCCTTTTTGGCCTTTTTGCCTTTAAATTTGATAGCGAGTTTTGATTATATTTGCATACATTTTTACAAGCAACGAAAAAAAAAAAAACAGCCCTATATTTTGCTTCGGCCCCTTTTTTCACTCATTTTGTAAATATTTCTTAAATTTTTTACTTGTTTACTTGTTTTACCAACAGGTACTCTAAAGTATTTGTAGTACAACAGTTACTTGAAATAAAAAACAAATAAATTTCTAACTCAATGCAAAACCAGAAATAACTGTAACAGTTTTTATGAGTATAGCGAGTGTGTAAAAACAAAATCATACTATATCAGTTACACACATTTTCTCATTTATACCAATACTCACAAGTATTTGTTATATTTATTTTTAGTATACTTTCAGCTCTACTTTGCACGACTTTAGATTAAATTTGAATTTGAAGTGTTTCCAACCAAAAAGAGAGCACAATCAATTTTATGTGTTAATAATAGGCAAATATATTAGCCCTTTGGATTAATGTCTGTTTTAGTACATAGTAGTTCATTGCAAATAGTACACTAATATCTGCTCAAATTATGACGATTTATGTCACAAACATAAAATTTCTTATAATTATACTTGTCAAATAGGAGGTTTCGAGTAAGGATAAATATTTACAACATATATTTATCCTTACTCGAAACCTCCTATTTGACAAGTATAATTTGACATAGTTAAAAATCTTACGTCCAGCTTTTTACTTATGTAATATGTTAAGAATAACATATGCTCCAACTCTGTCGAAAGCCTTAATTGAGAGAATAGAAAGGTGGTTATGAGATGAAATAACTTTTCAAATGAATAAATCTATATGCAGGAATGCATCAGTTCAACCCGTTCCAGATTTAAATGCAACTTGATTCTTTGCAATAAGACAACATTTTTCAGTAAGCTATTACAAACGATTGGCGATAATTTTCTTCAGAACTTTGCTAAGACAAGAAATTAAGGAGATGGGACGGCATGATTTCATGTCGAGATAGTTACTTTTTGACTTTGGGATAGGAATTAGTGATGCTGTTTTTCACATGGTTGGAATTACGTTTTATATAATATGTTATTATAAAGAGAAATCAGTCTACTCTTCGAATCAATGCTCATTTCTTTAATCATTCCACTTATCTTTTCTAAACAATAACAGAGCTTGTTAATAGTGATGTATTTTTTCATTTAAGCAGTATTAGAATTTAGTGTTCCATTTTGGGAAATATCAAATATACTACTTTTTATACGATTATAAAGTTGTGAGAAATTGTCAGGAGGAGTATCTAGGAGTATCTACCACTCGTTTGCAAATGATTCCGCAATGGATCAAATAAGTTCAAATAAGTTCAATAGCCATTATTTGTCTGTTAATGTTATTATTAGAAAACCTATTGATTTTGCTCCAAATTTTTCTTACTGAGGAATCACGATTTATGCTTCTGGTAAAATTCTCATACTAATATTTTTTTGTATTCTCATTTCCTTTCGAAATATCGCATTTTGTTTCCGATATGTTATTAAGTTCGAAGTTGTAGGTGATTTTTTAAAGTCTTGCCAGGCATCCATTTTATTTCTTCATAATAAAGACCAAGAAACATTTGTCCTTTTCATTAACGAATATTGTGGAATTAACGAATATTGTGGAATTGACATTGGCAACAGTTCTTATAGCCTTTGTAATGTAATGAGGCTTCTTTATTAATATCCATATCCTGTGGTTTTTTATGCAGTTCGTCATTGACTATGTTTGAGAATTTTTTCCAATCAGCTAATTACAAGAAATTTACGAATAAAGCTATATCTTTTAGTATTAGTTTTCGGAGACATTTTGATAATTATCGGAAAGTGGTCACAGTTATACATTTCTTCAATAATATTCCATGATGTTTAGCATAACAAAGTTATAAAGATATATCAATATGTGTCAATGAACCGTGATGTGTGTGAAGATAAATTCGTAAGTTAAATACGTCCCACACCTCTGTTAAATACGTTCCACACATTTTGCATTTCAAAAAAATTATTTTTAAAGCAAAAAACACTTTTTTAAAAATAATTTTTATTATTTTATTAAAAAAAAACATCACAATAAAACATTTTTGGAAAAAAACAAAATAAAGAAACATATACATCATTAGGATATGGTGCAACAAAAATACCTATATTCAGGTCACATTGCGGGCCAGTTCGGACAGACCTGAATGAGGTTGTGATATATCACGCGAAAGCTCTAGAGGAGTAGATCTCAAAACTGCACACGGTATATCCAGTTGTTTCTCAGGAGACATGCTACGAGATGCTGAAGTTTGGCAAAATTCAATAAGTCCAAGAAACAGGGGGCCATATTTTGATTTTGGCCATACCTGAATGGGGTTATGGTACATCAAATTAAAGGTCTGGTAGAGTGGAACCCAAAACTGTTTAGACAATATTCACTTATTTCCGTGTGGAGTCTTTACTTATTTACTCCCATCGGACGTGTCCCCAGGTGGCGGATAGGGGGGTTCGGATGTAAGGCTTCTGAGCCGATTGTAGCCAATAAACTGGAGATCACTCACCTTTTGGTTACAGATCCCCATGTACTGACTATAGTCGGGTCCTAAGCATTACATCTAAACCTAGAAACTCATAGAAGTTCTCGCGGACCAAATAAATTAAGTGCACTTTTAAGATCAAGGTGAGAGGTAGCAGTGCCGAGGATCTGCATGGTTAGTTAGTGCTTAAAGAAACTAATCGTTAACAGCTCCCCTCCAACGCCCATGGCACGGGTTGGTTGTAATTTTAAAAGCCTAGTCCGCGTATGCCGTCACTGCGCGAGATGGTCCACTTAGTACGTGCATTTTCGTGGGACCAAGATTGGTATCAGAGAAAATTTTAATAAAAAGGATGTGGAGGAGAATAGGGCAGTTTCAGTAGGAGTTTCGGACACTGACTCTGACCTTTTAAGAATTCACGAGGACATAATTGCTCAGGAGGGACAATTATTGAGTGAACTGGCCGAAACGGACGACCTCTTGAGCTTACCTGGAGACTCTCTCGGGGGGACGGGCACTACGGAGAGGTTGGAGGATCTCTCTCTTTTTTCTGATGAGGAGCATGAAATTACAATGATTTCAGCTCACGCTCAGGAAAGGAGTTCTCCAGCATCCGAGGTGTCATCCGCTCGGGATGGTGGACAGGTGGGTTCAAAAATAGTTCGGCAAGATGCGGTAAAACCATGTGTAACTGCCGTCGTCGACAGCCAAACAAAAGAGGAGAAAGCAAAGAACGGCGTCAGATCCTCCTTGATCTTTCTTAATAAGATGGCCAAGAGGGATCTGTCGTCAGTCAGTGGTAGGGATAAATACCTTATCAAGAGGCATAGGAAGAGTGTGATCAGATTTGAAAAAATCTATGGCTCGACCTTAGCTATCTTGGGAATGTCTTATCCCGAAGGACTAAATGCGATATTTGACACCATTCCGGAAAATGCTCGGGAGAGCATAGGAAACGTGTCAGGGGTCGCAATGAAGTCCAAAGATAAAGGCAATGATAGCAGCCGACCAATTAAACCTATCACACCTTCGGAACGATCGGTGGAAACTGGAAGGCTGGCTATCATTGCAAAAAAGGGGGCTGATCGTATACCATCCGGCAACTCTGGTGAATCAAGCACCAAAGGAGCAAGGTCTGGAGACGACCAACCCTCTACCAGTAAGAAATGTGCGGCAAACAACACTCCCAGCTCTCTTAAAGGTCTTCAAAAGAAGACGATAAAGAATGCTGGTAGTGGGGCTGGTCATAAGCCATCTGGCTCTCTTAAGGATCACCGTAAGGAGGTCATTAAGAGAGCTAGGTCTGGCGATGACCAACCAGTCTCTACCGCCAAGAAGGCGAGTCACACACCGACTGGATCTCTTAAAGGCCCCCAAAAGGAGGTCATTAAGAGAGCTAGATCTGGTGACGACAAGCCTTCGACCTCGAAAAAGGCGAAGGAGTTGATGAAGCCGGAATATCTTCAGGCGGCTGTCATAGACCGTACTGACCCAGATGGGAGGATTAGCACGGATCTATAGAGGTCGATTGAAGATAGGCTCATTGACGAGATCGCCTTAATGAAAGGAAGGCCGGATGAAGTGTCCTTCAAAGGCGCGGACTGGTCAAAGGGTGTCAAAACTGTCAATTGTGGTAATGAGAAATCACTTGAATTTCTCAAGGCCACAATTGCCAAGTGTGGCAGCCTTTGTCCAGAGGCGAAACTGGATGTGATACTAGCATCTGAGTTGCCCCTGAGACCAGTAGTGACAGTGTGGATTCCACCACCCATAAAACCGGTGGAAACTATACTGACAGTACTGGTCAACCAGAATGAGGGTCTGGATACAAGTCAGTGGAAGTTGTTAGCTTCTCTGACTTGTAAAGAGAACCTCGGAAGAGACTTCAGGTTTGCTATAGACCAGGAGTCTCTCAGGAAATTGGAGTCTATGGGGGGAATCGCTAATTTCGGTCTGGGCACTATCAGGTTCCGGTATCCGAAACCTGACAGTACCAATAAGGCTGCAAGTGGTGCAAATTAATTTGCATCACTGTGAAGCAGCCTCTATCGAATTAGCGATGAACCTTGTCGACTCCAAAGTGGATGTGGCCTTAATCCAAGAGCCCTGGATTAACAACAAGGGGTATACACTTTTTGTACCATCCACTGGGGATAAGGTAAGAACGTGTATACTGGCTAGGAATGAGTTAAATTTTATAAACTTTCATTCTTTCAGCAATGGAGACCTAACGGTCGTGAGTAGAGAGGATAGAGACGGGAGGAAACTCGCACTCGCCTCCGTTTATATGCCCTACGATGGGGCCAACCCACCGGGTGATATGGTGTGCAGACTAACAGAGTATGCAAAGAGAAGAGGCATATTGTTACGTTTTTACCTTTTAAAAACGGTCGTTTATTTCCTTTAAATAAACTTTATACTTTGATTGCAAAAATGACAGCAGTTTAGTAGTTTAAAAATTGTAACGACTCTTTATTTTATTTAAAAATGTACAACAATACAGTTTATAAGTCACTTTGTGTTTTAATACACACACACACTTAAATTACACGCTTTATACAGCACACTTTAATAATGTACAAGATTATACAGCCAAGGCAGTTAATATGTCTTTACTTAACGACGCTTCAAACCAGACTGACTCAATGGTGTTCTCACGGCCAATTTATATACACTGTATTGCCTACTAGATGTTTCTTGAGAGCTCTATTTCTTTCTACAATGTTAACGGACAATCTAGAGTTTTTGTAGGTAATGCCATTAGCATAAACACTTAGTGCTGCCAAACTAGCTTTTGATGATAGTGCCAGCACATAAACACTTAGTGCTGCCAAGCTAGCTTTTGATGATAGTGCCAGCAGCATAAGCACTTAGTGCTGCCACACTTAAAAACAATGGTGAAAGCTTTTTATTCAATGTTGTATGTTTAGAACTATGTTAATAATTTTACAGCTATGTTAACTGCAGTTAACATAAACGGAAATGTCTGGAAGCATTGAGAAAGATTTAAACCAGCCGTTAAAACCGTTATATTTGAATTCAAGTACAATATCGTAACACTGCCCCCCGCTTAAGCCTGTTCGTCCCGAATAGGCACGAATTCACTTTTCCCATAGGCAGCTAGTCGTTCTAGATGTACAACCTTCATTTTGGATCTCGGGCTCTTTTCTTTCTGTATTCTGTACACCACGTCGTTTAATTTCTTAATCACTTTGTATGGTCCATCCCAATGGGTTTGTAGTTTGGGAGACAGTCCTTTCTTACGTTGTGGGTTATACAACAGTACAAGCTGGCCTTCGTTAAATCCTTCAGAATTCGCTGCTCGGTCGTATCTGGCTTTCATTTTATCGCTGGTCATTTTTATTCGTCCGCGTACGAATTCATGTAGCTCGTTCAGGTCATCTTGCTCTTGGGAATTGTTTTCCCTATTTGTTGATGAGGGCTTAATACCGAATTCTAAATCACCAGGCAACTTAAGTTCTGTCCCGAAGACAATTTTTGCAGGTGTTCGAGAGGTTGAGTCATGAACAGCTGATCTGTATGCCAATAGAAATTTCGGTATGTGTTCATCCCAGTCCTTCTGATGTGCACTGACCACTTTTCTTAAATATTCCTCCAGAGTGCGATTGAATCTTTCGACCATGCCATCAGATTGAGGATGCAGTGGCGTTGTTCTCGTTTTTCTTATTCCGTATAAATCGCACATCTCCTTGAATACGGCAGATTCAAAATTTCTACCCTGATCAGAATGCAACTCCAGTGGAACACCATAGCGGCACACCCAGTTGTTCACAAATACACTTATAACCGTTTTAGCTTCTTGATCAGGTATGGCATATACCTCTGGCCATTTGCTGAAATAATCCATAACCACTAGAACGTAACGATTTCCGGCATCACTGACGGGGAAAGGGCCTGCGACATCCATTGCAATCCGCTCGAATGGCGCGCCTGAGTTATACTGCTGAAGTTGTCCACGACTTCTTCTTACTGGGCCCTTTGCTGCTATGCATTGCGAACAATTGGCTACCCAATCGGCTACTGCTTGCTGACAACCCACCCAATAAAAACGTTGTTTTAACTTTTCTAAGGTTTTTGTTACACCAAGATGACCACCACTGGGGCCGTCATGGAACTCTTCCATTACTTCGTTTATTTTAGAGGATGGTACTACAATTAGATTTGTCACTGTTTTACCGTCAGCACTTTCCCATATGCGGTATAAGCAGCCATTTAACAACTGTAGACTATTCCATAGGGCCCAATATGATTTCATCTGTGGACTTTCGGCGGATATTTCATTGCGGGCTGGCCTTCTACCTTCTTCTTTTGCCGATATTATTTTTGCCAGTATGGGGTCATTTCTTTGCGCTACAGACCAATCTTCACTGGACTCTATATGCATTAGTCGAACATCGATGATACATTCCTTTTCCTCGGCTTTTGTACAATGCTTACATTCCACGTTGCAGGGCCGTCTTGACAGCGCGTCCGCATTGCCGTGTTTCAAACCCTTCCGGTGCTCGATGCTAAAATCATAGCTTTGAAGCCGCTCTATCCAACGAGCCAGTTGTCCTTCAGGTTGTTTAAATTGCAGCAACCACCTGAGGGCAGAATGATCGGTTCTCAGTCGGAAGTGTTGGCCATACAGATATTTGTGGTAATGCTTCACACACTCTAATACTGCCAAAAGTTCTCGCCGCGTTACGCAGTAGTTTCTTTCAGGCTTCGAAAGCGTTCGGCTGAAGTATCCGATGACCCTTTCAGTGCCACCGACTACTTGTGAAAGTACACCGCCTATTCCGTATCCGCTCGCATCGCTATCTACCACAAATGTTTCTCCAGGTATAGGATATGACAAAATTGGTGCCGTACATAACAGGTCCTTGAGCTTCTGGAATGCTAATTCTTGTGCTTCACACCATTGGAATGATTGTGACTTCTTGGTCAGCTCATGTAAGCTTGCGGCTACATTGGCGAAATTCGGGACAAATCGTCTGTAGTATGTGCAAAGGCCAAGAAAACTACGCAATTCGTGGAGATTTCTCGGACGTGGCCAGTTCTTAACAGCCATTATCTTATCCTCATCTGTTGATATTCCGTCTGCTGTTACGCGATGTCCCAAATATTTAACTTCTTTCTGGAACAACGCACACTTCTTTACACTGAGTTTGAGTCCAGCCGCTGATATACGTTTAAGGACTTCTTCAAGGTTATTCAGATGTTCATCAAAAGTCTTACCCATGACAATTATGTCATCGAGGTACACCAAGCATGTCTTCCCGTGAAGTCCTTTCAATACCTGTTCCATTAAACGCTCGAATGTGGCTGGAGCATTGCAGAGTCCAAACGGCATCACATTAAACTGCCATAACCCATCACTCGCGCTAAAGGCGGTTTTTTCCTTGTCTTTTTCTGAAATCTCTACCTGCCAATAACCACTTTGCAAGTCCAATGTGGAGAACCATTGTGTTCCAGCTAGTGTATCCAGGGTGTCGTCAATTCTTGGTAGCGGGTAGCTGTCTTTCTTGGTGACGTCATTTAGTTTTCTATAATCGACGCAAAATCTAGTGCTGCCATCTTTCTTCTTAACTAAAACAACAGGCGAGCTCCAAGGACTTGAAGATGGTTCGATTATACCGTTCCGCTCCATTTCATTGACCAACTCCTTCACTTCACTTCGTTTTGCTAGAGGAACACTTCTGGGCGCCTGCTTTATTGGCCTCGCTTCGCCAGTATTTATTTGATGCTTTACAATTGCCGTTCTACCATGGCCTTGACTTTTTAGGGCGAAGACGGAGCTATATTTCTTCAGAATCTGTTTGGCCTTATTTCTGTCTGGCGGCGTTAATCCTTCTACCCATTTCCCCACACATTCCGCCAGAAGCTCGTGTTCTTTGGTGGATTTATTGGCAGGTTGCGGGTTTTTCTCGCAATTGATTACTGCCTCTGCTGAAGTGCATTGACCTATTTCAGAATTTGGCTTAACGACTTTTTCGTAGCTGGACAGGTTAAGCATTCTTACAGGAACTATTTTGTTGTTGCAGGGTTTAACGAGGGCTTTTGCTGTTACAAGATCACTTGTTATTTCTGCTGGTTCTACTACCCACAAACTGTTATCCTCACAATCTCCCTCCATGCGAGCCCATACTAAAGTTTCTGACTGTGGTGGTAGCTTCTGATGCTCGACGGTAACTAGCTTTCTTACTTGAGTCTTATTTTCATATCCGACGTCAAGGGGTATCTCCACATTTCGCCAAATCATAACTTTTTGTCCCATATCCAAAGTAATGCCATTGCTAATCATGAAATCAGCACCAATGATAACTTCGTCCACAATGTCGGCAACAATGAATACATGATTGACGGTAACGTTGGCAATGGTTAATTTCACATTTACTTTACCATAGACCGTGGCCGGCTCCCCAGTAGCTGTGCGCAGGCTTACCCCACATAATGGTTCAATTGTTTTCTTAACTAAATCTGGCCTGACGATAGACTGTGATGCCCCGGTGTCTACAGTAAAAACGTGCTTCTGACCGTTGATATACCCCGAAGCAGTAAGATTGCTATTTTTCTGTTGCATTACGGATATGGAGATGGTGGGGCCCTCAGATGTGGGAGCTAGCCCTTGCCCCATAGTGCCAGCTCGTTTTAGTTTAAAGGTGATTCTTGTGATGATTGATGATTTGACTGCCGGTTATTTCTTTGAGGCGAGGCAGATCTGTTTCGTTTTCTTGGTGTTTTACAGTTTCGCTGAATATGACCCGATTTACCGCAGTTATAGCATTTTACTCTGGCTTTATTTTGCTTCTCATTAAACGCCTCCAAAACCTTTTTTAATTCGTCGACTATATTTCTCTCATTATCAGAAACAACTTCAACATTTCGCACCTTGCATATTTGCGGCTTTGAAATTATTTTCGCCGTTTCTTGTGCCAGTGCGAATGATACGGTCTCAGTAAATGATGGTTTAGGTGTTGCACAAACCGCGTGTTTTATTTCAGGGTCGCGAATACCATTAACAAATGCCTCTGTCTTGAAATGGTCCAAAAACGGGCTGTTCTCCCCTGGATAAGTAAGCTGCAGCAAACGTTCGATTTCCAACGCAAAGTCTTGTAGCGTCTCATTGGGCTTCTGCACTCTACCACGCAATTCCATTCGGTATAAGTCCTTTTTATGTTCACCAGCGTACTTACGTTGTAGCGCCTCCATTATATCATCATAACTGTTTCTGTTACATGCTGGCACGCTTTCAAGAACTACTGCTGCATTTCCTTTTAGGGCCAATATCAACTCTATAGCCTTTTCTTCGTCATTCCACATGTTTCTAATGGCAATTGTATCAAACTGGAACTTAAACACATTAAATGGTGTGGTGCCATCAAAACTAGGGGCCTTTATTCTACTAGAGGATTCTGGAATAATTCGCACCTGTCCATCTTGGCATTGAAGATTATTAATCTTTACTTCTAGGTCTTGTAGTTTTTTATCAACACCTTTGGCTATTTCATTCTCTAAATCGGATAGCTTTTTATCAACGACTTTGGCTTGTAAATCTAGACAGTTCTCTAAGTCGGTCAGCTTTTTATCAACGACGTTGGCTTGTATATCTAGGCAGCTCTCTAAGTCGGACACCTTTTTATCAATGCCATCCACTCTGCTGTTTATAACTTCCGAAATTTGTTGAAGTTTCTCGTCTGTCGATCTAGAACTTTCTTTAACTTCAGCAAGAAGTTTCTCGTTATTTACTTTAGAAGTTTCTTGAAATTTCATTTCCATTATCTTATTTTCTTCTTTGACTTCAGCAAGAAGTTTCTCGTTATTTACTTTAGAAGTTTCTTGAAATTTCATTTCCATTATTTTATTTTCTTCTTTAACTTCTTTAAATTGCTCCATCAAAGCAGCAAACATTGTGGATAAATCCATGCTTGTTGTTGCACGGGTAGAAACTTCCATTTCTTCTTTATACTCGAATTCGTAAGTTCCGATGTCAATATTACGCCGCTTGAATTCTTCTATCAGCCTCTTTTGTAATTCTGCTTTATTACCAGCTGTAGGTAACTCCAACTTATTCAATTCTCTCTTGAGTTGCTCCACTTTTAGCTCTTCAAACTTCATGACTGCTTATTATTTTGCAATCCCACTTCTGACACCAATTGTTACGTTTTTACCTTTTAAAAACGGTCGTTTATTTCCTTTAAATAAACTTTATACTTTGATTGCAAAAATGACAGCAGTTTAGTAGTTTAAAAATTGTAACGACTCTTTATTTTATTTAAAAATGTACAACAATACAGTTTATAAGTCACTTTGTGTTTTAATACACACACACACTTAAATTACACGCTTTATACAGCACACTTTAATAATGTACAAGATTATACAGCCAAGGCAGTTAATATGTCTTTACTTAACGACGCTTCAAACCAGACTGACTCAATGGTGTTCTCACGGCCAATTTATATACACTGTATTGCCTACTAGATGTTTCTTGAGAGCTCTATTTCTTTCTACAATGTTAACGGACAATCTAGAGTTTTTGTAGGTAATGCCATTAGCATAAACACTTAGTGCTGCCAAACTAGCTTTTGATGATAGTGCCAGCACATAAACACTTAGTGCTGCCAAGCTAGCTTTTGATGATAGTGCCAGCAGCATAAGCACTTAGTGCTGCCACACTTAAAAACAATGGTGAAAGCTTTTTATTCAATGTTGTATGTTTAGAACTATGTTAATAATTTTACAGCTATGTTAACTGCAGTTAACATAAACGGAAATGTCTGGAAGCATTGAGAAAGATTTAAACCAGCCGTTAAAACCGTTATATTTGAATTCAAGTACAATATCGTAACAATATATTTGGTACTCGGTTGCGATGCTAACGCACATCACTGCCAGTGGGGTAGCGCCGATATCAACGAGAGAGGTGAGTTAGTTTTCAATTTTATAACTACTAACAATCTTTTTATCTGTAACTTGGGTAATGTACCCACATTCAGAACTAAAGATAGAGAGGCAGTTATAGATATAACACTGACGAACTTTAGGGGCGAATACATCAAGAACTGGAGGGTGGATAGTGAATGTTCCTTTTCGGATCATAGCAGGATATCCTTCAGTTTAGATTTCGCGAGGCCAAGGGGAGAACCATATAGGAACTCCAGAAGGACCGATTGGGACTCCTTTAGGGCCATTATGGATAGGGAACTAAACGCCGCTCCAGGATGGCAATTGTCATCAGAGGGAGTTGAGAGTTTAGTGGAGGACTTCACAGGGAAAGTTAGGAGAAGCTATGAACTAACTTGTCCGGTAATATTTCCGGGAAAGAGAGAACAGCCTAAATGCTGGACCAAGGAACTTAGGGACCAAAGTTCAACCGTTAGGAAGTTGTTCAATAGGGCGAAACTGACACGCAAGTGTGAGGATTGGAACAGCTATAAGGAAAGTTTTAATAGGTATAAGGCGGACATTAAGAGGGCAAAAAGGGACTCATGGAGGAATTACTGTGAGTCCATTGACTCCGTTAATGAGTTATCCAGATTCAGGCGAATTTTATCCAAGGATCCTAGTGCTCCTGGATATATTCAGCGTGCGGATAACACATGGACGGAGTCTTGCTCTGAGTCCCTGAGTTTACTTATGGAAACTCATTTTCCAGGCTGTAGGAACTTAGAGGCAGATGCACAGGCGGGACGGATATTGGGATTCTCGGATAGGGATAGGGAACTTAGTGAAGTAGTTGGTGACATAGTCTCGATGGATAAGGTAGTATGGGCGGTAAACACCTTTGAACCTTACAAGTCACCAGGTCCAGACGGTGTTTTTCCAGCCATGCTGCAGAACATCAGTGACACGGCACTAAAACTTCTCACTGAGCTTTTTAGTGTGTGTCTTATTAGAAGATATATTCCAAGGAGGTGGAGAGAGGTTAGGGTAATTTTCATACCTAAGGCGGGTAAGGCTGGCCACTCGAAACCTAAGGATTTTAGACCGATCAGCCTATCGTCTTTTCTTTTGAAGACATTGGAGAGATTGATCGATCTTTATCTGAGGACGACAATGGACAACCATATCATCAGTGGGGCTCAACACGCTTATCTAAGGGGTAAATCTGTTGAGAGTGCGCTACATGATGTGGTGAGTTACATTGAACGCGGCCTGCAGTATAGGGAGTATACATTGGCAGCGTTCCTTGATATAGAAGGAGCTTTCAATAACATTAAGATTGAGGCTATTAGGGAATCACTAGAATCATTAGGCATTCAAAGCTTCCTAATCGAATGGATTATTTTGATGCTGAATAGCCGAATAATTAATTCGAACTTGGGAGATGCATGCGTAAGGAAGATAGTGACTAGAGGAACTCCGCAAGGAGGAGTTCTCTCGCCCTTACTATGGCTCTTAGCCGTCAATGACATTCTACGACAATTTGACGCAAGAGGGCGGAAAATCGTTGCCTATGCTGATGACGTGGTTATACTGATCACGGGTAAATTTCTTTCCACGATCAGCGACGTCATGCAGTATGAACTTAACGAACTGTCCTCATGGGCCACTAGTAAGGGTTTAGGGGTCAACCCGGGGAAGACGGAGCTAATTCTTTTCACCAGAAGGTACAGGATTGAGCAATTTAGGCTACCGGTACTAGGGGGGACTGAACTAGAATTGAAGAAGGAGGCAAAATATCTTGGTGTGTTCCTTGATAGTAAATTATCTTGGAAGAGGAACACTCAGGAGAGGCTTAAGAGAGGTCTCAACGCCTATTACACATGCAGGAACTCCATAGGTAAGAGTTGGGGACTCAAACCGATGGTAGTAAATTGGATTTACACCTCGGTGGTGAGGCCAATTCTGACGTATGGATGTCTTGTATGGTGGGAGGCAATGAGAATAGGAAGTCGTAGGAATCTATTGTCTAAAGCCCAGAGATGTGCTTCGATTGGCATAACGGGTGCCGTAAGAAGCACACCTCAGGCGGCACTTGACGTCATTCTGCATCTCCTACCCATTGAGGAGTTTGTGATGGGAATGGCTGCAAGGAGCCTGCTTAGACTTAGTGAACTAGGACTTACAGGATCAATCAGAATAGGACATTCCAAACTTTTAAACGAGGTCAATCTCGGTGGACATACCCTGGTTCCTTCTGGATCCACGGACTATATGTGCACGGAGGTCGATTTCGGGGAAAATCCTATACTGATTATTCCGAGTAGGAATCAATGGTTAGGTAGGGAGAAACTATTCAGTGGAGTATCGGTGTTCACTGATGGATCCAAAATGGATACAGGCACTGGTGCAGGTGTGTATCTAGTTGAGGGAAACATCAGGAGGACGTATAGACTCCCGGATAGTTGTAGTGTGTTCCAAGCGGAAATTCTAGGTATTCTTAGGGCCACAGAATTGATTGCAGGGAACATTGAAGTGAATACAGAGGTAACTCTGTATGTGGATAGCCAGGCGGCGCTGAAGGCCTTGAAAGGACATTTAGTCAAGTCTAGGCTAGTTAGCGACTGTAGGAGGGCTCTTAGGAGATTGATGAGGAATTATCATATCAGACTCTGCTGGGTGCCGGGTCATTGCGAGATAAATGGCAATGAGGTAGCTGACGAATTGGCTAGGAACGGCTCAGCTTTGGATAGGACTGCAAGTGAAAGCGGTGTGAGACCACCTTTGGGCTTTTACTTCAGGTTAGTTGGGGAGTGGATTCGGGATAGAACCAATCATGCATGGAATTGTAGAACGGACTGCAGATTATCAAGGGTCCTATGGCCCAAACTTGATAAAGCAGATGCGAATCTACTTTTAAGCATGAAAAGGGGAAACCTGAAGACTATGATAGGTGTTCTGACAGGTCATTGTCCCATAGGGGGAATGATAGGGAATTGGGATAGGGGCTCCTCCGGTCTTTGCAGAATGTGCGAAGATAATGAGGAGCTGGAGACGGTGGAACATATTATATGTCACTGTCCATGTCTAGAACTAAGTAGGCAGATTAGATCTCGATAGACTGATAGGATTTGTCATGGGAATAGGCTGGCTAAGAGGGGGTCGCTGGCCTAGAGCGAGCGACACGGGGAGGTAGTACTTCTTCTTTTCAAATTCTTTCTATTCTTTTCTATTCTTCTCTTGGTCTCGGCTCTCTCTCCACTATTTTCCTTCTTGCTCCTTTCTATATCCTATCTGTAGTTATTTCTATTTTCTTCACGAAGGGACTCACAATGGACCTCATGGTCTCCGAGTGGATGCACAAGAACTCTTATGGGTGCTGTGCAACCCTTCTTTACCTACCTACCTACCTACCTAGGGAAGATACTACGAGGGCCGGAACTTTGCGAAAATTCTTATAAATTCACACCTGAATGGGGGGCTTTTTGGACAGACCTGAATGGGGTTGTGATACATCGGATGAAAGCTCTAAGGGAGTAGATTTCAAAACTATATAGGGTATACCCAGTTGTTTCTCAGGAGACATGCTACGAGGGGTGGAATATAATTATTCATATTTCATACACATATATTCCATGTTGTGTGGGGGGGGGGGGCATTTACGGCAGATCTGAATGGGGTTGTGCTACATCGGATGAAAGCTCTAAGGGAGTAGATCTCAGAACTATATAGGGTATACCCAGTTGTTTCTCAGGGAACATGCTACGAGGGGTGGAATATAATATCAATATTTTTCAATGGTTTATGTTTCAAGTTGTGGGAGGGCCATTTCAAACAAACCTGAATGGAGTTGTGATACATCGGATGAAAGCTCTAAGGGAGTAGATCTCAGAACTATATAGGGTATACCCAGTTGTTTCTTAGGAGATATGCTTCGAGGGGTGGAATATAATTATTCATATTTCATACACATATATTCCATGTTGTGTGGGGGGGGCATTTACGACAGACCTGAATGGGGTTGTGATACATCGGATGAAAGCTCTAAGGGAGTAGATTAACTATATAGGGTATACCCAGTTGCTTCTCAGGAGATATGCTACGAGGGGTGGAATACAATTATTCATATTTATATTCCAAGCTGTGGGAGGGCCATTTAGGACCGACCTGATTGGTGTTGCGATACATCGGATGAAATCTCTAAGGGAGCAAATTTAAGAACTATATAGGGTATGCTCAGTTGTTTCTCAGGAGACATTCTACAAGGGGTGGAATATAATATCAATATTTCTCAATGATTTATATTCCAAATTATGGGAGGGACCATTTCGAACAGACCTGAATGGGGTTGTGATACATCGGATGAAAGTTATTAAACCAGCTTGATTTAAATTTGATTTAAACTGAGAAAATCTCAACATTTTTTATATTTGGTAGTAAGTTATTATACTCTTTACTACAAGAATTTTCAATACCTGCTTTGTTATTTCAGATTGAAAAAAGCGACTCTCAAATTATATCTATTTCGAGTATTTGATTCTGCACCAAATTTATGGTATGGTTTCCAATATTGTGGAGACATTCATAAATGTAAACTAATAACTGTAAAAATACCGTAAACCGGCAAAACATTAGAAAAAACTGTTTTTGTATAAAATTTCAGTTGAAAACCGGGTAGGCAAATTAGCTACAATTTTTAGTGCTTTATTTTGAAGTCTTTGAAGTGAATTAAACTCTGTAGTCTTTTTAAACCCATAAATTAGCGCTGAATAGTTATAATGACTTTGAACTAGAGCCTGATAAATCAAAAATTTAGTTTTTCTATCAAATTTTCTATTGAATTTATACAGTAAACCCAAAGCTTTTGAGATATTTAATGTGTAAATGCCACATTAGATTTTTCTTGTATATAAATACCTAAATATTTAACAGATTTGACTTTTTTAATTTCCTTTCCATCCACAAAATAACTGAATTCATTATTAAAGAAAAAATTAGGTTTAATTCAAATAAGTTTTGTTTTACTAGGATTTAAAAAAGCTTGTTAATACGTACGAGTACATATTCTGAAATTAAAACAGCATCTCTTTCTAAATATGGCTTTAAAGCAGTTAAAGGATAAAATATGCTAATATCATCAGCATATATGAACATTTTTTCTGATAAGCTAAGGTTTTTCAATTCATTTATATATATTGAAAACAACAATATATTGAAAACATTTCCCTGGGGCACTCCATATCTAACAGCAATTTTATTTTCCTTAATTTTAACAAATTGTTGTTTATTTTTAAATAGTTTTTTTATAGTTTTTACGCCAAGATATTATAATCAATTAGATCAAAAACTTTTGTCAAATCATGCTTCAGCACTATGTGATTCATCCAAACCACAGCCCTTTCGAAATCCAAACTGAAATTCATTAAATAAGAAGGGTGTGAAGATAACTACGTCAGTTAAATACGTCCCACACAAATGTTAAATACGCTCCACACGCTGTGAATTGATTTGTTAAAATGAACAAAATTATTTTGTAATAAAAAAAACTATATCAATATTAAATTTTAAATAAAAAAGTCAAAATATATTATATACATTAAAATATAAAATTGTAAATAAATTCAAATATATTACTCTACACATAAAATTTCTTTGAACAAAAATCTAAAATTTTAAGTGGTAATAATGGCCATAAAGAGCAGACATGAATCGGGTAAGCGGAAGAGTGGAAGTAGCCTAGGACTAGTAGATTCCCCTCCTCCTAGCATGTCTCCTGAGAAATAACTGGATATACCCTATATGGTTTTGAGATCTACTCCCTTAGAGCTTTCATCCGATATAACACAACCCCATTCAGGTCCGTCCTAAATGGCCCTTCACAACTTGGAGTATATAGCTCTGAAATATGAATAATTATATTCCACCCGTCGAAGCATATCTCCTAAGAAACAACTGGGTATACCCTATATAGTTCTGAGATCTACTCCTCTAGAGCTTTCATCTGATATATAACGACCTCATTCAGATCTGTCCAAAAAGCTCCCCATTCAAATGTGAATTTATAAGAATTTGCACAAAGTTCAGACCCTCGCAGTATCTTCCCTAGGAAACAAGTGAATATTATTTAAACAGTTTTGGGTTCTACTCCATCAGACATTTAATTTGGTGTATCACAATCTTATTCAGGTATGTCCAAAATCAAAATATGGCAACCTGTATCTTAGACTTACGTGAATTTTTCCAAACTTCAGCACCTCGGGTCATGACTCCTGAGAAACAACTGGATATAGCCTGTGCAGTTTTGAGTTCTACTCATTTTTATTCTGGAGATATATTTTATATATATATATATATATATATATATATATATATATATATATATATATATATATATATATATATATTGCTTAAAATTTTAAATAGTTATGTTTTATTTAATTAAGCATTAAAAAAATTTAAAACGCTTTTTTCCGTAAAAAAAGTCAAATTAAATAAATTCAACTTACTTTACAGCGTTTGGAATATAGTTAACAGACATGTGGTACGTATCTAACTAACGAATTTATCTTCACACCCTTAAGTTTTCAACCTATGAATCTCCAAAAATTTTTGATGTCACCAGTACTACTTTAATTCTCCTGGGTACTATTATAACACAAAATTAAGTTAATTTGTTTAATTATACTTATAATATTTACAACTAAATGTTTTCATATTTTTAATATGATTAAAATGCTGAAGTTTGACACTTTACCTATTAGCAACATGTTTAGTGGCTGCCAACAATCGAAATGCGAATTAAAATATTGTCTATAGATCTATGCATTTAGCACAATTAAAAAAGCATATACTACTGTAAATGATAAGAAAAACATATAAATGACGTGAATTATCTAAATGACAAAACATACACAAAGAAGGCAGTGAGCATACAAGTCAACTGGAATAAAAACGTAAAAACCATAAACGAAATAAGAACAATGTTAAGCCAAGTGGAAATTTTTGATAAGCGAAAAAAACAACATAAATGCTTAAACGTTAGAAAGAGGTACATTATAAAAATGTTACAAAGATAAAAATAAATACCGGAATTTACTACTAAAGGAAGAGCAGCAGCATCAATAGTACAAACAAGCTATGAGTAATGGAACAGCTGTTTACATTTACTAAATAAAATTTTTTAAAACGTAGACTTGAATGTAGGTGTTCAACAAAAAGTAAAATAGAAAAAAACCAATATCAATAGAAAATACCCTCCTTCTCTTGTTAACTGCATATAACAAGTAACTACCGAACATTAAATAAGTTTAAAGATTTAGATAAACAAGTGTTTTTGGGGGTGGTGGGGACTAATGGTTACGAAAAACTTTGTTAGCCATTTTATGTTAAAATCTTATTAAGGTTGTTAACTGTTTTTTCGTATGGTTTTTACATTTGGACTCACCTCATTATCCTTATTATTGCGTATACCACGTACTAAGTCTGTTAAATTTTTATCAAACATACGCTCAAAATTCCCTTTAACTTTTTTAAGGGCCATTTTTGCTGCGTTTCTATTTTTCTTGCGTTTTTACACTTTTTTACTATTTTTTTTTTTTTAATTATTTTGTTTTTAATATTTAATTTTTTAAAGTGGTTTTCCACTTGTCTAAATTGAATTTTTTTTCTTTTTCTCTTTTAAGGTATTTATTTGAATTATAACACGAAGAAATAATCTAAGAGCGTTTAAGCACAAACCAGCTTTGATGATGTCGACAAGTCTTTGGTTCATGAATTGATTTTTTTTTCTTTTCTGTACTTAATGCACCTTCACTTTTTTCTTTTGCTTTGCACAGATTTCGTTTTAACTGAGTAGATTTTAGTTTAAAAATTTAATAGTTTTATTTTGATTTTAATTAGTTAATTGGTGCTTTAATGTTTTTAACATTTTTTAATAAAAAAAAATATGCTAAAAGTATATAGTTAATACAAGTATTTATGCGAACTGCAAAAGAATTTCTCTTTTTCTTCTTCACTTTACAGATTTTTTGCACAAATGTCTTTTTGCTTCAATAAATAACACAGAGATGTTATAACGTTTTCATTTTGATGTCATATAACAGAGTTGCATTAAAAAGCATTTTTAACCCTGGCGCAGCAAATTATGAACAATTAGATCTTTGTTGTTTAAAACACAAAATTAGCTTAAAAAATACTAAAATTTAATTTCTCATTGAAATTTTTGTGATAATTAACTACTTATCTTTTCACAATTAAAAATATTAATTTTTACACTAAAATAAGAACATCATGAAAAAATTTTAAAATTTGAATTATTTTTCTTTAATGTATATTGTATTTTAAAAAACGATTTTAGGTAGATATAATCATTGGTATTTTTTATTAAATATAAAACATAATGTACTTTTTTATTTGTATCAGTAACTGAATTCTAATTGAAAATATTCAAAATCTGAATTTCTTTTTTCTTATATTCGTATGTATATATTTTTTACTACAAAATATAAAACAAATTAACAGCTAACACAAAATAAAAAAAAAACTAATTTAAAATAAAGAGATATAATAAATTTTGTAAAATACAATTAAAAAATTATAAAAAAACCTTTACTAATAATTTTCTACGTATTAAAAACGTATAAAATTAAAAAAACTGAATTATTACACGCAAACTATCTTAGGAATAATAGTGTATATAAATTGTTAGTAAGTGTATGTAGTTAAAAATTATAAAAGTCCAAACAATTAACGAATCAACAACAAGATGATTTCTCCGGTTCAGCCACAACCAAATTAAAGTCTAGACTATTTGGTCGTGGAAAACCCGTCTTAATGCCATCCCAACCATCTTCGACTTTATATTCACCAGATCGTATGCGGGTATAAACTTCTTGTGTTACCGTACGAAATGCTTCCTCTACATTTAGACCCGTACGTGCAGAGGTTTCAACAAAATGCAAACCATGTTGTTTGGCAAATGCTTGAGCTTCTTCGAATGATACCTCACGTTGACCACCAGCATTAACAAGATCTAATTTACATCCAACTAAAGCAAAAACTGGACGATGTGGTTCAATGTGTCTTTGTGCCTCCATCATCCATAAGGGTATATGTTCGAAGCTGGCATGATTTGATATATCGTAGACGAGCAAAACGCCTACAGAATTACGATAGTAAGATTTTGTTATCGAACGAAAACGTTCTTGACCAGCAGTGTCCCATAGCTGAAGTTTGATTTGTGTACCATCTTTCATTTCAATTAAACGGGCGAAGAAGTCTACACCGACAGTCGGGTCAGAGAGCTAAAATAAAAGTAAAAAATATTTAATTATATTAGAAGCTAATATTTACTCTGATAATTTTAAAAACTAGTTAGAAATTAAAATTCCATTAAAATTTTTGAAAATCAACTTTTTTAACTTTAAATTCTGTAATGATTAATATGTTTTAAAAGATTTTTAAAATTAAAGTTTAGGTATTTTAAATTGTACACGTATATAATGGAAATCGATTTCGAAAACGAAACAATTTCAAACCGAAAAAATATGTGATATACTTATTGTTTTCATTTTCTAAATTGTAAAAATTAAAATTTAATTGCCTATCTTTGTATTTTATGGCATACGTTTTTATAATTTTTGTAAATTAATTGGTTATTTATCATATGCGCTGCATCTTGTAAATAAAAGACAAACCATTGCTCCAAAGATTATTTTTAAAATCGATAGAGATTCATCACATCTTTTTAAACCGTTCGATTTGAAAACGATAGATTTTCATCACATACCTGATAGTTCCATATTAATTCCATAATATATAAAAAATAAAATTAATTATATATTTAAAAAGCTGTTTTAAGATAAAACTTAAAGTTTTTAAAGATCTTTAAAACAAGAAGTTGATAGTACTAGAACTAAATTTCCATCCCTTATTAATTCCTACTCAATATATGTATTTCTTTCTTGCTTTAAATATAGTAAATAAAAAATTACTCAAAGGAAAAATCGAAAATATATGTAAGTAAATAAACAAAGACAGAAGTGATGAATAATACAAGATTCTATGTAAACTGCAGCAGACACTATTGTTATCAGCAAATAAGTAACAATACAGCATCCGATGTTTAATATTCTACGCATGCAAATTTTATTACATAATTAACGACTTAAATAAATTAATATAAGTCCATGCTATATTTTCTGCATCCTTGGTATAATGTACTTACTTCAGCAAATTTCCCATCAGTAAAGAATTTAAGTAAAGAACTTTTGCCCACTGTGCTATCGCCAATTAATATCAAACGAAACTGATAATCAAAAATTGGTTCCACCATTCTTGAGCAAGTTGCTTACTGACTGCCTGTCTATATGGATTTTTTCTTTGGTTGTAGTGAAGTTCTATATCAAAACTTGACTTTTTTGTAATTTTTTATAATTTTTTCGCAAGAATTTATAAAAACATAAAGTTATTTCTGACAATTTATGGTAATATTTAATTTTTTACTTTTTGCGTAGTTTTTATTTATTTTTTTGTGGCCAGACAATAGAAAAACAACCACTATTTTTTCAGTTTCCAGAGAAAATTATTTTTGTCTTATTTTTATTTTACACCAAACATATGACCTTTACACAGTGTTTTTATTGTAATATTTGTATTTGATTTAAATAATATGGTTGTTTTTTACAAACAATTATTTTCTTAAAACATTATTAAATTCTTAATTGAAATCGAAATTTTCTATTGTTTTTGTTACTTTATGGCTTTTATTATTCTCTTTATGCTTTAAGCACATCATTCGTTATTTTGATAGTTTGTTTTGTATAAATGTTTGTATCTGTTTTTTAAAGATAGTCTTCATTGCTGGCGGTCCTCATTATTGTTTTTATTTTGACGTTCCTCCATTCTATTCTCAATGTAAAAGAAAGTTGGCAACCCTTCCAACGTTAACGTCCTTGACAGCCCGTCTAGACGTAACATGATATGTAAGATTTTTCTGTCAGAGAGTGTCAAATTCGGTCTCTGAGACAATTATATCACGTGTAGATTCAAATATTAGTATTATAAGATATATAATGAGACTGTTGTGATGAGATTTCTCTACACAACCATCTTATAAGATGAACTCAAAAAAATACACACACAGGAAAGTTTGCATGTGTGTGTGCTTATATATTTTGGAAATTACTAAAAAAAAACAATGTTTTTTGTAAAATTACTTTCTTTTAATGATTGTTCTACATTTAAAAAATATTTTTATAAAAATTGTGTTAAAAACGTGCGATTTTTTTAATAAAAAGTGCATGTTTATTCTGTGACTGATTGAAAATAATGATATCTTATAGGATTTATTACAATACGTGTACCCCTTATTTAAGATTTAACATAATATAAACAAAATGGTTACACTCTTCTGCTTGCATTATCTCACATATTATATCAACGTTAATCTCAGTTGTAGACCTGAGGTAAGAAATCTATTGCGCAATCTGTTTCGAAATAATGTTTAAACACAAAGCTGAGAAATAATGCTTAACATGAGCTGTCAAATTTATTGTTCTCTTTAAAAATTTTGCCCTTTTTAGCAAAAAGAAAAGTGCAAAATACTTAATTTTGTTTTGAAAAGACATATATATATATATATATATATATATATATATATATATATATATATATTTGTAAAATTGTTTTTTTTTTTTTTAATGATTGTTTTACATTTTAAAATATATATTTATAAAAATTGTGCTAAAAAAGTGTGAATTTCTTAAATAAAAAGGACGTGTTTACTCTGTGACTGATTGAAAATAATGATATCCTGTAGGATTTATTATAATACCCCTGAAAGATAAGATGATGAGCAGCTAATTTTCCTCTTAAATAGGACTGAAATGACAAACATAAGAAAAAAACACTTGCAAATTGTAAACAGTGATTGCTAAAATTGAAAAATAATAAGAATAAATTGTAAGAAATTTGTTTTTGATTTACATTTGAGTCTTATACTATAAAAATGAAGCAAAAAAATAATTATCTGATTTTAAAACGTCATCTTGTACAAGTTACACCATGGTTACTTATTTTATCAACATCCCAATAGCTATTTGCCATAATTTCCCCACCTTATTAAAAGTATGGCAATCGTGTTTTAGTTACTAAAATAAAAACAACACGTGCATTAATTCTTTTTAATTATTTAAAGAATAAACAATATGACGGAAACTAAAAAGAAAATTAAATATCTAGTAGCAGATACTACCGCCTTTATCAATGCAGTACCATTAAATGTAAGTTTTGATATCATTTTTTACAACAAACATTCAAACTTGAATATACATGCTGAATTTTATCATTTGTAGGAATACTGTGAAAATGTTTTAACCGTACCAGATGTTGTGCATGAGGTACGTCATAAAAGGCAAATAAGGCGTTTATGTGTTTTACCTTATGATTTGCAAGTAAGGGAACCTCGAGCTGAAAGTGTCAAACACTGTGTGGAGTTTTCTAAAAAGACTGGCGATTATGCCTCCCTATCTGGTATTGATATTAAAGTAATTGCCTTGACTTATGAATTGGAGGCGGATACAGTGGGCACCTCCCATCTTAGAACAGAACCAGTAATAGGAAAAATTATAGCCTCTAAAGAGAGACCCGACGAATTTCAAGATAATACAAAATTACCGGGTTGGTATAATAATGGGAAAGCTTCAGATGATTCCGAAGACGATGATGATGGTCAAGAAGATTCTGAAATCGAGGAAAAGCAAGAAAAAGATGTGGAAGTTGATAAAGTCAAAGCCTCTATTGAAAAACAATTAGAGAATCCTGATGAAAAACATGATGTCCCCGAGGTGACGCAAGAAGAACTGGAAGAGTTGTTCGAGAAATTAAAGTGTGAGACAGCAGAAAATGACAGGGCATGTGATCTTTTAATGCCAGAGAATCAGCAGGTTGGCGATGAGGACTCAGACTCAACAGCATCGGATAAATGTGATGAAAGACATGATGTAGAGACTGCAAATGAAACTCATAACACCAAAACAAATGATGATGAAGGTCAGGACGATGGCGGCTGGATTACACCTTCAAATATTAAAAAAGTCAAAAAGTTTATGGAAGGTAAAATAGAGGCTGATATCATACCCGAGGTAGCATGCATGTCTACAGATTACGCTATACAAAATACCTTGAAACAAATGAATCTTAACATTGCTGCCCTTAATGGACGCATAATTAAACATTTACGCACCTACATTTTAAGATGTTATGCCTGCTTTAAGACCACTTCCATAATGACTAAAGTATTCTGCCCCAATTGCGGCAACAAAACCTTGAAAAGGGTGGCTGTCAGTTTGGATGAGAATGGAAAACAAGTGATTCACATAAACACCAGACGTCCCTTGACTACAAAGTATAAAAATCAAAGTCTGCCACGTTTCCGCGGTGGCAAACACTCTCGTAATCCTATATTATTTGAAGATCAACCAATGCCACGTCAAATGCCTTCGCGCGTGGCCAAAACAAAAACGAACGCTTTAAATGAAGACTATATTGCTGGGTTTTCGCCATTTGCTATGCGTGATGTTGACTCCAAATCGGCCATGTTGCGTTCAAAGGGTAATTTGAAGGAATGGGCCCGCAACAATACATTTGAAGAAGATAGACGTCGTAAACATTATAATCGTTTGTACAAATAATAATTTTTAGCTTAATACCTTATTGGCATGATGTATAATATATTTGTTTGTCTTTTTTAATGAAATTTTAATATGGAGTTAATTTGTGTAAATATTTAAATCATAAATAAATTGATAGAAAAAAATTATAATTTAACACAAGTTTCGGTACCCGGATACTGGGGTAAATCTAAATTGTACTTTGTTTTAAGTCCAGGTGGTACAAATCTGCCACCCAGATAGTGAAATTGGCCCTTAAAGTGTTTAGCACACATTTTGGGAGCAGTCAGAGAAATTAGTAAAGTGGGTTCAAAGTCATTGGCATCATTTTTTCCATTTTCCACATGCCAACCACTGGGTATATCAATGCTGCAATACATGTTATTTAAATAAAAAGAGTTTTAATACAAAAACTTGTTTACCTACCTTGCAATAGGTATTTTAGCTTTTTGCAACAGATTAACTATTGGTACAAATAACTCTCTAACAGGCGGCTTGAAACTAAAGCCAAATAAAGCATCAACAATCAAATCATACCATTTAGCTACCTCCCCCTCCAAAGGACAGGTGTTGATAAATTCAATATTCATACCTTTACACTGATGAGTCAAATTTTCATACAAGGAATTTGATGTAGGTTTTGGATAGTAAATCTTAGGTGAATAACCCATAAGGGTTAAATGACGGGCACATACCAAACCATCACCGCCATTATTGCCGGGACCACAACACACCAAAACACGTTTATACTTGCAAACCTCAAAACATTTAGCAATAGCATGAGCACAACTCAAACCGGCCAATTCCATAAGTTGATCTACGCTGAATTTATACTCGTTGAAAAGTTCTTGGTCCACATTGATGGCTTCAGTTTGATTAAGGAACTTCATGGCGCTAATGGTGGTTGTGTTTAAATGTTTTATCTAATAAAGAAATTAAGTTAAAATTTTGTAAAGTTAAATATATTAAAATACCTGTGCTTTAGCTAAATTAAATGGCAAAATTCTATAAATTTGTTTAAAGTTCGCTAAAAAATGCATTCTCCTCAAAGTTTTGTTTTGTTCTTTAAATTCTATGGAGCCAGCGTTGCCAGAAACTTTTGACAAAAAATCATCATAATTTAACTGTTAAATCAACAAATTTATTATTTTATTTAAATTTTAACCCATTTATCTAGTGAGTGATTTTGATAAATATTCACTAAAAATTACATTTTTACATGTTTACATGTGAAGAATTAATGTGCACATCGATTCTAAGGAAAACTTTTTCGAATTCAAATGTATAAATCGAACGAGTTCAAACATTTTTTTATGGATTCAAATCACACCCTCTTACAGGAGAAACCATTTTTACACTCAAATATAATTACAGTTTTCCAATAGTTCAAAGGATATAATAATGTTTTAAAGACCTCTATTATGACATCACAAAGTTAACTTTAGCCAAAAAGATTTAAAAAAATTAATAAACAATATGCTCTTCGTAAATGAACATTGAACAAAAATTCCCAAAGGTCTAAACCAGGGGTTCTGACAACCATCAGCTTCACGACCCCTTGAGATATTACAACTCGAGAGCGACCCACTACAACTTTCGTGTAATAATTAAATTCCACTTCAAAAGTTTTAAATATTTATGATTTTTAATTTTAACTTTGAAGTCTAACTAACTGAGGTTCATTTGAGAAAAAGCATTAAATATATGATTTCTTATTTAAAAAATGGTGCGTGATATCTCATATTATTGATAAATCAATTTTAAACAAACAAAATTTTGGAAAATATGAAACTTTAAACTTATTGATGACATATAAAAAATATTAAATATGTAAGATTCGGTGTAATTTTTAAAATACTATAAGTTACTGGTTTTTAATGACATTACTCAGAAAAATATATAAACTTATAACTAATTAATATAAGCTCTGTTCCAGTACTAGTTAGATATATATTTTATTGTCGGAAAGTGTTCTCAGAATTCCTTTGTATTTTGTTTTGTTGCTTTTTTTATAATGTTTTACTAATTCTGAGTGAAACCTATAATCGGACTAGTTTGAGAGCCACATTTGAAATATATGTATAGCATTTATTTATTTATTTATTGAGTATAGTAATACAAAGCCTTCATTTAAAAATTATTTTTGAAACAATTTTAAATAATAAATACATGATTAATTTACGAATAAAATTCTCATTCGAGAAAAAGTTTAATTTTATAATATCCTCAATTTGAGATCAAGGTTTCGCGACCCCCCAAAAATTTTTGTACCCCTTGTGAGTCGTAGACCTCCACTTGAGAACCGTTGGTCCAAACCATACAAGCGTGATTTAAAAGCAACAAGTTATGTCAAACCCTATCCTTTGGATTATAAATTATGATCATCCAAATTTGGAACACTTTAAGCGTGCTCTTGCATTTACTTGTAGAGAACAATTTTCAGTTGAAAACTGATAATTAGTCGACCAGATTCTAACTGTGTTCCAGAACTTAAGAAAACTTTAAAACACTCAGGCGTTCTTGTTATTATCTCTAAAGCCTAGTTTAGAACCGTGAAATATACTTATTTGGATATTGGAGGAAAAGAAATTTAAACAGACCATAGAGTAATAATCAGTACTCAAGTCTTCCTATAAGAAGACAAATCGTCAATCATAAAAAATAATGTTTGGCATTAAACTTTTAATTAAAAAAAAAAGGATTAAAAATCTTCAAATTAGTTTTATCAATTTTATTAGACATTTTGTTGCAAAGCTTTACTAGATTTTAAAAAACTTTGTTTTAGTATATATATTTTATATATATATTATATATTTTATATATACTATATTTTATTAGAAAAATCTTCAAATGATATTTTCTTTAAATAATCGTCAAAAATATGATAAAATCATCATTCTAGCAACGCTGTAGGGTGAGAATAAAAACATAATAGAACAGGGTGATTTGTAAAATAATATTAACTTAATAGTTGAAAACCTTACTAACTAAATAAGGTGTCTTGTCTACATTAGCTCTGTTCCAGTACTCATCAAATTTACAGGTTTTAGTCAGAAATTGTAAAAAAACAACAAAATACACACAAATTCTTTGTACACGAACGCTTTCCTGTAAATTCTGTAGTAATAAGTACACCATAATGTAATTATAAGTGACCGCACATCTACAAAAACAACAATTGCCTGAAATTTGTTAATGTAAAGCCACTGCACATAATGTCAAAATGCTATGAAAAAATTGAGAAAATGAAGAAGAAGAGTAAATAATGAACTCTGTTTTCATGTTATCAGAGTTTCCTAAACTTTGGAAAACTGCCGGTACTGTAGCTATTCTAAAATCTAAAATTGCTAAAGACCCGGATGATCTAAGACCGATTTCTATATTTCCGGCAATATCTACAATTGTAGAGCACTTTATAAAGGATCAAATACTGCATTATGTTAATGGCTAGCCTTACTGATTCCATTAAGGAGATCGTTAATGTAGGTAAATTAAGTACATTGGTTTCACTTGATTTATCTAGAGCCTTTAATACTATCTGTCATTCGACAATGCTCAGAAAACTAAAAAATCAACTTCAATTTTCTAATTCTGTTTGTAAATAAATAATGTCGTACTTGATTGGTAGGTCAGAGTTCGATGGCTTTAGAGGAAGAATATCTTCTTTGCTTAACATTAATCTATCAAGGTTCCATATTGGGTTCTATTTTATTTATTCTATATATAAATGATCTGTATACACATACCAATTCGTTTACTTGTGGGATATTCTTGTATACTGATGATATTTTTTTCTTTGTAATGGCAATTTTTCTTCTTGTTTGGATTTTAAATAAATGTAAACGATTGTCTTAGACGCGCTTTGCAGCAATCTTCTAATAATTCCATTAATATTAATCCATCTAAGACTAAGGCGATAATGTTTAGCTCATTTGTGCTACCTTAACTACTCCACTAATGTGAATTTTTGTCTTAATAATACTGCTATTGAAATCGTTTGTCGGCACAAGTACTTAGGTTTGGTTCCTGACAGTGTCCTATCGTTTGGATGTCATATTGACTTCTTATGCGGAAAAGTGTTGTATGTATTAAAAAGAATTTACCCCACTAATATGTCTACCTTTTCGTGTTAGACTGTAATTAGCTCATGCTCTACTTATGTCATAGGTCTTATATTGTCTTGAATATCTAAATGTTCCGCTTTCTCTCTTAATATATTGAAATGTATTGTTAATACTATTGTTAGAATTGTTTATAAGACGTTAGGATCATATTTCGACTTGTGTCCACCAATTTCTTGGTTGTTCTTTCAGAACTTTTTGAAATATCGTAATTTGGCTTTGTTGGCATTATTAAGAATAATTTTCCTTCTCACTGTGTAATAAATGTATTTTCTTAAAGTTCTTCGAGGAATCCTCAAATGTATATCCCGATAATTTTTAAATTTTGTTTTAAAAAATCATTTGTTATGAGAATTGCATGCTGTTGGAATTGTTCTCCCTATGAACTTCGTATTTTCCCCCACTCCAACAATGTCTTAAGCTTCTGGATTATTTACTTACCGTTTTTATTATTTGTAAGAACTACCGCTATATGGACATAGATGATACATTTCTACAAATTGTAATTTAATATTTTTTTAAATAAATAAACAAAAATAAAACTTTAGTATTATTATTATTTTTTTTAAATTTTTAATATTTTTTAAGTGCTTTTTAAGCCTTATTAAACGAACTAATAAATTAAAAAATGGTAAGAAAGTTTTGAAAATATGTAATAATTTTAATACTAAGAAGATAAACTGTCTAAAATACACATATACGAAAGTTTACTTGTGTTTGAGCATGTGTATTTTGGAAATTACTCAAAAACAACGTTTTTTGTAAAATTGTTTTGTTTTAATTTTACATTTAAAACATGTATTTTTATAAAAAAATATGCTAAAAAGTGTTAGTTTCTTAAATAAAAAGATATCTTTACTGTGTGACTGATTGAAAATAATGATATTTTATATGATTTATTTGAATTCGTTTACAGCCCATCTGTACGTAACAAAATATGTAAAATTTTTTTGTCAGAGTATGTCAAATTCGCTCTCTGAGAGAATTATCTCACGTGTAGATTCAAATATTATTATAAGAAATATTATGAGACAGTTGTGACGAGATTTCTCTAAACAACTATCTTATAAGATGAACTGTAAAAAAATACACATATACGGAAGTTTGTTTGTGTGTGTGAATGTGTATTACTAAAAAAATAATTTTTTTTCTAAAATTGATTCCTTTTAACAATTGTACATTTAAAAAAACATTTTTATAAAAATTGTGCTAAATAAGTGTGAATTTCTTAAATAAAAAGGATGTGTTTACTCTGTGACTGATTGAAAATAATGATAACTTGTAGGATTTATTAGAGTACGTGTACACCTTATTTAAAATTTAACATAATATAAACAAAATGGTTACTCTCTTCTGCCGGCATTATCTCACATATTATATCAGCGTTAATCTCAGTTGTAGCCCTGGGGTTACCCCTTATTAGACATTTAATATAATATATAGCACATTTTATATCAGCGTGAATATCAGATGTAGACCTGTTTCTACACCGCCTGGCAGTCGATTTTGAGCGAACGCGGACAATTTCTACAAAAGTCGCCGCCGCAGTTGAAATTTTTTCGGCGCACTTCCCTACACTGCTTGTCATTAACAATTTTTGCTGCGTCGTCTTGATAATTTTATGTGAAAAGTTTGCAATTTTTTTTTTTGTTAAAAACTAAACAAAGACTTATAAAAGTAATATTTTTAGTATATATATAGTTGTCAAATTAATAAAATTTATTACTCAAATTAAATATATGTTTCAGCGGCAACCATGGAAGTTGATGAAGAAGAGTTTGAGATGCCCTCATCTAGCAGCAAAGGTGAAAAGAAGCGTTTTGAAGTAAAAAAGGTATTTGCAAAACCTTTGATAAATTTTTGGTAAATAAATTTATTTTTAACATTCTTTTTTTTAGTGGAATGCTGTAGCTCTCTGGGCCTGGGGTAAGCTTTTTCCTTTCTTTTATTGCAACAACAAGTATACATAACCTTAAAATTTTTTATGTTTATTTGTAAAGAAATCTATCTCTGTTTACTTCTTTTAATAATAACTGTTCCAGTACTATGACTAGTCATACATATTTGTAGAACTTTAGGCGGAATTAATGTGCATTATTTGTAATGTCTAATGCTGATTTTTTTTATTACAGATATTGTTGTCGACAATTGTGCTATTTGCCGCAATCATATTATGGATTTGTGTATTGAATGCCAAGCTAATCAAGCTTCAGCCACCAGTGAAGAATGCACAGTTGCTTGGGGCGTTTGTAATCATGCCTTTCATTTCCATTGCATATCACGTTGGCTGAAGACACGTCAAGTGTGTCCTTTAGACAATAGAGAGTGGGATTTCCAAAAATATGGTCATTAGTTATAGACCCATACATGCTTTAGTTTTACTAAAGCTTATAAACTATTTTAGGTTACTATTCATTTATCACTTTAATTTTTTCGTTTCCTTTTTTAATACTGCGAAAATTATTACATGCTTTAATTTATGAACAACAAACAAAAAATACCCAACTTTGTAAGAAAATGCTAAATATAATTTCGAATTAAAAATTTTAAAAATGCTTTCAAATATAGGCATTTAATTCAGGCTATTTGATTTAAGTTTCTTTACGAGGGTCCATGGCTGGTAGGGTTATTGAATAAGATTAAATTTTTTATTTTCAGAGAATAAACTTTATAACTTAATTAAGTATACTAAGTTACCATTGTAGTTCGATTCTTAATATCAAATTCACTAAACGTTTATAGAGGCTGAGAATTAAGGAAAAAAAATTACAATGATGTTCTCATGAACATGAAGTTAAAAGAAAATGTTTCGATAATCTCAAAATTCAATTAAAAATTAATAGATATTTATTTACATATATTTGTAATATTAAGCCACAAATGGTCAAAATAACGACTTTTTTTTTAATCCAAACATATCTACAGATTACCAAATATATATTTCTTATTTTCTGCAACGATGTCTGAATGTCAGCGGTGTCTCTTCAGGATATTATACATTACATCTTTAATACCTTCATTAAATTCATTATTCTCCGTTTATTTGATACATATATCAAATAATGACTGAAATCTTTATTGCTACTGTAGTACTGTACAAATATACTACACTAGGGTGGTCCAAAATTTTATGAAAAAAAATCAGACATCTTATAGAACATCTTTACCAAATTTCAACTTCTTACGATGATTGGAACAAGATGCTACATGACCATTCATGATGATGATCCCATAACAAATCATCAAAAATTTGTTCTTATCAATATCAATGATATATACATTAGACTGCTACAAAAAAGTAATTCCTCCAAGGACTGTTCTTTTTTATGCAAAAATATATGCAGCAAAATATTAGTGATTGGATGTCGTTAACATATGCCGCATCGAGCCTAAAGTTTTATTTTATTTCAAATGTTTATAAAATATATTAACAATATTTGAGATTTTACTTAAGAAAAAAAAAATAAATACTATAATTACATAAAAATTGTCACATGATTTAAAAACACGATTTAAGGAAAAAAATTGGGAAGATAAACATTTAAGGAAAAGCCTGAAGTTTGTACGGTAAATTTATATGGGAAAATTTTTACTTTTTCGCCGTTTTTTGAAAAAAATGGCTAATATCTATTTTTATGAAATTAATGTTAAGGAACCTTAATCTAGAGATAGTAATCTATCAAACAAGACAAAAAAGTTAAAATTGGCTAGAAAATATTAAAGCTATTAGAAATTCTCCAGTCCATTAAGATATTTTCGAACACTTGTGTAAGCAACGTATAAACAAATTTTTAATTTTTTTTAGAAATGCTGAAATAAAATGCTGTTTTAAGTAAATTAAATAATTACTGAAAAAAAATCTTTGAAACCTGCAGGGTAATATAAAAAAAAAAGAATTAGTTCGACATCTCTTATAAATTCGGCGCACCTTAGATTTGAATTTTGCGGATTTCGGCAAAAAGGATAGTATGCAGAAATTAAATTATAAATTAAAAAAAAAACAATTTTTGAAATAGCCCAACAAACCAAATGATATCGTAATTATATAACGATATCGTTTCGGTGATAAAGAAGCATGAGAATAATATCATTTATAATTTAATTTTTAAATAATAATGAATTTGTTAAACAAAACCAATATTATTTATGAAGAACCAACTAATTTGCCTTTTAACTGCATTTGGTTTAAACTTAAGTTTTTATTTGGTTCACTATAATTATTATTATTGATGAATATTATTTCGCTCAAAAATTATTTTTATTTTATTACTCAAAAAATAATTATTATTTTTCGAGTTTTATTTTTTGCTAAACTTATGTTAATTTTTAAGTAATTGTTAGGATAAAATTTTATTTTTCGATAAACTTTCAAAAAATTTTAAAATTTATGAAAAGTTTACGAAAATTATAGTTTCGAGCATAAAAAATGCAACGCTATGCAATGTGATTTTGATTCGCATATATTTTGCTTATAGCGATAAACGATGTAACGATACTATTGTGAATTTATTATTTGCGGCCATAGACACCTGTCTTCTAGCCTGAAGCTAAAGAGGTGAAATTTGGGCCGTAGGTTGGTCTCCCTCCAATTAGATCCACTAAGACGAGATTTTTGGAAATTCGAATGTTTAGGGGGTAAAAAAAGTGTAAAAACGGGTAAAATCGGTAACTTTATATCTCCTAAAATAATATAGATATAAAAAAATAATACCTATCGTTATTCATTTAAAAAATAAGCGGACATTTGTCCGGTATTTTTTTTAGAAAACGGCCCTTTTAGGGAGAAAACGGGTAAAAACTGTATTTGGTACTTTTTTGGCATCATATGTATCTTCTAAGCCAGTAAACATAAAAATAAAATTTATATCGCATTCTTATCGAAAAATGACAAATAGAAATTTGGTACTTTTCTGAAATTTGAAAGTTTAAGGGGTAAAAATTGTATCTATTTTTGGTACTTTTTTCATAAAACATTTTTTACATTTATTGGCATATACATAGCGCATTTTGATATGATATCCCAATACAATTTAGAAAAGTAAAAGTTTTATTCATACTCAATAATGAATTTTCTATTATATTAAACCTAGAAACAAGAACTTAAGTATATGTAGTCCTAAGTGAGTGAAAATTCATAAAAGGAGAATACTTTTTGATTTTTTTGTAATAATTAACCTAGTAACATGAAATTAAAGATCGATGGTTCTATGTGAGCAATAATTTACAAGAGGTTGCTTTGTGGCACTTTTTCGTTCTTTAATAATACCTTTTGAATTTTCTATAATATTGAACCTAAAAACATGAAATTACAGATACATGAGCCTAAGTGGGTAAGAATTCTAGAGGGGGGGACTCTGTAGAATTTTTTTCCCTTCTTGAAATTTTCTATAATATTGAACCTAGACATGAAATTGAATATATATGGCCTTATGTGAGTGAGAATCCACAGAGAATCTACAGGCAATATAAATATTACTAAATAATTATAATTTCTACTACATTTTGCTATTTTGCAATTTTTTCCACAATGATCGATATTTTTTAAAATATATTTTTTTTATTAATTTGAAATCTCACGAAAATTCTCTATACAAAAGCGAAAAGTTTGGCTTAGTTTGATACTGCATAATTGTTTATGAGCATTCGACCGCAATAATTCGATCAGTTTAGACTGTTATTTGGAATTAACAACTAAATATAAATTTTTCACAATGATACGATATTATATAAAGCACGATAACGCAATTCTTTAACAAATTTTTTAACTAAATTTTTAATAATTCTTCTTATGTGTGACAAGATCACAAAGACTAAAATCACAACAGAATTGGCCAATTTAATAACGTTCTAGCTCTAATCAATACATACATGTATATATACATACCGCGTGATCCATTTCGAGGTTCCCTACTTTAAAAAAAAAAAACAGAAAATTCAAATTTTGGCATTTATTTTTTGAAGATTATGTCTATCAAATGTTGGCCGTAGCTACATCGCAGGTGGTCCATCCGTTGAGTCCAATTTTCGATGACTCGTTCGAGCATTTCGATTGGTAACTGGCGAATGACACGCGTGATGCTTTCCTCCAAGGCCTGAATCGAAGCGGGTTTGTCCGCATTAACTTTAGACTTTACACATCCCCACAGGAAAAAGTCTAACGGTGTGATATCACACGATCTTGGTGGCCAATCGACCGGCCCAAAACGTGAAATTATATGCTCACCGAAGTGTTCTCTCAATAAATCCATTGATTGATGCGATGTGTGGGAAGTGGCGTCGTCTTGCTGAAACCAAATGTCGCCGAGATCACGAGCTTCAATTTCAGGCATCAAATAGTCGGTTATCATGGCACGATAATGGTCGCCATTGACGGTTACCTTCGCACCGGCATCATTTTTAAAGAAATATGGACCGATGATTCCACCGGCCCACAAACCACACCAAACCGTTCTTTTTTTCTGGATGAAGTGGCAGTTCTTGAATCGCTTCAGGTTGCTATTCGCCCCAAATGCAGCAATTTTGTTTGTTTACATACCCATTGAGCCAAAAATGGTCCTCATCGCTGAACAAAATTTGCCTCGAAAACGTCGGATCTTCTTCGAACTTTTGAAGAGCCCATAGAGCGAAGCGATGTCACTTGGGAAGGTCGAGCGGCTTCAGTTGTTGCACAAGCTGTATTTTGTACGCTTTCAATTTAAGATCTCGACGTAAAATGCGCCAAGTCGTTCCATCAGTCAGTCCTAGTTGCTGCGAACGGCGCCGAATCGACTCTCCACGGTCTTCTCGTACACTCTCTGATACGGCCGCTATATTTTCTTCACAGCGTGGTGGACGTGGTCTATTCGGTCGAATATTACCCAATAATGAATGCTGGGTCTCAAAATGGGTGATGGTGTTGCGAATAGTACGCTCAGTAGGCCGATTATGTTGACCATAAATTGAGCGAAGTGCACGAAACACGTTCCTCACAGAACGTGAATTTTCGTAATACGTAAGTAAGTCCATCCATTATGAAATGCCAAACAATACTAACCTAGTGTCTACATTAGGCAAATTTATATCAAAACAAACGTCAAAATCAGTACGAATATATACAAAGTAACCTTAGTTAAACAGCTGATTATTATTTTGGTTGTTACAGTTGTCAAACTGCATATATAAAAAACAATAATGAATACGCCATATTGTTGTTTTTGTGCAACTGTTGCCACCCTACACAAATTCGCGTTAAGTTTGACTTGATAAAAAAATCTCTAATGTAGACACTATGTAAACAAAAATAACATGACAGCATGACACGACTCACACGTGATATGTCAAAAAAAGGCTATTGAAAAAAGTATCTCTACTTGAATCACCCGGTAAATACATACATACATACATACATATAATACCTAAAATGGTGCGTACGCTACGGAAGTTATTCGCGCTTAACCTCAGGTCTACAACTGAGATTAACGCTGATATAATATGTGAGATAACGCAAGCAGAAGAGAGTAACCATTTTGTTTATATTATGTTTTATCTTAAATAAGGGGTACACGTACTCTAATAAATCCTATAAGATATCATTATTTTCAATCAGTCGCAGAACAAACATGTACTTTTTATTTACAAAAATCGCACGTTTTTAACACAATTTCTATAAAAAAAAATTTTAAATGTAAAACAATCATTAAAAGAAAATAATTTTGCAAAAAAACATTGTTTTTTTAGTAATTTCCAAAATATATAAGCACACACACATACAAACTTCCGTGTGTGTGTATTTTTTGACAGTTCATCTTATAAGATGGTTGTGTAGAGAAATCTCATCACATAATACATCTTATAACACTAATATTTGAATCTACACGTGAAATAATTCTCTCAGAGAGCGAATTTGACACTCTCTGATAGAAAAATCTTACATATTATGTTACGTCTAGACGGGCTGTAAGTCACAAAATTTTTTTTATATATCTGCTTACAACGCGTCGAACATGTGTTGATGGCATAACAAGATTTATAGATTATAAAATTTCTCATAATTTATTACGAATTTTTTTTCTTTATCCCAGTTCTACAACTGAGATTAACGCTGATATAATATGTGAGATAACGCCGGCAGAAGAGAGTAACCACTTTGTCTATATTACGTTAATCTTAAACATTATTTTCAATCAGTCACAGAGTGAACATATCCTTCTTATTTATTTAGAAATTCGCATTTTAAAAGATAGTTGTGTAGAGAAATCTCATCACAACAGTCTCATAATACTTCTTATAATACTAATATTTGAATCTACACGAATTTTACACCCACAGAAAAATCTTACATTTTCTGTTACGTGTAGATGGACTGTTCACTTGACTTTAAAGTCATACAAAATCTGAGTCATGGTATACTTAAAGGCATCATGATCACTTTGGCTATTTGTTATTGCCAAAACTTGCCTTCATTGGAAAGCATCTCTTAACGAAAGAAATAAATCATGGAAATAAACATGAATAACATTGACTAAAATTTTTTATAATGGATGCTAGTATGATTGCCAGCATATGGGTAAGTTGTAGGGATCAACAATTGTTTTAGGGACAATGAGAATAAGGGTTTTAACGTTGTCATAGGCATAAGGGTGGGATAATTGTATCCCAGTATGATGTAATACTCTAGATTTTTTCTTAACTAAACTCTTGGTTTTAGAAAGGAATGAATAGTTTAGTATATGATCATATCTAACCATGCCACAATAAAGTATTTTTTTTTTTTTTTTTTTTTTTTGTTTGGAATTTTTAGACCATTTAAATTTTTACATTGGAGAAAATCTCCAATGAACTGTACGACATGTAACAAATTTTGCTAAAGTCAGTTATTAGATACATATTTAGTTTAGTAGTTATTGTATATTTTAAGTTCAATTAATGTTATTTTAATTCTGTCATGACATTTTTAAATTGTAAGTATAATTATACCATATTATGATCTATAGAAGTATACTTACTTTTTATAACAATCGTCATAAATGTATTTAATTCAACTTAAAATACGAAAACAAATTAATCGCAAAATAATCATTATTTTTTGAGTAATAAAAAAATAAAATAAAAATATTTTTTTAAGATAAAATAAAAAAAAAAAAAGCTGTTGAGCAAAACAATAAAACTTTGATTTTTATATTAGCTGTGTTTGCGTAATTTCCAACAATCTTTTTTAGAGAGTAAAAGCTAATTTATTCTCAAATTGAAAAATATTCAGAAAAGTACACGAAAATTTTACAAAAAAAATAATAATAAATAAAAATGAAAAAATTAATAAAAAAAAGTAAAAAAAAATACAGCAATAGAAAACATTCAGCCTGTTTATGAAATCCAAAACGGATTTGGATTGGAAACGAAATTCCAATCTAATTTCAAGTTGAAATGGGTTTATGAAAACGTAAAATTTATTAAAGAATTGATTCCGCTCTAAATTACATTTGTATGTACTGAAATAAATAAGGAACGATTTCAAGCGTTGTTTTGAAATTTTCCTTGTAAACTGGGGACGAAAATATTTAAACTTTCAAATCGAATTATTGGATTTCATAAACAGAAATCGAACACATAAACCCAATTTATTGGTTTTGTTGAGAAAATGTTCAGAAACAGGGTGATTAAAAAGAAAAATTTGGCTGTGATTTTTGTTAAAATACTTTACATAAAAAAAACAAGCCTTTTTTAAAAGGCAATAGAAGTCAACAATTGAAAAGATAGAGAATGAGTTGAAATGAATTACAAATGAATTGATGCAGATGATTAGTATATATTATATATATATATATCTTATATTTTTTAAGTTTTTATAAGACAAATAATAAAAAAAATAGTAAAGAGTCGAAATATCTTCCAAATAGTCGAAAAGTCGGAAAATGTTTACTATTCCAAAATTGAAAGCAAATTATAATTAGAAAATTATTAAAAATGTCGACTTTTGTTCCAAAAATAGAACGCCATTTACGTAATCTAAAGAATTAATTCACTTTGATTCGGAATCGATTTTTGTGGCAGCACCTGAAAGTTGAAGTTGCAACTAGGAAATATTTTCTTTTTTTTTTGCAATGAAATTAAAAGATTTACGATTTTTTTGTTTTAATTATCGTATCCATATAACAAGTAAAACCTCTGAATAAACAAAACAAACAATTTTTTTTGTTAAATTATATACAAATATAAAAATAAAATATATGTTATTTATTTATATAAAAAAAAAAATTAAATAAAAATAAAATAAAGGAATTAACTGTAGGTAGATTTTGATATATATATATATATATATATATATATATATATATATATATATATATATATATTAATTACAGTAAAATAACTTAAAAATTAATTCAAATAAACACATTTACAGGTAATTAATTATACTTAATTGAAAATAAAGAAAAATTTTGCTAGAGTTCTTCCTTTTACTAAAACAGCTAAAAAATAAGCCAATATTTTTTTAAACATAAATTTAACAAAAATAACATAGAAATTGAAAAAAGTATAAGTTTTTGATTTCATGTTGCATTATAATAATACGTATATATAATTAATTATATAGATAAAAATAAAGAATAAAACTAAAGATTTTTTATATTATGTACATTACCATTTTATTTGTATATAATAATTGTTTTATATATAATGAAATTATTATTTTTTTTTAATTTTCATGAAAATTAAGCTTTTAAATATTTATTTAATAACATTAGTTTTTGTTTAATTTATTTATACTTATGTAGTTATTTTTCATTTTTTTTATTTTCGTTTGTAATGTTTTTCAACTATACATCTTATGGATTCGATTGATTTCTATTCTTAATTTTTTAACTGTCATATTGTAGTTATTACGATTATTATTATTATTACTATCATTTTTGTTGATGTTGTTATCGTTATATTGTTCACTTATACTATTGCTATTATTTAAATTATTCTTTTTATTATTATTACTCAGTAATCTTTGTCTACATTTATGTTTAAAATTTCCATCTGTAAATAAAGAAAAAAAAGTAGAAAAAAAATATATGTGGAGAAAAAATTACGTAAAAAAAATAATTTTACATTATTAAAACATACGAATTGGTTAGGAAGAGTAAGAAAGAGTTAAGAGAAAAAAAGAAGTATTGATTTCTAAACACAAAACTTCAGAAGCAGGTAAAAAAAAAAACGGAAAATGGTCTAATATATTTTCTTTTCACATTAAGTGAACTTTTGATTTAGTATAAAACAAAAGATAAATATTTTTAAAAATTCCATAAGAAGAAAAACCAATTATAGAAAAAAAAAAAGAAATATTAAATTATAACCTACAATAATCACATCACAAACAACAATCACTTTAAGTAAAATATATATTTTTTTTGTTAGAAACAATAATTTCATATTAGCTCTGTACCAGTACTATTCAGAATTTGTTGTTTTTCTGACAAATTTTGACTAAAAATTTTCAATCTGACTAGTACTGGAACAGAGCTATTTTTTGTAAGAAAACATGATTTTGTTTGAAGACAACAAACTTAAAAATGCCTAAACATTGATCTTAAGACTAAAATGAAATGTTTTTTTTTTTTTTTTTTTTCTTAAGTATGAATATGAACAGTGTAAATGGCAATTTTGTTTTTTTTCCTCATTTTAACAACAAACATTTGCAAAATTGTATAGTTTTGTTGAAAATTCTAATATTACTCATAAAATTCTTTATGTATTTACTTTTATGTTTATATAAAATATACGAAATACACATTACGATCAAAATCACATGAAAAAAAATTGTGTGGAAAAAGAGATCTTTCTTTTATGTTGATCAGTTGACTGATCAAAATTTTACAGAAGCGTAGCAAATAAATGTTAGTAATTTTTTTAGAAAATGGCTCTCAAAGCCTCCGCAGTACCAGGCTCATACGATCCCAAAGTTACCTTCGACATGAACATTAGAAGCATATTAATTTTTATATTTTCACAGATCGCTAACAATAGATCTATTGGCGTCTGAATAAGTTGAAGGATCTCAAAGATTTATTTTTTTTATGGCAAAAAGGTGGCTTCACTCATTATGTTCAAAATAAAAAATGTCTTTTTAAAGAATGTTAACAATGTTGTACTTTTATGACAGGCTCCCATTTGGGAGTATTGGTAAGTTATGAACCAATCCCTTAGAAATTTGGATTTGAAATTTTGCTTTATGAATTTAAAACGAACTTGGACATATTTAAAAATCTTACGTGTAAAACATGTATTCCCCAAACGCCTAAATGAAATAATGCTCCAATTATACCAAAATTCAATAAATAAGCTTTATCCAGTTAGCCGGCCATTTAAATGGATGGATATCCTTAAATCGACTCCAAAAGTATATCATGAAAAAATCATTAAAAACTGTTGGAATAAAGTGTTAATACACGTACTGAAAAGTTTAGATTAATTTCCGATGAAGCCGTTTGATGGTTTTTTTTTTTTTTTTTTTTTTTTTTTTTTTTGCCGAATATTAGGATCGGTTTCGGTCGATCTCTATTTAAACACCCTTTGTGATTAACAAACAGAAAACATTTTTAGAAACCTAAAAATACTTTTATCGAATCTAAAACAAATGAGGACTTTGTGGGTCAAATTGTGAAATTCCCTTTGGCTAACTTTTAAATTCAATACATATTCACCTGAAATATGTTCATAGTTCCTGAAGGGTTCTTTTTAAAACTGAAATCCAAATACTCCTATGGTATATTTGTATCAAATTTTATGTATATCGAATCAACCATTTCTAAGAGATCAGTATTTACAAAATATTTTTAATAATTTGCCACAAATATCTATACAAATACATGGATATAAACATTCTATGAATATAAAAATTTGATCGCCTACATAAGTTTACATTCCCAAACTAATGAACATTAGAACTATAGATTAACACATAGATATGAAACTATTCTAAAAAATCTAACTCAAAAAAACTCGAGTCTAAGAATGTATTAGTAAAATATTAACTGAAATTAAAAACACTGCTGGAGTATGAAAAAAAAACTTTCGAGCTATAATTATAATATAATGCTATTGAAATCTAATCGAAATTGTAATACATATTTCCTATTTGTAAAATTTATACGACAAGATGTACATTTTTTTGAAAAACTTGAGGAGGTTTGAATTAAAAAAAATCCAAAATAATTTTGAATATTTTATATAAAAAATGTTCCTTATGTAGGTGAAAATATAATTTTGAAATAGTAAAATATAAAAAGACTGCTACTTTTTAATATACAAATTGTGAAAGAGAAAGGATAGTTTAATAATAACCATAAAAAAGATTATTATATATTTTGTAGCTAACTTTTTGGAATATTTTCTTAATTTCAAATATTTTTTTTTTTTCTTTTTTTTCCTTTTTTTAATTTTTACAAAACTACATACAGTTAATAAATAAGTTTTATATTCCAATAATATTTGGAAGTGGACCGGAGTGTGTTGGTATATTTTACATACAAAATATTATGTAAATACAGAAGTTGAACTATTTGTAGTAGTCAAGTGTCAATGCGTTATGAGATCAGTACTTTTTTTTGTAGCCGAAGTATTTGTATTGGTATTTGTGGTGGTAGCAGTAGCTGTGAGGCTTATAGGCAATGATGAGGCAGAACGTGGGGAGGAGGATGCAATCAAATTTGGAGCTGCAGCAGTTGTAGCCGTATGATTAAGCAAACGTAGTGGAGAAGTATTGACTACAGAGACAACGGTATTGTTAACAAGGTTACGTGCAAATGATGGTGCAATTAGAGCGCAAGAACCAAAAGTATGTTTCGGTATAGCCTGTGATAAGAATAATGAAGTGGCTGCTGTTGCAGATGCTAATGTGGCATTGACAGGGTTGTTTATTATCGCAGCAGATGCCACAGAGGAGGGAGATGAGGCTGGGAATTTTGCTGATAAAGCATGAAATGTATTCCCTGGTTTTTGGCTTGTTGAACGTGATGATGGCGACGACATCATGGATAAATTTAACGGTTCTCTCAGAGGTTCCTCTAATGCAAAAATAGCTTGTGATCCTCCACTGCACGCAGAAGCAAACGAGGAATTAGATGCAGAAGCTGAAGAGGATAAAGGTGGTGAAACAGATGCCGCAGCTTCTGTGGAAGAAGTTAAAGAAATATTTACCATTGAGGTAGATGATGACGCCGATGTTGTTGCTGAAGAATTAAGAGTAGCTGTATTAACGGATGTATCTAATGAAGTTGAAGTTGTTGATTCGTTAATAGAATCATCTATCAGACTTTCATTGTTCATAGAGGATGTGGGTGGAATGTCAATGGTATGGGTTTCATTACCAAATATTAAACGTAAGCGTTTCTTTTGAGGCGTCAATGTCTGTACTACTGTGGTATTGGTCGGAGGCGGAGGTGTCGTTTCTTTGGCATCTAAAACATCGTTTTCAATTTGATGATCCAACTCCTCTATAGAGGAGAGATTACGTCTATGGTGCCTACGATGGTGGTGATGATGACGTTCTTTGGATTTATGACGTTTCTTTCTTTTGTGGGGCATTTCTTCCTTAAAGTCTAAACCATTTTCTGTTATTCCCTCCATTCGTAATATTTCATATTCTACGGGTTCGGAATGCGAAGAGGAACGACTACAAGTCGAACCACCCGTAACACTACTACTTTCATCACTCAAACTGGTACCCGATTCTATAACCTCATCCAGTATGGGTGATCTCTTCATACGTAGAGTAAGCTTAAGTCTTCTCTCGGGAGTTTTCAACAGGGGTTCAACTAGTGTGGCAGCAGCAGTATTTGAGGCAGAATTTAATGTTGAATTTATACAAAAAGTACTTGCAGTACTAGTAGATGAAGTATTATTCGTAACTGTACTACAAGTACTGCTGGCCTCACTATTTGTATAATGACGTTTGCGTAACATTATACCACTACCACCACCAGCAGTAACATAGTGGTCTGATATCACAGGTTCTTGGGAATAACTAGTACGACCTCCGGCGTTACGTCTCAAACGTTGTTGCAAAGGAGTCTCTTCTGTAACATTAGAATCTTGGGGTAAACTATTACTCTTATTGCTACAACTATTGTTACTATTTATATTAAAATTATTGCCTTTGGCAACTTCTTCAAATGATTCTATCAAATTCTTTTTATAACTAGGGCTACTAATTAATTTATTACTAGTATGGCTTTTTTCTAAACTTTCATTGGACTGATCTTGCTTAACCACCGCCTCCCTCTCCTGAATAGCTATACCAGCTCCACTATAATCACTGTCACTAATACAGATTTTACTACTATTACTACTAGTCCTATTCTCACCCTTGGTAATGAGATTTTCATAACTTGAAGGGATGTTTGCGTTTGTTGTTGTTGCTGTTCCTACAGATGAGGATGATGATAAATGTGATTCTGCAGTTTCACTGCATTTTGCGTGTGGATTATGATGAAGATGGTGATGCTGGTGATGATGGTTGTTGGCAACTATTTGCCCACTATTTGTATTCTTAATATTAAAATTTGTTAAAGGTCTAGTATGTTTACAATTTACAACTGTTGTATGATGAAAATTTTCTTCCGTTGACATTTCTGTTGTCGTAGTCGTTGCTGCATCAGCAGTAGTTGTCATTGATGATGTTGAGGTTTGATGCTGATGATGATGTCTTAACACTCTTATTTTTGTATTGGCTCCATTACGCGTCAAGCGTTTTTCTTGCTGTTTATTAGGATCGTTTTCATCGGAATGCAGGGGATCATCATGTTGTTCTGTATGCAACTGCTGAGAAGAATGTTTATTGGCAATATTATCCACAACTAATTCAATATCAGTTTGCTCAGGTTCTGATTCAGAAACCGAAATTATATTCTCTTCAGCATGAAGATTAGACAACAGATTTTCGCATTTCAGTCCAAGGGCAGCAGCTGCAGTTGAACGTGTATGTCGTGTAGTTATGCCACCATTAGAGCGTGTTGTTTTACTAGAAGCTTCCAGTTTGTTGTGAAGCCCAACCGTTCCTTTTCGTAAATTCCTTCTCGAATTAGTAGTGGTGGCAGCTCCAGTTTTAGGCTCATCTGCAGTTGCAGCTTTGGCGGACGATCCTCTTGAAGTAACATTTGCTAAGCTAGCAAAATCCTCTGTTGATCCTGAAGAAATTGTACTACTTGTACTATTTACACGAGACGATTTTCTTAATGATTCCCTATAGCTACGTGGAGTACTTTCTATGGTTTTGCCTTGACTTAATAAAGCTTCATGATTTTCTGTTTGACCTGTATGTTGTTGTGGCTGTTGCTGTGTAGTATGCTGTGTATTATGTAAATGATGGGGTGTGTGTTGAAAAGTATTGGCCATAATCATTTCGGCATCGTATTTTGTCATGCCTTTTTGGCGTAACTCCTGCATTGTTAGTGGCGTAACAACTACTGAAGGAGGTTTCTTAACACTTTCAGGCGATCCAGCGTCCAATTTTTTGTTAATGTTAATATTGCTGTTGTTGTTATTATTATTATTTAGACTTGTAGTAGTGTTATGATTCCCTGAAGAGTTATCACTTAAAGCTCCATTTGTGAGATCGGTATTTGTGGAATTCGTTGAATTTGCTCGACTTTTAATACGATTGATACGATTATCGGTTTCTCTTAAACGATAGCCACCACTTGCATTTGGGTCTCCCACTACGCAAGCCCCATTAAGACCCAAACTTAATGCAGGATCTGAACCGAACTGACCGTTGCCGTTTTTTCCAGCAAAAGCTCCAGTTCCTCTTCGTTCGCAGGTCTCACATTCACAATAGCAATTGCCGTCACCAAAAAAATCTTCCCCATAGAAACAAGTAATTTCTTCCCCAATTTCTATATCCCGTAACACTTTAACGCAGGCTGTGTCTCTTCCTGTTGCCACGAATTTGCAATTGGCACGACAATCATGATTTATGTAGGCTGCTGGACCCAACCATAGTTGGGCACAATTTTTACGACAACTGTACATTACCGAAAAATCATTTTTGCCTGAATGTAAAAGAGCTGCTTCTTCAGCTTCACTAAGCTCTGCTATGCAACCTACTAAACATTCAATTTTATCATTCTTTTGCCAACGTTTTGTGGCACATATTTTGGCTCCTTTTTGGCCTTCCAACGAATAACGATAACAGGCTTCTATAACAAAACCACTATCCTTATCGAAAACTCTTAAATAACGAATTATCTAGAATTGAAAGAGGAAAAAAGTAGAAAACAATTAAATTATATTTATATTTACATATCGTCACCTAAAATGCAAAAGGCCGTAACCACACTTATTTTTTTTTTTTTTAACAGAAGCAAAAAACGTTATGAAAATCTAAAAGGCCGTAACCACAATTTTTAGTCTTATGCTTTAAAATTAAGCAATTAAGTAAAAATTGTTAGTCGTTCACTTAAAGTAAAAGTAGATAAAGCATAATACAATCTTCAAACCAAACTTTTTCTTAAATGGAACACATTTTACGATTGTTTCGTTTATGAAGTTGCTGTTATGGCCGTTTTTACTTTTTTCAATATTGATGTCATTTTTAAAGACATGAATATGAATTCTTTTGTGTAGATGTAGTTTGGGTCAATACATTGTAATCCAGTTAAAAAACATTTTTCAGTGATTTTGAATTTTAGGTGACGATATACATTATTGTGCAAAACATAAGAAACAAAATATATGTTAAATTAAATAATTTATTTCTCAATGTATTTAATTTGCAACAAAACTAACTTTATAAAAAATATGTGTGTAGTAAAACAAACACAAGTTTGTGTTTTTTGCTAATCCTTAAATATGTACATAATTTCGTAAAACCATTTTTGTTTTAACCTAAATTTTTAAATTAACCCATTCTTAGGTTTACCCTAACTTTGTTGCTTTTGTTTTGCAAAGTACTGTATGTAAGTATACTTAAAAAAGAACTTACATGATCATGCAGTCTTTTAATAGACATTTTATTTTTATTTCGATAACTTCTTGGCAGCCAAGGTCCACTAAATATTTTCTTTACAGCCACTTCGTAATTTTGTGTTTGTATGAATTCATCGACAATGGCTTTTAGTTGGGCCGTATCCACCTTGAGTGGTCGATAACGTATGTTCATTTTGTGCGTTTGAAAACCCAAGTGTGGATCTAGTATTAACGAAGTGGCTAAATCATCATTTTCAGATAATTCTTTTGGCGTCATGCCGGTCGATTGAGAGAGTCGCGATACAATGCTGTTTGTGGAACCATTGATACCACTAAGAGGCAGGAGATAACCGTTATTCGTGCTGCCATTATGAGAATTATAATGACCATTTGAAGACATTGAGTGTGTTTGTTTGGCGGCAGTGACACTACTCAATGTTGAATTAGTAGTGCCTGTGGCAGTGGCAGCCGCTGAAGAATTTCCGTATTTACTAGCAGTTTCACTACGGCGGCTGTGATGTGAACCAACAACCATTCTGTATTGCAGTCTAAAATATACAAATATTTTAAAATATAGTTAAATTTCGTTGACAAACTTAAAATATTGGTCTTGTTTAAAAAAAAAAAAAAAAAAAAAAACAATTTAGCGGCATAAATCAAGATCGCCAATACACTTTATTTTTAAATTATTTTGATAAAGATTTAGTAGTAATTTTATTTGTGATTAAAGTAATGTAAAAAAATACAGTCCAGTCCATACAAATGTAACACACTTTTGACCGTTATTTACTTTTTATTTAGTGTAAAACTCAAAGGATGTAATTTGTATATCAAAAACAAAGGATTAAATACCAATTCATTAGATGATTTTATTCAGATTAAATATTATAGTAAATTATGAAAATCTTAATAAAATGTGACCTTGTTATTAAGATCAATTCCTTAAAATCGAACACTTCAACTTTAGTTTTGTTAAAATGTAATCATTATCACTTCAATTTGATCTACAGTAGACTTTGGTAATGAATGTACATATATGTTAGAGTTTACAATTTTATAAATTAAACCTACAACTCAAGTGCCTCTATAGTGTAGTTTGTTTGCCTTATGAACTTATTTGAATTGCCCAATTACGTGTCTAATTTTTTGGGAACTCGAAGAACCTAGCATTTAGTCAAAGATAGTAATGAATACTATCTTTTTAGTTATTACTTCTGAACATCAATTGTAAATCTAAATCAAAGGTGTTAAGTAAAACACAGGTTTCTATTCAAAAATTATATATCTCTAAAATATATTTTCACTAAAAATTTTTTAAATCGAATTGTGGAATATCAAGCTCATCATTTGACAGTATCAAATGACTCCAGGGAGTACTTCGGTACTTCTGAATGTTAAATAGTATCAAGAAAAGTACCATAACATCAACTTTTCCACCACTGATTAGTATTATAAGATGTATAGTTGGGAATAATATTTAATTTTGGTGAATCGTTCGTTATCGGTCAATACGACTAACTGAAAGATTTTTTTTTCTTTTCTTTCATATTTCTCTTACTTACTGTTACCACTGAAAACATTCTCATCCTACCACAATTTTGGAAAGAGTCTACCAAATTCGATATAAACCTACTAAAATAATAAGTTAAATAAGTATATATCAATAAATAAATCGGTTGAAAGGCAAATATAGGTCTGTTAAACTTGGGAAAATATTGGCAAATATTCCAAAAAATACACTTTTTTGGGAAACATTTTCTGCAGAAAATTGATATTCTCATTTGTAAAATTTAGATTTTATTTAATTAAGAATATAATTTAATATTTCAATATTTAGCATTATTAACTTCTTCCGAATACTGTTTATTTAGATTTGTTTTGTGCTTATAATAATGTTGGAAATATCAATGTGATTATTTTTTTATTCTAAAATCTACATCAATATCTTTCTTAATTAAAGCCAGTAAAACATTCAACCTTTTTTAATAGACATACTAAATGATTTTTTACTCATTGATATTATTAAGGATAATATTCATATAAAGGAATAAGAGATACAAACTTTTTTGGTTACATTTTTTGAAAGAAATGCGACTCGCATATTATTTACTCTATAAAATACAATATAAAATACAGTTCCAAGCCATGTAATTGGGAGACATCAGATTGACCGTAACTCTTTTAGTTAATTTATTCTTTTTGAAGTACTCACTTAATCTCTATCCTTAAAATAATGCTCAGTTATAAAATTCTTCCAAAATTAATTTTAATTAAAATTTTACATTTTTTGTAATTATAATTTCTTTATATTTTATTCAACTGTTTTGAACATACTCTAGTATGTGCATTATTCATTTATTCAAATCAGCTGAAAAGAAACAAAAATAAGATGTGTTATGAGACTTATATGAGATTTCTCTGCACAACTATCTTATAAGATAAACCGTCAAATAAATAAATAAATAAATAAAAAAAAAAAAAACAGGAAAGTTTGTATGTGAATTGTTAAAAAAAATATTAAATTACTTAAAAAAAACATTTATTTTTTTATAAAATTGTTTTTTTAATGGAAAAAAAAAAATATATATATATATATACGAATTTCTTAAATAAAAAAGGAAATGTTTATTCTATGACTGATTAAAAATAATGATATCTCTTATAGGATTTATTACAATACGTGTGCCCTTAATTAAAATTTAACATAATATAAACAAAATGGTTACACTCTTCTGCCGGCTTTATATCACATATTATATCACCGTTAATACCAGTTGTAGATCTGGTGTTATAAAAACGCATACATTGTCTTTAGTCTAGTCATGAACCCTAACAGCTGATAGCAACTCTGCAAATACAACTGACAAACAGCTGTTCAGCAGTGTTGTATTTATGAAGGGCTTAAAAAATTAACCCAGGTTAAGTTTACATACACAATTTCTTAAATAAAAAAAAAAAAACACTTTCATTACATTAATATTTAAAAAAAAAAAAAAAAAAAATAATAATAATATATTTAATACGATTACTTCATTTGGTTTGTTTTTACAAGGAAAAAAAAAAAAATTATTTTGCTTTCTTCTTCCTTCGTTTATTCATTTTCATTCACACGTTGCTTTTTTTCATTTTTTTAGAACACAGATTGATTATCGATTAATTGCCCTTTCGTTACAATTCAATGATTTCAAAGTTATTGAACCGATTAAATTATATATATAGACAGCTATATATTCACACTTTATTTGCTTTTTTTAAAAAAATATCACTTTATATAAATTTTTCAATACAGCTGATTATTCCATTTTAATTTGCAATAAAAACATAATTTATATATATATATATTTTTTCACCAATAAAAGAAAAATTATAACACAAAAACAAAGAGCGCATGAAGGCAGAAAAAATCAAATGAGAGACGAAAAATATGAACAAAGAAAAACCCTAAAAAATCAACAAAAAAGTTACAATGTGATGTAATGACCATCTCTTTCTATCATTGCCAGTTTAAATACACACTCATGAAACACTATCTCTTTTTAACAGGGCGAATTTACAAGAAAAAAAAAACACGATTAAAATAAAAAAAAAAGAACGTACGCTCATTAAATACAGATGAAAATGGCGGCGTCGGTTCAATATTAATGATTTTTTTTCTTTCTTTGGTGTAAGCTTGGTTTATTTTTGTTTTAATGTATGTAAATTTACCTTTATATTAAAAAATATCAGCTTAATTTACAAAACTTTTGTTATGCTTTCGATATTTTTCAATGCAGACTTGTAGTAAAATGTTCTATAAATGCTCGGCGTTTCCTGCTTTCAAGTATACATTTCAATAAATATTGTTGGTAGAATAATTTGTGAATCTGCTAATTTTCGCTCTTTTCGTTGTTAACACAATAGTCACTTTAACTTCATTTTGTGATGGTACACATTTTCCATTTTTTCTTTCGAATTTACACAAAGAAAACAAGCCAAACAACGATAACCGATGTCTGTCTGACTTTAAAAGTATGTCTGCAGAGAATGATTTTTTTCTGAGCGAATTCTCAATACTAACGTCGGTCACTGTTTTGCGGCTGCATGTGACGACGGCGACGATTACTGCTGAGGTTTAACGCCTTTGACGTTCGTTGTTGTTGGCTGCCGATACGTCCGTCCGTTTGTCTACCTTTCAGTAAGTATGTCTGTCTATCCGTACGTATGTCTGCTTGCCAGCCTGCTGCCTCCTTCGTGTCGTCACACTGTGGCGTGCAAAGACTTGCGTTATTAAATTTTTCCCTCGACGTTTTTATTAATTTAACACTTTTTTCACTTTATTTTATAGTTCATATTGTTAGTTATTCGCGCAAATGTGATTTTTTATATATTTTCTGAAGCAAATTGTTAATTTTTATGATCTTTTTACGAAGAAAAAATTTTTTCTGTACAATCGCTACACACACATTACAGTTTTCGCAAAAGAACTAGAGAAAAAGAAGAGTACAAATATAGTGATTTTGTGAATTGTCTCTGTACGCATGGTTGTATTTTTTGGACCAATTCGCTCCATAAAATAATACGATAATTATCAATGTTGTGTCAGTTATATGCATTCATTAAGAGTATTCATTAAATGTTAAAGCTTATTTTGAAAATAAAATTATGTTATTTGTTTATTCATTCAATATATAGAAAGCCTACAAAATTAACATCGTTATATCGATAACATCTAACATTTATATTTAAATCGTTTAAAAATTGATAATAGGTATGTATATACAATAATTATTGAAATATCAGTTGAGCAGTACTCAGGTCTAAAAATTGTCTGTGGCAGCAGTTTTACAAAAACAACAATACGGTGAATTCATTCATTTTTTATACATAAATGGAGTTTGTCTAAAAAAATAATCCGCCGATTAAGAAAGGTTACCTGTTTGAATTCGCCTTGGAATCTAGCAAATTCGCCTTAATTATGAAAATTATTGTTATTTGATTATAACCTAGTGTCTACATTAGGCAAATTTATATCAAAACAAACGTCAAAATCAGTGCGAATATATACAAGGTAATCTTAGTTAAACAGTTAATTATTATTTTGGTTGTTACAGTTGTCAAACAGCATATATAAAAAAACAATAATGAATACGCCATATTGTTGTTTTTGTGCAACTATTGCCACCTTCCACAAATTCGCGTTAAGTTTGACGTATGTCTTGATAAAAAAATCTCTAATGTAGACACTATGTAAATTCATTTTTAAAAACGCTTAAAATTTTTGTATATTAAAAAAAGTTACCTCTGAGTTTACAACACTTTTCCAAAATTGTCAATAGCTTGATTATATTTTTAATAAATATATTTTTTGTGTTTATTATGACCGATATTGAAACAGCTACTAAAGATTTCCATAACATTTTGTGTCGTTACAAAGAAAAACAACATCAAATTTTATTCGATGCATTCAACAATATTTGCGTCTGTGATGGCTGCCATTTAGCTCGGATCCAAGCAGTGCAAGGAAAAATGTTTTGGTACGTTAAAACAAATATAATTTGTAGTTTATATTTAATTATTGTTTTTTTTTTTAAAGGTCTAGACAAGTGAAATATATTTATCCAACGATTTTAGCTGTCCTTATAATTCTTATATGGTTGTTGCGAAGTTTTAATCATGCTAGCATATTTGGTAGTTGTTCAATATTTTTCTTATGGCCTTTCGATGAATGTTCAGTAGCCTATTAAAAACATATAAATGTATTTTTCTATTTGAAAATACTGAAATAAGAGAATTTAGTAGATGTTGTTTATATTTATACCTATCACCGCAAGTTTAAAGGGTATATATAAGTCTGTCATTCCGTTTGTAATTTCTGCAATATTTATCTAAGACGTCAAAAGGTTTTCTGAACCGTTATTGATAGGGATTTCGATATAACAATGCCCTTATGTTTGTTGAAATCAGTTTTAGATTTTAGAAAGCCCCATTTATCGGATATATATGTTTTATACATCAAATTATAAAGAATATTACTTAGTAAGAATCGACAAAGTCGGTCCGTTAATGGCCGAGATATCGGTAAAAAACCGAAAAAGCCTCTAAAACGTATTTTTTCGACTTTTATAAGCCACAATGTAAGCTAGTGACTTCGTTTTTACACAGAAGATTCGAAATATTTTTGCGGAAAAAATGAACAAAATCGGTTCATTAGTAACTGAGATATCGGCCAAAACGCATTTTTGGATATTGATTTGAAGATATCGGTCCACAAACCGAGTTATAGGCAAAAATCCTAAAAATTATAGAACTGTACACACACAATATACACACAACATATATAAAAAGTATTACAGACTTTCAGTATTGCCGTTTTTTATATAAGCAAGAGGCAGTTGTTTGTATATTTTTCTATGTATGTTTGGAGGTTTTTTAACTATTGTCTCATTACATAGTGTCTACATTAGAGATTTTTTATCAAGACAAACTTAACGCGAATTTGTGGAAGGTGGCAACATTTGCACAAAAACAAAAATATGGTGTATTCATTATTGTTTTTTATATATGCAGTTTGACAACTGTAATTTGGTTGTTACAGTTGCCAAACTGCATATATAAAAACTTAAATTAAAATAGGAATTATATATAGGAGGTTTAAAAAATTAAGCGGCGACTAGCCGCCGATTTTATACCGATTTGCTTGCTTCTCTGTTGCAATGATTCAGTGTTGAATTTTTTATAAGCATATGTATATAAATGTCGTTGTTTGATACATTTATATAAAGCTAAAGCAAAGGCATACTATTTCTTTTTTTGTTGGAAAAGTGGTGAATTGTGTAAAAAAATTCTGTACAGCCGAAAATAGCGCTCTAACTTGTTTCTTTTATTTCAAAATCTAGGGCCATGTTTTTTATTATTGAAAAATTTTCAGTGCTATGCTGAAAAATAGAATTCTGTTAATTCGCCGTCAACATATTAAAAACGTTTGTGTTATGATTATTTAGCGTCCTTACAGTTAATTGTGGCGAATTCAAAAATAATGATGTAAATTGCAATTATTGTTTTGTACATTGCAAAGAAATACGTTATAGCTAGACAGGTGACCTCACTTAATCAACTGATAGTTTTTTTTTCTTCTTTGGTACTTAGAACTGTCAATCTCCATACAAGCACAATTTTTGCTTACCCGCTGGAGGTCGAACTCTATGTATGGAAAATGTCAGAATCCGCCGTATTGTTGCTTTTGTAGAACTGCTGCCAATTCATAACATAGGTTTCACAATGTTATAATGTTATTTTAAATTTCTATTACTTTTACCCAAATTTTACACAAAGTATACAATTTGCGTTATTGTATTATGTTATTTAGAATAACACATTATTTAAAATATTTTGAAAATTTATATGGAAGTTTAAAATAATATTAGTTTTTCAGTAACATAGTGTCTACATTAGAGATTTTTTTATCATGACAAACGTCAAACTTAACGCGAATTTGTGTGAGATGGCAACAGTTGCAAAAAATAACAATATGGCGTATTCATAATTGTTTTTTATATATGCAGTTTGACAACTGTAACAACCAAAATAATAATCAGCTCTTTAACTAAGTTTACCTTGTATATATTCGCACTGATTTTGACGTTTGTTTTGATATAAATTTGCCTAATGTAGACACTAGGTAAAATCCAGTAAACTGAGTAAACAACGTGAAACATATGTTTATGAATTCTGTTAAAGATTATTTTGTTTAAAAGATTGTCGGCAGAGACGTGCGCCGACCGGCCTAACAGGTGGATGAGTCGAGCCGCCGATTATTTTGGTTAAAGTTCTCAACTAACACAGAAAATGCAATTCTAACAAAAACTTTAAATTTTGCGGAAAATATGCGAATAAACAACAGAAATCGATAGGAATGCATAAATGTACAGGGGTGTTCTGAAAACGTTTTAAATTCACACCGGCGATTGGTGCTCTTCTGCAAATCACGTTATTTTGCGGTTTTTCGGCGTGGTTTTAATTTTTCAAAAAGCACGAGAAAACAGCTGACTTTTTAAATTTGTGTTTTTTTTAACATTAATGAAAATAAAAAGTGAACACTTAGATAATAAAAATGCCGGGAGCTACACTATTGACATTAATTAATTTAAGAAAACAGCACTTAACCCTAGGTCTACAACTGAGATTAACGCTGATATAATATGTGAGATAACGCCGGCAGAGGAGAGTAAACATTTTGTTTATATTATGTTAAATCTTAAATAAGGGGTACACGTATTCTAATAAATCCTATAAGATATTATTATTTTCAATCAGTTACAGAGTAAACATATCCTTTTTATTTAAGCAATTCGCACTTTTTTAACACAAATTTTATAAAAATGATTTTTAACATGTAAAACAAACACTAAAAGGAAAAAATTTTACAAAATAACATTGTTTTTCAATAATTTCCAAAATACACATGCACACACACAAGCAAACTTTCGTGTATGTGTATTTTTTTGACAGTTCATCTTATAAGATGGTTGTGTAGAGAAATCTCATCACAACAGTCTCATAATACATCTTATAATACTAATATTTGAATCTACATGTGAAATAATTCTCTCAGAGAGCGAATTTGACACTCTTTGACACAAAATTCTTACATATTATGTTACGTCTAGACGGGCTGTTACAGACTGTTGTGATGAGATTTCTCTACACAACCATCTTATAGGATGAACTGTCAAAAAATACACACACACGGAAGTTTTCATGTGTGTGTGCTTATATATTTTGGAAATTACTAAAAAAGAATATATAAACAAAATGGTTGCTCTCCTCTGCCGGCGTTATCTCACATATTATATCAGCGTTAATCTTAGTTGTAGACCTGGGGTAAAAAATGAACGTATTAAAAAACGTCATTTACGGGAGCTATCAATTGCTATTAACCCGTCTAGACGTAACATAATATGTAAGATTTTTGTGTCAGAGAGTGTCAAATTCGCTCTCTGAGAGAATTATTTCACGTGTAGATTCAAATATTAGTATTATAAGATGTATTATGAGACTGTTGTGATGAGATTTCTCTACACAACCATCTTATAAGATGAACTGTCAAAAAAATACACATATACGAAAGTTTGTTTGTGTGTGTGAATGTGTATTTTGGAAATTACTGAAAAACAATGTTTTTTTTTTGTAAAATTATTTCCTTTTAGTGTTTAATTTTTTAAAAAACATTTTTTTAAAAATTGTGCTAAAAATTGTGAATTGCTTAAATAAAAAGGACATGTTTACTCTGCGACTGATTAAAAATAATGATTTCATATAGGATTTATTAGAATACGTGTACCCCTTATTTAAGATTTAACATAATATAAACAAAATGGTTACTCACATATTATATTAGCGTTAAAAAATGCATATATTTGATTTTTTTTTTTTTTTTTCATAAATATTATGAATGGAACATGTCTATTTTTTCCCAAACTTTTTTCATAAAAAATAAAATTTTGTTCATAGATATTATTATATTGTTCATAATGAAAATTTTAGGAATTTTGCAAAAATTTTGTTAAAACTGATTTAGTTTTATTAAATTTGTTTGAAAATAGTACACGAAAATAGTTATACATTAAAATATTAACAACAAATGCATTAAGGTGGTAAAACTCCAAGGAAAATCTGTAAAAAAAATGTTTAGAAATTTGCATAATTTTGCTCGGATTCTGCAGCAAATCATTTTGATAAAAAGCACTTCTGTTTTGTTCCCAAAATATAGCTAAAAATTATTGAAAACTTAACATTTTTCAAAGAAAATTTAAAAAATTTTTTTACAAATTGAAAATATAAATGAAAATTTAAACAATTTTTTCAGTCTTCTTGATATTTGATTCATTTGAAAAAATATAAAAAAAGTTTTAATGCTTAAGAAATAATGCTTAAATATTATGAACTGAAATCGATGAAAGTAAATTTTTATATCTATGTACAAACTTTTTTCTGTGTATTCTGTGTATAATAGAACGCACTCTTTAATTTGTCCTGCACATGTTTCCTTGATTATGGTAAGATCGTTTCGTGTAAATATTACTCGTATATGGAATACTATTATACCATATGAAGACCAGAGATTCTCGAATACATTATCAGCATTTAGAAATACAATATTACCTAACTAATGTCTGTTTTATTTAATTTTTATTTTAATTTTTTTTTTGCATTGTTTTGATTTTTATTTTATGTACTCTGTATTGCCACATTGTTGTTTTTGTGCAGCTGCTGCCACCTTTCACAAATTCGTATTAAGTTTGACGTTTGTCTTGATATAAAATTGTCTAATGAGACACTATGTTATGTTATAATTATGAGAGCTCAAGCGAATTTTTTTACATAGTGTCCACATTAGAGAATTTTTTTTATCAAGACATACGTTAAACTTAACGGGAATTTGTGGAAGGTGGCAACAGTTGCGCAAAACAACAATATGACGTATTCATTATTGTTTTTTATATATGCAGTTTGACAACTGTAACAACCAAAATAATAATCAGCTGTTTAATTAAGCTTACCTTGTATATATTCGCACTGATTTTGACGTTTGTTTTGATAAAAATTTGCCTCATGTAGACACTAGGTTAATGCCTAGAAGATAAATTTGTTTTGCTATCAAACGTTATTTTTACTTTTACTTTCTTTTTATTCACAACTATATTCGCAGATTTTCATAAATTTTAATAAAGCCAAAAATTACATTTTTTGGCTTTTTGTTGATGAATATGAAAATAATTTAAAATAATTTTAAATATGAAAATAATTTAAAATTATTGTATGTTGTATTGTATGTGAGAAGAGAAATGTTGTTATACCCTAGAACACCATAGGTTGTTGGGGTACTATGCGTTTTGCTGATAATTATAACGCATAGAAAAAGCTATCCAACACCCACCTTAAAGTATACCAATCGACTCAGAATCACTTTTTAAATCGATCTAACGATGTCCGTCCTGGCTGGCTGTCCATGTAAACCTTGTGCACAATTTTAAAGATAATTCAATGACTCGGTTCAATTTTTCACCTCTCCCCCATATAAATGTTCCCAGGAATAGAGTTTAAACACTCAAAAATAAACACTAAGCAAGCACCTTAAAAATAAAAATATTTTGATGAAATTTTTAAGTATCAATCTTTGTACCAAATTTTTTGAAGATCGGTTCACAATTGACCATAGCTCCCAATAAACCCCTCTTCCGAAAATCACTTTAAATATCAAGCAAATGTTACATAGTGCCTACATTAGAGATTTTTTATCATGACAAACGTCAAACTTAACGTGAATTTGTGTGAGGTGGCAACAGTTGCAAAAAACAACAATATGGCGTATTCATAATTTTTTATTTATGCAGTTTGACAACTGTAACAACCATTATAATAATCAGCTGTTTAACTAAGGTTACCTTGTATATATTCGCATTGATTTTGACGTTTGTTTTAATAAAAATTTGCCTAATGTAGACACTAAGTTAGTGTCGTTATCTTTTTTTCTCGTTTTAAAAAGTGTGTTGTCATGGGAAAGAAGTACTTAGTGCTGCAAAATTGAAGGCTTTAATATGTATATTGTTGTCATTGGTAGGATCTTCTTTTTTACGATTCTTATATATTTCTTTTGAAGATCTTTTCTTAAAAAAGTATATATTTTTTTAAAAACATATTTTTCAATTTCGTTAAAAGTTATTGAAAATATTTCTTCCAAATTGGTGAAATTGAAAAAAAAACACTTATTTTTTTGGACATTTTAATTTATATCTTCTTACAAAAAAATTTCTAACATTCCTTAAAAATTATAAAGCATTTTAGCATAATACCAGAATATGTTAAACAAACCAACCAAACTACCAAACCTTCGAAGATTAAAATAAATCTACCAAAACGGCAACGCCGATGGTGAGTGGCGAGATTAGCTCCTGTTTGTGCTAAGAAGTCTCATTAACACTCCGAAAAAGCAGCCAATAATAATTACATAATGATAAAATTAGCGGAAATAATGCATTTTTTTAACTTTTCAATGATGTTTACAGAAAGTTTTATTAACCTAGCGTCTACATTTGGCAAATTTTTATCAAAACAAACGTCAAAATCAGTGCGAATATATACAAGGTAATCTTAGTTAAACAGCTGATTATTATTTTGGTTATTACTGTTGTCAAACTGCATATATAAAAAACAATAATCAATACGCCATATTGACGTTTTTGTTCAACTGTTGCCACCTTCCTCAAATTTGCGTTAAGTTTGACGTTTGTCTTGATAAAAAATTGTGTAATGTAGACACTATGTAAAAGAACTTCTCATGTTTTCTTTTCAGCCGGATTACAGCCGATTTTGAGCTGCCGACAATTTTTAGAAAAGTCACCGCCGTCATTAAAATTGTTTAACGCAGGTCTCTTCTGTTGACAGACAAAGAAGTTGGAAAAAATTTACTAAGAAAATTTCGGTGATACATTTTTATAAAGTATATCGGACAAAATTATAAAGCAATACATATAATAATCTCGCTAAGGTAAGCTTTTAATTTAAATATAAAAATGTTAGCTGCAACAACAATAACAATTGTATAAATCTTGCAAGCATTGATTGGCCTGGGAGTAGAATTCGCCGTAATAAGAAAATGACGAAAATAAATATGAAATAGCAACAATCAACAACTAACCAACCACCATTTTATTAATCACATAATAAATAATACTATTTTTATATTGTTCTTAAAAAAGAATAATACGATATATTATTAGTATTTTAAAATTGTTAAATAAATTATTGTGTTTTTTCAGAATTTTATCATAGTATATTAAAAAATCTCAACACCAAGATGCCCAACATCAAGTTGCAATCATCTGATGATGAAATTTTTGACACTGACGTACAGATAGCCAAATGTTCGGGCACCATCAAAACCATGTTGGATGATTGTGGTATGGAAGATGGTGATAATGCCGTAGTGCCCTTGCCCAATGTAAATTCAGCTATTTTGCGTAAAGTCTTACATTGGGCCAACTATCACAAAGACGACCCCCAACCACCGGAGGACGATGAAAACAAAGAAAAACGCACTGATGATATTTCTTCGTGGGATGCTGATTTTCTTAAGGTTGATCAGGGTACGCTATTTGAATTAATTTTAGCTGCCAACTATTTGGACATTAAAGGTCTATTGGACGTTACCTGTAAAACTGTGGCAAATATGATTAAGGGGAAAACCCCCGAAGAGATTCGTAAAACGTTTAATATTAAAAACGATTTTACTCCCGCTGAGGAGGAACAGGTGCGCAAAGAAAACGAGTGGTGTGAAGAGAAGTAAAGCTATATCACAATGATTTGAAGACCAAATTTAAATGCAGAAAATAAAAGAAATAAAGAACTATTACATATTTAAGCTTCTGTGTCGTATATATATTATTATTTTTATTATTATTTTTTTTTTTATACTATCACGAGATATTTGAGGTTCAAAAAAAAAAAAAAAAAAAAACCTTTATTGATGTTTCGTTAGTTACATTTCGTATTCAAAAGATTTGGTCTCTTGCTCACACTGTACGAATTAAATATATATAATTTATTAAATCTGTAATTACGATTTGATTCATAATTATCTCTTTTTAAATGTATTCTTTTTTATTACTCAAAAGTTTTGCTTCATTAAATAGATGTTAATAAACTTTAATTAAAAAAGATTGTTAGTTGTTTAGAATTTTTATTTAGTCTAAATAATTTGGGCAATATTCATCATTTTTGAAATAAACTTTCTGAAGGCCTAGAAATAACTAGGGACCATAAATAACGAAAATATAAGGAAAACAACTTTTACAAGCACTTTTATAAACTGCGGTCTTTGTTCTTTCACAGATTTATTAAAAATTTTTCTCTATTAAGAAATTAAGGATTATAAAAGCACGAAAAATTCAAAAAAAAGAAAATAGAAGAAAAGATCTAAAAAAGCCTATCAAAAAATAAACAAGTTATAGCGCTATATTTGGCTGTGCCGAATCTTTTATATCTTTCACCATTTTACCAACAAATAAAAATAAATATGCCTTAATACTTTCATATTTATACTTAAAAAATATAATACATACCTACAAAAAAAAAAAAAAAAAAAAAAAAACAACATACATACCTGACTAATATATCGAAAAACGTATAATTTTCGAACAAATATATTAGAAAAAATTTAGAAAAATTTTTAATTTATAAACGTTCGAAAAAGTGCATATTTAGCGATAATTTCTCGAAATAGAATTGTTAGAGATATTTTCGCTAATTTAAGTGAGAACAAACGAACATCGAATAATTATCGTCAATTTTTAGAATTCAAATGTACAATCACTTATCGAAAAAAGAAAAAGTGAACATTTGAGTTAGCGAATAATTCTCAGAAATTTTGCTATAAAATTGTTTGCAAACAAATGAAAAATATGTCATTAGTGTGTAAAAAAAAAATATATATAAATAGAATACAGTTTAAGAAATATAATTATAAAAAATTATAATTGAAATAAATATTAAATAATAAAAATTGCTTATAAAGGTGAGTAAAAATGTCCCTTAGAAAATTGTACTTGATTTATTTACCATAATTGGTCTAAAATTCTATTAGACAAAAATGTACCATTTCTGACGATGAATTCGACAAATGGTGTTAACGTTATGTTCATTAATACTATACGTATAGAGGTTTCTTGAAAAATGTTTTCTTTAAAAACACAAATTGATTTGTTTTTCATATATTTCAAAGCCAAAAAACATTTCGATTCAAATAATTTAATTAAAAAAACACTAAATTTGCATACAGGGAAGAAATTTTTAATACATAGAAATTTTTTGAAAAAAGAATTTGTAAAAATTGACAGCTTAAAAACAAAAAATAAAAATTATGAATGAAATTTATATATGTTCATAAATTTTATTTATTTAGAAATTTTATTTTTTGAATTAGAAAGAGTGTGTGTGTGTGTGTAAAATTTTTATTTAAATAAAGATTTGTGAAAATATTTTGGCAAACGAAAAACAGGCTAAAGGTAAAACACAATAAAATGATATGTGAACAGTGATGTTTAAACTTATTGTGTTTTCAAAAAACAAGTAAAAAAGTAATGTGTGTGGACATAATATAAGGATCTCAAAATTATTAAATAAGAGGATACATATCTTTGTTTTGGCTTTTGATGATCTCCCAAAATGCCAGGTTGTTTATTCTCGTGTCAAGTGGTGTGTAAATTAAATATTTAATAGAACTGTGGTAATTTTTTATATGTAGGTATAATTATAGAAATTACTATAATAAGTTTCTCCTAATATTTGTATTAAACATTTTTAGTTCAGTAAGTAGTTAATTAATAATTAATTAAATTGTCTTTTTATTTAAAAATTGAATTGTCTTTTATTGAAAACAATTTATTTTATTCCTACATTTGTGAAAACCCTATCACAAATGTAGGAATAAAATAAAAACGTAACAAATTTAAAAGATTTGCTAATGATATCTTTATCATATCTTTATCGAAGTCGAAAACAAACAAAAACGATATTACTAACAAATATTTTTCGATGCTGATAAGGGTATAAAAAATTAATTTTTAAAAAGTACCAATTTCCAAAAAAATTTTGAAATCTGCAATCAAAAAAAAAAATTTGAAAAATGTACCAAATTTCGAAATTATTCATTTTAAATTTTACGAAAATACCAACTACAAAAAAGTATCAAGTTAAAAAGAAAGTTTAGATTGTAAAGAATAATATTATCGACATATTACAAAGATGTAATTATATCATATGATCTTCAGAAATTGGAACTCATTGAGATCCTCACTTAAAATAGTAAATATTTTCTATATTATTTATCTGATTGCAAAGATTTAAGTATCAATTGAAAGTTCGTGAATAGGTATTTATAAAAACATAAATAATTTTCTATAAAAGTTCATTTGGTAAAATCAAGATCACCGGAAGTATTTTTGGCCGGGCGGAAGAAGTGGTTTCGCTAACTCAATTTTTTCTTTTTACTTAATTTTTAATAACAAAACAAACTCTGTATTAGTTTCTTAGGAAAATGTTTTTCAAAAGCCTGTAATTTCCAAATTATTCATTTGCACTAAATAATTTTTACATGTTTTCAACGTTAAATAAAAGTAATTTCGGAAGTGAATCAGAGATATTACTTTAAGCAGAAAAATGTATAATATAACGGGGTGTCCCCTTTCTAAACTAATTTTGTTTAACTCATCATCGTTTTTGCATTTTTTCTTATTGAAATCCTCCAACAACCGAGTGGATATTTCAATGTTTAACAAAATTTTCATTTTTGAAATAAATAATTTCCGAAAAATTTACATAACAAAAAATTATTCGGTAAAAGAAATATTTCTAATTTAATAAAATGTTCGTTTTTTATACGCAATAACTGTGTTTTATTCGAAACTTTCTAAAATTATCTTTTTTTTTTGACAAAGTTAATGATATTAGCATAGAGTCTATACAAGTGAATTGTAAATAATTTTTTATCTCTATCAATTATAGGGGAAAATGTATATAAACCCTGTAAAAATCACCGACAACAATCAAAATAGCGTTTTTACCAAGCAACGTCAAGACAAAATTGTCAGAGCTCGAGCGCTGACAATTTTGTTTTAACACTGCAATAATACTAAAAAATTCAGTCCATATTAGAGAAATTTTTATTCAGATAAAAATTTAAAGTTTGTCTTAATAAAAATTTGTCTAGTATAAGACTCGATGCAAATATTTTATCTTATAACATCAGCATTATCGTAAGAAATTCATTTGGCAATGCTGTACTTGTTGGCCAGTGCTACCAGTTATTTTTTTTTTTTCACAGAAAAGCTGATTTGACAAAAACCGCACAAACAATAATAAAATATCGAAATTGACTGCAAATGGGAAATTAAAAAAAAAGTTAATTTTGGAGAAATTGTTAATGCTTAAAAAAACTAAGATTGGCAACCGATTAAAAAAGCTAAAAAGGTATCGGTATTGGTATTGGTATTTTGGATTATTTCTGTAAGGGTATTTTTGCGTTATCGGTATTTCGAGCTAAATCGGTAATGGTATTTTAGCGGTAACAGTATTCGTAGTTATTTTGGTAATGATATTTTAAGGGTAAAGTTGTCTCATAAATATTACAAGTAGTGGTTCACAACCATGAATTATAAAATTCAATTCAAGTATTAAAAGGTCGGGTTGGGATAACCATAACATTCTTTTTTTCTCAAATTGTATAATAACGGTAATTATATTTTAGCGGTAATGAAATTTATTTATTTTGGCAACGGTATTTTAGCGTTTGTGATATTTTGTGTTATTTTGGTATCGGTATTTTAGCGGTAAGGTATTTCCAACTATTTCGGTAGCGGTAAGTTATGGGTTACGGTGGTCAAGTTTTTTGTAGCTGTAAGGGTATTTTAGTGGTAATAGTAGCCAAATGTTTTTTGTTTTTAAACATAAGATTTGTTCCCGTAGTCTAAGTTGTGAGCACACGGAATCCCAATTTTACCGAAAAGCGTTCCTGTACTCGAAAAATGGGTAAATGAGAGCGACTTTGAAAGAATAATATTCTTCTTCTTTCTGCACGAAACGGCCCAGAGAAAATCAAATAATAAAATAAATAAATAAATAAATAAACAATAAAAAATTTGAACGAAAATAAGTAAAAAATCATTTTGTTTTTAAGTTTTAAATTTTCTTTATCGGTAAATAATTTGGTTTTTTAAATTTTTTTTATTTTTGTGAGCACAAATTTTCTCATTTTACCGAACTTTACTCAAAAAGTAAGGAAACAAACCGAAAAAGTAAGGAAATAAATCAAATCGACTTTCGAATAATCGAACAATCGACTTTTTGTTGAAAAAAGTCCAAAAGTCGAAATAGACTTTTTGGTTTGAAAATTGTCGTAAAATGGACAGTTTCTTTGCAGATAGTCGAAAAGTCGAATAAAGTCGGGAGAAATCGAAAAGAATAGGAAAAAAACCTATGGTATAAAAATAAAAAAAAATCAAGGCACAGTTTGAGAAAAAAATAACTATTTTGAATAAAATTAAAATAAAACTTTTACAAATATTACGGTTATCATAGTCCGACCTTTTCATCCTTGACTCCACTAGATATTACGTGGTTGTGAACCGATATATGCGAAAATTCTGAAATAAAATACTATTATCAAAATAACTACGTATACCATTACCGCTAAAATACCGTTACCGGAATGGCCCGAAATACTGATAACGCTAAAATTCCTTTACTGCTATAAGACCCTAACCAAAATAATCCAAAATACCAAACCATTACCTTTTTGAATTTTTATCAAGACAAACGTCAAAATCGGTGCGAATCTATGAAAGGTAACCTCAGTTAAACACTTTATAAAGTGTTGTCACTAGCACAATTGATTATATATTTTTGATGTTGTAGCACATTTACATATGTCCAAAATCTAGTTTAAAAGAGATTTTAATCAAAATCTACTTAATTTTATGAGATTTTAATTCGATTTTCCATACGAATCAAAATCTATTTTCTAATTAGATTTTACCAAAACTTCAAAAAAATTATTTAGATTTTGAAAAATCAACACTGATTTTATTTTTATGGGGTAGTAAAATACAACAATAAAAATGACATTTGAATAAAAATAAATATTTGTAAAATTAAATCAAAAAATTATTTTAAAATAATCAAAAACTATGCTATGTTATACTAAAAAGTATTTTGTGAAGCATAAATCTCATTTAAAGTTGTTCAGAGGTTATGTTTAATTCGTTCAAAATGCTGTTGTCAAACAAAATCTGCAAAACTGCAGAAAATATGTATGTAACAGCCCGTCTAGACGTAACATAATATGTAAGATTTTTGTGTCAGAGAGTGTCAAATTCGCTCTCTGAGAGAATTATTTCACGTGTAGATTCAAATATTAGTATTATAAGATGTATTATGAGACTGTTGTGATGAGATTTCTCTATACAACCATCTTATAAGATGAACTGTCAAAAAAATACACATACACTAAAGTTTGCTTGTGTGTGTGCATGTGTATTTTGGAAATTATTGAAAAACAATATTATTTTGCAAAATTGTTTAGTTTTAGTGTTTGTTTTACATGTTAAAAATCATTTTTATAAAAATTGTGTTAAAAAAGTGCGAATTGCTTAAATAAAAAGGACATGTTTACTCTGTAACTGATTGAAAATAATAATATCTTATAGGATTTATTAGAATACGTGTACCCCTTATTTAAGATTTAACATAATATAAACAAAATGTTTACTCTCCTCTGCCGGCGTTATCTCACATATTATATCAGCGTTAATCTCAGTTGTAGACCTAGGGTAAAGAAGGTCGATTTAAAATCTAATTCAAACGAGATTTCAAGTGTATATCATTACCTAAAATGATAACGGTCGTAGGCACACTTTAATTTATTACATCAAAAAAACATTATGAAAATGCAAAAGGCCATAACCACAATTATTAATTATTGGATTATTATAATCCAGTAAAAAATCAATATTTGATTTTCAGTGGTTATGACCTTTTACATCTTAAGTGACGATATGAAAATGTGGTAAAAATTTTACAAGCAAAATAATTCGAAAGTAATCATATTCATATTGCGGAAGTTTCTCCCAATGGTAGAGATTGTGCATCACAGGCAATACATCTAAGCAATAAGAAACAAAAAATAGGCAATATTGCTAGATAATAATCTAGGTGAAAAAAGAAGATATCGCCAGATAATCTTCTAGATGTAGTAAATATATAGAAAAATTATCACTAAATATATCTTGAAATAATATAATAAACAAAACTTTTACACCTTGATCCTAACATCATAAAGGACGAAAACTAAAACGAAATTTTTTTTGCAAAAAAAAAAGACATATTTCTTCAATATATTTTTTTTTTTTTTAAATTTTGAACAGTTTTTCGTCAATTGAAAAAACTGTGACTGCATTAATTTCGTCCAGATGATCTCAATGGGATATCATAAATTTATTGCGGTGGTGATTGTCATATTACCGAAAAAAGGGCGATATTTTGTGGATAAAAATAATACGAGTAATAATAATAAAAAATAATTACAAAATTTTATATATTTTTGTTGTTTATTGCCTAATTTTCTTTAAACTGATAAAAATACAACATTAGAAAAATATTGCTTGGATAATTTTCGTCCAAATAATAAAAAGAAGATTTTGCTTAAATTTCTTCTAGGAAGATATCTTCCAAATGTCTGTAGGGAATGCTAAAACTCCATATAAAGGCGCCCATAGACACAAACTGCAGAGAGGTAGTGCTGATGAACCCTTATGTACGTGAGTGATTGACAAATTTACTACTCATTCATCAATCAAAATTTTATTTTTATGAAAAAAGTTAAAAACAAAAAAGTTTTGAATATTTTTATATTTTAATTTGAAATGACAAACAAAAGATTTCATAAATGTTGAAAAAAAAAAAAAAAATTAAATTAATTTTTGAAAAAACTGTGTGCAGCATGAGTTAATTTTAAAATCAAAACGGTTTTGATTTTTCATACTACATTGTACTGCATTTCGGTGTTTAAGAAATAAAAATATGTTTGCATATATGTATGTATGTATGTATGTATGCATTATGTATGTACCCTGCAAGCATTTAGGGAATTCTTTTTCGAAATAGCTCACTAATTCGCCACTCTTAGAAGTGCAATAGAAGATTTCTCTCAATTTTCCAACAACAAAATATATTAGTATACGAATTGAATCTTCTAGACGTAACTTCTTTAATCACTATTGGAAGTTGTTGGGATAACAGTTACAGTTATCCAAAAACGAAAACACTATTTTTCAACACCTTTTCTAGCATTTGGAAGATTGTTGTTTACCAATCCACATAATCTGTCGAATTCGGCACTCTAAGATGATTAATAGTAGAATGTGCAAAACTTTACAAAAACAACACACATTAGGTTCGAAATTTTATCATAAAATCATGATTTTGACGATTGTTTACATTTCATAATGGGAAAAAGAACAAGCAGAAACAATATAATTTTGCTTAGTAAAAATATAAGTTTTGAAGTGATAAGAGTGAAAAAAATATTGATATTAACTAATATTATTTATGTAAGCTGATAGTGAAACAAAAAAGTCATAAGTTTTACTTATAAAAGGAAAATTAAGAAAATAAGGTAAGCGTTTATCATAATTAAAAAGAAATTATTAATATTTAACTAGTTCTGGGCAAGCGAATAAATTTATCAAAACATTTTCTATAAAATTAAAATATGTTATTAACAATTTGAGGGCAGAAAATTCTGTTTTATATAAAATTCTTGATAACTTAACAACATTTTTAAAAGTGTGAGAGTTTGACTTATGTATGATATGCCCGCAGTAAAAGTCGCTAATTTTCAGAATAATTTTCTATAGAATAAAAAATTACGAATATATTAAAAATTCAATTTTACAAGTCTATTCTGTGGAAGTTTAAAATTTATATATATATATATATATATATATTTATATATATATATATATATATATAAAATATGTTATTAACAATTTGAGGGCAGAAAATTCTGTTTTATATAAAATTCTTGATAACTTAACAACATTTTTAAAAGTGTGAGAGTTTGACTTATGTATGATATGCCCGCAGTAAAAGTCGCTAATTTTCAGAATAATTTTCTATAGAATAAAAAATTACGAATATATTAAAAATTCAATTTTACAAGTCTATTCTGTGGAAGTTTAAAATTTATATATATATATATATATATATATATATATATATATATATATATAAATTTTAAACTTATATATATATATATATATATATATATATATATATATAAATTTTAAACTTCCACAGAATAGACTTGTAAAATTGAATTTTTAATATATTCGTAATTTTTTATTCTATAGAAAATTATTCTGAAAATTAGCGACTTTTACTGCGGGCATATCATACATAAGTCAAACTCTCACACTTTTAAAAATGTTGTTAAGTTATCAAGAATTTTATATAAAACAGAATTTTCTGCCCTCAAATTGTTAATAACATATTTTAATTTTATAGAAAATGTTTTGATAAATTTATTCGCTTGCCCATATATATATATATATATATATATATATATATAAATATATGCAGCAATCAAAATTTTGGGAATGTATTGCATTAGAGTATCCGAGAAATATTTTAGCAGAGCTGAATTTTTACACTTTAAATTTGAATTTTCAAAATTTAAAATTAAATTTTTTAAAAGTTTGAAAAGAATTCAAAGATTGTTCTTGTTATTAAATATTTTGAAGAAATTGTTTTGTTGTTGTAATGCTTGAAATGTGTAGAGTAGATTGTGGTAATTTTTGGTTAAGTAGCGGTATTTATTTCTAAATTTCAAAAATCTTAAATATTGACAAAAATGATTGAAAAAACTTTCAGTGTCAAGATAAAATTTAAATAATGATTTAAAATGGTACATCGTCATTAAAATGGTAATAAAGTATGGAAATGATTAAAAGATAATATAGTTTTTAATGAAGGGAATCCCCTTTATAAAAATGGAAACATTTGAAAGAGAAATTAGAGAAAATTTATTATAAATATTTTTTCAAATATTTCCAAAATTCTTAATAGTCAGCTATGTGTTCAGCGAGAAAGTATGATTTTAGAAAAGTATATCGTATTCGCCTTGTAAAAAGTGTAATTTGTTCCTTAGTAATTTTAGAAAAACTGGCGATTTTAGAAAAAAATTAACCAAAAAATTTTTATTTATTTTAATTACATAGAAAATTCAATACAAAATTAAAATAAATAATAATGTAGTCTTGTAATATTTATAAATCGTATATTATATTACTAAACATTTTGGAAATATTGAGTTACACATTTTATAATGCGAACATCATAATCTTTCTAAAAATCATACATTGTCGCCGAACATACTAATAACTGCAGGAAATTTTGCAAATATTCTAATAGATGTTAAATTTTTATTTGAATTCAAAATCTTACTGTGCATTTATATTAATTGTTTTCTGTAGTAAACACAATTAAAAAATAAATTAGAATATTAATAATTATTCTTATTTTATTATATATACCTACTTTATTAAATTTGAAAGAAACAAATATTCTTTTCTAATTTTGTACTTAAAATATTTCTTAGTATTCTTTTTTAATTTATTTTTTTAATGTTAATTTGAATTGAAAATATTGTTGTGTAATTAATTTTATTGCTTTCCATAATAAATATCAGAAAGAGTTAATTTTAATATTTTTACTTTTGATAATTTTGTTCATTCCTAATCCTTTATTTTAAATTGTAAGTATTACTAGCATTATTATTTTAAAAATTTTATGCAAAATAGTTTTGAAATTCTGCAAATATTTTCTATCGAAAGTGTAACTACGTCGGCACACCGGGAAGTTGATATGTTTCGTTTTTACTATCGAATTCTCATATAGTTAGAGATAGCATCTTTTGAGTAACGCTTTAGTGGGGATTGGAAGATTCGAATTAGGATTTTTTATTAGACACTTTTTATTGCGGAATAGTAGATCTTAATACGTGACGTACAAAATTTACTAAAGCGTTACGAATTCTGATCTACTTAGTAACACCGTTCGTTAAGAAATGTGCCACTATGAGATAGTTCCTTTTGAGTAACGCTTTAGTGGGGATTTGAAGATTCGAATTAGTGACATTCAATACTGACTAAAGCGTTACTCAAAAGGAACTATCGCTTAGTGGCACAGTTCTTCCCGAACGGTGTTACTAAGTAGATCAGAATTCGATAGTAAAAGCGACGCATATCAACTTCCTGGCGTGTCGATATAGTTACGATTTCGATAGATAATGTTTGCAGGGTATGTATGCATGTATGTAAGTATGCATGTATGAATGTTAATATATGAACATTTAAAAAAAAACATGCATCCTCTTTGAAATAATATCAGCTTATAATCTATAATGTAAGATTTGTAAATTGGCTTCTAAATTGTTGTTGAAATTTTTCTATCTGAGTTTTTCTTTAATTATATAAAAAAATTTATTTCTTAATAAAAAATAAAAATAGCCAAAAAATACACATCATTATACTATACACTCACTTTGGCGATTTATCGTCATTTTGACTATTTTTGGTGCTAAAAATGACCTGTTGACGATTTTTGTCCAAATATGACAACTTTTTTCTAAAAGAAAATTTAGAACTGTTTTTAGAGTTTTTCATATATTTTTTATGTAAATTTGATGATATATAAATATTAAAAATTAAAATAAAAAACTTCTTAAATTTGTCAATTTAAATAGGTCGACAATATTCAATTAATGCAAGTTTTATTAATTTCTTTTAATTTAAAATTTTATCATAAATAAAATAAAATTTTCATAAAAAGTATAGAAATTGTTCATTAACATATAGAAAATCTAAATTTGATGTTGACGAATTTTACCGATTTTAAATAGACGTAGATTTGACTATTTTGACAATTTCTTTTTCTCAAACTTTAACGATTTTCCACCAAATTTATTTGGTCACTATGTCTACACCACTATAGTTGGGGAGGGTATTATTTTTATTTAGATTTATTTATTTTATTTATTTAGATTTATAATTAAAAAAATTAATTTTAAATACAAATTTCTGCCGTTTGAAAACGTTTCATTTTACAAAATGAGGCTTTAAATTATTTATATTAATTGCTCAGAAAGCCAGCGCTTTTTTTTTTGTCAATTTTAGAGCTTTTTTTAATAAAACTATTGACAACGCTGTCAGCAATTTTGAGAGAACTTTTCTTTAATTTCAGTCAGTTAACATCTTGTCCCCTAAAAAAAGTGTGCGAAAAGTAAACAAATAAAACTCATCAAATAATTTCAAACAATCATTACTAGAATTATGAATAAAGTGTCGTTTGTATATTACTAAAAATATAATAAATTGTGTTAAAAAATTGAAGAATTCAAAAAGAAGTTTGATTAAAATGTACGCCATGTTTTTTGCAATGTTAGGGGAGGCACGCATAGAAATTGGAATGAATGTGTGTGGAACATAATAGTGATTTTTAACAAAAGATTAAAAAAAATAAAGCATTAAAAACATAAATAAAGTAAAACATTTTGAAGTTAATCGGACGTAAAAATCATGCAAAATAAAGAAAATCCCGAATGACAAAACTAACGCGGTCGCAAAACAGAATAACAACATTAAGTCTTAAAAAAAAGCTGGTAACAACAACAAGTACAACAGCAGCAACAGCTCATAACGTAGTGTCTATATTAGACAATTTTTATCGAGGCAAAATTAAAGCGAATTTATGGAAGGTGGCAATAGTTCACAAAAAAAAAAAACTGCGATTTTTTTTTTATATATGCAGTTTAACAGAATAATAATACCTTTTATAGATTCGCACATATTTTGACGTCCGTATTGATAAAAATTTGTCTAGTATAGCAACTATGTAAAAGTACGAAAAAGAAATTCACATAAACATACATATCGTCGGTGCGCTGTGTAATTTGTAATTTTTTTTATTTTTATTTTGTGTAATTTTTTTTATTTTTATTATCGCGTCCTGTATCACTTTTAGTCATACGTTCAGGGAGTTATAAAAAGTCCAATGTGTATATTTCCTACAGAAAAAAACTTTATTTTTTACTTCACGTAGGACAAACGTATATATATATATATATATATATATATATATATATATATATATATATATATATATATATATATATATATATATGTATATATGTATATATATACATATATTAAAAAATAAATTAAAAGTTGCTTATACAAAAAATCCTATGTGTAGATTTCTTTCAATTTCTTTTGGCAAACGCCAAAATATACCAAAGCATAAAATATCAGATATCTTAACGAAAAATACAAAATTCAAAAATTAAAAACGGTTGCGAATTGAGAAAATAAAACGGATTTTTGTTCTCCTGAAAAGTAGTAAAAGAACACATAGACTTTTCGTAGGTGCACTGACGATATATATATATATATACTTGCGTGAACGGCAATTTGAACAAATCATTTCTCTTTTACTTAACCTAGTGTCTACATTTGGCAAATTTTTATCAAAACAAACGTCAAAATTACTGCGAATATATACAAGGACACCTTAGTTAAACAGCTGATTATTATTTTGGTTGTTACAGTTGTTAGCCTAGTGTCTACATTAGTTAAATTTTTATCAAAACACGTCAAAATCAATCCGAATATATACAAGGTAACCTTGGTTAAACAGCTGATTAAAATTTTAGTTGTTACAGTTGTCAAACCGCATATATAAAAAATAATAATGATACGCCATATTGTGGTTTTTGTGCAACTGTTGCCACCTTCCACAAATTCGCGTTAAGTTTGACGTTTGTCTTGATAAAAAAATCTCTAATGTAGACACTATGTCACATAAAACTTTTAACATTTATACTTATATCATATTAATAATAAAAGTGGGCCGTTCAACTTGATGTTAATGTAATTTTTTATGTTTACGATTGTCTATATTAGACAATTTTTTTTTCAAGACAAACGTCAAAACTAACCCGAATTTATGGAAGTCGGCAGAAGCTGCACAAAAACAAGAATAAGTCAATTCATTAATGTTTTTATATATGCAGTTTAGCTGTTTACATTACATTAACAACCGTCTGCAACGGAGTGTTGTTACAGCTGTGAAACTGCATATATAAAATAGTTCATGAATTCGCTTTATTGTTGTTTTCGTGAAAGCTGCCACCTTCCATAAATTCGGGTTAATTTTTACGTTTGTCATCATAAAAAAATCTCTAATGTAGACACTATGTAAGGGGTACACGTACTCTAACAAATCCTATAAAATATTATTATTTTTTTTTCTTTAATGTAAAACAATCATTAAAAGCAAAGAATTTGACTAAAAACATTGTTTTTTAGTAATTTCCAAAATACACACGCACACAAAAAAGCTTTCGCACATGTATATGTTTTGACAGTTCATCTTATAAGATAGTTGTGTAGAGAAATCTCATCATAACGGTCTCAATAATACTTCTAATAATACTAATATTTGCATCTGCAGCTGAAATAATTCTCTCGGAGAGCGAGTTAGACACTCCTGGCAGAAAAATCAACATATTTTGTTACATAGTGTTCTACATTAGAAATTTTTTTTATCAAGACAAACGTCAAACTTAATGCGAATTTGTGGAAGGTGGCAACAGTTGCACAAAAACAACAATATGGCGTATTCATTATTATTTTTTATATATGCGGTTTGACAACTGTAACAACCAAAATAATAATCAGCTCTTTAACTAAGGTTACCTTGTATATATTCGCACTGATTTTGACGTTTATTTTGATAAAAATGTGCCTAATGTAGACACTAGGTGACGTGTAGATGGGCTGTAATGAAGACTACTCGTTAACAAGTAAATTAGGTAACATCAAGTTGAAGGGTCTACATTTACTATTAACATGATGCTAGTGTTAACGTTAAATATTTTATGTTAGGTGAGGACCGCGTGTTATTCTATTTACCTGACTTTGCTTTCGTTTCTGTGCAAATTCAAGTGACTGCCTTTTCTTGTTGTGTCATTTTATTAGTGGCATAATATTTAAATGTATTTTATTAAATTATTTAAAACAGAATAATAACATTAAAATATATTTCTAAATAAATAAGAACAAGAAGAAAAGTAAAGTGAAAATATTTAAACAATTCTGACAAAACGCAATGTGTTAAAAATGAACATTCAAAAAAATAATAAACCGACATGAAGTAAGAAAAACAAAAAAAAAATAAAAGAAAAAACAGTTGATTTTTTACTTTGCAAAGAGAATAATTAAAAGAGAACAATTTTTGACCGTAATTTTAGCTTACGTTCTCTTATTGTTTTTCTATTTATTTCGTGGAAAAATAAATCAAAATAAATAAACAATAGTGTTACCAGATTAACTTTAAGTTCAAGATTCATTCATGAATTTTATTGATATTTTTGAGTAGTGAAAGAAAAAGTGTTGTTTAATAAAGTGGTAAAGTGAAAATAATTAAACAAACTATTAAATAAACAATTTCAAAACATTTATTAATGTTGATTGTACGATGGATCATTTTCAAGCAGCATTAGATCCACGCAAACAAGAGCTTTTGGAGGCTCGATTTATTGGAGCACGGGTAAGTTTTAAATTTTATAAAATAACTTAAGTATAAATATTGTCTTAAATTAAATGTTCTGACTCAGCTCTGATTTTTTATTTTTTGAACACTGAAAACAATAATGTAAAAATTTTTGAGTTGAACTGAATAGTTTCGAAATTATAGGCCATTGAAAAATATGCTTTCCTAAGAAACTCGTATTAAAAAATACCACAGAGTTAAAAGCTCTTCCGCTCGGCCAAAGGGCGGCTATTAAGAAAAAATTTAAAAAAAAAAAAAAAAAAAAAAAAAATATGTTAAAAGAACTTTTATAAAAAAATTATTTCAGTTGATACCTAAATGTATAGAATACAAATAGAAGTTTATGTGAAAGGCACTTCGAACTAAATTTACGAAAAAATTAAAAATTTTTTCCAAAACACAAACACAAAATATATGTGACTATATATTTTGTTGTTGCATGAATAGTTTTTTGATAATTGAATCAGGTTTTTAATATCTACTTATTAATTCATGCCTAACTGTTGCAATATAGAAAATATTTACTATTTTAAGTGAGTTAGGGAACTCAATGAGTACCTAAATAATTTATTTGTGGCTAATAACTTATTTTTGCGTATTTTGATATTAATAGCATATACTTGCATATTTTGGGCTTAACCGCATTTTTTAATATTTTCATGGAAAATCCTTTTTTTAATATTTCAGCAATTTAAAATGAAAATGAAAATTATGTCATTTTCATGTTTCACTTAAAAGCACAATTTTTCATATTTTAAATTAGCAAAAATTTGCATATTTTGTACTCAAGAGATTTTTTTACACATTTTTCAATTCAATCGTTTTTATTTTTTACAGTCTTTTACAGTATTTTACAGTTTTACAATTTCTCAATTACAGTATAAGCTCGATATGCGTAACCGATATCAAACCAGTGTTGCTGTTGTATTTATCGAAAAAGTTGCGATAAGCGACCACTGAATATTAACGTATCTGGAATAAATTTGGAATTTTAGAATTTTAGAATCCTGTGCAAATTTATATTTTCACAAAAAAATTTTTTAATATGCTTCCATAGTGTGATCCTTGGACCACCATTTCCACATAGTGTCATTTCCAGAAATGGACACCAATCCTGTCCAGATTTATATTTTAACAAAAATTTTATTTTCTCAAATTCCAAAATTAGATGTACCACTAATACTGTTCCATGGAGTGATCCGTGGACTACCATTTCCACATAGTTTCATATCTCACCCATTCACCTAATTCCAGAAATGGCCACTAATTCTGTCCAGATTTATATTTTCACAAAAATTTTATTTTCTTTAAGTCGAAAATTATTTCAAGCGTCCTTGACCCTCGGACCACCATTTCCACATAGTGTTACATTCTAGCCATTCACCTGATTCTTGAAATGAACACCAATCCTCTACAGATTTATATTTGTTCACAATAAAAATATATATATAATATAAACATAAAACAAATAAACCAAGATATTCATTTAAGTTTACAATTTTTTTATTTTGTGATTTCCGATTTGGAATCAAAATAAATAAACTTTGTTCTCAAATGAATTCATATTAGCTTTGTCCCCGCACCCTGAATTGGGAGCACGCGGGATCTCAATGTTACCTAGAAACGATTTCGTAATTTCGTTTTCAAAAATTGGGCAATGAGGCAATAATGTTTTTCTTCTTCCACGAAATAGCCCAGAATATTTTTTCGGGTAGATTATGTAAATTGTCAAATAATTATAAAATAAAAATATGCAATATCAATTTTGAACGAAAATTAATAGAAAATTATTTGTTTTGGTTACTAAAAGAAAGTTTCATTAAAAAAAAATTAAAAACATTAAAATATGTTGAAAAATAAAACTACATTCACATACGAATTTTTAAAACATTTAACAATAATTTCGATTTTTGTGTTCCCGTACTTTACCCTAAAAGTACTGAAACAAACCTATTATTTCAAATGAAATTGTTAAAGAAAGAATGCAAAGAATGGAAGGCTTGTCAAAAAACCTAACTGCTCTCAAACAAAAAAAAAAAAAAAAAAAAAAAAAAAAACTGACCTTAAGATTGTGTTAGTCAAATTGTATTTATATGTATTATTGCTGAAACCTCTTTCATCACACATCATAAGCACACATAGTTTTTAAAAATTAGTATTCAAAAATTATTAAATACAATTCATCACAATCATATTCGCAGATTTCCATAAATTTTGATTTTTTAATGCGGATTACATCCAAAAATATAAATATAATTACATTCTTTGGTTTTTTGTTGATGAATATTAAAATATTTTAAAATTATTTTAAATTCTCTTTTATTTTTAATACCAAAAGTAGCAACTATTCGTTCAATTTAAATTTCAACAAATAAAAAAGGAATGTCAAAAATATAAAAAAGAAATTTTTTGCCTTGTGGAAAATATTCCTGTTAAGACAGTTAAAATGTAATAAATGTGCGTGCAAAAATATTCTGTGCTAGTGAGAATATGTGTCGCGAGTGTAATTTTCTTTAAATTTTAAAGGAAAGTTTTGTTTATTTTTCTCTCTCACAGGTGTGTTGAATTCACACAGAACTTGTATGAGAGAGAAATGTTGTTGTAAGAAATTGAGCCAGTTTCTTTTCTTTGTATTCTCTGATGTTAAACTTTAAATATTTAAATATTTGGCTTAATACAGTAATAACCCAACAAACTAAATAATACGAAAATGATTCGAATTCGTATTGCTTAGAAGAAAAATTTTATTGCCGCAATAATAATATTCGTATTGCGGAAATTTTCCCCAACGGGAGATATTGTGCGTCACAGACTATACATCCAATAAGAAATCAATACGTCTAGACGAAAAATAGGCAATATTACTTAATAATCATCTAGGTGAAAAAAAGAAGATGCCGCAAGATAATCTTCCGGAAGATGTAATAAATATATAGAAATATCACTAAACATAAATTATCAACCTAGAAATAATATAATAAAGACAACTTTTACATCTTGTAAAGCATATATACATATATATCTTAACATCATAAAGCACGTATTACTAAAATGCTGACATAAAATATCCATTTCTTTGCTAAAAAACAAATAAATTTCTTCAATATGTTTTCATTTTTTAATAATATTTCGATAACTGAAAAAGTTGTGAACGAAAATTAAAAGTATTGCATTAAATTCTTCCAGATGACTTTAATGCGATATCATCAATTTATTGCGGAGCTGACAATTACCTTACTGAAAAATGTCGATATTATGCAAATGACAAAAAATAAAAATTTTATTTATTTTTTGTCGTTTATTGCCTAATTTTCTTAAAATTGATAAAAAAAAAAAAAAATACAATAGAAAACTATTGCTTTGATGATTTTCTGCCAAATAATAAGAAAATATTATTATTATATAATATCTTCAATGGAAGATATCTTCCAAATGTAGGGAAGTAAATTAATAATGAGTATTAGTGCTTGATTGCTAATTCATTATATGTCTATGTATTTGTAAAAATGTTTTTTCTGTAGTATCTACGTAAGTATATAATCATATTATATACATAAATTATATACATATAAATCGAAAGAACAACTGATAAAGCACTAAAAAAAATCTTTTTTCCTTTTTCTGTCCTGACAAATTCAAATATGTACATGATATACAAACATAAATATTATTTTATATTACATGCACGTACATACATATCTAAGTAATGGAAAAATAATACAAAAACCAACCTACATAATTATATGTATACATAATTTAAAAAAATATATTTCTCGAAAATCTCAACAACTCGTTGATTAACAACACTTTAAACAAGAATATCACTGGCAATGGCTGCGACAACAACAACAAAAAAGAAAAACAGACCACAAAATAAAAACATTAACAGCACCAATAACTTTTAATAAAAAAATGAAACTATTTAAAAATACAACCACAAAAAAAAAAAAAAAAAAAAAAACAAACAAATAAATCATTTATTTAATCAACTCGTCGTTTATACGTTTAATAAAAACTAAATTATATATTTAGTTATACATGAACAACGTAAATATAATCAGCGACTTTCATCAGTTGTTTGTAGAACTTTAAAGTTCAAACAACGCAAAATATCTTTACAACTAACACATATAAGGATATAAATTTTATTAATTTTTTTTTATTGAACAAATATTTCATTTTGTTTATAGATTCTATTTTTATACAAATTTCTATTTTTTCAATAATTTAAGAAAAAAAAAAAATATAATAAAATAAATAAAATAATTTGATAATAAAGAGACGTGCCTCCTAAATGCTTCGATAACGACTGAGTGACTGACTAAACCATATTTTTTATTTTACTGACAGTTGTTTTGTCCAGTGTTGCCATTTTAGGATTTTTTCTATGAGATTTAATGGATTGGCAATTTCTTAATTTATTTTTTTGGTTTCTGAAAAGAGACAATATATATATATATACATATTATAATATGTATATATAATATATATATATATATATATATATATATATATATATATATATATATATATATATATATATATGTATATATATAATATATATATATATATATATATATATATATATATATATTTATATACATATATAAATATATATTACATGTATATATAAAGGGTGATTCAAGAAGAGATACTTTTTTCAATAGCCTTTTTTGACAGATCGCGTGTGAGTCGTGTCATGTTATTTTTGTTTAGTATTGTTTGAAATTTCATAATGGAAAGACTTACTCCTGAACAACGTTTACAAATCGTTCAACCTTATTACGAAAATTCACGTTCCGAGAGGAATGTGTTTCGTGCACTTCACTCAACTTATGATCAACATAATCGGCCTACTGAGAGTACTATTCGCAACACCATCACCCATTTTGAGACCCAGCATTGGATAATATTCGACCGAATAGACCATGTCCAGCACGCTGTGAAGAATATATAGCGGCCGTAGTTGAGAGTGTACACGAAGACCGTGGAGAGTCGATTCGGCGCCGTTCGCAGCAACTCGGATTGACGTCTGGAACGACTTGGCGCATTTTACGTCGAGACCTTCCCAAGCGACATCGTTTCGCTCTATGGGCTCTTGAAAAGTTCCAAGAAGATCCGACGTTTTCGAGCGAACGTAACCGTCAATGGCGACCGTTATCGTGCCATGATAACCGACTAATTGATGCCTGAAATTGAAGCTCGTGATCTCGGCGACATTTGGTTTCAGCAAGACAACGGCACTTCCCACACATCGCATCAATCAATAGATTTATTGAGAGAACACTTCGGTGAGCACATAATTTCACGATTGGCCACCAAGATCGTGTGATATCACATCGTTAGACTTTTTCCTGTGGGGATATGTAAAGTCTAAAGTTTATGCGGACAAACCCGCTTCGATTGAGGCCTTGGACGCGTGTCATTCGCCAGTTACCAGTCGAATGCTCGAACGAGTCATCAAAAATTGGACTCAACGGATGGACCATTTGCGACGTAGCAACGGCCAACATTTGATAGACATAATCTTCAAAAAATAAATGCCAAAGAATGTTCTTTCAAATGATAATGAACATTCCCCATTAAATTTGAATTTTCTGTGTTTTTTTCTTTAAAAAAGTAGGGAACCTCGAAATGGATCACGCTTTATATATATATTATTATAATATATATATATATATACAATATATATATATATATATATATATATATATATATATATATATACAGGATCTAAAAAAATTAAACTTTTTTTGCTCTCCTACGAAACTTAATATATACCCTTTACATCTGTGGGGAAGGGTTTAATAATTTCTTTATATACAGTCGCCAAAATAAGTATTCCACATACCATTTCATTTCGTTATAATTTAATAATAGTTTTGGTAATATTTGTCCCCAAATGCGCATTATTGCCATTATATCAACAGTATACAAATTCAAACGCAAAAAAAGTATTCGACATGTTGCTGATTTGTCCATTTCTATATTAATTTTCTTATATTTTTTTTCTTTTTTCCTTGGTTTTATAACTAGGATAATAATTACATGTATTTTAAATAATTTTACATCATTTTATTGTGATTTTGTGCAAATAAAAGTCGCAAAAAAATAAACATCAATTGAAAACAAAAACTTCATAATTAATCGTTTTTAGCAAGGAAAATTGGTAAATTAAATGGTGGAAAAGTCGTAAAGCAAAGAAGCCACTATATTATAAAAAATAAAAAAAGCTAAATTCTCTAGAAATAAATCTGAATCAGAGGGCTATTAAGGTTTACAAAAGCTAGTTGAACGAAAATTTTACGTAAAGTGAAACAAAATCGCAAACAAAATACATCGAATATGGCTAAAGATAGTGAAAAATTCGGGAAATTTAGAGATATTGAAAAAAATGCATAATTTTAAAGCAAGGTCCTCAAAAAGGATATAAATTTTTAGATTAGAATTTAGATGTAATGGCAAGAAGTCGAAAAAGTTCTGAAAGGATGAAATTTTTGCAATAAGAATGTCCTTGTCTATCGAAAGCCATATACCGAGCTAGAAGAGAGAAATTAGGAAGCTACCGTATGTGACACGGTCTGGAGTAGTTATTTTAGTATTTATAGATGGAATAATAGATCATCGGTATTATATATACCTTTTAAAATAAAATGTATTGAAATTACTGAGGAATTTTCGATCGATTTATACTTACATTCTGCTACAAATATAAAGCTAAGCTTTCTCTATAACTGCACGAAAATAATAAAAAACCCAATATAATCACCAAATATCAATCGAAGTGAACATTTGTGGAGTTTTTATTAAAAAAATAGAAATGTCTCAATTTGACGCAATGAAACAAAATTGATCCTGAATATAAACAAAATCCTTGTCAAACCTATATCAAAACGCTTAAAAGAGATTATAAAGTGAAAATATAAAGCTACGTGTTATTAAAAAATTTAATTTTTGTGATTTTTCGATGCATAAAGTATGATGTCGAATATTTTTGTTTGCCTTGAATTTTAAATGGCTTTTTTTTTTATTAACTTTTATTTGTATTAACTGTAAGTTATGCAGAATTGAAATCTTTATGTTCTAATAAACTTTAAATCAATTTTTTATTAAAAAATTCTGAGAAAGTTTTATTATTAAAAAATAAATTAGCATCGCTTATATCGAATATTTATTTATTTTTTGGCCACTGTACATATTTTTATTATTAAATTTTTATTATATATTGTTTTTTTTTTTATATAAAAATCTCACAACGCATATGGATAAGTTACCAATAGATGTTGTAAAGAATTAATAATATTAATTATACGTACAAGGTGTTACAATTATAATTGCTTAATGAATAATATAAAAATTGTAAAATGTAAAACTCATATTAAACAATTACATATTTACATTCAAACAAACAGAGTACTAGCTACCCAGCAAAAACTTTGCTTTCCTGGTAAGCTAGCAGGTATAATTGGAAACAAAAATAAACTACTTATTTTTTGCCTGAATAACTAGTTATTTTTGTTCGAGTTGTCCACAAATTCATGTAGTTATTTTTTGACTCTAGGGGTACTCAAAAATATGTACCTAAACGAAAACAAAAATAAAAAAAAACAAAAAAAATTTTGCCGTTAGTGAGACTCGAACCTGGACACAAACTATCCATTCGTTTTTAATGACTAACGTCTTACTCAGTACATCATCTCACACACAGCATCCTAAGCGACAAAAACTCTATTTAGTTTAAAATATCTTTTTAGACATTTTGTTATAAGAAACTAACAGCTTCAGAATGGGGTTGAACCAACAACCTTCTGGTTGTTAATCCGGCGCTCTAGCCAACTCATCCACGTGATTGCAGTATTATTGCGCTATTATACTATTGATTACTTATTAATGTAATACAGAGTAGGCAAATGAGCTAAGCAAATCCAGTATTAATCGAGTTATAGGCCAAAACACGTTATTCGATTTTTTAAGCTCCTATATAAGCTATGGACCTCGTTCTTGCATATCAAATATTTTTTTTTTTTTTAATTTCGGTTTTAACCATTTCCACCATTCCTTTTTTTTTAATTTAATATTACCTGACATATTGTTCTGCACCGAAATGATTATATATTCCTTAAATTTGTTATTTACAAGCTTTTACCGGTGCGCTTCGCTACCTTATTTAATGCGATAATTAATATTTACTTTATACCGGAGCTACTACTTTGCCTGGACCTATTCATCTTATTCGAAATTGAATATGATAATTACTTTTAAAACTTTTTAAGACTCACTGTAATAGTCTGTAATAGTAATAGATGAGAAAATTTATTATATTTTCTTTGCATGGAAACTATGGTGTCTATTCTTGAAAACACGTTGAAGAAGTGAAAATTTAAATTAAAACAAAAACGAAGTTTAAAAAATTGTTTTTGTTTTCCGTACATTTCTAAAATGGAATTTACCGTTTTTAAAAGAGAGAAAAACGCGTTAAAGTTCTCACGTTTATTCCATTTTAAATATATATGGTAAACAAAAACAATTTATTTATTTATTTCAATTCTGTAATAACAAAAGCCTTCATGTGCAGTTTTAAAGAGTTTATATACAAAATAACCCTAAATTATAATTTATTTTACATACATAGCTTAAAATAATTTTATAGTATGACATCAATTTATAACTACAATAAACGAATATACATAAAGAATGAACAAATTCATAGTCCAACGTCAACGATATAATTTTGTGAAGAATTGTTATAACACTAAGAGTTATTATTAAAATATTCAATTAACTTCCCTCGATAACTTGATGAAGAAAAGCAAAACATTCTTAAAGAAGCCGGCAAGTAATTCCATAACCGTGCAGTCTTTAAAAGGAATGATTTTTCAAAGAGAGAGGTATAAATTCTTGGAATAAGGATTTGAACATTTCTCGACGAATGAATAAATTGAAAGCGTTGTACTAAAAATGAAGGGGTGGAAGTTTTTATAATTTCGTAAAATGTCAAAAGAAGTTTCATGGCTAGGTAGTTGGAAAAAGAACATCCGAGAAATTGAGCTACATACACAGACACATGTTGTCGCCGTCTGAGTTTAAAAACGAATCGTACGATTTTGTTCATTAAAAGCTTAATTCTCCTTAAGTTTTCGTAAGATGTACATGAGAAAACCTCTAAACAATAAGAAATTTGAAACATTAACAAAGCGTGAGCCACTCTACATCTTATGTGATAAGGCAAATACATATTAAGTGAATACAAATGACGTAGTGTAAAATTAATGTTGGTACAAATTTTATCAATGTGAGATGTGTAAGAAAGTTTATCATCAAGAACAACTCCTAAGACTTTGATTCTATCCACACGCTCTCTATTTATCTGAACTAAAAAATTATCACGAAGCGAACTACCACATTTCATAAATTTAGTCTTAGAGAAATTAATAGAAAGACGATTTGTTTCCATCCACGTTACCACTGTACGCAATGTGTCATTTATTAAAATTTGCAGTGCATCAGATGAATATTCCTCAGAAAACAAAACTTGTATATCATCAGCGAAAGCATAAATCTCATAAGAGTTCAAGGTGGTCAAGCAGAATATATCATTTAGATACATTGAAAATAGTAATGGGCCAAGAACCTAACCTTGAGCCACACCCGAAGTTGTATGATTTTTTTAGGATCGGGCACCATTAAAAAATACAAACTGCTCAAGTTCGCCTAAATAAGAAGAAATTAAGCGGCAAGAACTCCGATCAAAGTTGAATTCAGAGCTAAGTTTTTCAATCATTCTAACATGATATAATCATGCCTTGGATAGATCTAAGGAAACCAAAACAGAAGCCTTGTTTATATTAATCTTGTCCCTAATTGCTTCAGTTATACCTAATTGCACTGCAGACGTCATCAAGTAATGAATTTTGAAAAATAAATTGATTAATTTGCAACTTAATAATATGCTCCAAAACTCTCGAAAGAGCAGGCAAAATACTTATTGGCCTCAAGTTTTCAAGTCCATAATCTGTTCCATTTTTTGGGATTGGAATTACCTTTGCACATTTCCACCTATCTGGAAATTTCGACGTAGTTACAATAGAATTGAATATGTGAAGAATTTGACTTGATATGAGAGGCAAAATTAATTTATAAAATTTAAAAGATATTCCATCTACTCCACAAGCATTTGTTTTAATTTTATCAAATGCCATGTAAATATCAGAAATACTAATTCGTTTTTTTTTTAAATTTTGTTTTTGTTTTAATGGAAAATTTCACTTCTTCGACGCGTTTTTAAGAATAGACACCTATATCTTCCCCTGGACCTATACGTCCTATTTTCATTTCATAAATGGAATATGATAGGATAAAGTTTCCCATGAAATTTGAGGGCTCTCACTGTAATAGTTCCTTAGATATGCCATAATGAATATTTGCTTTATATGGGGGGGGGGGGTGTACCTAACCCCCTGCCAAATTTAGTACCCTAACTTGATTTTTTTTTAGTTTCAAATAAGTTAAAAAATATACAATCACTTTAACTCTAACGTAATTAGTTTTATACCAGCAATTTATGCAATTTTAGCACACTGTGCGTATGTGAATAAATAATTTTTAATTGTTTTGTCTGTTATATCTGTTGAATTATTATTTTCAATTTCATCTGTTTAAATAAATTATGTACATGTGTGCACTCACATTATACTTATTTACTCTTTATTAAAAGTACAAATGTGCATGTATATGTTAGAATTTTTATAAGACCAAGTATTTATTCTAATTTTGTGTATGGCAATTGAAAGATACTTTTTAAAATGTTCTAATACTGAGAGCCTAGTATAATTTCAAAAATAGTGTGAGTAGGTGCGCTTTTGACAACGATATTATTTTTAAAGGGAAATAAAAAATTAAAAAAAAGAAATCATTAGATTAAAATAGATGATAAACAAAAAAAAAAAATTAAATAAAACTATATTTAATGCAAATGCTAATAAAAAAAAATTAACGAAAAACAAAAACAACTAAAAATATTTCTTAACAAATACATAATGCTTTTCATATAATTTTGTTATAAAGATTATGTGTGTGAAGATAAATTTTAAAATTTATAACCCCAGACGCAAACCACGTTATTTAACAGAGGTCTGTTAACTCGTTAACATAGCTCTGTTAAGCATGCAAAAACTGATATATTCAATAAAAATGGAATTAGGAACACATTTTTGGACCAAAAGGATCCAGAAAACCGTTACCATTACGAAATACACTCACATATCTTAAATTCAGACAACTTTCTCAGAATTGGCTTTAAAACATGAATTTCACGATCATTCAAAATTTGGGATTCTGAGTGGGATGAATCCGGATTCCAGGAAAACAAGGCAACGTGGGCGGACAAAACTTTTTGGAGATGATAGATAAGGTATCCCACTATGTCCTCCACTTTTCAGATCCTTTAACAGTGTGAGTTGGAAGGAGTTATACAAATTTTTCAAAAATTTAAAATTTGGGATTCTGAGTGGGATGAATCCAGATTCCAGGGAAACAAGTCAACGTGGGCGGACAAAACTTTTTGGAGATGATAGATAAGGTATCCCACTATGTCCTCCACTTTTCAGATCCTTTAACAGTGTGAGTTGGAAGGAGTTATACAAATTTTTCAAAAATTTAAAATTTGGGATTCTGAGTGGGATGAATCCAGATTTCAGGAAAACAAGGCAACGTGGGCGGACAAAACTTTTTGGAGATGATAGATAAGGTATCCCACTATGTCCTCCACTTTTCAGATCCTTTAACAGTGTGAGTTGGAAGGAGTTATACAAATTTTTCAAAAATTTAAAATTTGGGATTCTGAGTGGGAGGAATCCAGATTCCAGGGAAACAAGGCAACGTGGGCGGACAAAACTTTTTGGAGATGATAGATAAGGTATCCCACTATGTCCTCCACTTTTCAGATCCTTTAACAGTGTGAGTTGGAAGGAGTTATACAAATTTTTCAAAAATTTATAATTTGGGATTCTGAGTGGGAGGAATCCAGATTCCAGGGAAACAAGGCAACGTGGGCGGACAAAACTTTTTGGAGATGATAGATAAGGTATCCCACTATGTCCTCCACTTTTCAGATCCTTTAACAGTGTGAGTTGGAAGGAGTTATACAAATTTTTCAAAAATTTAAAATTTGGGATTCTGAGTGGGATGAATCCAGATTCCAGGAAAACAAGACAACGTGGGCGGACAAAACTTTTTGGAAATGATAGATAAGGTATCCCACTATGTCCTCCACTTTTCAGATCCTTTAACAGTGTGAGTTGGAAGGAGTTATACAAATTTTTCAAAAATTTAAAATTTGGGATTCTGAGTGGGATGAATCCAGATTCCAGGGAAACAAGGCAACGTGGGCGGACAAAACTTTTTGGAGATGATAGATAAGGTATCCCACTATGTCCTCCACTTTTCAGATCCTTTAACAGTGTGAGGTGGAAGGAGTTATACAAATTTTTCAAAAATTTAAAATTTGGGATTCTGAGTGGGATGAATCCAGATTCCAGGGAAACAAGGCAACGTGGGCGGACAAAACTTTTTGGAGATGATAGATAAGGTATCCCACTATGTCCTCCACTTTTCAGATCCTTTAACAGTGTGAGTTGGAAGGAGTTATACAAATTTTTCAAAAATTTAAAATTTGGGATTCTGAGTGGGATGAATCCAGATTCCAGGGAAACAAGGCAACGTGGGCGGACAAAACTTTTTGGAGATGATAGATAAGGTATCCCACTATGTCCTCCACTTTTCAGATCCTTTAACAGTGTGAGTTGGAAGGAGTTATACAAATTTTTCAAAAATTTAAAATTTGGGATTCTGAGTGGGATGAATCCAGATTCCAGGAAAACAAGGCAACGTGGGCGGACAAAACTTTTTGGAGATGATAGATAAGGTATCCCACTATGTCCTCCACTTTTCAGATCCTTTAACAGTGTGAGTTGGAAGGAGTTATACAAATTTTTCAAAAATTTAAAATTTGGGATTCTGAGTGGGAGGAATCCAGATTCCAGGGAAACAAGGCAACGTGGGCGGACAAAACTTTTTGGAGATGATAGATAAGGTATCCCACTATGTCCTCCACTTTTCAGATCCTTTAACAGTGTGAGTTGGAAGGAGTTATACAAATTTTTCAAAAATTTAAAATTTGGGATTCTGAGTGGGATGAATTCAGATTCCAGGGAAACAAGGCAACGTGGGCGGACAAAACTTTTTGGAGATGATAGATAAGGTATCCCACTATGTCCTCCACTTTTCAGATCCTTTAACAGTGTGAGTTGGAAGGAGTTATACAAATTTTTCAAAAATTTAAAATTTGGGATCCTGAGTGGGATGAATCCAGATTCCAGGGAAACAAGGCAACGTGGGCGGACAAAACTTTTTGGAGATGATAGATAAGGTATCCCACTATGTCCTCCACTTTTCAGATCCTTTAACAGTGTGAGTTGGAAGGAGTTATAAAAATTTTTCAAAAATTTAAAATTTGGGATTATGAGTGGGATGAATCCAGATTCCAGGAAACAAGGCAACGTGGGCGGACAAAACTTTTTGGAGATGATAGATAAGGTATCCCACTATGTCCTCCACTTTTCAGATCCATTAACAGTGTGAGTTGGAAGGAGTTATACAAATTTTTCAAAAATTTAAAATTTGGGATTCTGAGTGGGATGAATCCAGATTCCAGGAAAACAAGGCAACGTGGGCGGACAAAACTTTTTGGAGATGATAGATAAGGTATCCCACTATGGCCTCCACTTTTCAGATCCTTTAACAGTGTGAGGTGGAAGGAGTTATACAAATTTTTCAAAAATTTAAAATTTGGGATTCTGAGTGGGATGAATCCAGATTCCAGGGAAACAAGGCAACGTGGGCGGACAAAACTTTTTGGAGATGATAGATAAGGTATCCCACTATGTCCTCCACTTTTCAGATCCTTTAACAGTGTGAGTTGGAAGGAGTTATACAAATTTTTCAAAAATTTAAAATTTGGGATCCTGAGTGGGATGAATCCAGATTCCAGGGAAACAAGGCAACGTGGGCGGACAAAACTTTTTGGAGATGATAGATAAGGTATCCCACTATGTCCTCCACTTTTCAGATCCTTTAACAGTGTGAGTTGGAAGGAGTTATAAAAATTTTTCAAAAATTTAAAATTTGGGATTATGAGTGGGATGAATCCAGATTCCAGGAAACAAGGCAACGTGGGCGGACAAAACTTTTTGGAGATGATAGATAAGGTATCCCACTATGTCCTCCACTTTTCAGATCCATTAACAGTGTGAGTTGGAAGGAGTTATACAAATTTTTCAAAAATTTAAAATTTGGGATTCTGAGTGGGATGAATCCAGATTCCAGGGAAACAAGGCAACGTGGGCGGACAAAACTTTTTGGAGATGATAGATAAGGTATCCCACTATGTCCTCCACTTTTCAGATCCTTTTACAGTGTGAGGTGGAAGGAGTTATAAAAATTTTTCAAAAATTTAAAATTTGGGATTATGAGTGGGATGAATCCAGATTCCAGGAAACAAGGCAACGTGGGCGGACAAAACTTTTTGGAGATGATAGATAAGGTATCCCACTATGTCCTCCACTTTTCAGATCCATTAACAGTGTGAGTTGGAAGGAGTTATACAAATTTTTCAAAAATTTAAAATTTGGGATTCTGAGTGGGATGAATCCAGATTCCAGGAAAACAAGGCAACGTGGGCGGACAAAACTTTTTGGAGATGATAGATAAGGTATCCCACTATGGCCTCCACTTTTCAGATCCTTTAACAGTGTGAGGTGGAAGGAGTTATACAAATTTTTCAAAAATTTAAAATTTGGGATTCTGAGTGGGATGAATCCAGATTCCAGGGAAACAAGGCAACGTGGGCGGACAAAACTTTTTGGAAATGATAGATAAGGTATCCCACTATGTCCTCCACTTTTCAGATCCTTTAACAGTGTGAGTTGGAAGGAGTTATACAAATTTTTCAAAAATTTAAAATTTGGGATTCTGAGTGGGATGAATCCAGATTCCAGGGAAACAAGGCAACGTGGGCGGACAAAACTTTTTGGAGATGATAGATAAGGTATCCCACTATGTCCTCCACTTTTCAGATCCTTTAACAGTGTGAGTTGGAAGGAGTTATAAAAATTTTTCAAAAATTTAAAATTTGGGATTCTGAGTGGGATGAATCCAGATTCCAGGGAAACAAGGCAACGTGGGCGGACAAAACTTTTTGGAGATGATAGATAAGGTATCCCACTATGTCCTCCACTTTTCAGATCCTTTAACAGTGTGAGGTGGAAGGAGTTATACAAATTTTTCAAAAATTTAAAATTTGGGATTCTGAGTGGGATGAATCCAGATTCCAGGAAAACAAGGCAACGTGGGCGGACAAAACTTTTTGGAGATGATAGATAAGGTATCCCACTATGTCCTCCACTTTTCAGATCCTTTAACAGTGTGAGTTGGAAGGAGTTATACAAATTTTTCAAAAATTTAAAATTTGGGATTCTGAGTGGGATGAATCCAGATTCCAGGGAAACAAGGCAACGTGGGCGGACAAAACTTTTTGGAGATGATAGATAAGGTATCCCACTATGGCCTCCAATTTTCAGATCCTTTAACAGTGTGAGGTGGAAGGAGTTATACAAATTTTTAAAAAATTTAAAATTTGGGATTCTGAGTGGGATGAATCCAGATTCCAGGGAAACAAGGCAACGTGGGCGGACAAAACTTTTTGGAGATGATAGATAAGGTATCCCACTATGTCCTCCACTTTTCAGATCCTTTAACAGTGTGAGTTGGAAGGAGTTATACAAATTTTTCAAAAATTTAAAATTTGGTATTCTGAGTGGGATGAATCCAGATTCCAGGGAAACAAGGCAACGTGGGCGGACAAAACTTTTTGGAGATGATAGATAAGGTATCCCACTATGTCCTCCACTTTTCAGATCCTTTAACAGTGTGAGTTGGAAGGAGTTATACAAATTTTTCAAAAATTTAAAATTTGGGATTCTGAGTGGGATGAATCCAGATTCCAGGGAAACAAGGCAACGTGGGCGGACAAAACTTTTTGGAGATGATAGATAAGGTATCCCACTATGCCCTCCACTTTTCAGATCCTTTTACAGTGTGAGGTGGAAGGAGTTATAAAAATTTTTCAAAAATTTAAAATTTGGGATTCTGAGTGGGATGAATCCAGATTCCAGGAAAACAAGGCAACGTGGGCGGACAAAACTTTTTGGAGATGATAGATAAGGTATCCCACTATGTCCTCCACTTTTCAGATCCTTTAACAGTGTGAGTTGGAAGGAGTTATACAAATTTTTCAAAAATTTAAAATTTGGGATTCTGAGTGGGATGAATCCAGATTCCAGGGAAACAAGTCAACGTGGGCGGACAAAACTTTTTGGAGATGATAGATAAGGTATCCCACTATGTCCTCCACTTTTCAGATCCTTTAACAGTGTGAGGTGGAAGGAGTTATACAAATTTTTCAAAAATTTAAAATTTGGGATTCTGAGTGGGAGGAATCCAGATTCCAGGGAAACAAGGCAACGTGGGCGGACAAAACTTTTTGGAGATGATAGATAAGGTATCCCACTATGTCCTCCACTTTTCAGATCCTTTAACAGTGTGAGTTGGAAGGAGTTATACAAATTTTTCAAAAATTTAAAATTTGGGATTCCGAGTGGGATGAATCCAGATTCCAGGAAAACAAGGCAACGTGGGCGGACAAAACTTTTTGGAGATGATAGATAAGGTATCCCACTATGTCCTCCACTTTTCAGATCCTTTAACAGTGTGAGTTGGAAGGAGTTATACAAATTTTTCAAAAATTTAAAATTTGGGATTCTGAGTGGGATGAATCCAGATTCCAGGAAAACAAGGCAACGTGGGCGGACAAAACTTTTTTGAGATGATAGATAAGGTATCCCACTATGTCCTCCACTTTTCAGATCCTTTAACAGTGTGAGTTGGAAGGAGTTATACAAATTTTTCAAAAATTTAAAATTTGGGATTCTGAGTGGGATGAATCCAGATTCCAGGGAAACAAGGCAACGTGTTAAAAATAAAAGTACAAAACACGAATATATTTGAATAAATTAATTTTTATATGTTTTTATAAAAAAATATTAAAAGTACTATGACTTTCCGCCACAAAAGAAAAAAAAAACAAAGTGAATAGTTAAGTTAACATATAAAGTGTTAAATTTATTTAAGAAAATTAAAAATCGAAGAGGAAGAAAGTTTTCAAAAATCCATCCAAAAAATGCATTTGCATTTATTAAAAATTCATATATTTTTATAATTTTGACATTAAAATGAAAATTAATTGACTTTTAAATCAATGAAATCGGACCTAAAATTCAAAAGATAAAATTGCATACAAAGTGAAAAATTTTCATTACTTACGAAATTAAAAACGTTAATAAAATAGCATTTTTTATTTTGTAAAAGTAGCATTCAACATAAAACACAAATATTATACATAATTTTGTAAAATTATCGCCTTTTTTAAAAAATGGATGGTTTTTAAATTAAATTTATTGTTATTTAGAGTAAAAAAGATGTATCAGTTCATGATTTATTGCGCGAACTCTCGGCAATTTGTACTACCCCAGATTTGTACTATATTTTCGTTGAAACTACCAGAATATTTAATATAGATATCGAAATAAATGAAGGTAAACGCTATTTAAGGACATAATAAAAATCACCCTTTTTATTAAAATTACAATATTTTCTAGGAAAATTAAATAATACTTCAGGTGTTGCAAACAATAGTATTGGTAAGAAAATAGAAGAAGTTAACTATACCAACTTAATTACATATTTGTAATCTTAGTTCTTAGTTCTAATGATGCGGTTATCACCTTTAATCAACAACACAACGACTCTCTACCATCTAATTCACTTGATACAGATACATCCATGAAATCCATGGATTTAAATGTCGATTTAATCGATTCTATAGTTTTTGGAAATTCATCCTCACTGAAAAACGTATCTTTAAATAGTAATAACTTGTTGACAATCCCTAATTCAAATGCTACTAATGAACCTGTAATAAATTCAAATTTAGAAATTTCTTCCCTGATAAATTCGAAACTTTTCAATGACCATGTGGAGATGCTTTCATCCACCAAACGATCAACTAGCTTAAATGCTTCAACAGCTACATGCCAAGAAATCATAGAATACCAGGTATTAAGGAAACGCATTAAATCTAACAAACAACAAAATGTAATTATTCCGCCCTCCTTAAACGAAACATCTCTATTAAACACAATAAAGAAAAGGAGGATATATAAAAAGGATGAAGCAGATTTGGTTTTTTCTGAAAGGGAATTTCAATTTTTGAAAGAGTATTTTATCGAACCACAAAAATATGATGAAATCGTAGCATTCCTTGAAGACATCGTTCGGGAGAAATTCAAAAAATTCAATAACATATGTCCAATTACCTACACCAGTTACGTATGGAGTAAAAAAAAACAACGTTATATTTATATGCCAAATGCATTTATTATAATAGTGGTTGCGGACGTTACCGTTTTTGTTTTAAGATTGGAAAGCGCACCATCATGGGGAAAATTGAGTCGGACGGAAAAAGTATTAAACATCCTACACAAATAAAACGTCAGCAAATACGTAGTGTTCGCCGAATTATTGCAAAATACGAATTAAAGTTTCAAAAGGCCACAAATTGGAGAGATTCAAAACTTTGTTCCCAAAAAGAAAATTTGAGGAATATTGGTAACGACCAGGAAATTCCATCTCGAGATGTTGCCAGAAAAATGAAATCTGAGCAACTTCGTTCGATGCAAAGAGACTCAAATCCGTTCATCGATTTGTACAAAATGCAAAGCGATATAAATTGGAGAGTTTTTATTCAACATATTTCCAGTCCGTTAGAAATCTATTTATTTTCATCTAAACAAATAAAACTTCTACAAAAGGAAAATAAACGATTTCTTAAAATGAGTAGAAATACATTGTTTTTGGATGCAACGGGAAATATAATAAAAAAACTGGAAAAAGAGTCTAAACGTGTGTTCCTATACTCAATGGTAGCTCATATTAGACGAAATAACGAGCGTGGTTTCCTTATTCCAATTGCTGAATGTTTACCTGCTAGCCACTATTCTGAGGATATTGAGCGTTTTTTTATATTCCTCAAAGTTTATTGCCTAAAAAATGGAATTATGTGGCCTTTATGTAAACGGGTATGCGTGGATTGGAGTTATGCCTCCATTAATGCTGTAGCGCGTGTTTTTAGTAAAGAAGAAAATGTCCACAATCTGCAACAATACATCATAAAATGCTACTCCATATGTAAAATTGACCGTACAAATAAACTAGTCGTCATACAGATATGCTGCGCCCATTTTTTGCGCATATGCTATAAAGATATCGAAGCGCATTTCACGAAGGTAAATAATATTAATTTTTTTAAATGGCAATTCATATACGCAGTAAATATAAGCCAAATTACTGCCCTTTGAAGCTGGATATCTAATATTTTAAAATTATTGCTAAATGAGAATATAACTACAGACGAATATCTTTAAAAAACCTGGAAAATAGTACAAAAATGTACCTTGAGGAGACAGATGACTTTAATATTGAAGAAATTAAAGATAAGAATACTGGAATAAAAACCCCAAACTATAAAAAGAGTCCATTCTATTTAAAAAGCTATCAAATATTTAATAAGGTTTTGAAATCAAAACAAAAATCAAATTCAATAAATGAGTACCATAATAAAGAATTTGCTGAATTAATACTGAAAAAGTATGCCCCATACATGCCACTATGGACAAACATTATGGGAAAGTTCGTAGACAAAACCAATACAAGAGTTTCCAACAGTCCTGTGGAGAGCTACTTTAATATAACAAAAAATGTAACCTTAGAAGGGAAAAGTTTGGTGGTGCCTACGGAATACGTCCGAAAAAGCTATACATATGTCAAAGCAAAAATAACTGATGCCGAAAATACGTATGCTTGTAATCAAAATACCAAAAAAAAACTAAGTAAGACTGTTCAAAAGCCAATAATATTAGAGGAAGACCAATGGAAGAGGACTCCAAAAAAAGATAAAGGGAAAATTAACCGAAAAATAATATTCGATAAAATATTATTGCAATTCTCGTCGTGGCCAAGGGATATAAAAGAAAAACGTTACATATTGCTGACATATAATAAGGTATACAAGAATAAGACGGTTCCTTATCCCCTAACAATTGATTTGACTGAATTTAAAAGTTTGGACCCTACAAAATGCATTTTTAATAATGTAATTGATATCTACATAACAATACTATTAAATTGCTCCAACAAATCGGCGTTTTCATTTTCTTGCGAAGAAGGCAAAATTTTTTCTTCTGCAAAAACAAAGTTGAACTTCCAGTGCATAAATTTAATCATATATTTATTCCAATTTACATCAAAGCCACTACACTGTTGCGTATTTGAATACGAAAAACAAATACTTTTATTTTATAAATTCGACTAAAAACAATATACCAAATAAAAACACAATATTAAAAAAATTTTTGGATAATGTAAATGATAAATCGTGGAAATATAGTGAAATTGAACACGACTATCAAAATGATAGCTTCAACTGCGGTGTTTTTATTTGCCTATATATTGAAGCTTTACTTCACGACAAGCCCCTAACGAACCTACCAAACCCTAACATTTATAGGGAAACAATTAAAAAGTGTTTAATAGAATATGCCGATGACATGAGTGAAATATGTGTCCATTGCGGTGATAAAGTTCTAAACCCTACATTTCAATGTTCTTAGTGCAATCGCCCTGCATGTTTCGGCTGCATTAAATACCATTACCAGTGTAAAGAAAAAAAAAAATCTATGCATATTTTGTAAAAAATAAAATATAATAATGGCACAGGATGACAAAGATTTTTTTTTTCACTTTCTAAATCATTTTAAATACACGTAATCATGGAGATCAGCACTTTGAAATGACAAGTGAAATACTAAATTATTTTGTAAATCCTTTCACTTCGATTTCAAAATTTGTCCGTAAAAATTTTTAAAAAACGAAAACATTTACATGAAAAAGTTTTCAAAGTGAAGTGAAGTGTTTTACAAAATATGCCTCATAATTTCAAAAAGGTAAGCACAGACTTAGTACTCCCTGATCACGTGTATTACACAAATTAAACAAATGATATCCATGTGCTTCAAGAATGTACAAATTTTTTTATTAATAACTCAGTGCTACAAAATAAAAATAAATACACTTATAACATAGTGTAATAAATATTTAACATTTAAATATTTAAACATTTCTACCTTTTATTTTTAAGCTTAAGAATAATGTTATCAACAATAATAAAATATTATTAAATTAAATAAACTAAATTTTAAACTGTTTATTTCGCCTGAAAGCTAATTAATTTTATCGTTTTGCAAAATATGAATGCATATGTATGTGATAATATAATTTTATTTTTATTCACGTCGAAATTAAATTAAATAAAATGAAATTCTTTTAATAATAAAAAAGTAGCTCCTTTTTTACTTCTATTTACAATTATTTTCCTGAGAAACAGAATTCTGAATCAGAATCCCAAATTTTAAATTTTTGAAAAATTTGTATAACTCCTTCCAACTCACACTGTTAAAGGATCTGAAAAGTGGAGGACATAGTGGGATACCTTATCTATCATCTCCAAAAAGTTTTGTCCGCCCACGTTGCCTTGTTTTCCTGGAATCTGGATTCATCCCACTCAGAATCCCAAATTTTAAATTTTTGAAAAATTTTTATAACTCCTTCCACCTCACACTGTAAAAGGATCTGAAAAGTGGAGGACATAGTGGGATACCTTATCTATCATCTCCAAAAAGTTTTGTCCGCCCACGTTGCCTTGTTTTCCTGGAATCTGGATTCATCCCACTCAGAATCCCAAATTTTAAATTTTTGAAAAATTTGTATAACTCCTTCCAACTCACACTGTTAAAGGATCTGAAAAGTGGAGGACATAGTGGGATACCTTATCTATCATCTCCAAAAAGTTTTGTCCGCCCACGTTGCCTTGTTTCCCTGGAATCTGGATTCATCCCACTCAGAATCCCAAATTTTGAATGATCGTGAAATTCATGTTTTAAAGCCAATTCTGAGAAAGTTGTCTGAATTTAAGATATGTGAGTGTATTTCGTAATGGTAACGGTTTTCTGGACCCTTTTGGTCCAAAAATGTGTTCCTAATTCCATTTTTATTGAATATATCAGTTTTTGCATGCTTAACAGAACTATGTTAACGAGTTAACAGACCTCTGTTAACTAACGTGGTTTGCGTCTGGGGTTATAAATTTTAAAATTTATCTTCACACACATGCATATTTTTATGTTATCACATAAATATTTCTTCCTTTGCCTTAGATCTATAGCCTCAACAGTTTATTTTTTGTATTTATAAAATTTAATTTTTTTGTATGCGAATTTATTTTTTAACATTTCTAAATAAATCTTTTTGTCTATCTTTTTCCTGTATTTTTTTTTGAAGGGTTAATTTTCTTGCCCCATTTTGATGACGAGTATTTGCCATTTTTAGTATTCCCAAATTCTCTTGATTGTTCATATGAATTTTTTTGGCTCTTTTCCAAATTTACTCATTAAAATACCTTAAATTCTTTTGAACTCTTGTTAGTTTTTATTTGAATTTTATACAGGGTTGCCAGGCGATAATTGTTTTAATAATTACCGAAAGATTTTTAAAATTTCAGATGTTGGAGTTTTAGAACTAAAAAAATAATATAATACATTTTTTTATTTTTTGTTGTTTGCGTCGCTAAAATATTGATTTCAATCATATTCTAAATGTTGGATATTATTCCAAATCGTATAGAAATATGGAAGAAGCATTTATTATGTTTACGAATGTTATATATCCGGGAAAATGGAAAAATGCATATAAAATGCTCAAAGATATATATTTTTATTGCCTTAGTTGTTTATATGTTTCCCTAACTGAATTGAATAACTTGATTCTAGGTCTGAATTTTCTAAAACAGTTGATAGAGTTGATCGCATTATGGTTGTATTGGTAAAAAATATTGGACACTGTAACACTGTAACTTATCAAGAACTATTTCAAAGCACTTAGCCGTGAAAGACAAAATTCAAAGAAGATATATTTGTCAAATCCATTTCTCAAAAACTGATGACCAATGCACAGTGGGACAGAATTTTTTTTTGGAAACAAAGAGGAGTATACAATTTTAAGTTTGGAAGGATCGGAGCTATTGTGGCTCAAAATAGGGTACCTCTGACATAGAAAATTTTTCTTAGCTTGCCAAATTTTTGTTTTTTATGCAATTTCAAATATTTTTACATCTTCTTAAAGCTTTCGATAAGACCTTTAAAAAGCATGTGCTATTTACTTCTTATAGTTTTCAAGCTATTTTTACATTTGTAATTTCAATTATCTCAATATTAAACAATACAACTTGATATCTTTTTGGAGTCCAAAAATAAAAAACTTTGAAATTAAAAATTGCAAAAAGTATGATTTTTTGTGTGTTTTTGGTCTAAGAGGTGTCTACACTCTTTTCTCTTTAAAATAAAATTTTATTTAAGAACATATAATAATTTAATTTAACACTTTTCTGAAAGGTATCTTCACAGAAATATAGGCCAAAACGCGTTATTTAATATTTTAAGCTCTTATATAAGCTATGGATCTCGTTCTTGCATAAATCTATCACAAATATTTTTTTATTTTTGAATTTCGGATTTTTAAATCAGTCAAATAGGTCTATAAAATTTCCACCATACCCTTTTTTAATTTAATATTGTCTAACATTTATAAAATATTTGTTCTGCACTGAAGTCTTTATATATCTTCCTTAAATATGTGCGAACTTTTGTAAAATTGCAAAGTATTAAATTTTTTATTTACTAGCTTTTATTGGTGGGCTTCGCTACTGTATTTGATGCTACTAATTCTCCTGGACTTAGTCATCTTATTTGAATATTGAATATGAAAATTATTTTTAAAAATTTTTAAGACTTTCACTGTAATAGTCCTTTATATGAGAAAATTTATATTTTCTTTTCATGGGAACTATCGCTCCACTGGACCTATCCGTCCTATTTTGATTTCATCAATGCGATATGATAGGATAAAGTTTCCCTTCACTGAGATAACTTTAGAATTAAAAACAAACCCAAACATTCAACAGAACTATGTCCACACCCTCCCAAATTTTACCAATTTTAAACCAAAATTTTTACTTTAGCCTATATGCTCTAAAAAACCAAAGGCTAGTTCTGCAAAACTAATGCATTTTCGAAAAATTATATATGCTCCAAAGAGTTTGTTAATGGCTTTCTCCAAACCTGCAGTAAATGTGTTAAAGTCAATAATCGCTCAAAATTTCGTTAGATATCTTAAAAGCCTTATCTTAAAAGAGATTTCATTAGAGATCAAATATTTTAGTTTCTTCAAAATCCAATTTTTTACAAAAAATTTCCAAAAATCGGAAAAACTATGGACTTAATTTTTTTCAAATAAACTTATCTGTCTAGCTGATATTATTCGCAACATTTTCGGTATTCGCAAATCCCCTGATTTTAAGCAAATAATGAAGCTTTTGTTGCAAAAATATATCTTTAAAACTTAATTTTCTTTACTCGATATTTCGATTGTTCGAGTTAAGTGTTCAATAACCACTTTTGGTTGCTTAAGTCCAAAACCTTGTACACCTGTGTTATTAAAGTTATGTTGGGAAAAAATTAGATAGGAACAATTTTTTTCTAATATTTTATGGATTGGCTTCGTATTTTGGATTGGTATATATTTTCTCTGAAATAAGGATTCATTTTCAACAGATGCAAAACGTAGTTGCTTTCCTTCTTAAGAGACTAGTAGGTGTATACAGAGTTAAGAACTTATTTAGCTCGTATGTGCTTATAAGTGGAAATTACATTTAAAGCATGCGAAGAAGGGGTCGAAACACTGGAAAACTTCCAGCATCACTGTTTAGCATTTGTTCGCATCAGAAGCGAAAATTTTCACAGGGGTAATATACTAAATAGGGACACAAACTACATAGAAGGAACCAGGTTCTTGACCTAATAAAATAATAATAACAAATTCGCAGAATCTTACTTTAGAGCGCAAAACATGTCGAGCAGGGTGTGGGTCATCAACACCGGGGATATTCCGCAGAAGTGGAGATAAAACTCCACCTTGCGGAGTACCCCTATTTGCTATCCTGTAAATGGTAGACGCACCCATGCTGGATATTATAACCATATGGGGCTGATGATCGATTGATGAATGTCCGGTCTTTCGAGGGACAATGTGATTGCCTTCGGAGTCAACATATTAAAGGTCACTTCTATATCAAGGAAGGCCACTAATGCATATTCCTTATACTCGAGAGCTTTTTGACCTAGTCTAAATAAAAAATACCGGGCACAAAATTTGACATGTTGGTGTTTGATGAATTGACAGTCTAGGTTTCGTACTGTTAAAGATTAATAGTCAACTTGGAATTACAATCAAGTCAACAGTAAAATTGGAGTAACGCGAAAATCGATGCCGCAAGAGAACTTCCTCAGATTCGACATATTGTCCGTAAAATTTAATATCCAATAATGCCTAAACGTAGAAGCAATGAGGAAGATTATTGTCATTTGTCTTAAATTGTTGTGTCAATGCGACCTAGTAAGCGCCTACTGAAAGATTTTTGTGTGCAGAACTATAATCAAATTACGTTATGTTCAACTATGTGGGCATTCCCCAGGAAAGCTGCTAGACCATGTGACCTATTGTGTTTCCCTATTTATCTAAGAAAACTGGGTGACTGGAACCGATTTCAATGGAACTATGAATTAAATTAGCTCTCAATTTCTACAGTAATTCCTATATGAAAACCTAAACGTTTCTTCCTATCACTCAGTACCTCCTGAGGACACCTGATATAAGTAAAATAGCTTTCCTATTAAAGGCTAACAGGACCTTAGTTCTGCTTCTATCAATTGGGGTCCATCGAAATCTATATATTATACAAGTAAATCCTTCTTCATTATATTATCATATACAAGTAAATCCGTTCTTGATTATATTTGGCAGTTCAACCAGAGTAATGTGAACATCCGTCTGTTCTTTTACATTTCTAGCCGTCTGTTCTTCTTTTATATTTCTGCCATTTTATTTCCACTAATACCCTCCTACAGATTGCAGATTGATGCGATTTGCACAGACTTTGCTAAGGCATTTGACCGAGTACCACATGAACTTTTATTATTAAAAATATATAAATTGGGCATTCATTCCCGAATGTTATCTTGGTTTCGTTATTACTTGTCGGATAGGCAATCCGTAGTTTCTCTTGATGGTGTTTGTTATACATTATTTATTCCTACTTCTGGTATTCCACAAGGTAGTGTTTTGGGTCCTCTGTTATTTAATATATTTATTAATGACATTGACCTATGTTTGAGAAAGTCTCATTATTTAAATTTTTAAAACAATTTCTAACGCCAATGACGTTTTTAATTTTCTGGAGGATTTAGATAGGGTGAGGTCTTGGTCAGTCCGTAATGGTTTCCCTTTTAATTTAAACAAATGTTTTTCTACGACTTATCATAGATGTTTTAACACTGTTATATCTCGATATAGAATACATCAACACTTACTATCATCCGTGGATGAAATTTTAGATTTATTTGATAAAAAAATTATCATTTAATAATCACTTAAATTATATTATGCCTAAAGCTTATTCAATGTTAAGCTTTTTATACCGTAATTCTAATAATTTTGATAATTACACAAAAAAAAGTTCTATATACATCCTTTCTGAGATCTAGATTAGAATATGCTTCATTTATCTGGAGCCCTTGTACTCAATTACACACAAATAGAATTAAAAAAAATTCAAGTAAAATTTATAAAGTTTGCTCTTTCATTTTAAAATTTTTCATTTGTAAACCCTCAAATTTAGATTCCTACATACCCTGTTAAGTGTGCCTTGATTTCTATGAAAACTTTAGAAACAAGACGTACAATTTCTTCTGTATATTTCCTATATTCTATAATTCGTGGATTAATTGATTATCCAGATTTGCTTCAAAATAATTACATCTTTCATATAGATATTCCTTGGACAACATATGCTTTGAATGAACCTTTAATAAAAGCTATGAGATTATTCAATAAATATTCTAATGAATTAGACTTAAGTATAGCAAATCTTGAATATAAAAATTTGTTAAACAGTTTGTTTAAATAATTAATTTAATTATGTATATTAAATTATCATTGATGTCTGTAAGGATAATATTGTATCCATAGACTGAAATTAATAAATAAATAAATACCCTGGGACATACATCAGTCTGACACTGTATCACCTTTGGTGAGATAAAATTTTATTGCAATTGACCAGACATCTCCAGTTCCTTAACAACTACCTGACTGTCTACAAGATGTGGTTTAAAGAATACATTTAAAATAAAATTTTCTACCCACTTTAAATACTTAGGGATTATTTTTCATAAGACGCTAACTTGGAATATCCATATGGTAATAAAGGCACTCTAATGCTGGTCTGAAACCAAGAATTACCATAATCAGATAAATACTAACACATGCCACTTTGGTATGGTCGCCTAAAACCGATCAGGAGACCATGACCCCTGGGGCTATTTTGTACATTCCTTCATTCCACATATCAGTGAAGGAGGAAGTATGCAAAAGTGTACTGAGATTTCCCACAATTGACGACTTTAAGGCTGGTGACTTGTTACGACATTTGCGAATATAGAAGCTCTTTGAAAAAGACACATTTGTTAGGGCTAATGACTATAGTATGTGCAAGCCTATGTTGCATAGGACTTTTGATTTCCTCATGCCTGAACGGGACCAGAGGTCAAACCAAGACTGGTGGAATATAGATTCTGATCAAGTCCGGTTTACTGGCGGCTTTAAACAGATAAATGGTAACACAGTGAGTGTCTGTTTTTTTGGGCTTTAATTTTCAAAGCGCTCTAAACACGGGTAAATACTCTTCGATCTTTCAGGCGGAAATTTGCGCCATCCTCATTTGAGCCAATGAATGATTGAGAAGAGAGACGGGGCGCCTGAGAATTATTGTAATGTCGGTTAGTTAAGTTGCGTTAATGGCTTTATCCTCAAATGAATTTAGGTCTAAGATTGTCTATGATTGTGTAACTTATCTGAACATACTAGGTGCATATAATAAGCTACCACTATGTTGGGTGCTTGGCCATGAGAGACATTCTGTCTAGTCAATGGAATTGCTCTAAATGTATTTATAGGACCGAAGTTCCTTTTTGCTAATGCCACGGGATATGCTAAGAAAAAAAAAATCGTATTTTTCCTTAGCATACTCAATGGCGGGTTCATTAGACAATGGGGAACCTCACCCGGATTCAGATAGGCTTAGCAACTTATTACGCTTTTCAGGATTAAATTCCAAAAGTTAGTGTTGTGCAAAAACAATCTTAGAGTACTAACGGGATTCTTAACTAAACATTGTGGCGATATAGATTTGAGATAGATTTTTCCATTTGTGACTCCCCAGTCCTTGGATCTTATAGAGTGAGTTATCTAGGGGCTTTCTTAACGACTCCAAATCAGGTTTACTGTAGTGAAAATATTGGCTGCACAAAAGATTCATTGGGGTCGTGGTGCGCATAGCCATTTCTATTTAATCTCACCCCTAATCAGGTATGCTAATCCTAAAATATTTATCATAGTTGATTATTGGAATTATATATAATCCGTTAGAATCTCAAAGTTATCTCTTGCCTACTATACGAGCGATGTTGCCTAATACAATCATACCTTAGTTCGTTGACGCCTTGAGTCTAAGACCAAATTTGGTATAGATGTATCTGATTTGTCTGCAGATTTTACACCTTAAGATAATGTTGAACAAATTTGTCCCAGGAAAAATCCATAGTCGACTACAAGATATTAAAACATTTACGATTTTTTTTAAAGAATCCCCTCCTAACATAACACCTATGCCTATAAAGATTTTTACACTTTGGTAACTCCGTCTTATGCCGGGGTGTGATTTTTCATAAGGAGTTTGTGTTATGTATCCATTCATTAATCTCTTACTCTCTTTATGTCTTCCAACTCGCAACGTGCACTCGTTTTTTTTTTGTCTCGTTCAATGTTTGTCTATTTAAAATTAAATTTTTTGCTGTAGCTGTGCTGATTCAAGTTGTAAATTTTTGTCTGATTTTCTTTTCATTTAGGTATTTTTCCATATACTTTTTTTTTGCTGCAATTTTTTTCTTTTCTGCCAGTTACATGGGTTGGCTTTAATGTTTGATTAAGCTTGTTGGTATTGTTGAATCTTTTTCGTCTTTAAAGTAGTTGTTGTTTAACGTTTTTGTTGTCTGGTTGGATCTAATGTGGCGCTGAGGTTGGTTGTTGTTGCATGTTTGATGTATTTTAATATTTCATTGAATTTTAACACTTGCTTCTTGACTAGCAATGCCAAGCCGCAACAGTAGTGAATTAAACACACTTGAGAGTTTTCATATGCTAAAAATTTGGTTTTTTTGCTCTTGCTGCTGTTTTTGTTTTAGATTTTTTCTTTTGTGGTATATAATAATTTTTTTCCCAGTTGTTGTTGTTGCCTTGGATGGTCTGATAGATTTGGTGTTTAGTTATGGTTTGGTTGACTGTGTATTTGTTGTTTTATGTTTATTTTATTTTGTGTACTTTTTTTCTCTTTATGGATTAGAGTTTTTAGGAAACCTGATACATTTATGAGTTGTTATTTTTAACGAGTGAGCAATGTTTTTTTTGTCCGTTAACTCTTGAAGGTCTGAGCGTTGGATTGAAAATTAAATAAATTTTTATTATTTATTTTTTGTGGTCATTCGTGATTTTGGAAATAGCTAATAAGTTTAATATTATTCCCAGCAGACTTACTTAGTAATGGGAGCTAATTCTTTTGGGTATATAATTATAATTATCTTACATTTTTACAAATTGTTTATTACTTTTCTTAAACAATTTATACTCTACAAATTATGCATAAACTAGCCTATAAAAATTGCAATATAATAATAAAATGCACAAACCAAAAAACAAAAATCTTTTGAAAAAAATTAAATGAACAACTTCTTAACGCATTTCCTCTCCCTAATCGATATTGAAAGATTCGAATCCGTTAGAATTAGTGGTGAATACTGTTTTAAAGGTATAATTTTTAAAACAAACAAATGAGATTACAAAAAAAAAAAAACAAAAAATAAACGGCATAAATTCGCTCCCTGATCGAAATACAAAATAAATTTTCGGTAAGATTTGGAGACCAAACAATGAGTATAGCAAATTTAAACTTTAAATCCAAAACCGACTTTTAAAAATATTATAGAAAATAAGAAATGAACCCGCAAATTTTCGCTCCCTGATAGAAATTTTAAAATCTGGCTTCTTTAGGATTTGTAGAACGAATAGTTTTGTAAGTAAACCGAATTTTAATTTAAAGAAAGTTTTGGAAAGAGAAATCAGGCTTTGGAATTATATATGAATTCGATTATCTCCGTTCCCTGAAAAAAAAAATCTAAAAATCTTTTAAAAAATTATATGAACAACTTCTTGACGCTTTTTTTACTCTCTCTAATCGATATTGAAAGATTTGAATCCGTACGAAATTGGTGGTAAATTATAGTTAAAGTTGTAAAAGGTAAAATTTAAAAAAAAGAGATTTAAAAGAAAAATAATGGGCATTATTTCGCTCCCTGATCGAAATGCAAAATAATTAAACCGAATTTTAGTTTTCTACGTCGTCTGGGGGCTTTAGAAAGCTCTGGAAAGAGAAAACATGCTTAGGAAATTGTATATGAATCAGATTAACTCCGCTCCCTGAAAAAAAATTAAATCTGGCTCTGTTTGGATTTGTAGGACGAATAGTTATAAAAGTTAGCCGAATTTTAACTTTCTATTTCATCTGGAAGCTTCAGAAAGCTTTTTTAAAAGAAAACAGGGTTAGGAAATTATATATGTTTATATATAATAAATTTGTATATTTCACTGTGCAAGTCCACTGTCCTAAATATATCACCACTGTGTTCAATTCATTTCATTTGTGCAGAATGAGCCTCTGTTAACAACTCTGTTGCCAGAACATGCATTTATTATTATTATTATTATTATTTATTTTTTTTTATTGCTACCTTGTGGTTGATCAGATTATCAATTTTATTTTGTTTACCACATTAACAAAAGCAAAACAAGCAAACAAAAAAAAAATCCTTTTTATTATTATTTCCACAATCACTTAATTCCTTTAACCATAAATTTTTCAACAATTAATTTAATCACCTTAAATTATAATTTAATGGTTTTGTAATTAATTTCCCTTCTTTACTATGTGCTAAATATGTATATATCTTCGTAAAGAGAAAAATTCGAAATTGGGTTAATTCTATGTACTCCATCAAATCTGAAATCTGAAATGTCTGCTTGTGTTGTTGTAATATTTTCTGTTCTATTCTATTTATTATTTGGTCGTAGTTGTCGTAATAATCGTAACTGAGACTCAGTCACTCACTCACTCAGTCAGTCATTGCTTTACCTTGGCCCTGTCTCTTTTATATGCTACTATTATAACTATTGCTGTTGTTGCTATTGCTGTAGCTCTGTAGTTTTATGACTTTAACTTTTACCTTTATTCTCTTTTTCATCATTTTCCTGTTTAACAATTTTCATGTGAAATGTATACGATTGTTGGTTGTTTGTTTCCGGTTTCATTATTCATTTTGAGAGCCAACAAATAAATTTTTGTTTTTGCTTTCATATATTGGAGGTTTTCAATCGTCATCATTGCTATTTTTTTTTTTTTTTTTTTTTGGCAAAAGTTTTGTTCTTGTACTTTTGGCGAATGCGCAGAAAAAATGTAAATTAAATAGTTGAAAAAAAAAAAAATGTGAGGTTAGCTTTCGTTGCTGCTTTATGTAGGTATGAAATAGTTAAAGGATTTTAAAGTTTTTTTTTTTTAATGTCTTGTTCCAAATGCAATGAGTTGCAGTTTGTTATAGTTCGCTTCGTTGGTTTACAAATCTGGGAGTAACCAGTTTTAGAATAACGCTAAATGTTACAAGAATTTTTAAAATTCCTGAAGAGTAACATTAAAATTTAATAAAACATGAAATTTGATCCGATTTGTTTGAAATTTTAAGTTATGCTTAGAACATTAATACTACTAGCTACTATATATCACCCATTTACTTCAATAATGATATAACTCAAAATAAGCGATTTTGCAAAAAACGAATTCAAAGTTTTCAAATTACCAAGGACCGAAAGTTCATGAAAATTGCATATTTTTTGCCTTTACTTCTAGAACAGTTTAAACCAGATATCTTTGCGAATCAGAAAATTTTCTTTAAAATAGTATCCATTTGTTAGTCTATATTTTAGCATATTTTGTTGAAAATGCATGTTTTTGCATAGTTTGCCATAAATGCATATTTTTGTGTCATATTTTGTGAAAAATTTCAATTTAAAATAATATTTTGTGTAGAAGAAAAAGTAAGTCTGTGGCTTTTTGATAAAGGGACATAAATTTATTTTTTAAAATTTTACAATATGGAAAAATACTATGGAAAAGTTAATTTTTGAAAACTAACAAGCACGGCAGGACATTGAATATTGTAAACGAATGAGTTTTTGAGTCAAAATTCCATAGAATAAATAATTTTTTTTTCTTCTCTTATTTATTAAATCTTTTAGTATAAATAAGCGGAAATTTAACATTGTAGTTTATAATTGTCTATTAAGAACATATTTATTTTTAATGAAAATGTCAAATGTCGTACATATAGAAAAATATAAAGAAAGTTTTAAAATAGAAATAATGTCCTGTAAAATATTCGACAACCCTATTGAAAAAAGTATAGCACTTGGAAAACATAGAGATAAATACAGTCTGTCCGGTAAAATTTCCAATCATACATCTAAAGGCAGAACAAGTTCGTTTAATATCGTCCCAGCAAAAACTTTTTGGTTTTCGGTAATGGCAACTACTTATTAAAGTAGTTTCTTGGTAATGAGGCGTCATTATTATTTGCCTACTCTGTATTCCATTAATAAGTACTCAATAGTATAACAACACAGTAATACTGCAATCACGTGGATGCGTTGGCTAGAGCGCCGGATTAACAACCAGAAGGTTGTTGGTTCAACCCCATTCTGAAGCTGTTAGTTTTTTATAACAAAATGTCTAAAAAGATATTTTAAACTAAATAGAGTTTTTGTCGCTTAGGATGCTGTGTGCGAGATGGTGTACTGAGTAAGACGTTAGTCATTAAAAACGAATGGTTAGTGTGTGTCCAAGTTCGAGTCTCACTGACGGCAAATTTTTTTGTTTTTTTTTATTTTTGTTTTCGTTTAGGTACATATTTTTGAGTATCCCTAGAGTCAAAAAATAACTACATGAATTTGTGGACAACTCGAACAAAAATAACTAGTTATTCAGGCAAAAAATAAGTAGTTTGCTTACCAGGAAAGCAAAGTTTTTGCCGGGGTGTTATGCATATGAAACATTTGTTTCCGATATCGTCCGCTTTTATATTCATTGATTAATTTTTTTAAAGAAGCTACCAATAAGATTATTCTGTCTAAGAGAACATAATATTATTTTAGAAAAATCGATCTATCATGAAGACAACAGTCAGTGGAAGAAGTTTATTGCAAAATTTGAATTCAGATGAAGACACCATAAACGCTTTTCATAATGTAAACGAAATCATTTAACGATTCACCCATCACAATTGTTGATGTCGAATTTTACATTTTAAAATATAGAGCAAACTCTGTTATTTATGTAAATAAAAATATTTATTAATATTTGTATTCACTGTATATGTATTTATTTTTAAGTCAAAAACTAAGTGCATTTTTTTATTTGTTTTTAGGACATATTTAAACATTTTTAGTGTATGTTTTGAGCGCCTAAAACACACTTTTTAAACACATGAACTTCCTGTCTCTGCAAATTACTTTTACCTTAATAGTTAAATAAATGACATATTCTCTTCTCAATCGTTCACTACTAAAGATATGAACAGGATATTTTTACAGAAGATTAAGTTTGTTATAAAAATCACGTTCTTGAAGTTAATAAGCTAAATGTACTTATCGATTTTAAAGATATGTTATATTGTGTTTTGATTTTTTTTTAATGTAAAAGCAGAACCTACGGCCTATTCCCATCTTTCTGATAATTTATGGATTCCATTCCAAAACCATTTCTCATCCTTAAACGAATTAAGTGGATTTTGAGACCTTGTTCTGAAGTGAAGTATATTTCTGAATCGAGCTAGACAAATAGCAGTCATATGGGCAATTTCTGGCCAGTAAGACGCAAACAAAAGCTTCGCCTACTTAATAACTTGTTTTGTAAGCGAAAACAATATGAAAAACTGATGAATTTTGTTCGCGATGTTCAAAATTTCACCAGTTGAGATTTGAAGCGACGTATCACTACTAGTGTGATCCACTCGGTTTTCCAACCGATTTTAAAACTGGTTTTTCGGTTTAAATGCTGTCGGTTTTTTCAAAGTGTTAATTTTTCAGTTCATTTACATTTTATTCGAACCAGTAATGTCAGATACAATTTAGGAAAAATTCATCTGTTTTGTATATAAAACCCCCATTTTTCCCTATTTTCTCAAAAACATAAAAAATCCCTCTAATTTTTTCTCATCCTTAAAATCGCAATATTATTATTCACATTTATTTTAGAAAAAAATTTCTAACTTCTATGCTATTTATTGAAAAAAATCCATTTAACAAATTAATTTTTTTTTTCTAAAATAAATGTGAATAATAATATTGAATTTTCCCTTCCCTATTTCTATTTTTAGTCGTATTTTGAGAAAGAGAATCAAAATATAGAAAATTCCCCTTATTCTGACAAAAATTAAAATTCCCTTCCTTTTTCCCATCGTTTTAAATTTCTTTGAAAAATTTCCTCAAAAAGGGAAAATGCTCTCCATGTGAAATCACTAATTCGAACAAACACTTTAATAATTTAAATGTTTTTTATTTCAAATCGCATTGAAAAAGGACTCCAAAAAATTATGAACTTCACGAGGCCATAAAACCGAAATTCGAATTAACATTAAAAACCCCCTTTGGAATTTTGTTCGACTACTGGTACATTATTGACACAATTTTTTCTTATTAACCTATATAATTATGATTTTTAAATTGTTAATTAAAAGTTTTCGAAATACCGAATAATGTAAACAAATGTATATCAATGTCAACCATATTTGCTCTAACAAAAAATATCACAATAAGCCGGGCAAAACATATAGGCAAAGCAGCAATTATCAGTTTAAAAAAGACAACCTAAACTTTGAACTACTAAATTACACTCTATCCCAACAAACTAACATGGCATCCTCATCATCTAGCAGCATCCACATCCACAATTCTCCATATGTGTTCTTAGTTGGTTGCTACCGTTTAAAGTATTTTTTCAGAAATTCTCTCGAAGCAACTACAATTTTTTTATATTAAACAAATAATAGAAAGAAAACTTTTGCAACAGCAATAACGAGTATGCGATTACCACACAGTGGGGCCAATTGCAAAATTTTTGGTAATAAATCTGTATCTCCTAAACTGGTTGCACAGTGTCACATTCAGCCAATTAGAACGACAAAAAATACGAAAATATATCTTCATGGTTGGTTGGTTGGTTTACGTGGTAGCCCGTAACCTTACGGGCAATCAATTAGACTCGTTAGAATCCGTTTTGATGGAACCATACTACTCTCCAGGTGAATGAGTTGTATTGAGTCTGTAATGAGATAGAAATGTAGGAAAGAACAATGAGAACATAAATTAATTAGATCCAGCCTGTAGCATTGAGATATTTAATGATGTCACTGAGTCTAGTGTCAGATATCTCACAGAGGTTGTCCAATTGGTGCCCTCCCAGAAATTTATGTCTGCTTGCGTTCAAGGCTGAGCATTCACATAGAAGATGAAAAACTGTCTCCTCCTTCCCGCGATTGCCACAACTACGACAATATTCATTGTAAGGGAGACCAAGTCTGCTTGCATGTTTTCCGATCGTCCAGTGACCTGTAAACAATGCTATTAGTCTCGAGATGTCTTTGCGTTTGTAGCCAATGAGTTGCATTGAGCGTTTTTCGTTGTACGTAGGCCACGTTTCTTTCGCGACTCTACATTTTTCCAGATTTCGCCATCTGTTTTTTGCCTTTTCTAGAAAGTGTTTTTGGATTCTGCTTTTGACTGTTCCTAACGGCATTGCGAGTCTGCTATGAATGCCTCCTTATCGGAGCCTGCCCGGGCTAATTCGTCTGCCTGTTTATTACCATAGTAGTCCCTATGCGCAGGAACCCAGATAGTATTGCCGCTTGACTGTCGACAAATAAACCAATATTCCCTTGAATATTTCTATCGCGAATTAGTTTACACGCTTCCCTGACCGCTAGTATTTCCGCTTGGAATACGCTTATATATCTTCATAATTGAAGTCATTTTTTTTCGTATTTACTAGTACAGAAACTTATTATAGTATAGCAATTTTTCTTTCCGAATTTTTTCTATTTTTTCATTTAAATTTGCATTTACGTTCACACACAAAATTTTACCTCAGCAATTCTTATTTTACTTGCATATATCTCAGTAAATACTGCAGTTATTGATATGATTTTTTTCGGTAATAATCAAGGACCTTAAGTTCATGCAAATGCATGTTTTTGCCTTTATTCCTAGAATAGAGTAAACTAAATATCTTTACGAATTAGAGAATTTGATTTAAAATGGCATTGATTTGTTAGTGCATATTTATGCATATTTTGTTGAAAATGCATGTTTTTGCATATTTTGCCATAAATGCATATTTTTGTATCATATTTATTGCAGTATTCCAATTTAAAATTATTTTTTTGTTAGAAATCAACTTAAGTCTACATTTCAAAATTTTCAGAAGATCTAAAAAATTTTTTAAAATATTAAAAATACCATGGGCAAATTAATATGTGGTAAACTATTTCTCCAAAGCTAACAATGAAAAAGGTTCCTTATTTATATCGTATTAAGATACGAAATTATACAGAATAAATAAATTCGTTTCGGGGAAGTATTGTCCTAAAATTTCGACAAAACAACATCACTGAAAAAAGTTTTTGGTATATCAGCTCTTGGATAGCCTAAAACATAGAGATAAATACAGACTTTCAGGGTAAAATTTTCAGTCATTAATCTGAAGACAGAACAAGTTCGTTTAATATTGATTTATGTTTATGAAACATTTGTTTTAGTTGTCATACGTTTTTCTAAAACATCAAGAATTGACTAATTCTTTTTAAAAAAGCTATCAATGAGATTATTCTGTCTGAGCGCACAATAAGCTATATAGAGCTACATTTAATATCAATTTAGAAAAATCGATCTATCATTACCACAGGTCTACAACTGTTATTAACGCTGATATACTATGTGAGATAACGCCGGCAGAAGAGAGTAACCATTTTGTTTATATTATGTTAAATCTTAAATAAGGGGTACAAGTATTCTAATAAATCCTATAAGATATCATTATTTTCTTGCTGAAATTCTAATTTTGTATGAGAGAGAGTGAGAGGGAATACAAAAAGGAACAAACTTGCCTCTACTTCCAAATTCGTTTTGTTTTTCATTTTCGTAAACTAGCACAATTTTTATAAAAATGTTCTTTAAAATGTAAAACAATCCTTAAAAGGAAACAATTTTACCAAAAAAAAAAAAAATGCCTTTTTAGTAATTTTCAAAATACACATGCACTCACACAAACAAACTTTCGTATATGTGTATTTTTTTTTAACAGTTCATCCTATAAGATAGTTCACATCAATCTCATCTCTCAATCTCAATCTCTTACATCTTATAATCAGGATTGTCAGATCTTTTTGAGCCTCTATCGCCAAATTGTTAGCCAAAAATCGTCAAATTTAAATTTGATTTGGTTCTTCAAAGAAATACTAAAAAAATCGTCTAAAATGTTAAAAGTATCGTAGAATTTTTAGTATTTAAAATTTGTATAATTTATAAATGTAAATTCAGCTGTAACAAGACCAATGGTAATTGCAGCAGCTATTAATAATTGAATAAAAAAAATACAACTTAAAATACACTTTTCTGACGTATTGTTCCATTTTTGATCAACAACTTTAAAAATTTATTGAATTTTATTATATTGTTGTTATATAATTCCAAAATTATATAATAACAATGGTCCCATTTAACTTATAAATTGTTTTAAAGAAATAATTCATTCATGTACGTTTTTATTTCATTGTGACCGAAATCAGTAATATCCTTAATATACCGCGTGATCCATTTCGAGGTTCCATACTTTTTTAAAGAAAAAAACACAGAAAATTCAAATTTAATGGGGAATGTTTATTATCATTTGAAAGAACATTCTTTGGCATTTATTTTTTGAAGATTATGTCTATCAAATGTTGGCCGTTGCTACGTCGCAGGTGGTCCATCCGTTGAGTCCAATTTTCGATGACTCGTTCGAGCATTCGACTGGTAACTGGCGAATGACACGCGTGATGTTTTCCTCCAAGGCCTGAATCGAAGCGGGTTTGTTCACATAAACTTTAGACTTTACATATCCCCACAGGAAAAAGTCTAACGGTGTGATATCATACGATCTTGGTGGCCAATCGACAGGCCCAAAACGTGAAATTATGTGCTCACCGAAGTGTTCTCTCAATAAATCCATTGATTGATGCGATGTGTGGGAAGTGGCGCTGTCTTGCTGAAACCAAATGTCGCCGAGATCACGTGCTTCAATTTCAGTCATCAAATAGTCGGTTATCATGGCACGACGGTTACGTTCGCACCGGCATCATTTTTATAGAAATATGAACCGATGATTCCACCGGCCCACAAACCATACCAAACCGTTGTTTTTTCTGGATGAAGTGGCAGCTCTTGAATCTCTTCAGGTTGCTCTTCGTCTCAAATGCGGCAATTTTGTTTGTTTATATATCCATTGAGCCAGAAATGGGCCTCATCGCTGAACAAAATTTGCCTCGAAAACGTCGAATCTTCTTGAAACTTTTCAAGAGCCCATAGAGCGAAGCGATGTCGCTTAGGAAGGTCGAGCGGCTTCAGTTGTTGCACAAACTGTATTTTGTACGCTTTCAATTTAAGATCTCGACGTCAGTCCGAGTTGCTGCGAACGGCGCCGAATCGACTCTCCACGGTCTTCGTGTACACTCTCAGCTACGGTGGTTATATTCGTGACGTGATCTATTCGGTAGAATATTATCCAATAATAAATGATGGGTCTCAAAATGGTTGATGGTGTTGCGAATAGTACGCTCAGTAGGCCGATTATGTTGAACATAAGTTGAGCGAAGTGCACGAAACACATTCCTCACAGAACGTTAATTTTCGTAATAAAGTTAAACGATTTGTAAACGTTGTTCAGGCGTAAGTCTTTCCATTATGAAATGCCAAACAATACTAAAAAAAAAAAAATAACATGACAGCATGACAAGACTCAGCCGTGATATGTCAAAAAAAGGCTATTGAAAAAAGTATCTCTACTTGAATCACCCATTACTTGAAAAGATGATGAAAAACAAGTTTTCAAACATTTATTACAAAATTTTTTTTTGGTATAAAATTTCGTAAACGAAGTTGAAGTTATTTATAAATTAAAGATAGATAGGCAAATACTAAAAATAGTCGATGTGTAGTAAGGAAATTTAAAAGGTTTTCTCCACAAATGCCTATCTAATAAAATTTTACAAATTAACCAAACAATCGCCACCTTTTTTATAAATCGCCAAAAAATTCGTCATGTCGCCAAACGGAAAATTCAGTCGCCAAAAGCAATTAAAAATATTCACGTTTGTCTAAAAATCGCCACATCTGACAACCCTGCTTATAATACTAATATTTGAATCTAAACATGAGATAATTTTCTCAGAGAGCGTATTTGATACTCTCTGGCAGAAATATCTTACATATGGGCTGTTAAGACCTCAGCCATCAAAAGAAGTGCTGTCAATACAGTTGTTACAATTTTAGATTCAAACGAAGAAATAATAAAATCTTTCCACATCATTTAAAAATGCATCCATCACATCCGTTAATGTTGTACGGTAATTTTCTATGTACAAAAGGTACCTCGGGAAAATTGTTACTTTAATATAATACTGAATTAAAAATTTTATTTTTTTCAATAAAAGTTAAGAAATAAGTGCATATTTCATTTATTTTTAGGGCATATTTTAAAATTTTTAGTGCATTTTTTAAGCGCCTAAAACAGACTTTTTAATTCATGAAATTTCTGTTCCTGGTGATAATAAATGTATCCAAATTATTTTATTATTTTATTTTATATTTATTATTTTGATTTAAATTAAATCTTAATATTAAAAAATTTTTATATTTTGAAAATTCTATTTTTAATGGAATAGAACTAAAGAGTTCCACTGAGTTCCAATTTAAATATACGTTTGGTAGTATATAAAAGAACATCCGCAAATTTATATCTGAGAATATTGGATGCGACTTTTTGCGATCTTCTAAAATACTAGAAAAAAATGTCATATTAGCAATTTGTTAAGAATTTATTCAAAATTTTAATATAATCGCTGAAAATTTGTTATGGAAACAATATATTAAGACAGATTTGGTTAGATCATGTCACGCCTACCTTTAAATTAATTATTCCTTTTTGTTTAATAACTTATATTAAAATATGTCCGATTTTCAAACGAAATGTTTAATTTTTTTAGTATGGGAGTGGCAGTGATTCTACCCGCCCATTTTTAGTGGAAGAGATTTACGGCTTTGTCTAATAACAGAATATACAATTTCAGTCCAATATCTGCGAAATTGGATTTTTGTTATTCTAAAACTGGCAAATGTGACACTGTGGGTGGGATAGCATTGAAATGTATGGAAAAGTTGTAGGAGAGGATTTAGGCTTTCAGAAAAATCTTTTTGTAGTCACCGTATAATAATACCAGATTAGCTAGTCAAAGTTGATCACCTCGAGTATGTAAAAGTTTTAAAAAATCATAAGTTCACAAATCAAGTCCGATTTCAAAGATTTTTATATTCCTGTAAAGTGGTTGGCGAGATAAGGAAAAAAAAACATACTTATTCATCTAAGTTAGCTCTTACAGTTAAAAAATATTTATGCTTGAATTTTAAGTTTTTGAATTTTTGCCTCGACTTTAACAGGGATTTTTTTAAATATTCTATTATTTCTAACCGTGAAAAATGTTCAAATTCAGCATTTTTTGCCGAAAATATAGTACAATTCTTTCACTTTTCCCTGAAAATGTTTTTTAATAAAAATGTTTTTCTTTACATATTTCAAAAGACAAAAAATTTTAAATCGATTTAGATTCGTACCCGACATCCAGCATTGGTGGAAAATGGTGAATTTAGAAAAAAAAACATGTTTATCGATTAATAAAAAAATGTCACGAGGGTTTTTTTTTAATTTATTGACGATTTTTATTAAAAAAAAGTGTATTTAGATGAATTTGACATTAAACAGATTTTATGAAAAAGTCAATTTTTCAGAAGATGTTTTTTAAATTTTTTGGTAAAAATATGCTATTTTTCATACTAATTTCAGGCTGCTGACTTTAAACTTTTTTCACGGCTAGACCAATTGAGATAATCAAAAGAATTTTTTTGAATATTATTTTCAAAAAATTTTCCCTTATATGCCTCAGAAATTATTCCGGAAAAACAAAATAAAGTTGAGGTAAAAAAATCAAAAATTTTAAATTCTAGCGTAAATATCTTTTTACATGAATAAGCATGTATTTTCTTTACCTCGCCAAGCATTTTATTTAAATATAAAAATCTTTGAAATCGGAATTGATTTGTGGAACTTTCGTTTTTTTTTTTTAACTTTAACATACTCGAGGTGGCCAAATTGGAAATCCTCTAGCTTATCTCGTATTATTACAGGGTGACTAAAAATGATTTTTCTAAAAGCCCAAGTCCTCTACAACTTTCCCATACATTTCAGTTCGGTCCGACTAGTAGTTGATGAAATATTATTACCAAAAATTTTGCGATTGGTCCCACTGTGTAGCAGTTGCCGCCACTACTATTATTGTTAGTATGTGAATTCGTAAGAGTGTGTAATGGTGGCAAAGATGAGTAGAATGTAAAGAAATGAAAGGACTACGTACTTTACCGGTTGCCTAAACTCAAAGAGACTATAATAGTGTTTGAGATACTCCTTGTGTATGCATGTAAGTATGTATGTATGTATGTATTTATGTTTGTTGTTGCTGTTGTTTGAATTCTTGTTTTTGTTCTTATTTTGTTGTTGCAACTGTATGTATTAATGCTCGCGGTTTCTTGTTTGCATTTTATACTACAACAAAATGGACTTCGTTAATATTGGCGTTGCAATATTTCAGTGTTTTATAATGATGTTGATGAGGATGTTGTTGTCGTTGTCCTCGTCTCTTCGTTTTTCGCTTTTGTAATATTTTAACAAGACTCGCAGAGCCTAAAATACCCGAAGAGTCATCAGACTTTTGTTGTTAATATGGGAAGTTTGTTTCTTATTGTTGCTGCTGTTGCCAACTAGATGATTGAAACGAATTGGTTTGAAGTGCATGCATTTTGTATAAATAGTTAAGAAATTCTAGCGACAACAGCAACAACAATAACGAATGAATATTGCGAATTTGTTGGCAACGCCATTGACTTGGCTACAAACAAGCAAACAAACATTATGAAGTTTTGGTGGTGGAGGAGTCTTATTAAAATGCCAGGCGCAGTATGACGCACCTATTTTAACCAACGAAAGTATCAAGTGCTTTTTCAACTATATATTGGTGGTATTGGTGATGGTGGTCAATCAAATACACTCCCCTGATTTCTAGTTGTCACACCAATATCAGGTCATTTCAATGAGAACTTTTGAACAAGCATTTGATTGATAGAAGGGTTTTATTATTAATGTTGTGAATTTAAATTCTTTAAATCTATTTCTTTAATTTTGGTTTTGTATGGATTTTTAGATTTTAAAGTTTTATTATCAAAAACTTTATTTGACCTTTTCCAAATGAAAAAGAAAAATATTTTTAATTTCTTCAAGTCTAACGAAAAGAAAAACTGAATGTGAACTCTACTATGGGTTGAAAGGTAAAATTGTAATTAAAAGTTTATACAAATGAAGAAAATTGTTCATAAGGTTAGGTTAAGCAGTTATAGGGTTCTCAAATAGGGAAGGAAATACTAAAGAGTAAAAGACTAACGGCTTCAAAATTCACGATACCAAGTGAGCGATTTTTTTGGGTTATTATGTAATTCAACTTGAACGGAAATATTTCCGATTTCGCTGAAATTGTATTTTTTAGTACGGGTTTTTTACCCTCCTTGGAAAAAAATCCCTTTCGGAAATGCAACTATGTAATACGAAGCATTACTAACGTTCGGAATTCATTCGAATGCTACTTTGTTTGCGTAAAGAAATAATTATTTAAAAATGTAAGTAAATTAATACAAATAAATTATTTTTTTATAAATTGCTTTACATATCTAAAGGGAGACTTTAAAAAAAGTATTTATACAAAGCCAAGACAATTACCCTTATTCTAGTTGTCACCGTCGACATCAATATAATTTTTGAGTCAACATCACTTTGTTTCGACATCAACATCACTTCGGTATTCTCTAACAGCTTGAGACGACTTCGACAGTTTATCGATAATTTGAACCAAGAACAAACATATCACTAACTTTTGAGTTCAGCTGATTAATTTTGCTGAAAATTTAAACATAAATTTTGTTGTCAAATATTAAATTTCAATTAAAAAATGTTTTTTATTTAAAATTCTGATTGAAGTAATGAGTAAAAGCAACAAAATGTATTTTGGCAAAAAGTTGTCGACGGAATTCTAATACCAGAATTCTAATATCAACTTAAAAAACGAATTTCGGAGTCTAAAAAAAGAAAACACTTAAAACTTTTCTAAAACTTATTTGTATTAAGCAACATTAAGACTTAAGAGATTGCAACAAGCGTTTTTGAAATTTGTCTGGGGCTCCGGATTCATTGAAAATGACAATTTATTCCTAATGGATAAATATTGCATTCTACAATCGTACCAAGAATTAAAGAAAGTCTTTTCATTGGAATGATGTTCTCTTATTGTGATTCCTATTCATTAATTTTAAACTTGTTCTCTTATGTTATTTTAGGAAGTGATTTTTATTATATACATACAGTGTCGGCCAAAACTAACTGAACAAATCCTTTATTAAGAAGTTTATCTTCGTATGATCGAAGTATTATGAACAGGGACAGGAAGTTTGCAATAAATAAATTAATATATTTTTGCTAATTTTGAAAAGTTTCAGTAACGAAGATTAAATTGGAGATTATCGAAGTATTATGACCAAGTACAGGAAGTTCATGCACTAAAATTTTTTAAATAAGCCCCAAAAACAAATAAAATATGCACTTATTTCTTAACTTTTATAAAAAAAAGCATAAAATTTTTCAGTAACATATTAAATTAAAAATAAATATACAGTAAAGACACTAAATAGCTTTTGTACATAGAAAATTACTGTACGACATCAACAGATGTGATGGATGCATTTCTAGATGATGTGGAAGAATTAGTCAATTCTCGATGTTTCACAAAAACGTATGACAACCAAAACAAATGTTTCATATACATAAATCAATATTAAACGAACTTGTTCTGTCTTCAGATTAATGACTGAAAATTTTACCCTGAAAGTCTGTATTTATCTCTATCAGCTATCTAAGGCCTGATATACCACATTTTTCAGTGGTTTTTTTTGTCGAATATTTTAGAACTGCTGCTTTCTTCTCATCCGCCTATTCTGATAAAGATTTACATGAACTTTCCAATTATCCATATCCAATTCCAGCTGCAACGCTAATAAATTGTCCAACATCAGATAAATCGATGGTACTGAGAGCTGTACAGAATCTAAAATATTCTGATAAATGTGGACCTGACGGTGTTCCAAGCTGTGTTCTTATAAAATGTTTACATTCTATTATATCTCCAATAACCTACTTATTCAACATATCAATATTTAGTGGTTACTTTCCTGAAGTTTGAAGGAAATCGTATATTCTACCTTTATTTAAATCCGGTAGCAAACCCAACATTTCCAATTATAGAGGTATTGCTAAATTAAGTGTTATTCCAAAACTTTTCGAAAAGATAGTTACTGAAATCATTTCGCATCAAGTTGTATGTTATCTTTCGCCATTTCAGCATGGATTTAAAAAAAGAATGTTCCATTACTACTAACCTTTTGGAGTTCACAACCTCAGTTATAACCGCATTTGATTGCAGTTTACAGACAGACACAATATACATAGATTTCAGTAAAGCTTTCGATAAAGTAAATCACGATCTTCTACAGTTCAAATTGGATAAACTCGGATTTTCTCCTGTTTTCCTTAAATGGATTTCCACATATCTTAAAAATAGATGTCAATGTGTATTATTCAGAGAATGTACATCAAAAATCATTCCTGTTTTATCTGGTGTTCCACAAGGTAGTCATCTCGGCCCCTTATTATTCCTAATTTTTATAAATGATTTACCAGCTTGCATTATGAATTCTAGAATATTAATGTATGCTGATGATGTAAAGCTGTTCCATAGCTTTAACTGTTCCTATCAATATTCCTTACTCCAATCAGATCTTGACAATCTTTATGATTGGTGTATGATGAATCTAATGGATCTGAATTTAAGAAAGTGTAAACACATGATGTTCTACAGAAGAAGTCCAGTACTTTGTAGATACACAATAAATGAATATCAACTTGATCTAGTCGAAGAATTTCTTGATCTGGGTGTGTTGCTTGATTGTAATTCCCACGTTTCGCAAATCGTTAATAAAGGCAAGCGTTATTGGCTCTGACTAGTAATTTTGTTAGGTCCAGATTGGTACTTGAGTGCAGAAGGGAATTGAGAAGGTTAATGGATTCCTATATGATGAGACTCTGTTGGGTTCCTGGTCATTGTGACATTCTTGGCAACGAGATAGCCGATGAGCTAGCTCGCAGTGGCTCGGAGCTAGATAGGTCTTTCATAGAGTCATCTGTTAGGATTCCAATTGGGTCCTTCTTTGGGGCCATAAGGGAGTGGACTCTGGACAACACGAATCGAGCCTGGAGTGACGGATCGGACTGCAGAGTTTCTAGGGCATTATGGCCTAGCTTAAAACTGGCGGATTCCAAGCATCTTCTAGGTATGAGTCGTGGTAGTCTTAGAGTCATAGTAGGTAAGGTTACGGGTCACTTCTCAATAGGGAATATGATGAGTAAGTGCGATGATGTTGAGGAGCTAGAGACAGTGGAGCACATACTCTGTCACTGTGTAGGGCTTCAGCGTAATAGGTTGAAGTGGTTGGGAGGCCATTCACTACATGAGCTAGGTGAGGTTAATGGCAAAGGACTTGTCAACCTCATAGGGTTTGTAATGGGAATAAAATGGCTTAGGAACAATCATAACTGATTGATTGGGTATAGGTTCCACTTTTCTCTCTCTTTCTTTCATAAAGGGATCACAATGGGCCGTTCGGCCTCTGGGTGTAGGCGTGAATACGCTACCCTTTTTAACCTAACCTAACCTAACCTAATAAGGCAAAAGGAGTTCTAGGTTTCCTCAAGCGCTGGGGAAGAGAGTTTAATGATCCTTACGTTTCCAAGCAATTATTCATATCTCTTGCAAGACCAATCCTGGAATATGCTTACGTGGTCTGGGATCCTCAATACGAAGTTCATATAAAGAAAATTGAATCGATCCAGAAACAATTTCTCTTATTTTGTCTTCGTAATCTTCCATGGAATCCTAATATTAATTTACCATCATATGAAAGTCGATTACAGCTTGTTGATCTCCTTACTCTTGAAAGTAGGAGAAAATATATGAATATTTGATTTGTAATTAATATAGTAAACGGTTCAATTAATTCTGTCTTTCTGCTTCGTAAGATCGAATTCGTAATCCCAAATCGTCCAACTAGAAATTATACTCCTTTAAAAATAAAATATTTTCGAACCAATTATGTCAACTTTGATCCCATGAGACGTATATCCATATCCATTCTATCCATATATTGATTTCTCATTAAATCCAATCCGCATTAAGAGGAGTATTTTTAACTTAGTTAAATAATAAGTAAATAGCTTTAAGAATAATATATATGCTGGCCTGTAAGAAATTGTAATTTCATTGGCTATTAAATAAATAATAAACAATAAATACTTCTCCGAAGCGAAATTATTTATTACGTGTAATTTCGAGATAAATAAGGAAGCTTCTGATGATTTTTAAAATTTTTAATATTTAAGTATTTTTAATATTTTAAAACATTTTTTAGCTCTTCTAAATATTTTGAAATGTAGATTTAAGTCCTTTTACTAAAGTCCACAGAATAATTTTTGAATAATAATTTTGAATTTAGGAAATATGGCGATTAATTGAAAATTTATATTTTTAAACAAATTATTTATTAATGTTGAAATTATTGATTATTAAAAATATATAAAATGAATTAGCATTATCCGTTAAAAATTCTTTAACTTTTTTTGCTCTTCCTGTCGTGCTCCGTCAAAGTCGTACATTTTTTGCAATTTTTAATCACAGTGGTAAAAACAGAAAATTGAAATTTTTCAATATTATATTTTTGCGTTTTATTTTATAAAAAGTAGTTTTATTTTTACAATATAATTGTTAAGCATAGGCGTTTAAAAACATATTTACATATTTTTTTTTGTTAAAGTTAATGTTGTAGAAATATTTTTAATATTTATTTTCGTTACCTTTCTATAAAAATTCAAAAAGCTTTTAGGCGAACATGGGTGATTTAGAAGAAAAATTTGAAGGTCACTTTTGACAGCCTGTTTATCTCCTCAACTCATACCACTGTCATCACGCATAAATTACGAAGTAGAAACAAGGTCCTCAAAGCGCTAGCTGGCAACACTTGGACAACATATGGACAAAGAAAACTTGTCAGCTACATACAAAACCATTGATAGGTCCAATATGGCTGCTCCAATGTGGTCTTCTTCGTTGGGTGATACTCAGGGGAGAAACCTACAACGTTTTCAATAGCAGCCACATCACCTACATGAGAAGACGAAGGTGTTACCGGTCAAGGAATATACGGTTATGTAAACTAAGCAGTTCCTCCTGGGATGCCATCACAGGATACATCCAAACTTTAACATTACAAGGTTGGATTCTTCCCCGAGGTATGTCACGCATGACCATCGTAAATACGAGGAGAACATTCAAAGATATGTTCAGAATCCCTTTGACTCTAGTTTGTATATGACAGCTTTGAATGACATTCACAGAGACGCCATCAATTCCGCGGTTTTAGGTTACCGAATGAATGTCGTATTAGGAGGACTTCCATTGCAAACAACGAGAAGAATCTGCCGTGAAAAGCAAAAGTGGGGCTAGAGTATTAGGCTAAATGCTTACTAGCCCCGCATAGACTTGCAGTTCCTAAGTTATGCCCCGCATGTGGTGAGCGCCCCCATGGCACCCCCAGACATTAAACTGTCCAGCTAACCCTACTTATTTTTGCCCAACGGATTTATGGGCGCAACTAGTAGAAGTAGCTCAATATCTTGGACTTGACCTCTATGCAGAATCACCAGACTAAAAATTGTTAAGAAGTTCTAGCTGTTACAACAACAATAAGTTCTTTAGTCATTTTTTCACGTTCATTCCCACAGTGTTTTGTTGGCAATGTTAAATGCAACTGCTGCATTAAGTTTTCATTTCATTTACAATTTTTGTTTTTTTTCTTTTTTTTTTTGATACCATGTTCAACAAATATCAACAAACATCGCCAACATCTCTTAAGAGATGTCGGTAGTTGTTGCAACTACAACAAGAGCAGTAACAGCATCAATAATACAAAACTAGGAACTGAGGCATATTTTATAAAAAAAAAAAAAAAAATGTGGTGGGATTGCTTGAATGGGATGGATGACTCGGTCTAGTCTACTATTACTTTCTAATATAGCAGCAGCAACTACAACTACTACAACAACAATAATAATAACAATGTTTTGTAACTAACATACAACTAGTACTTCTTTCTGACTGTTTGGTGGTGGTAATGCGCTGATGCTAATACTAGTGCTTAAATTATGCAGTTGTTGTTGTAGTTGCAACACATCCACCAACTTTCATACATATTTATATTCATGGAGATGTAGAAATATATATGTAACTACTATTACATGATACGTATTCCAAACACACACACTTTTTACTCCTCTCGTTAGTTTTGTAGGAACCTACATACATACATTTGTACACATTCCTTCCTCATCTATTTTCATGCATCCATCCATTTATCGATGGTAAAAAGATATTTTTGTGAGATTTTTTCAGTTTATTGCCACGCTCCGCTGAGGTTTGTGGTGTGTATTAGTGTACGTACGTTAAAATCGTGGTCATATGTTGAGTAACAACAACAGCAACAGCAACGACAGCAGTAGCAAATTGCAATAACAAAAGTAGTGGTAGTAGTACAAGTAGTTGTAGCAATATTATTTTGTGCATACTAAACTTGCAACAAGACAATACAATAACAAATATACACGAACACACATACACACTCTTATGCATACATAGTGAAATATAATCATAATAACAGCTCGTGCTCCTTCATAGTTGTCATTATTATCATCATCCTTGTTATAGTCATCATTATCATCATCAGCTCTATGGTATTTGTAGCGAGGACAATTTGAAAAGTGCTTTGAAAATTTATGAATTGGTAAAATGGTTTTTAGATAAAAAAAAAAAAAAATATTACTCTTAAACAAGGATATATGCACGATGAATATGCTTGTAACTTTTTGGATCATACGTACGGAGCATACGTACATATATAAAAAATTTTCTAGATCCTAGTTCTGATACATCAACATTCATGGAGACAATCTATTCCACTGTTGCATGAATGCTATATTAGTGGTACCCTGTCATCCAAAGACATAGAAAACAAGTGTAGTCTTGGCACAAGATCGGGATAGACAAATGGTCTTCGATATCTTCTTGAGGATGACTTTCATACTCACTTTACCAAGTTCAGGGGATTTATTGTATTATTCTGAAAAGTAGCACAATTTCTGACTTTGGGTGAAAAACTAGCGGATCACTTGTACTGTTCACAGCAAAAGCTTATAAATTTATTGGGTGTATGCATTAATTCCCATCGTTTTTTTGATAAAAAATTATTGTTATCTTCAAGATAAGGATATAATGTATTTTCCTCAAACTATTATCCATCGGAAGTTACAATTGTTTCAAATTATTCTAGAAATTAATTAACTGATTTCTCATTTTTGGAGATCAGAAATGAATCAAGACAATTTTTTATACCTTGTACTGAAGTGAAGCGTATTCCAGCTAGGGTAAACGACTCCAACGAAACATAAGAGTGGTCAGAAAGGGCAATATCTGGGCTCAAAACCATAATTTTTAACTGGTTGCGCAACATTACGCCGAGCATATCATGGCGGAAAATTTTGGGCTCGTATCTGGTCAATGTTCATTTCAAATTGATCAATTGTATTTGGTACATACACATCTATCGTGATAGCTTCATTCGTTTTGAAAAGATTATTATAAGTGACACTCTTATGATCCCTATAAATACATTTTTTGCAAATAACAATTATTTGCGCTTTGGTTTGTCGTAATGGATACAGTTTCTATTGCCCGTAACAATTCAAATCAGAAACAACTTCGCTTTGTGGCGCCGAAGCCTCATTTCAAGCAAAGTCGTCTTTCGAGCTGTCTTGACTTTAATTCGTGTGGCATGTAATAAGTTTGAATTAATCTAAGCGCTTTTAAAAATTTGGAAATTTTTGCTTGATTCTGGAAGCACTTCTTGCATTTGGCAACAGCAAAACTATTAATTCTTCATCTTCGAACTTTTCCGACTGGCAGGGATGCTCCTTATCATGTTGATCGAAATCTCCAGTTTTAAATTGTCTAAACCATTCATGAGAAATTACCTCATCTAAAACATTATCTCTACGGACATCTACCAAACTATGATGGTATTAAAACTTTCCAAAAATGCTCCTTTTTTTGGTACTAAACTCTCCATATTCAAAGCTACGAAAAGCTGTGTGTTCTACGTTTCAAGAGAACGACACATACCGATAAAGAAAGTTTAACGACTACACTCCGTTGCAGTACTATAAATACACCCTATTATTGCGGATTTCTGGAAACATAAAAGTAGAATAATGAAAATTGGCAATCTGTAAAAGAATTTGAAATAAAAAATATTGCTATGACAATTTTTTTCTACTTTGAATTTTACTATGTATTTTAAGGCGAAAATTATTAGCGGTGTTTCGTAACTAAATTTTGTTGAAGCTATTTGGACGTTTTGTTTTTTTGGAGGAATGAAATATTGATATCTATTTTTCTAAATTTAGCCTCTTATTTTCTAATCTCCCAAAAGCACGGGTCATAATGTGAATTTATTATTTTCTAACACCTTGACCAGCGTTACGGTTGAGAATCTTTCAAAAGTGTCCAAAAAAGGTGATTTAAAAAAATAAAGTCGCCAAAAAAGGGAGCTTTTCAGAAAAAAAGGGGCAAACTGCTTCAGTACTTAAAAAAGTCTCATTAAAATTTAATAATAATTATAATATAATGCTAATATGCTTCTTTGTGAAATTTAAAGAAGTCTTGTGAAAAGTTGCCTCTTTTTCCTGCATTCCTTTTTTCCGGGCGGGAAACAGTTTAGAGCTAATTCGATCTAAATATATATTTTAATGAAATATCGGCAATAAATTTAAAAAAAAACTCGAGTGTCATTTTTTTTATTAATCCATAAACATGATTTTTTTTTCTAAAATTCATCATTTTCGACCAGTGCTGGGTGCAAATCTTGCTTTTTGAAATATGTAACGAAAAAAAATTTTATTAACAAAAAAAGTGATAAAAAAGTTAAAAAAAGCAGCAATTTTTCATACTAATTTCAGAGGGCTGACTTTAAATATTTTTCACGGCAAGACGAATTGAAATAATCCAAACATTTTTTCGGTATATTATTTGGAAATGTATAAGAAATTACACGATATTAAAAAAAAAAAATATGAAGGATAATCCTCAGGACTAATTCCCGAAAATTTTAATAAAGTCGAAGCAAAAAAATCAAAATTCAGCATAAATATCTTTTTAACTGTAAGAGATAACTTAGATCAGTAAAAATGTTTTTTTATTTATCGCTCTAAATATATATATTTTACAGAAATATACAAATCTTTGAAATCGGACTTGATTTGCAGGTTACGATTTTTTTAAACTTTTACATACTCGAGGTGGTCAAATTTGACACCCTGTAGCTTATGTCGTATTATTACAGGGTAACTACAAGAAATTTTTTCTGACAGATTATGTCCTCTGCAACTTTTCCATAAATTTTATTTCGATACGACCAGTAGTTTAGGAGATACAGATTTGTTATTAAAAATTTTGCAATTGCCCCCCTCTGTGCGTATTCGAAAGAACATTTTGCGATTGCTTGGAAGTATTAATGAGTCACTGGATATTAAGAAAACATGCAAGTCGACTTTTTATAATTACTGTCGTAGTTGTAATGATAAAGAAAAAGAGCAAACAGTTTTCCCGTCTTCTTTCCGAATGTTCTGTGAATACATACAGTGAATACAGAGGTAACTCTGTATGGCGGCGCTGAAGGCCTTGAAAGGACATTTTGTCAAGTCTAGGCTAGTTAGCGACTGTAAGAAGGCTCTTAGGAGATTGATGGGAAACTACCACTGCAGATTATCAAGGGTCCTATGGCCCAAACTTGATAAAGCAGATACAAATCTACTTTTAAGCATGAAAAGGGAAAACCTGAAGACTATGATAGGTATTCTGACATACCTAGGGGGAATGATAGGGAATTGGGATAGAGGTTCCTCCGGTCTTTGCAGAATGTGCGAAGATAATGAAGAGCTAGAGACGGTGGAACATATCATATGTCACTGTCCATGTCTACAACTAAATAGGCAGAAATGGTTGGGCAGTCGATTCCTTGACGAATTAGACAGTATATCGAGAATAGATCCCGATAGACTAATAGGATTCGTCATGGGAATAGGCTGGCTAAGAGGGGGTCGTTGACTTAGAGCGAACGATTTAGGGCGGTAGCACTTTTCCTTTCCAGATTCTTTCTATTCTTTTCTATACTTTTCTTGGTCTCAGCTTTTCTCTATCATTTTCCTTCCTGGTCTTTTCTATGACTCGTCTGTAGTTTCTTTCTATATTCTCTTTCTATATTCTTTCTATATTCTCTCTATATTCTCTACGAAGGGACTCACATTGGACCTCTAGGTCTCCGAGAGGATGCACAAGCACTCTTCTGAGTGATGTGCAACCCTTCTCTACCTAACTACCTACCTACCTTCCGAATGTTCTGACCCAATTGTCAAGAGACACAGATTTCTGGGCCACTACATAGTAGACGGCTTTTGTGAGATATATCTGGTTCCAAACTGAAAGATCTATTAAAATTTCTCATATGTTCTAGGAGACAATACATCTGATGGGTGGCGTGATCGTGTCAAAACAGTTTCATTTAAACTCTTCTTGTCAGTTTGCGCGTAGCGAACTACCACGTAAATCAATCAGGGAAGTAAAATCCCGGTGAATACTAGGAAAACTTTGAACAGACAGATTTAAGAATTCATCGTTTTTGTGATTTCATCACTGAGAAATTCCACATTTTACAGTTTTCAAATAACATTCCTCAGAGAAAAGAAATGGTTCGTTGGATAACAATAATAATAATAATGATATTAATAATAATAATAATAATAATAATAATAATAATAATGATAATAATAATAATAATAATAATAATAATAATAAAAATAATAATAATAATAATAATAATAATAATCAAAATAATAATAATAACAATAATGATAATAATAATAATATTTATGATAATTAGCACCTTCAACGATTGCTTAAAATTCGGATTCCAAAGACCAAAAGTCTTTTCTATTCACGAAATTCTATTCTATTAAATGATCTATCAAAACTTGAGAAATATTGTAGGAATCATTTCAAATAAAAAGGAGATTGAAATGCGACTTTAAAATGCTGATTTTTTTTTCTTTGAAATAACATTTTCAGCCTACCTTCGTATATTTCTTAACAATATTTTCATCCTCGCCACCGTCATCATCATTACCGTTATTATTATCATTATCAAACGCATTTAAATACATTGACACTCATTGTCTCCAACAGAGAATCTTAATAGTATTAGTAGTATAGTTTGTACTGAGTTGCATTTTATTTAGTGTTGTTATTGTTTTCTTAGATTATTGTTCTTGTTATTTTTGCATTTAGTGTAGTACAGGAGACATTAGTTGTCGTTGTTGTTGTTGTTTTACACGTTGTTGGCATAGTTGCCAGATGGAAAATCATCAGACTTTGTGAAAAAAAAAATCGTCAAAATAGTCAAAACGACTATTTGAAATCGTCAAATAATCAACAACATTAAAGTTTAGGTTCTATATATGTTAAAGCTAAGTTCAGATTACGCAAATATTTGACACGAAATATTTTATCTATCATAAAATACGAGAAGGGGAAAAATATCTTAAGTCTGTTCAAATTAGATGCAAATTATTTACTCAAAATTATTTGATTAAACACACTACAATTTTTAAATGAATTTGTAGGAAAATCTTATTCTTTTATTTTGTTGTTTTATAAAATAAAAATATAAAAAATCTAATATCCATGTAATTTGTTGTGCGAAATTTACAAAAATGGAATTCTACTACTGAAGGAATAATTAATCTATGCAAGAAATATTTTTAAATTACAAGTGCAAAGAAAATATTTTATTTTGCTTTTAATCGTAATTTTAAAATAATTTTTATTTATTTATTTAGTTTTTCATATATCAATTTTCTTATTTAACAAGAATTACGAATGACAAATCTCCCAAATTTTTCTACCTTCTGTAGTTATATCATGATCAAATCGAAATTCGAACTAACTTTGAAAAACCCTTTAGAGATTTAAATTATCTGATGGTATACTTTCATTTCGGCATTGGAATCATTAAGACAATACTTGATCACCCAAAATTTGTTGCATAGTGTTATGAAAGTCAAGTGGTAACTATTAAGTCTGATGATATATTCATAAAAATGATGAATATGTAATTTTGTATGACTTTCAAAGAAACAATAAGTAAGTCTTAGCGCGATTCAAAAAAATGTATTTATTATAATTATAATTTGAAAAGTTTTTTTTTCATAAATATTATGAATTGAACATGACTTTTTTTTCCCAAACTTTTTTCATAAAAAATAAAATTTTGTTCGTAGATATCATTCAATTGTTCATAATGAAAATCTTAGGAATTTTGCAAAAATCTTGTTAAATTTTTCATTTAGTTCTATTAGATTTGATTGCAAATGGTAAATGAAAATAGTTAGAGATGAAAATATTAACAATAATTGCCTTAAAATTGGTAAAATTCCAAAGAAAATCTGTTAAAAAAAAAATAATGTTTAGAAATATACATGATTTTGCTCGCATTCTGCAGCATATCTTTTTGATAAAGAAAGTGCTTTTGTTCTGTTCCCAAAATGCAGCTAGAAACCATTAAAAACTTAAAATTTTCCTAAGAAAATTTGAAACATTTTTTTTTACAAACTGAAAATATAAATCAAAATTTAAAATATTATTTCAGTCTTCATGACTTTTGATTTGAAAAAATATAAAAACAACAATATAGCGTATTCATTATTGTTTTTTATATGCAGTTTGACAACTGTAACAAACAAAATAATAATCAGCTGTTTAAGTAAGGTAACATTGTATGTATTCGCACTGATTTTGACGTTTGCTTTGATAAAAATTTGCCTAATGTAGACACTAGGTAAGGATTTCTAATGACTTGATTATAAAATTAAAAGTTTTTATAAAAATTGCAAAAGGGTTTTGGCCTTTTGTGAAGTGTTTATTCGCATTTTACAATAAAAGTGTATATAATAATGGAATATAATATTATACTGGTTTCCTTAAATTTAACAAGATTTTTATTTTAATTGTCAATACTTAAGAACCAACTAATTTACTTTTAAAGAAAAATATATAAAAAATGTTGAAAACAGTTCTGAATTTTCTTTTAGAAGCAAAAAAAAAAAAATCCTCAAATTTCTGACAAAAATACTCAAATTGCTAACAGAACAAAAAATCGTTAAAATGACGATAAATCGTCAAATCTGGCAACAATGATTGTTGGTTGGTTTATTATTATGTTTGTTGTTATTGTTTTAGAGTAGAAGTAGTTTATAGTAGTAGTGTTAGTACTCGTCGTATTAGTGTTAGTATTATTACTCTACTCTAAAAGTGTAAAACTCCTCTACAAAACTAAAATTGTGTGCAGAAAATCAAATCAAATTACAAGAAAAATTTACAAATAATAAAAAAAAAAGAAATATAGAAAAATGTAAAACAAAAAAAAGTAAATAAAAAAACTTAAACAACGAATTACAAAACTATAAAGAAATAAGGTAAACAGTAAAATTATTAAGAAAATAATAACACAAATCAAAATCAAATTCAAATAATTGTAAAAAATTACAAACAACAAAACGACTTGAATTAAATTTAACAAAATTGAAATGTGTTGAATGTTCAAGTATCTATTTTAACTGTTTATTGACACAAACAAATACATAATAAATATCTAAATAAATAAATAAAAAAAAAAAAAAATTAAACTAGAAAATATTAAGAGTGTGCATGAGTAGATGTGTGTGTATGTTAGTGTCTGTTAACTTTTAAAGTTCATTTTATTTTAGCTTTTTTTTCTCGTTTGCAAATAATTATAATTGCAAAATATTTGTAATTTATTAATAAAACAAAAACAAAAATAAAAACAAAATCAACGCACAGCAATACGGTTTCTTAAATTTTAGAAAGTGTTTGAATGAATGCATTGCTATATTTTAATACACAAAAACAACTATTAAGAAATAAATTAAACAAAAGCAAAAACTCATCATCAAATTTAAACAAATAAACAAATAAAAAAATCATTACAAATGCCGCTCGTGAAGCAACGCAAAATGAGCAAGATGACTCGTTATAAGGTAACTTTATTTAGTTTGCTTAATAATTTCTTAAAAAAATTAATTAATTTTATTAAAAAAAATTTCAAAAACAGACAAAAAAATAAATTAATAAAAAATTAAAAACTTTAAAACTACAAACTTATAAATAACTATTTCTTTATGATTTTTAAGAAAAATACAATAATGAAATATTTTTTATTAATCGTTTATCCTAAGAATTCTTGTAAAATAATTTGAGATTTATCTTAGATATGCCAAATCTTGTAGCTACTTTCTTAATTTATCCGAAACTTGCTATGCAAGCAGTGTTGCCAGGAGGTGAGAAAAAAAAGGTCAGAAAAGGCTAAAAATATAAGGCCAGAAAAAAGCTAAGGTTTAATTTTTTTTTCTTTGTTCTTATTAAATAAAACATAGAAATGCTGTTAACAAAATTGACCAATTTAAAATTGACCACAAAATTCCCATACAACTTTGGACTATATTGCGTATGAAAAATGACTCAATGTTTTGAAATGATTATTCATTTCTGAATTATAATTCCTTTTTATACCCTACACCACTATAGGTGCTTGGAGTATTATGCATTTGTGTTAATGTTTGTAAACCATAGAAAAATTTATCCAACACCCACCTTAAAGAACCACTTTTTAAATCGATTCCTCCATCCGGCTGGACAGCTGGCTGGTTGTCCATGTAAACCTTGTGCAAAAAGTATGGGTCGCAATTAAGTTTGGCGTGGGACTTTTATGATACAAAGAAGACGCCTATTGAAATTGGTTGTAATCGGTCCATTATTTCACCTAGCCCCCATATAAATGTCCACGCGGAATAGAGTTTAAACACTCAAAAATGCCTTAAAAATAAAAATATTTTAATGAAATTCGGTGCAAAGAAGTTTTGTACAAGTATTAATCTTTGTACCAAATTTTATGAAGATCAGTCCGCAATTGACCAGAGCTACCATATAAACCCATAAAATGTAAAATCCCATACTTATATAAATATCAAGTTAATATTCGATACAAATAAGTTTTATTTAAGTAGAAATAATATTGTCAAACTTTATGAGAATCGGTGCATAATTTACCATAGCTCCTATATAAACTCACTTCCAGGAATGGCCCTAAAGTGCATAAAATCATCTAGATGTTAATATCAAAGCATTATTCTGTATTTGAATATTTTATTTTACATTTAGTAAAATTGGTCACATAAGTCCTCTTCCCATAATTAAAAAAATTTTAAGTAAAAAAATATTGTCACCTTTTTTGAAAAAAACACAAAAAATATTACTTTTTTTTTTAAGTTCCAAATTTAAATTAATATAACTTTTTATCTAATCTATATTTTATACAACTCTTGCAACAATATTTTTGTAAGGAATCCTATTAATAATTAAAAAATATTGAGCCCGCCATGTTAAAAAAACAGGCTAAAAATGAGATAAGAATTGATTTTGACCTAAATATCACTTAAACTGTAAAATACATGTATATTTTGTTTTGGAATTTACAAGGACTATCTATACGTAATTTTTTCTGTCGAAGCATAAATTATTTTTATTTGAAAACATTAAAAAAATTATATAATCAAATTTTTTAAGTAAAAAAATATTGCCACCTTTTTTGAAAAAAAAACCCAAAAAATATGAAATTTTTTCAAGTTCTAAATTCAGATTAATATAAATTTTTATCTAATCTATATTTTATGCGATTCTTGCAACAATATTATTAGAAATTTGTAAGGAATGCGATGAATATTTAAAAAAAATAGGCCTAATATTGAGCCTGCCATGTTAAAAAAAAAACAAAAAAAAAAAAAAAAACGGGGCTAAAAAGTAGTGATAAATTTATTTCGACCTAAATATCTCTTAAATTAATAGAGATAACCTACACATGTAATATGTGCAAAATAATTCTCTTAAGTATAAATTGTTAAAATATTCTCTAGAATAATGATTTTCTATGAAAATATGACAAATTATACTGCTTAGCGCAAAATATGCTGTTAAGACTAAAGTTCCTAAAATTGTCTGAGACGAATATATAAAAAAAACAGTTTGATCCATTTGAAGCCCAGAAAAATATGATTTTACATATTTTTGGTTGCACTCCTAATTACTTAATTTTAACATAATATTCTTCTTTGTTGACCTTTAGCAATTTTATGAACACCTTTTGAAGGAATTGTTTCCATTTTTTTTACCGATAAAAATTGAATACCCACTTTTGGAAAGATCATATGTTGGAGTTTAACAATCATCATTAATGTTTTTTGCCAAAACAATCGATTTAATTCCGCATACCAATGAAAAAAGTTGGCCAAATATGGAGCTTTATTTCAAAAATTTAATTTTTAAAAACAATAAATTCAAATTTAGTTTTGTTTTCAATACAAATTCCACTAAATTCCAATTTTTACGACGATGATTTTATAAGTCACTTAATGAAAAACAATATACACTGTGTATCATAAGTGGCCAACCAAAAATATACGAAATCATATTTTTTTATGAGCTTCAAAAGAAACAAACTGTTAGTTATTTATCCGCTTCAGACAACTTTAAAGATTTTGCCATCGATTTGCTAGTGCATGTTTTTGCATATTTTGATTCTAACAGCATGTTTTTGCATATATTGGGCTTTACAGCATACTTTGTATCTTTTTTTTTTTCATAAAAGAATCATTATTTTAGCAATTTAAAAATGCCATATTTTTGCATAACTTTTTATATCTAATCGATTTTTTTACGTAATTTGCTATTAGTACTCGTCATTAATTATGGCCGATTTAAGATTTTCTTTAAAACAAACGATTCTTTTGAGGAATTTTTTTTAGTGATCACAAGATAACATTCTTTTTCCCCCTTAAAGCTTATTAGCCAAGTAGTTACAGCCGATTTAAAATTTTCTTAAAGAAAATCGATTTTTGAAGGAAAATTGAACGATCACAAAATAACGTCCTTTTTTCAATTTATAGCCGATTTAAAATTTTCTTAAAGACAATCGATTTTTGAAGAAAAATTGAACGATCACAAAATGACGTCCTTTTTCCATTTCAACACGATTTAGCCAAGTTACAGCCAATTTAAATTTTTTTCATTTTTTTCATTTAAACATGTTGTAAAAAAGTTACAACCGATTTAAATTTTTCTTTAAAAAAAATCGATTTTTTGATTTTCGGAACGAAAATTGAGTGATCACAAAACAACGTAATTTTTTCATTTAACGCGTTTTAGCCAAGTTATAGCCGATTTTAGACTTTCTTTAAAAAATCGATTTTTGGTGGAAAAATTAAGTTATCGCTTAATGACATTCTGTTTCCATTTAAACGTGTTTTAGCCAAGTTACAGTCGATTAAAAATTTTCTTTAAAAAGTAAGTTTTTAGAATTAAAAAACAAAAATAAGCATAGTCATATTCTTTTCTGTGCTTCAAATCTTGGTTATTTATCCATTTCAGACAGTTTGAAGAATTTTTGCATTGATTTGTTAGTGCATATTTTTGCATATTTTGGGCTTTATAGCATAGAAAATTATTATTTCAGAGCATATTTTAGCAATTTAAATGTTATATGTTTGCATATTTTATATCTAAGAACATAATTTTGTATATTTTCTCTTTTTATTCTCACATACGTTTTTCAATTCCAATTCCTTAAAAATTTTCATCATATAAATTAATAGAAATTTTGTATTTTCCTAACACAATTTAAATGTTTTTAAGCGCAAAAAGAAACTATTTTTTAGTAATTACTAATGAAAATCAAGTTATTTTTTAGCATGAGATAATTTAAAATTTAACCGGAGAAAATTATATTTTAAGAGCATAGTTTTTTAGTTTTTTAAGGGCATATTTTCCGGTTTTAAGAGCATTTTTTATGAGCATAAACTACTTTTAGTTACCCTGGTTATGAACCTTAATATCTAATACTTATTTATCTAAGAGTATTAGAATTTTGAGATTCTGCTAGAGGTTTAAAGTTCAGAATTAAACGAGTTCATCTTGCTTCCATTCTAGGTCTGCCATTGAATAAATGTTTTTGAAATGGAAATTATTTCTGGTGCGAATTAATAATTCTTTAGTGTTTATCTAATGGAGCAGTTTATCTCATTTTTAAATCTTTGAAATTCCGCCCAATAACTAACTACATATTCATTAGCTTTAGCAATTGAGGGACATCTCACTAGTTACAGAATAAATTACGTTATAGAATGTCAAGCGCTTCTACACAGAGAAAATAGATTCGTTGCGGAAACCGAATTTTGTTGGTTGCTCGAACTATTTAATATTTTGTAAGAAATAATATGATAGAAACCAATGATTGAAATTTTAATTTGGTACGAGAAACAGATATTATCGGCGCAAGCAACCAAAATATGCAATATTAAATTTGGTGCTCCCTAAACTAATTCATTCCAATAAAAAAATTAAAACGTATAAAATTATTTACATTTTATCTTTATTTTATTTTATTTCTTATACATTTAAACATATTTAATTCAATAAGCATTACATACATAGATACATACAAACATACATACATACATACATACACTGCCTGCCACTTGAATAAGGAATCGCATTTTTTTTTTAAATTTAATTAAGTATATCTCCTAAACTAAAGTTCAGATAAAAATAATTTTTTGCGCAAACAAATTTCAAAGTCTTGGCTTTAGTTTCCTGAAGAAATAAAAAATATACATATTTTTATTATACTAAAATTATGCATTTATTTAAAGACATGTGGTATTTCTGTGGTACTATTTCGTGTGTCACTTGAATAAGGAATTCTTTTAATATTAAACAGGAAGGCTATGATTTGAATTTCTTTCAATATAAACGGCTAGAAAATTTTTAATTTGATAGTTTTTAAATAGTTTTTATTCAAAATGGGACGTGGTAAGGCTCTTAATAACTCTGAAAAAGAAAAATTTCTGATTTTGAAATCTCAGGGTCAGTATCCGGTCTAAATAGCCAAAGACATTAATAGAGGAATGACAGTTGTGTACAATTATTTAAATAACGTGGAAAGATATGGAAAAAAACATGAAAGGGCGGAAGAAAATGGCAACAACTCCAAAAGAAAGACGAAAAATTCTTAGAATTGCATCAAATTCTGCCATGTCGGTATCAAAAATACTTGAATAAAGTGGAGTTAATGCCAGTCTAAGAACAGTGCACCGTATTTTAAAGTCGTGCCCATACATAGTCCGACAAAAACTGCAAAAAAAAAACACTACTTAATGAAAAACTCAAATCACAACGTCTACAGTTTGCCAAAAATACAATGACATGGTTCGACAAATGGTTTAAAGTTGTGTTTTCCTATGAAAAAAAGTTTAATATTGATGGTCCCGACGGGTATAACTATTACTTCCATGACATAAATAAGGAGGAATTATTTTTGATCCGCAGACACAGCCGAGAGGGCGGAATAATGGTATGGGATGCCATTTCGTATAATGGTGCCATAGAATTGGTTTTTGTATCCAACAAAATGACTGCAACGACTTACAAAAACATTCTGGAGGAAGCATTTCCAAAATTTAATGATTTCTTTAGACCCATATCTGGGACGTACCAACAAGACAACGCTCCGATTCATACCGCCAGAGCAGTAAAACAATGGATTAATCAACCCCCATATTCACTAGACCTGAATCCAATGGAAAATGTCTGGGTTTGGCTTGCAAGAAAAGTTTATGAAGGAGGAAAACAATTTGAGACGATAGAATCCTTAAAGGATGCAATAACGGAAGCATGGAGTTCAATTTCGTTAAATTACTTAGAGTCATTATACAAGTCGATGCCAAATCGCATTTTTAAGGTTATTTCTAAAAATGGTGACAGTACCCATTACTAATTGAATGCTAGAAGATAATAACTTTCATTTTTATAAACTAAAATTTAAAAATAAATTACAGTTTGCTTAGTTTTCAAAAATATTCCTTATTCAAGTGACACACGAAAAAGTACAACAGAAATATATGTCTTTAAATAAATACATAATTTTAGTATAACAAAATTTTTTATTTCTTTAGGAAACTAAAGCCAACACTTTGAACTTTGGTTGCGCAAAAAATTATTTTTTTCTCAACTTTAGTTTAGGAGATGTACTTAACTAAAGTTAAAAAAATGTGATTCCTTATTCAAGTGGCAGGCAGTGTACATACCTACAAGAACATTCATTCAATTGTTGGACATCTTGTAACTTAAGATAACTTCACTTGATGAATACTATAATACACATATATGGAAACGTTGTGATCGCCAGTTTCATTATAGACACGTACGTACTTTTCATCACCTTTTATATTTGATTATGTTGGATAAATGGTGAAACTTCTCCTTTTGCATGGTACATGGATAGGAACCTTTTGTCGAAGGCACAAAGGTGTGCTTCGATTGGCATTACAGGTGCAATGAGAAGCACACCACAAGCGGCTCTGGATGTCATACTTCATCTCTTACCCATTGAAGAGTTTGTGAAGGGTATGGCAGCAAAGAGTCTGCTGAGACTTAAGGAATTGGGACTATTAGGCTCATCAAGAGCAGGTCACTCCAGGGTCATTTACGAGATCAGTTATGGTGAGGTTAATCTGAACTCCACAGGGGCATCAGATTACATGGCCGCTGAATCAGACTTTGGAGAAAATCCTGTCGTGGTTATACCTGATAGGGAGATCTGGTCCGGCGCTGAGAGACTATATGAAGGTTGTGCAGTGTTCACGGACGGATCAAAGTTGAACGAAGGTACTGGGGCGGGGGTCTATATTATGGGCACGGATTTGAAAGGCTCTTTTAGACTTCCTGATGAGTGCAGCGTTTTTTAGGCTGAGATTCTCGGCATCCTGAAGGTCGCAGAAATAATCAGGCAAAACATTGCGAGAGGTACCGAAGTCACTGAACCATGCAGGCACTAGCACTCTCCTAGGCATGAATAGGAAGAGCTTGAGGATCATGATAGGGGCCATAACGGGTCACTGCTTGATAGGGAAGATGAGGTCTAAATGGGACGCTAGCAGTTCCGATTTTTGTAGAATGTGCGGAGATGTCGACGAGACCGAGACTATTGAGCACATTGTGTGCCATTGTCCACGATTGCAGCATCGTAGGATGAAGTGACTGGGCAGCCAGTTCCTCGGCGGGCTGAGTGATGTTCGGGACGCAGATCTTGTTGACGTCATAGGCTTCGTCATTGGAATCGGCTGCTTAAGGGAGAATCAGGGGTATAACCCTAGGGGGATTGGTAACATTGCTGGTCCCCCTATATGATTCGTCACATTTCTATCCCTTTTTATCTTCTACTCTACCTTTTTCTGTACTCTCTGTATTTTCTATTTTCTGTATTATATACTCTATATTTCACAGATATTCTATTAAAGGGACTCACAATGGACCGGGATCGGTCTCTGGGTGGAGATGTGGTACTATCTGGTATCACATCTACCTTCTCTATCTATCTATCCATCTATCTATCTATCTATCATGGTACATGGATATGAATTTCCACATTATTATTGAATTTACACAACCATTGTTTCCTTTAAGGAAATCTGCAGAAAATATTCGATTTTTAAAAGCAATTTTAGATCATTCTTAATATATACTTACAACTTCAATCCTTATTTTTATATCTTATGACTGCATATTGATGCGATTCATTGTTTGTTTCTTTATTGCGATACGATTTTCTTTTATAATTAAATTTTACAAATAATTTCTTCTTTTTCAATACACATAAATAAATTTTTCTTAATATCAATTGAAATGTACCGATTTATTAATTGCGATCACCGATTTAGTTTTATTTCTGTTATAACCGATTTTTAATAATTTTTAAAATCAATTGTTGGCTACTGCGATTATAAATATATTTTATTTATTCATAACATTTTGATGCATTCTATTTGTCGAAAGCAGTTCCTAATAGTTGGCAATAAAACGTTTAAGTTTGAATCTAATTTGATTATGTTCTCCGATTCCATTAGATTTCTTATAATAAACGTTTATAATGGTCGGATTAGCTAATTTTATAAAACTGAAAAACTAAACCATTATAATAATATTCATATAGCTTTAAATTCAGAAATTCTATAGTTTTAATAATTTTAATAAAAACCACTTAAAACTCCATCGATACCCAGCAAAAACTTTTTGGTTTTCGGTAATAACAACTACTTATTAAAGTAGTTTCTTGGTAATGAGGCGTCATTATTATTTGCCTACTCTATATTACATTAATAAGTACTCAGTAGTATAATAGCACAGTAATACTGCAATCACGTGGATGAGTTGGCTAGAGCGCCGGATTAATAACCAGAAGGTTGTTGGTTCAACAACCCCATTCTAAAGCTGTTAGTTTTTTATAACAAAATGTCTAAAAAGATATTTTAAACTTAGGATGCTATGTGTGAGATGGTGTACTGAGTAATACGTTAGTCAGAAAAAACGAATGGTTAGTGTGTGTCCAAGTTCGAGTCTCACTGACGGCAAATTTGCATACTTTTGATTACCCCTAGAGTCAAAAAATTACTACATGAATTTGTGGACAAGTCGAACAAAAATAACTAGTTATTCAGGCAAAAAATAAGTAGTTTATTTTTGTTTCCAATTATACCTGCTAGCTTACCAGGACAGCAAAGTTTTTGCTGGGTACTACTACATTTTTATTGTTGCGACCATTTTCTAACAAATTTTTTCTGTGTGTAACAAATAGAACAAACAAATTTCAAAGTTTTTATAGTTGTGGTACCTTAAAATACTTGTTACAATTATTTTTCAAACATTACAAAACTCAATTGTGCAAACTTGTACATCTCTGACTTAGAACATCAAAAAAAAAAAAAAAAAACAAATACACGTAATAAATGGATACTTTCTCTCGATTACAACAATATAGCTGCTGCTTGTTTTTGTGTTCAAAGTATTATTGTTGTGTGTGTTGGCAAGTTCAATGAACTTGCTACAACAAAATCATGCTGATTTGCCAACGTTGTGCTGTTACCTCTGCTGTGTGATGTGATTGTTGTTCTTATTGTTGCTATCGGTTCTGTAAGTCTCTTGCAGGGATGGAAAATGAAAATATTTTTCGGTATCAAAAGAAATTTCAAATAGTATTTTTTTCACCTTCAGAGTACAAAAATTCATATTTTTGACAGATATTTATTTTTCTTTTATTTAGTGCAACATTCAAATAATGTAATTTGTATATCTAAAATGTAGAATTAAATACGATACCAAATCATTAAATGATTTTATTTAGGTTAAATATTTTAGTCAAATATGAAGATCTTAATAAAATGTGGTCCTGTTTTTGAAATAAAAGTAAGTGATTCAAGATCAATTCCTTAATATCAAGCACATCATCTTTAGTTTTGTTAAAATATAATTCATTATCTGATGTTTGGAATTCAGAAAACTTTCACTTCAATTTGATTTACAGAGCATATAAACATGTCAATTTTAGTAATGATTTTACATATATTTTAGAGTTTACAATTTTATAAACTCAAATGTTTCTATAATGTAGTTTGTTTGGCCTATAAATTACGTGTCTAAATTTTTGAGAACTCAGAAGAACCAGTGTTCATTACAATTTCATTATTACTTCTGAAGAACACCTATTGTAAATCTAGATCAAAGGTGTTAAAATAATAATATAGATTTCTATTCGAAAATTATATATCTCCCAAATATATTCTCTTATAAAAAATTTTAATTCGAATTGTGGAATATCAAACTAAACGACTAAGATTCGTGGAAATTATTCGTTACTTTTGAATATTAAATATTATCAAAAAAAAGTACTATAGTATCAACTTTTCCATCCCTGATCTGTAGGTTTTTCTTTTTTCACTTTTATTACATACACCGTGAATATTGTTGTCGTTATTATCGTTATCGTTAGGCGTTCGTTCTATGTTTATGTGTTACATACATTTGATCTGACCTAAAACATAAAAATTCCTTATATTGTCCAATGTTTATGCAGTTGGTTGCTTTGTTGTATTCCTACATTTTTCACCTAATGTGTGGCACAAATTCAACAGCAACCAAACAGTACTAAACATCAAACATCACCATAATGTTGTTAATGCTGCTTCTGCTGGTTGTCTAACTGGTGTTGTTTACCAGTAACAACAGCCAGCTAGCAGATTTTAATACTCCCTTGATGATAAATTTACAGAATCCCAACAATACTGATGCTCTGTCGTTGGCAAAACTTCTCTTTAATTTTTTATAAATGTTTTCTTTCCTTACATTCAGCTTGTAACTTTTTTTCCCCTGAAAGTTCCGGAGCAAATAATGTTGAATATTAAAGTTATTCTTTACGTTGGGGGGTTAGATTTTTTTTTTTCAAACGTTCAAATTAGAATTATTTCCTTAAGGTTTTATTTGCTATTAGCATAAAATAAAGCGTTTTATTCTGAAGTTTAAAAATTTATCGCTTCTAATGCAGTTTAGTTTTCTAGACGAAATATGACTCAGTCTGTCTAGGTTCGATTCGAAGGTCTGCTTCCTTTAAAAATAAAAACACATATATTTTCTTAGATGGTAAGAGAAATTTAGAAAAAGTTTTTATTTACGGAACCTTAACCTACTTAAAACTACTTAAAGCTACGAAGGGCGTCCGGATATATCAGCGAGATTATACGATGAAACGGTGAAACAATGAAACGACAGAGCGTTTGAAGATGAAGCGATGTAAATACTGGAACAGATTACTGGTAGGGCGCACAGTGGCTTAGAATCGTTTTTCATCGGCCAAAACTCTGTAAATTTTGAATCGATAGAGGTATTTCAGATTTTTTTTTGATAGAGATATATTTTTTTGCATTTTTCTCCACTTTTAATTTCATTAAAATCGGTTCAGCAGTTATTGAGAATTTTAAGGCTAAAGTTGAACTTTTAATTTTTTTATAGCATTTAGTATGAAAATGTGGATTTTTTGTTTTTCTGAACCAGCTTTACTTATAAAAAAGTTATAAGCAGATAAAAAAAAAATTTAATAATACCCAGGATAATTTTGTGCACAAAATTCACAGTTTATAAATTCTAGAAGAGGTTCCACTAGAATTGATTGTTTTTGGATAAAAAAGTTACGATTTTCTTTAATGTTAATTTTGTTTTTTATTTAAATAACATTAAGGACAAAAAATTTTATTTTTTATAATAACTAAAAGTTTTCTAATGTTTACTTTATTTTTGTATTTAAATAGCAATAAAGAATATTATAAAACTATGTTCACATTTGGCAAATATTTGATCAAAATTGCATGACCACTAGTTTTATAAAAATATTGTTTGTCATTGTTTGATCTTGCAAACGTTCTGTAAGAAAAACATCATCAAATAAAATTCGATAAGCAAAAAATTATTTCCCATTAATAAAAAAGAAATTAGGAAATATTTTATATAGTGGTTTTGGTCAAATATTTGACTAGATTGAACATATCTTAGCTATTGTTCATTCGATTGGAAAATAGCCAACAAATATTCCATATTTGGTTCTATATTATTTCTGTTCTCTAGCAGTCCTTTTGCTTCTTCATCTAAGTCCGATGTTGCACTTTCCATGCTTGTATTATATTAAATAGATCTTAATTTGTAGAATTTCGTGTTATTTTTCTGGTATTGTGCTCTCTATGAAATCTGCAATCCTTATTCCTTTTTTCCTGGGCATCCTCTGATAGATCTCCAGTTGTTTAACATCATCTTCTCCATGATAAAGGATTTTGTAAACAGTTGCCGACATATTTCTCCATGGATATTTGGTTATATATATTCGTGCAGTTTCCCTCGCATAATCACCAAATTTTCTAGCATCAATTTTTTCATTGCACACAAGTACATCGATAATTGTTTTAAATCTTGAAATAAGATTGTTATTTCAGGTGCTCTTTCGGGTTTGAAAAAAACCTTCTTGCCTTATCCTTGTTTTGGTTTATTGTTAATCAACCCATATTTGAGAAATTCATCCTGAACATGTTTCTTTTTTAAACTTCTTAACTCCTTATTGGTGTCGTTGTTACTTATTGATCCTGAAGGTTTAAAATCCAAATCATAATTGATTCTTAGTATGAGTAATTTCATTCAAATGGAAAAAGTGTTCTACAGACGGGTTCAGATAAGTTCAAAATATATATGGGGTTAAAGGGGACGCTTTCGCCTTTCTTTTGGTTGTAAAATTTGTTTAAACCTTTTGGAGCCGCAAAAGCTATCAACAACACAAGTCAACACTAGTTTTGGTGCCAAGGAACTGCATATATTTTTTAAACTAGAACTTCATACTGATTACAAAAATAACAAAAAGTTGTAATTCTTACGTGTAGTTTTCTAGTATTTCGCTTTTGTGCATATAAATGAAAAAAGTAATTTTTTGCATTACTATTTACATAAAAACTTTCTTTTTCATGACTTTCGTGAACGATGGCCAGTAGGAAGGTCTCGTTCCATTCCCCAACAGTGATCAGCCATCATATGCTGATGCCATCGGCCTAGGTACGTCTCTTCTATAGTTTTCAGATCCTGATGAAACCGCTCCTCTTGTTCATCGCTACAAGGTCCAAGATTATCTGGGAATCAGTCGAGATGACTATGAAGGTAGTGCAATTTGATAGACATGTTGCATCCCAAGTTTCTAAAGTTATCTAGCATGTCGTTAACATTTTCGCGGTAGTTGCTTGACTTGTAATTTACAAGAAAATTTTTAATAACTTCAACAAAAGAAGTCCAAGCAGACCGTTCCAAATCATTCATTGAATTTAGAAAACTGGAATCTTTAATTATTATTTTTATTTGTGGACCATCAGAAATTCCTGCTTTTATCTTCTCTAAGCTTAGTCCTGGAAATTTTGTCGTTATATAAGAGAAACACTGGCCATTTTTATATTTAATACAGCAAAAGTAGCAGTCATCTAAGTGATTTTTTTGTTCTTTCCACTGATCCGCAGTAGTTTACCGATTATTTTACATTCGTAGTTAGTAGCATAATCGATTACTCGACTTTTTGCAGAAACCGGTTTTCGAATAGTTCTAGTAGTTGAAATTTTTAAAAAACTGGTTGCATTTTTTGAAAGAAATAAATATTTCCATCAAAATACTATATTTTTAGTTTATAGTTTTTTGTTGAACTCTTTTTTTTATAGTTTTTTAGAACTTTTGTATTTCGCCTTTGTTCATTGTATAATTGTAGAAGAATATATTGCAAAAGTTTTATTGAACACTCGGCAGAATGAAATGCATTTTCTGGTCGGCCACAATCGTCATCAATACTTTTCAGCTTCCCATCGTGGTGTTCTCTGTAAACGTCATTTATTTAGCTTACAATTTTTCGGGAAATGGAATCTGTAACTTAGTTTTCCCTATATATTATTAATAAGACGAATGGTTTACGATAAAGCTTTTTTACAATTATTTTGTATTCTCCTTTTTTAATTATTATTGTTTATATGCTTAAAGCTACCAATTAGGTAGTAAATCAAGCAATGTATAATTGTTATTGTTTAGCCACTTATTAAGTAGCAATGAACAATGTTGTTGCTATTTGATTTGTACCTTCTCTTTGTTTTCTATTTTTAGAAATACTTAACAGGGGAGTCAAGTAACATTTTACATCGTGCCTGGTGTTGAAGATTAATTAGTTTATAGTTTTTTGTTGAGTTAAAAATAGCTTTATTCGACATTCGAAAAATGGACATTTTGGAACAAAACGACAGTACTTAAACCGAGCCGAACTCAAAGCTACCGAATTGTTTTGAGTTCGAAGTAGTTTACCTATTACTTTCGTATTTCACATCCGTAGTTAGCCGAACTCAAGAGCTACCGAATATCTCTTGATTTTTTCATCAATTAATTAATATATTAATATTAATTAATTAATTAATTAATTAATTAATTAATATACTAATATTAATATATTAATATTAATTAATATATTAATTAATATAGCCAATTGTAGAAAACTCCCGAATACGTACTAACCGTAGTTATAAGATCTTATCTTCCGTTTAATTAACCAGCATCCCGATTCTTTCTTTCGTTTTTTACCAACAACTATTTCACCTTTCCATTCATTGTATTACCAGAATCTCACCGCCCCAAGGTGGCTTAGAAATTAATTTCATTGGCCAAAAGCCCAATTTTTTGTTAGCACCGATTTCCAAAATTTTAATGCATTCAAAAGTAAACATATTGAAGCTAAGGTGGTAATTGTGGGCATGACATGCTGTTAAAGACAAATATTTTATGTTATTTTATAAAAAAAAAATGTGATTTTTATAAATTTGATCGGAAGTAAATTATCATTGCTCACAAACTATTACACAGGTCAACAAATTAAAAAAAGTTAAATGGTGCCAAGAAACCGTTAGTGGTTCTGTAACATGCCGACACTGGTTAATACTAAAAATGTGAAAAAATTTTTTTCCTACTTGTAGTTTTGGATATAATGTCAATTTTTAATAGTAGCTATCCAACGTACTATTTTCGGCCCGGCATGAAACCCTATCGGTAAATTTGTTTAATAAATTCATTTTAATAACATGTCGTCGTCGCGAAGCAGTTGTCTCAATGATCCAAACGTGTTTTGTTACATTTGTGGTGACTACACCGTTAAAAAGTTTAGAAAACCTTTAACGGATTTTACAAAAGGTGCTTATTTTTCTTATTTTAATTTGGAAATTAAGGATAAAAATAAGCCGTGGATTCCTCAAATGTTTTGTAAAATGTGCTGTGAACATTTAAGACGGTGTATTCGAACTATTCGAAAACCGGTTTCTGCAAAAAGTCGAGTAATCGATTATGCTACTAACTACGAATGTAAAATAATCGGTAAACTACTGCGGATCAGTGTGACCAGATGCGAAAAATATTTTCAGCTAAATAGTGCTTAAAATAAAGCTAAAATATGCTAAAAATAACGCTAAATTAATAAATTACTTTTTCAGTAATATACAGTGTAAGCTCGGTATTCGTGACTACCCATTATCGCGACGGCTTAATATTTAAAATTGTAGGTTCTATAATCGCGACAGTACGAAAAGCGGGTTCCATTTTCGCGACTTTTATCTGTTTTTTTTAATTTGATTACAACTATAACCAAAAAGTGGAAATCCTCGCCTTTTGGTATATTAACCTTTTTGGATGATTTTGATCTTCAATTTTGTAAGTTTATTCTTGTCATTTGTGGTGTACATTCATTTCTTAATATGGGAAGAGTTCAACATATTTTATAGCTAACAATTTCTCAAAAATTCAGGATTTAAAAAAATTTAAAAGTGGAGATTCCACCAATTCAATTTGCGTGAATTATGGAATTAGCGCAAATTGTTGCGGAACATCTTTCAAGAATGCTGACATAAATAACTGGATTAAAGAAAAATTTCATGTGGAAAGTTATGAGGAGCAAATGGAATTATCAAATACGGAATCGGAGGATTTATACGATAGTGGTCATGAAGAAAACAAAATTAAAGTGGATGATTGTATAACATCTATAAATATATGCATACAGTGGGCTTTGGAAAATGATAAACCGACAACAGCACTATATGAACTATGTGATTCAGTTGATATTTTAAAAAAATAATTTGCCAAAAAAGCAACTCAAAATCTCAAATTTCTTAAAAATGTTTAAAATGTAAATATATCAATCAAAACAATTCTAATTTTAAAAATTACATAAAATTTTTCAATAAATTTTGGGTTCTATTATCGCGAAAACTCAGTTTTCGCAACTGGTCTGGTTCTTACTTAGTCGAGAAAATCGAGCTTGCACTGTATTTGCATTTCGTGTTAATATTACATAATTCTGACCATATGTCTTTTTCGAAAATGAACAGATTATAAATCAGAAGAAGAAAGAGAATACAATATGTAGAATAATTAGTAGAGAGTTATAAACAACTATACTGAAGCATCTCCAAACAGATCCTATCTGCTGCCATCAAGTCATTCAAAAAATATTAAATTGTACAATATTCTCAAGTTTTATATCCCTTTATTCAAAATAAAAGAAATCTATGCTTGCCAACGAGTGGCTAATTTTTTCTTATAGAAATTTGCATATAGAAAAGTTTGCATACATTTATTTATCACCCAGTTCGTTATGGCATTGCGTACCCAACCATCTATATCAATGATGTTGCAACTTACGAAATAGCCGATGAGCTAGCTCGCAGTGGCTCGGAGCTAGATAGGTCTTTCATAGAGTCATCTGTTAAGATTCCAATTGGGTCCTTCTTTAGGGCCATAGGAGAGTGGACTCTGGACAGCACGAATCGAGCCTGGAATGACAGATCGGACTGCAGAGTTTCTAGGGCATTATGGCCTAGCTTAAAACTGGCGGATTCCAAGCATCTTCTAGGTATGAGTCGTGGTAGTCTTAGAGTCATAGTAGGTATGATTACGGGTCACTTCCCAATAGGGAATATGATGAGTAAGTGGGACATTGGGACATCGGACTTGCGATGATGTTGAGGAGCTAGAGACAGTGGAGCACATACTGTGTCACTGCGTAGGGCTTCAGCGTAATAGGTTGAGGTGGTTTGGAAGCCATACACTACATGAACTAGGTGAGGTTAATGGCAAAGGACTTGTCAACCTCATAGGGTTTGTAATGGGGATAAAATGGCTTAGGAACAATCATAACTGATTAATTGGGTATAGGTTCCACTTTTCTCTTTTTTTTTCTTCTTTTCATAAAGGGATCACAATGGGCCGTTTGGCCTCTGGGTGTAGGCGTGAATGCGCCGCCCTTTCCAACCTAACCTAACCTAACCTAACCTAACCTAACCTAACCTACGGTTCCTCAACATCTTCACATTACCTACAAAAATTCAACGTGTCGTTGCCCTCCTTAATATACAACTGTTCAGACAGTTTCTCGTGATAATAATTACTGACTGTAATACTTAAACTTCTTCCCTTCCTGTCTAATATTATTTTTTTCTACACCGGGACACAAAGCCCTTGACACTATGCAATCGGAATAGTAGAACAGATCCATTCTTTTAATAGGTTTATGTCTAAATATTATATATTTAAAATAACAATGTATTTAAAAGAAATCGGTTTCAAATAAAAGAAATAAAATTTTGTTTTAATAAAAAGATAACCAAAATGGAAAAAAGACATCATCTGCACATTGGAAAATAAAATAACCAATTTTGGTTAAAAATAATCAAAACGGCAACACTGAACGGAACGTTACATCTTGATATGTTACCGGATTTTTCTTAAATAAAATTAAATTTTAATTTATTTAAGTTTTAAAGTTTACAATATCTCTTTACTTTTTATTTAGTCTCATATAAAAATTATGTGAAATAAAGAATGAATCAGAAATCGATTAGTTGCAAATATAAATTCACTTTTCAAAATCGAATTAAATTTCTTTAAATTCATAGACTTAAATTCTTTGTACTCCACATATGTTGAATTAATTCTATAGAGAATTAATTCCTTAAAGAATTCACAATCAATTATACAATTCAAGTTTAAAAAAATATATTGAATCATTAAAATTTTCTTTAATTCAAATCTATTATAAATAAACTTTATAAAATATTTCTTAATACATTTAGTAAAAGATTGAAAAACAAAAAAATTAAAAATTGTGTGAAAGAAAAATATTTTCATTAAATTTGGAGAATATTTGAATTAACAAAAAAATTATTGAATTCCTTATGAATTTACTCAATATAGAATTAATTCTAAAGTGTGATCCATTTCAAGGTTCCCTACTTTAAAAAAAAAAAAAACCGCAGAAAATTCAAATTTAATGGGGAATGTTTATTATCAGTTGAAAGAACATTCTTTGGCATTTATTTTTTGAAGATTATGTCTATCAAATGTTGGCCGTTGCTACGTCGCAGATGGTCCATCCGTTGAGTCCAATTTTCGATGACTCGTTCGAGCATTTCTACTGGTAACTGGCGAATGACACGCGTGATGTTTTCCTCCAAGGTATGAATCGAAGCGGGTTTGTCCGCATAAACTTTAGACTTTACATAGAAAAAGTCTAACGGTGTGATATCACACGATCTTTGTGGCCAATCGACCGGGCCAAAACGTGAAATTATGTGCTCACCGAAGTGTTCTCTCAATAAATCCATTGATTGATGCGATGTGTGGGAAGTGGCGTCGTCTTGCTGAAACCAAATGTTGCCGAGATCACGAGCTTCATTTTCAGGCATCAAATAGTTGCTAATCATGCCACGACGGTTAGGTTCACACCGGCATCATTTTTAAAGAAATATGGACCGATGATTCCACCGGCCCACAAATCACACCAAACCGTTGTTTTTTCTGGATGAAGTGGCAGTTCTTGAATCTCTTCAGGTTGCTCTTCGTCCCAAATGCAGCAATTTTGTTTGTTTACATACCCATTGAGCCGGAAATGGACCTCATCGCTGAACAAAATTTGCCTCGAAAACGTCGGATCTTCTTGGAACTTTTCAAGAGCCCATAGAGCGAAGCGATGTCACTTGGGAAGGTCGAGCGGCTTCAGTTGTTGCACTAGCTGTATTTTGTACGCTTTCAATTTAAGATCTCGACGTAAAATGTGCCAAGTCGTTCCATACGTCAATCCGAGTTGCTGCGAACGGCTCCGAATCGACTCTTCACGATCTTCGTGTACACTCTACGGCCGCTATATTTTTTTCACAGCGTGCTGGGCATGGTCTATTCTGCCGAATATTATCCAATAATGAATGCTGGGTCTCAAAATGGGTGATGGTGTTGCGAATAGTACGCTCAGTAGGCCGATTATGATGACCATAAGTTGAGCGAAGTGCACGAAACACATTCCTCACAGAACGTGAATTTTCGTAATAAAGTTGAACGATTTGTAAACGTTGTTCAGGCGTAAGTCTTTCCATTATGAAATGCCAAACAATACCAAACAAAAATAACATGACAGCATGACACGACTCACACGTGATCTATCAAAAAAAGGCTATTGAAAAAAGTATCTCTACTTGAATCACCGAATATTAGAATAAAAGTGTTTGAGTGAAGCTATAGAATTATGATTTTTGAAATTGTATTATGAAATGAAAAACTGGTATTTGTTAATTCAGAATTAAGGAAATTAAGCTAAGATATAATTAATTCTTTCAAAGCTCTGTTTGCAAATATGTAGAATAATGTGTTTGCCACTATATTAATTCGTATTTATATTTTTATAGTCGCTAGACGACTCTCTGATAAGAAATAGTAATAGGAGTGTTATATATTTCGAATCGAAAATAAAATCTTTTGAAATTGTATTGAATTAAAGTAAATTAAATTAAACCTGTGTTTATCTTTAATAAAGAAATAATAAGTTTTTAATGAAAAGTATGTTTTTTAATTCATATTTTTCCATTTTTTTTCTTTTCTTTCAGGTAAGCTAATTCATATTTAAAGGACTCTTAATATTAGTATATAATATAGACTGTAAGTATAAGCTCAATAAAATTACACAGCTCAAATATTGTTGATAAATATTTTTCGGTAACTTCTAATCGGCTGAATGAACTTTAATAAAATTTCACATAGGCGTAGCAGAGGAGTGTACATTTCAGGACCGCTACTAGGGGGGTTTGGTGTAGGGTTTCTCTGAAATTAGGAAATTTTTAAATGCTTGCCAAATTTGTGTTTCTTATCTGATAGCAAAAATCTTTTGTATCATCTTAAAGCTTTTGATACGACGTGTTTTCATGTGTATAGTTTTCGAGTTATTTATATTTGAAATTTTAACTATCTCAATATGGCAAGATCCTGGTCCAGTTTTTTTTTATATAAATTCCAACATTTCCGACTGATTGTGTTAGCAAAAGAACAAAATTAAGAAAGTTTAAAGTCGATATGTTTATCGATTTCAAAAGTATATAAGTTTGAATTTGAAAATTGTAAAAATTATGATTATGACATATTAAACTTTAAAGTGGCATAGTTTTGCTTTCTATAAAAGTTATTAGCTTATATATTTTTGTATATAATTAAGAATTACTTCAGCTAAATGAAAGTTGCTGAAATCAAATATGGCATTTGTTTCTCAAGATTGGTTCTAGTTTTCCAGTTCTGGTATATTCTGGCGTAAGTCTTTCCATTATGAAATGCCAAACAATACTAAACAAAAATAACATGATAGCATGACACGACTCATACGTGATCTGTCAAAAAAAGGCTATTGAAAAAAGTATCTCTACTTGAATCACCCATTATTATCAGTTATACATTTTTCAAAGAGTTTTGGTATTACACTCAACTTTGCAATTCCTCTATAGTTGACTATATTTGATTTGTTGCCAGTTGACTATATTTGATTTGTTGCCAGATTTAAAAGGCGAAATAATATAAGATTCTTTCCAATACTGGGGAAAATAATCGTATTTTATAGAGATGTTAAAAATTATGGTTAACGAAACAGCAAGAGCATTTACGCAATTAATTAATAAGCAACCAGGACTAATCCGAAAAGACAATTTCATGTTTTTTTTATAGCTATTAAGATCTGTGACGTATGAATAGGATGCATAACTGTTGGTAGATAATCCAAAATTGGATAAGGATATACAGTGTTGTTATATTGTAGATCGGAATATGTGGTGGAGAAGAAATCAGCAAAAATATTGCATATTGTCAAATCATTACTAGAAGCATGAAGTGATGAAAATGTTCTTTTTTGGAAGCATTTGATCGCTTCATACACTGAGCAACCACTGCGAAGTAGATATTATGTTAAGGTTGGTGAAAATGATGAATTATAATTGTATAGACCAAAAAAGAGATATTCTTAATCCCAAAAATCAGCCCCACATATTTCGTATTGTGATTCAAATTTTTAAATAATAGAAAATATTTTCCACGTAAAGCTTATTACTAAATAAGATTCATATTTAAAATTTTGCGAAAATTCACTTAAAAAAAAAAAAAAAAAAAAAAAAAAAACTAAAACTAAAACTATGCTTTTTGTAAAGAATATTGTTATGAGTAGTAAGATTTAAACGACTATATTTTCCAAACCGCTACTGATATTCATTTGATTTTTCCAGAAAAATATCCCAAACTATATCTATTATTACTCCCTATTTTTAGAGATTTTTAACCAACAAACATTTTTTCCTATTTACAAATTTGTGCAAAAAATAAAATTAAAAAAAATAATGGAAAACCTATATTTTTAAGATTTTTTTTAAAAGTTTCAATTTTAAACTGCCACAACTTTTGCCTGCATTGATAAAAATGATTAATTCGAACTGGCTTTGCAAGCATAAATTCTGGTTAATATAATCACAAATTGTGATTCGTGTCAGAAGATATTTTAAATATTTTTACTAAAAATTTTCAACATTTATTGTAAATTCCTCATATATCCTTAATTTAAATACATACACATACAAATTCTATACGTTGAAAACTTTAGTAGTTTTAAATAATTTAAATACAGATCCGTTGCATTCATCGTATTTCCCGAGCAGTGATATGAGAAATCCCTTCCTTCATCTTTGCAAAGGATGGATACAGACAGGCACATGAGTTTCTCATGAATATGTAAACAGTGAATAGTGAATAGTGAGTAGAACACACATATTTCGGCTATTTATTTCTAGTATACAATTCTTTGTTTTTTTTTTTTTTAATTGGAATTGATTTTTTGTTTTGCTGTGAAAGGTTGGTTGGTTGGTTGGTTGGAAGTTCTTCGTTAGGCCTAAAGTTTGGCAAATGTGTTGGTGTTGATGATAGCGGTAACGGTGGTGGTCTTTGTGGCATATTTATATTTATATGTATATGTATGTGTATATATAGTTGATTGCAATAGGGCACCCTCCAATAATAATAACAACAACAACAACAACAACAACAGCAATATTAAGCATTCGGTTAAAATATTATTTTTGGTTGGTATGCGCGTGTGTTCTGGTACTAGAATGCATAACGTCCTCCGTTTCTTCTTTGTAGGTATGATTGTCTTTTCGTTTCCTCTATAGATGAATGTACATATGTAAGTATGTATATGCGAGTTGTGTGTTCAGTCCGGACTTATTTTTCCACTTTGTGATTATACCGGCCGCCCATCACCCATCAACCATTAACGTGTGTCGTGATGAGAAGTGTACACTGAAGAGTGGCTAAAGAAATGATGCCACACACACACAAACATACCCACACACATATACTCACTACTCATTGGAAATACTCAAACACTAAATTATTGCAAAATTATTTAAAGTCAAAAAGAGATGACTGTAGTATGTTTGTATACGTTTTGGATAGACAACTGCAATTCCCAAGTTTTACCATAAACAACAACAACAGCAACAACAATAAAAATAAAAAAAGTATTTGTTATGCCTTGTATCCCATTTCTGCATCTACATACACAATTTCTTTTAATATTTTATATTATTTATTTATTATTTTTTCATTTTTTTTTTTCATTTTTAATTTCTTCTATTTTTGTTCTCATGCCATCAGTTTTGTTTTATTTTTATGATGGTTTACATTTTCATTTGTTTTGTGTAATTTTTTTTTCTTCTTGTTCTCCATTAAGAGGTTGGTTGCACTTTCTTCTTTCGAATTTGTTCTCCGGCAAACACACACATATTGTATTTTGTTGCTTGTGCACTTGAGTCTTGAAAACTATTATTTATTTGTGCTGAAATAAAAATATAAAAGATTTAATTTAAAATATGTATACTTCAGGGATACAAATTGATTTTCAAAACACAATTTGAAAAGTTGTACTAAATTAAAATCAATTTAATTGTTTTAGGTTCTTTTTTTATATGGGAATAAGAAGGTCGTTTGGGAAGTTTGTAGGAAGCTTAGAAAAGTTGTTATAAAATAATGTAGATAGATAGTTTAACACAAAATTTTAATAATATTCTCAGAATTTTCTATTTGTAAAATAATTTCGATAGTTTTAATTTCTAGATAAACTTTCAGGAAAATATTCACTTAAATGACGACACTTGCTCAAAATTTGACAGTAGTCTATTAACAGGTGGTACTTGATGGGAATAGTGTTGCATTTCACATAACTACGAGCGAAGTTCGAAAAGTCACGGACTTATTGATCCGCCCTCGAATATATATATATATATATATATATATATATATTTATATATATATATTTATATATATAATTTTATGAATATTTTCTATAACAAAATTTAACGAAAATTTTTTATAAAAAGAAAATTTTACGAGAATTTTCTATAAAAAGGAACTTTTATGATAGTTTTCTATAAAAAGAAAATTTTACGAAAAATTTCTGTAAAAAGCAAATTTAACTAAAACTTGCTATAAAAAGAAATTTTACCAAAAATGTTCTATAAAAACAAAACTTAATTAAAATTTTCTATAAAAAGAAAATTAAACAAACAAAAATTTTAATTTTCTATGAGAAGAAAACAACCAAAATTCTCTATCAAATGAAAAAATAAAAATTCTATAAAAATAAGATTTAACGAAAATATTCTATAAAAAGAAAATGAACGAAAATTTTCTATAAAAAGAAAATTTAACGAACATTTTCTACAAGAAGAAAATTGAACGAAAATCGATTATTATTTGTAAAATTTGTAAAAAAATTAAATTAATTAAAATTAAATTAGATTTTGTTTTAAAGGATCATTAGATAAATTTCGATAAATTTTCTTTCTATAGAAAATTTTCGATAAATTTTCTTTCTATAGAAAATTTTCGATAAATTTTCTTTCTATAGAAAATTTTCGATAAATTTTCTTTCTATAGAAAATTTTCGATAAATTTTCTTTCTATTGAAAATTTTCGATAAATTTTCTTTCTATAGAAAATTTTCGCTGAATTTTCTTTCTATAGAAAATTATCGATCAATTTTCTTTCTATAGAAAGTTTTCGATAAATTTTCTTTTTTTGGAAAACTTTCGATAAATTTTTTAAAGAAAATTTTTGATAAATTTTCTTTCTATTGAAAATTTTCGATAAATTTTCTTTCTATAGAAAATTTTCGATCAATTTTCTTTCTATAGAAAGTTTTCGATAAATTTTCTTTCTATAGAAAATTTTCGAAAAATTTTATTTCTATAGAAAATTTTCGTTCTATAGAAAATTTTCGATCAATTTTCTTTGTATAGAAAATTTTCGATAATTTTTTTTTGTGTAGAAAATTTTCTATAATTTTCTTTCAATAGAAAATTTTCGATAGATTTTCTTTCTATAGAAAATTTTCGATAAATTTTCTTTCTATAGAAAATTTTCGATAAATTTTCTTTCTATAGAAAATTTTCGATAAATTTTCTTTCTATAGAAAATTTTCGATAAATTTTCTTTCTATAGAAAATTTTCGCTAAATTTTCTTTCTTTAGAAAATTTTCGCTAAATTTTCTTTCTTTAGAAAATTTTCGCTAAATTTTCTTTCTTTAGAAAATTTTCGCTAAATTTTCTTTCTTTAGAAAATTTTCGCTAAATTTTCTTTCTATAGAAAATTTTCGCTAAATTTTCTTTCTATAGAAAATTTTCGCTAAATTTTCTTTCTATAGAAAATTTTCCCTAAATTTTCTTTCTATAGAAAATTTTCGCTAAATTTTCTTTCTATAGAAAATTTTCGCTAAATTTTCTTTCTATAGAAAATTGTCGCTAAATTTTCTTTCTATAGAAAATTGTCGCTAAATTTTCTTTCTATAGAAAATTTTCGATAAATTTTCTTTCTATAGAAAATTGTCGCTAAATTTTCTTTCTATAGAAAATTTTCGATAAATTTTTTTTCTGTAGAAAATTTTCGATAATTTTCTTTGAATAGAAAATTTTCGAACTATTTTCTTTCTATAGAAAATTTTCGATAAATTTTCTTTCTATAGAAAATTTTCGATAAATTTTCTTTCTATAGAAAATTTTCGATAAATTTTCTTTCTCTAGGAAATTTTCGATAAATTTTCTTTCTTTGGAAAACTTTCGATAAATTTTTTAAAGAAATTTTTCGATAAATTCTTAAAAAAAATTGCGATAAATTCTTAAAGAGAAATTTCTATAAATTTTGTAGACAATTTTTGATAAATTTTCTAAAGAAAATTGTCGATACATGTTTTAAAGAAATTTTTCGATAATTTTTTTGAAGAAAATTTTCGATGAATATAGTTTTTTCGAAGTTAAAGAAATGAAAGTTTAATGCAGATTGCAGCATCTGACATTCTTTATAGTAGTTTATCTCTCTAATTGCTTCTAATTACAAAAGGCTCAAATGGCAATAAAACTTCGCAAAATAAAACAAAGAAATCATCACAAATATCAACATCTTCTCTCGCTCCAATAACAACTCATATAATCGACCATAAAATGTGTATTTAAAAAAAAAAAAAAAAAACATAACCATTCTTTATGACTAAACTTAAAAAGCTATACATACGTCTGGACAAAAAAAAAAAAAGAGAAATTAAATTCAATAAAAAACTTACAAGACAAGTAATGACAGTATCTTGACCTTGATTATTATAATCATAAGAGCTTTAAAAAATAACTAACACAAAGCACAACTAAAGATGAGGATCGCAGCAGCATTATAATGATAATAATGATGACCATCGTTTGTTACAAAACTAAATGAATGAGGATACAACATTCATTTCAGGTACAATATAAAAAGCAAAAAAAAAAAATAATAATAATAATAATAACGATCATTAAGAGCAAGTCAAACCAGTTTAAGAAAAGCACATGCATGTTTTTTCCTAAGAGTCAGAGCAACATCAAGAGAATTTTTGTAAAACATGTGCTGAAAGTTTTTTTTTTCTTCTTTTTTGTTTTTATAATAGGCATTGGAAAATAATATAAAAAACTTCAAATTCAAGGAAGTTTCAAGATTTTCAATGAAAACCAGTTTTAAGGTGATAAATTAAGCGCTATTTAATTGTGGTTTAGTTAAACTTTCAAGTAAAGAATAAGGTAGGTTGTTGAGAATATATATATATATATAAAAATGAAATATGTTTGTCTGTTTGTTGGCTTATAGACTCCTAAACGACTGAACCGATTTTCCTGAAATTTTTACAGTAACATCAAATGAGCCCCGCAAATAAAATAGGCTACTTATTTTTTCGATAGGCGTAGGGGAAGTGGTACCCCCCATAGGATACCAATATTAAGTATCGGATATTTTAAGAGCCGCTGCAAACATTTTCTTAAATTTTTTATAGTAGGATCTTGAAGTAAGATAGCTGCAGGGGGAGTGGTACCTCCCATAGGACGCCAATGTTTAATATCTTAAGAACTGTTATAGTGAGAATGTTCAAACTTGGTAGGAGTTACTCTTATGATAAAGGGGGTAGGCGCAGGGCAAGAAATATCCCCATATAATGCACATATTAAATATCGCGTAACTGAAGAACGTGATTAAAGTCACTATAATGGAAAACTATAAATTTCAAAATAAAAATGTGCTGGGTGAACAGATCATAAAGCATTACAATAATCATTAATAATAAGAATTATGTAATTGAATTAGTTGCTATTGATAATGTAAATAAATACCCAGCAAAAACTTTGCTTTCCTGGTAAGCTAGCAGGTATAAACAAAAATAAACTACTTATTTTTTGCCTGAATAACTAGTTATTTTTGTTCGACTTGTCCACAAATTCATGTAGTTATTTTTTGACTCTAGGGGTACTCAAAAATATGTACCTAAACGAAAACAAAAATAAAAAAAAAACAAAAAAATTTTGCCGTCAGTGAGACTCGAACTTGGACACAAACTTACCATTCGTTTTTAATGACTAACGTCTTACTCATTACACCATCTCGCACATAGCATCCTAAGCGACAAAAACTCTATTTAGTTTAAAATATCTTTTTAGACATTTTGTTATAAAAAACTAACAGCTTCAAAATGGGGTTGAACCAACAACCTTCTGGTTGTTAATCCGGCGCTCTAGCCAACTCATCCACGTGATTGCAGTATTACTGTGCTATTATACTATTGACTACTTATTAATGTAATATAGAGTATGCAAATAATAATGACGCCTCATTACCAAGAAACTACTTTAATAAGTAGTTGCCATTACCGATAACCAAAAAGTTTTTGCTGGGTATATATTAAAATAATTGTTTTTGTTAAAAGTGTATATTTACAAAACAAGTTGAAATACGAGTACAATACGTATGTAAATAAATAAATTAAATCATAAAAAAATACATATTTGTATTTTTTCACACTTATTTTATTTTAACCGTGCAGCGAAGCGAACCGGATTAAGCTAGTTAAAAGAAAAATATTAATAAAATATATAATAATTATTGAAAATGTTTGGCAATTTTAAAAAAGAGAATATATTAATTTCATTTAAATATGCAATAATTTTAATGTGGGCGGAAAATAATAGGAATTTTTAAAAAGTTTTTTCCTACTTTCCTCACTACATGCAGAGAAACAAATATAGTTGTAGTGACCATAATTAAAATTATTAAATTATTAAAAGTAAGAATTATTATGATTCCATTTTTGTCATAATGTGCCCGATTTTATGGTTTGTTTTTTCATGTTATGATTCTAGTTTTAGATATAATTGAACAATTTCATTACATTACACTGTTGGCCTGATTTGCCGATTTATCTGCATTTTGACAATTTTTTATTGTAAAAAATTGCAAAGTGTGATTTGACGATTTTTGTTCATAAAATTACGATTTCACGAAATGTTCGCATACGCCAATTTTTCTTAATTAAATCTGATTTTATATTGTAGTAGATAGAGAGAGAAAGAGAGAGCGAGAAAAGGAATAAGAGGTTTAACCTTTTACTTCGAAATTCGTGAATCAAAATTTTTGTGCGAAAAGAAAAATATTATTTTGTATTCATATGTACGTATGTAGGTGAATTAATTTTAATTATAGATAAAAAAGTTTAAGAATCTGTTAAATAGTAAAAAATTTAATTGAAAATACAATCAAGACATATAACTTTTTGAGTCATTTTTTCAATTGATTTTATTTTACTGTTAATTAGGATCACTGGCCGGCCCACTTGATTTTTAAACAATTTTTATAATGATTTAGTAATACTTCTAATTGTGATTAAAGAAATGTAAAAAACAAATTGGATCTTTAAAGGTTTGATATATTTTTCTGAATATTATATTAATACTGTTGAAAAAATACTGTTTAAAAAGTTTGTATGATAATAATATGACTATATTCATTAAATCGTTGAGAGGTTTTATGCAATTTTAATTTTTTATTGCTACGCCGGACAAAATTTTGTCATTTCTAAAAAAGTGTATTTGGCGAATAAATATAGGAGAAAGTCCCTGAGTCTGGCCAAAGGCCGGCTACACGGAGAAACATTTATTAACGTTTAAAAGAAAATATTTTAATTTTAACTGGGCCGGTATTTTTAATTTATTCCTATTCTTCAAAATTTGCATAATATAAAACAATGCTGAAAGTTCATTCAATAAACAAATAGTTTCAAAATTTAATATTATTTTTTTTTTTATGAACATAAATAGCCAAAAAGATATCCAATTTAATTTTTACGAATTTTCGACGATTTCAAAAATATTATGCCAATATTGACGAGTTTTTCGTCAAATTTTGACGATTTTATATTATAATTATCTGGCAACAGTGCTACATGATTATTCCATTCTATAAAATTATGATTTGATATTATTGTATTATTATTCTCTCATTATGTTATTATATCACATTGTCATATTATAATTCCCTTTTATAATATTATTATCCCATGTTATCATATAGTTATCCAATCTTACGGTATTATTTAATTTTGTCATATTATTCCATTTTATCATATATTAAAATAAAACGTATTAATAAATTATTATTATTGTAAATTTTTTATTGAAAATGTATATATTTTTTTAACTAAAACCTTTAATGGTAGTATAGAGTATAACCAACAAAACCTTGTTTATTTATATTTATTTATATATAAAGTAAATGAGAATTACAACGAAGTTGGAAAACAAACAAATTATATTTCAAAACAAATAGGTTATGCAATTTTCTACTAAGTTTGTGAAAAGGATAAGTATTGCATTTATTTGAAACATTTTATTATCGAAACAGAATATGGAAAAAGAATGCAAAAATTTAATAATAATCATGAAGTCCATGACTTTTCGAACTTTCCTCGTATATGAAATTCAACACTATTCCCATCAACTACCACCTGTTAATGGACTACTGTCAAATTTTGAGCAAGTGTCGTCAATTACTTTGCGTAAAAGAATAGGATTTTTCGAGGTCCTTAAAATAGGCATTTGTTTGGTCAATAATTTCATCGTGGGAATCTCTTTCCAACGAGCCATTTATTTAGTTTTGGAAATAGGAAGTAGTCACTAGGGGCTAAATCCGGAGAATATGGCGGATGAGGTACCAATTCGTAGCCCACTTCATAGAGTTTTGCCATTGAGACTGCACACGTCTGCACCCGTGCATTATCTTGATGAAAACGAACTTTTTTCTTGGCCATATGGGGTCGCTTTCTTTTTAAATCCTCATTAAATCGGTCTAATAAGTTGGCATAATATTCACCGTTTATTGTTTTTCCCTTTTGAAGATAATCGATGTGGATTATCCCGCGTGAATCCCAAAAAAGCTGTTGCCATCACCTTATTGGTCGACAAACTTACCTTGGCCTTCTTCGGAGCAGGTTCACCTGGAGAAACCCATTGTTTAGACTGCTGCTTGGTCTCCGGAGTACAGTAATGGATCCATGTTTCATTCACAGTTACAAAACGCCACAAAAACTCATTCGGATTGCGGTTAAACAACTCCAAACAATCCTTTGAAGTTGTCACACGTTTACGTTTATGGTCAATTGAGAGCAAACGCGGCACCCATCTTGCAGACAACTTTCTTAAACCCAGCTGATCATTTAAAATCGAAATGCCTATGGCATCAACAATCTCAAGCACTTTTACTCTTCGGTCGGCCAACACATTCGACATTTTCGGGTGTACTGACCTCAATTGGCCGTTCAGCGCCATTTGTATTTGTGCGACCACAACGAAAGTCAGTAAACCACTTTTTTACCATTAAAATCGATGATGCAGAGTCCCCATAGTATTTATCGAGCTTTTCCTTGGTTTGATTGGCGGTTTTTTTTTTCGCAAAAAAATAATGTTTAATGAGCACTCGAAATTCCCTTTTTTCCATTTTTAGAAAAATACACGAGGTTGTATGTTTGGAACAGTTGTTAAACGCAAAGTAAATGATGATACTTGCTCAAAATTTGACAGTAAGCTATTAACAGGTGGTACTTGATGGGAATACTTTTGCATTTCATATAACTACGAGGCGAGTTCAAAAAGTCGCGGACTTATTGATGCGCCCTCGTAAATTAAAAAAGGGAAAGAATACTAAATAATTAGGTCAATAGATTAATTAGTCCCTTTCATGAATTTAATAAAAACGAATGAATCTAATTCTTAGTATTAAATGTGCTTCAAAAATATTAAATGTTTCCGAAGTTTTGAAACAGACTTCTTTGAAATATATTGCTATTTTAAATATAGCCTTATTCATAAACAAATTTCAAATTTATTAGTCTTTAATAAAACAAAATTTTCATATAAAATTCGTACTTATCAAGCTCTAATAAATCTAAAATTTAATTATGAATAAATAAGACCGTTAATATTTAGACATAAACTTATTAAAGGAATGGATCCGTTCTACTACGAAAGAAGTTAAGTATGATAATGGTTAATATCAGGATTCACCCTCGTAACAAAGTTTTGTTTCTGGTAAAAATATTTTAAAACATATAATATTTGCAGTTCACCATATTAAAATTATTGAGTGTAAATTTAAACAAAAACATTGTTAATATGAACGCAGAGTTCTTAAAATTCAAGAAAATTAACAATGAGAACATAATGTTGTTGTAATAATAATAATAATAATGCTGTAACTATGCTTTTCTCTGCTTGTATGCAATAATACACTCTTCAATTATCAGGTCTGTTCTGAAAATCGCGTGGTTTCAAATCACGCACCTTTTTGAAATCACGTATACGATTTTATGCTGTTCTTCAAATCACGTGATTTTACGGTTTTCGGCGTGGTTTTAATTTTTCGAAAACACGAGAAAACAGCTGACTTTTTAGTTTTGTGCTTCGTTTGTTTACGTTACATTAAAAATAAAAAGTGAAAAATGAGAAAACAAAAAAAAAAAAAAAAAAAAAAAAAAGAAATGCCGGGAGCTACTTTATTGGCAGTAATTAATTTAAGAAAACAGCATTTAAAGAATGAACGTGTTAAAAAACGTCATTTACGGGACTTATCGAATCCTAGGGATACAAAAATTAATAAAAAAAAAAAAAAAAAATAATAATAATGAAGTTGCCACTGTTTTCATTGATGAAATTTGCCTTCATGTTGCACTTACTTATTTCTAAATTTGCACAAAAACTACTCAACGATTGAATATTATTAAATTTTTTTGCAACAACAATTAAATTTTATCTTAAATAAAAAACAGGATGGCATAAATTCAATGTATTTTAGATGACATTTTACGACTGTGTCACATTAGCAACCTTAACAGTATCTTCGAAAAAACAAACCAGCTGACTGCTAAAGAGAAAAAGTAAATCACGAACATTGGTAAACAAAGCAAAACATTTTTTTTACAAAATAAGCAATGTCCTTAGAAATTTGTTTATTGCAAAAATAAATAGAAGACACATCATATTAAATGCAAAATAACATTTAAAGTGAATTCTCTATAGATAACATAGAAAAAATAGACAAATGATTTCAAATCGTCAGTCATTTAGCTGACCGGTTTCAAATCGCGTGATTTCAATGTTTTTTGTTCGCAGAACACCTTTTACGTGATTTGAAATCACTTTGACAAAAAGTAGTTTTCAAAACATCCCTGTATATCTTTTTTTTATACATATAATATACATAATACATATATAAAATACATCTGTGGGCATTTCACAAAACATCTTTAGTTGAGATTAGTGAATGAAAAGCTAATAATCGATTTTCGATTTTTCGACCAATTATTTTAATTTACGCTGGTCAAAAATCCATTTTTTTTTTTTTTTAGCAAATTCCAAAATAATAATTTAAGAAATTGGAAAAAGTGAATACATTTCATAAATTATAACAGACCATGTAACCAAAAACATATATTAAAAAATATTATGTGGCAACGTTGACAATCTGACAAAGGCATTAAAGGTGGTAGTTTAATAATATTTTTAACATTTTTTTTTTTTTTTTAATGCAGTTAGTCATGTATTTGTCCTTATGTTTTGAAGGACAAAAAGTTATGTTAGGGCATGAACTTGCACGAATGTAAAAACGTAAAGGTATTCGCCAAGATGTCTATTTTATGGAACAATTTAGATAGTGCCAGCATTTTTCGGCAAACTCTTGCAATTGTCAGTTTTTGCTAAACCTGAGCTGAAGTTTCTTGCTTTTCATAAACAAGTAGGAGAAAATATTATTATTTTATGAAAATATTACATTGGGCAGTTTCACTAATAAATTAAAATCTAGGTAGGTAGGGAAGGGTTGCACAGCACTTAGAAGAGTGCTGTGCAAGAGGTCTCCGAGTGGAGACCAAAAGGTCCATTGTGAGTCCCTTCGTAAAGAATATAGAAAGACACTGCAGACGAGATATAGAAAAGAGCAGAAAGGAAAATGATAGAGAAAAAGCTGAGACCAAGAAAAGTATAGAAAAGAATAGAAAGAATCTGGAAAGGAAAAGTACTACCGCCCCAAATCGCTCGCTCTAAGCTAACGACCCCCTCTTAGCCAGCCTATTCCCATGACGAATCCTATTAGTCTATAGAGATCTATTCTCGATATACTGCCCAATTCGTCAAGGAATCGACTGCCTAACCATTTCTGCCTACTTAGTTGTAGACATGGACAGTGACATATGATATGTTCCACCGTCTCTAGCTCCTCATTATCTTCGCACATTCTGCAAAGACCGGAGGAACCTCTATCCCAATTAAATTAAAGTCTAAAAACTTGCAAAATAATTGAAATAAACCAAAATCAAACAATTAGTTATCATATTTAAAAAAATATATCTACTGTAATAAATTATATATTATAGAGGTTTCAACAAAAATACTTAAAACCGCCTTTAATAAATATTATTGTTAAATTTAGATAGAATGACTTCGATATAACCTCAAAAAGGCACTAACAAAGCTTTTTGAATTTATGCCACAAAAAGTGGTTTTTTGATCAGTGTGAAACCCCATAATCGATTTTTTAATCGTTTATTATTTGTAAAATTAATAAAAATAAAAATTAATTAAAATTATATTAGATTATACTTTAAAGGATCATTAGACATTTAAATATACATATTTGTTGTTATATTTAACAACTATATAATAAAAACTGTTGCTAACAGGCTAGGTCCATATTAAAACGAGGGCTTTTAAAAAAAAGTTCATGTATAAATTTTTACTTGGGGTCATTGTAGGCTAAAAAATTATGTGTGATAAATTTCTAATTTATATTCTGAATAAAAAAGCTTATATATTTTTTTTGCAAAATCTTAAATTAAGGAGTTATAGCCCAATTAAAATTTTAAGAAATTTTTTAGGATAAAACTCAAAGTCGACTGGCAGGTTTACGATCGATCGATCGGCAAGTAAAATCAAAACTTTTGTAAATCCTATACATTTTATGGGTGGTCTAATGTACAGCAAAAATTTCATATTTATAAGTTTTAAAATGAGAAGGTAATATTGTCAAAAATATAGCAACATAGTTGCGTCAAAATGGGCGTAATGGGGACGTGGGTCTCGGTAAAGAAATTGTTTTAATTATAGAGCATATTTTGTGTTATATGGAGTCAAATTTGATGTAATTCGCTTCATTGGTTATGTGAAAAATAATTGTTTCAAAAAACTGGGCGTTAAATATGGGCGTGACATTCGATCAAAGTCGAAACAAAAATTAACACTAGACTTCGTTATTATTCAGTTACGAATTTAATGCTGCTAGAATTGGTATTTCGACCACTGTGGATCCCTTATATTATAGAATTTTCGATACATTTTTTAGACTAATTTTGAAAAAGAATTGTTTTAAAAAACTGGGCTTTAAATGTGGGCGTGACATTCGATCTAACACTAGCAAAGCAAAAGTTGTGTAAAAATTAGTTGGAAACAAAAATTAACACTAGACTTCGTTATTATTCAGTTACGAATTTATTGCTGCTAGAATGGGTATTTCGACCACTGTGGACCCCTTATATTATATAATTTTCGATACATTTTTTAGACTAATTTTGAAAAATAATTGTTTTTAAAAACTGGCCTTTAAATGTGGGCGTGACATTCGATCGAACACTAGCAAAGCAAAAGTTGTGTAAAAATTAGTTGGAAACAAAAATTAACACTAGACTTCGTTATTATTCAGTTACGAATTTAATGCTGCTAGAATGGGTATTTCGACCACTGTGGACCCCTAATTTCTTCTCTCCTGAGAGTTACGTAGGTGCAGTTTATTTTCAAAATTTAAACGATTTGAACTACTCTGCTATGTAAATCGGATTAGCCGTTTAGAAATTACTGTTTTATCTTCAAAATATGTTGTTCCTGTCCACTGTGCGCTGTTTCTTGATACAGAAATAATGTAATTCAAAATAAAATTTATCAAATTCATAATACATTGGCGAAATTCACCTCGGAGTTACTAGCGTTTTTCTTGTACTTGGACAAAACACTTCCATAATGCCTTCGTATCGGTTAAGTCATTAAATCATCGATCATTGATTTTTAAAATTGGCTTCGGTTCTTTAAACTTTGTAAAGGACTAAAAATATTGACTCGTTTTATTTGGCGGGTTTATCTGATGTTGACATTTGATTTGAAGGTTTTTGATTAAGTCATGTGAAAGATGCTTTATACCTTAACATGTACTTTTATGGAGTAATACAACGGCACTAAAAACAACCCAGTTGCTGGTTGTCTGTTTAACCTAATTACCCATCTGATGTGTAATAAGAAACAAAATATTATATGCAGCGGATTTAAATACTGGCGCTATAATTTGTAGTTATCTCAAGCCAATCTTAATATTTGATTTGGACTGATAAATAAAAAAAAAAAAAAATAATAATAATTGGAGAAATACTTTTTGTTGCAAGTTGCAACTGTTGAAAGCAAATCCTTTTTTTAGGTTTATCAAAGTCAACGTATGATTAATATTAATTATAATTAATGTTCCTCATACCTCATTCCTCATATCTCAAACAATTATAATGAATTTAATTTTGAAGTATGTATTTCTATTATTTTTTATATTTTTGATTGTATACATTTTTATAAATTTTAAAGTAAAGAATGAATATATTTGTTGATTTTAAAAAATATATTTTTTTTTTCGTATAAATATTGTACACTCCTTAGCAATTTGGTCATATTAAGAAACTCAAAAAATAAAAGTATTTTTTAATATTCCAGGTAAACGTAAGGAATTTTTGAAAAATATTTAATTTTTATAACTTTTTGTATTTTTTTATTTTATTTTATTTTATGTTACTTGCAACAAGGTCAATAAGGTGTGCATTTAAATAAAATGTAACATGGATATTTTTTAAAAAAAGGTGAACGGAATAGAAAAATTAATTATTATATATATACAGTATTGAGCATAAAAAATAGTTTATATTGTTTTTTATCGCTTTGATTAGGGCTATGACGTTATTAAGTTAGATAATTTTGTTTTGATTTTATTCTTTGTGGTCTTAACCAACTATTGCATGTTATTTTGTTCTAGATTATTATACTTAAGAATAGTTATTATAAATTTTGTTAAAAAGGTTGTAAATTATTTCGAGAAAAAAAAAAAAAAATCAACAGAATTTATTTTTATAAAACTAACGATTGCAAAATGCTGAAAACTATAACTTCATTACCATCAATTACTACCAATATGCATAAATTCAAGGTCATTTTAACTAACTACTAGGGATATTCATGATATTTAAAAAAGACTCTCCATTCGTTTTAAGAATTTAGGAATATTTTAGCATAACATTATGATAATGATACTGAAATAATATTGATGTGTAGTTCTAATATTAGGATTCTTAAAAATTATCTTAGATACACAATATTGAAATGATCGTGCATTAAAAAATTGCTAAAAGTAATGGAACAGTAGATATTTGATATTATTCGAATGAACACATGTGGCCATTTAAAGATACTTAGGCCACCAAACACCGATTTAGTGTTATTAATTAGGTGATGGGAAACCCTTCTAATATGTCACGTATTATTTACTAAAACCAAACTAGCAACTTTACTTTTGGAGGCAGGTCATTTATTATTTTAACGAGTACTGTTTAATGGAAATGAGATCCTATTTCGACAACTTTAATTAATTTGACTCTAATCACATATATTTTCAATTTAGACTGCAACAGTCCAATAACAACGAAGGATGAAATTTTAATTATTTGACATAAGAAGAGTATAATTCTTAATTGTCTTTTCCTGTGTTAGAATTTGTACCAAAACCAAAATCAAGGGATATTTGAACATTATTGCATTAACGGGCATTATACCGGGTGGTTCAAGTAGAGATACTTTCTTCAATAGCCTTTTTTTTTTTGACAGATCACGTGTGAGTCGTGTCATGCTGTCATGTTATTTTTGTTTAGTATTGTTTGGCATTTCATAATGGAAAGACTTACGCCTGAACAACGTTTACAAATTGTTTAACTCTATTACGAAAATTCACGTTCTGTGAGGAATGTGTTTCGTGCACTTCGCTCAACTTATGGTCAACATAATCGGCCTACTGAGGGTACTATTCGCAACACCATCACCCATTTTGAGACCCAGCATTCATTATTGGATAATATTCGACCGAATAGACCACGTCCAGCACGCTGTGAAGAAAATATAGCGGCCGTAGCTGAGAGTGTACACGAAGACCGTGGAGAGTCGATTCGGCGTCGTTCGCAGCAACTCCGACTGACGTATGGAACGACTTGGCACATTTTACGTCGAGATCTTAAATTGAAAGCGTACAAAATACTTGTGCAACAACTGAAGCCGCTCGACCTTTCCAAGCGACATCGCTTCGCTCTATGGGCTCTTGAAAAGTTCCAAGAAGATACGACGTTTTCGAGGCAAACTTTGTTCAGCGATGAAGCCCATTTCTTGCTCAATGGATATATAAACAAACAAAATTGCCGCATTTGGGACGAAGAGCAACTTGAAGAGATTCAAGAACTGCCACTTCATCCAGAAAAAACAACGGTTTGGTGTGGTTTGTGGGTCGGTGGAATCATCGGTCCATATTTCTTTAAAAATGATGCCGGTGCGAACGTAACCGTCGTGCCTTGATAACCGACTATTTGATGCCTGAAATTGAAGCTCGTGATCTCGGCGACATTTGGTTTTAGCAAGACGACGCCACTTCCCACACATCGCATCAATCAATGGATTTATTGAGAGCACACTTCGGTGAGCACATAATTTCACGTTTTGGGCCGGTCGATTGGCCACCAAGATCGTATGATATCACGCCGTTAGACTTTTTCCTGTGGGGTATGTAAAGTCTAAAGTTTATACGGACAAACCCGCTTCGATTCAGGACTTGGAGGAAAACATCACGCGTGTCATTCGCCAGTTACCAGTCGAAATGCTCGAACGAGTCATCGAAAATTGTATTCAACGAATGGACCATCTGCGACGTAGCAACGGCCAACATTTGATACACATAATCTTTAAAAAATAAATGCCAAAGAATGTTCTTTCAAATGATAATAAACATTCCCCATTAAATTTAAATTTTTTGAGTTTTTTTCATTGAAAAAGTAGGGAACCTCGAAATGGATCACGCGATACAATATCGTATCATTGCGGAAAAATTATATTTATCTCTTGATTCCATCACAATAACGATCGAAACTGGTCACGTTATTTCGGTTCAAAGCTTTTATACAATTATAAATTTTGAATATTTGATCGCTGTTTCATAGAGAATTTTTGTAAGATTTCAAAGTAATAAAAAAATAAATAATAATTTCAAAAATATCAATATCTGGAAAATTTTCCAAAATAGTTAAGAAAAATAGCAAAATTTAATAGAAGGAGCGACTATTTGCTAATACCCAGCAAAAACGTTTTGGCTTTCGGTAATAACAACTACTTGTTAAAGTAGTTTCTCGGTAATGAGGTGTCATTATTATTTGCCTACTCTGTATTACATTAATAAGTACTCAATAGTATAACAACACAGTAATACTGCAATCACGTGGATGAGTTGGCTAGAGCGCTGGATTAACAACCAGAAGGTTGTTGGTTCAACCCCATTCTGAAGCTGTCAGTTTTTTATAACAAAATGTCTAAAAAGATATTTTAAACTAAAAAGACTTTTTGTCGCTTAGGAAGCTATGTGTGAGATGGTGTACTGAGTAAGACGTTAGCCATTAAAAACGAATGGTTAGTTTGTGTCCAGGTTCGAGTCTCACTGACGGCAACATTTTTTTGTTTTTTTTTATTTTTGTTTTCGTTTGGGTACATATTTTTGAGTACCCCTAGAGTCAAAAAATAACTACATGAATTTGTGGACAAGTCGAACAAAAATAAATAGTTATTCAGGCAAAAAATAAGTAGTTTATTTTTGTTTCCAATTATACCTGCTAGCTTACCGGGAAAGCAAAGTTTTTGCTGGGTATTTATATTATCTGTTAACAATACTATAGTTGCCAAACTTTTGCAATAACGATTTTTATCAAAATTTAAAAAAATCAAATCAACATGATTTAGAGTTGCACTTTATTTGGTCGCACAAAGATATATATATATATATATATATATATATATATATATATATATATATATATATATGATTTTTTAAACAAATTTGAAAGTACTTTCAAAAAATTTTTAGCACCATCTGCGAATACTAATGCAATTTTTATAACCGTAATTGAACTCTGTTTGGGCCTTCTTAAAGTTACTTTTGCCTTAGATCCAATTTCTTTCTAATAGCAAAGATTTGTAATCACAAAACTCTAAATCAGCCTAGAAAATGTCAAAAACACTGTTACATGTTACAAGTGTCATCAACATCTCGAGATTATTCAGACTAAAATAGCAAAATGATTGGATTTTGAAAAAAAAAATATGCAACGAGTCGTTACGCGCCCGTACATGTTTGGCATAGCACTTCGGACCTTTTTCAACTTTTTGGTCTTGGAAACCATTCTTGGAACCTTTTTTTTCTAAACCAAGTTTCATCGTTAAGTCTTTATCAAGCTTTTTGATTGCTCTGAAATTGAATTCCTTCATCAAAAGATACTCAGTTGTTGTGTGTCACTAAATATTTTTTTCAAAATAAAAATTCAAAATTGATTTTCTACATTTATCATTAACTGCCCTCTTAAAGCTTACAAAGGAACTATTTTAAATAAATTCGATCTGTTGTTAAATCTGATGTATCTCTCGAAGATGTTGTAATCAACAAAAGTATTTAAAATTAATGACAGTAAGAGTTATTACGAAAATTGTGTGTTATAAGTTATTTGAACGCACACTTTAGTGATGTTTGGGTGTGTATATTTGAGTATATAACAAGATGACAAAAATAAAATTAAATCATAAAATAAACAAAACAACAAGAACTATCGACTTCTGAAGAGTTTTGTAGTTGAATATGGTAGATGTTATGGAATTTTTTGTTTGTATTTATTTGTTTTTTATTTTTTATTTGTTATGTCTTAAATACTGTACTTTATGACAGCAGAGTTATATGTACAATTATTTATATTAAAATTTTAGTCTTTAAGTTATTTTCGGTTTTCATTATATTTTTATTTCTTAAGCTGCTTTTTTTTATCATTTTTGTCTATGTATTTCATATTAAATGAATCTATTATTATCTAGCTTTAAAATAATAAAATCAAATAACAGTAAAATAATACTCGAAAAATGATATAGCGCACAGTGGGGCCAATTGCAAAATTTTTGTTAACAAGTCTGTATCTAACAAACTACCGGTCGGATCGCATTGAAATGTATGGAAGAGTTGTAGAGGAGTTTACAAGCTTTCAGATTTTGAAAAATTTTCAAAAATTGTTTTTGGAGGAATGAAAAATTGATATGTATTTTATACAATACGAAAAGTTGACTTTTTTCATAAAATATGCACACCTGCATTCCTTTTTGACCGGGAGGAAAGCAGTTTAGTGCTAAGTCGATCTAAATATATATGTTTTTATGAAACAGCGTCAATAAATTAAAAAAAACTCGTTAACATTTTTTTTTATTTATCGATAAACATGAAATTTTTTTCTAAAATTTACCATTTTCGACCAATGCTGGCTGGCTGTAGGGTGCAAATCCATATCAACTTAAAATTTCTTTATTAAACCTTGTGTTTTGAAATATGTAAAGAAAAAAAATTTTATTAACAAGCAAAATCAAAACTTTTGTAAATCCTATACAGCCAAAATTTCATATTTATAAGTTATAAAATGAGAAGTTAGTATTGTCAAAAATATAGCAACATAGTCGAGTCAAAATGGGCGTAATGGGGGCGTGGTTCTCAGTAAAGAAATTGTTTTAATTATGGAGTATATTTTGCTTGATTTGTTTTAAAAAATTGAGAAAAACGTTAAAGAATTAAACTAAATTCTTGTAAATATTTCAGAGTGCTGTCTTTGAATATTTTTCACTGCTAGACAAATTGAAATAACGCAAAAATTTTTTCAGCATATTATTTCGGAAAATATTGGAAGTTACTGGATATTTTAAAAATAATTTCCCTTCATATATCTCAGGACTAATTCCCGAAAAATTAAATAAAGTCTAGGTAGAAAATCAATAACTCAAATTTCAAGTGTAAATATCTTTTTAATTGTAAGAGATAACTTAGATAAGTAAGCATGTTTTTTTTTTCTTAATCTTACCGAGAAATATAAAAATCATTGAAATCGGACTTGTTTTATAGAAGAAATATACTGTAGATGGTCAATTTTGACACCCTGTATCTTATCTCATATTATCACAGGGTGACTACAATATAATTTTTCTGAAAATTTAGGTCCTCCTCTACAACTTTTCCATACATTTTAATGCGTACAAGCGTACGTTATAGACCTTCTTGAGGACATCATAAATCAGTTTTAAAAATTTACTAAAATTGTGAATTATGCTAAAAAAGGGTTTTTGGGTAGGTTGCCATATAACTGCATACATAATTCTATTATATTTTTTTTATTGATTTTTCTTTTAATTTTTAGAAAGTAGAGGGAGGCATCTGACTTTTCAATTATATTTCTTACACTTTGATCATATATTAAAAGCAAATTTTTAAACAACATATACAACTTTTTCTATAAAAGCCTATACAACGATGTAATAAATTTTAAGGGAATTTTTGTAAATATACTCGTAACAAGATTTACTATTATCAAATTAGACAAATACTGTAGAACTTATTAAATTTTATCCAGAATAACTTCCCAGCAAAAACTTTGATTTCCTGGTAAGCTAGCAGGTATAATTGGAAACAGAAATAAACTACTTATTTTTTGCCTAAATAACTAGTTATTTTTGTTCGACTTGTCCACAAATTCATGTAGTTATTTTTTGACTCTAGGGGATTTAAAAAATATGTATCTAAAAACGAAAACAAAAAAACTTTGCCGTCAGTGAGACTCGAACTTGGACACAAACTTACCATTCGTTTTTAATGACTAACGTCTTACTCATTACACCATCTCGCACATAGCTTCCCAAGCGACAAAAACTCTTTAGTTTAAAATATCTTTTTAGACATTTTGTTATAAAAAACTAACAGCTTCAGAATGGGGTTGAACCAACAACCTTCTGGTTGTTAATCCGGCGCTCTAGCCAACTCATCCACGTGATTGCAGTATTACTGTGTTGTTATACTATTGAGTACTTATTAATTTAATGCAGAGTAGACAGATAATAATGACGCCTCATTACCAAGAAACTACTTTAATAATTAGTTGTCATTACTGAAAATCAAAAAGTTTTTGCTGGTTTACTAAAACCTTCCATATATTTCTAAAAAAAACTTTGTCCTAACACATATAAATGATTAAAAACTTTTTGAACATTTAAGCGATTTTAAACATTGGAATCTTATTTTATTATAAACAAAATAGTATTAAAAACTTTATATACAAATATGTTTAATCTTATAGAAAAAATGCAAAAAAGTTACACCAAAATCAATATCTCGAAAAAAGAAAAGAAAAATAAATATAAAAATGTTGAATAAATCATTACTTATTTGGAGTGAATATAAAAGATTTTAATATGATTAAAAAGCTACTTTTTTTTTTCTTTCTAAGTCAATTGAAAATTATTTAATTCATGAAGCTATAAGATCTTAGCTGCAGGTATTATCCCAAAAACATTTTTTTTCGCAATGTCTCAAAATAGAGAGGATGTTTTGAAATTTTTGAAAATTGCTATACACTGGTGCATATTCCTATAAACGCACATCAGTTATTTTAAACAATTTACCAAAAATGGGACTAAAAAATAATTAAGATGCTAGAAATTATTTTTTTTAATTATTTATTGACTTCACTTAAAAAATTAATAATAAAAAAGTCGAAATTTACATTAATTTTTTTTTTCATTGTAATTTTAGTAGTTTAATGCCATTTTCCCATATATGCACTTATAAATAATGTGTTGATGAACCTTTGTGATTCGACTAATTTTTGATGAAAATCACTGTCAATTTCTTCCCAGGCTTGCTTAATATTTAGTTTTATAGTCATTATAGTTTCATTCTGTGCATTTCTTGCGTAAACTTTACGGACAATGTATACCACAGATTCTCTCTTGGATTTAAATCCGGACTGCAAGCCAGTGGAATGTTATGTTCATTAAACCGTGATTTAGATTGTTTCGAGACATGGATTGCAGCGTCATCCTGTTGGAATATGCAATCTTTCACCAATTTTTTTATCCATAAATGAGAGAAGAGCATCTTCCAACAATTCATTATAAATTTCACTATTCATTTTAGTTGGAACAAAACATATTTTTAATTTTCCTGCAGCAGAAAAGGTTGCCCAAACAGTGTTATGCCTCCATCGAAATTGCGTTTCTACAAACGAATTTCGTTCGACTTCAAATCATGCCAATAGCAAGAATATGATTCAGGACCGTCCAAATTGAATTTCCTTTCATTAGAAAAAATTACTTTATTTAACTTATCTGTCCATTTCATCTAGTTTTAAATGATTTTCCTTACGATGCTGTTTTAACATTGGCTTACATTTTGGTTTCCTCCATTTTGTGTTATCATTTGTTAGCAAAATATATGCAAAATGTTTGGAAGTGAAAATTATTTTCTATTTGTGTAGCATTTAATTTATTGCAGGTGGCTATTTTATTTTATTAATTTGTTAATTTTTGATTGAATTTGAATTTTTTCCTGGTCTCTAAAAAAGTTCCTTTGGGCATCCTTTAAGCTGATGAAATTTCCCAATTAAAACAAAAATATTTCCAGTAAACAGATATGTTGTGATCATATACTTACCTTAAATGAAAAAACAACTAAAACTGTTACAATTTTGTAATATTTTTTTTTTTTGCAATAACTTTTTTCGACAAATGATCACCAATATGTTCTGAGTGCTAATTTAAAGAAAACAACTAAAGCAAGAAAAAAATATTTTTTACATAAAAAAATACCGTTATATCGCGAGTTATTGTAACAACACAACATTGTTTTTGGTTAAGAGAAACGAATATTGCTCAAAGAAAAACAAGAATTTGAAATGCATTTATAGGAATATGCGCCAGTGTATAATGTCCTCAAGAATATCTACAGCCCACATTAGATCGTTTTTGGGGTGAAAATAAAAAGGTCATTTTGTAACAGCGTATAATTGTTAGAATATCTAAAAGAAAATCTGTATAAAGGAAACAAAACTTTGTTGTAAGCTGCTTGATTAAATGCGATAAAATGTTTCAAATATTGGCCAATTTCTGTTGTCAAACAGCATGGTAACACTACTGTTTTCGTTTTGAATAGTAGATTGTAGATACAACAAAATGTGTTGTATGTATATAGGAAACTCCTTTTTTATTTCCTCGCTTAACTATATATATAACAAATTTTGGTACATATGTATGTATGTATGTATGTACATATGTATGTTTGTTTATATACTTTTACATAGGCTAGGTATTAACATAACGTTGCGTTCTTTCTTGCTTTTGGCGCATTTGTAGTGGCAGTTTTTTGTATTATATTTTATACCTTTTTTTTAATTACTTTTTAAAGATTTTTTTCTCAAAGAAAATTTTACGCAGATTTTTTTTTTTATGTTTTAATTTAAAAACCAGACTGCTATTTTTAAAGAATTGATAAAGAAATTTAGATAATTTTTAAGATTAAATATTTAGCAAAATTATTTTGAATTGGTGCATAAACAACCTTATGTGTCTTGAACATTATGTATTTTGTTCTCCATTTCGCTTTTAATAATTAGAAAGATATAAGTACTCAGCTAAAACTTTTTGATTATCGGTAATGGCAACGACTTATTAAAATAGCTTCTTGGTAATGAGTCGTTACTATTACTCTGTATTACATAAATAAGTATTACATAAATAGCACAGTAATATTGCAATCATGTGGATCAGTTGGTTAGAGCGCTGGATTAACAACTAGAAGGTTATTGGTTCAACCCCATTCTGCTGCTATTAGTTTTTTTTTTCTTTTTTTTAACAAAATGTCTAAAAAGATATTTTATACAAAAAAAAAGTTTTTTATTACATTTATACGCACGATTATTGCAAATAAAAATAACTTGCAAATAAATAACTCACTGTTTATACACAAATTGCATAAAGAATAAATTTCCTTATTTGTCGTGCCGCATGGTAAAAATACAATTGTTATCATCGAAAATTCTATGAATGTAAAAGTAAGTGGCAACGTTGTACGCTTTATTTGCAATCACTTTCACTAATCACAATTAGTTTTCGTGCGTTACTAACTTGGAAACAACATATTAAGTCATCATTTATATGGCAAAATTTTCATTTCTCAATATTTTTAATTGCGAGTGAGAGGTGTGTATAAACGTGGTATTTGTCACTTAGAAAATTATTTATTAGTCATTAAAAATGAATAGTTTATTTGTGCCCAAGTTCAAATCTCACTGACGACAATTTTTATTAATTTTTTTTTTTTTTTTTAATTTTTATTTTCGTTTATTTTTTCGTTTATGTTCTTTTTTTTAATTAAGCCTGCTAGCTTACCAGGAAAGCAAAGTTTTTGCTGGGTAAGACCTTATATGTTTTCTTGAGCCTTATGATCTTTGTCCTGTTTATATGTTCACATATAAAATACAAAACCTAAATACCAGAACTCTTCCAAAATCTTGACGTGTGACAGTCACTTTGACACATGAAAAAATCGATATATGCCTGAGACTAGAGACCACACGTAATAAAACTACATACTCAGCATTTCTCCAGGACGTAAAATTTCTTCTCAAAAGGAATATGCACCATTTTAGATTGTCAGTATTGTGAATAGTTTTAATAAATTATTTAACTGTTTTATTTCATTATTATTTTTGATTTTCTAGTACGTTTTTGATGATAAATAGGTTTTTTTGTTTTGGAAAAAAAATCATTATTTAGCTTATGTAAATATAATTATGTATAAATGAAATACTTTGATTTAATTTCTGTTGATGGTAAATATCGGATACGAATAACGAATATTCTGTGATTTTATATTTGGTTTTGTTTACATTATTTTTGTTTAAATTTTATTAAAATTTAGCTATTTTGTTAATATTTTCTGTTAAATTGCATAAGTTTTAATAGGGCCCTTATATGAAAAAAGGAATTTTTTCAAAATGTTCAAAATTCTATTACTCAAAACCTATGATTAATCTTAATATTATCTTTTCTGCTCTGAAATCCTTAAGACAGTAGTTTTTGAGCATACTAGTTCCAAATAAAGCACTTTTTTAATTTTGACCAATTTTTCAATATTCAATTGGGCTCATATGAGAAAAGTAATTTTATCAAAACGTTCAAAATTCTATTACTTAAAATCTATGATCAATCTTAATATTATCTTTTTTGTTCTGAAATTCTTAAGACAATACCTTTCGAGCCTATTAGGTCCAAATAGAGCACTTTTTTAATTTTGACCCATTTTTCGATCATCAATGGGTCCTCATATAAAGATTTTTTTGAGAAATTAACATTTTTAAAAGTATTTATTTTAAACACATATTTCTGAATATTTCTGAAAGGTTGATCAAAAATCATAGTTTTTAATTATAATTTTTTGTTTTATTCAAACATTTAAATTATAATAATTTTAATGAAAAAAATGTTATGAAAATGCTATTAACATTTTTTAAAAATCTTAACAAAAGTGCAGATAAATCTATTCTGTTAAATAAAAGTCATTAACATTTTTAAAAATGTTATTAAAATTGAAAATAATCAAATTCTGCTAACTTAACAGCCTTTTAGTGAGAGAACTGTTAGTTAACATAAAATTAAAAAACGTAGCTAACTTTCGTAGCTATCTTCACATCAACCTGTATGTGTTACACTAAAGATCAAAGACAAAATTTTGAAATTAATTTTCTAAGAGAATGTATTAATTTTTAATCGATTTCACTAACCAATGAATCAGATTTCCTTTTCTCCTATTTTAGGTTCGTTAAAACAGAGATTCATATCCTATATGTGTCTCAAATGTTCAACTTATTATTATTTTTTTAATTTTGAATAACGCGAATCCCAGAAATTTGAAAATTTTGTCCGGCTTTCCCAAAAAATCGAAAAGTCCGGGAAATTGCATTCCCTAAGTACAAATCTTCTTTTGGATATTATGTAAGATTTTAATTAAATAATTTTTTATAACAAGATTGCATACGATATATGAGTAATCATATTACCGAAATCCGAAATTTTTTGGAGAAAACTATAGGCTAAAATATAAGTTGGATGCCACGCCTAGTTTTTAAGCAACTTTCAGTAAAAATCAATTTTGCTACTCTCTCGTTGCTTCTAACACAATTCACATAAAATTTGACATACACAAGAAATAGAAAATGTTATATATTATAAAATTTTGTTACTATGGATGCCACGCCTCTTTTTCGCTCACTTTTATTACGCTGTGATATTTTTCGCTATTGTCATCAAAATATTTCAGAAATTTGAAATCTACTCTCCTACTAAGCAAAGCAATCCTTTCTTAAAAAAAGTGGGCGTGGCACCCCGTCAGTACCTCCTTCAAGGATATAAATATGTAGCATGTTTATTTTTAATGGTTTCAGTAGTTTAGGCATAAGGTCACGTCAAATAAAGTAAATAATATTATGAGAAAAATTTGCCTAAACAGGGTGTAGCATTCAGAAAAATTTTAGTATAATAATGCTAGTAGTCATCTAATAACATTTGAATTAAATAATTTAAATTATTTTTATTTCCAATCATATTGAAAAAGAGGCCATAAAACCGAAATTTTAAATAAATTTGAAAAACCCTCTGGGGATTTTGCTACACTACTGGAACGCTTTCGTTTTGCAATGGAATTATTAAGGCAATTTTTTTTTTTTTTTTTGTTGCACTGTGTAATCTATGTTGTTTATGATGTCTAATACTCACTGTGGCACAAAATTTTAAAATAATTCTCAATTTCATATAACAATAATTTTGTTAGAGTAAATGCAAAACACAAATTAATAGAGAAATTTGCTTAAAATTATTCTGTAGTTAATTTTAAATGCAGAAATTTCCTAAACTTTGTATCAAGCAAATTATGGTGGTATCTAAAATCACTGCTTAAGGTATGACCAACTTATTAGTAAAATTAATTCAGCTGTGACAAACACACATACATAATTAGCTACATATATGTGAGTATACCAAGAAAATGTATACCTACAGATTGATAATTTAAATTTTCAATGAATTCAGCTTAATTTTGTTTTTGTTGTATTTCAACCAAATTCAGCTAGAACAAGCCAACAGGCAAGTAAAGCAAAAACTAACAACAACAACATCAACAATAACCATAACAAGCAGGAATAATACAACCATTCAGCCAGAACTTTTGAAATCTTATTACGCTGTTAAGTAAGCATCAAATATGGTTAGAGCAACAGCAACAGCAACAACAACAACAAAAACAACGACGTTGACAATAATAAGGATTGTTTGAGAGTTTATATTTTAAGGCTTAGATGTATGTATGTATATGAGTGTGAATGTATGTGAGTTTAGAAAACATCCAGGACATACTGGCAAAGGCATATATATGAGCTGTTAAGAAGAAGAATATTGGTCTAAATATAAACACTTTATTTCACTCGCACTTACAAGTACACACGCACATACATACAAACATACGAACATAAACACATACTTAGGAAATTGCACTGGCTGGCTGAATTGGATGAATTTGGATGGATTGGTTAGATGTGGGTTCTATATACATACAATTATGCGTACGAGTGTGTGAATATAAAACGCATTTAAAATTTAGTGCACGTAGCAATCACCAACTTACTCGTTTGTTTCGTTCCATTTTTTTCTTCCTCTTCTTCTGTTGTTTTTGGTTGGTTAGGAGGACTTCTTCTTCTTCCACATTCATTTGCTCATAAGTGTGTACAAAGATACTAAGGGCAGAGATGAGTTAAAATTTTAAATTTTTTAAAAAGAATGATAATGCTTACTGTTATGTTTGAATAATGATTGTACTTTTAGTTGGATTCCAGCAAAACATTTTGCTAATAGCGACTTTTAATCACATATGTTACTTAGTAATGTGTGGTCATTAGTTTATGCTATATTTTATATTACAAAAATAACTTCTAGCCGGTAGATAACATATTCATTCATTTGGAAAATGCTAAAACAAATAACTAATTATTTCTTTAAATAACTAGTCAGTATTGTATCCAATATTAAATGTTGACTTGATCGCAAAATTTTTAAAGTTTGTTTCTTGTCCACACAGAACTGTGAATTCAAACACAAACAAGTGAGAATGTTGTATTCGGCTTGGCCGAATCTGTTATAAACACCATTTGCAACTTTTTGTGCCGCACTAATTTAAAATATTAAATTGTATGGGAGTTGAGAGAAAAGTGGGCGGATCACGCCCATTTTTGGTTTCCGATTTTACATCGATCCTCGAACTATTTGCAGAAAATTTGGTTGTCGTACCTGCTTTTGTTTAAGATGTATCGGCGGAAAAGTATAAGCTGAAGTTACGGTGGACACCATGTTTTTTCTAGTATTTGGCCCATAACTTTTTTGTTTATTAAACGATTTTGTCCATTTTCAATAACAAACAAACCTTATATAAGACAAATAATGATCCGCTCCGAGTACAATCCTACAACAGACAAACGTATAGACGCACAGTGGTCCAAACGCAAAATTTTTGCTAATAAATCTGTAACTCCTCAGCTGCTGACCGGATCGAATTGATATATATGTAAGAGCAGAGACCTGAGCCGAGACGCCGAGGAAAATTTGGAAGCCGCCGTAATATTTTCGGCTTAACTCGGCTTAAAAGCAGCCGCCGTTTTTAAATTCTTTTTGTAGAAAATATATTAAAAATGAAACTCTTTTATTATTTTAATGCAGTATTTGCCATCAATTAAATATGAAAAAAAAAAAAATATTTGCATCATTTTGAACTTCAAATAATTACAAATCAATCAAGTATATTTGATGACTTATAATTGATTATTTTTGATGCAAATACTGTGAAAAAGTAATATTAAAAGTTACTAATAAATTTTAATGAGCCTTAATCGCCATCCTGCGAGAAATCTAAAAAAACTCGTACAAAAGATTTTGTCAGCTAATAAATCACATAAATCAGCATATCTTAATAATTGATATATTTTTATATCGGAGCAGACCATTTCTTAGTATAATATGCGAACAATTATTCTAATCTTTTATGCAAAAATCCAAAAATATCCTTAGATCACTCCCATATTTTTTCTTATATATTTTCAATAAATGAATAGTTCTTTTTATACTTTCGCTGGAAAAAATGTTAATCAAAAAATATAAAATTTTTAATTAGAAAAATGTGTGTAGTATCAGACGGCTGACAGCTGATTTTAAGCCGCCGCCGAAGCTTTTTAATGCAAGCCGCCGCCGCCGATAAAATTCCTTGGCGCAGGTCTCTGTGTAAGAGTTGTAGAGGAGGACCTAAGCTTTCAGAAAAATCATCTTGTAGTCACCCTGTGATAAGATGAGATAAGCTACAGGGTGTCAAAGTTGACTATCTCGAGTAAGTAAAAGTTAAAGAAATTCGTAACTTCTGCAAATCGAGTTCAAAGATTTTCATATTTCTGTAACTTTCTTGTCAAGATAAAGAAAAAATAAGCTTACTCACTTAAGTTATCTGTTACACTTGAAAAGATATTTCTGCTTGAGGAATTTCAAAAATGTTCGAAACTCTTTAAAGCCGATTTTAAGTGTCTTGTGTTTCTAGAGAAAAACTGTTGTTGCATTTTGGTAGACCTAACAAAATAACTAAGAAGTCCAAAATTTTAGATCATTCATCTAAAATCTCAAGGAAATACAGCCATTTAAACCTAAAAAAAAAAAAATACAAAAAATTTAGTTGAATCTTTCGAAGATTTTTTGTTTTATTTCAGTTTTACAATTTACATCTTTTAGATTCAAAATATTAACCAGTCTCGAGAGAGAGAGAGAGAGAGAGAGCACTAAGGAGATTCATATGTATATAATTTTGTATGGCATGTTGAAAAACACAGCGAAATATTTTAATAATTTATTCAAGCCTTGATGATTTAATTTGAAAAAAAAAAAAAGAAACTGAACTCAATAAAAGCAACTTTATTTAAAGAATTTTTTGCGAATTTTACAAATTTCGGTCCAGTTTTAGTGCAGATTCCCATTTAAATGACTAGCTTCAAATTCTAAATCAATAATTCTAGGTATTAAATATATCATGAATTTTTTAAAATTAATTTAATTTGAAATTTTTAAGAGGAGAACAGTAAAATAATAATGCAATTTAAACCATTTAAAAAGTATAATTTAATTTTATTTTATTATTTATATTATTTTTTTTATATATATGCGTTTGTGCACAGAAAAAATCATCCAACACCCACCTCAGAATCGACTCAGAATTTGAGTCCATGTAAACCTTGTGTAAAGCTCGCAATTTTGAAAATAATTCAATGAAATTTGGCACGTAGAACTTTTATGACTAATCTTATTAAAATTGGTTATGATCGGTCCATTATTTCACCTAGCCCCCATACAAATGTCCCCCCAGAAAAGAGGTTTAACAATTATAAATGCCTTAAATATAACAATATTTTAATGAAATTCGGTGCAAGGAAGTTTTGTATAAGATCAATATTTGTGCCAAATTTCATGAAAATCGGTATATAATTGACCATAGCTTCCATATAAAACCCTCTTCCAAAAATCACTTTAACGTGCATAAATCACATACACATGTTAGTATCAAGTTTAAATTCGACACAAATAAGTTTTATATAAGTAGAAATCACAGTGACAAATTGTATGAGGATCGATCCATAATTTATCATAGCTCCCATATAAGCCCACTTTCAGATATCACCCTAAAGTCATATAAATTCATATAAATGTTAGCATTAACGTAATATTCTGTATTCGTACATTTTATTTTACACTTGGTAAAAGTACCGATCCACAATTGTCCACTTGTCTAATATAAGACCCCTCCACGAATTTTGATGGACATGCACAATGGTGTGGGGTATGATCGGTCTTGACCGACTATATCTTTCTAACTTGTTTTTATTTTTTTGTTTTAAAAAATAGAAAGTTGATATAAAATATGTAGTTTTTGGGCGACAGAAAAATACTAATTTCATAGCGCAACAGTTTGATTAAAAAATATATTCTTCAAAAGTTTTATATTGTTTAAATCAACATAAAGTTTTCATAATAAAAAAAAAAAAAAAAATAACTCATCGCCCAAAATGCTTCGGCTTGATCCGCGCCAGCCCTAATGTAAATAATACTACTTTCCAAATTTAACAAAATCTAGTGTAAATATTTATCAGCATTTTTGTAACGTTTTTAATAAGATATAATTAATAAGATAATAAAATTAAAAAAAAAAAAAACTTGCACTCACTCAATATCGTATGAAAATTTTTGTGTGCTCCTCTTTACATAATCGCAGTCCTTATGAAGGAATAAATATATAGATGGATATTGCATGTGGATATGGGCATATAATCATCATCTCCATCATCAAATGAAATTTCTCATACCTATACATACACGCACATTTCTACATAAATAAATAAGTAAACAAACATACGTACATACATACATACATGCAATTGTAAAAGTTAGCTGTTGTTTTTGTTGTTGCATGCATGTACTCATATGTATTGTGCATTTTGAATATTACTACTGGTGTTGTTGTGATCAGAGATGCAAAAAGCATATTTGTTTGTTGCTGTAGAATAAACATCACATGTACAAATATTTAAAAGCCTACGAGACGACGAAGGCAATGGCGATGATGACGACGAATTCAACGACAACGACAATAGTATCCTGTGGAAATTTAACTGACGTTTTTTTTTTTTTTTTTTTTTTTTTTTGTTAAACTTTTAGTTGCTAGTGTTGTTATTGCAGTTGCTTTATTGTTTATGTTTGTATGAATGTTTGTAGCCGCTAAACAACAATAATAGCAACTACAACTATAACAACATTAACAATGAGAACAGCAGCAAGAACAACAACATACTCACTCACCAGTATTAACAACAACGAATTCAGCTTAAAATTCCAGGGTTTGAGAATTGAATACACAATTCTTATTTTTCTTTTGCAGCATCAAAAGAAAAGAAAAAAAAAACATCGAAAAAATCGATAAAATATAAAAAAAATGCTTAAAGAAAAAAATTGTAATATAAATGTGGAAAAAAATTTAAGCCAACGAAATATGTACATGTAATACAACAACAATAAATGGAAAAAATAACAACAACCACTCAAAATATTCAGCAATAGCAACAAAAAGGAAACAAATAAACTAAAGAATTTAGTTTAGTTCTTTTTTTTTGGAAGGGGGGCGGGAGAGGGTTTTTGTTTTATTTGTATTACATATTACTGTTAAAATGTTTCTACATTAAAGAAAAAAAATATAAAAAATAAAAAAAAATAAACGAGTACAAATTTGTTGCCACATATTGCATGGTAACAAATTTTTTATATAGATACATTTATTATAACACACACTTATCCTTACTTTATGTATATACATTCCAATAAATATATATTTGTATATTGTGTATTGGTACCACCAAAAAGTACCCAAAAATTTAAAATAAGAAATGTTAAAATGACACCCACAACAATAATATAACGCTACAAACTCATACTGCTCCTATTAAACTTTCCAACATACATACACTATATATATATTATATGATATTCTTATAAATAAATATATTAAGAAAAAAATATGTTGTTCCTTGTTCGTGTAAAGCATTTCTCTATCAATATCCATACTTGTATATTCTTTTTATTTCTATTTTGTTTTTTAAAGCCTGGTTCCTTTTATAGAAGCAATAATGGAAAAAAAACAGCAACAACAATTTTATCCCATCATCATCATCATCTCACACCCACTCCTGCTGGTATAATTGTAGAAATAAAAATAAAATCACACACGTTTTATGATCAAGTTGATGTGAATAAACGGTTCTTCATACTTTGAGTTAAATGAATAGGTAGACTGTAATATAAATTGTCATTGAAAACAGAAAGTATTAAACTCATAAAGTTTTACAAAATCATAGATACTAATACCCTAAAGCTAAGTTTACACTAGTGCTGTGCAATTATTGTGTATAAAGTATCGAGTACCGAGTATTTGCCCCTTTTTTAGGTATTCATTACTCAATATTTTGAGATTTTAATTTTTTAATGATATCGTTTTAAAAACGTAAGGGCTAAAATTCATCTCTGTATAAAAATACAAATAACACAGGTCAACAAAATCGCAAAAAAAAAACAACAAAATTATATCGCGAATAATTCTGCGAAATCTTTATTCCTTAGACTTGATATAGTATGTAAATTTCATGATTTATTTTTTCAAATTTAACTGACAACGATGAAAAAATCACAATTTCAAAGACATCAAGAATGCTAATGAAGCATGCTGCGGCATAGAAAGTACTTATTCCATTGTCTAATTACACTCCACAAATTTGGGTAATTTCGGAATACAAATTTTTTAACATGTTTGTGGTTTGGTACATTGAAGATATCTTTTCTTTTCATTTCATATTCAAGTCTGAAATGGTATTGCCAAATTGCGCTAAGATCGGTTGATATAGATTATACCGCCTAAAGAAGCCAAAGCTTATAAAAATAGAAGTACGAGTATTATAACCAAATGTACTAGTTGAAGTTTTCAAATTTTTAAGTTATTTTTATAATTTTTAATCTTAAAGTATTTTAGATTATTTTATATACAGCTGTAATAAATATGTATTTTTTCTTATAAAAAGGATCGTTAATTTAAAAATATTGACTTTTTTTTAAATGAAATTAAAATATTTAATTCGTAAAATAGTATATTTTAACAATGTTTCATTTTAATCCACTGTTTAAATGCAAATTCGAAACGTTTTTTTTTTTTAATAACTCAAAATAGAACAATATTTATAGTATATGGTAAATCTGTTTTGATATTTCAATTTTAGAGTAATTAAGAAGTATTACACAATATGTTAAAACCATTGCAAGTTTTAGACACAATCATTGTAAATACACAAACATTTTATTTCCATATTTTTAAAAATTTTTGTCCCCAAAATGACTTATTATTTCTTTCAATACCGACCCAGTAAAAACTTTTTAGTTTTCGGTAATGGCAACTACTTATTAAAGTAGTTTCTCGGTAATGAGGCGTCATTATAATAGTATAATAGCAAAGTAATATTGCAATCTCGTGGATCAGTTGACTAGAGCGCTGGGTTAGCAACCAGAAGGTTGTTGGTTCAACCCCATTCTGCTACTATTAGTTTTTTTTTGTTTTTTAACATATTTAAAAAGATATTTTTTACTAAAAAAAGTTTTTTATTACATTTATATGCACGATTATTGCAAATAAAAATAACTTGCAAATAAATAACTCACTGTTTATACACAAATTGCATAAAGAATAAATTTCCTTTATTATAGTACCGCATGGTAAAAATACAATTATTAACATCGGAAATTCTATGAGTGTAAAAGGAAGTGATAACGTCGTACGCTTTATTTGCAATTAGTTTCACTAATCACGATTAGTTTTCGTGCGTTCCGAACTTGGAAATAAAATATTAAGTCACCGTTTATACGGCAAAATTTTCATTTCGCAATATTTTTCATTGCGAGTAGGAAGTGAGTATAAACGTAGTTTTTGTCACTTAGAAAATGAAGTGAGAGATGGTCTTATTGAGTAAGACATTAGTCATAAAAAACGAATGGTTAATTTGTGCCCAAGTTCAAATCTCACTGACAGTAAAATTTATTTGTTTTTTTAAGTAGTATAAGTTTAAAATATTAGAAAAATTGTCTACATTAATTTAATGAAAATAAGTAATAAAAAATCGTATTAGAAATAGAATATTTATTAAGGAAGATGATAAATATCAAAAATAAAATATTGATTAAGTTAAAATAGACAGTTTTTGTTTGGTTTGTTGTTTTAAATTCATTAATAGAAATATATGAATGCTTAGAAAAGGATAAAGATTTACTTAAATTTGGGAAATGTGGCAACCCTATTAAATATAAAAATTATTTATTAATTAGTTTTATAAAAATATTTTGTGTATAGATATTACTAAAAGTATACAGAAATATTTATAAAACTAAAGGCAAAAGTTGCAAGTTTGTAAAAATATAGTCATATATAGAATAAATTGGAAATATAAAAGTTTAAAGGCGCATATTTCTGAAATGAGGCAGATATTTACTTGAATCTTTTTGCAAAAGATCGGAAATTATATATGCTAAAGGATAAGCTTAATTTGGAATACATATTTTTAAAATTTCTTTCGCTATATAGAAATAAACCAAACAAAAGGCCCAATTTGGGGTTTTTGGAGAAAATAAAAATTTTTTAATTGTAATAACATATTTGATTATAAAGATATCTTAATGAAATTTGCTGGAAATGTGGATCTTATTAATATAAATAAAAGCGCGCTAACCAAATTTCAATCAGGGATAGGGTTTTTCCAGAATTCCCAAATAAACTAATCAAAATTCCTAAAAATGGGATTTTTTACATTTTTGGCTATAGAATCCACATTTTTCCGAAGTCCCGTAGATTTTGATTTAAAACTTTTAACAACATATTGAAGATTCTAAAAATATATTCCGCTTGTCGATTCGTGCTTTGGGATTTGAGAAAATATGGTCTAAAATCAAAACTTTCATATAAAATGGGTCGAATTCGGGAGGGTATGTACTACGACCGATTGAGTTATTGGGCTTGTTTTCTATCCTAAAGGCATCTCCGTGAAGTTACCTTTCAGAAAAGTGCAAAATTATTATATGTTGCTAAAGAAAATTTTATTTTAGATAAAAAAGAGTGTAGATACTTTTTCGGCTAAAAAAACACAAAAAGTCTTTTTTACAATTTTCAAATTCAAAATCGTTTATTTTTGGACTCGGTAAAGATGTCGACTACAACTTTTTTTTATTCAATATATAATTTTGTTCTTTAACTAGTTAACAAAAAAAAAAAACTAATAAAATCAGATATATATGAAAAAAACTGGACCAAGAACATGCAGAATTATGGTGCTTAAAAATTCAAACGCAAATAACTCGAAAACTATAAGAGATAAATAGGATATGTAAGCATGTTTTTTATAGGTCTCATCAGGACCTACAACACTATATAAAAATATATCAAATCGGATGAGAAACAAAAATTTTGCAAGCGATTAACATTTTTTTTATGTCAGAGGTACCTAATTTTGAGTCCCCTTAGCTCCGCCCCTGGGGGGATTGTTGTGCCCCCTTCCAAACTTAACATTGCGCACTCCTTTGCTACGCCTATACCAATATGAAAATATGAAAATCCAACCAGCCGATCAGGAGTTACAGGTTTATTTCCAAAAAATTTCGATTCTGCCCCACTGTGCATTGGCAATTATTATCTGTTTCCATTTATTCTTGCAGGACATATTAGTTTAAGCAAAGTTCTAACGACGTTATTTAACTCAAGCAGAAAGTTCACTTACTGATAGTTGCAATTTTCCCTTGATTTCTCTACAAGTCAAGTGATATTTGGTCGCTTCGCATCGTATTTTACCTTTTTTTTTTGAAAAGCCTTTTTTTAGCATAATTTCCGATAACTTCTTCAGATTTTTTCTGTTTGATTTAAACCCGGTCCAGGCACCTTTCTTTATGAATGATTTTTTTTTTCAGAATTTTTTAACGCAAAATTCTTTAATATTTTGGACTTATTGTGTTAAAATCAACTGGAGAATTTTGATATTTATTTTTGCTGTGTACAGTGGGGTAGAATCGCCAAAAATTGCTCTTAATTAAGGGAAGATTTATGGCGCTTTTTTATAATTTTGCTGCAATATTGAACTCATTAGTACATTGAAAAAAATATACCTTTTGAATTTATAAAAAATATTTAGCGCAAACTTCTGTCCATCCGGCTGTCCATGCATCAAAAACCATAATTTCTGCTAATCTGTTGGCCGAATGCTTTAAAGTTAACTTTATGAAATTTGCTGCTTGAGCCTATTTTGGGCCAATAATGTATCACAATAAAATTGGTTAAAATTTAATCGTTATTTCACGATTTTTCGCGAAAAAGGTCAAATGTTCTTAAATATATCCGTATTTAAATAAAATTCATCATAGATAACTTTTGTTTAAGGAAAAATCATACTACCAATTTCTCGAGGATCGGTCCATAATTGACCATACCATTCATACAGGAAACTCTCCCGAAATTACTTCTTCATTTATAATTCTTATATACATGATCGCATAAAGATAAAATTTGGTAGAATAAATCCCATTTAAGTATTAATCTTCCAGCCAAATTTCAGGAAGATCGGTCCATAAATGATCATAGCTTTCATATAAGAACCTGTTACAATTCTCTGTTGCAATTTCTCAATTACGTTTGCATGTTAAAGTGATTTAATATGGCAAAATATGCAAAATATTATTTTCTACATAATTCTCTTAAATATTGCAAATAATTAAGTAAATAAACTTTTTATTTTAAATTTTTATTATTTTCATTTTATTTTTTTATTTTTTTTTTTTTTAAGAAAACAAGTATATTTACACCGAAATTTTTTTGGAAAATATTTTTTTCTTCCAAATCGCAAAAAAATCAGCAAAATGTTTTTTTTTTAATTTTTAAATTTATTAAGTAAAAATAAAAAAAATTATTTTCACCCAAAATCGTCTAAAAACTTTTTTAATTTCTATATAAAAGTAGAAAATGCACGTTCTTAGACCAATTAAATAAACATTTCTACAATAATAACTTCAACAAAAAATATGTAAATACACGCAGAGAAAAAACATAGCTGGGGCATGGTCAACTAAATAACATAATGTTCTCGTAGTTATGGTTTATTAATCTTAATAATACTGTTTTCATGATAAAAACGTTTCTCTTTATTTTTAACAATTAAATGATTACACTCAATCAAAACTTTATTATGGTTAACTACAAAAATATTATATATGAAGAATATTTTTTCATCAGAAACAAAAATTTATAAACATGTAAAAATTTTCTTATTTCTACAACCATTAAATGTTGCCAATATTTTTATTTATCTTTTGTTTTCTACAATTGCTAAATGTTTGTTTTTAGAAATGTTATGTTTGCCTCAAAGATAGAATGTTTGTTTTAGATCTTTTTTTTTTTTTTTTTTTTTTTTTGTTTTTCACAACTATTAAGTGTTTGCTTCTAAAACATATTTTTTTTCTCCACACTCACTTTTGTGTTTATATATTCATTAAAAATTCGTGATAAAATAGTGAATATTTGTGAAAAAACTAAATAAAAGAAAATAAAAATGTTAAAAACATAAAACCTTAAAAATTAAGATAATATAAGTATACACTGGTGCATATTCCTATAAAGGCATATCAATTTTTTTTAATCAATTTACCAAAAATGGGGTTAAAAAATAATTAAGGTGCTACAAATTAATTTTTTAAATTATTTATTGATCACTAAAAAAAATTAATAACAAAAAACTTAAAATATATATTAAATTTTTTTTCATTGTAATTTTAGTAGTTTAATGTAATTTTTATGGAATTTTCCTATATACTCACACTTATGAACCAATTTACCATTATTAATAATGTGTTTATGAACATTTGTTTTGGATAAATTCAAAAATTTCGGTCTGGCATTGATTCTATTAATTTTTGAAGAAAATCACTGTTAATTTCTTCCCAGGCTTGCTTAATTTTTAGTTTTAACTCCATTATTGTCATTATGGTTTCATTCCGTGCATTTTTTGCCTAAACCTTATGAGTCATATACCCCCACAGATTCTCTATTGGATTTAAATCCGGACTGTAAGCCAGCCCGTCCATTAGTGGAATACTATGTTAATTAAACCACGATTTAGATTGGTTCGAGACGTTATCCTATTGGAATATACAATCTTCATCCATTTTTTCATCCATAAATGAGAGAAGAGCATCTTCCAATAGTTCATCATAAATTGCAATGTTCATTTTAGTTGGAACATAACATATTTTTGATTTTCCTGCAGCAGAAAAGGCTGCCCAAAACATAACATTGCCTCCACTGAAATTGCGTTTCGAACTACGAATTTCGTTCGACCTCAAATCATGCCAATAGCTAGAATATGAATCGGGACCTTCCAAATTAAGTTTCTTTTTATCAGAAAAGATTACCTTATTCCACTTATCTGACCATTTCATTTATTTGCGTGCAAATTTTAAACGTTTTTCCTTATTATGCTGTTTTAACATTTGTTTACATTTTGGTTTCTTCCATTTTATGTTACCATCGGTTCGCAAAATGTGTGCACCATGTTTGGAAGTGACAGGAAGATCAATTTTATTTTTTATTTGTGTATTATTTAATTTATTGCTGGTGGCTTCTTCTTTTGTTTTACTAATTTGCCTTTTTGTTAATCTTTGATTACCTTTTGTTGGTTTCCGTACTCCGTATTTCTGCCCTTTCTTAAGAAAGCCTCAAATAACTCCTTCCGAACGGCTAATTTTTCGTGCAATTTCTCTGTTCACAGAAAAGTTGAATTTAAATTTTTTCTTGATTGCGTTTATAGGGATATTCCACTGAAATGATCACGGACATGTTCTGATTGCAACAAAAGCGGGAAACAAATACGGTTATATCGCGTGTTATTGTAACAACACAACATTGTTTTTGTTTAAGAGAAATAAATATACCTCAAAAAAAAAAAAAAAAAAATTAAATGCTTTTATAGGAATATGCACCAGTGTACTTCCGAAGATGTTTATTTTTCAATTTCCATTAAATCTAATTTTATTGTATTTCAAAAGAAAATATAAAATTGACGAACTAAGTTCATATATAAATATATTTATGCCAATAATTACTAATTCTAATTAATGTGTAAATTATAAAAATTTTAGTTAATTTTAGTATTTTAGATTTTTTTTTCTATTACTTTTTAAAATATGTAATAGACTCAATAATAAAAAAAGAAAAAAAAAATAATAATTTTGAATTAGTGTATTTTGTGTTAGCAAATTTAGTACATGAAACATACAATTTTTGGTTATATTATAATAATTATAATATGAAAAAAATGAGATCATAAATTGAAAACACAATATAATTGTAACGAATTATAATATGATAAAATGTGATCAAGATATGAAAAATGTACCATAATATGATAAAATTTTTATAATAAGATAAAGTCGAATCATAATACGATAAAAACCCAATTTCATATAATAAAAAAAATCGGACATAATATGATAAAATGGATTCATAATATTATAAAGTCGAATCATAAATTTATAAAACCGTACAAACATATTATAAAGTGGAATCATAATGATTATTATTTATTAGCATTAGAATTTTTAACTATAATCATATATCCCAATCATAATATGTTGTTCCTGGATTATAGTCATCACAAACATATTCTTTCTCTGCGTGTATGTTTCTAAATCCCTGTGCTTAACAACTCCATTAAAAAAAAAAACTACTTATAAAATAAAACACAAAAAATATAAACTTGAAAATTTTCGTTTCTAAGTTTTTACCACTGTGATTAAAAATTGTATATATGTGACTTTGATGATGCGTTACAAGGAGAGTGAAAAAAATAAAAAATTTTTTTAACAGATAATATATGTTAATAATAAGAAATATTTGTTCTAATTAGATAATAGAACTCGTGATTTGCTAAATATTGATTTCCTGTAGACTTAGCTTTCTTTATCTGTAGAAACTACTCACTCTTTCTAAATGAAATTTACCATAAAAGTTTGCTACTTAAAATGGGTTCAGAAGAAAAAAAAGTTATAGAACAAAATCTGATTCAATCTCTGAAATATTGTGATCTTTTGGAGATAATTTGCAAACTATTTAGCAGAATTAAAAAAAAATTATATTTTGACCTCTGCTAATATTGTTTAGATAAACCACAATCTAAACAACATTTTTGATTTTCCAAATTTATAACGAAAAATAATTATTATTTGTTTTTTTTTTTTTAATTTAAATCTAATTTATCCTTCCTCAAGTGTTTTGTGGTATAAAATATATATTTGTAGATAGAAATGTAATACACTTTTAAGCCCATTACCACCACTAGTGGTACTCCCTATACAACACCTCTATGTCCTGTAAAATTTTGTAATAAGTATATGTAAGTGTGTCCTGTGTATGTAAGGATGTAAATGTGTTAGTGTATATTCATTTTGCAAACTGTTATCATGTACATACAATAAAGAGTAGTAGTAATATGTTTGGTAGCTTTATATTTTGAATAAATAAATAATATATATAAATATATACATATAAATAGACATTCATACATACATAAATATATACATAGGTAAAATGTATTTATATTTGTATATACATACATATATATATATATATATATTAATGGTACAAAAGTAAATCCAGCTGAATACAGTATGTGCATTTAAATACACATACATACATGCATATCCTACATACTTAACAATTCTAAAATAAATAAGTATATCTCTATGCAATTATATATTTACACTTAAAATATATACAATGTACTCCTATACACATTCATTCATTTGAATATATATTTGGGTGACCCCGTTTATATGGAGAGAAAATAAGATATCGATATTACCAGCTCAAATGAAAATTTTGAAAGTTACCGTTTCTCAAAATTTCCATACTGACATTATTTCTTCGTGAGTTGGATCAAAATAAAATAAGGTAGTTTTTCGGATTTACTTCTTATTTCTGCCAAAGGAACTATATGAAAATTTGGTATGTGTAAGAAAGGCCTTTGGGACGTGCATTTAATGACATAACAAAAATTTGGAATTAGGCCCAAAAGAGTCCGAAATTTAGAAATTTTTCACAGAAAATTTAGATATTTGAACTTTTACACCTAAATATTTCCAAAAATATAAGATCAAACTAATACAATATAATCCTCTAGAAGTTACAAACTGGTTTTCTCCGTTTTTTAAAATTTGACCGTCTTTAGATTTTATTCGATTTTTTTTTTTCGAAACTGATTTTCCTTCATATATAAACATATATGAGGAGAAATTAAATGAATTTAGCATCAAAATACGCGTATTTTTATATGCTTTCTAATGATATAATAGACTTCACACCTCTATAAACCAAAAATGAAATAAGTTAATTTTAAGTGAAATAACTGCAAAATTTATGCTAACAAGGGTATTTGTTTATAATTATATCTGTTAAATAACATGAAGAGAGAGAGAGAGAACGATTTTTTCTTGTGACTAACAGGCTTGTCAGATTTTTTTTAAGCCTCTATCGCCAAATTTTTGATCAGAAATCGCCAAAAATCGTCAAATTTCAAATTTATTTGGTTCTTCAAAGAAAACATTTAATTATTATTTATTAAATATAAATTCAGCTTCAATAAAGCCAATGATAATTGCAATAGTTAATAGTGATTGAATAAAAAATAAAATCAGAACTTAAAGTAGGGTGATTCCATGTCAAATTGGACAGCAATCATAACTTCCAAATTAATTAAGTGTTCACTTTGTACTTTTGCACATGTACGGATAAGAGTTATATAAACATTATATACTTTTTCTAACAATTTTTGAAATGCCGTTTTTTGAGATATAATGTTTTGATTGTTATATCTCCTAAACTAAAGTTCAGAAAAAAATAATTTTTTGCGCAACCAAATTTCAAAGTGTTGGCTTTAATTTTCTGTAGAAATAAAATATTTTGTTATAAAAATGAAAGTTATTATCTTCTAGCATTCAATTAGTAATGAGTACTGCCACCATTTTTATAATTAACCTCAAAAATGCGATTTGGCATCAACTTGTATAATGACTCTAAGTAATTTAGCGAAATTGAACTCCATGCTTCCGTTATTGCATCCTTTAAGGACTCTATCGTCTCAAATTGTTTTCCTCCTTCATAAACTGTTCTTGCAAGCCAACTCCAGACATTTCCCATTGGATTCAGGTCTGGTGAATACGGGGGCCAATCCAAAAGTTGAACACCTTTTTGATTAATCCATTGTTTTACTGCTCTGGCGTTATGAATCGGAGCGTTGTCGTGTTGGTACGTCCAAGGTATGGGTCCAAAGGAATCATTAAATTTTGGAAATGCTTCCTCCAGAATGTTTTTGTAAGTCGTTGCAGTCATTTTATTGGATAAAAAATCCAATTCTATGGTACCGTAATACGAAATGGCACCCCATACCATTATTCCGCCCTTTCGGCTTTGTCTGCGGCTCAAAACTAATTCCTCCTTATTTAGGTCATGGAAGTAATAGTTATACCCGTCGGAACCATCAATATTAAACTTTTTTTTCATCGGAAAATACAACTTTAAATCATTTGTCGGACCATTTCATTGTATTCTTGGCAAACTGTAGACGTTGTGATTTGCGTTTTTCGTTAAGTGGTGTTTTGTTTTTGCAGTTTTCGTCGGGCTATGTATGGGCACGGCTTTAAAATACGGTGCACTGTTCTTAGACTGGCACTGACTCCACTTTTTTCACGTATTTTTGATACCGACATGGCAGAATTTGATGCAATTCTAAGAATTTTTCGTCTTTCTTTTGGAGTTGTTGCCATTTTCTTCCGCCTTTTGATTTTTTTTCCATAGCTTTCCACGTTATTTAAATAATTGTACACAACTGTCATTCCTCTATTAATGTTTTTGGCTATTTGGACCGGATTCTAACCCTGAGATTTCAAAATCAGAATTTTTTCTTTTTCAGAGTTATTAAGAGCCTTACCACGTCCCATTTTGAATAAAAACTATTTAAAAACTATCAAATTAAAAATTTTCTAGCCGTTTATATTGAAAGAAATTCAAATCATAGCCTTCCTGATTAATATTAAAAGAATTCCTTATTCAAGTTGCACACGAAATAGTACCACAGGAATACCACATGTCTTTAAATAAATGCATAATTTTAGTATAATAAAAATATGTATATTTTTTATTTCTTCAGGAAACTAAAGCCAACACTTTGAAATTTGGCTGCACAAAAAAAAATTTTTTTTTTGAACTTTAGTTTAGGAGATATACTGGCATGCAGTGTACTTGGTGTGATTCAAGCAATATAAGATATTGATTAACTTAATTAATATGATAAGTTTGAATAACTTTATGATAACAAAAGATAATAATATGATAAAATGGAATAATACAAATAACATATACATCATTGGAAAGCTTATAAAAATACGCTTATTTATTATATTTGTTAAATTTCTCCTCAAATAGAAACATTTGTGTATAAGTGAAAATATGTTTGGAAAAAAATCGAATATAAAATTTAAGTAAAATTTTATTTCTCACTTACATTTTGGTGAAAGATGCAATTTTAAAAAAAAGTTTTTAATTTAATGAATTATTTATTAACACATTTGGTGATTGGTGACTTTTTTCTATGGCATGGATAATACAAGAACGAACATTTTGTGAAACGGTATATTATAATAAATTAAATATTTCATTTGAGCTGGGAACATCGATACTTTTTTTTTTTTGATGTCACCCTAATGTATATACATTCACATATACTGATATACACCTTGATGATATATAATATACAACATGACCATATTAACAGATACAGAATATCCTAGTTATGCGTTTATATATCCTATACGCCTTTCAGTTTTCAGATGCATCCGCACACACAATTATAGCCCAACTCATGAGTATATTTATTATTACATAGTCGAACATCCTTTAAGTATGTTATTAAAGTTGTATGAATATTATTGGGTTCATTTTGTACAGGAAACGCCACCGTTTATAGTTACCAACAAATTATATACACACACAAACACACTCCCATACATACATTATTTACGAATATATTATAATGCGGGAATAAACTATAGAAAATTAGAGAAAATTCAATTTATATAACTAAATACTCGTATAGAGATACATACGTACTTACTGCTTGTGCATCTTTATTGCATATTCATAATTGTGTATGTAAATACTATAATATCTATAGTTATATGTTTGTGTGTGTGTGTATGCATGTCCCTAAATGCAGGCGATGTAAGGATTACGAGGATTTCCACAACATCACGACTACTACCACTGTGTGTGAAGCTTTTAATGTCAGTGCTATAAGTTCTCCCTTAGGAAAATCAAATATTTAAAATTATTTTAGTTAGAATGCAGCAACTATTCGCTAGTTAAGCAAATATTACGGTTAAAGGTAAATATTGTCAAACACGCACGCACACACACTTGGTGATTTTATTTACATGGAAAATTAAATTAAATAAATAAATATATATATATATATATATATATATATATATATACATTTAAAGTTTTTGCAGTTCTTATGATAAATACCATTAAACAAATTTTGATACACTTTTCCTCCTTAATATATCTATTAAGAAAGATATATTAAAAAAGATGAAGTAGCACTACCAACGCTTCTCAAATGGGGTTCCGCGACCCACAAGCATATTGAAGGGGGTCGTGAAGAAACCAAATAATCTTTTCATCTATAGTTCTTTCGAAGGTAAACTACTTAATATCGGCATTTTTGTCATCTATATGCGATTTAAAGTTGTAATAATAAAAGTCGTCCCATGTTTTTATCTTACAAAACAATAAAATGTTTTTTTTTTATTTTAATTTCTTATTGTATACTTTTATTATTATTCGCTTTATATAAAAAAGAATTTTATTTTACTTTTAACTACTTTTGATTATTTTAAATTTAATGGAATTCTAATACGAAGCGCCATCTAGGTGTCATTAAGATAATAATTTCAGATCATTTATAACATTTAATTTAGTTAGTGTGCGCCCAGCTTCGGTGGAGACAAGACAAATTAAGTGTTCGTGGTAAGGACTGTTAGCAATTGATTTTTCTTATTAATAGAACTATTATAAGCAAGTGAATTTAGTGGTAAGGACTGTTAAGTCCCGTTGCTTGCGAATACTCTATTAAGTAAATTGAGTAGTAGTTGTTGTAGAGTTAAGGAATTCTCAACAATACAGCAATCTAGTTTGAGGGTATAGTTTTGGCTATGGAGTTCCCGGGGCTAGCGTTACTCCGGCTGAGAACTGTACAGGAGTATGGTGGTAGGATCGGGAAAAATAAAGTTTATAACGCATATGAAAATAAAACGTGGTGTTGTCTCTCTTCTCTAGATCCACAAAAATAAATTTTTATGACGAACCACTAGCACGGCGAGTATACCCCAACGATAAGCGAAAACGCATCGTCACAAAATTAATATCAAAATGCCGGAACAAATACATGAAATCTACAACCCCACAATTCCGATTTTGATAAATTTTGAATATAAGTGAAAAATGTTAATTTTCCCAAATATTTTTAAAATCGAAATAGTTAAAATTCTATTGTGGTTCGAAGTTAATTTTTTCAGGAATTATTTTCTAATACGTGACCTTAAAATTCATATAACTTTTTATCTGATTGTCTGAATTACAGCCCTGCAAACTATGTCTTATAAGACATTGAAAGCCACTTGTTATTTTTCAAGTGCTTTAAATCAGTGTGTGAGCGGAGAAATAAATACAGTTCTACAGGTGCTTAAAACCATATAAATACTGCTTATGCTTTTAAACTTTATGAGCAAATGCTGTGTGTATTGTGATAGCGACTTAATAAGACATGAGAGTGCGATCGCTTACATAATATAAGACATTTTACCAACTGTTTGCTTCAATATAGGGGAAAAAAAGAATTTGCCTGGTTTCTTTGTATGTTTTTATATAAACAACATATGTATGTGTGTATGCGTTCATAATTGTGTAAATGATAGTATTTTCTTAAGCAAACCAGTCGTTTAAAAGAATTATTTAAAATATTATTATGATTTATGATCAAAATAATAAATATTAATAAAGTTACTAATTTTATATCATATTGAAGGAACATGAAAAAATAAAATTGACATTCAAAAAATATGCGATAATTTCTTAGTAAACAAATTTTATTAAATATAAATTTTAAAAGTCATTCCAATTAGTCTTTTTTAACTTATTGCCAGACATGATGTTTTATATTGTTACTTAAAATAAGTATATATATATATATATATATATATATATACACTGGTGCATATTCCTACAAACGCATTTTTTTTAATCAACTTATCAAAAATGGGGCTAAAAAATAATTAAGGTGCTACAAATTAATTTTTTTTAATATTTATTGACTTCACTTAAAAAATTAAAGAAACAAAAAACTTCAAATGTACATTAATTTTTTTTTTTTTCATTGTAATGTTAGTAGTTTAATGCCATTTTTTATGGCATTTTCCTTTATACGCACTTAAACTAATGAACCAATTTATCATTATTAATAATGTGTTTATGAACCTTTGTTTTGGACAACTTCAAAAATTCGGTCTGGCATTGATTCGATTAATTTTTGAAGGAAATCGCAGTTAATTTCTTCCCAGAGTTGCTTAATTTCTATTTTTAACTCCATTATTGTCATTGTGGTTTCATTCTGTGCATTTCTTGCGTAAACTTTACGGGCCATATAGCCAAACTCATTCTTCATTGTATTTAAATACGGACTCCAAGCCAACCAGTCCATTAATGGAATACTATGTTCATTAAACCACGATTTAAATTGGTTCAAGACATGGATTGCAGCGTTATCCTGTTGGAATATGCAATCTTCATCCACTTTTTCATCCATAAATGAGAGAAGAGCATCTTCCGACAGTGCAGAAAAGGCTTCCCAAACCATAACACTGCTTCCACCGAAATTGCGTTTCGACATACGAATTTCGTTCGACCTCAAATCATGCCAATAGCGGGACCGTCCAAATTGAATTTCTTTTCATCAGGAAAGATTACTTTATTCCATTTATTTGTCCGTTTCACGTATTTGGCTTACAATTGGGTGCAATATGTTTGAAAGTGACAGGTAGTTCAAGTTTGTTTTTTTATTTGTGTATCATTTAATTTTATTTATGGCCTGTTTATATAATCCATGTCACTAAAAATTTTTGTTGAAATAAGTGCAAAAAATTATGTTTCGTTTTTGCAAGGCATGTGTCGTGGTTTTGTGAGTAAAAACGTAAGAACTGAAGTTTTTGTACACATTTTGTGGTTTTTTTAATGCATTTACAAATATCATTAATATCAAACACAGACAATCGGTAAAATTTAATCGTGAAGCGAAAAAACTATAAATATAACAAACTTTTAAAAGTTATCTTTAACATTTTTATAAACATACCGCTCCTCTGGGAAATCTAACACATTTAATGCATCACGAACATTTCTGCGACATATACGTGTGTCACCAACACCACTCCCATTAGAATCACTCGATACGCTAAAATAATATGCTACTGATGGAAACATTATTGTTAATTTAAAAAAAATATGTTTGCAATTTAGTTTTTGCACTATGTAAATTTATTTTTGCAATATTTTCACATTTTTAAGTAAACAAAAAACAGCTGTTTTTGTTTATATTTAAGGGTTGCCAATTTTTTGTTAAAAAATCATGATTTTATATGAAAAACATTTACAAGATGTAAAAATTAAATATAATGGCAACAATAACATTTGACAATAGCAAAAAAACAACATAAGATAGACGAATACTTAAAAAAAAAATCATTTTCTTAAGTACTCGTCTGGGTACCACTCGCTTGTCTGAATATTTACATTTCTTGTATAAACAGGCCATTCTTTTATTTATTGCCTTCTTTTGTTTTATTAATTGTCTTTTCCGATTACCTTTTGTTGGTTGCCGCACTTCGTATTTCTGCCCTTTCTTAAGAAAGCCTCGTCGAATTTCTATGTTAGAATAACCTTGATTACGAAAAGATTGAATTTGATTTTTTTTCCTGATCAGTAAGAAAACAAAACAAAAATATTTCCGATAAACAGAGATGTTGTCATCGGAAATTTACCTTAAATGAAATAAACAACTGAAACTGTTAACATTTTATATTATTATTATTTTTTTTTTTTTTGCAATTACTTTTTAGATAATTTTTTTGAATGCGTTTATATAGGGTGATCCATTTCGAGGTTCCCTACTTTTTTAAAGACAAAAACACACAAAAGTCAAATTTGATGGGGAATGTTTATTATCATTTGAAAGAACATTCCTTGGCATTTATTTTTTGAAGATTATGTCTATCAAATGCTGGCCATTGCTACGTCGCAGATGGTCCATCCGTTGAGTCCAATTTTCGATGACTCGTTTGAGCATTTCGACTGGTAACTGGCGAATAACACGCGTGATGTTTTCCTCCAAGGCCTAAATCGAAGCGGGTTTGTCCCCATAAACTTTAGACTTTATATATCCCCACAGGAAAAAGTCTAACGGTGTGATATCACACGATCTTGGTGGCCAATTGACCGGCCCAAAACGTGAAATTATGTGCTCACCGAAGTGTTCTCTCAATAAATCCATTGATTGATGCGAGGTGTGGAAAATGTCGCCGTCTTGCTGAAACCAACCGTCGCCGAGATCACGAGCTTCAATTTCAGGCGTCAAATAATCGGTTATCATGGCTCGATAACTGTCGCCATTGACGGTTACGTTCGCACCGGCATCAATTTTAAAGAAATATAGACCGATGATTCCACCGGCGTGCAAACCACACCAAACCGTTGTTTTTTCTGGATGAAGTTGCAGTTCTTGAATCTCTTCAGGTTGCTCTTCGTCCCAAATGCGGCAATTTTGTTTGTTTACATACCCATTGAGCCAGAAATGCGCCTCATCGCTGAACAAAATTTGCCTAGAAAACGTCGGATCTTCTTGGAACTTTTCAAGAGCCCATAGAGCGAAGCGATGTCGCTTGGGAAGATCGGGCGGCTTCAGTTGTTGCATAAGCTATATTTTGTACGCTTTCAATTTAAGATCTCGACGTAAAATGCGCCAAGTCGTTCCATACGTCAATCCGAGTTGCTGCGAACGGCGCAGAATCGACTCTCCACGGTCTTCGTGTACACTCTCAGCTACGGCCGCTATATTTTCTTCACAGCGTGCTGGATGTGATCTATTCGGTCTAATATTATCCAATAATGAATGCTGGGTCTCAAAATGGATGATGGTGTTGCGAATAGTACGTTCAGTAGGCCGATTATGTTGATCATAAGTTGAGCGAAGTGTACGAAACACATTCCTCACAGAACGTGAATTTTCGTAATAAAGTTGAACGATTTTTAAACGTTGTTCAGGCGTAAGTCTTTACATTATGAAATGCCAAACAATACTAAACAAAAATAACATGACAGCATGACACGACTCACACGTGATCTGTCAAAAAAAGACTATTGAAAAAAGTATCTCTACTTGAATCATCCTTTAGAAATATGCAGCAGTGTATATGATCTTAAGTAAACAATCTATTGCTTCTATCAATTGTTATTGTTTCCAAATATTGAATATTTTTGCAGGGTGTATAAAAAAAAATTGAAAAGTGCTAGAAAAAGCGCTAGATGCTAAATTTGTTTTCGTGCTAAATGAAGTGTAATGAGTTAACACTAAAAGCGCTAAATTGACATCACTGCTTTCAGCCTAAATGTACTTCAAATAAATTGTATGGTTTAGCCAACATGTATATATGATATGTTCTCATCATGTCATATCTTCTTTCGTACCAACATCAATATATTAGTAATGCTTTCTACAATTTTTTTTTTTTAAATACTTTTCATCAATAAGCCAATTAAAAATTGCTTGCAATGAAAATTAATATAAATCTATTTATATATTTTTTTATTTAAATTTAAATTCCTAAATTTTGCAAACTTTCTCAAATGATCTATTCAAACAAAAATAAAAAAAATACAACTTTTTTTCTCTTGTTAGTTTTTAATTTGCAATTATTTAATGATTGCGTTTTTTATGTCTAAATTAGTTTGTTTTTTGTATTGCCACACCATCAACATATATTCCATTTATTCAGTCATTCATCCCATCATAATAGCATTGGCATTTTCTTTTATATTTTAATCATAATTGTTGAAGCTTCAACAATCAACTAAACGCCTGTCAGTCGGTCAGACGGCCCACTAGACAGACATACATTCAGTCAACTTTAGTCAACTAGACCCAGCCATCTTTGTTTTATACATTTCTGTTTCAAACTTCAGTGTTTAAAGAAACTTTAGGTTGTTTTATTTTATTTTTTTGTATTTATTTGTTTTTTATTATTTTTTTTTTGTTTTTTTTTTTTTTTGTTTTTACTATTTTACTATTCCCATTAGAGGTTATTCAACTCGTTTCACTATTCACCATTTAGATTTTTTTTTTTTTTTTTTTTTTTTTTTTTATTAAACAAACTTACATACACTTAGTTACTTTTTTTCATTATATACTTATTTGTTTTACATTGTATATAATATACTTTATATCATCGTATGTGTTTATATATATTTAGTTAAGTATATAAAATCTATTGTATTTTTTAGGTTTGTATCTGGTATACAAACGACGAGTATCAACCAACAGATATTTAGTTTACCATTCGACGTGTCTATTACGAAAAAAAGAAAAAAAAAATATAAATCGTCTTCTCGTCTTTGCAATACTGAACTGAAAAATATTTATAAAATATCGCCAACGACAACAACAATAATTGCAAACTTTGCTTTAAATGATCAATGATTGTCTGACAACATTATTGCACTTAATGATCATTCATGTGGTTTTTCGTTTTTTTCTATTTTTTTCTCAACTCTTTTTGTTTCTTCTATCTGTTACTTTTATCGTATCTTAAGTTTAGCTAATATTATTAATACGTTTCTAGTAAGTTAGTAAATGCATTTAAGGCTTTTAAGTATACTAAACTTAAATCTTTTTTTTTTGTATTTTGGTTTTCTTTGATATTATAAAATCTAATCAGTATTTTTCCCTTTATTTTTTTTTTTTTTGCAGGTAAGTCTTGGTTTTTTTTTATAAAAAATACTTTAAACAAGTTTTTTAAGGAATTGTAAGTATTATAAAGAATTTATTCTATTGTATACTAAGCTGCAAAAATTTAGCTCTATTGTCATCTTTTCTATGTAAAGGGCAACAAAAAAACTAATTTTATAAGTAAAAAAATATTGCCACCTTTTTTGGAAAAAAAAAAATAAAATTTTCTTAAAGTTCCAACTTCAGATTAATACAACTTTCTATCTAATCTATATATTTATACTAATAATAGAATTATTGCTAACAATCATCAAAAGCGTCGAAAAATATATGTAAAATATAAAACTTTTTAGAAAAATTAAATTTTAGGCTGCATGGCGAATATGAATTATGAAATATAATCAGTATTAAGCAGAAAAAAATCCAAAAGAACACTAGAAGTTATTTTTTTTTTTTTTAGTTTTAATAGTGTAAATACTTGGCTCAACATTGTAAAATTTACTGGAGCTTCATCTACAGCACTTGTATTCTTTTTTGAAACTGCACTATTTGTAATGTTTTTTAAGCTGCTGGCTGGCTCAGGAATTAATTTCATTGGCTAAAAGTCCAATTTTTTTGTTAACACCGATTGAAAAAATTCTAATGCCATTCTTACTATTGAATGAACATGCTGAAACTAAGGTGACCAAAAATTTAGATTAAAATATTGGTAATTGTGGGCATCACATTTTTTAAAGACAAATACCCCAGCAAAAACATTTTGGTTTTCGGTAATGACAACTACTTATTAAAGTAGTTTCTTGGTAATGAGGCGTCATTATTATTTGCCTACTCTGTATTACATTAATAAGTACTCAGTAGTATAATAGCACAGTAATACTGCAATCACGTTTATGAGTTGGCTAGAGCGCCGGATTATCAACCAGAAGGTTGTTGGTTCAACCCCATTCTGAAGCTGTTATAACAAAATGTCTAAAAAGATATTTTAAACTAAAAAGGGTTTTTGTCGCTTAGGATGCTAAGTGCGAGATAGTGTAATGAGTAAGACGTTAGTCAGTAAAAACGAATGGTTAGTGTGTGTCCAAGTTCGAGTCTCACTGACGCAAAATTTGTTTGTTTTTTTTTATTTTTGTTTTCGTTTAGATACATATTTTTTAATACCCCTAGACTCAAAAAATAACTACATGAATTTGTGGACAAGTCGAACAAAAATAACTAGTTATTCAGGCAAAAAATAAGTAGTTTATTTTTGTTTCCAATTATACCTGCTAGCTTACCAGGAAAGCAAAGTTTTTTCTGGGACTTTATGTTATTTTATAAAAAAAACAAGTAAATAGGATCTAGTCGGTCAATCCCGACCATATGATACACCATTGTGCATGGCCATCAAAATTCTTGGAGGGGTTTATATTAGATATGTGGAAAATTGTAGAGCGATACTTCTACTAAGTGTAAAATAAAACGAATACAGAATATTACGTTAATACTAACATTTATATGAATTTATGCACTTTAGGGTGATTCCCGAAAGTGGGCTTATATGGGAGCTATGGTAAATTATAGAGCGATCCTCATAAAATTTGTCACTATGATTTTTACTTATATAAAACTTATTTGTGTAGAATATTAATTTGGTACTAACATTCGTATGGGATTTATGCATGTTAGAGTGATTTTCGGAAGAGAGTTTTATATGGAAGCTACAGTCAATTATGGACCGATCTTCATGAAATTTGGCACCAAGATTGAAACTTATAAAATATTGTTATATTTATGACATTAATTATCGTTAAACCCCTATTCTGGGAAAACATTTGTATGGGGGCTAGGTAAAATAATTTACCGATCATAACCAATTTCAATAAGCTTCGTCTTTGTGTAATGAAAGTCCTACGTGCCAAGTTTCATTGAATTATCTTCAAAATTGCGACCTGTACTTTGTGCACAAGGTTTACATGGATAACAAGCTGTCCAGCCAGCTAGACGGACGGACATCGTTAGATTGACTCAAAAAGTGATGCTGAGTCGATTGCTATACTTTAAGGTGGGTGTTGTATAACTTTTTCTATGCGTTACAAACATCAGCACAAACACATAATACCCCAACCACCTATAAAAATGTGATTTTTATAAATTTGATCAGAAATAAATTATCATTACTCGCAAACTATTGTCGATAATTTGTTATGTTGGTAGGATAATAGTCTTTAAGAAATGGTATGATGTGTCACTGTATCTTTTATACTTGTTTTTTTTTTAACTTTTTTTTATGATCATGGTAGGGTGGAGGGTTCGTCTGTTACAGAGATCTAGTAACATAAAGAATTGGTTTAATCAATATTGTTATTGTCTGTTCATATTAGGTTTTCTGCATGCAAAATTTAATTTAAATTTATGATGTAACCTTGTAGCAATGGGGATAGTGAAGCTTTGAACCCCCCCCCCCCCCTCCCCCAAATTTCGACGAGTTATAAGGCCGGTGTAAAAGCGTGCTTGCTTCTTGACTTACCCCTTTCAACATCTGCTAGTATGTTATTAACTTTCCAGTGTTAAACATTATAAATGTTTTTTTCAGGTCCTGCAATTTAGTCAAATTTGAATTTTAGTCGAATAAAACTTTTGAGGGTCAACAGGGGTTAAACAGATTTTACTACCAGAAGAAAGGTGAAAATGTCCTCTTTAGCCACATATACACTTTTTCCATTTAAATGAAATTATTCCCAAAATTTTTTCACAGAACACTTACTAAAAATCAATTATGATTTGGATTTTAAACCTACAGGATCAATAAGTAACAACGACACCAATAAGGAGTTAAGAAGTTTAAAAAAGAAACATGTTCAGGACGAATTTTCAAATTTGGTTTGATTATAGATCAACCAAAACAAGGATCAGGCAATACAAATGATAGACAGCAAGAAGGTTTTTTTTAGATCACGAAAGAGCACCTGAAATAACAGGTGTTGATATAAATCTTATTTCAAGATTTAAAACAATTATCGATGTATTTGTGTGCAATGAACAAATTGATGCTAGAAAATTTGGTAATTATGCGAAGAAAACTGCACGAATATATATATATATATACAACCAAATATCCATAAAGAAATATGTGTGCAACAGTTTACAAAAACCTTTTAATTTATCATGGAGAAGATATCATTAAGCACCATTTAGTACCACTTTTAAATCAATCAGAGGAAGCCCAGGAAAATGGAATAGGGATAACAGATTTTATAGAGAGCACAATATCAGAAAAATATCATGAAATTCTACAAATGAAGTCTATTTAATATATTACTGGCAACGTTAGATCCGCTCATTTCTAGCATTCGAAGTCAATGGAAAGTAGAATATCGGGGCTTAGATGAAGAAGCAAAAGAGCTGCTAGAAGACAGAAATAACAGAACTAAATATGAAATATTTGCAGGCTATTTTCCAACCGAATGAATAATAATTATAATTTTCTTTTATTGTTATTTAACTAAAAAATGCAATAAACATTAAAAATTTTGGTCCTGAATGTTATTTAAGAAAAAAAAAAATAAACATTAAAAGAATCGTAATTTTTTTGTCCAAAACAACCGATTCTAGTTCTTAAAGAACCGGTTCTAGAATTGATAACCTGGGAACCTGTTCAGAAAATTATCCTGGGTATTATTAAAATGTTTTTTTTATCTGCATATAACTTTTTTTTATTCTTTTTATTAAATTTTTTACTCTGTTTTATTCAAAAAAAAAACAAAAATTTCGCATTTTCATACCAAATGCTCTAAAAAAATTAAAAGTTCAACTTTGGCCTTCAATTTTTCAACAATTGCTGAACAGATTTTAATGAAATTAAAACTGAAGAAAAACTCCAGAATATATCTCTCCATCAAAAACAAAAAAAATCTGAAATATCTCTATCGATTCAAAAGTTACAGAGCTTTGGCTGATGAAACACGATTCTGACAAAAACTTTTTTAATATAAAACATACTTTCAGACATTTTGTTAAAAAAAAAAAAAAAAAAAACAAAAAACTAACAGCATCAGAATAGGGTTGAACCAACAACCTTCTGGTTGTTAATCCAGCGCTCTAGCCAATTGATCAACGTGATTGCAATATTACTATGCTATTATACTATTCAGTACTTATTTATGTAATATAAAGTAGGCAAATAATAATGACTCCTCATTACCGAGAAACTACTTTAATAAGGGTTTTTGTACTCATGCTTACGTGTGAAAAATTTAATGTGAATTACACTAGTGCTTCAAAAGGTGAACTTTATTAGGAGTGACTTCTAGCAAAGATTATAGTCCATATTTTATCCCCAAAAGATGCACGATATGTGCGCTAAATTTTGTCTAACATTTCATTTCAAAAGAAAATAAATATTTTAAAAAAGAGTGCTCTAAAATATTCAAAGTAAACTGATCATTAAAACAAAATTAGAATTAACTTTATAAAATCATTTGGGAATTTTAATTATCTGTTGGTATATGGGACATTATCAAAAATTTTTGATTTTTTATGACACATTAAAATCCATTTGTATAAATATAAAGTGACTCGAATGCATATAGAAACAGTTCGTGTTAATCATTTCGTGCAGGGGGCGCGAAAGCTATAGATAATATAGTTGATAGTTTTATGTTGACAAATATAAAAAATTTTTACAAACTAGAGTTTTATGTATAATTGTGGTAAAAATTATGCGTAATATCAAAACCTACTGAGTTATTTAAATAAAATGTATAATATTTTCAGTATTTGATGGTAATGGGTGATTCAAGTAGAGATACTTTTTTCTATAGCCGTTTTTTGACAGATCACGTGTGAGTCGTGTCATGCTGTCATGTTATTTTTGTTTAGTATTGTTTGACATTTCATAATGGAAAGACTTACTCCTGAACAACGTTTACAAATCGTTCAACTTTATTACAAAAATTCACGTTCTGTGAGGAATGTGTTTCATGCACTTCGCTCAACTTATGGTCAACATAATCGGACTACTGAGCGTACTATTCCCAACACCATCACCCATTTTGAGACCCAGCATTCATTATTGGATAATATTCGACCGAATAGACCACATCCACCACGCTGTGAAGAAAATATAGCGACCGTAACTGAGAGTGTACACGAAGACAGTGGAGAGTCGATTCCGCGCCGTTCGCAGCAACTCGGATTGACGTATGGAACGACTTGGCGCATTTTACGTCGATATCTTAAATTGAAAGCGTACAAAATATAGCGTACAAAATATAGTGCAACAACTGAAGCCGCCCGATCTTCCCAAGCGACATCGCTTCGCTCTATGGGCTCTTGAAAAGTTCCAAGAAGATCCAACGTTTTCGAGGCAAATTTTGTTCAGCGATGAGGCCCATTTCTAGTTCAATGGGTATGTAAACAAACAAAATTGCCGCATTTGGGACGAAGAGCAACCTGAAGAGATTCAAGAACTGCCACTTTATCCAGAAAAAACAACGGTTTGGTGTGGTTTGCACGCCGGTGGAATCATCGGTCTATATGTCTTTAAAATTGATGCCGGTGCGAACGTAACCGTCAATGGCGATCGTTATCGTGCCATGATAACCGTGATCTTAGCGACATTTGGTTTCAGCAAGACGACGCCGCTTCCCACATTGTAACAATATTGAGAGAACACTTCGGTGAGCACATAATTTCACGTTTTGGGCCGGTCGATTGGCCACAAAGATCGTGTGATATCACACCGTTAGACTTTTTCCTGTGGGGATATGTAAAGTCTAAAGTTTATGCGGATAAACCCGCTTCGATTCAGGCCTTGGAGGAAAACATCACGCGTGTCATTCGCCAGTTACCAGTCGAAATGTTCGAACGAATTATCGAAAATAGGACTCAACGGATGGACCATCTTCGACGTAGCAATGGCCAACATTTGATAGTCACAATCTTCAAAAAATAAATGCCAAAGAATGTTCTTTCAAATGATAATAAACATTCCCCATTAAATTTAAATTTTGTGCGTTTTTTTTTTTTTTTTCTTTAAAAAAGTAGGGAACCTCGAAATGGATCACGCGTTATTATTGTGGCATATTTTAAGATTTTCTAGTAAAATTTAAAGAATTTTCTTTATACTAAAAATCACGATTTTTTCATATATTATACTAAAATATACTTTATTAGAGATTATTACACAGAAATGCTATTTAATATTGTGATCCTTTTTTAACCCAACAGAATTTTTTTAGTTCATACAATTTTTATCTTTCGAAATTTTTTGATGCGCCTCTACAGTTCCGTTAAGAATGACAAACATCACCTATTTATGGCAATTGTGGTAAATTTCTTGCTGCCCATGCGATGTTCCCTAGCAAAATCTGGGTGTCTCGTTTTCAACTATCAACGACACATGACTTAAATTTATGGTCCCGATCAACTATATTTATTGCCGTTCTTATATCTATATATGCAAAATTTGTACAAATTGCAAAATTTGTACAATTAGCTATAAAAAAAATACCAAAACAAAAAGTGCAATTTTTGTGTAATTTTTTAAAATAAACGTCATTTATTAAATTTATTTTTAATGCTTCTTAGATTTTATTATGTAAAATAACACAAAACTACGAGGGCGGATCCTAGAGAAATGGTTCGATGAAAAGAGATTCAGCTCCAACGATGAAATTATTGATCAAACAAATGCCTATTTTAAGGACCTCGAAAAATCGTATTTTTTACGCAAAGTAAATGACGACACTTGCTCAAAATTTTACAGTAGTCTATTATTTCATATAACTACGAGGGAAGTTCGAAAAGTCACGGACTTATTGTTGCTCCCTCGTAAATTTATGCAGTAATCCATGCTATTTCATCGCGAACTGTAAATATGCCTCACGAGAAACAGACGTTTTTTTTTTTAATTTTCGCTCTTGTTATTCAAATTTTGAGACTGTCTGCTGCGTTGACTCTTTCGGGCACATCAACCAGATATAGCTCAAAATACGCATAATTACAACAATTATCTATCTCTACTTCAAAATTTGTATTTTTTTTTAGGGGCGCATAGACCATGCGCAAAAAAACCAACAAATTTAAAAAATTAAAAATTTTATCATCAAACGCTGTGTGTAACTTCTTCAAAGTCTGCACAACAACAAAGAAGGTGTCCCACAAAGTCCCGTTAGTGTGCTTAAGATGACATGGAATCAAAAAGTATAAAAGCGCGAACAGAAAATGTAGAAGAATGAGAAAAAATTAACTAATTTTTTTCAACCCTTTTTCTAAGTTTTTGAGTTTTGAACAACAATCATGACTATAAGATAAAAACCTTGTAAGTTTAGATCTGTAATCCATTTATTTGAAGTAGCATTACCATAAAACTTATTAAAGATTAAAGTCAGTTTCAGCTAGGTTAAAAATTTTTTATAATGGCCCATATAAAATTTTAACCAAAGTTGCAATATTCGATGACTCAACATTTGTCGCACAGTGTTATTTTAAAAATTAAATAAGTTAGAGCGCTATATTCGGCTGTGACGAAATATTTTATAGTCCATTTCCACCATCTTAACGACAAATAATAAAATTTATGCCTTATGCTTCCGTATTTTCAAAAAAAAATTTTTTTATTTATTTATTTTTTTTTTTTTTTTGATTTTTTGACTTTGAGTGCTTGTCGGTACCACATGGAACCATTTCAGGTCTTGAATTTTTGTTGTTTTACTCCACCAAGTATTGTTAACAAAATTACATCAAAGGTTAATTTAAAGAATCCAAATAAAAAAAAAAAATTAAAATATTTGAGGTTTAAGGTCGATTTCTTAAAGTAAAGTAAAAAAGAGAATTCCCCATATATTTACAAACGCTCAAACATATGCATCTTATTTGTACTCGTGGCAAAGAAAATATCATCTTAACCTTTAACCAATGGCATTAAATACAAAATATTGCAACAAAAATATTGCTGATGAAATAGCAGCAGCAACAACAACAACACCAAAAAAAAATTTAAATAAGAGAAGAGAAATGGTAACTTTGACAGTTGTTGGTTGGCCCTTGGTAACAAGAAAGTTTATTTTTTATTACATACATATGTACACATATTTTGGTTCTTTTTGTTGTTCTTATATACAACAATATAAATTTAAAGACAAACAAAGCAAAAAATGGAAAAAATAACGGATTTTCTTATGTATATTTTTTTTTATTTTTTTTTTTAAGGCCAAAAGTTCTCAGTTGACTTGACTGGTTGGTTGTTCAGTTGGCCTTCTTCTTCACTCTACCGTCCTTAAAAAAACATGAAAAAGAATAATAAAATACGCGTAAAGTTAAATAAAAGCAAAATAGTAACAAAGACAGTGGGGATAACGAGGAAGATGCGGTGTTATTGGAAAGCAGCACAATTTTCCAGTTTCAATTTATTTTTTTTTTTTTTTAACCGAAATTTTCTTTCTTTCTTACACTTTTTTAATTTAAGTACATAAGTTGCACTATTCAACATGCATTTCAACTTGAAATGTTATTTTATGTTGTTTTGTTTGTAGGGAAATTTTATTAAAAAAAAAAAAAAAAAATACAAACCTGCTAACATTTCCTTATTTATACATATTAGAAAAAAATTTTGCTAGTTTTTTTTTTAGCCAAGTTTTTTTTTTTTAGCAAATTTCATTGGAATTTCCATTAACTTTTTATTATTCTTTTTGTGTGTGTTTTTCCTTTCTCTGTTTAATGTCTTTAGCATGTTTCTTTATTGTTATTAAAAATTAAGTTTGCAACTTAATAATATATTTAGAGCAAATTTATTTTTTATTCTCACACAATGTAAAGAATAACCCAGCAAACAATTTTTTATTTAATAAATTTAATTAAAATCCATTACATTCTTGAGGGCTGTGAATTACAACCGGAGTCTTTGGTATGATTTATACTTGTCTAAAAGATTGGTCCAAAGCTGTCGCACAGTGGGGTCAATCGCATTTTTTTTTTTTTGGCAATAAATCTATATTACCTAAACTACTGATCAGATCGATTTGAAATGTATGAAAAAGTTGTAAAGGAGAACCTAAGCTTTCAGACAAATTATCTTATAGCCAACCTGTAATAATACCAGATAAGCTGCAGGGTGTCAAAATTGATCAGCGAATATGTAAAAGTTAAAAAAAAAAAAAAATCGTAACTTCTACAAATTAAATCTGATTTCAAAAATTTTTATATTTCTGTAAAGTGCCTACCTACCTAAGTTATGTTTTACAGTTAAAAAGATATTTACGTTTGAATTTTCGATTTTTTTGTAGAGGAGAGAGAACCTTAGCTTTCAGAAAAAATATCTTGTAGTCACCCTGTAATAATACAAGGTAAGCAACAGGCTGTAAAAATTGACCATCGAGTATGTAAAAGTTAAAAAAAAAAAAATCGTAACTTCTACAAAATTTTTGGGAATTAGTCCTGAGTTATAAGGTGGAAAATTTTTTTAAAACACTCTGTAATTTCTAATACATTCCGTAGTAATATGCCAAAAAAATTTTTGGATTATTTCAAGTCGTTAAGTCGTGAAAAATATTTATTTCAGGTTTCTGAAATTAATATGAAAAATTGCTATTTTTTTTTTTTTTACAAAAATAACTTTTTCTCAAAGTTTTGTTAATAAAAAATTTTTCATAAATGGTTAAAAAGTAAATTTTAAATTGATTTAGATTTGCATCCTACATCCAGCGTTGTACGAAAATATTGAATTAAAAAAAATTATGTCTATCGATTAATAAAAAAATGACGCGCGAGTTTTTTTTTAATTTATTTATGTTGTTAAGTTAAAAATTATTTAGATCGATTTGGCACTAAACTGTTTCCCGCATGGCCAAAATTTTTTGAAAACAGTCAACTTTTCAAAAGATTTTTTTTTTTCAAATTGCACAAAAGAACATATTGGTACCATATTTTTACTGTTATTTCTTAAGTATTATATAAAATAAATAACAGTCTTGCAGTCTTTTTTTTTTAAATAAATCATATTTTAAAAAAGTAAAAAATTAAAATAAAAATAGAATAAAATATTTTTTTTTTTTTCAAGCAAAATTCCGTCAACGTTCCAAAAACTTATAAAATATATAATAAAAATATACTTATATTATTATAAAAATATACTTATTTACCAATTCATTTCTATATAGATCGTTTAAAAAGAGGCTTCAAAACCGACAACTCGTGTCTAATGTTGTAACCGTTTTCTAACCAATCTTTTTAATGTGTGTACATTTGGTAATGACACAAACCTATTGAATTAATACATTTTTCAATTGCAAGAACCTCAACTCAATTCCAATTATATAATTATAATTTTAAAAAAAGAAAAACCTTATTTACATTTCTTTAATAATTATTATGAGATTTTGGTTTTTATTATTAATAATTAATAATAATTAGTTTCAAACAAGACGTTTTTCTGTGTATGCCAAGCAAATTTACCGAAATATAAAAATCTTTGAAATCGTACTTGATTTGTAGAAGTTACGTTTTTTTTTTTTTTTTTTTGGTAATTTTTACATATTCGAGATAGTCAAATTTGACACCCTGTAGCTTACCTCGTGTTATCACAGGGTGTGTAAAGGATGATTTTTCGGAAAGCTTAGGTCCTCCCGTAGTTTAGGAGATATAGATTTATTACCAAAAAATTTTCGTTTGGCCCCATAGTGAACATTCAGAAAAAATATTACATACTTGCTTATTTAGAATATCAGTTAAGATACTTTAACTATTAAAAAAAATGAACCGTCTCATGTCAAATTAATAGCTTAAAACAATTGTTGGGTTATAAAAAAGAAACGAAAAAAAAACTTAATTTAATATGTATTTTATTATTTAACTTGCTGTTGGTTAACTCATCGGGCTAAGAACAATTTGTGGTTAATAAATGTAACTTAAATGTTTCCTTGACACGCAATTCTGCTCCTCATACACTTTAACGGCTTTAGAAAACATTTTTATTATACTTTTCATGGTTTTGCCATTAAATAATTTGACATAAACACCAAGAACAAAATTTTATTTTCTTCTTGTCTGACATTGATTTTTTGCAGAAAGTATTGAAAAAGAAAAAGCAAAATCAAGTTTGTTCTCAAATGGGTGTTGTTTCAATTTATTGGAATATAACTTTGGCTATAAATGTCTTAGTTCATATTTTATTAAGGCAAATTATAATATACATATTATATTGGTTGATTTAAATATACCACCAAAAATGGTTGACATCAGGAAATAAATACTTAATATGGTTTGAAGAGAAAAGTCGATTTTATACACTTAAGACTTGGTAGTTTAGACTTTTTGTAAAATATTTTGCTAAAAGTATTTTCTTTGAGAACTTTCTTATTTTTTGGGATTTAAAAAAGGTATTGTTCAGTGTAATAAATTTAATAGTAATGAAAAAGAGTAGTTAACAGCTGTTTTAATAAGTTTATTTAAAGTGTGAAAAATTGACTATTGGTACATATGACTCCCCCTGGGTCTTATGTGCTAGACAACTTGTTGGCCAGAAACAACTTATCCATAACTGAACACGGATGGGGAAGTTTCGACGTTTTTGATCTCTTCAAAAATTCATTAGAAAAAAAAAATAAAAAATAAAAAAAAATTAGATTCTAACCAAATTAACCGATCACAGTATCGCACAGTGGTCGAAATCACTGATCCAGCGTCATTTAATAAAAATTTTGAAAGCTTTAAATCAATAAATATTTTATAGTAAGAAGTATTATACTAAAAAAAACTAACATTTAAAAAAACTGGTTTTCGAATCATTCGAAAAATTACTTTAAAAAAAACCGGTTTCGAATACGGTTTTTTTTAAACAAAACCGGTTAACCGATTTTTACAAAAATTATAAATATTTTTAAAACGTTTAATGTTTTAACTAAAGTACACTTATAGCACATGTCATTTGTAATCAGTCATATAGCAGCTAGAGAATTATGCTCAAAATTTGTAATTTTTGAACTATTCACTGAAGTTTACCTTATTTTGTGGGTGAGAGATTTTTTTTATTTTTCCCTGGGCTTCAAATGAACCAAACTTTAAGTTATTTAACCGTTTTAGACAATTTTAAGAATTTTGACAACAATTCTTAACAGCATATTTTTGCATATTTAGGGTTTAGCAGCATATTCTGTCATATTTTCATAGAAAATCATTATTTTAGAGCATATTTCGGCAATTTATATGGCATGTTTTTGCATATTTTATACCTAAAAGCATTAATTTGCATATATTACATTAAGGAGCAAAATTTTGTAAATTTTGCACTTAAGAGAAAAAATTTGCACCCAATTTAATTTTTTACATAATTTGTCATTAATGAAATTTTTATTTTACTGTCACATATGTTTTTCAAATCTGATTATCCAATAATTTGCTTCCTATAAATTGATAGAAATGTTATGATTCCCTAATTATTTTTTATAATAATTTTTAGCATAATAATATAATAAGATAATATTTTAAGAGCATATTATTTTAATTTTAGGAGAATATATTTTTCGATTTTAAGAGCATTTTTTATGCGCCTAGAACACTTCTTTTAGAGCATATATTTGCTTGCCCTGCTTATGACAAATGTCAAAAATAAAAATTAGTTTAAATCAATAAAAAAAAAAAATATATATATAAAAATCTCAGTACTCTTACGTCTGTTATTACTTAAACCATAAATTAAAAACTTAAAAAAATTTAACTTAAAGCTTTATCGGATAATAATAATGTAAGTGAGAAATACTTTCACATAATTTAGGACCTGATTCAGTACAAGAGAATTGTTCACAAATTTGTAAAAAAAATTACTCAAAAACCACTTAAAAAATTTTGTAATTTCCAAAAAATTTTATTTTCAAACAATTTGATTGTTGTAATGAATTGGGCCCTAAATAATGTCCTCTAAGCATATGTTAAAAATGGGAAAAAAAGGTTCCGAGGGCAGCTGTCTAGTCAATAAGAGACAGCTCACTTGGGTCCAATTTGGTCCCGTTATGAAAAGGGGGGAAAATAGGTTGCAATAGTAAGAAATTAAAAACCGGTTAACCGACAGAAAAAAAAACCGGCCTGTCAAATAGTTCGAAAACAAAAATTATTCCATTATTCGGTTTTTAAAAAGCAAAAACCGATTAACCGGCTTCTGGTTTCGGTTTTTGAATACAATAGTAACAAGTGAGATCGAAAAAAAAATCTTAAAACTTTTAACTTTTAACTTTTTTCGGAAGCAATATTTAAATTATTTTTTTGATCTAGTTATCTTTGAAAAAATTTTATTATTTTTAATGACGACCAGATTGTTTTGTTGTTAATTTGATCAAAATGAGTGACGAAAAAGAAGCACGTGCTAAAATTATTAAAAATTTGAAAAAAAATCCAAATTGGTCTCATAAAAAATTGGCCAAAGAACTAAAGGTCTGCCAACAAACTGATGCCAATGTTATTAAACAATATCAGGAGAATTTGACCATTGACAGGAAACCTGGTTCGAGAAGAAGAAAAAAGGTTTACATGATATTGGGAAGGCCAAGAAAATTGTAAGCATATTGAAAAGAGCTCCAAATACATATGGTAGAAAAGTAGCCCGTAGTAGTGCTCTGACTATTTGGTGCGAAAAGTTTAAAAGCCAAGAATAGGGCACGGAAATTAAAATCAAATTTCATACAAAAATACTTACGTTGTTTAATGGACGACGAAACGTATGTACGTGCAGATTTTTTGCAGCAACCGGGAAAAAAGGGAAAAACAACTTATTAGAAAAGTTTTTTTTTTTTTTATCAAGATAATGTACGGGTACGGCATACGTGTGCAGTCTCAATGGCAAAAGTTTATGAATTGGGTTACGAATTGGTATCTCATCCGCCATATTCTCCGGATTTAGCTCCTAGTGACTACTTCCTATTTCCAAACCTAAAAAAATGGCTCGGTGGAAAGAGATTCAGCTCCAACAATGAAATTATTGACCAAACAAATGCCTATTTTAAAAACGTCGAAAAATTCTATTTTTTGGAAGGTATACAAAAACTGGAAAAACGTTGGACTAAGTGTATTGAAAAATACTCCAAACTGTTTAAATTATATAAAAAAAATATATAATTTTAATTATAAATAATAAAAAAACTAAAAATACGATTCTAAACTTTTTGCAATGACGCAGATCTAGTTAATATTTGAATTGTGTTAATTAATTATTTAATTGATTTTAGGAAAAACCTAAATCATAAAAGTAATTGTAAAAGTAAAAGCATTGATTAAAAAACTAATAGAAATTTATACAAAAAAATCTATTATTTTCACTTAATTAATACTATTATTTTGATGATTGGAGTAAAATCAATTAAAATTTTAATTAAAGAAAAAAAACGCATAAAATTCGTTGTTATTTTTTTCATTTCATTTATGAAGAATATTCCAAAGTTATCGCCACTTTAATATCATCCTATAAGGTGAATCTATTATTTTGAGCAGATGTGCATATTTCTTGAGGTTCTAGATTAATAGTATAAAATGTATTAAGGACAAATTTGAACACAATTATACATTAAGTCAATTTGGTGGTTAGGGTGGTAGGCCTTTTACAGCACAAAGAAAGAAATCTTTGTGATTTGTTTTAGCAAAATAAGGCCTTTTTTGAGGTCACCTATCTTAATACATATTCCTTTGACATCCATTACATAGTGTGTGTAACTGTAAACAGACATTTCCCGGATACTTTTCGAAAGTTTCAGTTAAACGAATCATATTCTCTTTTTGTGACTACGCGAACAAATATAAAGCAAGTTGGCGAAACTAAGAAAAAAGAAAAAAAAAATATATGAAAACGAATAAACTAACTACAAAACAGAACATAAATAATGTAAATATGCATACACCTAAACAATTTCAATTTACGAGTGTGTAGGTGTATAAACGTGTGCGTATGTGTGAGTAGTGAATTTCTATGCCAATGTTATGAACCAGGAAAAATAGTATTGTTGTATGAACTTCATCGTTTTGAAATGCAATTTTAGACAAACGCATTCGTTGTCCTCGTAAATTTTGGCATAAACCTAATACAAACACATACATACATACATACATTTATGGAAATAAAGGTCCTTCGTTATTCTTCTTGACGACTTTTCGTATTTTTGGTTTGAGCACTACTTGTATACATACATGTTTGTGTTTTGTTCTCAACTCAAACCTGTTAAATAGTTCGGTAACTATTCACACACACATATACATATATATATATATATATAGACACTCAAAAAATAGTTTATCCTGTTTTTTGGCCGACAACAACATCGTTAACGATTCCCTATGCGTGAGACAGTGAGAGTATGTGTGTAGGTGGTAGGTAGATGCAACAGCAAGACACATTAGTTAACGCATCCCGGGAATTTTAAAACACAACAATAACTACAGCAATTTCAGAATCAGCTCAAATTCTAAAGAGTGCGTAAGGATTTTAAACTCGTGCATTAAACTACTCTCTGTCTCCAGTTTCTACAATATAATATATTTTAAAGTCGTGTGTTACTCTTTATCGTTTTTCTTGTTGTTGTTTTTGTTTTAAATAAATATTTTCTATAGAATATGTATTCATCGAATATATTTAAATATTAAAACTATTGCATGAAAATCTAATAGTATTGCTTTTGTTGTTGCTGTTTACAATTTATTGTTAAATCAAATCAAAATTTTGCATAGTTGTGCTGGAAGATTTACTCGTTTATTGTGCAAGAATACACAAAAATAAATTTACTTTGTGTATTACAATTGTGGTTGAAATAGTAGAAGAATTGAAAAATTTTTAAATTTTAAATTAAACTTGTTAAAGTTGGATCCATTAGTTTGTATTCGAAAAAGGGTTTATAGATCGAAGGATACTTCTTCTATACTCATGGACTTTAAATTAAATTCCTGGAAAGATCTATGCGTAAAGGTAATATCAAAAATGTTAAAAGTTGCATTAAATTCAAACGCGTAATTATTTTTGAGTGCCACTTGATAATAAAACCTGCATATTGGTGTACATTTTCACCGATTTCAATTAGCGCTTTGGGTGTGCCTCGACGATTTATGAAATGTTAATGACAGCGCTATTTCGCGTCATGAATACTTTTTATGCAATTTTGTTGTTGAAACCTAATTTTTGCTTAACTAAAACGAAATAGATGTACTTATTATAAATGTAATTTCACATAAAATGTAAAAAAATGCCAATATAAAGTACGCAAAATTTTATATCGATTTTAAAGAGTTATAACGTTTTTGCAATTTAATATTTTATCGCATCACAACGATTTTAAAATGTAATTTAAAATCCATTTTTGATCACGCGATACTTTAGCTTCATTGAAATTACGCTGTGAGTGTGTATCGCGAAAAAGGCACCTCTTAGAGCCATTCACGTTTTTTTTTCCTAAAATCAACAATTATCGCATTTGACTTGCGTACTTTTTTTTAAATAATTACGCGTAAGCTTTATCAAATAATATTAAATAGTTAAAACTTAACCGTTTTAAATATTTTACTACATATTTTTGTTAATAAAAAAAATTAAATTAAAAGAAAATAATCGGCTATAAATACCAGCCGGTAAAAGTCGCGTAAGTCGGCTTCGGCGCTTGAAACCGAATTAAGTTCAGCGGTGGCTAAACGCAGACTTGAACCCGGTTGACAGTGTTGTTTTCTGAAGAAAGGCCTGTTTTGTAAATGACGTGATGTGGAAACAGGGTTGTTATTTTGATAAACCTAAATTATGTATAAAAATATATTTATTTTGAAGTAAGTTTGATTAACGTACATTATGAATTTGTTATTGTCCAAATATTTCATAGAAAATTTTGTAATTATGTGTAAAATAAACAGCATTTTCACCTTATATAAAATAAAAATGTTACATAAATGACCTTGACATCTACATATTCCGAAATTCTCTCTGAATATTGTTATAAACCCATAAAAGCAAAATAAAAAAATAAGATTATAAATGAATTTAACAATTGAGGTCAAATAAATTTATGGCAATAGTTTTTTTTTTTTTTTTTTTTTTTTTTTGATAATTTGCATCTAATCTGAACAGGCTTAAAATATGTTTCCCCTACTCGTATTTTACTATATATGATAGCTGTTTCATCAGGCAAAAAACCTCAAATAAATGCACGTAATGTGGAGAGAAAATCAACTCTGTATTTAGTTGCAAAAATTGCAGGAAAACACAATCAAATAATTCTTGTCAAATATTTGGCTAGTCTGAACTAAACTTTATTCATTATCTTCGTTGAATAAAAGCATTAATGGACTAATAACAAGAGAGTCATCATATATTTTATATCCTTCGTGATTTTCAATATTCCTTCTATGTGAATTGAAATTCGAGAAGTTTGAGTTATATAGCATTAAAGCTTTGGATCAATAAAAATCAAATAGAAATTCCAAAATTTTTATAATATGCAGCATAAAAGTGAAGGAGTTCTTGGTAATGACTTTTAAACACGCTCAAAATTTACAATGAATTTGCCAGAATCACAAGTTAGTTGTTGTTACCAGAGATTTATTTTCAAATATAATTAATTAAATATAATTAAAGTTATAACGTTTTTTTTTTATTTTCCTCTCATTGCTATAATTTCACTCGTCGTTGTACACATTTGGTATGTTTTTGATTTTGTTATTAGTTTTTTTTCGTTTTTTTTTTTTTCTTCTTTTTCTTCTTGTGCCATAAAACCACCAACAACTAACCAACCTTGCACTTGCGAGCATCCGAAATAATTTTTATTTTCGTTTCGTTTTTGTTGTGAGTTCTATATTGAACTTTCCACTAACATTTCTCCTTACGATGGTTGTTGTTGGTGTTCGAGTCAACAGATACATAAGTAAATGTAGTTTAAGTTAAAATTTTCCACCTGTTTCGTTTTGTTCTTCTTCTACGTTTTATACATATCAGTGCCATTTGTCATACTTATATGGGAAGTTGTGTGTACAACAATTGCAACAACCTCAGAAGCAATAGCAACATCGACATCGACATCGACAATAGTAACCAAAACAACAAGAGCAAATACTGTGTAAAATATTTTGTTGTAGTATCGTTTCTTAGGTTATGTTTGGTTGTTAGGATCGGTCGGCAGGTTTTTTCGGTCAGTCGGTCGGTTGGATGGTCTTTCAGTTGTTTGGTCGTTTGTTAGAAATTTAACAAACATGTTGTTATTGGTATACAAGATTATTAAGGAGTTGGAGATGCTGACTGATAGAGAGGTAAACTGAAAAGTTTTTCAAAGAACTTGATATGTATTAATGTGTGTAAAGATCATAGGTCATATTTTTTAAACAATTTGCAATCAATAATTTCCCTTGTTATCCTCTGTTTGACGGTTCCAAGGTAGAGTCATTCTTGGGTGTGATTTGAACAATCCTAATTTCCAGCATAAAGAGTATAGTACAGGTTAGAGAATCCAGCGCCGTTAATGCTAAGGTTAGAGATGTGCTTGCATATCGTCAATCCGGCTCGAAGGACCATAAAAAAATTGCTATTCGTAACTGCTATTATGGTATCTGTTTGGCAGTACCAAATCAGAGTTTCTTGAACTTTAATTAGGCAGTATGAGTTATCTTCGTTGAAGATTATACACGTTCTCTAGGAGCATAGAAGTTTAAACTATCAATTGAAGCTAAAGTGTACATTCGAATAAAACATAATAAAGCGTGATCCATTTCGAGATTCCCTACTTTTTTAAAGAAAAAAACACAGAAAATTCAAATTTAATGGGGAATGTTTATTATCATTTGAAAGAATATTCTTTGGCATTTATTTTTTGAAGATTATGTCTATCAAATGTTGGTCGTTGCTACGTCGCAGATGTTCCATCCTTTGAGTCCAATTTTCGGTGACTCGTTCAAGCATTTCGACTGGTAACTGGCGAATGACACGCATGATGTTTTCCTCCAAGGCCTGAATCGAAGAGGGTTTGCCCGCATAAACTTTAGACTTTACAAGTCCTACAGGAAAAAGTCCAACGGTGTGATATCACACGATCTTGGTGGCTAATCGATCGGCCCAAGACGTGAAATTATGTGCTCACCGAAGTGTTCTCTTAATAAATCCATTGATTGATGCGAGGTGTGGAAAATGTCGCCGTCTTGCTGAAACCCAATGTCGCCGAGATCACGAGCATCAATTTCAGGCATCAAATAGTCGGTTGTCATGGCACGATAACGGTCGCCATTGACGGTTGCGTTCGCACCGGCATCATTTTTAAAGAAATATGGACCGATGATTCCACCGGCCCATAAACCACACCAAACCGTTGTTTTTCTTGAATATCTTCAGGTTGCTCTTCGTCCCAAATGCAGCAATTCTGTTTGTTTACATAACCATTGAGCCAAAAAAATGTCGGATCTTCTTGGAACTTTTCAAGAGCCCATAGAACGAAGCGATATATCTTGGGAAGGTCAAGCGGCTTCAGTTTTTGCACAAGCTGTATTTTGTACGCTTTCAATTTAAGATCTCGACGTAAAATGTGCCAAGTCGTTGCATACGTCAGTCCGAGTAGCTGCAAACGGTGCCGAATCGACTCTCCACGGCCTTCGTGTACACTCTCAGCTACGGCCGCTATATTTTCTTCACAGCGTGCTGGACATGGTCTATTCGGTCGAATATTATTTAATAATGAATGCTGGGTCTCAAAATGGGTGATGATGTTGCGAATAGTACGCTCAGTAGGCCGATTATGTTGATCATAAGTTGAGCGAAGTGCACGAAACACATTCCTCACAGAACGTGAATTTTCGTAATAAAGTTGAACGATTTGTAAACGTTGTTCGGGCGTAAGTCTTTGCATTATGAAATGCCAAACAATACTAAACAAAAATAGCATGATAGCATGACACGACTCACACGTGATCTCTCAAAAAAAGGCTATTGAAAAAAGTATCTCTACTTGAATCACCCATTACAAACTTTTCGTAGTAACTCTTACTGTCGTTAATTTTGATTATCTTTCTTGATTACAATATCTTCTGAAGACATGTCAGATTTAACAGCAGATCGATTTCTTGAAATCCAGTCGTTTGTCCTCGTGCAGATAACATTCAAAGAAAAATGTACAAAATAAAATTTGTTTTTTTTTTTTTAACTTTTTTGTTCGGCTTCGCAATGCGTTCATTTATTCAAAATCAAATATGAGCCATGTTAAAGCTATGCCTAAGCTTTAGTGAATCAAAGCTAAAAAAAATTAAATAACAAAGCTGATAAGATCTCTGAGGAAAATAACGATCAAAGCTCGTTAATAATGAAAAAATAAAAATATTTTATATTTTGTATTAGCCTGGAAAACATACGTTATTGATGGCTTTTTTCCTTTTGTATACCTGATAATCGAAAAAATGGTACAGAATAGTATCCAACTAAGAACAAAAAAAATTTACAAAACAAATTTTCATATGACAAGTTTACTCAAAATGATACAAGACATGTGATTGTTCTGCTTCTGAATAAACTCGAATAATGATAACAAGGAGTGTCATAAGAAGACATTGTTGATAACACTAGTGACATGCAACAGTGCTTTTAACATTTTCTGCCCAGATTTACAATTTTTTCATTATTACAGTAGAAACACCAAAAATCTATATATACAATTCCCTAAGCCTGTTTTCTCTTTCCAGAGCTTTCTGAAGCTCCTAAACGACACAAAAAGTTAAAATTCGGCTTATTTATATAACCATTTGTCCTAAAAATCCTAACCGAGTCACATTTTGAAATTTTTTTATAAGAGGAGGAGATGTCTATATAATTTCCTAACCCTGTTTTCCCTTTCCAAAGTTTTCTGAACCACCCAGACGATGTAGACAATTTGCATTCGCCTAACTTATAATACTATTCGCCCTACAATTCCTAGCGAAAAACGATCTTAAAATTTCTATCAGGAAGCGGAAATATGCAGATTTTTATATAATTTCCTAAGCATATTTTCTCTTTCTAGAGTTTTCTGAAGCTCTCAGACAACGTAGAAAATTCGGCTTACTTATTTAACTATTCGTTCTATAAATTCTAACTAAACTAGATTTTAATATTTCTATCAGGGAGCGGAAATACGCAGATTTATATATAATTTCCTAAGCTTATTTCGTCTTTCTAGAGCTTTCTAAAGCTTCCAGACAACGAAGAATATTAAAATTCGGCTTACTTATATAACTATTTATCCTTCAAATCTTAACAAAGCCAGATTTTAAAATTTCTGTATAAAATTTTCTAAACATGTTTTCTCTTTCCAAAGCTTTCTGTAGGTCCCAAACGACGTAGAAAATTAAAATTCGGCTTACTTATTTAACTATTCGTCCTATAAATCCTATCTTAGCCAGATTTTGAAATTTCTATCAGGAAGCGGAGATATCTATGTATACATATATAATTTCCAAGGCCTGCTTTCTTTTTCGAAAACTTTCTGAAGTTCCTAGACCACGTAGAGAATTAAAGTTAGGTTTAATTATAAAACTATTAGTTCTACAAATACAAACGATGCCAGATCTTAAAATTTCTATCAGGGAGCGGAGATACGCGGATTTATTTTTTATTTTCTGCATATTTTTAGTAGTCGGTTTTGGTTTTAAAAAGTTTAAATTTTCTGTACTCATTACTTGCTCTCCAAATCTTACCGGCAACCGATTTTGTATATCGATCGGGGAGCGAATTTTTTCTGATTAATTTTTTTTAAATCCTTTTTTTTTTAATTTAACTTTTAATGCTTTACGTATAAATCAGCATCAAATTCTTTTGAATTCAAATCTTTCAATTTCGATTAGGGAGAGGAAAAGCGTCAAAAACTTGTTCATAACTATTTTAAAAGATTTTTGGATTTTCTTTTTGTGCATTTTTTTTTTTTTTTATTATTATGTTGCAATTTTTCCTGCCATTGCCAGGCTTACACGCTAATTGGGAATGTTATTTTTGCCCCACAAAGTATTAGTTATTTAAACTACCCAGAATTTTGCCAATTGTAAAGGAATTGGATCCAATGCTCAGTTGTGATTATTAATTTTAAATTCTTATAGCGAGACAGCGAAAAAAATTCTGTAAATGTACTTTAAAATTTTTTCCAGAAGTCATACCTAGAAAAATTAAAAAGTATCTAATTAGCAATTCCTTTATATATAAAATTATATATCAGAAATATCTGGAGAATAAATCCTACAAGTAGTTGTTTCAGTTTCCATCCTAGCTTATTCCGTTTATATTTTGTTAAAATAATAAAAAAAAACGTGTTATGTTTTATTTGAACGCACACCTTAATATTTGGTATTGAGAAAATCTTCTTCCAATTGTTGTTATGTCAACCAAAATCAAAGTAATCGGCCGACCATTTTCAAAGGACTTTCTTAACTATATTTGTCGAATATATTTTTTTTTTTAATTTCATTTCTTTGTAAAGTAGAGTGTTTGAATTTTTAAAAGTAAGATTGGAATTGGTATGGCATCCATTTTCTTTTAATAAGAGTGAAAGACAGACGGAGTGACAGACATCTAGGCAGTCGGTGGGTATGTATAAGTATTTTTATATTTTCAACTCGGATACAGATTACTTTCTTCTATATTTTTTTGCTGTTTTTTTTTATTTGTTTTTGCATCAACAGACTTTAACAGCAGCAACAACAAAAAACTTTGAAAGTCTTTCACGAATATATGTATGTATATATTTCCTAGATATATTTATATGTTGTTGGCAATGTACCCACCTCTGTGCTGTTTGTTGTTGTGGTTGTTGCTGCTGCTGCTCATCAAATGCTGCGTTTTTAAATGGTACTCAAAATTTATAAACTTTCATCTCGTATCACACAATCCGCCAAACAGCCACAACAAAAATACATTCCGGTAGTTGCAGTGTATCTACTACTAACATTTTCGAGACGGTTCTTTTAAATTGTAAACTATATCTATTTGTTGCAATTGCCGTCGTTGTTGTTGCTGTTTGTACGCCGACAATTTTTAGCATCATCATCAACAACAACATCAATGGCAAAGGTTCTCTCACATAACAAAAACAAAAGCAATAATAACAACAGCAGCAATACAACATTTAGTGTTTGTGTTGGAGTTGTTGAAGCTTTTGTTGTTGTTGTTGTTGTTATTATTGTTGTTGCTAGTAGTTTTAAAGTTCGGTATTTGTTACACTTCGTTTAGAGTTCATGGTACCTGGGAGTCCTACAAAAGACGAACTCTTACAACATTACCCTTCTTGCTTTTCTTTTTTTTTTTTTTTTGGCTAACCTAAACAACAAACCAGACCAACATAACAAAACGAAATGAAACAACATAACCAATCAAACCGACATCCCAGTCACACACATAAACCAACAAGCCATTTATCCAGCCAGCCTGCCTGCCTAACTAACTAATATCAACAGCAGCAGCCCCAGTTATGCTGCCAGCCATTCAAAATAACTAACAAACTAAACTAAACCCTACTGAACTAAACGAAATGAAACTAAACTGAACTAAACTTAACTATTCAAGTTGTTTCGTTAAAGTGTTGTAGTATCCCCAAGATTTAAAGATAAAAGTAACAATATTTCATAAAAAACCAACAAAACGAATTATAGCAAAAACAAAAAAAAAAAAAAATGTTTTTCGTGTGTGTAAGTGAAATGAATAAAAGTGCATTTTATTTTGTGTATGTATAGCTGAGTAATATTATTTTTTCGTTCTCATTTTTTTTTTTTTTTTTTTTTTGGCAAACACATATTCCGACAAATGACATATCTACATGAACTTTGAGTATGTTTATCTTTAGCTTTAAGATAAAAAAGATACCTAAAAAGTTTCTATTAAATTGAATAATAATTCGAGTTTAAGTTTAACCTAAAAAAGAAAAATATGTGTAGTATGAGTGACAATATAAATAAATAATTATATTTTTAATTAGAACTTATGTGATTAACTTATTGAGCTTAAAAATTGTGTATTTGTGTTAAGAAAAGTTGGGTTTAAAAAATGCTGCCATCCTAAGTTTAAGTTTGTTTTCACTAGCCCTGATGTGGCAAGTATGATATTGAGGAAATTATTGGTAAGTATTTATAATGCTAATTAATTACTGATACATTTTAATGGACACTTCTATTAAGTTTAAAGGAGAGTTTTGATTTTCCAACAAAACTATAGACAAACTTCTCCTTGTAAATGCTAAAATTTCCATTATTTGACTTCTTCTCTGGCGTTCTTTATAAACAAATTCTACTGTAATTAAAATTTGATTTTATTCGATTTGATCAAATCTAAATGTAAAATTGCTCTCAGTCATATTAATTGAAAGAATATTATACATAATTGAAACGAATTTAGAGTTGTATTTGCTGCGGCGTCAATCAGCATCCGGTTCGAAGGACCATAAGCAAATTGAAGTTGCTTTGTTGTCTTTGTTTGACAGTAACAAATCAGAGTTTTCGCTTACCACAATCCGTTTCACAATACACTTCGTTTGCATTCATTAAGACTTTTCAATTTGGGTTATGTCCAAACCATGTGATGTGTTAGATCCAACACCCTGTGAAGATATCGTAGAATACTTTAAAATTACTGTTCCACAAAGCAAAAAAAAAAATCATTAGATACAGAGAAAAACTGTTTATTGCTCTTATTTTGCAAGTATTAAAAAAATATTTTATAAAATTTATTTAAAACCACGAATAAATCTTACATATAATTTGTTTTTAATATTTTACAATATTGACAATTTTAAAGAGAGATAGAGGGTTTTGCACTTTTAAAATATATAATGTGTGTAAGTAAAATGACGATATAGAGGCTTTTGCATTGTAAAAAGTATGATTTTTTAAAAGTTTTTAAATTAATAATTTAAATAACCAACATAACTCAAATAGGGGACTCTCCATACAAACAAAATAATCACCCCTATCATGGATGACAGGCGGAATATTTTTTCCCATGAAATTTCTATTCCCCTCGGAGGGAAAAATGTCGGCTATGAGTTCTCAGTGAATGTAAAAAAGAAGGAAATTAAAAAAAAAAAATCAAAGAAATTTTTTTTTTTTTTTTTCAAAAATATACACGTACATATATAATATTTTAAAGAAAAGCAAAATATTTAGTATTGGAATAATAGTTTGATTGCAACGTTAGTTTATTTTTTATCCAGTAAAACCATTCGGCTACTTTTTAGAAACCCAACAAAACAAAAGAATTGCAACAAATTAAAATGTACGAAATGCTTCGAATTGAAGCTATAAGTTTATTGCAAGAGGAGGAAAGCAAGCACCAGTGAATTGTGTGTCGAAGTTTGCGGGACGAATCTGACCCCGATTACATTGTACCCGGTACATTGTAAGTGACCTAATTCAATAAAACAAAAGAAAAACTTTTAAATTAATTCTCTATATTAGATTTATTCACGTCTTTCGAAAGGTTCACAAATTCGCAGGCAATCGATCTGTTGTTTTGCATTTTGTTGAATTTGTGCCTTATTAACGAATCGTGCCCTTAAAATAAATTTCTTAAACTTTAATATTCGAATTATAAGAACAACTACTCACATTTTCTGTTCCCCAGCAAAAAAGAAGTGAAAGTGAAATTAAAGGGAAAAGAGAAAAAACTCGCGGGAAAAAAATCATTCCCAATAAGGGGAATTTTATTTTAGCATGAAATTATTCATGGGAAATTTTTTCACGATTGCAAATTTAGGGTAAGGGAAAACATTTCGCAGGAAAATTTATTCATGATAGGGATGAATAATTATTATTGGAGTAAAAATTATTTATCGCTTGAATTAAAAACAATTACAGCAAAAATTTTTAAATTGTGTTTGGATAATTTCAAAAACAATTTTCAAAACTCATAACTGATAGGGAAATAGGGCGGGCAGCTCTAGGGGAAGTGTTAGCCCCCATACAGGAACTTATTGCAGTGAGATTTTATGGGAATAATTTTCTTATCAAGTTCTACAATTGATATGAAAATAGAGGGGGTAATAATTGCCATATAATATGCATATGTATATATAAATATGAACATGAACATACTGCACGACAAACTCGAAAATTAGTTAAAAATCATCCAATTTTTTACCAAAAAATTCGACATTTTACCAAAAATCTCAAATTTCAATAAAAATACAAAATTTCAGCAAAAATTCGAAATTTCACAAAAAATTCAAAATTTCATTAAAAATCCAAAATTTCACCAAAAATCTGAAACAGTAAAAACAGACGTGAACAGTGAAATTCCAAAATTTAACCAAAAATCCAAAATTTCACCAAAAATTAAAAAACAAAACAATATTCCACCAAAAATCCGAAGATTTACCAAAAATTCAAAACTTCACAAAAATATCGACATTTTACCAAAAATTTAAAATTTCACCAAAAATACAAAATTTTACAAAAAAAACCAACAACGACAAACTGGAAAATTCGTTAAAAATCATCCAAGGTTTTACCAAAAAATTCGACATTTTACCAAAAACCTTAAATTTCAACAAAAATCCGAAACTTCACCAAAAATTTAAAATTTCACCAAAAATTTAAAATTTCACCAAAAATACAGAATTTCACAAAAGAAAAAAACAACAATATCACCAAAAATCCGGAATTTAACCAAAAATTCAAAATTTTACCAAAGAACCTAAATTTTATAAAAAATTTCACTAAAAACATAAGGTTTCACCAAAAAATTTTATCAATAATTCGTATTACACCGAAAATTCTAAATTGAAAAAAAAAACTGCCAAATTTTGCCAAAAATCGAAATTTTAAAATTTTTTCTCATAAAAAAATTTTTCTCATAAATTTTTCGGAAGCAATATTTCATGTTTTTTGAAAAATATTTCAGTTATTATTTTTAGTGAGAACCATGTTGATTTGTTGTGAGTGAGTGACGAAATAGAAGTACGTGTTAAAATTATTAAAAATTTTCAAAAAAAAATAAAAATAAATAAAATTGGTCCTACAAAAAATTGGACAAAGAATTACAGGTCTGCGTCAAACGGTTCCCAATATTATTAAACAGTATCAGGATAATTTAACCATTGATAGGAAACCTGGTTCGGGAAGAAAAAAAGGTCTACATGATATTGGGAAGGCCAAGAAAATTGAAAACATATTGAAAAGAGCTCCAGATACATCTGGAAGATAAGCAGCCCGGTTAGCTCAGTGCTCTGACTATCTGGTGCTAAAAGTTCAAGCCAGACTTGAAAACATACAAACCTCATGTAATAAAACAGATCCCAATTTTCCATTTAAACTCATAAAATATTTTTAATTTTTTTGTAATTATTTCTTGTAATACGAGGGCAGATCAATAAGTTCGTGACTTTTTTTGCAAAACAAAAATTTATTTTTCAACATAATCTTCTTTTATCTCAATACACTTAGTCCAACGTTTCTCCAGTTTTTGTATCCCTTCCAAAAAAATAGGATTTTTCGAGGTACTTAAAATAGGCATTTATTTGGTCAATAATTTCATTGTTGGAGCTGAATCTCTTTCCACCGAGCCATTTCTTTAAGTTTGGAAATAGGAAGTAGTCACTAGGAGCTTAATCCGGAGAATATGGCGGATGAGGTACCAATTCGTAACCCAATTCATAAAGTTTTGCCATTGAGACTGCACAGGTATGCACCTGTGCATTATCTTGATGAAAAAGAACTTTTTTCTTGGCCATATGGGGTCGTTTTCTTTTTAAATCTTCATTAAATCGATTTAATAAGTTGGCATAATATTCGCCGTTTATTGTTTTTCCCTTTTTTCCCCTTTTTCCCCTTTTTCCCTTTTTTTTAACATTGAAATCGATGGTGCAGAGTCCCCATAGTATTTATTGAGCTTTTCCTTGGTTTGATTGACGGTTTTTTTCGCAAAAAATAATGTTTAATGAGCACTTGAAATTCACTTTTTTCCATTTTTAGAAAAATACACGAGGTTGTATGTTTTGAACAGCTGTTAAACGCAAAGTAAATGACGACACTTGCTCAAAATTTGACAGTAGTCTATTAACAGGTGGTACTTGATGGGAATAGTGTTGAATTTCATATAACTACGAGGGAAGTTCGAAAAGTCACCGACTTATTGATCCGCCCTCGTAGTCTGTAAGGAGTTATCCATTGACTAAAAAAAAAATACAAAAAAAAATTCAAATAAATTTCAAAATTCTCATACATATTCATATTGAATGCCTCTTTGTTTAAATAACAAATGAGAGTATGAGTGAGTGCAAAAACCTATTATAAACAGTGTTGCCGTTTTGGTTATTTTATTTGCCAATGTGGAGATGATGATCTTTTTTCTATTTTATTTATTTATTTTTTGTTAAATCAAAATTTTATATTTATAAATTTTATAAATGTTATTTACTCTGTTAATCTTGCCAACAATAAAAAAAAAAAAAAACAATAAAATGAGAGTGTGCTAAAAATTCATTAAAAACTAAAATTTTCTAGAACTTCTCATTCTAATTTTAAACTGACAATGAAGAAAACAATTTAAATCAATAGAAAATATAAAGATTTTTTATTGGGTGGGAAATTTTTGTGAAAAATTTCTTAGCGATGTAACAAATAACCTAAATACCTGTAATTGTATATTCGGTGAAGACCGACTATATGATACATCATTGTATATGTGCCTTGTTTGAGCCAAATTTTATTAACATACTAACATTTGTGTGAGATTACTTTTAACTGATTTTCGGAGGACCCTATAGAGAAGCTAAAATAAATCTTAAAGCGATTCTTTTGAAACTGAATGCCTTATTTTTTACAGTTACATAAACATCTTTTTTACAGAATGTTTTAGATTAAAAAAAATATTTAATTTGTGCAGAATAGAAATACGCTTATATGTATTTAAGATATTTGAGCTTTAAAATATTACTTCAAGAAAATATTTATTTGGCGACTAGGTGAAGTAATGAATCAATTTCGACCAGTTAAGGAGTTTCTAAATCGATTGGTATACTTTAGGGGGTTCCACAATATGGTGCTATAGGGAATAAAAATGAAAACTGTGCAAGACAACATAATTAAATAATCACCCCCTATCATAAATGACAAGTGAAATTTTTGTTCTCATGAAAGTTTTATTCTCCTCGAAGGGAAAATAAAAATATATCAGTTTGTGCCTTATTAACGGATTGTGATCTTAAAATAAATTTTTTTAAACCTTAATATTCGAATTATAAGAAGAACTACTTACATGTTCTGTTCCTCAGCAAAAATAAAGTGAAATTGAAACTAAAGGGAAAAGTGAAAAAATCTCGAGGGAAAAAAGTCATTCACAACAAGGGAATTTTATTTCAGCATGAAATTATTCATGGGGAATTTTTTTCACGATTGCAAATTTAGGGAAAGGGAAAACATTTCGCAGGAAAAAGTCTTCATGATAGGGGTGAATAATAAAATTTAAAAATGGCACTACATTATTTTACAAATATCAGTCTCGATGTATTTTCAATTGGACCACAATTATGTACAAAATTTTTAAATCAACTTATTAAAATTTAAAATATATATATGCCTTGTTACATGAACGATTGATGTTGAATCTTTTCGCCAAACCTCACAATTAAATATCTTTTCCTTTAACAAATGCGATTGGCTAAGTCCCTATAAAAAATAACTCTTGTTTGCATGCTTTTTCTCTAAACTCATAATTTTAAAAGTCAACCTTATATTCTATTACTGCTTTCGACAACATATCATAAGGACGTCAGAATAATTAAATTTTTATTATTAAACTTTATATTCCAACACCCCTATAAAATTGGATCAGGGACCACAGTTTGATAAACATTGTTCTAAGAAGTTAAATTTTAAATACTTTTTTCCTAAAGACTAACTAAAGTTTATGTTTAATATGCAAAGAATTTAAAACCTGAATAAATACATTAAAGTTATATTCATTTTTATATAACTTTGAATTTTTATAACCTACACCACCATAGATAGTTGGGGTATTATACGTTTGTGTTGATGTTTGTAACGCATAGAAAAAGTTATCCAACACCCATACTAGCCGACTCAGAATGACTTTTTAAATCGATCTAACGATGTCCTTCCGTCCGTCTGGCTGGACGGTTGACTGGCTGGCTGTCCAAATAAATTTTGTGCATAAAGTACGGTTTGCAATTATAATTCAATGAAATTTGATACGTGGAAATTTTATGATACAAGGACGAAGTCTATTGAAATTGGTTGTGATCGGTCCATTATTCACCTAGTCCCTATACTAATGTCCCTCCGGAACTCAAAAATTCCTCAAAAATAAGAATATTTTAATGAAATTCGTTGCAAAGATGTTCTGTTCAAGTATCAATATTTGCATCAAATTTTATGAAGATCGGTCCACAATTGACCATAGTTCTTCCGAAAATCACTTTAACGAGCATAACTCCCATACGAATGTTCGTATCAAGTTAATATTCGACACAAATAAGTTTTATGTAAGTACCCAGCAAAAACTTTTTGGTTTTCGGTAATAACAACTACTTATTAAAGTAATTTCTTGGTAATGAGGCGTCATTATTATTTGCCTACTTTGTATTACATTTATAAGTACTCAATAGTATAATAGCACAGTAATACTGCAATCACGTGGATGAGTTGGCTAGAGCGCCGGATTAACAACCAGAAGGTTGTTAGTTCAAACCCATTCTGAAGCTGTTAGTTTTTTATAACAAAATGTCTAAAAAGATATTTTAAACTAAATAGAGTTTTTGTCGCTTAGAATGCTATGTGCGAGATGGTGTACTGAGTAAGACGTTAGTCAGTAAAAACGAATGGTTAGTGTGTGTCCAAGTTCGAGTCTCACTGGCGGCAAATTTTTTTGTTTTTTTTTTATTTATGTTTTCGTTTAGGTACATATTTTTGAGTACCCCTAGAGTCAAAAAATAACTACATGAATTTGTGGACAAGTCGAACAAAAATAACTAGTTATTCAGGCAAAAAATAAGTAGTTTATTTTTGTTTCCAATTATACCCGCTAGCTTACCAGGAAAGCAAAGTTTTTGCTGGGTAGATACAACCTTGCCAAATTTTATGAGTATCGATCCATAATTTACCATAGCTCCCATAATGCATAAAATCATCTAGATGTTAGTATCAACGTATTATTCTATGTTTAAATTTAGTAAAATTGGCCACAAGTCCTCTTCCCGAATTTTTATGCTAGTACACAGTGGTGTGGGGTATCATATAGTCGATCTTAACCTACTATATCTTTCTTTCTCCTTAAAATTTGATTAGCTTTTTCCAAATTTGGTTAATTTTTCCATAATTTTGTTTGGACATTTTTTTTTGCCATGGCAACACTGATTATAACTATATATGATGGCTGGCATTTAATGCGCATTATTGGGAAACTTTTTCTAGTTTATAATTTTTTTTTTTTTAACAAAGTTTGTCATACAAAAGTGCTGTTGTATTTAAATTCTTTGTATAGATTTTTCAATTATACATACTTGAAACTATTTAATCGATTGACAGTCATGAATGCCTCAAAACAAATAGTTGACTGAATGTAACAACTGACTGACAAAATAATATAATGGCGAAATTGATGCAACGTATAAAATTACTAATAGAAATAACATGATGATTATGATGTGGATAATTGTGAATTGTATATCTGAGGCAATTGCAAAAACTAAATAAAATGATGGAAGATGCTTAAAAATAATGCAGTAGCGTTAAAGAGCAATAATATGAACGACTACTATAATGATGATGATGATAATGATGATGATGATGATGTTTATGATTACTCTTACTCGTTGAAAATTAAACTTATAATATGTAGCGAATAATAATATTTAATGCATTTGGTGAGTGTAATAGTGGAAAATTATTATTATTATTTTTTTTTTTTTCAATTCGCATTTATGTATTCGTTTGTATACCCAATCGTCTTCAGGCATTTTTGAGAAAACATAACATTTATGTACATATTTCTTTTTTCGTTTTTTTTTTTTTTCTTTCTGCTTTATGTTGATGGTTTGTCAGTTAACTGTGGGTACATGTTGAAGTGCTGCATTTGATTTCGCCCATTTCTAAAGTGCAATCGCGCAAGCACTTTTCTGGTGAAGAGAATTGTAGATACATACATATAAATCTTGATGCTATTTTGCACTTCAATTTGAATTTATCTGGTAGAAGTTTTCTTTTTTAAATAATTGTTAAACTTTAGTTTATATTTAAAAATAATAGTGAAATTTCAATAAATTTTGTTCACTTTACTTTATATTTTTAAATTGACAAAACATTAACACACATTTGAAAAGGATACATTTCCTGAATTTCCTAGCTCTGTCTAAATTAATTTTCTTAAAACTCATCGTTAGCTTCAAACATCTTTAATTTAATACAATACTTTTGGTTAAAAAAAAGTGAGCTTAGTTGGTCTGAACTCAATGTCATGAGATTTTGCCATTGTGAGCCAATGCTTTAATGAAAACGGACTCAGCTTGAAATTATTCAACCTACTTAATTAGGAAGAAAATCTACGATTTCAAACCGTTTCAATTGGGCTATGATCATAGTTGCTAGATAAATTTGATATAAAATCGTCAAATTTTGATAAAAAAAAAATCGTCAACATCAATCATTTTGTCGTGTTGTACTCTATCGAAAACTTTTTCGTAGTCAATAAAACATACAAATATATCTTTCCTGACATCGCGACAGTTTTACACAAGAACTTGTATGCTAAAAAGGGCTTCACGCGTACCCTTAGATTCACTGAAACCAAATTGTGTGCGGCCTATAAATCCTTCACATTTTCACTTCAGCCATTGGTGTATTATTTTCAAGAATATTTTCAAAATGTAATTCATCAGAGATATGAGTCTATAATCTTGATACTTTTTAGGGGTATTTTTCTTCGGTATTGTTATGAAAGTCTCATCAGGTTATGCACCAGTGTCGTATATTTCGTTGAATAGTTATATGAAAATTTTTAAATTATCATCATTTAAAAATTTGAATATTTCCGCTGGTAGAACGTTATATCCCGCAGCATTATTGTTTTTCGAATTCTTTCTTAATTTCATCCTTTGCAATTGGCGGTCCAGTGAGTTGTTGCATATGTATAGTATCAGTATTCATATATCTGGTGTCGTACGAGAACAGGGTTTTGATATTGTTTTCTGATTCCATTTTCCTATCATTAATTTCATCCACACACGTTTCGTTTAACTTCTTATGTAAGTTAATATCGTTGTGTATTGTTTGAAGATTTTCTATTTCCAAACACTGGTCCTCAAGCCATTTATGCTTTGCCTCTCTTATCCTTCTATGTATAATTTATTGTATTCTATTGTATTCTATTTGGTTATTGTTCCTAAATTTTCTTCTTTCCTCCATAACACCCAGAATCCCATTTGTAATCCATTCCATAGCGTTTACACATTTCTTTCATTGATTTGGGCGGATTGTAGTTTTTGTCATTTTCATAAGTTTTCCTAGTTCCGAGTAAAAGGATACTATTTCCTAATCATTGCTATCAGATGTCTGTGCGTACATCTGTATTAAATTTAGTTTCTACGGTTTCGCGTTAAATTTCATCAGTAAGATTCTATCTGAGTATGGAGCAAATTGTTCAATACAATTAATTTATTCGTTTTTATTACACCAACCCCATAACTATGTTCAGTAGTATTATTGCCAGAATAGAACATTTTAAAGTCGTTAGATTGAAATTGATCAGATTCTGGCCACCATGTTTCGCTTACACCGAGAATGTCAATGCTTAGAATTTTCATTTCATTAATGGTGTTAATAAATTTTCCATGTTCGTATAAGTTACGCATGTTCCATGTACCAATATTTAGTGTATTTTTACCTCTGGGGTTTTTTTTAGCACCCTCGAGTTACCGGAGATTGGCGGCCATTTGTTTAGAGGGACTTAGTTCTTGCATGTGTTTGTTCTAGGGATATATACTTCAGTAGTTTCCCGTTGCCTTCTGAAGAGTGTAAGATTTCCTTTCGTTGAGTTTCTTTGCCGTTGACCAATTAGAGAAGTTGGTTCGTCTGCCTTTCATCCGCCGTTGACCAAATTAATTTAGGTCATCCTCCTTCTGAGAAGAAAATAGCGCCCTATAAAATTCAATGACCTTCAGTGACTGTTTGACTTCTTGCAGTCACCTGAGACGCACCTTTGTTAGCATGTCCAATCAAGTTATTCATCTGGATTGTTCTTAGCTTCAGAGCTCGCCATCGACCTTACCGGCAAGAGTGGCTGGATCATTGCACCTACTGAGCATCCTCATCCCGACAAGGTGACAATCCGTTGAGGACGTTATTTCAATTGTTATTATTTATGTATGAATTAATTTGCTTTGAAGAGAAAAACACATAGAAAAAAGCTGAAATTAGTTCTGAATCTTCTTTCATAAAAATCGTCAAATTTAGGGAAAAAATCGTCAAATCGCCAAAAGACCATTTTCAGCATCGAAAATCGTCAAAATGATGATGAATATGATGAATAAATTCTGATATATTTATTCCGGTTAAGAATATCAACTTTCTTTTAAAATATCCAACTTGTTAATCTTAAAAGTTAATGACAATTGGAGCCGGAAAACAGTGATGAATGAAACCTTGAAATCTTGGACAATATTCATAGCTTTATCCTTACAGATTGTGTCTAGTTGCTAACTATCCCTTTGTCAACCCTTTCAGTTACATGATGTCAAAGAAATTTCAACCGAAAGAAGATTTTTTGTGAAAAATTGCTCGAACATTTTTATACCCTACACCACCATAGGTGCTTGGGGTACTATGGATTTGTGCAGAATTTGTAACGCACAGAAAAAAAAAACTTCGGACCCCCATCTTAAAGTAAACCGTTCGACTCAAAATCACTATCTAAATCGATTGAATGATGTCCGTCTGTCTGATCGCATGGCTAGTTGGCTGGCTGGCTGTTCATGTAAACTTTGTGCGCAAAGTAAAATTTGGTTATGTTTGGCCCATTGTTTTACCTAGCTTTAAGTTTTAACACTTAAAAATATAAATATTTTAATGAAATTTTGCACAAATAAATTTTATATATAGTATTGCCAAATTTAATGAAATTTCATGGTCCATAATTGATCGCAGCTCCCATATGAGCCTCTTTTACTTTATTGTGCATAAATCTCACAGTAGTGTTAGGTTTACTCGTATGTTAACACTTAATTCACATAGGGTTTATATAAGTAAAACCTACAGTGCCAAATTTTGCGAGGGCGGTCATAATTGACGATAGGTGCCATATAAGGACTACTTTCGGGAATTATATTAAATGTATAAATGACACATAAATGTTAGTACGAATGTAGTATTATGTATACGTATGTTTTATAGAAATATACATTATACGCAGTTAGACGCATGCCCTATATAGGACTCCTCCCCAAATGTCAATGTTCATATATAATGGTGTAGGGTATCATATGGTCGGACTTGACCAACTATATTTTCTGACTTGTTTTCCCATATTAAAGATTTCTTTTCTTCATTACAGCTGAAATATGTAGCAGATTTATTTAAGACCCATGGTCAATTTAATTCCTTTACCACATACCCAATATTAAATATTAATACGATGTAAAAATGGGAAAAATTTCTTCCAAAAAAAATCTGAGCCTATAGGTTTAACAGTCGCTTAACTATTAAATCTTATTCCTACCTTCTTCTCTCCTACCTCGTCTCCTCTACTATCTATTATCCTTTCTCTCCCTGGATTTTGTCTTTGTTTGCAAATTGTACTCTTTTTGCCGTTTACCAAAACGATACCGATGGCATTAAAATACAGAAAAAAAAATCAAGCCCAAAGAGTAAACGAAATCTAAATGTTGACTGAGATGATAGGAGTACATTGTGATTGTAGAATGTTGGTGTAAAATATTTTGTTTTTTTTTTTTTCTCATTATTTTCTTCTCTATTGTAACTTCATGTGTAAGTCCGTGTTTTGTGTTCTTCTATTATATTGCTATTTAGCTTACAAACTTACAAACGTATATGTAATGTACGTTTGTATAAATGACTTTGTTTCCTCACTTTACTCCTTTGATACTTGACAATTGGAAAGAATAGTGGTTAATTAAAAATTAAACGAAATGTCAAGAAGATGAAATGTGAGGATTTAGGAATAATTAATCAGGTATAAACTGATTCTATGTCACGAAATTTCTCAGTCAATTCGTATATGAAGTACTAAGCCTGTAAACTACTTTTTAATACCTTTCACGACAGGTATAAAGGGTATATATAAGTTTGTTAGTTTCCGCAATTTTCGTCGGAAAGCAAAAAAGGTGGATATTTTCTGGCTCCTAATAAAAAATGATGTCAATAGGACGATTTACGTCGGTCCGTCCTTCGGTTGAAACGGCGTTTATGAAGCCCACCGATAACTGCCATATATAATATATATATATATATATCGGAAATCCTTCCAAGAATTTTACTATTCAAATTCGGCAAAATGGTGGAGATATGTGAAAGAAACCGTTTAAATGGCGTTTGTATATATATATATATATATATATATATATCTGCATTTCCATAGCTTTTCTATCGAAAATCGGATAAACCGTTTCAAAAATAGCAGAGATATTTAAAAAATGGTTTTGATTTTTTAAAGCCCCTATATAAGCTATGGACTTCGTTTTTGCAAAAGTAAATCGGAAATTTTGTTCTGAATTTTTCCACTGAAGAAATTTACTTCATTAGTTATCTCTGTATCGTTCAGGACGCATTTTTGACCGATACCCTAAATACGCTAAAGTCTTGCTTCTTATATAGATCGATCACAAATATATTTCTTGAATTTCGGTTTTTTTTAAATCAATCGAGTTATTGGCAAATATTTTTTATTTATTTAATGTCTGCTTCCCTTATAGTTGTTGTTTTCATGGGTACTGGGACAACAACAATAAACTAACGCATATTTAGTTGTTCAACTTTTTGAAGCACCTATGTGAGCTAGAGACTTCATTCTTTTGCCAAAAAATCGGGATTTTTTTTCGTCGATCCAGTATTAACTGAGTTATAGGCCGAAACGCGTTATTAGATTTTTTGAAGCTCCTATATAAGCAGTGGATAGGTAAATATATATGTTATTATATGGAAGTTAGGTGAAATAATAAACCGATCATAATCCATATCAATAGGTCATTGTGCCAAAATAATTATTCGTGCAAAGTTTCATCGAGATATATTCAAAATTGCGACCTGTACTTTGTTCACAAGGTTTACATGGAAACTGTCCATTGTCAGACGGCCAACCGACCAGCCAGACGGATATCATTAAATCGCCTCAGAAGGTGTTTCTGAATCGATGTGCATACTTAAAGATGGGTTTAGGACCAATATTTTTGTACGTTATAAACATCAGACCAAACCCCAAAAACCTCTAGTTGTGTGGGGTATAAATATTTTTTCACATATTTCAAAAGACAAGACTTAAAGCATGGATAATAAAGAAAAGTTTATTTTATTAAGAGTTGCATCTTAATAGCAAAAATTCAAAATTTCCAAATTCCAGCGCAAATATTGTTTTAACCGTACGAAATTTCAGTATGATGCTAGTAAGAATATTTTGACTTTATATCATCAAGCTCTTTACAAAAGTTTTTAAATCTTTGAAATCAGACTCGATTTGTAGAAGCTACAATTTTTTGAAACTTTTTCATACTTGAGATGGTAAATTTTGACACCCTGTTGCTTATTTAATATTATTACAGGGTGATTAGAAAATGATTTTTCTGAAAGCTTAGGTCCTCCTCTACAACTCTTCCATATATTTTAATTCGAACCGTCCAGCCGTTTAGGAAATACATGAAAAAATTTATTTGTGATATTGAATTTTAAGATCTGTGCAACAAAGTTTTATCGTTATTCCAAGAAAAATATATCAATTTAACTGCATCGTTAAATTGATAAGAGATTCATTATTACAGCAAAACTTTTCGCTGAGTTAACGTAACCACAACATTAGTTGCATATACTTGAGATGGTTCTAATATACTTGTTTATTAATTGTATAAAGATTTATTTTGAGAAATTTATACGGTTAGAACTCCATGATCTATGTTATATTAGTTTTAGAATAGTCAAAATTTTTTATGTGAAATATATTTCTGTGAAAATCCTTAATCTCATTCTCGGAATATTTATATACATCTATGTATATATAAATTATTTCTGACCACTCTATAAATATAGTTTATTAAAATCTTTATTGTTGTTTAGTAAAACTAAATTAAATAATCAATATTTAAAATAAACTAAACTTTTATATTTATTTATGGGTGGGTCTCATTCTTGCATAAATCTATGAAAAATATTTTTTCGAATTTCGGTTTTTTAAATCAGTTAAAAGGCTCCATACATTTTCCATCATATCCTTTTTTATTTAATTGAATATTACCAAACATTTATAAAATATTTGTGCTGCACCGAAGAGTTTATGTCTTCATTAAGTATTTGCGAACTTTTGTAAAATTCCAAAGTATTAAATTTGTTATTTATTAGCTTTTACTGTTGCTCTTCGCTGCTCTATTTGATGCTGGAGCTATTCATCCTATTCTAAATTTGATATCAAAACTACTATTAATTTTTTTCAAGACTTTTGCTGTAATAGTAATAGTCCTTTAGATGATAAAATTTATATTTTCTTTGTATGGGACTACCTCTCCCCTGGACCTATCCGTCCTATTTTCATTTCGTCAATGTGATATGATGGGTTAAAGGTTCCCACCACATTTGATTCGAAATTTTATATGAAAATTACTTTTAATTTTTTTAAGACTTTCAATGTGATAATAATAGTAATAGTACACAAGACTTTCACTCTAATAGTCCGTTAGATGAAAAAATTGATATTTTCTCTGTATGGGTGTTATCTCTCCCCTGGACCTATCTGTACTATTTTCATTTCGTCAATGCAATGTTATAGGATAAAGGTTCCCATGAAATTAAGCGATCTCACTGTAATAGTTACATAGATATGCCATAATGGATATTTGCTTTATATGGGGGATACTACATTCCCTGTTCCGATCTGTTTTAAGTTAAGCTTAATAGAGTCGGTATAGATCTATTGTATAACAATTTGGTACGAATAAATGTCTATGAGAAGTCACTATCGATTAAATATTTTGGTCTTGTGTACTGCACACGCAAACTGATTTTACAAAACCTCTGATTAATTACTAGTTAAACGTTTCAAATACTTTATATACATATGCTTCCAAAAAGATTGTAGCAAAGCAAAATGAAGCTAAATATTTAAGTTACTTTGCAATAAAATAAAGTTTTCCTCAATTAGGACACAATAGTATACATCGTTTTAAAATCATTAAAATAATCAGCATTCCATCAATAAAAGTTTGAATTAAATTCTATATTTTTGGAATTTCGTCTCAATTTATTTGACACATATAAATATATCCCATTTAAATAAACATACGAAGTTTATACATAAGTCAAGTGTTAATCCTGATAAATTTATCTAGACCTATCACCGGAACATTACTTGGACAGATCCTGAAACAAACATAAACCAAGTTTTGTTTCTCAACGTTCCTGAAGTGCATAGTAGTCTAACAGAAGGTTTTTGTACCGGTTCGTTTTCCTCCTTGTCCAAATAAATTCCTTAAAAGCTACTCATTTGTTAAGACATTCCTTTAGGAAGTGAAATTGTGTCTAAAAATTTCAGAAGTATTTTTCAGAAGTAAATTTTTTTTGGAAGTGAAAATGGGTCCCCGCTAATTGCCAGAAACGTTTTTGTTGTTTTATGCTCAATTGAGAACCAGGTATAGATGTAATACTAGAGATTCCATATCTTTGTTAGTGATGTCTCACAATTATAGGGATATCGCTAGGGGAACTTAATTTTCTTAAAACCTGCTCTAACACTGAGCTCTAAAGAGAAGGTTAAAAGGAACCATGAGAAATTTGTTTATTAGATCATTTGAATATCAACACTTTATATCGAAGAAATGTGAAATCGTCCGAGAATATAGCAGCTGTGCGAGGCAATCAGAGGCAATTGACTCGTTGGCGCGCAGGACCAGGAAGACACAGGCTTCAGTTTGGTGAATTTTGCATCAGCACTTGGTCCTGCATCCGTGCAAGATTCGAGTGAACCAGAAGCTCATTATTAATTATCATGGTCAACGCAGTTTATTCTCAGAATTGGCTTTAGAATGTTTGGAAGATGAATTAATTGTGGGCGAAAAATCATCTTGGCGTCTTGGGATGAAAAGAAAAGTTGTCGTATACAAAAGGCAAAAGTTTATGCCGATTTTATACCGGCGTCGTTATTGGTCTGTACTTTTTCGAAAACGATCTTCATGAAGCCATTACCGTCAAGGGCGAGCATTACAGCTTAGTGATAAGCAATCTCTATTAGCTTGAATTGAACAATATGAACGTGAACAGCAAATGGTTTTAGTAGAACGCTATATGCTACACATCGATAAATACGATGGATATTCTGCATGAGAGATTTAAAACCATTTTTGCCTCTCCAAGAAGTGACGTAAATTGACCATTCGTTCAATATGTGCTTGTGGGGTTTTACAGTTTATAACAGCAACCCACAATCAACCGATCGCACTAATTCAGCGGGATCTATGCGGAAGAGTTACTAATCATGCCAGAACTTAATTTCTTTGTCAGCTCTATGGATACAGCAAAACAAGACTTATATCGCATTAAAGGCTTTAATAAATCTTGTATTATTTCAATAGCTGAAGAATTTGGAAAGAGTTTTTACGGAACCAAAACTAAAGTTTAATTAAATTTTATTTCGAGAATTCTTTCATTTGAATTTCCTGTGGATTTTTACTTTCATCTTTTCTAGTTGCCACACAATTGTAATAGTCACAATTGCATTGTGACTTATTACATAGTCATTGTGTGTAGTTACTTTTCAATTAACCCACTTAATTGACTACTACAAAAATAAATGTCTCTGTCATACGGCTACGACAACGGAGACTAACGCGAAAATGTATTTAAATCAACAGTCAAACAAACACAAATATACATATACTTATAGAATCGAAGACAGACAGTGAAATAGTCAAATACTTAAGCTGACTGGAGAGGCTCTCAGACAGAACTACAGTAAATTTTGCTACAAAAATAGCAAAATAAAAAATATTATTCAACATACAAATATACCTTTAAATCTATAAAGCTACTCGGTTAAAGTTAAACGTATGTAGGTCCATACCAGTGTTGCCAGGGATAGCTTGGAAAAAGTTAATTTTTTCCTAAAAAATTACATCTCCGAAATATGAAAAAATAAATGATCAATACGTATTTATTTTCTATTCAAACTTTGGAAGAAAATTTTATTTTTTTATTTCATTTTATTAGAATTATATAATACAATCAATCATATTATATAAATAAAGAAAAGAGAGAGCGGGCGACAATTGGCTTCGACTCTAACAATGTTATTGTTATCTATATAACTATAAATAGAAAAATAATGTTTATATATCTATGACAAGGAACGGTGAGTGATGAACTAGGTGTAGATGTTCCAAATGTTGATATTCGCTCTGAGTTATATTTTTGACATGTATCTAGGATATGTTGAACAGTGAGATGGGAATTGCAAGTATTACATATAGGATTATTTTCTTTGGTTAATAGATGTTGAGATGTTGTGTGACTTATCGCGTGCCCGAGTCTCAGTGTTGTGAATAATAACATTTGCTGACGAATGGATGTGGATAGATATATATTTTTTTACCCCAAGTGGGTTGATTGTTTTATATGAATGAACATATGATGTCCATTTGTTGGATTTAAGATTTTTGTTGTAATCGGACAAAAAAAGATGTTGCAGATCAATAATTTCGTGAGTGAGAAATGTTAGAATTAGATGTTTTTTAAGTTTCCTGCTATGTTGTCTGATGCTTCATCTCCTGAAATATTTACTTGCCCAGGAACCCACATAATGTGAAGTTTTTTGGATATTTTATTAAAGTATTGTGTATTTCCGAGATTAAGTGTTCGGAATTTGTTATGTTTGTTATAACAGATATAGTGTACTTACTGTCGGTGCATATAACATATCGGTCTTTTTGTTTCGAACAATAATCAATAGCTAATTTTAAAGAAAGGGCTTCCGCTGTGAAGATACTGCAGTGAGGTTCTAAAAATCCGTGAAAAAGAATGTCAAAACTGTGGTCGACGACTCCAAATGAGGTATATAAGCTGTTTTTTGAAACGTCTGTGAAAATAAATTTCCAATCTTTATATGGGATAGAATTTCTAATTGATAAGAATAATTGCTTTTATATATCGTAGATGCAGTAGAGTTTTTTTTTTTTTTTTTTTTTGAAAGTTAAGAAGATCAAGATCATTATTTTTTTTTTAACAAAGTGGGGCTAAGATTAGGTACAAGTTTTCTAGAGTATTCTATGCACCTTGGGAGTGGTGATTGTTTTTGTTTTATAGTATTTTTCAAAAGTTTGAATAGAAGAAAATAATACGAAAAATTAGGTATAGATCAAGATCACCAGCACCTTTATTTTTAAATAATTTTGGTCATGATTCAGTAGTAATCTTACTTATGATTAAAGTAATATAAACATTTTTGCCTCTCGCTCATAGTTTATGAGTTATGGGCCTCTAAAGTTTTGATACATTATTCTGAATAACTTTATTAATACATACAAATGTTTTAAAAGTAAGTAAAAATACTTTTCTAATTATATATAACATTTTTATTGATACTACCGTTACTTACAAAATTTTTTTTTTGATTTCGACATTAACAGAAAAGAAAGGCCTTGAGTCCGACCGAAGACCGACAACACATAGAAACCTTTATTAAGGTTTAAAAAATTATTTTAATTTAAACTGTGCTGGTAATCTTGATTTGTTTCAAAATTTGCTTTAGCAAGTCAATATTTTTTGGTATTTAACCGGTTACAATGATGTGATTTTTTGTTGACTAGAGATTTCCCAAATTATTTCCTAAATTAGGATATAGTCCTAATATCTTGTTATTGAAAAAAATATGCTGCAAAAAATTTTCCGTGAATAAAACTTTTTAAATTAGGATATTATCTTAATAAATCAGTTGTGCCCTGTTAGACCCCCGTAAAGGTTAACTACTTTATGGTTTTATATTGCAAAGACACTATTTTCTTAAATGTGATAATTCATTTGGATATTTTTTATTTGACAAAAAGTTTTAAACCAATTCAAGAGTATATTACTTAAATATTCTACTGATTTTAATACTGTTTTTAATGAAAACATAGTTAAAGTGAGCTTTTGTGTAATTTGGTAGACCGAAAATGTATTAAAAAAAAAAAACAAAATAATTCTATCTGCCACGAAAATCAGAAGATTACCACGTACAAAAATAGAAAATATTTTAAATTTTGTTCACCTCAACAGAAGTGATGTGCTGGGAGGTAAATTTTGAGAAAGTCGCAAAAAACTTGTTTCAAATGTTGGTAATTATTTATATGATCTACACTGGTGCGCATTCCTATAAACGTACATCATTTTTTTAATCAACTTATCAAAAATTGTACTAAAAAATAATTAAGGTGCTACAAATAATTTTTTTTTTATTTATTTACTATTATTTAAGGACCATGTATCCCCACGGATTCTCCATTGTATTTAAATCGGCACTTACTTCTAGCAGGCCAGTCCAGTAGTGGAATACTATGTTCATTAAACCACGATTTAGATTGGTTCGAGACGTGGATTGCGGCGTTATCCCGTTGGAATATGCAATCTTTATCAAATTTTTCATCCAGTTTCGTCCAGTTTCTCTATTAGAACAGCCTTGATCAGGAAAAACTTGAATTTGAAGAAAAGTTTCTTTGGGCATCTTTTAAGCTGATAAAATTTCCCAATTAAAACAAAAATATTTCCAGTAAACAGAGATGTTGTCATTAGAAATTTATCTTAAGTGGAACAAACAAACTAAAACAAATTTTTTTATATATATTTTTTTCTGCTATAATTTTTTAAACAAATTTTTCTCGACTGTGTTTGTAGGAATATTCGACTGAAATGATCACCAATATGTTTTGTTTGCTAAATTAAAGAAAACAACATAAGCAAGAAACGTATCGCGAGTTATTGTAACAACACAACATTGTTTTTGCTTAAGAAAAACGAATATATCTCAAAGAAAAACAAAAAAAATTTAAATGCTTTTATACTAATATGCACCAGTGTATGTACGTTTATGATTTAAATTTTGCACATAGTACTTAATTTTATTCAAGGGATCTAAAGTTACGAAAATGCAGTTAAAAACAAAAAAATTTTATACATATGTTACCCAGAGCGTTGAAAAGTTACGAAAAATGTAACAAATGTAACCAAACGGCAACACTGGTTCTTACATTCGTTTTAGTTTGTGCTGATGTTGTAGTTTTTGTTTTATATTTTGTAGACATTCATCTACACTTTACATACTATCCATTTCTATTCAATATTGTACTCTACTTACACCATATGTACATACATGCATACATACATACAAACATACATACATACCTACATACATCTATCCATCTATTCATCCAGCCAGTAGTCAAACATCGAACCAGGCAGTCAGCCAGCCAACTTTGCCATCTATATATCCAACCAACCATCCATTCTATTCTCCTGTCCCAACTGTTTCTGTTTGAAAACTTTTTTTAATGTTTTTTTTTTCTACTTTTTTTTTTAATAAACGAACCATGTTACTAACAAATATATATATATATATATATATTTATAAGTATATATAAACATTTATATATGTTTGTTTGTATATAGCTGGACCTGGTATATACAAATATATATAATTTGTTGTTTTTGTGTATATTTGTATGTGATTTTTATACTTTACTCTCTTCAGTTTAAGTAGCGCCTCCGGAAGTGATGGTTTTGCATTTTTGCAAATAACACCAACAAGATAAAAGAAATAAACAGCAACAAAGTATTAAAATTAAAAAAACAAAAAAAAAAAAACAAAAACAAAACAACAAACAAAATCATCAACAACACAAATATAGAAAGATATCAAAAACATTACTGTCAGTGTTTCATCAGACAATTCTTTCAGTGTAACTATTTATTTGTTTGACTACAAATATTTCTTATAGTTTATGTGATGTTGAGGTTTTTATTTTTTTTAGTTTTAAGTGCAAAATTAAATTTCGTTAAAGATAATTAGTATTCAATTTTATTGTTTGTATTGAAAACAAGTTTATACAAAAATAAACCAACTTGAAAGCGTAAAATGCGAAAAGATAAATAAATTAAAAAAAAAAAAAAAATTATAAAATAAATAAACAAAATAAATTAAATTGCGTTTAAATACTTTTACAAGTGAACAAGTTTATTATCTTGGTGCCACATTTTTTACAACATTTAAGAGTGTTTTTAAATAAAATAAAATATATATTGAAAATATTTTAATATAAAAAGAAACAAAAACTTGATTGCACAAAAAAAAAAAAAGAAAAAAAAATTAAATTTGCAAATATTTAAAACGCTAATTTGTGAAATAAAGAGAAAAAAATGCAGTTGGAATTCACAATGGGGTAAGTTAACAAAAAAGAAAAAAAAAAAAAGAAAATATTGATTTAATCAAAAACTTGAAAGAAAGACACTTCACCAAAAATAACATTTAATATCTGTATGTAATGTATATGTATATGATATACCATATAATATTATTCTTTTTACTAATAATTAATTACAGTACGAGCTCGATTTGCGCAACCGATATCAAAACAGGGTTGTTGCAATTACAGAAAAAGTTGCAATAAGCGACCAGTGAATGTAAAAGCGTTTAATTTTTTTTTTTAAATAAAAAAATTACACTTAATAAATTAAAATTAATTTAATTTATTTAATTTTAAAGAAAAAATGCATTATTTCAATATTTATGTCTCGGATTCACTATTTTTAACTAAAAAAATAATACGAATTCATAGCAATTTTAATTTTGATTGGTAGATAATTCTATGTGTTTAAATATACCTACAAATCATTAAAACTACGTTTGTGAACAAGAAAAAATCTTATGAAAAATTTAAGTGTCCAATCAAGTTGGACACTTAAATTATAATTTTTACATTAATTTCAAAACATTAATATAAGACAATTGTTCTCAGTGTATGTTACTGAGAACAAAACAATATGGTAATGCCACAAGTTAATTTTCTCCAAAGAAGTAATGTTATCGGTTTTCGTTAAAAGGCCGATGGGTTGATGAAAACCCAAAAGAAAAACGATCGGCCTTCAACTTGAAAAACGAAACTTATCTTTTGGCGGTTGAACACTTATCATCTAGCAGTCGTACACTCAACAACTTACCATCTTGGTACAGAAACTTACCAACTTACCATCTTTAACTGGCATCCTACCAACTTGCTGTCTTAAAATCTCAGCATCTTATCATTCATCCTACTTACCTTAATAAGACCTACTATATCTAAGAAATATTGTGCAATAAAGTACTGAAGCTTAACCGAAAAGTAAAAGAAGACTTACCTCACTCCTGTATTTCTCCTAAAAGAAAAGGTTAGTTTGGTTTTATGCTGCAACAGCCAGCTACCCTATGGTTTATAACCCTAATGTTGTTCTTGTATTTCTTTTTCCTCCCTACAATTATAATTGCTCCTGTCTGAGTAATTGTAATTAACTACTTTCTTATAGATTGGCCCTTTTATTAATTACACCACCGTCTCTGCCAACATCTATGTATAGGAAACCCTACAACAAGAGCCACCTAATTTGTGCACAATATTACAAATAGCAATAGAAAGTTGCATTTATTGATATTTTTTTGGAAAAAAGTTGCACTCATAAATCGTGTAATGTGAAAAAAGTATTGGTTGCTCAAATTGAAGTGTTGCAATAATGGGTAGTTGCGTAAATTGAACTCGTACTGTATTAACATATAAAGCCAACTTTCATATGAGTAGGAGAATTACTGATCTATAACCAGATCAGTACTCTTTTTTTCGGAGAAGTACTGTAGCCAAAAAGATATTTAAGTTGACCGACAGCCAAAACAGAGTTATTTAACTTTTGTACTCTTAAAAGCTTGTTAGCAGACTGAAAATTGAACAATTTATCTTATTAGTTTGTAACCATTAGTCACAGTCAACCCAAATTCGAAACGTTTATTTCATTGGATTATACTAGTCATTGTACTCAAATAAATCCTTATAAAGCTATTGAACGCTACTTAGCCAATAGGAGCTTATATCCCATCGGATATTAGCTACTACAGCTAAATAATTATTTATTTGCTTACACTTAAACTTGTCGGATTGTAATTTGTAGCCATCATAGTCCAAGCATTTCCACTTTGTTAAGTTGTTGTTGCTGAATTTATTTCATCGGATTATATCCATTCTAGAGTTTTTCACGAGAATTCCCGGATCGAGAATTCCGAATAAATTTCAGTCTCGTAATTCCGGGAAATCACGTGGGAATTCCTGGGATTTCTTGTATATACAAAATGTTTAAATTTTCTAACTCCTGTATGGTTATTTTAGTATATATCCCTAGAAGCAAAATAATACGAAAGTGATTCGAATTCGTATAGCTTAGAAGAAAAATTTTATTGCCGCAATAGTCATATTCGTATTGCAGAAGTTTCCCCCATCGGGAGAGATTGTACATCACAGGCGATACTTCTAAGCAATAAGAAATCAATACGCCTGAAAGAAAAATAGGCAATATTGCTAGATAATCATCTAGGTGACAAAAAGAAGATAACACCAGATAATCCTCTGGAAGATATAATAAATATATAGAAAAATTATCACTAAATAAATCTTGAAATAATATAATAAAGAAGTTGCAAGCTTCTCCTCTCGGTGGAGACTCACGCCAAATGCAAGAAGTGCTTGCAGATTTATTTTGAGTGGATCTAGAAACAACTTCTAGACGTTCATAAGCGTTTGGATTTATCCAAAAGCAAGAATTGATGCCAAGAACGTCGAAAGAAAATTTTGCATGTCTGAAATGCTGCTTTAGCATCACAACAGGAAGTCGTTTCTGCATCGAATTGAAAAGTGGATTCATTTTGATAATCCAAACAAAAATTCTTACCAAAGCAGAATATAATACCAGCAATGCAGAGGATCAGAGGAGTGTCATCTATTGCGAGGAAGACTTGATTTTTGATGTTGACTTTCTGGTCTAAGGGATGACTTGTAAATATCCGAATCTTTCTCTAGGCGCTGATCTAGAATATATTTAAAAAAAAAACTACGAAATAAATTGGAGCTCTTTTTTCGGAAACTCGGAGCATTGACACAATGTTTTCAATCTATAAATTAAATGTCGACTATTATGTTTTAAAGTCAAGGTAAGCAGTGAAATTGATTCTAGTTCAGGCCCTTTTAAGACGAAATAATATCTGATAGCATGTGGGAATTCCTATACACGCAATATTATATAAATCCTCCATGAATAGATTGATCGATTCGAATTATAAAATCTGGTCTCAATGTTGTAAGCTACAAAGAACTAAATTTTACTACATTTCTTCCATAATGACATCTAAGATTTTGTTCACATTGTCATATTCCTGGAACATTGAAGACTATTCGAAGAAGGATATGATATAAATGTTTTTATGTTGCCTAGATTGGTCTGAGTCGCCATTCTGGCTAAAATCTATATTATATTTGCATTGACATATCTGAGTGCAATGCCGTTGTGATTTATTAGTTTTTCCAGTTTTATATTCTGAAGTGAAAAAGTGCACTGAAATTGATTTAAAATTTGCCCCTTACCGTAAGAAGTGGGGTGTGACATACCCCAGCCATTAAAATATCGTAATAACTCGTAAACATTAAGAACGACATATCTCCGTTGCTGGAACTGAGATATTGCTACACCTGTGGTAACGTTATATTTTTTATTTAATAATAATTTATTTACTACTTAAAAATTTTTAATATTGAAAAATTATAATCATAATGAAATATAAAACAAAACTTATTTTTAAAATTACAATCCATCTTTGGAAACTCTGAGCGTTGACACTTAATGTTTCTAATCTGTAAATTAAGCGTCGACTATTACGTCAAGGTAAATACTGAAATTGACTCAAACTTAAAACTTAATTATTATTATACAACAAAGTAATTAAATTATGAAAAATCGACAATCCCGTTCAGTGAAATTAAATTAGTCCAACGTTGAACTACACGCATACACAACATAAAGTTATTTATTAGTAAATCAACTAGTTTTAGTCACCTAGTACAAGAAGAGTTAAGAAGATATAGTCGAAGGATAATGACATGTTTCCAAACCTCTCTATCCCCACAAGGAATTAATTTTTTTATCTGACCAGCGAATCATTAATAACGAATGGGGGTATGGAATTTCGAAAACATCCTATAAGATTAAGTGTTACTTTCCACAGTCCTTTTGCATGTTTAATAAATAATTGAGACACATATTGATACAATATTTTAGAATGAAATGGAGGATCTATACATAGTCAACAATTATTCTTTCAAATGGTAAAGTACGGAAGGGAATAGATTTTAGACTCGTACCTAATGGAATATTCTGGCCGTTTTTCACTCAATGCTCTATCCCAAGGGATCACTTGTGTTCGGTACAAGTCTCCCGTGTTCGTTCCACGCGGTTTTAACAGTTCATTATAGATGATACCCTTCTTTGGTATCGATTTTTGTGGTTGAAACAACATCGAGGCACTTCTTGCGTTTGGTTCGAGTCTTCATCGGGAAAAGCTTCCATTTCTTCATCTTATATTTTTTTCGGCTGACCAGGATCGTTTAAACCACTCACGACCAGTTTCCTCAGCTAAACTTCCAACAAAATAAAATGGGTTTCCGCAGCGGTTTTCTTAACAAAATTGTAATAAAATAAAACCTTTGGCAGATGCTCCTTTTTTTGGTACGTAACTCTCCATATTCAAATCCTAAAAAAAACTATGTTGTTTGTGTTTAAACAGTACTTTTATACAGTTCTTTTACGTCGAATAGTTATCAAAATTGACTACAATGGGTATTAATTAATACACCCAATAATTATGGCGAAACATTTTGAACAAAAAGTATTTTGAACACCTACTTAATGTTTAAACACAACAAGCCCGGTTCGGAAATTTCCATACAAATTTGCATGAAAAATACGCAATGCGGCTCAGTTAACAAATAAATTTTATTTTAATTACTCTCCGGAATTCTCTCAAAAAATATTACTATATTTTAATTTATATGAATTTCGTAAACAAAATTGAAAAAAAGTTTTAAAGTAAAAAAATAAATGAAAGGAAAAGATTTAAAATTGTTGCCGTCTAAGTTTTTATTTAATTTTACAATGCGGACTATGTAAAGCAATCCGTACTTGTTGTGTTTACACATTTATGGGTTGTGGAATACAATTTAATGATCATCTTCTAGGATATCATTAAAGAAACCAGAAAACCACCTCTAACATGAATAGAAAAAACAAAAAGAAAAAAACACGAACAAATATGCCTTTCGGAAGTCCAACAGTAGCTTGACATCACAGGGCTGTGCCACATCGCATACCGCCAATGCATTTTTAGTTTAATGTAAGAGAAGATCCTTTAGTAAAGAGAGATTAATTTGTCATTAACAATTTGAATTTAAAGAAAAAATATTTATGCAAACTTCTAGAGAAAAGCTCTAACTAATATCACTAATATTTAATAAATATTTGAAACTTTCCGAGAATAATTTTTTAAGCACATTTCAATTATGCCTTTAAAACATTTCAATGAAAATGTAACAAATTATTTTGTAATTTCAGTCACTTTCATGGTAATATTATCACAATCATTTATCTTTAACATGTATCTCTTGGTGGTTATAGCACCTCATCAACAGACTATTAAATGCCGAGAAACAGTAAAAAAAAATATATAAACAAAATAAAAATGAACTAAATTCAACTCTCATTAAAAATACCAGAAGAAGAAGAAGAATAACAAACGTGTTTCTTTCTCTCTCTCTTCTCTTACACACTCTAACAATTTTTATGGACAAGAAAAAAAATATAAACAAACATTGCAAATTTTTTTAAAGAGAGCTTTTATTCTTTTCGCTCACTACTGTTACTCTTTCTGTCTCGTTTATTTATAAATAAAAAACACTTTCTGTTTTTTTCTGTTTCGTTTTATATTTTTCTCTCTTTATATATTAACTAACATGTGCTTTTTAATTTTTCTGAACTAGAGATACATTTGTGAAATTTGCTGAGTTCCTGTTAGCGATTTTAGACTGCAACGTCATTGCATCATGTTAATTATTATTTTCGTTTGTTATAAAAATAAAATAATAATGACAATGACGAGAAATTTAATTTTCTGCTGCTGTTGTGTTACTTTTTTCTTTTTTCACTGTATGATTTTTCATCATAATATAAATTTTATTCATTTAATTTGAGTTCATGAGTACCTTAAAAGTTATTTACTACAAAACTTGTACGTAAACAATACAAAAACATATTATCATCATCATTATTATTTTAATACCTATAAAACGAGAAAACACATTCACACATATATATACACATAGATACAACACACCCTTAAACCAGTTCATACAAATAAATAAATACTCGTTCAAAATTCTCAGTCAGTCATTAGGTTTTCCTTGTATATACGTATATACAATTATTGTGCAGGATGGTTGTGGACATGTAAACGCATGCCGTGCTTTTTATGATTATTTTTGCTGATTTGCTGTGTTTGCACAGATTTTTTTTGTTGCTTCCTACACTTGAACAGAGAAAATAACAAAACATTAACAATACACAAAGCTGTGAAAATTAAACCTCTAATATGACTGTATTATTTTATGGCATTTATAAAATGATACATACCACTTTATAAATTAAATTTCTTAAATGTGGTAAATTCTCTTGAAAGAGAGCGGAAATTATAGAATGAGAGCTTTGGGAAAAGGCAGTAATGTACATAAGGCAATTTTTTTTATAATGTTAAAAAACGTTTATACGAATTTGTATCTCACACTAAAATCTGTTTAAATATCTAAACAATTGGTAGGTCAGAAGTTATTCTAGTTACCAGGGCAACTAAAAATATGCAAACTAATATTTTTCCCTGTGCTTTAAATGAACCAAACTTTTAGCTATTTATCGGCTTCAGCTTATTTTTACATATTTTGAGCTTAGCTGCATATTTTGTCATATTTTCATAGACAATTCTTATTTCAGAGCATATTTTGATTGCTGCATATTTTGTTATTCAGAAGAATTTTCATAGAAAATTCTTATTTCAGAGCATATTTTTGTATATTTGCACGCAATAAAATATTTTACATTAGAGAAATTTTCTTTTTACTGGCATATATACATTTCAAAACCGATTCGTTGAAACAATAATTTTCAACTTATAAATTGATAATTGAAAATGTTTTATGTTTTGCATGTTTTCAAGAGCGTAAAGAAAATATTTTTTTTGCAATAGTAGATAATTTAAATTTAAATCAGCAAAAAGAGCATATTTTTGGTTGCCTTGATATTAATTCTACTCCTGTGTATACTCCTTTGTTGAGTGGGGAAATAATTAAATCTGCTAAAATGCAGATCAAGAGACATCATCCACATGAGAAAATGAATATAGTTCCAGTAAAAGAACACATTGTCGTGTTGACACAGAAATCCCTCTTAAGATGTCATCGGTGGATTCATCAAAACACCAAAATCACACAGTTAAAAACTCCCCCTTACAATAGGAATTATTCAGACAGACGTACGGACAGGATTGAAAACAAGGCTTATTTGTCCTACATGAGCTTAAAGCAATTCAATCGAAGTGTTTATGCTCATAGTACCTGCCTTATGTTTCGCTACTATATCACACATATATATCTGTCCGTAAATGCTCTTATATTGTCTTTTTAAGCGATAACAGTCGTTGGGGTATATCCCCGAGATAGCGTAACAAACCGCTTCGCTTATTTGAATCCGGTTGTAGTATTCTGACACTAACTAAGATCTAATTCAATCATTAATTCAGGGATTCCGGAAAAGCATTTCGTCGTAATAAAAACGTGCCTAAGCTCCTCTTTTGGCCAGTAATATGACGATTCATTCATTACATGGCCCTCATGCCGAAATAATATATTATTCAAAAGTTTCTATAATTCCTTTAAGAAAAAACAACCAGGCAGTTGTTTGATAAATAAAATTTTAAGTAGAACGCAGAATAGTCCAGTCCTTTAAACGAAATATTTCCAGATAGTTAAATGACTAGAGTACTTTCCGCAACTAGTCATTCCTTATGAAGTTAAACAAAAAAACATTTCACCTTCACATTACTGATGTCTAAAAGAAGAAGAATACAAACGAAATTCAATATAAAACTTTTGAATTGAAATTTGAGAACTTTTCCAAACTCGCACTTTCATTAAGGTTATTATACAACTTCACTTGTTACATAAAAAACCCAAACAAGAGTTAAATCGTAGCTCCTTAATCATCTAAATAAAACGCTTAATCATAGTCTTATAATTATTGATTTTGTCTCCATTAATATTCCAATTTTAGTATTTTATTTTGAAGATAAAAAATCCGAATTTGGAGTACAATCATGGATCTTTAAGAATACAAATTGTGGTATAAATTGCGAACGTTTTTATTAGACCTTTAAGTAACAGGAATCTAAATTTAAGGTTAGATCACGATATAAGATTATCCGAATTAAAGTTTAAATGTTTGCTATTTATGTATTCGAATTTAGAGTTCAATCATGACACTATAATAATCCTAATTTAAAGTACAAAAATGTTTTTGTTAGAATCTAAATTTAAGGATAATTATAATAACCCGAATTAAAGCTTCAATTTTAGCTCTTTAAATATCGCAATTCAGACAATCAAGTATCCGAATTTAATGTTCAATTAAAAATTCTTCAAGAGACAGAATCTGAATTTAAGGTTCAATTGACACTTTATAACAATAAAATTTTATAGAACAATTATCACTCTTTAAGAATAACACAATTAGTGCTTAAACCTTCGTTCTTTAATTATCAAATAAAACAGTTACGATGACGAAGTTATCTCTAAATGCCGAAAAGCTGATGCATGAAAATGATGAGGTCTTTAAGATTGGCATTTATGGTAACGTAAGTACAGGGCTAGAAAATCCCAAATCAATGCCACGAACCATCCTGAATTTTTAATAAAGTCTCCGATTCGCCTAACATCCAGACTACTCAGATCGTCAAGACCATAAAAGAAATGTTCTTAAACCTACTGTGATATCCTTCATAGAGACAGATGTCTTCAAGAGTAACGTGGGTACCTGCCATGACGGCCTAACTCCACGGTGGTCTTAACACCGGGTTAAGGGCGCCAACCTACGCCCCCATAGTCTTTGACGCATATAGGTCGCAATTTAATAAATCGGTTTCTGGCCAAGATACTTCCCCTTGCTTATGGGTTGGAACTACCCTCTCCAGATCTCCAGAACCAGACAACACATTAAACCACAACTACCACTCGACTCCCCGAAGGGCCTCAATCAACAGCCAGTCCAGTACAACAACACCGTCAAGCAAGTGATGCTGTACCAGGAACTACTGGCTTCCATGTCACCAACTTTCAAGTCATAGGTAAGACCTCGAACTTGCGTTCTGCCAGCTTCAGAACCCAGAAAATTCCAATGCGCAGGTGCACTATTTCCTGTCAATCTTAACAACGCACTAAGCCAAAGTAGCAATTTTAGGTTGGAGAGACAGGAATTTTTCTCTACCATGTATGAGCTATACATTAAGGAAGACATTTTTTCCAAGAAGACAAGCCGCCGTGACCGTCATAGAGACCATCAAAGAATTTCCTAAATAAAAAACGCCAATATTATTTTCAGTTGCACTATTATTTCTTTTAAATATATGGCATTACTGTTTCGCCATTTTACTCTCTTGTTAACACTCTTCATTGCTACCATTTTATAATTCAACTCTCTGTTTACGTTTTGTTAATCGTTTTTTATTTGTTTTCTTTTTGTTTTTTCTTTTTACACTTGTGTGTTCGTTTGTATATTATTTACTGTTTGTTTATAATACTCATTTGTGTATTTATTATCTGCTCATATAAACACGCATACGTATACTTGTTTTTTTTTTTATTATAACTTGTTTCTTTTTGTTTGTGCTTTCGTTTTATTAATAGACTGTTTGGTGGGTTGTTTATTTCATGCCGATGTTGATGATGATTACAAGTTTTATTAATTTCATATTTTGCGGTTTGTTGCCTCTTGATTTTTCACACTTCAATACACATGAAATTAGTTGTACTTTAAAAATTAAATTTTATTTATGAACAACAAGTGTTAAATGTTAATGATTGTACTTTTTTTAAACAAGATTTAATTAATTATAGCATAACAAATCAATTAAACATTTTAATATTAATATTTTAATTATGCCTATCAATTTTTTTTTCTTATAAGCCAATAACAACCCTTTTTATTATTTTTTCATGAAAATTCCATTGCTTTACGTGGTTTCTTTTATAAATCATTAAGCTGGGGTAATTGGAAAACTCTACATTTAGCCTTCTGAACAATTTTTTATTAAAGTTGGACAACTTTCTTATTATACTCTCGTAGTATTCTGTATAAACATTTGCTATTTAATATCTAACAACCACAATAAATTCTCACTGCATTCATTTGGTTGTATGTTTGCTCTCTTTGTGGCAAAATAAAACTTAAGAAGAAGAAACCTTCTATTGTTTACTGTACGCCTGATATCTGACATTCGCATTGTACAACAAAAATATTTAGCATTTTACTAAAAATCCAATGTTAAAGCTATAAAATAGTCCTCAGTTAGTTGTCATTTCGTAGCTATTTTTTATTATTGCTATAAATTGTTGTAGTCCACAATATGTACGTACGTACTACAAACATTTATATAGCGAAGCAAGTTGTAGTAGTAGTAAAGTCATTATTTAATCCATTTTTTATGTTTTGTTGTACTTTATATATTTATTTATACTTGTGTGTATACAGTTATTTTTTGTTTCGTTCTCGTTCATTTTGGTTCATTTTATTTCCTTTTTGTTCTTTTTCTTCTATAAATCCCATCTGTCGTTGTTGCTCTTGTCTCATAAGTAGTCTAGTCTTTAATAAATGTAGACTGATTTTGTTTTTTCATATTGGCTGCGCTTAAAGTAATAAATTTTCCCAGTGTTTTCAATTGTGGTGAAGTGCAAACTCAACCCTCATGATCTTTTATGCTCATTTAATTCTGACATAACCAACGCCCACCCTTTATTTGTAAATGTTATTTTGTTATTCTGTTTTGATTCTCAGGTCAGAGTAGTAAATTGTCATACAAAACGCGAATACTCTGGGGTAACTTTCATCTCTCAGCTGATGAAACATTATTCAGTCGTTTGAATTTTGCAGGGCAAATAAAGGAAACAAAAAACATCTGTTTTGTCAAGCACAGTGATTTAAGATTTCAAAAAATATATGATGATTCCCATAAAAATGTGTTTACTGGAATTTATCTAAGATAGCGACTCTATTCCCATAATGATATCCTTTAGATAATGGTTGTATTCAGGTAATTGAGAAAGGAAATTTTTTTTTATACTACATTTTTATTAATGACTGTTATATTCAAGTTCTAAATTTAAAGGAATAAATGATTTCTTATTGGTTTCTAATAAAATATCTGATCTTTTCCGTAATTCCTCTATTATAGCTTTTATTGTGTATTCGGTTACTTTATTTCTAGAATAAGTCCACTTATTTAAACTCTATTTCATTTTTTTGTTGATCTTTCAGTAACCTTAAAATGTTTTTCTACTAGGGCCCAATATCTTTCAATTAGGCGAGTTTTTTTTATTTAATTTCTATTTCGAAAGAAATAGAAATTCACAAAAATGTAAATTTGAAAAATTTATTTATTTTTTTATTACAAGCTCAAAATTACGAAATTTTGAAGACAATTTCGGGAAAAAATATAAACATTTCTTGGCATAAATATATCGGACCTATGATTTAATCGGTGGCAGGGAGCTAAGTTTTAATTTTAGACCCCTAGTTTCTTAGGATAATATGCGTAGATTTCGTTCTTGCTATGCGATTTTCTCTTTTTTTCTTACCCGAACGATTTGACCAACCCTAATGTATGCACTTCGATTTGAGTTCTATTATAGAGCTATTTGGATGAAGTCATCACCTAAGAGTATTGAACTTTTCTCTATAGTTCCCTAACAATTATATGCCTTCTCTTCAACTTGAATCTCCTGTTCAAAAGGAACTTCTTCTGTATTCACATGAAACTTCTTTGTCTGAAGACTTTGTCATGTTTTAACACATATGGCGGATTATTAGCTTTCATAAAGTCCTAAGATTAACAGTATTCGGTAAAAGGATCACAATTGAGGCAGTTTAAATCTTTAAAGTACTGTTGTCTTTGTTTCTGTAAAGCGAGTCTCTGTGAGAATCTGAGTTATCTTTTCTTAATAATTCTATAACATTTAGATTCCCTTACTTCAAAATTGGCCTTCTAGTTCTAGTGCCTTTACATTGATATAAAATACAGTTTTCTAAAGCTGTCTTTCCATGTTTTGAAACATATAGTGGAAGCTTTTAATACAAGGAGCTTAACCTTCATCTAAGTCCTAGTATTAATAATATCAGTAAAATCAAATCAAAAACCATTATTGAGACAATTTACACATATTTGGATCTGTAGTCTTATTGTCCCCTTCTTTCTCTAAACGATTTCAGGTTTAGAAAATGTAATATGTCTTGATCTTCTTCTGCCTAGTCAAAACCACAAAGAGTTTAAATATCCTACAATTGGTAGTAGGACAATTGCGTCTTTCACACCCCCCAAGTGTCCACTTAATGGTTATATAGAAGGTTTATTTGCACGATTTTAATTTGCATATACATATACTTAGATAAATAGATGGATGGCTAGATAGATAGATATATGGATAGCTAGATAGATAGATATATGGATAGCTAGATAGATAGATATATGGATAGCTAGATAGATAGATATATGGATAGCTAGATAGATAGATATATGGATAGCTAGATAGATAGATATATGGATAGCTAGATAGATAGATAGCTAGATAGATAGATATATGGATAGCTAGATAGATAGATATATGTATAGCTAGATAGATAGATATATGGATAGCTAGATAGATAGATATATGGATAGCTAGATAGATAGATATATGGATAGCTAGATAGATAGATATATGGATAGCTAGATAGATAGGTATATGGATAGCTAGATAGATAGATATATGGATAGCTAGATAGATATTTGGATAGCTAGATAGATAGATATATGGATAGATTGATTGATAGGAGGATAGATAGATAGATGGATAGATAGTTGGATGGATAGATAGTTAGATGGATAGATAGATAGATGGATAGATATATGGATATATAGATAGATATATGGATATATATATATATATATATATATATATATATATATATATATATATATATATATATATAGAAGAGGCCCTGCGCATCACGTCCTAAGGAATCCTTTGTACAGCCTTATACGTTTACCATGTCAAGTTAAGTCTGCGAATAAAGTTAATTATCATGGATGGTGAATGAACAAAAACCTCTTTTGGAGGTACTATGTCTTCCACTAGGAACTTTATCCTGTGAGATTCAATAGTACATGTTCAGATGTCTCATTTATCAAGCAATATCAACTTTTGGATAATGAAACAAATCTCTGAGCGTGCTTCAGTCCAGAGATATTCTCCCTCAATTCAACTTCTAACCTTTTTTTTTTTTTTTTTTTTTTTGAATATCCCACAGGGATACCGAAAAATTGTTCATGCTCAATACAAACAGGCCAGGCACCCAACATAACGTAACCTTGTTATGTGCACCAAGTTCATTGCGAGACGTTGCACAGTCCATGATGATCTTTGACTTCACCTCATAAACCCTTTCACTTTCCCCTCAAACATTACTTAATACAAATAAATATATCCCCGCCTGGAAAATCGATGAAATCGAAAATTCCGTCCAAACATACCGGCGCCAGATTCTCTGTCAGTTTGTTTAGAACCGTCTGTGAGTGAAATTTAATATGCAATATTATGCCACCAAGACTGATTCAACCACGTATTTCTGTTCGCCATAAGGACATGAAAATTCCTCTATAACACAAATGTGTGGGAGATATGTAGTCATTTATCCTAATGAAAGGAATGTCCTTAAATAAACTTAATATCCTCATGTGACCCACAAGATCACCAGCCTTAACTTTGGAGATGCCTGGTATTCTAATAAGACTCCTGCAAGCCTCATTCATCACTAAAATATTCAATGGGGAATATGCAAACTCAAGTAAGGCGACAGACCTTTTCTAATAAAACTCTCGCTTAATTATTGCAATAAAAGGTCGGTAGATCATTGTAGGCTTAGGACCCCACATTTTACCAAGAAGATGCTTACAGGCATATTTAGTTTGGTTAAATTGGACAACTGTCTGTTTCATGTGAGAATCTTGTCAAGAATGACATCAAGATATTTGATTTCATTTGTGAACTTAATAGTTGAGTCATATATTGTTAGCTCTGTAATCTTTCGACTTTTGCGTCTAGTAAATGGTACAAATATGGTCTTTGAAGGGTTAATAATCAGACATCTTTCCCCACACCAGTTAATGGTTGTATTGAGGACCAGTTGCATAGGATCCAATATGGTTACGACTTCCCATCCAACCACATATACGACTAGATAGTCAGCGCAACCATATGTACGGAAACCAATGTTATTAAGTTTTACCAGAAGTTCATCGATGAGCAGGGTCCACAAAAGAAGCGATAATACACCACAGTTACTCTAATGTTTTTCTTTTTGATTTGGATACTTACAGATGAATATCAACAGTCTCGCAGGTATTTAAAATTTTTAAATTGACATTTTTAACTCTTTGCGCTTTGCGCTAATTTGTCTTAAAGCTCTGGATGAAATGGAAATTTTGATTTTTTAGAACTAACAAAATGGGAGACTAAAAAATATGAATGCAAAGGTTGTTTGGAATGCCAGTAAAATAATACAGATCCTGAGATCACTATGATTATTCCAAAATTATGGAATTATTAGAGATTCAAATGAACATCTTTCTCGAAATTATTTATTGGCGATTATTCTTTATATAGTAAGGCAACGTCTAAGACTATGAAGGAACTTTATGTCAAACATAAGATTTTTACCTACTTTAAAACTGCTCTTAGGGGGCTGTGACACACAATAGTATTATACTTTACTGGGTTTCGAGTCGCAGTGGATAAGATCTTACGAAAGAAATATTGGTGAATCTATTTATCAGTTGTTACTTTACAAAGTATTAAGGTAGTGAACATAGAAATTTGACTGGAACGGTATGTGAGAGTAACCTCCAACTAAATTAAAAATTTTACAAATTTCGTGTACAACAATTGCTAGTGAGTTGAGAAATACAGTTTCTTGAGTCACGAAAAATACAAGAAGTTCACGATTACCTTCATTTTTGATAACCGAAGAAAAAGTTGATTTACACACTGTAGGATCGCAGACAAAATTATACGTATTTTAAGGAATTTTAACGAATTTAAATTTTTCTATCCAGATCTCGTATCTTATCATTATCAAAAAAATCAAAAAAAAAAAAAAAAGTGCTGCTATGACTAAGGGAGGCCAATCCACAGATAGAGTTAAAAAGAAGCGGACCCATTCTAATAAAAAACAAAAAAAAAAGTAATCGAAAACACAATAAAGCTCTTGTGGAGATGTTCCAGTAAATATTAAATATTTTATTAAAAACGAATAATAAATATTTTTCTTCTTTTAAATTTAAAAAATCAGAATTTCAAAGAGATTGACCCATAGGTTTCATTTTTATAAGAATCTCATATTGGGCATAATTAGATTGACATGGGACAATGGCACTATGGATTATTACCTTATATTTTTCAATTAACACAGTTGTATCATTTTACACCAAAATTTAGTTAATATATTCAAGCAAAAATAAAATAAAAGAAATAGTAAAAATAAAATTCAAGTAAGTTTTTTTCTCATTTAAATTTTTAATTCATTAATTTAATTATCTTATTGATTGGTGGCTTTTTTCTGTGTGTAGATTAGGCAAAGAAGTAGAGAAACCCTAAATGGTGAAACACATTGTCCCTGTCCAAGGGTAGATGGTAGGTCCACTCTAAAAGGAGTAACGTTTTGTAGTTTTTTAAAAATTGCTATCTAGTTTTTTCTTTTTTTTCCATAATGAACTTTTTGCTGAAAATAGAACTTTTTAGAATTTTATTATTATTATTTTTTTTTTTGGAAATTTTATTTTAAAATAATTAATAAATTTGGTATTTATTTTCAATATTTTTTAATATGTACTAATTTAAAAATAAAATGTTATAATATGAGAATATTATTTTCAAAATCAAACCACTGTCTTTTATAAACGAACCAAACATATGCTCATATTTTTTTCGTGCTCACATCCACACAATAACCCTCTCTATCATACTCATTCAACAAATACGGCATGCGCCGCTCATTTCATAACAAATATTTTTACATATAGTTTTGCGGCCAAACGCTTCCAAACGTATAACAACGTATCTTTTTTTTGGTGCCATCCACATCAACAAGCTGCAAAACTGTTTCATTTTAATTCTTGACAAAAATATCGACTTGCTACTTTTTCATATAGTCATGCTGGTGGCCTAATACATTGGCGGTTACACGTTGTCGTCAGGTTGCTCGTAATGAAAACAACATTGAAACGAGATACATGAAAGACCAAACAACTGAAGAACGAACTAACGTACATACGTACTATCGAACTGAAAATGTAAACAACGAAACAACTAACTAACCGAACGGAAAGAGAACGAGTAAATCGAACGAAACCAGAACGAAATCTTGAAAAAAAAAATAATAAGTGGAGGTAAAAAATACAATAAAAACTAGCTAAATAAAATAATGACATCTCTTTCTTTAGCCCAAGTAATCAGCATGTTAGTCATGCTTTTAGATATTTTTCTCTCACTCTCTCTCTCTCTCTCTGTTTTGATAATGAATGTGTATGTATACAGTGGTGGTCACGAGTTTAGCCCACTTGACCTGAAATATTTTTGGCTTGACCTGATTTTTTTCTCTAGAAAAAAGTTTTCAATTATTTTATAAATTCTATACATTGATCATGATGTACTAAATACACTGCATCCAAGACTTGTAATATTAAACTTAGAATTTACGCCAAAACATTCTTTAATAAATATTCAAGAGACAGAAAGTTAGCCCACTTTCCAATATATTGCAGAAAATCAAAGTTACCTTTGTTTTACCTTTCGTATACCAAACAAGTGAACTTTTCTGCACAAGATAATAGATATTTTATATTACATCAGATAGATCAGATAGTTTATGCACTATAAAATGATTTCTTAATTTCAAGTCTTCTTTTGGATAATAATTTTCCTTCTTAATTACTGATTATTTGATCTTCCATATTTAGTTGATTATTTACCATAGTTCAAGGATTATCTGTCAAATTTTTTCGCGAGTTTTGTTAGTTGTCAAATATTCGAATTTTAAGACGTTTTTACCCATTTTTATATAAAAGGTTTCCACAAAAATAAAATTAAAAAAAATTAATAAATTGTAATTTATATAAAAAATTCATATTTTTTATATAAATTAAATCAAAGGTAACTGTGATATCTTTTTGTAATATGTTTGAAAGTGGGTTAAATTTCTGTCCTCGAATTTTATAAGTACAATTTTTTAAATGTTTTTGTTTTTTTGGTTTTCGGTAATGACAACTACTTATTAAAGTAGTTTCTTGGTAATGAGACGCCATATTACATAAATAAGTACTCAATTGTATACTAGCACAGGAATATTGCAATCATGTGGATGAGTTGGCTAGAGTTCTGGATTAACAATCAGAACTTTGTTGGTTTAACCCCATTCTGATGCTGTTAGTTTTTTATAACAAAATGTCTAAGAAGGTATTTTATACTAAAGAAAGTTTTTATCACTTGGAAAATTAAGTGCGAGATGGTATACTGACGTTAGTTATTAAAAACGAATGATTAATTTGTGTCCAAGTTAAAATCTCATTGGCGGTAAAAAAAAAAATTTCTTTTTTTATTTTTTTTTTCCGTTTAGGTACGTACATATTTTTGAGTACCCCTGGAGTCTAAAAATAACTACATGAATTTGTGGACCATTCGAACAAAAATAACTTGTTATTCAGACAAAAAATAAGTAGTTTATTTTTGTTTCCAATTACACCTGTTAGCTTAACAGGAAAGCAAAATTTTTGCTGGGAATATTAAAAAAAAAAATTGCATGATAGCTGGGCTAAAATCGTCACCACCACTGTATGTTTGAGTTTTACATTCATACATGCTCTGTGTTGTGTTTTGAATATTTGTGAATTGCACGTTTTTCTGTGCCGCTAACATTAAAAAGTTTTCTGTTTTAATTTCCGCTTACTATTTTTTATGTTCGCCTAATTTTTCCCTCGAATATCGAATCTCGATTTCGATGAGATTTAACGACATTATTCACAAATAAATATTTTACAATAAAATATAAAACACATACTCCTCCTCTATCTATCTTTAAATATAATTTTCAATTTTAATTCTTATGTTTTTCCACAATCATTTATTTATATTTTTGTTTTCTTTAATAGAGGGGGTTTTTTCAATACCCCGATTGTTATAGTAAATTATAACAAATATAAATAAATAAACAAAAACAGCACCAAACGTTTGCAGCCAAATAAAAATGTACGACGAACTTTTTTTTTTATGATTTTTTTTTTTTTGTTTGTCATGGCCGTAGTAGCAACAGTAGTCGGTTTTTAGTAGTATAGAGTGAGTAGCAATGTAGCAGTATATTTTGTAAAATTAACTTATAAATAAAATATATTTTCTGTCTGCACTGCCTCTACTACTACTACAATTTATTTATACTATTACCTAGTACAACTTGTTTCTAAAATAAATTAATGAATAATGAAAATAAATAATAAAAAAAAAAAGAACGTGCTATTTGGCTGGCTGGTATGCATGCCAACGCACGACTGACTGACTGATTCAAAAAATATTTTAAAAGTTAAGGTCTTTTGCTTGCAAAACTTTTATATAGACAAGCAAGAGAAAAAAAAATCATCTACACTGACATAATACTCGCCGTTTGATAGAAACAAAGTACGTTAACATTCGTTTTATTATACTTACACTTTAGCCGCCAGTCGCTATAAATTTAGCTGACTGTGCTTGTTGTTTTGTATGACTGACTGACTTGGCTGGTTAGTGTCTGCTATCAGTGCTTTAGTAAATTCCCAATAATGCCAACTTATGTGTTGTTGAGGAAAACGCTAGAAAAGCATTTGTGCATAGGCGATTTTTATGAGTCATTCTAAATAGTATTTTTAAACAATGCATATTGGAAAAAAAAAGTTTTGTGGCATTAACTAAACCGTAAGTTTTTATAGCAAGATATTGGTATCTATGCGGAAAATTGGTGGCAATTCAGCAATAGCACTGGTCTCACAGTACCAGTTGCGTACCAATTGACACCTAACTGCTCACCAAAGTTCCAGTTGAGAACCGGCTTCAACAACCATTAAGTATCAGTTGAGAGTCAAATTCTAGCATGCTTGTTAAATGCACAATTAGTAACGTGCGCGCAGATGTGCTCAAGATTAACATGGGTATATGCCCTGACGACCTAACTCCACGGTGGTATAATGCGCCTACCAACGCTCCCATGTACTATTAGGGACACACAGGCAGCAACTAGAGTGAGTCATTAATTGGATAAGTTACTCCTCCTTGCTTGGGAATTGGAGCTATCTAATCTCGTGTTGCACTATTGGCGGCTTATGTTGTCATGCACCATCACATAGGGAGAATAATCCCCTTCCCGCGATTTTAGTTTAAACCTCAGACACTACGTGAACTCCCCTCCTCTCCAACAGCCAGTCCAATACAACAGCACCGACAAGTAAGTGTCGCTGTACTAGGGGCTACTGGCTTCCGTGGTACCAGATTGTGTTAAGTCTCTGGTCAGGCCCAGAAGGTCCTTGTCTACCAGTATAGACCCCAGACAAGTCCAGGTATTTGTACCTGCCAAGTCAATATGATCTCTTAGACCGAAAGGCGAGTCTTAGAGTGTAGCGTGACAGGCTTTTCATTCTACGAGTACCATGTTTTAGCTATACATCAAGGAAAAGATTTTTTTCTGAGAAAACAAGCCGCCGTGGCGGCAACGCGAGTGCAGATGTGGTCGAAATTATCGTGTACACCTGCCATGTCGGCCTTATCCCACGGTGGTCTTACCACTGGGTGAGGTACAATGCGCCAACCAACGCCCCTGTGTGCCTACAAGAGCACACAGGTGGCAATTTGAGAGACTCATTGTCTGGATAAGTCCACTCCCCCTTGCTTAGTTGGAGTTATCTAACCTCCTGTCGCACTATTGGCGACGTGTGTTGCTATGCAACACCACATCAGGACTATAAACCCCTTCCTGCGGTTTAGGTCTGAACCACAGCCACCACGTGACTCCCCGAAGGGCCTCTATAACAGCCAGTCCAGTACGACAACACCGACAAGTCATTGTTGCCGTACCAGATGTTGTGGTACCAGATTGTGTTAAGTCTCTGGTCAGGCCCCGAAGGTCCTTTTCTCCCATTATAGACCCACAGACAAGTGCACCTTTTTATACCTGCCACACTAGGACCGAAGCTATCGTAGAGTGTAACAGGACAGGATTTTCTCTACCACGTATGAGCTATACATCAAGGAAAAGATTTAATCCAAGAAGACAAGCCGCCGTGGCGGGCAACGCGAGTGCAATAACAATTTGTGACTGTGTGACTAACATGCAAGTCTATAAAACATGAGATAAGTTAGATGGACTTGGCTACGATTCAGGGTGCCGCCATGAAAATGTAAATAAAAAATACATTAAAAAAATCCAAATAATTGTACTTTTAAATTGTGCTGTGAAAATGTTTATTATTGTGAAAAATATTGAGAAGGTACATTCAGACTAGTTCTGTGACCGGTCCAACAGTACCCAAACGGTGTTAATTAGTCACTTCCAATGACAACCTTATGTAAAAGTGATATAAAGTAAAGTTCCGGAACTACAACCGGTCACAAACTGAAGAACCTGTCACGTGACTAGTTTTAGACCTGTTCTCTTTCCTCTAGGGATCGTTGAAAAGAGAAAGATTTTATCCTTTTAAAAATATTAAAAAAGTTATTTGTCACATAAGAAAAACCGAAATAAAAAGTAAATATATACTAAGATTTTTTTAAATTATAACTTTTATGCATTCATTCATCTAAATTATAACTTGCATTTATTCATGACATTTTCAATTAGGCTTAAAACGAGAAAACTCGATTTTATTAGTCACCCTTAAGTGTTTTATTTGGCATTAATAATTTAATGAACTAATTTAGCGGTGTTCGTCAGTCCGTAAAACCATTATTAATGTAAACGTTCTAATCAAACTATAGTTGATAATTTGCAAGATATCTTAATGAAATTTGACACATAAGTAGGACTCAAGTGAATATATGTACTGCTTCAATAAAAGTGACAATTATGATACCAAATTTTGTGACTGTCTGCTCAAATTAGCGCCCACTTATGACTCTCCATTAAAAATCGTTTTTGGAAAATCATATGTTTATGTGTTCTATATAGATCAAATTTGGCTGTAAATTATAGCAACTCGTAGCAGTATATAAAACTCTTATACAAATTTTGTGCTAACTATAAAAGTAGTATTTATAAAAATTTAAATGATCATTTACACGATATTAGTGTTTAAGTTGTTTTTAACATTAAATAGTTTTTAGAAATATGTAAACAAATTTCATTAAAAGTTATACATATATTTTTATATTTTGCTAAGTTAGAAAATTAAAAATATTGTTCAACAGGGGGCAGAAAAATTTTATTATATTATTAGTTCTTGGAATGCTGGCAATAACCTGCATATGAATGCATTTTCTCCAAGCCATGCCTTATACAACTTGAAACTTAAAATTTACGTAATTTTTTTAGCTAAGAAATCATTAATTTAAAAAAAAAACTTTTGTCATTTTCTAATTAATTAACGGACATTAAAAATATATGATTCTGTATATTAAGATATCAATAACTTATGATTTTAGTGAAAATATACTAAAAATTTTACCATACATATAATTTATATATTTAAAGTTGATGCCATGTTCCAGTAGTAATTAAAAAAAAAAAATAAAATAAAAATAAGAGAAATCGATAAATACGAGTATTATATACGTTCTTTTCATTTATTCTGATCAAGATGCATATCTGAGATCTAAGAATTCGGAACGTACTTGAAGTTAGGTACACCTAAAAATACACTATAGAGAAGAATAGGATAAAGTGCAACATACTTTATCTAACTTCAATAAAATGCCAACCAACTTTTTGAACCCTGTAATGGAACTGTTATAAAAAACGAGTGCTGTGAAATAACTCCCAAATAAAACAAATAGCAATGAAATAACTCCCAATGGAATTAGTCCCAAAAAAATGAAGAAACTCCCGAATCAAAAAAATGCAATTACTTCCAAAGGTATACCTAACTTCACTTTTGGATCATTTCGAAAGTAGATGATAATATTTTTGCTTTCCTATAATTTAAAGATTCCCAAATCGGCGTCTTGAGGGTTCGCGAAGAAATTCGAATTACATTTGCTTTAGTGGTAGTTCCATTAATAGCAGCAATTACGTAGAATCAATATGATTTGTTTTTAACAGGACTACTCGCTACGAATTGTAGTGATAGAATAAAGTCAGTACACAAATAAAACGTAATGGTATATGAATTGGTTTAGTAATATATGTTAACTTTGGATTTCAAAAAACTTAATATATCAAAGACTGCGTAAAAATTTGGTATTTTAGATAATTTTATTTTTCATATTTTATATTTAATCATCTTAAATTGCACCTCAAGCATAGTTAAAAATTTACTATAGCAAAATTGTCTAAAGATCATTAAATATCTACCTAAAGCCCAGATTTAAATGACAACGAATATTTACCATCATGGCCGAAGTTCAAAGCAAATGGAGGAATTTGTTTCTGAAGTAGCGAGCCGAATTAAATCACTGATAAACGAGTAATGGATTGGTAAAGAATGAAACGGAAAGAATTTTTGGTTCAGTTGTCGAATGTGGACGTTTGATGATGATATAAGTACAACTTTGGTTCTTCCTTATAAGGTGTATACTTACGGATATGATAAAGCGAATAAAAATTACTGCAAAAGTTGTTTTGGCATGAAGAAATATCCAACAAGAATACAGACTTAAGTGTCTTGGCAAGCGCTCTTCGCATAATTTGATACATTTGGTTTCTGAGTGCAAACGCTTTTTAACTTAACCTAAACTCAAAATAGTTATTAAAAAATGGAATAGTCGATCTTTGGTAATGAAATATTCCACAAAATCTCCTACTTCAGATATTTCAGTTAAATAATCGAGAATAAGAAGTATTTAACACTTCAGGTTCAGGAATGGAGTGCTTCGAAGTATGTATTTTATATTCGAGGTCTCAATATTACCGAAAACGAATTTGTGACATCAATGACAACAGCGTCTAATAAACAACCTCGTCAGATCGCTTTTGCACTGCATATAATAATTCCGTCCCATAGACATCGTAGCAAGTTCGTTCGTTGTCAAACTCTTGGTTATCAAGAACACCAGTTTAAAGCTTGATCCTCATTACGAGGTTTTATTGGGACGAGTCAGTAAAATCGTCCAATCGCACAACATATTATTATAGAGCATTAAGGTCGTTCAACAATTTTTCTTGATTGCTCAGACATTCCTTTGCAATACCGTATAGTCATACACCTTGAGAAGGACGATTTTTAAAGTTCTTTTCCACCTGAATCATTATAGTCTCCCACTCACTGTGATAAGGACATTTTTAAATAGTCTGATTCTATTTTCAAAATAAAATCAAGGAGAAGAATCTAAACTTGAAATCTTTTTTCATTTAGATGAATTTCTATTAATCCGCGGCGGGGTGTTCTGAGATCTATATCGTATATCCTACTGAGATAAGCATAGTAGGTGTTTGTATTGGAATTCTTGAAAGTAAAGAAATGTTAGAAAATATTCCGAGTGCTGCTTTAATATTTAGAAAAAATTCGATAGTTGTAACTGCTATACTTAATTTTTCAGAGGATATTCTCCATAGAAATCGAGGGTAATAACTATACCAGCACACATGTTTAGTACAAGAAGAGTTGGGCGGTGAAGAAGAGTTGGTCAACGTTTTGAAGATGTGATCATGCGGACCCTGACCACAAACCGAGCACAAATTAGGCAAAGCTCTGTCTATACGTTTATTCCAGCCTCAGTTGTGCCAGAACTACTCTTGTTTTCCGTAGCAGTTATATTTTAGAAAATGAAGAGCTCGACATCCTTGCAAAGGAAAGCGCAAATTTACAAAAAGATTCGAATCTAAAATATCGGTTGTTTTTCCACTCTTATCAACATTTTTCATAGCATAAAGGAAATTTCAGAACAGAGTGACTGAATAGGTGGAAATGCTCAATTAACATTATATGGACTGAGCAACTATGAAACGAAAACATGACTAAGTTTATCAAGATTTTTTGGATATGAATAGGATATAGGTAAAAATAGTCATAAATCTTATCACGGGTCTCAACACTCTATGTAAGCATATGAGAAAAATGTTGACTCTTGTATACAGTACTATGAGGCTACAGAAGAAGAAGCTTTCATTTCTTATGTCGGGTCTGCACCACCATGGAAAAGACTGAATCATATTTGACCAACTGGTCTCTATGGATATCAGTTTTGTTAAGGAACCAGTGCCATCATTACAACCGAGTATGATTATTTAGTACAACGCTATTTGGAGTTCAACATGCGAATTATATAATATTGCCAAAAGTTTAGTTTGAATCAATTTCAATATAAAACTCTCAAACGTAAAACGGATTACGATCCTTATAAGAAAAGAAAACGTAAATTTCTTGATTCAACCTAACAAATTGTCAACACTTCATTTTTTTTAAACCAACAACACAATTGTGCCAGAGTTCATTCGTTTTAGTACGTTTTTCTTTTTTTTTTTTTAATTATTCCCAATATATGGGTAAACCGATGATAAGCGAGTGTTTTTACGAATAAATAAAAGAATATTTTGTTTTCTGCTTAAATACAAACAACAGCAACAACAAATAATAACACAAAAGTGCCAGTGCGCGAAAAAAAATATCTCTGTGTGTGTATATATGTTATAAATTGTGTGGCGTTTCTTATTTTCTGTTAATTTTGCTGGCCTGCTGTTTGAGATTCGTTTGTTGTTCGTGTTTCTGAGAGCCTGAACTGTTGTCACCATCATCGGTTTTAAATAGATGTTATTTTGGTTGGGTTTTTTTTTATTTTATTAACTTTACTAGCTAGCAGATTTTATTCAAATCGTTTTCTTTTCTATGTGAATATTATTTTATAAAAATAATATAGAAAAATATTTTCTACACATTTATATGGTAATAAAGCGAAGCCGATAGAAATCATTATTTGGTGTGGTAATCCTTTTGGCTGCGACGAATACAATACACAATTCAGCACAGACAATGACAAACGTTGACGTTAGTCAGTATGAAGTATATACATAATTTGAGTTAACTGCTTGCTATAGTAGTCACCCGATGGTATTGTAATGTGAACCCACCTCTTAACAGGTTCTCCACAACAAATAGAGCAACTAAATGCTTACCCCGGCATGAGAAATAAAAATTCATATCATGGTTGTTGTCGGTCGTAGACATCGTTAGCTTCATACAAATAAAACAACACGATATCGATACGAAAGTGTTGGCTGTTATGTGTGGGTTTAAGAAAATCAGAAAAAAAAAATTAAACAAAAACCCCTCAACAACCGATTGAGACAACAACAACTCATACTGGATTGTTTCTTTTGGTTTAGTTTTGCAAATTGAACTGACATTAATACCTTGTCGCTGACAAATATTTCAAGCATACAACAAAATACACCAAACACATTCATCCCATCATACTCCAACCAACTTAGCAGCTGACTGGCACTTAAACGAGCAACATTAAAAATTACAAGAACGAATAACAAAACGAATGAATATATAAACATTAATAAAAAAAAGAAAGAAACAGCTCCAACAAAGCATGCATCAGCTAAATATTTTCAAACGATTTTAATAATACAACCTCCTCTTCACTCCTTTTGACGTCTCGTATTGTATGACTGACTTTTACTACTACTCACTCGTACCCACTAGAGTTGCTTGTTGAAAGGCCTTCAAGACAAGTACTCACTAACTCAGTCACTCACTTTATTACTCATTCGTTTGTTATTCTACTATATTATTATGGTTAATGGAAAAACGGCAGCAGAGTGAATACATTACAAAACCAACAACATCGGCAAAGATACTTGAAGCGTGTGAATAAATATTTTTTTTGCGCTATTTATTTTGCTTTCATTCACAGCCAACCTCAAACCAACCATTTGTTGTGCCAACCATCATGCCTGCCGGTTAGTTTGGTATTACAACTAAATTCGTATATCTTTCCGTCCGTCCGTATGTCTGTTGGCTTGTTGGTGTGTCTGTTAAGAATTCTCACACAAAAATAAACCGTGCATACATGTCATGCCGTTTTAATCTTTTGGCATACAACAAGCAGCCAGCACGTTGTTGTATTAAATGAATCAGTGATGAAAACCAAAACACATGATTAGCCTACTAACTAAATCAAACAACAACAACGACAACACTTAGATACGAATTCACACGAACACCATATATACAAACGAATACTGAAAATACCGACAGCCATATTAAACACGAACAAACAAATAAACCAAATACCAAAAACAATTTTACTTTGCACCCGGTGCAATTTTTATGTGTATCATTGCTCCTTTATTTTGTTGTTAGGTTACACACTCTTTATCTCTCTGTTATTGTGTTTATATGATTCTCTGTCTCTCTTGTGTAAAGTTTGTATGTATAGAAGAAAAACATAAAATAAAAATAAAAGCTTCTAATAACTAGTTCCTTACACTCACTTTTGACGAGGTCGTCATTATACGAGTAACAGTTTTTCGTTTGTTTTGTTTATACTTTATTATTTACACTGGCAGGCATATGCTTGCACATTAACTTGTTTGGTGTAGCTTTAATAAAAGACCCACTATGACTTCTCATTCTTTTTTGTATACGGCGCTCAGAGTATTTTAAAGTTTCGTGGTTACTTTTTTATTTTTTTTTTCGCATTTTATTATATCGTCATCTTGTTTTATAATTATTGTTACCAGATTTTACGATTTATTGTCATTTTGACGATTTTTGTCCCTATGAATGGCCTGTTGGCAATTTGACAATTTTTGTCCCAAATTCGTTAATCGATTCTGTTTGGCTGAGTTAGATGAAATCTAATCTCGAATATTGTAAATCGTAAATCCTGATAAAGCACCAAATGCAGTGTTACATAATCTGGCGTATTCTAATTGTAGCGCGATTTAAAAATTGGAACTTTACCCGGACAAAGAAAAGAAATTAGTTTGCTTCATTTATTGCAGGGATGTGCCCCCAAAATGAACTGGCACTTGAGTAGAGAGCAGGCTTTATAGTTGAATTTCCCTCCAAAAATTATGTAACTGTGTACCTATTCACATTTCATTATTTTGATATTTTGAATAAAATAACAGTAATCATAAAAATTGCGAATTTTATGTTTTTCTTCAGCAAATTTTATGACCTTTGCAGAAAATTTATTATCCCTTTTTGAGACAATTGACAAAATTTTAGCAATAAATTAAACAATTTTGGTGATTTCATTCATTAGTTTTTAGCAAACTGCTTTAGAGAATACACTCCATATTTAGGTAACGTCAATCATTTTATTCTTTTCTTTTTCTTAAATTTGTTGTCAATGATAGTAAAAAATAAGCACTTGGAATTTGCTGACAAGTTCTTAATTTTCACAGTAGAAGTCATAAAAAACTTATTTTTGATAAGGCTACAACAAAAATTTTTTTATTGCACATTTAACCTTAATTCCACAAACTCTATATTCCTTTATCAGCAAGATTTTTCTTATATATTTTATATTTTATTTTACATAACTTCAACATATTACCATTACCTTAACAATTTCCATATTTTTAGTGCGCCACCTTGCGCACCATTGATGCCTTTTCGCAACACCAAATTTTAGGAACTTTGTGTTCCTATCCCACTAAACAATTTGTCATGTTATTTAAATTTTTTTACTTCCTGGTGCCTTGACTATCGTTTGAAAAATTATTTTAGGTATTTTGTATAATTTTTCGAATTATCTTTTAAATTTTAAAAAATGGTTTATTTTATAAATCTTTCTTTTCCGAATTCTAATTTTTATTCTTAGTCAACATTTCAAACTGAATATACATGTATTACATTATCATACATGAATATACATTATCTTTAATCTTATACTAAATTCGTTACGGTATAGGTAAAGTTGCTAATACGAAAAAAACAGTGGTCGCAAATGGGTTAAAAGTCAGTTGTTCCAAAAATATTAACAACAACTAAAAATCCTTTTAAATTTTTCAATGTTAATGGTTCATTTATAGGAAATGTTTATGATTTATTTATATTCGATTAAGTTATGTATGCATTTATTATGAAATGGCGAATAAATACTTTACAAAACGTCAGTATCCTTTTGCAATTTTTATAAAATCTTTAATTTCATAATCATGACATTAGAGTAATACTTAAATATCAATATTAAGTATCCAAAGATATGTTTTGTTAATTCATTCTAAATTGAATTTCGTATATCGTAAATTAACTTATAAAAGGGCAAATGAGTTTTTTTTCTATAACTTTTCAAGAGAATAATTTTTTAAGTATTACTTAATAGATAATGCTTTACTTTCATAATAGCGCGACAATATAAAATTAACGTAATTTTTATTAATATATTTTCAATTTAAATTTTAATTTTTCATGAAAAAAAGCATGGAAAATGTTAATTTTTGAAAATGACGATTTTAACGATTTTCTTAAAATTTGACAATTTTTCACCAAATTTATCTGGCAACAATGTTTTCAAAAAGTATTTTTTTAATGAATAAAAAAGAGAAGGTCGTTGTGTTGCTGCTGTCGTCTATTTTCGTTTTTATTTTATTTTTTTTTTGCTTTTAAAGCGCCTGTATGAATGTGTTATTGAGTGTTGGTATGTTTAAAAACTTGTTTGTTTTGATTGTTTTGTTGTCGTCGTCGTTCGTTCGTTTGTTCATTCGTCTGTTGGAACAGTTTTAGTGCAATTTCGCACACTTTAGTTTTTTTTTCTTCTCTAGCGTGTGTTATTTATTATTGTTGTTATTGCTTATGTTGGTTCTGTGACGGCTTTTATGTTTTTATTTGCGTGTTTTAAAACAGGGTGTTTAATGTTGGCATTAATAATTGTTTTATGGTCGACATGTTTAAATTGATTTTATAACTTGAAAATTAGCTTTTATTTTGTTTGTTTAAATGAGCATTTAATTTTTATCTTAAAGTTAGGTTCTCTTAGGGAGTTTGCTACTGTTTACTTCATTTAAAAATAGTATCAGTATTTGTTAAATGTTATCGAACCCCTTTCTTATGATCTTACCCCTTTAAGTTATGTTATATTTAATGGGCAGCTGTACATACCTGATGTTCAGTTGACTTGGGTTCTTTTGGTCCCATTGTGTTACCTTGAGATTAATATACATGTCTAGATCAAGGTTCGAAACGAAACAACCCAATGCTGATATGAATTAATAGATCATCCTGACAAACGGACTGGCAAAATTTTCAGTCCTGATCATCGAAAGAGTGGGACAGTGAAATTGAAGATGCTATACTGTTTCTTCCTCTTCATCATAATTAAGTTCATATCATAATTACGAAGGAGGAAACCATTTCTGGCTATTTCATCTGCAATGAAATTGCCTGGGGTCTAGGAATGAATGTCTCGTCATCTCTTTCAAAGATGTCCGGCATTCGTGTACCAGTTTGGATGTCGAAAAGAGAGCTGAGAGAGATTTAATCGCGGCTTGACTATACGTACAAATTTGGATATTACACCGAATATCCTATAGTACATTAGCCAATTTACCGCTCTCTTAAAGACCATGATCTAACTCTTTCAATCTGTTACATTTTTTTAAGCCATAGTATACCGCTCCCAACATATGAAATTTCTAGTATTTACAAACAGCCATAAAGCATGATCACTTTTCAATATCCAGGTGTTGTTCAAGATAAATATATTTATTTATAACTATTCCCTAATACAGTAAAGTTTGTCCTCATACATACAGTCCTTAAAAATTCCTTCAACCGACCGTCAAGTCACCAACCAAAGAGAATTATTCCAAAACATTGTTCATTTTTAAATATACATGTTTGCCAATAAATATGGGGAAGGAGGAAAAAGACTATATGAATAATAATAGCCGGGGAATATGGCTATCGGATGGCACGTGGAACCTGACTCAACAAAGGTATGATCTTAAAAGATAGATGCTGCATACAACAGGCTGAAGAACCATTATAGAGCTGTAGATAAAGCCATACATTGATCTACTCGAGTCGACAAAATAATGTACTTTTATGCACTCACGAAAGAAGCATAGAATGCAGTCAGCGCAAAAGACATTCGACAACTATACCAGATTATTGGTGATAGACTCGCTAGACAAAATATTAACCACATTAAAGATGTCAAAAACTCTAATGGACAGTTACTCAACAAAGAACAATAAGCAAGGGACCGAAGGAACATTTTGAGAATACAAGCAATAATGTATATCATACTAACGATAATCTGATATACTCTGTCCAATCCCTGACAGACATGGAAGATAAAAATGAAGACCCCCTAGCATGAATTATAACGGCGATAATTGCACTGGAAAGTAAAAAATCACCGAATAATGACGGAATACCAGCCGAAAAACTCCAAACTAATCTTGCAACCTCTGTCAAAATCATTCACCCATTTCTGATTAAACTCGCAAAAAAGGGCGATCTAAGTGTCTGTAACAACTGAAGAGGAAAAATAATATTAAACAATTATCTTAAACACTCTACTACTATGTAAAGAACAGTCTCTACGCGATGAACAAGCAGGCTTCCGGTCACATCGGAGCTGTATAGACCAAACCAACACTCTTCGAATCATAATTAAATAATCTATTGAATATCGATCCTCTCGGATCATATTGGACGACATCATGGTAGAGATAGGTAAGAAAAGGAGAGCAATTGAGTGGAATTATTTTACAAAAGCCCTCGAGCTCGAGGAAAGAAATTATGTCAATAGTCAAGAATGATGAGAGGTAAGATGCCATAGTGTGGTTAATTAGTATCTGATTTATAACCGCATTTATTATTTTTTATCATTAGCCAGCGGGCAGCCGAAGCATTTATCTCATCCGATGATGGTAAAAACTTGTATACCTCAGCTGAAAATAAAAACTTAAATGTGCAAAAAAAATTCCTTTAAAAATGTGCTCAATTCGGATAGAGCATTATTGAGAAAGCACTACATATTAATTTTCGCGGTGCCCAAATTAATAAAAGGCGTATTTTTAAATATTCATATTTCAAACTACCTGCATCTCTCACACTGTCTCCAAATGATGCTACAATTCATCCAATTTCCTTTGCAACATTTCAAATTCTGCAAAAACTTTAGAAGTTATTTCGATCATCTCTCGATTTATCGGTAAATAAAATCTGACAATTTTTTTTGGTGTTCTATGAAGAATTTTCCTTGGTTTATTTTAAATTTGGGTAATGATGAGTTTACAAAATAGTAGATAATGTACCAAAACATTTTTGCTATCTTTTAACATATAAAGTAGCATTCTGCACGTGGACAATACGATATATTTTCTCAGATTATGTTTGTCAATGATTTCAGATCTTTTGTGCTGTTTCCATTGTGTTCTGCCTTAGGTCCAGGTCAAATTTGCTTTATATATATAGATGATCCGTTAAAGCTTGCATGAAGGGGCAGCCAAAATTGCTTTTTTCAAAGGTAGGGCAAAGACAGAAAAACTAGTCTAACGATTCGTCCTCTACCTTTTTGCGACAACTTCTGCAATAGTCATTACAAGAGAGAACTTCTCAAGTGCTCAGTAATTACAGTTACTAAAGTTCTTAGTCGATATGAGAGAATATAATATTATTGAATTGAATTTAATCACATAAGAGCTAAATCCACATCAAGGTCGAGCTGATGTGTGCTCCGTCGACTTTAAAAACGTTTGTTGCATAAGGATCTGTATAAAGAGAGCCACAACAATGTAATGTAGCTGCAGGAAAGAAAGTCTCTTTGGTAGATCTTCGGCATTTACGCATCAGCTTGGACGTAGAGTATATTCCAAAGAGCAACTTGATCGCTGCTTTACTATACAAATCCTTTTCAAATACCCTGTCTTTTTAATAGCACGAGATCTCAGCAAGGACACTACACCTTTTCCATATCGGAAATATAGATCTCACCCATAAAATGTAATCCATCAGTGTAGACCACAACTGAGTCGCTTCTATAGATTAACCGACATGAGATTGGTCGGTGAGAACTGAATCTTGTTCATATATTTGTGTAGATGAAAATGAGGAAGATAGCTTTCAATTTTATTTTTAAGTTTATATTTATTAAAACATTTAAAAATTTTCTATATAAATCATAAATTTTTATATTGAAAATTAATTTACTTTTCCTTCTATCTTTTATTTCAGGTAAGCGATAATAATCCTAATTATGTGTGATAAATTATATGTAATAAATCGTAAGTAAAATTTATGGTCGGAATGAATAAAAAGTAATTATGAATATTCGTTGTGAAATATCTTCAAAATAAATTCAAAATATTAAAACGTCCCTTAATTAAATGCTTTCCTTCACTTAAATAATAAAAATCTTTAATCCTTTTGTTTCAACAATTCATAAACATCTTTGAATTACCCGGTATTATTTAAAAAGTATATTATTACTATAACCACCCCATTTTTTATCTACTCACTTCTAAATAAGAAACGAAAAACAATCAAGAAAATAATTCCGGAAGGTCGGGTGTAAAACTTATTCACCACAAACAACATTGATTATGAAATAAAACAGAACATACAAAACAAGTATGAAAAATCCGCCTAATCATTATAGACGACGTTGTCGCATTCTCGTGTCTCTTAAATAAGTCTAACGACTGGCGGCGACCTGCTGCTACATGCAACACATAATTTTTTCATATATAAATGTGTATGTTTCACACCAAGTTGTTTGAATGGTCTCGTTGAATCTCGACAGCACTTTAATAAACGAATAATAAAAAAAAAAATTCTTTATTTTTATCCAGACACTGACAGCAAACATTGATGATGTTGGTTTAACGATAAAATTTGTTGTTTATATTTCTGGCAACTTTTCGGTTGGTTTTATTGTAAATTGTTTTAAAAGAATTTTTAGTTTTTTTCCTAGGTTTGCTGTAAAGGTTGCAAGTATGATACAACTTTTAAAGCTTAAATAAATTCCGTTAGATTCAACAAAATTTGAAAAAGTGGTTGGTTTGAAGTTGGGTTAGAAGGTGTTTGAAAGGATTTCTGTTTGGTTTTTTTTGTTAAAGGTGGAGTATTTATAGGGCTGCTTTAAACTGGTAACTTTAAATACTTTAATATTTGTTTAAAGCAGGGTTACCAGCTGGTTGTTAAATGAGGAAAGTAGGTAAGATTTATAATGAATTAGGCAAGTTTTATTTTAAAGCTTAATATTAAAAATAAATAAATAAATAAATTAAAGGGATCATTTAAGAAAACATTTATACAGATGTGGAGTTAAGAAAAAATAATGAAACCTGTTCATTAATTTTTCTTTTATTTTGGGAGGGGGGAGGTGGGGAGTATTTATTTTCTACTTATATTAATTTCAAATAACGATCTCCTCTAAGACGCCTTCTATAGGAATTTCTTCTTAATTCTGCTTTAAGATTTTGCTCATTTTCTTTTTCTATGATATCATTACTTTCCAAAGAATTATTTTCCGTGGTTGCTTCTGTTGTAACATCATTAGTTTCTTGTTCTTCTGCTGTTGCTGCTGCCGCATTATGATCTTCTTGTTGAGTTTCGGTGGTAGGTTGTTGTATTAAATCTTCATTATTTTCTATGAATACACATTCCGAATTAACAACAGCACATTCTCCAAAGTTTTGGGCTTTCTTAAAGGGATTTTGATTATTGGTATATTTGGCAAAGAAACTACGTCCTATGATACGAAAAGCCATGGATGTTAAAGGATTTAGCTTCGATTTAAATTCCATTTCACAAATGAAACGACGACGACAGGCCGCAGTATCCAAACCCAAGAAATTAAACATAAATTCACCAATTCTTTTAGGAATACAAAGAATATAGTAAGATTAAAAATTAAAAGAAAAACTTTTAGAAATCCTACCTTTCTTCAGTCATAACCATTTGTCTAGCTAAATTTTCCAAGGTATCAGTTACTTCCTTATCATCATCTTGCGAGTTATTTTCCAGGGTACCAGTTTTCTTCTTATTATCATTTTTTGTGTCTTTGGAAACACTACGTTTGAGTCGGAAAGTGGGAGAGTCAGAGGAAATACTATCTGGTGGACCAGGAGGACCATCTGGGCCATCGAGTCCTTCAGATTCAGCGAACGAATGGCTAGAATATGCCGAGTAGGGTTCAAAGGAAGAAGGACCACTGCTACTCCAGGAAGGACCACTGCTGCTACTAAAAGAGCTAGTATCGAAATGATGATCATGATAATGATCATGTTCCAAGGAATAAGGTATATGATCATGATGATGAGCAAAGGATCTGGAAAGATATCTAAAAAATATTTTCTTGGTACTTCATTGTTTCTGCTCAGATTACTTACGGTGGATGATCCAAAACAATATCGCCCTCCTTGTATATGCCACCAATACCACCACATTTATGAGGCCACATATAACGCAAACCCAAGTATATAGCACTGCCCACAAAAAAGGCCACCACAATTACTTTAATCTTCACCAAATAAGCTATAGCCAAACCATATAAACCCCACACTGAATCTGAAAAAAAATAAATAAAATAAAGCAAATACTTTCTCTTTCTTAAAAAAAAAAAATCCATTTCTATAAAATAAATAGAAAATAAACAAATTACTATTTGTTAAATTGCATAATTTCTATCAAAAACTTGAAATTTTGTACGTGATCTACCACAATTTATTATTTATAGAACAATTTTTGGTTTTTTTTTTAATTTATTTTTTCTGATAACTTTTTTAATCCCTATTTACACTTCATCTGCATATGAAAAGTGAAAAGTGTGAATTGTTTTGAATCGATAAAAAGCGTTTGTTCAGTTCATTTCATTATTATTACGTTATTTAGTGATCGTGATCATAATATTTGCATTTCATGTTCAATAAAAAAAAAAAAAAAAAAAACACTTTCCTTCAAACTTTCCGTCCACTTTCACACATTGAAATATTGACTCTTCTATTTGATCAGTGCTAATTATTAATAAATAGTGTATTTAGTTTTTTTTTTTTTCTCTTATTGGTCTATACATTGATTAATTTTGGTTATTGGTATTTTTATAGATACAATTATTATGAAATAAATTCTGGTTTTTCATGAGCTCGAAAAATCTAATGGATGTAAGAATGTGGTAATTGTTGCTGGTTGGTTGGACTCGTTAGAGTCCGTTTTGATGGAACCACACTACTCGCCAGGTGAATGAGTTGTATTGAGTCTGTAATGAGATAGAAGTTTAGGGAAGAACAATGAGAACATAAATTAATTAGATCCAGCCTGTAGCATTGAGATATTTAATGATGTCACTGAGTCTAGTGTCAGATATCTCACAGAGGTTGTCTAATTGGTACCCTCCCAGAAATTTATGTCTGCTGGCGTTCAAGGCTGGGCATTCACAAAGAAAATGAAATACTGTCTCCTCCTTCCTGCGATTGCCACAACTACGACAATATTCGTTGTAAGGGAGACCAAGTCTGCTTGCATGTTTTCGGATCGTCCAGTGACCTGTAGACAGTGCTATTAGTTTCGAGATGTCTTTGCGTTTGTAGCCAATGAGTTGCATTGAGCGTTTTTCGTTGTAGGTAGGCCACGTTTCTTTCGCGACTCTACATTTGTTTGCTAATTGTTGCATCATTGAAGGGACTGATCTTTGAATAAATTGAATTAAAAGAGTCAAGAAGGCTTAACTTATTGCAATCAGTTTCGTTAGATTTGGGAATAGATTGTGATTAGAAGATAATATTTTTGTTTTTAATTTTAAATTATATTTTTTAATTTAAAAAATATAAATACATATTTTTTTTAATTTTAAATTCAAATTTATTTGTTGTTTTAAAAAATCAGGACATTAAAAATAGCTTAAAAATCTATGTTTAACAAAATTTGGAGAAGTTTATGAACACAAACAATTTGAATAGTAACTGAGCAATTTCGTATTAATTATAGATAACTTTAAGGCCAACTGAACATTTTTAATAAGCATAATAACTTCAGGACAAAGTTTTAAGTGTTAAGGCAGCAGAATTAAAAAAAAAAATCGTTTAATATTAAAAGTTTAAAAACTTGTTTACTGGCTAATAATTTTGAAAATCGTATGGCGTTTTCTGTTCTAAAATAGGGTCTACACGATTTCTATAATTTCTATAATTTTCTATCATAACAAACATCAAATCCTTATCATGATAAGAATTTATCACGTGTAGACCAAATTTATTTATATTATTGCAACGTTATGATATAATTGTTAGATCTCAAGTGAAGATAAACTTGTTTAGCTATCAAACGTCAGTTTTAATTGTAATTTTTTGTTGGTTTTTTGACGTTTATTTGTTTTTTTTTAAGAAGAACCGCAAAAATAAAACAAAAAACAATGAAATTACAAACAAAAAGGAAAGATTACCATTAAATTTTGACAACATACCTCGACGAAAAAAAGTGTTTTATTATAATAAAATTTTATCTACGTGTTCCCATATATGCTGATATAAAAAAATGCAGTAGGTCCGCCGTTAGGTTACTTGTTATGATAGAAAAATCTCTCGTGTAGACCCTACGTACCTTGTTGCCATGTTACTGTGTAGCATTTTTTAAAATGGAAAATTAAGTAATTATGAAGTAAATTTGAAAAATTTAATCGAATGAAATTGAAGTTTCAGCTAAATTTGAAAATATTTATGAAATTTGGAAATTTTGAATTTTATATGAAATTTCGATTTTTTTTTTGAAAAACTTCGAATTTTAGATGAAGTTTCGAATTATATGTAATTTCAAACTTTTTGTAAAATTTAGAATTTTCCTTGAAGTTTTCAGATTTTATGTGAAATTCGATTTTTTTGTGAAATTGCGATTTTTTTTGTGAAATTTGGAAGTTTTTGGTGAAATTTTTGAATTTAGAATTTTCGATGAAATTTCAGATTTTTTTGAAATTTTAACTTATAATGAAATTTCGAATTTTTGGTGTTATTTTTTTTGAAATTTCACATTTTTGTATTTTTAGTGAATTTGAATTTTTAATGAATTTTCGGATTTTTTGTGAAACGGAATTTTTGCTGAAATTTTGAAAATTTTGTGAAACCTGAATTTTAAAGCATAAAATATTTAAGAATTTTTTTTTTCGCAGAAAAAAATACAAATTTTCAGAATAGTGCCAGAAAAGAAAACGCCATTTGTATTTTGAAATAATTTATACAGTCGAAATTGTTAAATGAATTGCTATCGGTACTCCAGAATAGTTATATCAGTATAACCGAATTTGGCAATAAAGGCGGTTATTAAAACAGATTGTTAAGGATAAGTTTATCTAAACGTGGACTAGGTCAGGGGTTCCCAAATGGGGGTCCGTAGGGGGTCCATGAAGAGGTCTGAAATAGTGAATAAATTATTTTTTTTTTTTCGGAATAAGAGTGGAAACAAGAGATCGAAGCCGATCGAAGGTCCAATTATTGTATCAAAATATCTAATAAAGTCACTAAGACTTTTGTCTATTGTTTAGTACTCCTGAGTGTTTCCCGCGGAATAGAACTTTGAGAAGATTTATTTTATTATTTTTTAAAAGAAACCCGATCGTTGAAAGCCATCGTATTTTGGTTCTTAGCTGAGTGAAGGAAAAAAAGTTTCAACATGTAGAATTGACAACAAACAACAGTTGCCTGGTTTTTAAAGCACGTGGGTTCATCTAAAAGCAAAAAAATGGGTGTCATACTAACTGAAGACAAGAGAAGGAATCGTTTCTGCATTAGATTGTTACAGACGATAAAAAGTGGATCTAGTAGATGTTAATCTAAAGCCCAACCAACCAGAAAAATCGACACCAAAAACCATAACGCCATGTAATGCTCTGTATTTAATATGTTATGTATTATGCGCTCCTAAAGTAGGGAGAAAAGATCACAATAGACATGCGCTGAACACAATTGATTCGTATGAAGGGAGTATTGAACGAAAAAGCGCCAGAATATGTGATCAGACGACACGTGTCCATAATATTCAATCATAACAATATTCGGCCTCATTTTCTTTATAAAAATACGAATATCTTCCAAAATATATATGTTACAGTTATCATTGAGGCCTATAGTTAAAGGTAATAAAATTAGCTTTAAAATGATACCTAAAACATGTTTTTATGATATTTCGCGAAGTAAATTTCGCGGTCGCGTATTTCTAAAATGGTACTTCGTGAAAAAAAAAATAAGTTAGCGATGAAGCTTTTCTGTATATTCTCTGTAGGTATCGTGCTAGGATTCTCAATGACTTCTGATTTCTTTATTTGTTGTATTAACAAAATGATACTTTTCGTGTTCCAAAAATCATATTGATATCTAAAGCGAGACATTTGTTCCTACATTTTCAAATCTAATAAAAAGTTTTTTTTTATTTTTTTTATTTTAAATCCCGATATCTATAAATTTGTTCAGCTAATAATCTTCCATTTTTTAAGCATGTAAAACATATGAACAAAATATTATTGTAGACATATTTACCCATACTCTGATATATATAATGAAATATACCAGCATAAATTCAGATATTTCGGGTGAAATAAAGATATTGTAATAATGACTGGCAATAATATGATCCAGTAAAAAGTCTCCCACAAAATTTTCATACAGATTTGGGTTATACATACACTGCCTGCCACTTGAATAAGGAATCACATTTTTTTAACTTTAATTAAGTATATCTCCTAAACTAAAGTTCAGAAAAAAATAATTTTTTGCACAACCAAATTCCAAGGTGTTGCCTTTAGTTTCCTGAAGAAATAAAAAATATACATATTTTATTATACTAAAATTATGCATTTATTTAAAGACATGTATTTCTGTGGTATTTTTTCGTGTGTCATTTGAATAAGGAATATTTTAAAACTAAACAAACTGTAATTTATTTTTAAATTTTAGGTTATAAAAATTAAAGTTATTATCTTCTAGCATTCAATTATTAATGAGTACTGTCACCATTTTTAGAAATAACTTTAAAAATGTGATTTGGCATCGACTTGTATAATGACTCTAAGTAATTTAGCGAAATTGAACTCCATGCTTCCGTTATTGCTACCTTGAAAGATTCTATCGTCTCAAATTGTTTTCCTCCTTCATAAACTTTTCTTGCAAGCCAACCGCAGACATTTTCCATTGGATTCAGGTCTGGTGAATATGGGGGCCAATCCAAAAGTTGAACACCTTGTTGATTAATTTATTGTTTTACTGCTCTGGCGGTATGAATCAGAGCGTTGTCGTGTTGGTACGTCCAAGGTATGGGTCCAAAGAAATCATTAAATTTTGGAAATGCTTCCTTCAGAATGTTTTTATAAGTCGTTGCATCATTTTGTTGGATACAAAAACCAATTCTATGGTACCATAATACAAAATGGCACCCCATACCATTATTCCGCCCTCTCGGCTGTGTCTGCAGCTCAAAAATAATTCCTCCTTATTTATGTCATGGAAGTAATAGTTATACCCGTCGGGACCATCAATATTAAACTTTTTTTTTTCATCGGAAAATACAACTTTAAACCATTTGTCGGACCATATCATTGTATTTTTGGCAAACTGTAGACGTTGTGATTTGCGTTTTTCATTAAGTGATGGTTTTTTTTTGCAGTTTTCGTCGGACTATGTATGGGCACGACTTTAAAATACGGTGCTCTCTTCTTAGACTTGCATTGACTCCACTTTTTTCACATATTTTTGATACTGACATGACAGAATTTGATGCAATTCTAAGAATTTTTCGTCTTTCTTTTGAAGTTGTTGCCATTTTCTTCCGCCCTTTCATGTTTTTTCAATATCTTCCACGTTATTTAAATAATTGTACATAACTGTCTATCCTCTATTAATGTTTTTGGCTATTTGTACCGGATTCTGACCCTGAGATATCAAAATCAGTATTTGTTCTTTTTCAGAGTTATTAAGAGCCTTACCACTTCCCATTTTGAATAAAGACTATTTAAAAACTATCAAATTAAAAATTCTCTAGCCGTTTATATTGAAAGAAATTCAAATCATAGCCTTCCTGATTAATATTAAAAGAATTCCTTATTCAAGTGACACACGAAATAGTACCACAGAAATACATGTCTTTAAATGAATGCATAATTTTAGTATAACAAAATATGCTTATTTTTTTATTTCTTCAGGAAACTAAAGCCAAACACTTTGAAATTTGGTTGCGCAAAAAATTATTTTTTTCTGAACTTTAGTTTAGGAGATATACTTAATTAAAGTTAAAAAAATGTGTTTCCTTATTCAAGTGGCAGACAGTGTATTTCATATGAAAAATGACCCAATGTTTTGACGTGATTTTTAATCATTTTTAAATTATAATTTCTTCTTGATTAATTATTACCAAATTTTTGGGCGATTTTTCGCTTTATTATTAATTTTTTTTTTTTAAATTATATTCATAAATATTTTCTATGGTAATAATTGATTAAGTTCATAAAATTAGTTAAGTTATATTTGGCAAAAATTTTAGTTAAATAGAAATAATCTCGATTTTTTTGTGTGAATTAATACCCAAAAATGCTAAAATGAATGATTCCGTAAAAATAAAATAGTAAAAGCAAATAAGAAATTATTTTCTGCTTTGTTGAAGTACTAAAATTATAGCCTTTTTAAGGCAATTTTAAGAATAAAAAAAAGCTAAAAAAAGCTAGAAGGTAAAACGAAAATTTTGAGGCTAAAAGCTAAATAAAAAGGCTAGACTTAAAAAGGCTAAACTGGCAACACTGGCCCAAAATTATATCACGTTTGAGTGTGAAAAATGAAGTAAGATATGAGAAATTTCTACCAATATTAAAAAATTAGTAAAAACAACATTTAATATTTTTTAATTGTTTATGAGTTTTAAAAGGTTCATAGTTTCATATTTAATAATTAAATTAATTTTGGTAACAGGCAATTTTATCAAAATGTGACCAGGGGTAAAGGGGGGAAAGGTTTCGTGTCGCCTGAAGAGGTGAAAGGGAACCCCTATGTTAGATAATCCTAAATTTTAAGGTTTTGTATTATAATAGTATCGGTTTTAAGTGCTAGTTTTGGTGACAATAATTTTAATAATGTAATCTGCAATAGTTTGAGTAAATGTCTCAATTATTTTTCATTAGTTTGCTTATTTGAAAATTTTGTAATATTTAGGAAATTGTAGAAAAGTTTCAAATAAAATAAGAATTTCCATTGTAGTTTTTAAAATCTTGTCAAAACAGAATAACAGAATATTTAAAACTTCAAGGGGTTACAACTGCAAAGGAAGACTAATAGAGACCGACCGAAACCGGATTTTTCAAGACGAAACCGAATCGTTACATCTCGAACTTTACATCCATCTTAAGTTTATTTTGATGGCATAAATACAGTGTTGCCAAAACTGAAAAAAGTGCTAGAATTTACAAAGAAAAAATGCTAGAAAGAATAAAAAAAGGTGCTAGAAAAAATGTTAAGAACCAAAAGTTTGCATTTGTAAAAAAATAGAAATAGAATAGAATAGAAAAAAAAGAAAATAGTAAAAGCACATTTTGAAATTGATTCTTTAGAAATTAAACAAAATTTATGAGTGGATTTTTCAAAATTCTAATTTTATCATAAATTTTCCTCAAGTATGTGTTATGTGAATTATAGTGGTATAGATAACATATAGGTTGACATTTTGACGAACAAAAAATCTTCTTCTTGCTTTTAACGAAAATTTGATTTTTAAAATCTTATTTATTATTAAAAACCAAATACAGTATAAACACGAGAATCTGGAAAATTACTGCAGACCCCAATCTGGATTGTCGAATTATACGAATTATCGAGGCTTTTTTTCTGTTCCAATTTTGACAAAAAAAAAAAGCTTTTAAAATATATCTGTTATTTAACATAACATTTCATATTTTAAGTTTTTTACCTAAAAAAAAATTGTACCTTTTTACTGGAGAATTGTTGGAACTAACTGAAAATTAAAATGAAGGAATTCAATTAGAATCAATACTTACATTATAATTATATCATTTCCTATTTTCCAAGTTATACTAAAATGTTAATAAGAAAGGATTTTTCATTATTTAATCCGGATTACAGAGTTACAGAATGGAATGGAAAGTTAGAAGATGTTAGAAAATTTTTTGTTAAAATTCAAATTTTTAACTAAATAAGTGATATTCAAATAATTTTTAAAAATAATTTTAACTAAATAAACTGACCAATATTAAGCAAAAAAAAAAAAAAAAAAAAATTCTCGAAAAAATTTTCATCAAAAAAAAAGAAAAATTAAAAATATAACCAAATACTCTCAATAATATTCCAAAAAATAAAATATAACATCATTATTATTAACTTATTAAATTTTAACCAAGACTTAGGTTAGGTTAGGTTATTAGGGCAGCTGTCCAGAGACAGAACACTTGGGTCCAATTTGGTCCCGTTGTGAAACCCTGATAGATCATGTATTTCTACCTCACTTGTTCATTTCAATGTTCGAAACGAACCAACCCGACGCATGTAAGTAAGAGCTGATCCATCTGACATCGTTATCAGATAGATCTGACAACACATGCATAAATGGATTACCAAAATTGGAAGTCCTAATCCCGGCAAGAGTGGGACAGTGATATAAAAGAGGCTCCACCGTCTCCTTCTCTTCCTCATCCCGACAACTCCTAACCAAGACTTCAGCATAATCATATATAAAAGGAGATTCTTTTCACAAAAAACTAATCATGTTGTCTACAATTAGACTTTAACTTTGGCCTAAAATTTGATAAGCTTACGGCCATAATGTCATATTATGATGTTTAATATTGGGCAAAAAGTTGTTTAATTATGTATAAATATTTGATTTTTCAAGAAGAATCCAAATTAATAAAAATTTTATTTTATTTAAATATACGACATTGCTAACTATATTTGAAAAGTTATAAGTGATTTTATCATAATTATTTCTTATAACAAAATAATTATAGTTTACTTAACTGCCAAAAGTGTATTTTGCTAAACACAATCTTTAAAGATCGCATTACACGCAGGGATAAAAATATAGTTGTAGTGACCATAATCTAAGAGCAGCATATTATGATTGGAACATATGATCATAGCGAAACATATAAATGATTATAAGTAATACTTAATATGATTCCATTTTGTCATATTGTGTTCGATTTTGTGGTTTGTTTTTTCATGTTATGTTTCTAGTTTTACATATAATTGAACATTCTTACTACATCATTATCCCATTCTATCAGTTTATGATTTGATGTTATTATATTATTATTCTATCTTATTATATTATTATATTGCAATGTCATATTATGATTCTATTTTTTAATATTATTATTATTCCATTCTTCATATTATTTGTTCATTTTATCACATTTTATCATATAGTTATCCAATCTTATCATATTATTTTTTCTATTATTCCACCTCATCGTATATTAAAATAAAAAGTAATAATAAAAATTATTTGAAAAAATTTTTTATTGAAAATAATAGAGAAAAATGTTCATTAGCAAATATATATATATATATATATATATATATATATATATATATATATATATATTTACATATTATTTGTTCACTAATTATATTCATATGTGGTTCAAATTCAATATATCCTTTTCACAAGCATTGCATACTTGTTTGTTCTTAAATATATTTTGTATTTAATGTTTGTTTGTTCATTGTAATTCTCATTTAGTTTACTTATGAATAAATATAAATAGACAAGGTTTGGTTATATTACAAACAATATAAGATATTGATTAACTACCATTAATAGGTTTAGTTAAAAAAACATATATTGAATTTGAACCACATATTAATATAATTAGTGAACAAATAATATGTAAATATATATTTTTTTTTTGGTTAATGAACATTTTTCTCTATTATTTTCAATAAAAAATTTATTAAAATAATTTTTATTAATACGTTTTATTTTAATATATGACGAGGTGGAATAATAGAAAAAATAATATGATAAGATTGGATAACTATATGATAAAATGTGATAAAATGAACAAATAATATGAAGAATGGAATAATAATAATATTAAAAAATAGAATCATAATATGACATTGCAATATAATAATATAATAAGATAGAATAATAATATAATAACATCAAATCATAAACTGATAGAATGGGATAATGATGTAGTAAGAATGTTCAATTATATGTAAAACTAGAAACATAACATGAAAAAACAAACCACAAAATCGAACACAATATGACAAAATGGAATCATATTAAGTATTACTTATAATCATTTATATGTTTCGCTATGATCATATGTTCCAATCATAATATGCTGCTCTTAGATTATGGTCACTACAACTATATTTTTATCCCTGCGTGTAATGCGATCTTTAAAGATTGTGTTTAGCAAAATACACTTTTGGCAGTTAAGTAAACTATAATTATTTTGTTATAAGAAATAATTATGATAAAATCACTTATAACTTTTCAAATATAGTTAGCAATGTCGTATATTTAAATAAAATAAAATTTTTATTAATTTGGATTCTTCTTGAAAAATCAAATATTTATACATAATTAAACAACTTTTTGCCCAATATTAAACATCATAATATGACATTATGGCCGTAAGCTTATCAAATTTTAGGCCAAAGTTAAAGTCTAATTGTAGACAACATGATTAGTTTTTTGTGAAAAGAATCTCATTTTATATATGATTATGCTGAAGTCTTGGTTAGGAGTTGTCGGGATGAGGAAGAGAAGGAGACGGTGGAGCCTCTTTTATATCACTGTCCCACTCTTGCCGGGATTAGGACTTCCAATTTTGGTAATCCATTTATGCATGTGTTGTCAGATCTATCTGATAACGATGTCAGATGGATCAGCTCTTACTTACATGCGTCGGGTTGGTTCGTTTCGAACATTGAAATGAACAAGTGAGGTAGAAATACATGATCTATCAGGGTTTCACAACGGGACCAAATTGGACCCAAGTGTTCTGTCTCTGGACAGCTGCCCTAATAACCTAACCTAACCTAAGTCTTGGTTAAAATTTAATAAGTTAATAATAATGATGTTATATTTTATTTTTTGGAATATTATTGAGAGTATTTGGTTATATTTTTAATTTTTCTTTTTTTTGATGAAAATTTTTTCGAGAATTTTTTTTTTTTTTTTGCTTAATATTGGTCAGTTTATTTAGTTAAAATTATTTTTAAAAATTATTTGAATATCACTTATTTAGTTAAAAATTTGAATTTTAATAAAAAATTTTCTAACATCTTCTAACTTTCCATTCCATTCTGTAACTCTGTAATCCGGATTAAATAATGAAAAGTCCTTTCTTAATTAACATTTTAGTATAACTTGGAAAATAGGAAATGATATAATTAAAATGTAAGTGTTGATTCTAGTTGAATTCCTTCATTTTAATTTTCAGTTAGTTCCAACAATTCTCCAGTAAAAAGAGTACAATTTTTTTTTTTTAGGTAAAAAACTTAAAATATGAAATGTTATGTTAAATAACAGATATATTTTAAAAGCTTTTTTTATCAAAATTGGAACAGAAAAGAAGCCTCGATAATTCGTATAATTCGACAATCCAGATTGGGGTCTGCAATAATTTTCCAGATTCTCGTGTTTAATACTGTATTTGTTTTTTAATAATAAATGAGCGTTTTTTTTTTTATTAAAATTAGCCTTGTGCATTAATTTTTAATAGCCTTTTATTGGAAAATTGCAATTTAAAGGGATTTATTGTTAATATATTCATGCTTAACTATTTTTATTTAGCATTTGATTCCAATCTAATAAAACTAAATTAAAGTTTTACCAACATTTTTGCAAAATTCGTAAAATTTTCATTAAATACATTTTAGTAATATCTATGAACAAAATTTTATTTTTTATGAAAAAAGTTTGGAAAAAAGTCATGTTCGATTCATAATATTTATAAAAAAAAAAAAAAAAAATTCAAATATATGATTTTTTTCTCTGTGTACATTTTAAGGTGTTACAATTAATGTAATTTTTTTTTTTGTTTTGCGTTAACACCTTAAAATTTTAGGTGTGCAATTTGAAGCTTAAAGTGACAAATTTTCTAACGACGGTTGTTTCTAACACAAGTAAACACTTCAAAATTCTGGTGATTTACAAAAGTGATCAAAATTGAGGTGTGGCGTGGCGATTTATAAAATAAGGACATTAGATTTGGAGTGGTAATGTTGCAACAAAAATATTGTAATTTTAAACATATTTAAATTTATTTAACACATTCAATCTCTCTTTAACTTACACAAATGATAACGATGTCTTCTTCTTGTTCTACCCTCCTCTTCCAAAGCCGTAGAATCACTTCTTAATATATCATGTGTATCCTTAGATTCGAATTCTTTTACGGCCGTTGTTGATTCTTCACAAAAAACCAAAGAAAAATAAATGCACAGAATAGCAACAATGAACCACAAAGTATTTTTATGCATTTTTATTATTTAATCAATTTTTATTTTATTAAAAAAATATTTTTCAATCGTTTCAAAAAAATGTCCTTTTCGTTAAAAAATATTTTATTTTCTTTTTTTAATTATAAAAATTCGTTTTTTATTTTTTATTTTTTTTTTTCCTTCTTACACTTGTAAGCCACGGCGAGTAACTGATAATGTAAGCTCACATTATCACAGTCTTTTATATGCAGTTCATAATTTACCATTTAAATTGTAGCGATCATAGGCCGCGTTCAATAAATATTTTGTTTATGCTTCTTCAAGTTCAAGGTGATAATTGGCTTAGTCTATACAACGTGTCTGGCTCATAAACACTTTGTCGATATCGCAAGCGACATTTGTGGAGGCCCTTAACTTTGCCACCAATCGATATGTAATTATACAATCTATTTGCTAGTAAGTATCACTTTTGATTAAATACAAATAAAAATAGAAAATGAAACTGGTTTATTGTAAAAACGATTTTGCACCAATTCTATTACGACATCTGCACTTTTTTTTTCTTTTAAATATATTTTTATTATTTTCTTTTCCGATGCTACGAAGTGTTAAGTGTTAAATGAAAATAATTTCTCTTTTATTGTGAAATAAAATGAAATGTGTGAAGTTGTAGTAAGTGTTAGAAAAAAAAAAAAAGATATTGATAAAAATATAGATGTTTGTTTATGGAAAGAAATAACAAAATCGGAAGTTTATCTGTTGGTGGTTTAAAATGGTTTTGAAGTTTGCAATAAGGATATGTCAAACTCGCAATTACAACCCAGGTTATAATACAACAAATTTGTAATTTAGTTGTAGGAATCGAAATTTTTTTAGTCGGTCACATTAGGATGAACTACAAGTGTTTTACTATTGGTATTTAATAAATCGGGTAGTAAAAGGACAAGAAACATAGTTTTCTTTAAGAGAATATTATTCATGCCAATTTGCAATGTCCACTAAATATTTCTTCTTAATTATTAATACTATCCCAGCAGTTTTATACCTTATCTTATTCGGAGATAGTCGACCGATAAAATTCCCTTGGGATCATCAATTTGCAATGAAAACAAGTTAGTGTGCTATATGCGTCTATGCCGAATCTTATATACCCTTCACCTGTGTTGAGATGTGTTATATGAAAATGAAATACCTTATATGGGATATAATTACAAATATATTTACCTATACTATATCTATGTAAACACTAAAGACTTTAAATAATTTGTATTTTCATATAAAGTTGCAATAGTATCAAGATTTTATTAATCCTTGTACACTGCCTGCCACTCGAATAAGGAATCACATTTTTTTTTAAATTTAATTAAGTATATCTCCTAAACTAAAGTTCAGAAAAAAATAATTTTTTGCGCAACCAAATTTCAAAGTGTTGGCTTTAGTTTCCTGAAGAAATAAAAAATATACATATTTTTTTTATACTAAAATAATGCATTTATTTAAAGACATGTATTTCTGTGGTACTATTTCGCGTGCAACTTGAATAAGGAATTCTTTTAATATTAATCAGGAAGGCTATGATTTGAATTTCTTTCAATATAAACGTCTACAGAATTTTTAATTTGATAGTTTTTAAATAGTTTTTATTTAAAATGGGACGTGGTAAGGCTCTTAATAACTCTGAAAAAGAAAAAATTCTGATTTTGAAATCTTAGGGTCAGAATCCGGTCCAAATAGTCAAAAACATTAATAGAGCAAAGATAGTTGTGTACAATTATTTAAATAACGTGAAAAGATATGGAAAAAACATGAAAGGGCGGAAGAAAATGGCAACAACTCCAAAAGAAAGACGAAAAATTCTTAGAATTGCATCAAATTCTGTCATGTCGGTATCAAAAATACGTGAAAAAAGTAGAGTCAGTGCCAGTCTAAGAACAGTGCACCGTATTTTAAAGTCGTGTCCGACGAAAACCGTAAAAAAAACACCACTTAATGAAAACACAAATCACAACTTCTACAGTTTGCCAAAAATACAATGACATGGTCCGACAAATGGTTTAAAGTTGTATTTTCCGATGAAAAAAAGTTTAATATTGATGGTCTCGACGGGTATAACTATTACTTCCATGACCTAAATAAGGAGGAATTATCTTTGAGCCGCAGACACAGCCGAGAGGGCGGAATAATGGTATAGGGTGCCATTTCGTATTATATTTTTGTGTCCAACAAAATTACTGCAACGACTTACAAAAACATTCTAGAGGAAGCATTTTCAAAATTTAATGATTTCTTTAGACCCATACTTTGGACGTACCAACACGACAACGCTCCGATTCATACCGCCAGAGCAGTAAAACAATGGATTAATCAACAAGGTGTTCAACTTTTGGATTGGCCCCCATATTCATCAGACCTGAATCCAATGGAAAATCTCTGCGATTAGCTTGCAAGAAAAGTTTATGAAGGAGGAAAACAATTTGAGACGATAGAATCCTTAAAGGATGCAATAACGGAAGCATGGAGTTCAATTTCGCTAAATTACTTAGAGTCATTATACAAGTCGATGCCAAATCGCATTTTTGAGGTTATTTCTAAAAATGGTGACAGTACTCATTACTAATTGAATGCTAGAAGATAATAACTTTCATTTTTATAACCTAACATTTAAAAATAAATTACAGTTTGTTTAGTTTTAAAATATTCCTTATTCAAACGACACACGAAAAAGTACCACAGAAATACATATCTTTAAATAAATGCATAATTTTAATATAACAAAATATGTATATTTTTTATATATTCAGGAAACTAAAGCCAACACTTTGAAATTTGGTTGCGCAAAAAATTATTTTTTTCTGAACTTTAGTTTAGGAGATATACTTAAGTTAAAAGTTAAAAAAATGTGATTCCTTATTCAAGTGGCAGGCAGTGTATTCTTATATATATTATAAAAACAAGGTGAAAGTTTGTTTGTTTATTTGTTTGTCTGTTTGTGTATTACTCACATTTAAACTTCTGAACCGATTTGCACGATAGTACTAGTGCCGGAGGTGGTTATCGGCTTTGTTACTTCTACTGCTTTAAAAAATGTAGTTTTTCAATTTTACACGTTATTAATGAAGTTATTGATGCACAGATGGTGCTTTCACTGTCGAATATTATAATTTATATTGGATTTCGATCGCATGCCACGGCCATATTTTACGCCCACTTTTTTAAAACTCTTAAACGGATGAACCAATTAGCTTAAAATCGGAGCAGGGTGTGTAAAAATATAAAGCAAATATTCATTATGGCAAATTTAAGGAACTATTACAGTTAGAGCGCTCAAATTTCTTGGGAACCGTTATCCTGTCATAATGCATTGATGAAATGAAAATATGACGGATAGGTCTAGGAGAAGAGGTAGCCCCATACAAAAAAAAAAAAAAAAAAAAAATAAATAAATAATAATTGACATATATATATTCACATCTTAGGGACTATTACAATCAAAGTCTTGAAAAGTTTCGCATCAAATAGGGTAGCGAATTGTACCGATAAAAGCTAGTAAATAACAAATTTAATACTTTGGAATTTTAAAAAGGTTCGCACATATTTAAGAAAGATATAATTACTTCGGTGCAGAACAAATACATAAAAAATGTAAAAGTGTTTGCCAAAGTGTCTATTTTATGCAGCAACTAAAAAACTTCCAGGATTTTTCGGCAAACTTTTACAATCGTCAATTTTCTATCATGTAAATTTTGGTAAACCTAAGCGGAAATGTCTTGGTTTTCAAAAACAAGTTGGGGAAAATATTATGTTCATCAAGTCTATCGAGTAGATTCACTATGCAACAAAAATCTAAAAACTTTTAAAATAAATAAAATAAAACCAAAGGAAAACAAGTAAATATCATGATGAGTATTATCTACTGTAGTAAAATATTGTAGAGATTTAAGCAAAAATACTTAAAATAAGTTTTAATAAATATTACTATTAATTACACGCAGAGAAAAAAATATAGTTGTAGTGACCATAATCTAAGAGCAACATATTATGATTAGAAGATATGATCACAGCGAAAAATAGAAATTATTATAAGCAATAATTATTATGATTCCACTTTATCATATTGTATCCGATTTTATGGTTTGGTTTTTCATGCTATGGTTATAGTTTTACATATAATTGAACAATTTATATTATACCACATTGTCATATTATGATTACATTTTATCATACTATTACCTCATGTTATCGTATAGTTATCCAATCTTATCATATTATTATTCCATCTAATCATATATTAATAAAAATAATTATTACTATTTTTATAAAATTTTATTTGTTTTATATTTTATATATATCTATATATATATATATATATATATATATATATATATATATATATAAATATTCGAGTGGAAGATATCTTATATTGCTTGAATCACACCGAGTATAACCAAAACTTGTGTATTTATATTTATTCATATATAAACTAAATGAGAATTACATTGAAGTTGCTAAATAAATATTAAAAAATATATTTGAAAACAAACAAGTATTGAAGTTTTCCACTAAGTTTGTGAAAAGGGTAAATATTATATATATTTGTAACATTTTATTGTTATAGGAATAATAATATTAATATGATTTAAAAACAGAATGTTGTTTAAGAACAAGGAAAAAGAAAAGTATTTAATGGTTGTAGAATTAATGATATGTTTCATATTAACAAAACTTGTTTCTGGTAAGAGTATTTAAAATTATATAATTTTTGCAGTCAGTCATATTAAAATTCTTATTGAGTGTAAACATTAAATGGCAAAAGTGAAAATCATTGTTATCATGAACACATAGTTATTAAAATTCAATAAAATTAACAATGAGAACATATTATTGTTGTAGTGATAATGCTGTAACCATGTTTTTTCTCGGCGTGTAGATAAAATGATTTCAATACAACCTCAAAAAGACACTAGCAATGCTTTTTGAATTTATGCTAGAAAAAGTGGATTTTTGACCAATGTGCACTCTAGAAACTGATTGCCTGATTGACACGTACCTCCTTTCCAATTTTTTTTTTTTTTTTTTTTTTTTGTAAGTCTAATTTGGATGAGTTTTAAGTTTAAAAAAAATTTTATGTGTTGCCCTTTGACTCTTCATTGTGAAGCAAGCACACAAAATATTTTAAAAATTCCTATCGTTATAAAATCTGGTGTATTTTTCAAAGATATATTGATCACAAAAAGAAAAATAAATTATCAGCAGACAAAGTTATAAACAAAAAGTATGTGTTATATTTTATTCGAACGCACACCTTAAATATTCATTGAATTTTTTTTTTTTTTTTTTTTTAGATTAATTTTTTTATGTTAAGCCTCAAAATTTCCTAAATTTCTATATGAACTAAACTAAATATGTCTAAATGATATTTAGTTTCCCATAATTTTATGCATATCAAAACACTCTTACACCACCCTGGCAACCCTGTTCGTTAAAAAGCTTTGCATACTTAACAACATGTATGTATGTGATTTGTTTAACGCTTAAATATTTATTAATATTTGGTGTTTATTACCAACATAATAGGATTAAGCGCATACATTTAACATAAAAAGAAAAACAACTTAAATGGTTGTAAAAATAAAATTTTATTACTCAAATTTATAAAACTTTATGGCAACTTAACAAACAACCATGTAATATTTTATATTAATATGATATTTAAATTTATAGAAAAAAAAAATTGTGATTTCAAAAAAAAAAAAAAATATATCTCAAATAGAAACATTTGAGTGCTATTGAAATTGTGTTTTCATTTTGTGAAAACCCATTTTTTGGTTTGCATATTTTGTTTAATTCGCTGTATGATTCCCTTAAAATTTACCAGTTTTTGTTGCCAACTGTGTTTGTACAGTTACCAGCAGCAACACCTTTAATTTTGTTGTATTTAGTAGCTGCAAAACATTGGACGACTGCTGTTACGTTAACTTTATATTGTTGTACTTAACAACTTGCAACATATATGTATTTATATATTCTTTATAATTTTCTTGTTAACATTTTTGTTGTTGTTGCTGTATTTATGTATGTTCGATTGTAAATACATACATATGTATGTGAGTAAAAAATTTTTGGTGCGCTGATTATTTGATGCGTGGCTCGAGTATGATGCTGCTGCATATCTGTTTATTTTTTATATTAAAAAACGAAAGCTTTTTTTCTTCTTTGGGTTTTGTTTTTAGTAACAGCCACCTTTTTGGCGTTTTCTTGTTCTGTTTCTTCATCAATATCATCACCACCGTCGTCGTCGTCATCTCATATGTACGCAATGACCACACGAAATTGTATTATGTAGCAATTCCTGATGCAGATTTGATGTTTTTTTTTTTCTTGTTGCTTAGTTTGTGGAAGGCTTGCCATTGCGTTGATATCAGTGTCACCATTTCAGCATTTTTGCAGCTATACTTAGCATATATGTCTTAGCATTTGCATATTTTTTTAGCATTTTTTAATAAATAATTTAACATTTTTCATAATAAGGATAAATCCTATAAAAAATTATTTAAATATATTTATTAACGAATGTAACTCTAGAGGTAAGCACCAGCAAAATGTAAATGAATTAAAAAAGGGAAAAAAACACTAAATGATTTTTAGCATTTTTAAATAATTTTTGAGCATATTTTACAAACAATTCCTGATGAATGACACAAATAAGGGGTTGTATATATATATATATATTGAAAGAAATTAAAATCAAATCATAGCCTGATTAATATTAAAAGAATTCCTTATTCAAGTGACACACGAAAAAGTACCACATAAATGCATGTCTTTAAATAAATGCATAATTTTAGTAAAGGCTGATTCAAGTAGAGATACTTTTTTCAATAGCCTTTTTTTTGACAGATCACGTGTGAGTCGTGTCATGCTGTCATGTTATTTTTGTTTAGTATTGTTTGGCATTTCATAATGCAAAGACTTACGCCTGAACAACGTTTACAAATCGTTTAACTTTATTACGAAAATTAACGTTCTGTGAGGAATATGTTTCGTGCACTTCGCTCAACTTATGGTCAACATAATCGGCCTACTGAGGGTACTATTCGCAACACCATCACCCATTTTGAGACCCAGCATTCATTATTGGATAATATTCGACCGAATAGACCACGTCCAGCACGCTGTGAAGAAAATATAGCGGCCGTAGCTGAGAGTGTACACGAAAACCGTGGAGAGTCGATTCGGCGCCGTTCGCAGCAACTCGAACTGACGCAAGGAACGACTTAGCGCATTTTACTTAGAGATCTTAAATTGAAAGCTTACAAAATGCAGCTTGTGCAACAACTGAAGCTGCTCAATCTTCCCAAGCGACATATCTTCGCTCTATGTGCTCTTGAAAAGTTCCAAGGAGATCCGACGTTTTTGAGGCAAATTTTGTTCAGCGATGAGGCCCATTTCTGGCACAATGGGTATGTAAACAAACAAAATTTCCGCATTTGGGACGAAGAGCAACCTGAAGAGATTAAAGAACTCCACTTCATCCAGAAAAAACAACGATTTGGTGTGGTTTGTGGGCCGGTGGAATCATCGGTTCATATTTCTTTAAAAATGATGCCGGTGCGAACGTAACCGTCAATGGCGACCGTTATCGTGCCTTGATAACCGACTATTTGATGCCTGAAATTGAAGCTCGTGATCTCGGCGACATTTGGTTTCAGCAAGACGGCGTCACTTCCCTCACATCGCATCAATCAATGGATTTATTGAGAGAACACTTCGGTGAGCACATAATTTCACGTTTTGGCCGGTCGATTGGCCACCAAGATCGTGTGATATCACACCGTTAGACTTTTTCTTGTGGGGATATGTAAAGTCTAAAGTTTATGCGGACAAACCCGCTTCGATTCAGGCCTTGGAGGAAAACATCACGCGTGTCATTCGGCAGTTACCACTCGAAATGCTCGAACGAGTCATCGAAAATTGGACTCAACGGATGGACCATCAGCGACGTAGCAACGGCCAACATTTGATAGACATAATCTTCAAAAAATAAATGCTACAGAATGTTCTTTCAAATAATAATAAACATTTTCATTAAATTTGAATTTTCTGTGTTTTTTCTTTAAAAAAGTAGGGAACCTCGAAATTTATCATATTTTTTATTTCTTCAGGAAACTAAGGCCAACACTTTGAAATTTGGTTGGGCAAAAAATTATTTTTTTCTGAACTCTAGTTATTAAAGTTAAAAAAAATGTGATGTGATTCAAGTGGCAGGCAGTGTATGATGTCCTTAAGAAGATCTACAGCCCATATTACACTGTTTTTCGGGTGAAAATAAAAAGTTTCATTTTGTAGCAGCGTGTAATTAATAATAATGTCAGCTGGAAAAAATAATTTATATGAAAAAAATGGAGTACGCTTTTCTAGTTTTAAAAATTTTGCGAAAAAAAAATGTATTAGAATCAATTTTTTAAAATTGATACCACTGATAAAAGACCAAAAATACTTTTTGCTCAAACATTTATCATTTGCGACTATTGTTTGATATAGGGTGTACGCTCAAAATTTTCTTAAATTGCACTTATTTGATTCAAAAAAAAAAAAAAAAAAAAAAAAACATTTTTTTTCTACATTTTTGAATTTTTGTTTCAAAATTTATAAGCTAAAAACGCAAAAAGGTAAAGACCAAAAAAGAGAAATAAAATTTTTGATTTTAAATGTCTTTTAAACAATAAGAAATAATATAGTACAAGAAACATGTTTTTTCTCTATCCTGTTTAGTGGAATTCAGAAAAATTAAATAAAATATTTAATAAAGTTTAAACTCCGATATGTTTTTCACACTAGAAGTGGTAAACTTTGACCCACTGTAGTACCAACTGTGTTTCACTTACGGACTCCAGCTAACAATATTCTGAAAGTCAACTCTTCTTCTGCCGATGTCTCTAATTTCATCGAGATTAGTTTAGCAATAAGCTTGAACACTAAGGGAAAATTTTCGATTCAAAATCTATGACGATTGTGGTCACATTGACAATTTAAGTTATAGGCTGTTTGATACTATTCGTTTACATAATTTAAATAAACAGAATGTAATTTAATAATTTGATAATGAAGTGTTGTCACCTTGATGTAAATTTTCGTCAATTATTTCAACACAAAGTGCTAAATTTGAATACATATGGGGCAGATTAATATTGACATAGAATGGTATCATTATCAAACACGTATGTGTTTGATTTGGGGGAAAGAGTGTGTTAATATGTATTTTATTAAGTTATGCCAACCGAATTATTTTTGTATAGACAGTGACTAATACCGATATATACGGCAATCCCAATCGAATTATATTATAGAACACTTAACCGACCAAATTCAATTGACAGTAAATTCGGTTGCCACAACGAAAGTGTTTTCTCTATGTAGACTTTCTAAATTGACTCTATCAATTGTATAAAAATTTTAACAACTAGGTAATATGTTATGTTATTTTAAATCCCTGGCAACCCAATTCTCAATAAATGCTATTCGTTTTGGATTATGTGACTGTGAAAAATGCGCAGTGCCCCCCACTAAAAAAAATAGCATCTTTGATTGTTGACTGTTTTGTGTCAAGTCAAAGGCAGCAACAAACTCTTCAACAACTTCTCATAAACTCAGCATTCACAGCAATAGCAATAGCAACAGCAACAATAGAAATAACTTACAAACGAAAAACATTTCCCTTACGCACGCACTGCACTTTACTCTTAACAAAACTATAAATAATCAAACGAACTATGAGCTTATGTTTAAAAGAAAGAAGGAGAGGGTGTAGTGTTCAAAAGAAGTAGTTGGTGGTAGTGCTGCTGCTGTTGTTACCGACTTTATGGAATTGCTAACTTAAGTATTTGGCTGGCTCATAATATTGTTTGTTATTGGAATACTGGTGATACTGGTGAGTATGAGTAAGAGTGAATGGGTCTATTGGTTGGTTGATTCGTTTGTTGGTTTCATGATTATCCAACGACTAAGAAGGAGGCTTATGGCAGGCAGGCAGGCAGACAGGCAGGCAAGCTAGCTGTTAATACGAATATATACAGCAGCTTTAATGTGACGAGTACATCTATTTGAGAATGTTTAAAGAAGTGTGTGTGTGTGTGTGTGCTTGTGTGAGTAAGTGTATGTATAAAATGTTTGATTATGTTGTTGCAAGTAGTGCTGGCGTTGTTTGGTTTCAAATTAAAAAAAGGAATTGTAGTAGATTGTGTTATAGATATAGAAAATATATGCTTACACATATTCGCATTTACTCGCTGGCTGGCTCGCTTGCTCACTTACCTATCAAACCAACCAACTAACTAACCAACCAACCAACAGTCATTTATACACACAAAAACACATACATACATTTAGTCAGTCAGTGAATTTTTGTTTTTTTTTTTTTTACTTTTATGGCAAGGAAGCATAGCTCATGACAACAATTACTAAACCATAAATACATACGAATCGTATAAGGACACAAGACAACAGTCAGTCGTATGTATATACATACATACATATTATAGCGAGACTGTCTGTCAGTTAGGCATTTGGCTGTTTTTGTTAGTCATTTTGTCAGTCATTGATTTTTGTTAGAAACGAACGATGTTTGTCTTAATGTCAGTTTATGTTTCGTTTATTTCTTTGCTGTTGTTGTTATTTGTTGCTGGCGCTTTTGAGTAAGTGCATGCAATATGAAAAATGTTGTTGCTGCCACTCAATATTGTTGCTGTTGTTTATTATATTTGTATTCTACTACCTATGAATGTATGTATGTATGTATGTATGTTTGAATATCTATGGGTACAAAAATATATCTGAGCTTTGGCATTTGCCTTGGTTTTGTGCTCTTGTAAAAGCGCATCCATCCGTCAGTCGCGTTTTTCATGCGCAACTGAAACGGTAACGAAATTCATATTGTTGAATTTGAAAAAAAAAAAGAAAAACAAAATTCGCAAAGAGAAACACTAAATTCGAAAACGTTGAAAACCTCCAGAGTATTGTTTTGTGTTGCGTGTGTGTGTGTGTATAGAGTATGTTTGAAATACTGTCAGTGTTTTTGCAAATTCGTGTTTAATTTGTAAACAATATCTTTTTTATTTTCTACTTTAAACATTTTTTTTTTTTTTTTTTTTTTGTAGTTGCTATTTTAACTCATTCGTTATTGATTCATATTCCTTACGACTCTTTTTCTTTTTTTTTTTCATTTCATTTACGCTTTATCTTAATATTTTTTTATATGGTTTTTCTTTCTCACTTCTTTTCTATTAGGTTTTCCTCTGCTGCATATTTCCCACAAATCGTTGACCAACTTTAGTTTATATTTACGTTTGCATTTGACAAAATTGTTAAATATTTCGGTCCGGTTTTAAAAATGTTCACTTTGGTCTTAAAACGCATTATGATTGTTGGCTGTATTTGAGCAAAAATACAGTGTTTACATCGTGCGGAGTGTTATTATAAATAACTCTATAATATAATAGAGTGCTATTCTATTTGGAATGTAAAAAAGTTTAATTTTTTTTAAACATTTCAGTTTGTTTTAATAATAGTTTTAATTTCACATTCTGCAGTTGAATATGTGAGATGAGAAAATCCGTGTACACTTATAGTTTAAATATACTTGAAAAAAAAAAAAAAAAAATATATATATATATAGTAAAGTTAAATAGTTTACATTTGTTACTATTGTCAGTAACTATGTGCTAAATTTTGTTGTAATAGCATAATTAGTTTTTCTTAAAATGAAAATTGAATAAAATTCGTTCAAACACGTAATTCGATTTATTATCAATTGCTAGGAATATAGGTGAGTTGAGAAATACAAGAAGTTCACGATCACGGAAAGATAATCTGATAACCGAAGACTGCAGGATTGTAGACAAGATTATACATCTCTGTATGGAATGCGGCTCATTAATTAAATTGCTCTGTATCTTTTATGAAAAAAATTTAAAAAATGTAACCTGAAAATCCACAAAGTAAAAAAAGTCCCAAATGGGAACGCTAGAAAAAATGTGGAGACAAAGAAAGAGACAAAAATTATTGAGATTAAATTTCTTCAAAAATATTAATGCGTCTAAAAGGCAAAAGTACGTACTGTCGAACAACATTCTGGTCAGGAGATAAATATCGTATAAAAAATTCAAAATTGTCGAACAAATTTTTGGTCTGGAGAGCTATTTGTACGTGCGAGCAAAAAAAAATATAACACTTTATTCATAACAAATGGCACATTTAACAGAGAGTTGTATGCTAATTGGCACTCTCGGAAAAGATTCCTTTCTATCATTAGAAAGTACAACGAATTCTATTTTTTTTTTTTTTTTGCCTAAACAATACAACATAAAAGTAGTTGAGTCGTATCAAACAAATGGTACTGCTATATACCAAAGTAGGCCAATCCACTAAACTGTCCAAAACTCAGTCCATTTGAAATGTATTGGGTTATAATAATAAAAAAAAAAAAATATTTAAAGATCACTTAAACACAATAAAGCTGTAATGGAGAGTTTTCCAGAAAATAATTATTATTTTATTAAAAATGAATGATAAATTATATTTTCTTTTAAGCGTAAAACTTCAATATAACAAAATAAAAATTTCAAAAAGATTGACCCATTGGTTTCATTTTTATAAGCTGAATTGTAAGCTAAGGAACTATAAGTTCAAAATCGAGTTTAATCACCGATGTTTATAAAAAAATATTTCGCCTAGTTGGTTATACAATTTAGAAAATGTTACGAATTAAGGTATCCTGAGAAACTTGGATAACCGAGGGGAAAAATCCCATCTAAATGAAATGATCGTTTACCAATACGACAGCCAATACTCAGTCTTCATTGTCTTATTGAATTAAAACGGATTTGATTCGGGACCTTAAAGTCTTGATATTTTTCAGCTTACTCTAAAAATGCATTATACTCAACGATATATTTAACCTTTAACCTTTAAACGCAGCTGCGAGAAGCTTATAGGAACTTGTTGTGAATATATTGGCCTTCGTCTTTCGGCGATTAGGATTATTTGATGGAATAAAAAAGAATACAGATATACCTTCAATCTTTGGCTCTACTTAAAAGTTGTCATGTCGAATTGGTTCGTGGAAACATGCATCTTTTTCCATTCATAATTTTAAACTAATAACAGAGCATCAAGGCAGATCAGTGAATTTATAGCAAAAATTTCGATCTCTGACTCTTATGTGGACAGTTCGGCTGCAATGCACAGTGGGGTAGAATCGAAATTTTTTGGAAATAAATCTGTAACTTCTGATTGGCTGGTTGGATTTTCATGAAATTTGGTATAGGCGTAGCGGAGGAGTGTACAAATTTAAGTTTGAAAGGGGGGGGGGCACAACAAACCCCTTAGGGGCGCAGCTAAGGGGGATCAAAGTTAGGTACCTCTGACATAAAAAATTTTAATCGCTTGCCAAATTTTTGTTTCTCGTCCGATTTCAAATATTTTTATATATTGTTGTAGACCCTGATAAGACCTATAAAAACCATGCTTACATGTCCTATTTATCTCTTATAGTTTTCAAGTTATTTGCGTTTGAATTTTTAAGCACCATAATTTTGTATGTTCTTGGTCCAGTTTTTTTCATATATATCCTAGTATTTCCGACCGATTTTATTAGTTTTTTTCCTATCTAGTTAAAGAACAAAATTATCTATTGAATAAAAAAAATTTTAGTCGATATCTTTACCGAGTCCAAAAATAAACGATTTTGAATTTGAAAATTGCAAAAAAGACGACTTTTTTTGTTTTTTTAGCCGAAAAAGTTGTTAAAAGTTTTAAATCAAAATCTACGGGCCTTCGGAAAAATGTGGATTCTATAGCCATAAATGTAAAAAATCCCATTTTTGGGAAATTTGATTAGTTTATTTGGGAATTCAGGAAAATCCTACCCCTGATTGAAATTGATTTTTATTCATTCTCAAACCTTTGACATTTGAGATGAAGTTTAACTTTGTATTATCCTCAAGTTTTTGTACTAAAAAACATAAAATATAAAAATTGTGATTAAAGTTCTTCCAGTTTAGCTGTGCTGTTTTGTATTTGGAACTAAGAATAATATATCAAACTTTTTAAACAACTTATCCAAAAAGAAACGTTTCATCAAAGTGCGAAGATCAAACAATAATTGGATTAATCTCTCAAACGAATATAATTGCAATTTTGTTTAATTTTAGTTTTTGTCACATTTTTAGATATTTGATGACATCAAAAAAAAAAAAAAAAATAAAATAAAATAAAAAAAAGAAGCGAGTATATATGTATCACTGACTTTTAAATAAAAAAAAAAATTGCTTTAAATTTTATGTTTAAGTGAACGATCTTCGCCACCCCCTTAGAGCATTTGTACGGACCCCATGGGGGTTTGGCTATGTCTGGCCATCAGTCATCATCTTTATTACAGTTTTGATACCAAAGATAAGGAGATATATTTTTACTATAACTAATAGCCACCAGAAGAGGACTCAAAAATTTGAATATGTTAATATTTGGTTTGTTTGTGCCCCTTGTTGCGTCTGTGTTTGTGTATATTTGGCATACAAAAAATAATATTTCTTTCTTACGCCCTTTGTTATGTGTTTTGTTTTTGTTTATTCCTGCCTTAACGAAAGCTACAACAAAACTAAATAATTATTTGTTTTTTATTTCTCTCTTGTTCGACTTCGTTAACCTTCGTGTTGTGTGTGTGAAAATATCGAAAACACTCGGTTCTGAGTGTTATGGGCGCCGGTCACTGTTGCCAGATTTGCCGATTTATCTGCATTTTGACTATTTTTTATTGTAAAAATTCCAATGTGCAATTTGAAGATTTTAGTTCAAAAAATGACAATTTCACGAAATGTTCACACATGTTTTTCTTCTTTAAATCTAATTTTGTATTGTAGTAGATAGAGAGAGAGAGAGAGAGAGAGAGAGGGAGCTTTTACTTCGAAATTCGTTTGCAATTTAACCAGTATTGGTGAAACAAAATTTGTTTGTGAAAAGAAATATGTTATTTTATATACACCCTGCAAACATTTTCTAACGAAAGAGTAACTATATCGACACACCAGGAAGTTGATATGCGTCGCTTTTACTATCGAATTCTTATCTACTTAGTAACACCGTTCGGGAAGAACTGTGCCACTAAGCGATAGTTCCTTTTGAGTAACGCTTTAGTCAGTATTGAATGACACTAATTCGAATCTTCAAATCCCCACTAAAGCGTTACTCAAAAGGAACTATCTCTTAGTGACACATTTCTTCCCGAACGGTGTTACTAAGTAGATCAGAATTCGTAACGCTTTAGTAAATTTTGCACGTCACGTATTAAGATCTACTATACCGCAGTAAAAAGTGTCTAATAAAAAATCCAAATTCGAATCTTCCAATCCCCACTAAAGCGTTACTCAAAAGATTATATATTTCGATAGAAAATATTTGCAGAATTTTAAAAATATTTTGCATAAAATTTTTAAAATAATAATGTCAGTAATACTTACTAAAATGAAGGATTAGAAATGAACAAAATTATCAAAAGTAAAAATATTAACATTTTTTAAATCACAAAATTAACACTTTCTGATATTTATTATGGAAAGCAATAAAATTAATTACACAGGGATTAAGGGATTCCCCTTATTAAAAACACAGGGATTAAGGGATTCCCCTTATTAAAAACTACATGATCTTTTAATCATTTCCATACTTTATTACCAATTTTAATGATGATGTACCATTTTAAATCACTTAACCAAAAATTACCACAATCTACTCTACACATTTCAAGCATTACAACAACAAAACAATTTCTTCAAAATATTTAATAACAAGAACAATCTTTGAATTCTTTTCAAACTTAAAAAAAAAAATTAATTTAAAATTTTGAAAATTCAAATTTAAAGTGTAAAAATTCAGCTCTGCTAAACTATTTCTCGGATCTAATGCAATACATTCCCAAAATTTTGATTGCTGCATATACAAATTTTAACCTTCCACAGAATAGACTTGTAAAATTGAATTTTTAATATATTCGTAATATTTTGTTCTATAGAAAATTATTCTGAAAATTAGCGACTTTTGCTGCGGGCATTTCGTACATAAGTCAAACTCCCACACTTTAAAAAAATGTTGTTTAAGTTATCAAGAATTTTATATAAAACAAAGTTTTCTGTCAAATTGTTAATAACATATTTAAATTTTATAGAAAATGAAAATGTTTTCCTAAATTTATTCGCTTGCCCAGAACTAGTTTAAATATTAATAATTTCTTTTTAATTTTGATAAACGCTTACCTTATTTTCATAATTTTCCTTTTATAAGTAAAACTTATGAATTTTTTTGTTTCACTATCAGCTTACATAAATAATTTTATTTAATATCAATATTTTTTCACTCTTATCACTTCAAAACTTATATTTTTAATAAGCAAAATTATATTGTTTCTGCTTGTTCTTTTTCCCATTATGAAATGTAAACAATCGTCAAAATCATGATTTTATGATAAAATTTCGAACCTAATGTGTGTTGTTTTTGTAAAGTTTTGCACATTATACTATTAATCATCTTAGAGTGCCGAATTCGACAGATTATGTGGATTGGTAAACAACAATCTTCCAAATGCTAGAAAAGGTGTTGAAAAATAGTGTTTTTGTTTTTGGATAACTGTAACTGTTATCCAAACAACTTCTAATAGTGATTAAAGAAGTTACGTCTAGAAGATTCAATTCGTATACTAATATATTTTATTGTTAGAAAATTGAGAGAAATCTTCTATTGCACTTCTAAGAGTGGCGAAGAAGTGAGCTATTACGAAAAAGAATTCACTAAATGCTTGCAGGGTAGATAAAAAAGTTTAAGAATTTGTTAAATAGTAAAAAATTTAAATGAAAATAAATCCAATACATAAGATTTTTTGAGTCATTTTTTTTCCACTGAGTTTTTACAATTTTTATAATGATTCAATAGTTCTTTTAATTGTGATTAAAGAAAAGTAAAAAATTTTGACCGCTTGCTCTTAGTTTACGAGTTATGGATCTCTAAAGTTTTGATATATTTTTTCTGAATATCTTTATTAATACATCCATATGTGATTTAAATTATATTAATACTGTTTAAAAGTTCAAATATCTCTTGAGTGATATATAATACAATATTCATTAAATCCTTGAGAGAATTTATGCATGAGAGAATTTATGCATTGATATACCGAGATTTACAACATCTTGTTATTTCTAAAAAAAAATTTAGTCGGCGAATAAATATAGAAAAAATTCCCTGAGTGTGGCCAAAAATCAGCTACTAGAAAAGCCTTCATTAACGTTAAAAAGGAAATATTTTTTATTTAACTGGGTCTTAATTTGCTCCTATTTCTCAAATTTTGTATTATATAAAACAAATGCTGGAAGTTTATTTCATATAGTTTCAAAACTTAATATTATTTTTTTTAATATGGACATAAATAGCCAAAAAGATATGCATTTAAAATTTCCGACTTTTTTTCGATTTCAAAAATATTATACCGACTTTTTCGTCGAATTTTGACGTTTTTATACTTTAATTATCTGGCAACAATGGCGCCGATGTTTGAACTAAACCATTTAAAGACATTTTATAACCCAAATAAATCGAGGTTTAGTAGGTCTCCAATACTTAAAAATATTGCACAAACATTTTGAATTTAACTGAAAACTTCTGTGTAGCATATAGATTAGTATATTTCCAAATTAAAAAGTGATATTATGAAACAAAATCGCAAATTATTCCAAAGTGGATAAAAACTAAATTTTAATTCTTATTTGCCTTCAAAAACATAGATAATTATTAGTTTTTCCATAGTGCAAAAAGTAGTCATTTTAAAACGTTTCAAAAATGACAAAAAGCATTATTTTTTGATTTAAAATACGATTGAAAATACAGGATTTATTCAATCGTCTAACAACCATTTTATAATATAGTACAAAGTCTATAAATTGCATTAAGAAATAATGAAAGAAAATTCCAAGATTTGTTTTAGCAATAGTCAAGGGAATTTACATTAATATATAACTGAGATTAACCACAAAAAAAAAAAAAATTTGTCATCATAATTTGATTATCAAATTTTTTATAAATGAATCAATTTTAAATATAAATTGCTTGAAAGTTTTAAAACTAAATGATATAAAAAATTTTATATTAAAAAAAACATGAAAGATTCAAGATTATTGTTAAATCATCAACAATTTGTTAATGAAGTCACTAAAATTGTAAAATTTTTAAAATTTATTTTTCTGTCTTAAATCAATCTGAAAAGCAAAAAAAAAAATTTTTTTTCAACATTTTTCATTGTTTTATATCACATGAGTGAATGATGAGTGGCCTTTTTTTATTGTGACTAATTATCGCCTTTGTCAACGTCATCATTATCAGAAAAAATCTTTTAAATTGTTTACGTTTTTTGTTTTCTTTTTATAAAAATTGTAGATACGATTAGTCAAAATCAAATAAAAAAACAAAAGCAAAAATCATAAATTTTCCACTTTGATTTTTTTTATTTTTTTTATTTTTAAAATTTTTTTCTAGTCATTATTATAATGTTAAAACATAAATTTGTTATTTCTTTTATTAAAAAATATATTTTGTGGTAAAAAATATGTTTGTTTAAAAAAAAGTATTTTAGTCTAATTTAAATTGACGCCACTATAAATCAAATAAAAAATATATCGTTCATTCCACGAAAGATTTATAGAAAATGGTAATCTTTTACGGAGTTTCATTAGATTCTGTCATTTACACTTTTTCATTATTTTTTTCCAATTAAAAAAAAAAAATCATGAATTTGTTCACGATTTAAATTTGTATAAAAGTTAAAAAATCCGACAAAGTGGGTAATATCTCTTTACGATGTAGACGGATTTTAATTATTGAAAACTCTAATGAAGACCAACTGAGACTACTTTGAAAGCAATAATGCAAAAAAAGTGCAATTTCAGTTTTACAATGCATTTTTGGTAAATTTCTTCCCCTTCGATTATAAATTTCTTTTAATATATTTCAAAGCAATATCTTTACTAGAAAATGCAATAATAATTGTTCTGCAACAGTGTGATCTACTATTTTTCATACAAAAATTTAATTCTATCATAAAATTCTTATTTTTTTTTTTTTTTTTTTGATTATTCTCACTCAATAACATGTAACTTTTAGTGCTCATAATTCTCTAATTATAAGACGCATTTTAGTGATTTAAAAACCAGTATAAAATTCAATATAACAAATATTATAAATGATATTGTATAATTCAAAAATAACGTTTTTGCCAAAGATGCACTCACAACAAGAATGCAATCTTCAGATGCATTTTTAAGCAATTTCTAATCTTTTGATTTAAAATTTATATTATTACTCAGTGCATTAGCGATTATTCTGGGACAAAAATATATTATACCACAACTAACTAGGGCAAACCAAAAATATGCTCTAAAAAAGTGTTTTATGCGCATAAAAATGCTCTTAAATTCCGAAAATATGCCCTTAAAATTAAATGTTATGCCCTGAAAATATTATTTTTTCTGGCTAAATTTTAAATTATATACTATTCATGTAAAAAATAATTTTTTTTTTCAAATTTAATCAGAAAATTACAAAATTTCTATAAATTTATGAGATGAAAATTATTAGGGAATTGAATTTAAAAAAGGTATGTAACAATAAAAAGAAAATTTCTCTAAAGCCAAATTGTGTAAAAAAAATTATGTTGGGTGCAAAATATGTATATTTTACTCTTAACTGTATAATATGCCAAATTATGCTCTTAAGTATAAAATATGCAAAGTTATATGTTATTTAGATTGTTAAATAATCTGCTAAAAATAAATATTTTTTATGAAAATATAACTAAATATGCTGTTAAGGCTAAAATATGCAAAAATATGCTGTTTGGATTAAAATATGCAAAAATATGCCATAATAAATTGATGTCAAAATTCTTAAAATTTTTTGATACGGATAAATAACTAACAGTTTGGTTTATTTGAAGCACAGAAAAATATGATTTTGCATATTTTTTGGTTGTCCTGCAAATAAAAAATTATGAAATGCTATGACTAAAAATTAATTTTAAAATAAACTTACAAAATAATAATAATAATAATAATAATAATAAATAAAAAAGAAATATTTTTGTAATATGAAGGAATATTTTTAATTTTTTTATACCCTACACCACCATAGGTGGTTGGGGTATTATGCATTTGTGCTGTTGTTTGTAACGCACAGAAAAAATCATACAACACCCACCTTAAAGTATACCAATCGATCTAACGATGTCCGTCCGTCCGTCTGGCTGGCTGTCCATGTAAACCTTGTGCATAAAATACAGGTCGTAATTTTGCAGATAATTCAATGAAATATGGCACGTAGGACTTTCATGATACAAGACGATGCTGGCTATTGAAATTTGCTGTAATCGGTCCATTATTGCACCTAGCCCCCATACAAATGTCCTCTCGGAATAGGGGTTTAACTATCATAAATGCCTTAAATATAGTAATATTTCAATGAAATTAGGTATAAGGAAGTTTTGTATAAATCTCAATCTTTGTGCCAAGATCGGTGCGTAAATGATGATAGCTCCCATATAAAACCCTCTTCCGAAAACCACATACACATGTTAATATCAAGTTTATATTCGACAAAAATAAGTTTTATATAAGTAGAAATTACAGTGATAAATTTTTTGAGAATCGCTTCATAATTTATCAAAGCTTCCATATAAGTTCACTTTCGGGAATCACCCTAAAGTGCACAAATTCATATAAATGTTAATATCATAATAATATTCTGTATTTGTATATTTTATTTTACACGTAGTAAAAATGTCTAATATAAATGTCTAATATAAGACCCTTCCACGAATTTTAATGGACATACACAATGGTGTGTGGTATCATATGATCGGTCTTGACCGACTATATATTTCTTACTTCTTTTTTTTTTTATAGTGGACCATTTTATCCGGAACAATTTATATTTGCAATTTTTACTAAACATTATAATTTGTATAATATCAGAGTTAGAAAAAATGTGAAAGGATAAAAATTTTTCAAAAATGCATCTTAAAATTGAAATCCATTTACTGCTTATAGAGATATTGGTGTTTAAAGTTGCACACTTTTTCGATTTTTTTTTTTTTACTTTTCAAAAAATGAAAATCGTGAATAAATTTGAGAGTTTTTCAAAATTCTATGAGAAATAAAAATGGAGATATTAAAAATAAAAATGGAGGTATTAAAATAGTTCCATAGGGTATGCGGAATATTAACAAAATCTGAAGACCTAAGGAAAATTTTTGGGTGTGCTTTCATGGACGATATCTTATTTGCGATCTTTAGATCAAAAAAAATATATATATATATATATATATATATATATATATATCTGATTTTCAAATTTATTTTTTTTTTGCAATTGATTTAAACCCCACCATTTTTTTTTTCTTAGGAATTTCATTTAGTTTGTTTAACACCTGGCTTTTTACTTAAATAATTTAAAACAAAGACAATTTTTTTAAAAACACAATGATCAATTATTAAGGTTATTAAGTGCGTAGACTAGAATAACTATGACAACAAACTCAATTAATCAAATAATTTATTTATATTCTGAACACATTCCCTGCCACCCTGGCTGTCGACTGCCATAAACGATGATCCCCTATAAAATGTGACGTTGGTGATCATGAGTTTTCATTTCGGTATAGGAAACAAAAATAGTGCATATAATTATGAAACATAAATTAACTGCCCGTATTTATTAATAGCTCTTTTAGCTAGAGAGTAGGCTAAATTTTTAATAAAAATCATAATAATAAATAAATATACTAATAATAATTAAAGATTATACGAGTATAGAAAAAAGAAGAATTATTTTAAAATGACAACAAAGCATTAATTATTAACTTCAAGATAAGAGATTTTACAAAAAGTCACGTACACTATATTTTCTAACCTTTTTTTCTGCTTTTTCTTTCCATTGTGTTTGATTTGAATTTTTTATTTTTAATTTCGAGAAAATATCTATGTATGTAAATAAAGTAGTAGCCGCTGCAGCAACAGAAAGAATACATCAGATACATATGAAGATAGATAGATATCTAGTAGTACTTTAGTTTTAGCCCTACAGTTTTTGAGAGAAATCTTTACTAATGTCTAAATACATAGCTGACTTCGTTTAATCCTTTGTATTTTAAGGGAAAGTTCTCTTGTTACTTTAAAGTCCCCAAATAATCTGCTGTGTATCTAGGTAAATGTTTTGTATAAGATACTATTTTTTTTTTTTTTTTTTTTTTTAAGAGAAATGATGCTAAAAGATTAAGTTCGGAAATAGCCATATCAAAATGCTATAGATATTTTCTCTATATATATTTTTATATGACATTATATATCTTTTTTAATTTAAATATGTAATAAATTACTTCTGAATAATCTAGAGTGTAATCAGTTTAATATATTATACTGGCTACTGGTCCTTTTTGTCCCTTTATTATCTATTTCCTAGTAATATTATTTATATTTTAAAATTTAAACTTTTAAATATTAAATAAACAGAGAAAGAGAGGGAGAAAGAGAGAGAGTTGCAATTACAATCATTAGAACTGTTGGGATTTATTTTTACATTTATTTCCTAGCCTAGGTGTGAGTATTGTTTGTAGATATCTAGAAAATGTTTTGAATATTATTTTTTATTCGTCGCATTTTAAGCTCTTATTTTTAATTTGTTTGTTCAATTTAATACTGCGTAAATCGGAAAAGAAAAAAAAATTACAAACAAATCTCTATATATATTTTTAGTTTGTGGCTTTGTTCTTAAAAATATATTTTTTTAATAGTAATTCCTTTTCGTTTATTCTTTTATCAATTTCTTAATTTCCCTATTTTAGTACTAGAAATAAAAAGGGATTCGTATTATTTTTACTCATATGCTTTATTTCTAAAATTAAAACATTTTAAGATACAAAGAAAAAATACTGACTGCTGCATAAACACTTACAGCCGTATTAAAAAAAAAAAAAATATATATATAAATTTATAAAGCACAAACTAGCTAATACACAATTTAGCCCTTAAAGTCTCTGTTTGCAGTCTACGTTAACTAATAAACTGTTTTTTTTATGTAGGCAACCCTTCTCATTTTCTCTCTTATCTGTACTGTCAGTGTTGTGAATAGTTAGAATAAATTATTCGTTAACTGTTTTATTCCATTATTATTTTTGATCTTCTAGTACGTTTTTGGTGATAAATAGATTTTTTATTTTGAAAAAAAAATCATTATTTAGCTTATGTAAATATAATTATGTATAAATGAAATACTTTCATTTAATTCTTGTTTGTTGTAATTATAAGTATCCGACTAACGAATATTTTGTAATAAAATTAACAGCACTATTTCACATTTCGTTTTGTTTGTATTATTTTTGTTAAAATTTTATTATTTTAATCATTTTTTTTTTCTTTTAAAATGCGTAATTTTTACCCCGGAGTTGATACATTAGATTAATGGCACCTTAATCTAAGACTTTTACATATTAATGTATCATTTGGAATTACGAGGAAACAGCAAACAACACAAATGTTGAACATATGTGATTGTGGTCAACATTTGGTTGACAAGTGGGCAGCCGGAATGTTGGCATTTTAATCCAAAATGAAAAAATAGACTTTATTATTTATGTTTCTGATTTTAATATAAAATATTATTATTATTTTTTTTTTTTGTAATAAATATTACAGAATAGCTTAAATTGAACATACATATGTGCAGAAAATATTATCCTATCTCGGAATTCAGTTTTTAAATAGCTATATTGGCGCACATTTTTTATTTTGGAAAGAATCTTAACATCCGGAAAGTAAAACATTGTGACCTTTCTGTCAAAAATTTACGCATGAGTACAAACATTTTTTTTCATGAAATATATATATATATATATATGTTTTGTCTGCTATTTTTTTTAATTATTTAAAAAATATGAAATTAACCCTTTGAAGACCACATGCAAATATGGTTGCCTTTTTCGATTTGTGTTTTAACAATTGTATCCAACATGATTTGTAGAGGAGAAAAAGGGCTAAGCATACAATAGCTCCAAGCGAAAATCGTACACCTAGAGAAAATATTTATTTTATGTAATATCTTCAAAACTTAATATGCTATAAGAACAATTCCACCATTTTTATTAATAGTATTTGGTACAACATTAATTGCCATAAGCAAAGTTTAAAATATATTTTTTATTTTTTAAAATAAAAATAAATTTTTTTGAAGATATGACAAATTTGAACGCCAAAGCCAAACTCGTACAGCGGGTGTTTATTAGACAACTCTGTTATAATTTCGGATTATTTCGAAAAAAAATTATTTGGGGAAGTACATAATATTAAATATCTTTATAAAATATTTAATTATTATTTGCTTAATAGTGTTCTTTTTCTAAAAAAGAGATTAATGGGAACAAATGGGTAGACAAAAAGTACTAAAAGTAGTAAATCGCTTCAGGAAATATATAAAATAGTTCAATATATAATAAATCGATACAAAACTAAAAATAGATTTAAAAATAAGGCAATATTTCCCAATAACATAATATGTTATTGGGAAATATTAAATTTTTAATGTCCTGGAAATGGCAACAAAAATTCGAAAAGTATTTAGGAAAAAATTTGCCCACAAAAGATTAAAAATATACTAAACAACAGCAGAAGAGCCAGGCATAAAATACTTATAAACAAAAGGAATCAAAAAGCAGGGCTACAACTCGCCAAGGAAGACCAATTAACAAATTTTCATATTAGAAGAACTGACAAAAGTAAATTTAAATGAAGCGCTTCTTGTCAAAAATATGAATCCAACAGTTTAGCATGGCAGTGGGTGAGTAACGGTGTGGGGTTCATTTTCTGCATTTGGGCCTAGTATTCTGCATTTGGGCGTGGTATTATGGACCAGCATGATTAACTAAATATTTTGAAAGAAAGTTTGTCATTTTGCAAAGAAAAACTTGATGAAAATTTTTATTTCTACCAAGACAATAACGCTAAGTATAAGTCTTACAATGATCCTGGTTGTTATATAACTATCAGCCTGTTACTGGTACACCAACTCAGAGTCCAGATATAAATTCTATTGAGAATTTGTGAGATCATTATCCAACACCCACCTTAAAGTATAACAATTAACTCAGAATCACTTTAAAAATCGATCTAACGATGTCCGTCCGTCCGTCTGACTGGCTGGACGGCTGACTAGCTGTCCATGTAAACCTTGTGCACAAAGTACAGGTCGCAATTTTGAAGATAATTCAATGAAATTTGGCACGTAGGACTTTCATGACCCAAGGACGATGTTTATTGAAATTGGTTGTAATCAGTCCATTATTTCACCCAGTCCCCATACATATGTCCCCCGGAATAGAGTTTAAACACTCAAAAATGCCTTAAAAATAAGAATATTTTAATGAAATTCAGTGCAAAAAAGTTCTGTACAAGCATCAATCTTTGTACCAAATTTTATGAAGATCGGTCTACATTTGACCATAGCTCCCATATAAATCCCTATTCCGAAAATGATTTTAAAGTGCATAAATTACATACGAATGTTAGTATGAAGTTAATATTCGACACAAATAAGTTTTATGCAAGTAGAAACAACATTGCCAAATTTTATGAGAATTTGAATCCACTTCCAGGAATCGTCCTAAAGTGTATAAATTCATCTAGATGTTAGTATTAACGCATTATTCTGTATTTTTTATATTTTATTTCATATTTAGTAAAATTGGCCACAGGTGTAATATAAGTCCCGTTCCCGAATTTTTATGCTCATATACAATGGTGTAGGGGTATCATATAGTCGATCTTGACCGACTATATCTTTCTTTCTCGTTTTTTTTTTTGATTTTTATATTAAAAAAAAAAGTTTTTTATTTTGTACTGTATTCATTTTAAAAATCATTTACGATTTACATATTGCTCTATTTTGTAAGGCTTTAGTCATTTTTTCAATGTCATAGACCAGAAATTTTTTATTTTATTATTATTATTTTTTTTTTTATTTAAAAAAAAATGTTTTTTATTTTGTACCGTATTGATTTTAAAAATAATCTAGGATTTATGTTTTACTCTATTTTGGAAGACTTTTTTTTTGTCTTCCAAAATAGTGACTAACAAAAATGGTCACATGACATTTAAAGAGTTTATAATTTTTTTTTTGTTTTAATTTGCTGTACACATTGTACATACTTACTTACATACTTGCGGGCATACCGGATTTTTTATTTTATTTATTATTATTTTTGTTTTATTTTTTCATATTTATTTCCGCTTATATACAAAATTCATATACACAGATACATACTATATTAGTGTACATTAAAGTAATATGTATATATTTTGACCATTTACAAACATATATGGGCCATTATCAAAAATTGTTGTTTTTGGACCTTAAAAAAAAATAGTCTTTTTGTTATTATTATTATTATTTTGATGGCGCAATAAAATATATTTGCATAAATAGAAAGTAAATCTAATAAATGTAGAATCAGTTAGCGTTAGTCATTTCGTGCAGGGACGTGAAAGTTATAGGGTTTTTAAGTTGAACATATAAACATTTTTACAAACTAGAAGTTTATGTATAATTCTGGTAAAAATTACGCATATACAGCAAAAATTTTTTGGCTCTTGGTAATGACCACTACTTGCTAGACTCATTACCTGGTAAGGAATTGTTATTATTTTTCTCATTTCTTTGAATATTGGAATAACTAGTTACCAGTTAATAATAAGTTCATTTAGTTCTGCAATGGCTCAGTTCGTTAGAGAGACTGCGTAACATTTAAAAACTTGTTAAAAGTATTAACAACGCACACAAATTAAACGTATACATGGCGTAGTAAGACATTAAGTAGTCTTTAAAAAAAGTTTTTGCATCCATTCAAATCTAACTGCCTGTTTTTATAACACGAGCGCAAAAACGACTCGTCTAACTTATATTTAAAACAAAAACAAAATTTCAAAAATTGTTTTTGTTTTAAATGTAAGAAGTTAGACGAGTCGTTTTTGGGCTCGTGTTATAAAAACAGGCAGTAAGTCAAACCAACTTTTTGTTTTTATTATTATTATTTTTTTTTTTTTTCAAAGAAATTTTGTAGTTTTGTAGAATTTGTAGTTTTATAGTATTTGATTAACTACTTATTTGATTGTTTAAAATAAGTACTTTAATAATGGGGATCCATGAATTCGTGGAAATCGCCATATAAAAGTAATGTATTTTTCACCCAAATTAATATGTATGTAATGTAATATGTTTTCTTACCGGTTAAGTAAAGTTTTTGCTGGGTAATATCAAAACCTACTGAGATATTTAAATAAAATTTATGAAATTTTTTCAAAGTTTTTTGTTATTAGTGCAGAATATTTTAGAGTTACATAGAAAAATTAAAAAAAAAATGTCTTTATAATAAAAATTGCAATATTTAAAAGTTTTGCAAAAAATGGGGATAGGATATAAGTTAATTTTCTATATATTATATGAAAATATATTTTATTAGAGTTTATTATAAAGAAATTATATTTAATATTGTGATACTTTTCAAACAAAATAATTATTTTTGTTCAACTTGTCCACAAATTTATGTAGTTATTTTTTGACTCTAGGGGTACTCAAAAACAAAAATAAAAAAAAAAAATTTTTTTTGCCGTCAGTGAGATTCCAACTTCTATACACACTAACCACTCGTTTTTACTGACTAACTTCTTACTCAGTACACCATCTCGCACATAGCATCCTAAGCGACAAAAGCTCTATTTAGTTTAAAATATACTTTCAGACATTTTGTTATAAAAAACTAACAGCTTCAGAATGGGATTGAACCAACAAACTTCTGGTTGTTAATCCGGCGCTCTAGCCAACTCATCCACGTGATTGCAGTATTACTGCGCTATTATACTATTGAGTACTTATTAATGTATTACAGAGTAGGCAAATAATAATGACGCCTCATTACCAAGAAACTACTTTAATAAGTAGTTGATATTAAAGAAAACCAAAAAGTTTAGCATGGTAGCTATAATACAAAAACCAGTGCAATTTTTGCGTAACTTAAAAAAGCTCTTAACATATCTATATTAAATTTAATTTTAATGCTCCTTCGATTTTATTGTGTAAAATAAAACAAAAAAGACAAAGTTCACGCAGTAATCCATGCTATTCTATATGAAACTGTGAATGTGCCTCTCGAAAAACTAACTTATTTTCCAAACTTTCTTCGTTGACTATTTCGGGCACATCAATGAGATATAGCGCCTAATACGCCTAATTATAACAAACATAAATTCCTCTTTCAAAATTAATATTCCATTGAACTTTGAACAATAATTATGATTATAAAATGAAACCTATTACGCTAAAATTTTGCACTCTATTAGTTTGAGGTCTTGTGAGTACGGATTTGTAAACCATTTGTTTAAAATAGTATTATCACAAAACTAAAGGATTAAAGTCAGTTTCAGTCAGGCTAAAAATTTTTGATAATGACACATATATTTTTTTTACTTTTATATTACACACAACATCATATATATATTTTTTTTTACCCTACTCCTCTTCTTATTCTTCTAGTTGTTGTTCTTGTTGTATATAATACAACAAAAACAACAATATTAAAACAATGTTTGCACGATTTTTTCCGTTGTTATAATATTTTTTCGATATCAAAAAAACAAAACAAAAAAAAAAAAAAATATGTATTTAAATATGTATCTCGATAGTAGTTGGAGGGTTACAGCCCATCTACACGTAATAGAATAAGTAAGATTTTTCTGTCAAATTCGCTCACTGAGAGAATTATCTCTCGTGTAGATTGAAATATTGGTATTATAAGAGATATTATGAGACTTGTGATGAAATTTCCTTACACAACTATCTTATAAGATGAGCTGTCAAAAAAAAAAAAAAAAAAAAAAAAAAAAAAATACTTGTGTATGTGTATGTATATCTTAGATTATTTTGCATTAAAAAAATATTTTTTTATAAAAAATGTGCTAAAAAAGTTGGCATTTCTGAAATAAAAAACGGCATGTGACTGAATAATGATGCCTTATAGGATTTTTAAGATTTATTTAAGATTTAATATAATATAAACAAAATGGCATTATCTCACATATTATATCAGCGTTAATCTCAGTTGTAGACCTGGGTTTAATAAAAAGGAATATTGTACTCGAAAGAGTTGGAGAAGTGTAAGAGTTTGGGAAAGAATTAAAAGAATAGGAAAATACAAATTAAATAAAACAAAATAAAGCAGAAACTAAAAAATAATATACATATGTATGTACATACATATATCAAAACAACAACAACGACAAGAAAAAATCAACGACCCACCAATACACTCAAAAGGCAAAAAAATGAAATTTGAAGCCCCACCAAATTAAACTGAATGAAATGAATTGAATAAGATTGACTGACAAGCAGTCGTTTAGTCAGTTAGACTGACTGCAAAAAAAAAAAAGTTTTTTTTCGTTGTTTTCCCTCTCTAAACATCAAATTGGCCTGACCACCATCACCATATTAAGTCTTTTTTTTTTTGTGTTTATTTATGTAATTGTATTTAGAACGCAATAATTGTAATAATTTAATCATTTAAAAAATATTTTGTTTGCTTTAGTTTATTAACAAACAACAACAACAACAACAACAACAACAATTGCAGCTATAACAAAATGCATTTCTTAAGGTTTTAAGTAATTACTAAATACAAAGTTGTAAAAAGTTGTGGAAAATTTATCTAGAGCATAAATAGTAGGGAAATTTATCAGTAACCTAGTGTCTATATTAGGCAAATTTATATTAAAACAAACGTCAAAATCAGTGCGAATATATACAAGGTAACCTTAGTTAAATAGTTGATTATTATTTTGGTTGTTACAGTTGTCAAACGGCATATATAAAAAACAATAATAAATACGCCATATTGTTGTTTTTGTGCAACTGTTGCCACCTTCCACAAATTCGCGTTAAGTTTGACGTCTGTCTTGATAAAAAAAAATCTCTAATGTAGACACTATGTAATAGATACGTGCCATTTAACATTTGACATTTAAAAATGACACTGCCATGCATTTTGTTTTTTTTTAAGTTTAAATTTATTAAGATAGCCTTTTACGCCATTTTTGTAATATCTACGAAACTGTTGAACAGATTATAAAACTATATGGGTATAACTTGGAAACAATTCGAATTAGAATTTATCGGTACTTAATTATAACAAAAATCAGTCTAATCATTCTCGGTTTATCTTGAAATTTGTGTTGCAATCTTATTAATAGGGCACAGACCGATGCGAAATTTCGTACTTTCATGATTGATTTCGATCGAATCAAGTTGAAATTACTTAATTTTCCATATATTTTGACAGTTGAGAAATTACATCATTTTGTGCAATTTCGACGAAATTACATTGAAATTACGATGCCCACCTGAGGGCAACTCAGTTGCAAAAAAAAAAACACATTTTTTGCAACTGTGAGATGTAAACAAAAACAGCTGACAGTTTTTTGTTTCACTTATACACAAAATTTAAAAATTAATTTGTTAAATTTTTCGCAAAAAATAAATAAATAAAAAAGAATAAAAAAAAATAAATACCTATAAACAAAAACAATATCTTCTAATCAATATACTCAACAAAAAAATTACATCAAATGTCATTTAGCCAGTATGAACAGCCTGGAATTCATTATTTCAGCATGAAATTTCATAATTTCGCGCCGGTGTGAACAAGGTTTAAGTTTCTTTATAACTGTTTACCTGAGAATTAGACTCAATTCAGAAAAAAAAAATATTTATATGCTAAAACTTAGCGTTGTCAACTATTTGCAACTAAAATGCGCAGGAAAAAACCAAAACGCGCTAAAAGACTAAACAAAAAATTAAAGGAATTTAAACTTAAAAATTACAAGGTCCATATTTGTTTTTTTTTTCTTTTATTTTAACTTCAGCAGAAATAGTGAATTATATTTCGATTTTAATTTAATATTAGTGTTTTTATTACAGAAGTAAGCGGTAAAATTCCAAATCCATAATAGTTTTTTTTTCTAAGAATTTAAATTCATAAAACTGTTATTTCGGTTAGCTTTTTTAATTTTGGTGCAAAACCTTTGATTTAATCAGTCCATTTAAAAAAAAAGCAATTCCTAAAATAAATAGGACCGTGTTTGGAAGAATCTATTAATTGCAATACGGAATTGTAATACGAAACTTCAGTAATCCGAAAACAGTTTCCCTTAAAATCCAAGCTGATTCCCTTATCTTATCCTCTTTTATTCTTTGCAATTCCACTAAATTATGCTGTAAAAATATAATTTTCATATAAGACATAACATCAAATATTCTCTTTCTACAAACATTTTCAATTTATTTTTATTTTCCTGATAAAGTTTGAAGTTTTTTTTTTTACTAAGGAAAAAATATAATAATATATTTTAATAATATAATAATATAATTTTAAAATTGTGGTATCATTAATGATACTGTTGGATATTGGGTTGGGTTGGTGTGTTGGGTAACTACAAACTTTTTATAAAATCGAAAAATCACCAAAAAGTTTGGAAATGCTTAACAAAAAAAACTATAGTTAAAAAAATTAGAAAAATGACTTCAAAAATTTCGCCGATTTTTTTTTTTTTTATATGAAATGTAACCCAATTTGTATGAGAATACTTTTCATTGGGTTATTTTACTGGCTGCCGTTCTGTGTTCTATTTATAAATTTATTACAATATCCCAGCAAAAACTTTGCTTTCCTGGTAAGCTAACAGGTATAATTGGAAGCAAAAATAAACTACTTATTTTTTGCCTGATTAAGTAGTTATTTTTGTTCGAGTTGTCCACAATTTCAAGTAGTTATTTTTAGACTCTAGGGGTACTCAAAAATATGTACCTAAACAAAACTAAAATAAAAAAAATAAATAAATAAATAAAAAAATTTTGCCGTCAGTGAGACTCGAACTTAGATACACACTAACCATTCGTTTTTACTGACTAACGTCTTACTCAGTACACCATCTCGCACATAGCATCCTAAGCGACAAAAACTTTATTTAGTTTAAAATATCTTTTTAGACATTTTGTTATAAAAAACTAACAGCTTCAGAATGGGATTGAACCAACAACCTTCTGGTTGTTAATCCGGCGCTCTAGCCAACTCATCCACGTGATTGCAGTATTACTGTGCTATTATACTACTAAGTATTTATTAATGTAATACAGAGTAGGCAAATAATAATGACGCCTCATTACCAAGAAACTACTTTAATAAGTAGTTTTTATTACCGAAAACCAAAAAGTTTTTGCTGGGTAATTATAAATATTAACTTTTTATGGCGGCTACTAATCCCTGTAAACCTACCCTAACTATTTACATCTCATAATAATTTACTTGGAAGTTGACAAGTAAATTATTCCCTCAAAATATCTAGACTTTCACTGTTATAACTCCTTAAATATGCGATAATTAAGATTTACCTTGTATGGGGGCTAACATTCCACCTCGAGCTCCCCGCCTTTTTTTTCATCTTAGCAACAAATCTTGAGAAGGAAATTGTTTCCACATAACGTTTACTCTAATAGGTCTTAATTTAAGCGACAAATAATTTTTACTTTGTATGGGAGTTTTTTTTTCTTAATTTTTTCTAATACTATAATTTATTAGATGTAAAATGAAACATCATTTATAAAGTTGAATTAAATTTGTAGAAGATATGATTTTTTCGAAATTTTAAAACTCATAAAAATCTGAGATTTTATTTTATTTAAATACAAATGTTTTAATGAGTTTTATAACATTAAAAAAAATTACATGTAATTCTCATCTTATGGCGGCTAACCAATGGTTACCTCATTTTAATGCTAATAAAATATAGTATTAGGGAAAATAAAAAAAAATATTTTTTCTAATAAAATGTAGGTCAAAAGTGGCTGAAAAGTTAAAGAAATAGTAAACAGTTTTGCTATGAGTATAAATGTACATATACTTTAAAAAGAACTTTAATTGGTATTCGAGTTAAATATATATATATATATATATATATATATATATATATATATATATATATATATATATATAAATAAATACCGATTTTAGGTGTATATCGAAAATTCTAAAAATGTTCATTTCCAAATGATTTTCCGCTGTAGCACCGTGTTATTATTTTGTTTGTATGAGGGTACCATTCCCCCTGCTGAGATCCTAAAATTAAACAGCCTATTTGAATTATGTTTTCTTTTTAAAATTACTAAATAATCTTAAAACTTTAAAAATCATTCATTAAACGGTGATTAAATGTATTTCTTGCGATGCAAAACCCTTCATAAGTTATTTATATTTAAAAAGAGCAAAACCCTTTATTTCCCTTTAATATTGGCAGTATTGTAAAAATAAATATTTGGAAAAAAATTTAAACTTTAAAAATAAGAGAAATAAAGAGTTTTTTGCTCCCTTGAAAAGTTGCGGTTTTCGAGATAGTGGGTTTTGAATAGAAGCCCTCTATATGAAAATGTCATAATATTTGTTTAATTGGTTTACTATTGCTCTAAATAAACACGTGTCTCTTCCTCCAACCTTCCTCAGAATTTTATGTAAATTTATTTTAGAAAATTTTATAGAAACTATTTCTAAACACATTTCTATATACTTATTTCTCTATACATACATACTCATATGCTTATATTAAGTACATATATAATTTGATAGCCTTTCGACCATCTGACTTGAACATTTGATTGTGGTGAGATAGATGATCACCAGCCTTTAAACTTTGCACTCCAAAGAAAAAAAAAAAAATATGTAGATGAATAAAGTTAAACTACCATTGGAAAATTATAAGAACACTAATGTCAATGCCAGCCTGCTAAAACCTTTTTTTCTTGTTACCTTCTTCTTTTAGGAATCTTTTTTATAAATTTTATTTTCAAATTTTTATTTTTTGTGTTCTTTATTATAAAATGTGTTATTTTCTTTCATTTCAATTTTTGTTTAGGTTTTCTATTGCATGCTACAATATTTTTAGAATGCAACATTAAAAGTTATACCAATTTTTTTTAGTATTACAACTATTTTATATAGGAGATACCTCACGGAATAAAATTAAGAAAACAATTTTATTTAAGCTTATAGCTATGTCAACGGTTTTAATTAGATTATATTTCATTAAAAATTTTTTAAATTTGTTTTACGATTTAAAAAAATTATTAACCATGCTTGGTAAGTATTGTCATACCAAATACAAAGGCCTTTCTTAAACGCCAAAGGTTTGAGAGAGATTTAAAAATATTTAACTTCAAAATACTAGCCATAGAATACAACTAGAAGTTTATGTGAGCATCACTTCAAACTAAATTTTCAAATAAATTACTCATTTTTTTTTCAAAACACGAGAACAAAATGTATGTGACTACATATATGTATTTTGTTGTTGCATGAATTAGGTTTATGACAATTGAATTACTTGTTTGTTTCTCACATAAACTTCTAGTTGTATTCTATGATAATGGCTTTCTAAAAAAAAGAGGTATTGATTGTCAAATTGTGTATCAAATTATTATCAAATCATCAAATCTACTTCTCAATTTTTTTTTAATTTTATTTATTTATTTTGTAATTTGTTTTAATGTTTGATATCAATTTGATATCAAAATTTTCAAATATGTAGTTGCACACTTGTCTTTAAATATAAGAATGATTTGAATGTAACATTTAATACCAAATTGAGAAAGTAAAATTTTTCAAACGTTTTTCTAAAATAATTCTCAATTTGAATTCAAACTTAGAATTCAAATCTTTATTTACATTTGAAACAAGTTTGAGAAACACTTTTGATATCAGATGTTAAAGTATTCATATTTCAAACATTTGACACCTTATTTGCTGTTTATCAGCTCAAATATATTTCTTGTCCTATCGTCGAATAGATAGATCTGAGTTACATAATGGTCAAAGTTATTGATGAAATTGTAATTTTTCTTAGAACTAATTAACCTTATTTCGTGCTATCATTAAATACATTTAGTTTTAGTTTTTAGAAGTATTTATTAATAACTTCCAAAATAAAGTGAAAAATATGCTTATACCCAGCAAAAGCTTTGCTTCCCTGGTAAGCTAGCAGGTATAGTTGGAAATAAAAATAAACTACTTATTTTTTGCCTGAATAACTAGTTATTTTTGTTCGACTTGTCCACAAATTCATGTAGTTATTTTTTGATTCTAGGGGTACTCAAAAATATGTACCTAAACGAAAACAAAAATAAAAAAAAAACAAAAAAATTTTGCCTTCAGTGAGACTCGAACTTGGACACACACTAACCATTCGTTTTTACTGACTAACGTCTTACTCAGTATTACTGTGCTATTATACTATTGAGTACTTATTTATGTAATACAGAGTAGGCAAATAATAATGACGTCTCATTACCAAGAAACTACTTTAATAAGTAGTTGTCTTAAAAAAATATGAAAAACTAGTGAGAACGAAAAAAAAATGAAATAACTTGTTAAATTTAAAGAAATTTTAACTTTTTTCTGGCTTTATTTTTTGGGCCATTTAGCCTTTTTTTAAAACTTTTTTATATTGCAAGATTTGCCTCTTCTTTCACATCTCCTGGCAACACTGTTAATAATTGTCTTAAATTTTCTCAGAGAAACATGGTGGAAATATTGTAAAAATTGAGAGGTATATCTTAAATAAATTAATTTAATTTCAATTAGTACAAACAGTGCCAAAACAGTTTCCAAAGTACCGTGGTGCCACTGAAAATACGATAGCGCCAAAAGTGGCACAATTATGCCATAATGCTACAGGCTATTAAAGTTTGTCTTTTATTATATTAAAAAAAAAGTCTATGTGAAAATTATTGTTTTTTAGCTATAAAATTATGAATAGGTCAACCAAAAATATTCACTAAAAAAAAAGTGTTTTATGCTCTTAAAAAATGCTCTTCAAATTGGAAAATATGCCCTTAAAATTAAAAAGCTTGTTCTGAAAATATTATTTTTTTCCGGCTAAAATATAAATTATCTACTATTCATTTTCATTAGCAATTGCTAAAAATTTGATTTGATTTGAAAAACGTATGTGACAGTAAAAAGAAATTTTCACTAATGTCAAATTATATAAACAATTCTATTGGGTGCAATAATTAATTATTTTCATTTTAATATATATTTATAAATACTTGACGGAAAAGCTTTTGAAATTTCATGACGTTAAGTTTCTATAAACGAAAGTAATATGGATTAAAAAAAAAAATGTACACGTAAAATTTACGTACATTAGTATTCTAGGGTTAAAACCGCTAAAACTTTCGCGATCCCTGCACGAAATGAACAACGCAAAATGATTCTATATGCATTCCAGCCATTATATTCATACAAATGGTTTTTAATGTGCCCTCAAAAAAAATTTATTTTTAAAGCCTAAAAACAATAAAAATTTTGATAATGTCCTATATATCTCCCACATAGAATTTTAAGTTCTCAAATTAGGGGTTTGTCTGTGTTATCTAGTAAAGATAGCAGGGTCTAGAACATAACAGTCCCTTTATAAAGGTATTCTTATTTTACTCTAGCCTAAAAAGTCATAAGATGGCGTCGCACCGGTTAATCGATGTAAATTCAAGTACATCAGATCTGAGATGCCTGCATGATAACAGTGTTGCAATATTTCTTGAACTACATTTGCATCAGAAAAATGCTGATTAAAAAAAAAATTATAATTTCTTCCAGACTATTGAAATTTTGTGACTAATATTACATATTTTATTTTGTTAATATTACAATCATTTTAACAATATAAAATATTTATTCAATTAAAATTACATTTGAAATAATTTACAATCGAAGGTTTTTAAAAAATTTTTTTGATAATTCAAGTTTAAATAAAAAAATAAAAATAAAAAAGTAAAACAAATAAAACAATTACTATAAACTACTAAAAAAAACAACAATTTAATATCGTACTATTACAAACAAAAAGTGTTTATATACAAATAAATTTCATCAACATTGAGTTTAAAACTTGTTGCAATGCAAAATTGGTCTTATTATCATCCCACAACTGTGCAACCAAATCAACAAGAGAACTTTTTCTATACAACGGAAGGTGAATATAATTACAACGATTTTAAAACGGATTTAAATAATACCGGCATCTATTATGTCTACTACAAGGATATTAATGTAAGTACAAAGATATTAACATATTAAGCAAATATTTAGCGGAATCAAAGAAATCACTTGTTATATACTGATTTTGAGCAAATATTTATTAAATTAAATAAATATTTAATTCAATTAAATAAATATTTAGTTCAATAAATCATTTAATATTTATTAATTATAAATTTATAAAATAAAATAAATATTTGCCGAAAACAGTGCTTCATTTCATATAACCAAATATTTGCCTAATGTGATCAAAGAAACATTTCTATTCTAAAATTTATTCTCGTGATCAGCTTTGCCATTTTGGCTATTTTTTAACCAAAATTGGCTATTTTATTTTCCAATGTGAAGATGATGACTTTTTATTCCATTTAAGTTATTTTTTTGTTAAATCAAAATTTTATTTTAATTAGTTTTAAAAATGCTACTTACTCCGTTAAAAACTAAAGTATCCTAAAACTTCTCATTCCAACTTTAACTGAAAATGAAGAAAACAATTTAAATCCATAGAAAATATAAAGATTTTCTAATATTGAATCAAAAAATGAAATGAATTGGGGGATTTTTTGTGAGAAAGTTCTAACGATGTAGCGAACAAGCTAAATACTTGTAATTACATAATAAATTACTATTAAAAGAGAAATGTATATTCGGTGAAGACCGACTGTATAATATCCTACACTATTGTGTATATTGTATATGTGTATATATGTATATTAATTTTAAAGCGATTTTTTTTTTGAAACTGAATATTTTATGTAAATACATGCAAATTTTTTTATAAAATGTTTAGGATTAAAAATGTTTTATTTATGCAGAATTTTGTAGAAAGTTATTTGAGCTTCAAAATGTTACTCCTAGAGAACATTTTTTTTTTTTTTGGGACTAGGTGAAATAATTAACACTTTCGACCAGTTAAGGAGATTCTGAGTCGATTGGTATAATTTAGGGCCTTCCCCAATAATTTGTTGAGGGAAGGGGTTATCCAATATGGTGCTGTTGTAGGCAAAAATAATTACCTTGTTTAGTTATTAAAACTGTGCAAGACAACTTAATTAAATAATAATAGAAATTTAAAAAAGGGAGGCATCACATTATTTTACAAATAACTTCAATAACAGTGTTTTATCAGTCCCGAGGTATTTTCAATTGGACTTTAATTTTTTACACAATTTTTAAATTAACCCAGCAAAAACTTTGCTTTCCTCGTAAGCTACCAGATATAATTTTGCCTGAATAACTAGTTTTTTTTGTTCGAGTTGTCCATAAATTCATGTAATTATTTTTGGACTCTAGGGATACACAAAAATAAGTACCTAAACAAAAATGAAAAAATAAAAAAACAAAAAAAAAAAAATTTTCCGTCAGTAAGATTTGAACTTGAACTTGAAATTAACCATTCGTTTTTAATGATTAACGTCTTACTCAGTACACCATCTCGCACTTAATGACAAAAACTTTTTTTTTTTAGTATAAAATAACTTTTTAGACATTTTGTTATAAAAAACTAACAGCATCAGAATGAGGTTGAACCAACAATTAACTCATCCACATGATAGCAGTATTACTATGCTATTTTACTATAGAGTACACAGTAGGTAAATAATAATGACGCCTCATTACCGAGTAACTACCTTAATAAGTAGTTGCCATTACCGAAAACCAAAAAGTTTTTTCTGGGAACTTATTCGAATTTAATATATGAGAGTGCTTTGGTACATGAGCAATAGATATTGAATATTTTCGCAAAACCTCCCAATTAAAAATATCTTTTAATATAAATCTTCTAGAAAATGGAATTCATATTAGTAAATGAGATTGGCTAGGTCCATTCTTTTTCTATTAGTACTCGAAAGAGCTGCTTTGCATTTCTAAATTTATTACAATCTGGTTTGCTTTCAATATCATATAACAAGGACGTGAGAATAATAAAAATTTTTTTATTATACTTTATATCCCAATTACCCCTACAAAATTGGATCAGGAACCACATTTTGATGAACATTGTTCTAAATAGTTAAATTTTAAATAGTTTTTACTCCCAAAGACTAACTGAAGTTTATGACTGATCTGAATATATTAAGATTAATTATTTTTTTTTATTTTTAAAATTTTGGTTATTTTTTTTTTCTTATTTGGTTTTTTTTTTCAAAATTTTGATTAGAAAAAAATTTTTTGCCATGGCAACACTGCTCGTGATCTATTTTTTTTGTCTCCCTCAAGGGTTCATGACTCATCTTTATTATTGTCTTTGTTTTCGATTTGTAATCGCTTACAATTTGAAACATTTAGCACTTCAATATCTTACAACGAATTTATTTCTAACATTTTTTTTTTTTTGTTTTTGCTCATTTTCTCTAAATTTTATAATGTTTATGGAATTTTCCACAACAATTTGTTAGGGGAGACTTATTTCAGTTTCATTACATTTGCTAGTTGTCTGCCACTTTGGCCTCATCTCTCTTCACCCCCCATTAAAAATTCAAAAATTGACAGCTGATATTGAGTGTTGTAAAGAAGTACGTAAATAAAAAACATTTTCCCTTATTGTTGTTTTTTTTTGCTACATTTTAATTTTAAATAATTTTATTATTAACAAACAAAATGAAACTAAGATAAATGTTTCAAATTAGCTAGTAACAAAAATTTAACCCTTAAATTTATACCATTTTCATATTATCGCCTGTATTTTCAAGGTTAGCTGGCATATAATCCTCTTTAGATATTAAAAAAAAAAAAAGAAAAAAAAACTATTTACTGTTTCTTGTTTTGCTGTCAGTTGACCATTTTAAGTTAGAAACACCATTTTCTTGTTAATGAGTTGTAAAAGACACTAAACCTTAACCCTAGAATACTAATGTACGTATACTTTTTTTTCAAATTCATATTACCCTTATTACCATGAAATTCCAGAACTTCTTTTGTTAAGTGTTTTTAAATATACATATTAAAAAGAAAATAATACATTTTTAGACGTTTACATATTCAGAATGTTACGTTATTACGTAAAATTTACGTATCGTTAGTATTAAGTGTTAAAATTTTATACGTAAGTTTTACGTATCATTAGTATGAACAGTATGAATATAAATTTGGAAATGTTATATGAAATGACCGAGTAAAAGCAGAAATATTCGCCGAATAATCTTAATTTGCTGGAACAGTCAATTCTAACTTTTCAATGAAATTAATTTAATAATTAAAAGAAAAAAAAAAACAAATTTTCTGGCATAAATTCAAAAAGTGTTGTTAGTGCCTTTTTCAAGTTATGGTCAAAGTCATTTTATTTAAAATTAACAATAATATTTATAAATAAAGATTTTAATTGTTTTTGTTTAAACCTCTATAACACGGGTCCATAATTTTATTACAGTAGACATATTTTTTTTTTTTAAATATGATATTTTATTGTTTGCTTTTTGATTTTATTTTAATTATTTTGTAAGTTTTTAGATTTTTAGTGATTAGTGAAATTGTCCAAAAGAACATAATTGTTTGTGAAAACCAAGAAATGAACTGAAAGAAAATCGGCGATTGCCAATAAAATAGACTGATTCTTTGACGAACACTTTCATGATTTTTTCATTCGTTCCAGTCCATGTCCAAACATAACTTTTCGTCCTTCAAAGTTATAGATTATCTTGATAAACTACCCATATGACGACAAAACTCACAAATAACGACAAATTCACGATTTATATAAAAGTTAAAATAAAACTCTGAAAATACACTTCCTAGGCTGCAATTTACATTAAAAAGCATGATCCATTTCGAGGTTCCCTACTTTTTTAAAGAAAAAAAAAAAAAAAAAAAAAAAAAAACACAAAAAAATAAAATTTAATGGGGAATGTTTATTATCATTTGAAAGAACATTCTTTAGCATTTATTTTTTGAAGATTATGTCTATCAAATGTTGGCCGTTGCTACGTCGCAGATGGTCCATCCGTTGAGTCCAATTTTCGATGACTCGTTCGAGCATTTCGACTGGTAACTGGCGAATGACACGCGTGATGTTTTCCTCCAAGGCCTGAATCGAAGCGGGTTTGTCCGCAAAAACTTTAGACTTTACATATACCCACAGGAAAAAGTCTAACGGTGTGATATCACACGATCTTGGTGGCCAATCGACCGACCCAAAACGTGAAATTATGTGCTCACCGAAGTGTTCTCTCAATAAATCCATTGATTGATGCGATGTGTGGAAAGTGGCGCCGTCTTGCTAAAACCATCAAATAGTCGGTTATCATGGCACGATAACGGTCGCCATTGACGGTTGCGTTCACACCGGCATCATTTTTAAAGAAATATGGACCGATGATTCCACCGGACCACAAACCACACCAAACCGTTGTTTTTTCTGGATGAAATGGTAGTTCTTGAATCTCTTCAGGTTGCTCTTCGTCCCAAATGCGACAATTTTGTTTGTTTACATACCCATTTAGCCAGAAATGCGCCTCATCGCTGAACAAAATTTGCCTCGAAAATGTCGGATCTTCTTGGAACTATTCAAAAGCCCATAGAGCGAGGCCATGTCGCTTTGGAAGGTCGAGCGGCTTCAGTTGTTGCACAAACTGTATTTTGTACGCTTTCAATTTAAGATCTCAACGTAAAATGTGCCAAGTCGTTCCATACGTCAGTCCAAGTTGCGTCGAACGGCGCCGAATCGACTCTCCACGGTCTCCACTCTCAGCTACGGCCGCTATATTTTCTTCACAGCGTGCTGGACGTGGTCTATTCGGTCGAATATCATCCAATAATGAATGCTGGGTCTCAAAATAGGTGATGGTGTTGCGAATAGTACGCTGAGTAGGCCGATTATGTTGACCACAAGTTGAGCGAAGTGCACGAAACACATTCCTCACAGAACGTGAATTTACGTAATAAAGTTGAAGGATTTGTAAACGTTGTTCAGGCGTAAGTCTTTACATTATGAAATGCCAAACAATACTAAACAAAAATAACATGACAGCATGACACGTCCTACACGTGATCTACCGAAAAAAGGCTATTGAAAAAAGTATCTCTACTTGAATCATCCATTACAGCAGTGTTATTATATATATTTTGCTGGTAATGAGATACAGCTTTTATAATTCCAACTCCATTTAAATAAAAATGTTGAAAATATTATTAAACTATCAACTTTAATGCCTTTTCAGACTGTCAACGTTGCCACATTGTATTTTTTAATATATGTTTTTTATTATTTTGTCTGTTATAATTTATGAAATACATTCACTTTTTACAATTTCTTAATTATTATTATTTTGAAATTTCTGCCAAAAAAAAAAAAAAGAAAAAAAAACATTGGATTTTTGACCAGTTGGTTTAAAAAACTCTGTATAGGAGAATCTAATGACTTGAGCAAATAACGCGATTAATAGTCATTGAAATAAACTTATTTAAAAGTATTAAATAATTGCAGTATAGAAAAAAAATATTACTTATTTTTTTTTTCGAAACAAATTTAAAATTCTTCAAAAAAATTTATGTTGAATAAAAATATTCAAAAATTGTCTATGAATAAAAAAAATTAAATATTTCAAAACAGATTTTATTTCATTTTTAAAATCTCTTCTCTATATATATAAAAGAGACATGTTTGTACGTAACCGCTAAACTCAAAAACTACTGCGCACCGATTTATATACACATATTCTATGGACCGTGAGTCGTGTTTCTATGTAGTTTCGGGTTTGTCCAATAAATATCGCAATTTAAAAAAAAATATATATTGGTTTTATTAGGTGTTTTTGCATATATTTTTTTTTGAAGAGCAATTAAATACTAAGGGCCAGCAAAACGGATTGGGTCCAGTTAGTAGTAAATAAAATAAAGATTAATTGTATTCAGATTAAAATAAAATTTATTTTAATCTGAATAATAAGATTTATTAATCTTTTAATACTTAGTTGAAGACTTTAGAATTTGATTTAAATTTTAAAAATGTATATTCGAATACTCCTGTTGAAATTTACCAATTTGAATGCCTTACCAGACGTTGCCACATTATATTTATTAATATATATTCTTGATTCCTTCTTGTGTTATAATTTATAAAATAAATGCACCCTTTACAATTTCTTATATTTTTATTTGGGAATTTCTGCAAAAAAAAAAAATGCATTTTTGATCAAGGTTAGAACTTATTACCATGTTTGATTAAATCTCAAGTCTCTGTTGCACACCTGTTCAAAATTTAACATGACATTTCATAAATAAAATCTTGATAAAATGTTAAGGGGTTTTTTAATGTTTTATTCTTTTTTATTGAATTTTGTTTTTGAACTTTAACCCTTTTTAAAGACTAATTAAAATGCACTTAGCTAATATAAAAAGAACGTAAAATGTAAGTAACATAAAGTGTACGTAAAATTTACGTATCGTTTAGTATTAACGTATAAGAAATTTTCTTTAAAAATAAAAAATTCTAGGTTTAAAATTAAAAATAAATTTAAATATTCCAGATATATTCAAAAAGATAAAAATAATAAAAACATAACTCCTAAGCTCTATATAATATGACATAATAATCAAAGAGAATCGAAAATAATGAAATAAGTGACATATTGCATTTATACGCACGATTACAAAAAAAAAAAAAAATAAAAAAAGTAAAAAAAAAATAATAACAATAATAATAATAATAATAATAATAATTACAACAACAATAATAATAATAATAATAATAATAATAATAATAATAATAATTACAACAATAATAACAATAATAATAATAGTAATAATAACAACAATAATAATAATAATAATAATAATAATAATAATAATAATAATAATAATAATAATTACAACAATAATAATAATAATAATAATAATAATAATAATAATAATAATAATTACAACAGTAATAACAATAATAATAATAATAATAACAACAACAACAATAATAATAATAATAATAATAATAATAATAATTACAACAACAATAATAATAATAATAATAATAATAATAATTACAACAATAATAACAATAATAATAATAATAATAATAATAATAATAATAATAACAACAACAACAATAATAATAATAATAATAATAATAATAATAATTACAACAACAACAATAATAATAATAATTACAACAATAACAATAATAATAATAATAACAATAATAATAATAATAATAATAATTACAACAATAATAATAATAATAATAATAATAATAATTACAACAATAATAACAATAATAATAATAATAATAATAATAATAATAATAATAATAATAATAATAATAACAACAACAACAATAATAATAATAATAATAATAATAATAATAATAATAATTACAACAACAATAATAATAATAATAATAATAATTACAACAATAATAACAATAATAATAATAATAATAACGACAACAACAACAATAATAATAATAATAATAATTACAACAACAACAACAATAATAATAATAATAATAATTACAACAACAACAATAATAATAATAACGACAACAACAACAACAATAATAATAATAATAATAATAAAAATTTGCAAATAAATAACTCACTGTTTAAACGCAAATTGCATAAAGAAATATATTTTCCTTTTTGTTGTGCCAAATGAGAAAAATACAACTATTGTCCTAGAAAATTCTATGAACGAAATGTCAACGCCGTATGTATTATTTGCAATTAGTTTCTCACTACTCACTATTAGTTTTGATGAGTTACAAACTTGCAAATATTAACTCACCGTTTATATAGCAGATTTTTTAATTGCGAGTAAGAGATGCATATAAACATAATAATAGTTTTTTATTTCAAAATTTGCTATGATCCATTAGAAAATGGTTTGTTTTATATGAAAGTAAGTTAAAAAAAAAAAAAATTCCTCTTTAAAAAAAATTAATTTACTTAGGAAATGGTGTTGTACTTGATTTGAAAGCCAATCCATTTGTTTACCTACACGTTTTATTCGATATTAATCTACAGCTTAATTTTTCGCTTCAATTCACCTTTTCTATGTTTAGCCAAACAAAACAATTCCTCCTCACACTCATAATACTCATAATACTCATTCTCATGCCATTTATTTCTACTCATATCTCCGTGTCTTTAGAAAATTAATTTCCATTTAAATTTTAAATGCGTAATTATTACTTGTTTTTTTTTTTATATAACATTTTTATGGATTTGTACATGGTGTTGTGTTTGAAATTCAATATTTGCTCGTTTGTACACTTCATCTAATAAATATTATTTTGTTCCATTTTTTGCTTTAAGTCTTTAAGGGTTGTTTTATTCTATTTTGTTACGTTTTTTCTTCTTATTCTTTCAATTCGTTTTATTTTTTTTAATTTTTAAATCATACGCAAATTATAAATATTTTTATCATCTATACTCTTTTCTAGTACCTGGAATTTTATTTGCACTTTTATTTTGCTCTTATTCATATTTGCTGGTTTTGTAATACATTTTTTTTTTATTATTTGTTTAAATTCATTTATTTCAGATTAATTTTTCTTATTTATGTCTTTATGGAAATTTTTAGATTTTTTACAAAGATTTTATGACTCTTGCATTTAGACCAGTATGATTCATACACGTATTTCTTAGAAGTTTTATTATTTGTTTATGTTTAACATTTAATAGAAAACACCCTGTTTATTTTTCAGGGTGGTTTGATTTTTGCCCTTTAAATGGTGTTGTGTTAAAAAAAAAAAAAAAAAATTCAATTACTTTTATTGGAAATATGCGTCTTAAAATAGGTTTTCTTTCAATACTTTTGCGTTTGCCAGCTGTCGACTTGTCACTTAATTTATTAATTCGCCTTAACTTATTTCACTTTTAACCGCAGTTAAACCCAGTTGAAAATTTTCCTAAGACATCATAAAGTATTTAATTATGACATGTTAGCGTCGCTTCTGACACTGTACTCTGTTCCTTTATAAAAACATTAGGACACTTTATGACATTTTCATATATTTTGTCAAAATTTTGACAGGTTCAGCAGGTTGTCAATAGTAATGAAAGATTGTGACAATTAATTCAGAGCTTCGAAAGAATTAAGTAAATCTTAGCTTAATTCCCTTAAATGTTAATTATGAATTAAGAAATATTAGTTTTTCATTCTATAATACCTTTCCCACAAAAACATAATTCTATAGCTTCATTCAAGTAATTTTGTCTGTATAGAATTAATTCTTTATTGAATTAATTCATAAAGAATTCATTCTTCAAATTGAATGAAAATATTTTTTTTTAAATCAATTTTTAATAGTTTGTTTTTTTTTTTAATGAACAAAAGAAATATTTTTTAAATGAATTAAAAAATATTTTCTAAAGTTAAATTGTATTACATTTGAGTAGGAAGAAAATTTGAATGATTCAATTTATTTTTATACCCTTCACTATAGGTGTAAAGCTAGATTTACACGATTGAAATTGTAAACAACAAAATTTCTTCAAAATTTATTGATCAAAATTTATTGAACAAAACTTTTGAAGATTTTATTGATGCCGTGTATATAGGCATCAAAATCGCATCTGGCAATATTGATATCTATAAATAATTTGACAGCATGTTCATACTTTTGATTCAATACATCGGACTCTCTACCCTTTGCACCAACGTCGATGTAAACAAAATTGTAGTTCGAGTCCACAAGCGCCATCAAAACAATGCTGCTTTAGTTGGTGCTATAATATCGATGTGTTTTTTTCCATCTAATGCCCCGATTGAATTGGGAAAATTCCACGTTTTATTTATACTTTGGGAAATACTCTCCCATTCCTCCTCTGTTGCTGGCATCTGTACCAATAGATATTATTTTTGATATGTTTTTTATTTATTAAATTAGGTTTTACCTTTAAAAATTCATCTTTTAATACTTTATATAATAATACAGAGCAGACTTCAGGCACAATATTGCATATCGATGATCTTGATCTTTTAAACAAGAACATCAGACTTGCGTAACTGTCGCTAAAAATCTAATTGCCAGGCGTTCTCCGGGGCATATAGATTTCCGCATATTAGCATTGGCCTTTTCTATTGATGGGGTGACGAGATTAAGCAAATAATCAAAATCGTCTGGTGACATTCGCATAAAGTTTTTGTATAGGTCGGGATAATTCCTTTTCAATCGCTCCCTAAAAGAGACATACATACCATTACCTTCCAAAAGAAAAGGTCGAAGCCAATGTTCCTTTTGTTTTCTTCTTTTTTTTTTTGCATTATTATCAGCTACTTCTTCCTCCAATATTCAAAATATTGTTAATTGTTTTTTTTGTTTGTTTATAATAATAAATTATTTTTTATAAAATAAATTATTTCACAAAAGAAGCAAAACAGCTGATCAAAGTCAATATTTTCAATATAAAAAGTTTACCAATAGTGTAAATTAGCTTTAAAAAATTTTGATCAAATTTTTATCAAAAGATTTTGAAATATATTGAAAGAATATTTTGATAAAATTTTTGAAACTTGTAAATAGAACATCAAAATAAATTTAAAAATTTTTGATAAGACTTCAAAATACCTTCAATCGTGTAAATCTAGCTTAACGGGTATATATAAGTTTGTTATTCCGTTTACAATTTCCCAAAAAGTATATATTTTCTAGATCCTTATTGATAAGGAAGCCGATTGAACGAGGTCCGCATATCCGTCTATCTGTTGAAATCAGTTTTTAGAAAGCTCTAGTTATCGTATATATATGTTTTGTACTTCAAATTACAGGGAATATTCCTTAAAATGACACTAGCAAAAATCAAAAAATTGGTTCATTGGTGGCCGAAATATTGCCAAAAAAACGAAAAGGCCTCTTAAAAACATATTTGTTTTCGACTTTTCTAAGCCTCTATATAAGCTAGGCGATTTCGTTTTTGCGCAGAAAATTCGGAATCTTTTTTAGAATGGTTTTTGTGGAAGAAATAAACAAAATCGGTTTATTTGTAACTGAGATATCGGTCAAAACACATTTTTGGATTTTGTGAAGCTTCTGCATAAGCTTTAGCATTCGCTTTTATACAAATCTGTTGTAATTATTTTTCTAAAATTTCGGTTTTTTTAATTTACCTTATCGGTTTATAAACAACCGAGTTATAGGCAAAAATCTGAAAAAATTGTTAAAAATATACACGCACACAAACATTGCAATTACTTTCAGTGTTGTTGTTTTTACTTTTTTTTTTTTTGTAAAAGCAAGCAGTAATTGTTGATTGTCTATACACACACAATCATTTTTTATGTATGTTTGTTTGTTTTTTAGTTGGAAATAGAAATATTGCAATGACTCAGTGTTGTTGTTGTTGTTTTTTTTGCATAAGCATGTATTTTCATACAAACATATGTATGTAAATTTAGCTTGTTTTGATAGTTTAATATTGTGTTTACATTTTTGTAGTTTGAAAAAAAATGTAGATTATTTTTTTAAGTATAACTGTGAAAATATGAAAGTTTAAATAAAAACATGTTTTAAAATGCTTGTACAAAACTAGTGTGGACTAGAGAAATTTGTGGTAGGAAAAAAAGATTTGAATTACTGCTATTCGCAAACGGCTTTATACTATGTTTATATCAAAACAAAACCAATTGGTTTCGACGAAAATAACATTTTAAAAACTAAATTGTTTCGTTCTTGAAGTTTTCATTTCTTCACTTATCAGTTTTCTGCACTTAATCGTCTTAACTTTGTTTTATAAAAAAATAAATTCACACGGTTTTAAAATATTAATTAAAAAATAATAAAAATTTTCTGTCATTCATATAATTTTATTATATATATATATATATATATATATATATATATATATATATAAGCTTACTGTTCTGAAATCAAATTAACTTTTCAATAAAAACTTGATAGCAATGGATTCATATTTCTATGGAATCAATCGAAAACCAAATGAAGCCAAAAACTACTTATTTTTGTTTAGTGTAAATGTAGTATAAAATATAATCGTATCGACTATTGTCTAGTAACTTGATTTCGATTATGGTGGAAAATCGATTTTCCTTCCCAAAATAAGATTATTTGCGATCGATTCTTACGAGCCAATTTTATGCTGAAATCGACTTTACAATGGAATTAAATATTTTTTGATTCACTCAAATTTACATAAACACAAATAAATAAGCTGATTTAATATTTATATAAGCAAATAATTCTATGTAATAAGTTCCTTTTCAAACGGAATCAAGTGATCTTTGATTATAGCAGTGTACTCAAGGCTTCTATTATGTTTTTAAGAAAATAAGATATAATTAGGTGCACCTTTCAAATTCAAACAGTATTACTGATTTGTTTATTCGGAAAAATAATCAATCGAGTTTAAAGTTGATCTATTAATAACCAATTAATGGCAAATTATTCGATTAACCGAATACACTTAATACATGTAAAACATAAATAACACTAATTATACCATTTAATCTATCTAATCTATATAGCATTTAATTAATTTCTCTACCACTCGAATCTTTAGAATACTTATGTGAAAAATTCCATAAACTGAATGAGAATTATTACGTCTTTATAATCATAATGTAAATATGATGTGGTAGTGTGAAATAATACAGTCACAGACGAGTAAAGGAGTGAAATATTAATGAAATACAGATGTTTAAAAGAATGTATGTACAAGTTTAACTAGCTACTAAACTTTGTTACAAGTTATTTCAACAAAATTATAAACAAAGCGTTATACACCTTCTCTGAATCAAGCGCCATTTTTGGCGATTCTTTCGATTCATCGAAAAATCAACCATGCACAATGAAGTAGTTTTTTATACAAATAAACTGTAAAAATTTCAAGGATACTTAAAAAAAAATAAACATTGGGACAATTTCTAAAAGATTTTGAAAAAAAAAATTCAATAAAATCTACAGTCTTAAGAGAACGGTTCTGGAGCGTTCCCGTAGTGCCGGACAGTCATATAAAGATTAGGAAATCGTCAATAAAACAACTTCGGCAGTAATCCTTTTCTCAAGCCTCTATTTAACAGTTCGACCAGGTGCTCAATTTCTTGCGTACTCATTCACCATTTCGATCCCACGAATTTTCTGTCACAAATTAATACCCTGTTGCTCAGACTACTCTGGAAGTATAGATAGAGATTGAGTACAGTTGAGTAGACATTACATTACGAATGCTACGCCTTAGTTGTGGCATGAACGTTCAAATAAAAGTCAATAGTCTATATCTTCCAAAAAAAAAGTGCCCTGTCTAGCAGAAAATATTACGGACTCAGTTCTAGTGTCAGTTTTATATGTAATATTTTATATCATATTTAAATTCTGTGGTGCTGAATTTAAGACATTCATTAACGCTTTTAGAGTGATGTTCAGAAATAGATTAACAATAAATAGATCAATTTTTTGTATTATCTTTTTATCTTCGAATAGTCTATTATATATATATAGTCTATTATAGTCTTCAACGCCAAAAAATATACTCTCCGATTTAGTTGTTAAACATATCTAAAATTTGCACATTTAAACATCTAATGGTCATTTAAAACAGAATATTATTTTATTTTAATTAATTTTTTATTAATTTTACAAATAATATTCGATTAAAAAATCGACACATAATGGACCATAAAAATCGAAATTGAAATAAATGGTTGATCTAAAAGTCGAAAATCGATTAATAACTTTTCATACCATTCACTAGTATCGACCTATTATTCCAATTTTTTAAACTTCACCTTTATTACTTATTTCAAACTTTTTCAGTAGCAAAATTTAACTTTGAAAATGTGTATCTTATACAGAAAAGGTACTCAATATTCGAATTTTCCTAATAGAAGAACTGGCAACTTGCAATGAGTTGCATAGTTTTTAATATTAGATGTGCCAATATATACTTCAAATGAGTAATATCGAATTTTTAAGAGTTACGCCAAATATCATAAAAACGACTTATAGGGCATTCAGACCGACGCGAAATTACGTACTTTCGGGATTTCGGCCGAAATCAAGTTGAAATTACGTAATTTCCTATACATTTTGACACTTGCGAAATTACATAATTTTGTGTAATTTCGGCGAAATCACATTGAAATTACGATGCCCATTTCCGTGCAACTCTGTACATGGTTGGAAAAAATACTTTTTTTCAACTATGTACTGCATGTTTCAACCGTGAGAAGAAAAAAAAAACAATTCACAGCTGATCTTAAATTTAAACACAAATCTTAAAATTAATTATAAAAGTGATTTTGCAAAATGAAACCTATCCTTTTTACATTTTTAATTGTTGCAAATTAATAATTTCCAATTTAGTAAGTAATTGTTTCTTAATTGTTTCCATTTCAAAATACTTTATTTACCCCTATAACAATTTAAAATGTAAACAATAAGTATCAGCTGTTCACGAAATTACATCAAATGTCATCTAGCCAGTATGAACACTCTAGATTTCATTCGTAATTTCGGCATGAAATTTCGTAATTTCGCGCCGGTCTGAACAAGGCTTTAGCTAAACTAAAACACTAACAAGTAAGCCGCCGATAAGCCGAAAATTTCGCCGTCGGCTAGATTTGTTAAAAACATTCGGCTAAGGGGCTGCAATATGCTCCAAAGTCTTAATTTGTAACATGAATCCGTAATGCTAAATATAACCGTTAAACCATATTTAACTAGGAAATCGTTTTTATAATCTAATTGTTAAATACATAATAACTTTTAAATTTACCCTCGCACATTTTAAGGGATTAAATACTGAGCACATAAAATTAGTCTTATAATATAGTTATAATATGTACAAGCTTTTTTCTCTTTTTTGACATATTCCTTAAATTCATTTACATTTAACAATTACATGAAATTACTTATTTTGTAGGACTTTGTCTGCCCTAACTTACATTTATTTATACTTTATTATATATTTTCTCTTTACACTCAAAATTACTTAGTGGAGTTGGTTTTTATTCTTTGTTTAATATATTTAAGTGGACGGCCAAAGTCAAATATATTCCTATAACAAACCTTCTTTCTGCATACCACTAAACAGAGTGACTAAATGGCTGCTCTTTCTAAGTGAGAACTATGAGGAATCATATAGCCTGCTTAACTTTTGGGGTTTTTCTTTCGTACTAACAACTCTTCGACCACTAGCACCTCCACCTTCTTTACTATATTGCTGACATTCTGTAGCAGTTAAAAAAATTGCCAACCCAGAGGTTGTTTTGAAAAAAAAAAAAAAAAACAATTGATGCGGAGATACAAGTTGTATTCGATGGATGGCTTGATAAATAAATGTTACTTTTGTGCTGTTCGTTTGTTGTATCTGAGCTGTTTGTTTTATATACATATATATATATATATATATATATATATATATATATTTTTTATTATTTTGACGTTTAGACAAACAGTCAAATAGACGTTTTGTATTTTCAATTACACACGTTTTTCATTTATTTACTCGAATTTGTTTGTGTGTTTTTTTTTTTTAGAAATTTGTCGTCGTTTTTATTTTACTTCTTTGCTTTTGTTTTAAGTATGGAGGGAATGTCAGGCGGGTGTGTGGTTAGTTGAATGGTGGATTTGTTCGTTTATTTGTTAGGTGAGTAAGCGAGTGAGTCAAACAGCGAGTTGGTGAGTGAATTCGCAAGTTAGTAAAGTGAATGGGCATACTACGAGTATGTAGGTTTTTTTTCAATTTAATTTACTTTTTTCTTTTTGTTACCCAGGGATGGAAAATGAAAATATTTGTCGGTGTCCAAGCTGGGTTTGAATAGATGTGCTCAAGATTGACGGCCTAGCCCCACGGTGGTCTTAGCACTGGGTGAGGTTCAATGCGCATACCAACGCCCCCAAGTGCCTGTTAAGACACACAGGTGGCAATTAGAGAGAATCATTGTCTGGATAAGTCCACTTCCCCTTGCTTAGAAGTTGGAGCTATCTAACCTCCTGCCACACTATTGGCGACATGTGTTGCAATGCAGCACCACATCGGGACTATAAATCCCTTCCTGCAGTTTAGTTCCACACCACAACCACCATGTGACTCCCCGAAGGGCCTCATCCAACAGAAAGTCCATTACGACAATACCGACAAGCAGGTGTTGCCTTATCAGGGGCTACTGGCTCCCGTGGTACCAGATTGTGTTAAGTCTCTGGTCAGGCCCCGAAGGTCCTTTTCTCCCATTATAGACCACAGACAAGTCCAGGCAATGGTGCACCTATTTATACCTGCCAAACTGTTACGCTCTCTAAGACCGAAGCTATCCTAATCCTAGACAGGATTTTCTCTATCACGTATGAGCTATACATCAAAGAAATATTTAATCCAAGAAGACAAGCCGCCGTGGCGCACTGGGTTTGGACAGATGTGGTCAAGATTAACGTGGGCACCTGCCATGACGGCCTTATCCCACGGTGGTCTCACCACCGGGTGAGTACAATGCGCCAACCAACGCCCCCATGTGCCTGTTAAGAACACACAGGTGGCAATTCGAGAGACTCATTGTCTGGATAAGTCCACTCCCCCTTGCTTAGGAGTTGGAGCTATCTAACCTCCTGCCGCACTATTGGCGACTCGTGTTGCTATGCAACACCACATCGGGACTATAAACCCCTTCCTGCGATTTAGGTTTAAACCACAGCCATCACGTGACTCCCCGAAGGGCCTCTCCAACAGCCAGTCCAGTGCGACAACACCGAATCGATGTTGCCGCACCAGGGGCTACTGGCTCCCGTGGTACCAGATTGTGTTAAGTCTCTGGTCAGGCCCCGAAGGTCCTTTTCTTCCATTATAGACCCACAGACAAGTCCAGGCAATGGTGCACCTATATGTACCTGCCAAACTGTTACGCTCTCTAGGACCGAAGTTATCCTAGAGTGTAACATGACAGGATTTTTTCTACCACGTTTAAGCTATACATCAAGGAGGAAGGAATCTCCGAGAAGACAAGCCGCCGTGGCGAACTGGGTTTGGACACTTAAATTTTAATTTAGTTTATAATTTTAACGTTAATTAGAAATTCTAAATAACGCAAGAAAACAACATACAAACCATTAGCAACGCAAAGTATTTAAATTTTTAAAATTTGTAAGGAACTTTTTTGGGCGATTTTTCATTTGGCTCATTTTATTTACATATAAATTTATTGCAATATCTTTGAAAAATATCATGAGAAAATGAGAAAAGATAACTTTTTAAATTAAAGAAAAACATTTCAGCCTTTTTTAGTATTTTTTAAAGTACAATTTTCCCTACTCCTGGAAACGCTGTCTATAATATAAATTTTAATTTTATTAACGTTTTATTAACGTTTTTCTATCTATCTACAAAAAAAATATTTTTATTTGATAGTGCAAATCCCTTTATCCCCCTGAACAATTATTTTCATTTTTGTCAATTTAAATATGACATATCAATTCTGACTAATTTATACAAGCTAAATATGAATCTAGCCAGAAATTTAAATCGTTTGAATAGTTCTTCAGATATACGTACAATAATAAATATTCACTTTACATTTTTTTTTTTTACATATTTATTTATTTTCTTTATACACATTGAATATTTTATTTATCTCTCTTAAAAATTGTCAATATTGTAAAATATTAAAAAATTATATGTAAGATTTTGTTTAGATTTTAAATAAATATTGTAAAAGAAACATTTTTGAATACTTTACAAAATAAGAAATATAAAGAGCTTTTTTGCCCTCCTGAAAAGTTGTGTTTTTCGAGATAGAGGGTTTTGAATTTCTGTATAAACATTTTTGATTCGAATTGTGGAATATTAAGCTAATAGTTTGACAGTATCAAATGACTCGAGGTACTTTTGAATGTTAAATAGTTTCAATGAAAAGTACTATAGTATCAACTTTTCCATCCCTGTTGTTACTATTGCTCTAGAAAAGAATTATTTTTTTGCGTGTTTTTTTAATTTTTTAAATTTTTTTTTGCGTTGCAAAAATTTTTTTATCTGTCTATCTTTGTACATACATACATACATACATACATACATACATACATCATACATATAGAGGTATATGTTATATTTGTGCTTATATACACCACCTTTTTTCTATACATACATATATTCTTAACAAGTATATAAAATACATTACATACTTGTCCATGGAATATATAATGTAATTGTATGTGTTTTTTTTTTTTTCGAATGACGTATATACAATATATTTTTTGTGTGTTTTTAAATACCCATGAGTGTAAAGATACAAACATATTACCTACCTTTACTCACTTTATTTTTTAGGTACATATTTACTTTTTTTTATATTTTTCGAGTCGTACGTATTAGAACCCATACGTAAATATGTATATTATATATATATATATATATGTATATTATATATATATATATATATATATGTATATTATATATATATATATATATATATATATATATATATATATATATATATATATATATATATAGATTATTACAATTTTACTAGAGATTCTGTAAATACAAGTCATTAGGTGATAACAAATCACATAGGATGACTTAATGACATTTCACAACATTTCTGACTAACACTACTACTTTTTTTTACCAAAATGTAAGAACTCTGGTAGTATGGTGCACTGAAAAAATTTGTTAATGTAACGCATTTTTTTTTTTCGTTAAGCATTTTTTAAATATATCACTGACTGAAGAGTTATCGACATCACAAGGTCAACGGAAGTCATTCAATTCTTATTTGAAATGCCCTTGTAGACAATTTCAATATTAGTCATAATTTTGTAAGTACTACTGACGAAATATATCGAGGGCCTATATTCCAAATTCTAGCTATCTCAGATTTTAATGAAATTGCATTTTTGATGTCATTATATTCCCTATAGTATAGTATAGTATAGTATAGTATAGTATAGTATAGTATAGTATAGTATAGTATAGTATAGTATAGTATAGTATAGTATAGTGTAGTATAGTAACCCTCATCTATGGTATAATTTTCAAATGAAAACTCCTAGTTTTTCCAATTTTATCAACGTTTTTACATTCCTCTTGTCTTACAAAATAATTGCTTTATTTTTATTTCTATCTCTCTGAGTAATTATTTTATTTCTCGATAATATAAAAATAACATGTGTAACTTATCTATGCTGAATGTGGGTGGATCTGGCCAAAAAAATAAAAAATAATAATAAATCGGTTAAATAGTTCTTTACATATGTACCCAGCAAAAACTTTGCTTTCCTGGTAAGCTAGCAGGTATAATTGGAAACAAAAATAAACTACTTATTTTTTGCCTGAATAACTACTTATTTTTTTTTCGACTTGTCCACAAATTCATGTAGTTATTTTTTGACTCTAGGGGTACTCAAAAATATGTACCTAAACGAAAACAAAAAATAAAAAAAAAAACAAAAAAATTTTGCCGTCAGTGAGACTCGAACTTGGACACACAGTAACCATTTGTTTTTACTGACTAACGTCTTACTCAGTACACCATCTCGCACAAGCGACAAAAACTCTATTTAGTTTAAAATATCTTTTTAGACATTTTGTTATAAAAAACTAACAGCTTCAGAATGGGGTTGAACCAACAACCTTCTGGTTGTTAATCCGGCGCTCTAGCCAACTCATCCACGTGATTGCAGTATTACTGCGCTATTATACTATTGAGTACTCATTAATGTAACACAGAGTAGACAAATAATAATTACGCCTCATTACCAAGAAACTACTTTAATAAGTAGTTTTTATTACCGAAAACCAAAAAGTTTTTGCTGGGTAATTATAAATATTAACTTTTTATGGCGGCTACTAATCCCTGTAAACCTACCCTAACTATTTACATCTCATAATAATTTACTTGGAAGTTGACAAGTAAATTATTCCCTCAAAATATCTAGACTTTCACTGTTATAACTCCTTAAATATGCGATAATTAAGATTTACCTTGTATGGGGGCTAACATTCCCCCTCGAGCTCCCCGCATATTTTTTATCTTAGCAACAAATCTTGAGAAGGAAATTATTTTCACATAACGTTTGCTCTAGTAGTTCTTAATTTAAGCGACAAATAATTTTTACTTTGTATGGGAGTTTTTTTTTTCTTAATTTTTTTCTAATACTATATTTTATTAGGAGTAAAATGAGACATCATTTATAAAGTTGAATTAAATTTGTAGAATATATGATTTTTTCGAAATTTTAAAACTCATAAAAATCTGAGATTTTATTTTATTTAAATACAAATGTTTTAATGAGTTTTATAACATTAAAAAAAATTACATGTAATTCTCATCTTATGGCGGCTAACCAATGGTTACCTCATTTTAATGCTAATAAAATATAGTATTAGGGAAAATAAGAAAAAAATATGTTTTCTAATAAAATGTAGGTCAAAAGTGGCTGAAAAGTTAAAGAAATAGTAAACAGTTTTGCTATGAGTATAAATGTACATATACTTTAAAAAGAACTTTAATTGGTATTCGAGTTAAATATATATATATATATATATATATATATATATATATATATAAATAAATACCGATTTTAGGTGTATATCGAAAATTCTAAAAATGTTCATTTCCAAATGATTTTCCGCTGTAGCACCGTGTAATTATTTTGTTTGTATGAGGGTACCATTCCCCCTGCTGAGAGCCTAAAATTAAACAGCCTATTTGAATTATGTTTTCTTTTTAAAATTACTAAATAATCTTAAAACTTTAAAAATCATTCATTAAACGGTGATTAAATGTATTTCTTGCGATGCAAAACCCTTCATAAGTTATTTATATTTAAAAAGAGCAAAACCCTTTATTTCCCTTTAATATTGGCAGTATTGTAAAAATAAATATTTGGAAAAAAATTTAAACTTTAAAAATAAGAGAAATAAAGAGTTTTTTGCTCCCTTGAAAAGTTGCGGTTTTCGAGATAGTGGGTTTTGAATAGAAGCCCTCTATATGAAAATGTCATAATATTTGTTTATTTGGTTTACTATTGCTCTAAATGTACACGTGTCTCTTCCTCCAACCTTCCTCAGAATTTTATGTAAATTTATTTTAGCAAATTTTATAGAAACTATTTCTAAACACATTTCTATATACTTATTTCTCTATACATACATACTCAAATGCTTATATTAAGTACATATATAATTTGATAGCCTTTCGACCATCTGACTTGAACATTTGATTGTGGTGAGATGATCACCAGCCTTTAAACTTTGCACTCCAAAGAAGAAGAAAAAAAAAAATATGTAGATGAATAAAGTAAAACTACCACTGGAAAATTATAAGAATACTAATGTCAATGCCACCCTGCTAAAATCTTTTTTTTTTTTCTTGTTACCTTCTTCTTTTAGGAATCTTTTTTATAAAATTTATTTTCAAATTTTTATTTTTTTTGTATTCTTTATTATAAAATGTGTTATTTTCTTTCATTTCAATTTTTGTTTAGGTTTTCTATTGCATGCTACAATATTTTTAGAATGCAACATCAAAAGTTATACCAATTTTTTTTAGTATTACAACTATTTTATATAGGAGATACCTCACGGAATAAAATTAAGAAAACAATTTTATTTAAGCTTATAGCTATGTCAACGGTTTTAATTAGATTATATTTCATTAAAAATTTTTTAAATTTGTTTTACGATCTAAAAAAATTATTAACCATGCTTGGTAAGTATTGTCATACCAAACACAAAGGCCTTTCTTAAACGCCAAAGGTTTGAGAGAGATTTAAAAATATTTAACTTCAAAATACTAGCCATAGAATACAACTAGAAGTTTATGTGAGCGGCACTTCAAACTAAATTTTCAAATAAATTACTAATTTTTTTCAAAACACGAGAACAAAATGTATGTGACTACATATATGTATTTTGTTGTTGCATGAATTAGGTTTTTGACAATTGAATTATATGTTTGTTTCTCACATAAACTTCTAGTTGTATTCTATGATAATGGCTTTCTCAACAAAAAGAGGTATTGATTGTCAAATTGTGTAATGATATTATTATCAAATCATTGCTAAATCTACTTCTCAATTTTTTTTTTTAATTTTATTTATTTATTTTGTAATTTGTTTTAATGTTTGATATCAATTTGATATCAAAATTTTCAAATATGTAGTTGCACACTTGTCTTTAAATATAAGAATGATTTGAATGTTACATTTAATACCAAATTGAGAAAGTAAAATTTTTCAAACGTTTTTCTAAAATAATTCTCAATTTGAATTCAAACTTAGAATTCAAATCTTTATTTACATTTGAAACAAGTTTAAGAAACACGTTTGATATCAAATATTAAAGTATTCATATTTCAAAAATTTGACACCTTATTTGCTGGGTATCAGCTCAAATATATTTCTTGTCCTATCGTCGAATAGATAGATCTGAGTTACATAATGGTCAAAGTTATTGATGAAATTGTAATTTTTCTTAGAACTAATTAACCTTATTTCGGGTTATCATTAAATACATTTAGTTTTAGTTTTTAGAAGTATTTATTAATAACTTCCAAAATAAAGTGAAAAATATGCTTATAACCAGCAAAAGCTTTGCTTCCCTGGTAAGCTAGCAGGTATAGTTGGAAATAAAAATAAACTACTTATCTTTTGCCTGAATAACTAGTTATTTTTGTTCAACTTGTCCACAAATTCATGTAGTTATTTTTTGAATCCAGGGGTACTACAAAATATGTACCTAAACCAAAACAAAAATAAAAAAAAAAAGATTTTGCCGAACTTGGACACACACTAACCATTCGTTTTTACTGACTAACGTCTTACTCAGTACACCATCTCGCACATAGCATCCTAAGCGACAAAAACTCTTATTTAGTTTAAAATATTTTTTAGACATTTTATTATAAAAAACTAACAGCTTCAGAATGGGGTCGAACCAACAACCTTCTGGTTGCTAACCCAGCGCTCTAGCCAACTAATCCACGTGATTGCAATATTACTGTCCTATTATACTATTGAGTACTTATTTATATAATACAGAGTAGGCAAATAATAATGACGCCTCATTACCAAGAAACTACTTTAATAAGTAGTTGTTATTACCGAAAACCAAAAAGTTTTTGCTGGGTAGTTCTACTTTTAAAGTTGTGGGACTGTTATTTCTTATAAGCACTTCCTGTTTTTTTTTTCTTGCTAGGTAGTCAAATTAAGAAGATTGCCGTATTGGCCAAAATAAATTACAATTTTAAATCTAATGGTCAGATACTTTAAAATTGCATTTGAAATATCTTGTGTACAAAATAATGCAAGATGAAAATTTGCACAAAAAATTCTGTATTAAATTGTTTGCCAGTCAAATATTATGCAAAAGTTTTTGAGTTACGAGTACTTACATTTTTTCATAACTCACTTCTTATTTCTTTAATTTTTCAAAATTCTCTTTTGTTGATATAAACTTTAAATCGTGGCAACTTCTTGGACCACCATTTTATGAGGGGAGATGGTAAAGCAAAAAATATAAATGAAAAATTATGTAAAAGTAACTATGACTACTCTACTAACGTATGACTGCACGTAAGATTGTATATTTGCATCTAAATGCAGGAAGTGGTGCACAGAAGTAATGATACAAAGATAAACCTAATTATTTGTTGCTGCTAGAGATAGCAGCAGAAGTTATATTTTAAACCTTTAGTGCACCGTGATGCATATATGAATTAAAAATTTTTTTTCTGTTATAACATTTTAATCGAATTTATACTGGCATCAAATATGTATTAACAATTTCTAAAAGTTTGAAGTCAGTCTTTTTGGGTACTGGTTATTGTTTAGTTTATGTAGAAATATTTCACTCTTTGTTGCATTTGTATATGAATCATTAAATTTATTTAAAAAAATTTTTCACTAAAAATTTTTTAAAATAAAATTGTTGTTGTTTCCCAATTCTTATAATAAATTTTTCATCGAAGAAAATTAGTTTTGCTCAAAAATAAAAATCATCTCATTGAAGGGTTAAAAAATTTTGGATCAGAATGTGTAACATTGCGTAATTTATTGGTCAGAAAAATAAACGTTTACAAGAAGGAAAAATAAAAAAAAATTGTCCGCTTAAGTTCAAAATTCAAGTTTTGCAGTTTATAGTTATTACCAGGGCAACCAAAAATATGGGAAATCATATTTTTTCCCTGGCACCAAATAAATCAAAATGTTAGTTATTTATCCATTTCAGACAATTTTAAGAATTTTAATATATTTTAAACTTCAGATCATGTTTTCTCATATTTCCATAGAAAAGCCTTATTGTAGAGAACATTTTAGCAATAAATGACATATTTTTTTGCATATTTTTAACTTAAGAGCATAATTTTGCATATTTTACATCTAAGGGAAGAATTTTGCATATTTTACACCTAAAAAAAATTTTTGATTATTTTACACCTAGTTAAATTTTCTTTTTACTGTTACATACGTTTTGCAATAATTTTCATCCTATAAATTAATAGAAATTTCATAATTTCCTGATGCAATGTATTAGCTTTGAAAATTTTTAAGTAAGAAATATATATATATATATATATATATATATATATATATATATATTCTTTAGCAATTGCATGAAAAGTAGATAATTTAAAATTTAGCCAGAAAAATTTATGTTTTAAGAGCATATCTTTTTAATTTTAAGCACATATTTATTTTCCAATTTTAAGAGCTTTTTTTATGCGCATAAAATATTTTTTAGACCATATTCTTGGTTGCCCTGATTATTGCAAAAGGACATCTTATAAAGTTGTCAGATTCTAAACTTATATACGTGATGTAAGATTGAATAGGATATAGGTAGTTTTTTTTTTTAATTATAAAACCTCCGTCTACTTTTGTGAATCACTTATTTCTATATTTATACGAATATTAAATGCTTTTATTATAATGCAAGTAACAACAACAATCGTAACAAAGGGAAGGCAAAAATAATGAAAAAACTGCATTGAAATGTAGATGTACAATATAAAGTACATAGTTGTTGTAGTTGTTTTATATTCCATCTGAATATTGATGTTGTTGCTACAGAGTACATTATAATACATTTTTTATTTCATATTTAGATTGGAGACCAATTTCAACTTGTCAACACTGTTTGAAAAAAAGTGAAAAAAAAAATCAGAAAAAAGTTATAAGAAAATGAAAAAAAAATGTGACAACATTGCACCATACACACATACTTCAACACACTTTTATACACACATATAATAGAGTACATACTTTTATACATACAAATATATTTATTATAGAACTTTTCATCTTATTTGTCTTTTTTTTTTGCTTTTATTTCTTTTCTGCTTCTTCTTGTTTTACGTTTTCTTTTTTCTCCCAATGTTGTTGTTGTTGTTTTATTGTAGGGTAACTTGTTGTTGTTTTTTCTTTAGCCACCAAACATTATGTTGTTGTTGGATTTTATGTGATTCAATGTAAAATTATTTAATTGTAATATTGTTTTTGTTGCTGTTGTTTTTATAGTACGTAGTATAGTGAAATTTGGCAACATGGCAAGAAATTTTAATAAAAAAATATTGCTGTTGTTTTTACTGGCATTTTTTTTTTATCTCTAACAAAACCAAAAACAAAAAAAACTGAATTCTGAAATTTAACAAAAAGCAATGAAAGACATTTCATTACACGGTTTAAAAAATGGTTGGTGATGTTCATATCGTTCTTAAAACGGTCAGGTAGAATATTTACATATGTATCTCTAATATAAAACTGCGTATGTACAACCACCTTTTAACTCGTTCCAAAGATGTTTTGCAAATTTGGTAAAATTTGATAAATAACTTTGTTTTTCAGTTCATAGTTTTATGACTCTGATGAATTTCTCTTGAGTCTCCATATAAAAAATTTTATATCCTTCTGAAAACTTTGCATATAATTGACCAAATGTCGGTAGAGCAAGATCATATTTTTTTTTCCTTCACAGTTCAAAAACCACTACACATTGGGCTCAATGATTGGATTTGTAGGCAAAAACTTACAGAATGCTCCTAGGGCTTTGAAATTTGGTGTGAATGATGTGATTAAACGTGTTAACGAAGTTCAAAAACAAAATTTCAATTTGTTACGCCTATTGCCACGCCCACCACAGAATATGAAGGCAAAGACCCACATTAAGCTTCTATAATTCTGAAATACATATATTATGAATAGTCATGGGCATAATGTAATTATATAGTGACCGCACATCTACAAAAACAACAATTGCTTGTATTTTGTTAGTGTAAAACCATTGCACATAGTGTCAAAATGCTATAAACAAAAAATTAGAAAATTAAGAAGAGGAAGAGTAAATAAACGTGGCTAAAACTATTACTATTACAATTTGACACTTTTGCGTGGTATGTACATAAAAAAATTTTAAATCAGTTGGGCTTACGAGGTCACTTTGCTATTACACTATGGCTCATATAAAAATAAAAATTTTTATTATTTCGCCCATTGCCACGCCATATAATGTCAGATTTAAATATTATGTAAATAAAATAAAACCAGATACAAGGACTTTAAGATATCCATTATTGAGCATAATTTTGATTAAATATTTTGGATAATGCCAAAAAATTTTTTTTTGAAAATGTAACATAGAACAGTTATATGTAATTGTAATTTAATTTAATATACAGTACACGCTCGCAAATTCGAACCACTTTGTTTTTAGGACGATTCGAATTTCCGAATTATTCGAATTTCTGGTCTGTTTTTTAGGTTTTTGTATTTCCGACAAAACAATATCATTACGGATATCTAAAAGATTGGACAAGTGTTTAGTGGAAAATAATTCACTGCTTTTTATTAAATTATTAAATTATTATTTACACTTGCAGTAGCTTTGGAATAAGAAATATTAGGTGGAACTTCCACATCACTATCTTCATCCGTGTCTAAAGACAAACTTTCGCTGTCAAATATATGGAAAGGTTCATTTTCAAAGGCATCTTCATTTTGATTTTGATTTATTTGGACAACGTCATTATAGTCCTGATCTTATTCCAGCAATTGTGATAGAGGCACATCATCACCAAGAATTTTTTTAAGCTGTTTGCGTAACTTAATTCATAGCTTTCTTTAATAAAATTATTGCATCTTTGTTTGAATGAGATTTTAAATTTTTGTTTAGTTCACCATTCTCAGCAATTAGTTTGGCTAGTAATTTATTTCTATAAATAAGTTTGGTTAGCTTTATTGGATTTTGGTCCATCGACTGCAGCGCTGCTGTAACATTTGATGGAAAGAAGTACGCCACTATATTTCCATCTTCGCTTTGCATTGCCTCAATATGTGAGTGGACGCAGCAGTTGTCAATAAATAAAATGGCTTTTGGAGGCAAATTATTTTCCTCGGAAAAACGAATGACCTATTAAAAAATATTTTAGAATTATGGAACTTATAAATATGTATGTATAAATAACGTTTGCACTTACATACTTCATTAATAAAGATCTTATGAAACCAGTCATAAAAGATCCGATATGTCATCCAAGCATTTTTTGAAAAACCGTAATGTGGTGGGTTGTTAAATTTTTTGAAGCACCTAGGATATTTGGCTTTTCCAGTAACCAATGGCAACAACTTACAGGAACCATCAAAATTTACTCCAAGTAAGATATAAATTCTTTCTTTTTGGGTTTTGTGTCCCGGAGCACTTTTTTCGGAAGCTGAATCATATGTTCTATCTGGCAGGCAGAGGTAATATAGCCCAGTCTCGTCGACATTATATATTTGAGATTCCATTAGGCCCATTTCTACGATTTTAGCACGAAGTTTATGAATAAAAGGAGTGACTGAATTAGTGTCGCTGGATAAAATCTCGTCACTAATTTTTAAAAGGCGAATTCCATGCCGCTTTTTAAATTTATTAAACCATCCATCGCTTGCCCGAAAATCATTCTCAACTTTATCGGGATATTTATGCCTGAAAATTACTTTAGCTTTCTCCTTTAATATGGGTCCATTTACTGTCGCCTTTTTTTCACGTTGATTAAGAAACCACTCATAGAGACGACTTTCCATTTTCGGATATTTATCACTATGTAAAGTTTTATTGGATACGTGTTGATAAGTGTTGGCAATAGTATCCAATATTGATTTTCTATTCGATTTAATATAACTAATGGTAGAAGTAGTTACATTAAAGTCCAGTGCTAAACGCTTTCCTTGAACGCCTTTGTCAATCTTTTCCAATATTTTTAATTTATCTTTTAAAGACAAAGTCCACTTTCTATTTTAATAAATGTTAAACTAAATTGTCAAAATGTTAGTGTTTACAATAAAAAAGAAAAAATCTCTTGGAAATTCGAATTTTGGATTCTAATTTTAGAGCGCCAAATGTAATGAAATTACTGATTCGAATTTCTGGAAATTCGAATTTCTGAGAGTTCGAATTTCTGAGCGTCTACTGTATTTACTTTTTTTTATTCAGAATCCGAAACACTTGCTAAATTTGTTGCAAATCCATTAAAAAACTTTACTAGCTTTACAATCATTTTCACGCGAAATTTTCAATAAGGCAGAAATTTTAAATTTTATGCCATTTATAATTTAAAATATTTAGAATAGGGGCAATTTAATTCAGCTAAAATTTTTATTATAAAATTGAATAAACCAACCCAACTTTGACAGCTTCCTAAATATCCAAATGTTCACAACTGATATAAATTTTCTTAGTTTTTAATATTTTAAAGTGTTCCATAATTCAGAAATTAACTTTTTGCCTCCAAAATCTTCCATTTGTTATATTGGTAACATATGTAAATTGTTTCTGGTGGTAATTTGAGTCATTTTTGAATATTCTCTAATTGAGTGTATCGGTAACTATGGCATTCTCCCACCTTTCTGTCAATTTATGAATTCCTTCCCAAAACTTCTTATCACCTTTTGACACCAAAAACGAATCCAATAAATTTTTGATATCTTTTTCTGAAGTAAACCATGTTCCAGCTAGGACAGCGCGCAACACTAGGCCTTATATTGTGTGATAAAAATTATAAACTCGTGTCTCGTAGCATATTCTGTCTTTCGCTCAACGATATCTTCAAACGGATCAATTGTGTTTGGTACACATCTTCTGTGATCGTTTCAACCAGTTTTATCATCAGCCCATAATAAATAATTTCACTCTTCGAAACTCATCAAATAGAGATCATTACCGTAGTGCAAACACCGGTGCCATTTTCACATACACAACACGAAGGTTAATGAATCTAAATAATTAAGGGTGAATAAAAAACAAAAAATCATTTAGTTTTGTTCTAGCTTTTAACAAGGCAGTTACATATCGCAGGTTAAGAAAAAACAATAACAAAACATATAATAAAAGAGTAAAATGATTAATTTTCTTTGTGCCAGATATAACAAACAAATTCGCAACAAAGAGCGTAAACAAACCAAATATACTAACACATTAAAATTTTTACGTTCTCTCTTTGTGCCTATCGCTTACAGTGCCATATATATTCTGTTTTGATGTCGATTTTCCTAGTTGGAGGGTTTCATGTATTAGTTTTTATGCTTTAAATTATCATAATGGATCCTTTCACAGAAACAAATTCGTATTGTTAAGTTAAATCTGCATTTCAAAATCATTTTTCGATATCTTTTGGATTCATATTCATGTGGCACCCAATTTCCTTGCTTTTGAATAAATCTAAGTATTTTTTAAAAATTAAGAATTATAATTAGATCTACAAATAGCTCAATTTGCTAACACTGTGGCAAAAAAAAAAAAAAAAAAATCAATTTTTGGTTTTAAAAAATTTTTCAATAACCAGAAATTTATAATTGACTGTTTGGCATTTGAAGTTGACTTTTGTCAGTGACCTGGGTCTAATAAGTGCATGGAGTACAATTAGTTGCTTTAGCGTATATCCAGGAAAAATGGAACTTGTCCTATTTTCTAGGAGATATAAGATTCCACCTTTCCCACTTCCACGCTTAAACGGTATTGAATTAAAGGATAGTGCAAAGTACCTTGGGATTATACTGGACTCCAAACTATCTTGGCTTGGCAGAATACAAAGGCCAGAGCCTCAAAGGCCGGTATTGCCCTATATATGTGTAGGAATCCCAGGAATACGAAATAGCTCTTTGATACGGTGATTAAGCCCATACTTATGTATGGAGCAATAGTATGGTGGAAGGCTATGGAGAAATCAACCTATATCGTAATCTTTGATAGGATTCTGCGTTATTCAGCGCTATTAATAACAGGAGCGCTTCGTACAACTCCGTCGAAAGCCTTATTTGATCTAATGAACTGGCTACCGGTGGATCTTATGGCCAAACAGATCGCCATTGTGACGACGACAAGGCTTAGGACTATAGTTGCATGGAATGATAGTATATTCGGCCACGCGACCATTTTGGGATTCCTTAATAGCATTCCTTGCAATATTGATTATTACATTACCATGCCCATTCTTGGCAGAGACTTCTCAGTGTCAATCTCAACAGCTCCGGAATTAAGAGCTGGTTCAGTTGAGGTTTATACTGACGGGGTTGGAGGGAGGTGTCTATATTCCCGCTTATAGGAAAAACATTTCCTTTAAATTGCCAGATCACTGCGGCATTCTTCAAGCAGAGATCTCGGTCATAAAGAGGGCGGTGCACTGGTTAATTTACTATAAAATTCTGGTAGCCGTTGTCACAGTGCACTGGATTGCTGGTGCGCATGCTAGGAGACTAGGGCTCCATTTTAACGGCTTTTGTAGAAGTTGTCGAGATGAGGAAGAGGAGAAAATGGTGGAGCATCTTTTATGCCACAGTCCCATTCTTACTGAGATTAGGACGACTAATTTTGGCAGTCCGTTTGTGCATGTGTTATCAGATCTCTCTGATATTGACATCAGATGGATCAATTCTTTCATACATGCGTGGGTTCGCTTCAAAGGCTGTTAAGGATACATCAGTTAGCAACACTTGATCCCTCAGAGTTTCACAACGGGACCAAATTGGACCCAAGTGTGCTGTCTCTCTTGTTAATACTATGTCCGAGGATTCTAGCACTCTTAATGAACATCAAGTTCTTGGCGAAGAAATGCCATTGTGCTAGTGGATTAATGTGCTAATACCACTGATGTATGTTTCCCAAGGAAGGAAATGAGTTATTGAAATCAGCACTTAATGCCCAACCATCGATATTTGTTGATGCTATGTGGCGCACGTGATAATGTCCAAGAGAAGAATGAAATAAAGTCCATTGTATGTATTTAGGAAACCTTTGATTTGCCGAAACCGTTATTTGAAATTCTCGTACCGGGATTTCCCTTGAAAAACTCTAATCATGTGGTCCTTCAAACTGGATGAAAAAAAAACATTTTGTTTTTAAATTTAATAGTTTGAAATTGAATTAATTTTTAGTTGAAAACAAGTAAAACATTTAAAAGTTTTAGAAGAAAAATAATAGGTTGATTATGTATGGCAACCGAATTTTAGTTGTGTTGCCAGTTGCCGAAATTATATTACAGATGCCAACTGGCAATTCAAAGCTCTCAACTTCAGTTACTATACAGGCAACTAAAAATTTCTGGTTGCTGAAAATTTTTTAAAACAAAAATATTTAAAAGTAAATTTTTTTTTTATCAAAGTATTAATAATTTGAGCATTAATCCAAGAGGCCTTCAAAAGTATCACAAGCAATGTTGTTTATGTAAGAGGATCGAATTTGATAATCTCAAGTACAAAAAGTCGTATAGTCGGGCTTCCTACCAGAAGAAAAATTCACGCCAAAATGGAATATCCTTGGCACCAAGGTAATTTTCTGTATTCGGTGGGTTCCGAAGAGTGTCATATATTATAAGTTCTTAAAACCTGTTAAAATGATCATGGAAGATCTGTAACAAATGAAATTGATTCGTTTAAAGAGCGCTAAATGAAGAACAAACAAATTCACTTTTATTTTTGTTTTTTTACATTGTTTAATTTTTTATTTACATTTATTTCAATTGCTGAACTTATAAAATAGTATTTTCGATAACTTTTTGGCAACTGAAAGAAAGTTGCCATTCATGATATAAATTTACTTGTAGGTTGCGTTGCCAGTAGGCAACTCAACTCGGTTGCTGTACGTAATCGATCCATAAATTTAATACAAAAACCAACATTTTGCAAAACTTTTACTGTTGTCCTAGTTAATAAAAAGAATAAATTTTATAATACCAAATGGTGATTATAACCATTTTTTTTTGGTTAAAAAATTTATGGATTTAAACAAAAAAATTCATTATATTATGAAATTTTTTTAAATTATTGCATCATTTTTAACTTTTACGTGTAGCTGATGCTATTGTTTGTAAACATTTTAGACTACGGACTTTTAAAGGAGTGACCTCACACTTCTCAAAATGAATCACTAAATATTTTTTAATTTATTTATAATTTTCTGTGCTATTTAAATATTTATTATGTAATTTTTAAAGAATTCCTTGAATTTATTTGCTGCTTACTAATTAAATCTTTATTACTTTATCATTTCAGGTAAGTTTGTGATTCAATACGAATTAGTAATTCCCTTAAAACAAGTAAGTACTTGTAAATAAATAAAATCAATATTAGCTCAGTAATTTAATAAGAAGAAAATATGGAAAATATTAATGACAGGTTAAATAATTAATAACTAAGAATAAAAGTGTTAAAGAGCAAAACAACAACATAACCTCACTTGTATGAAGGTCAAAATGATTTTATTTGTCAAATAGGGAGTGTTGTAGAGTGAAATGCTTTTTATCATTTTCAAAATGCAATAACTGAAAAACTAATAAAAATATTTTCATAATTCTTTCACAATCTAACTGATATAAATTCAAAATATATGTATGTAAAATATTATACTGATCGGATTCGTATCTATTAAGTTATGAGAAAAAAAAGGAAGAAGAGAGAAAAAAAGAATTTGGATATTTTGGATAAGAATTATGGTTTAATTTAATTCTTACGTGTAAATTTGGGATAAGGAATTATATATTTTAAATTTGCAATAAGTGTTGCGAAATATTTTTTCTCAAAATTGAACTAAAACATAATCACAAGATCACTATAGTACAAATAAGAGTAAATTACGAGGGCGGATCAATAAGCCCGTAACTTTTCGAACTTCCCTTGTAGTTATATGAAATGCAACACTATTCCCATCAAGTATCACCTGTTAATAGACTACTGTCAAATTTAGAGCAAGGGTCGTCATTTACTTTGCGTAAAAAATAGGATTTTTCGAGGTCCTTAAAACAAACATTTGTTTGGTCAATAATTTCATCGTTGGAGCTGAATCTCTTTCCACCGAGACATTTCTTTAGGTTTGGAAATAGTAAGTAGTCACTAGGGGCTAAATCCGGAGAATATGGCGGATGAGGTATCAATTCGTATCCCAATTCATAGAGTTTTGCCATTGAGACTGCACACGTGTGCATCCGTGCATTATCTTGATGAAATATGATGTCTTGATGAAATATGATGTCTTGGAAATATGATGTCGTTTTCTTCTTAAATCCTCATTAAATCGGTCTAATAAGTTGGCATAATATTCGCCGTTTATTGTTTTTCCCTTTTGAAGGTAATCGATGTGAGTTATCCTGCGTGCATCCCAAAAAACTGTTGCCATCACCTTATGGGCCGACAAACTTACCTTGGCCTTCTTCGGAGCAGGTTCACCCGGAGAAACCCATTATTTAGACTGCTGCTTGGCCTCCGGAGTACAATAATGCATCCATGTTTCATCCACAGTTACAAAACGCCGCAAAAATCATTCGGATTGCGGTTAAACAACTCCAAACAATCCTTTGAAGTTGTCATACGTTTACGTTTATGGTCAATTGAGAGCAAACGCGGCACCCACCTTACAGACAACTTTCTTAAACCCAGCTGATCATTTAGAATCGAAACCACACTGCCATATGAAATGCCTATGGCATCAACAATCTCACGAACTTTTACTCTTCGGTCGGCCAACACCATATCGTGGATTTTTTCGACATTTTCGGGTATACTGACCTCAATTGGCCGTCCAGAACGTTCAGCGTCATTTGTACTTGTGCGACTACAACAAAAGTCAGTAAACCACTTTTTTACCATTGAAATCGATGGTGCCGAGTCCCCATAGTATTTATCGAGCTTTTCCTTGGTTTGATTGACGGTTTTTTTTTCGCAAAAAATAATGTTTAATGAGCACTCGAAATTCACTTTTTTCCATTATTAGAAAAATACACGAGGTTGTATGTTTTGAACAACTGTTAAACTCAAAGTAAATGTCGACACTTGCTCAAAATTTTATAGTAGTCTATGAACAGGTTTTACTTGATGGGAATAGTGTTGCATTTCATATAACTACGAGGGAAGTTCGAAAAGTCATGGACTTATTGAGCCGCCCTCGTATTATTAGTAACTATTAAACCAGTTTTTTAGGAAGTTATTTTATGTCATAGTGGTAAATTCGTGATGGAATAACGCTGAAAATTTTTGTATACACAGTAATTTCCTAATTATATAAAAATGTATAGTTATTAATAAGTATCTACTTAGTATTAAATTATATATGAATTATTGTCATATTTTTTAACTGTAATCGATTGGCCTTAACTGGCTTCAAGATTATCAATAAATAAATAAATAAAATAAAAAATAAATAATCGCTCAGCTTTAATTGGATATCATTAGTTATGTATCATTTTCATAGTGAAAAAACTTTTCATTTTATAGCGTTTCAAAAATGACAAAGAGCACCTCGGAACACCCTTTATTAAGAAATGTTTTCAAAGGTTTTTATAGTTGCCTGTTTGTTAACTAATTATTGATTTTTGTTTTTTTTATAAAAAAATTTAATTTTATTACAAACATGTAAATAAATATAATCTACTCCTTTTGAGCAAAAGTTAAATAAAACACTGACACTTTCTTTCCCTTTCTTTCACTTACAAAAAAAAAAAAAAAAAAAATGTGTATTTGATTGTTGTTCTCCATATTTGACACGTGTTTTCAATTATTTTAACAATAATGGAGGCAAATAAAAAAAAATTCCATGACGTTTGTGAATATTTAAATAAATTGTCAATTCAGTATTATATACATACATATATGTACAGATGTTTATATGAGTAAATACATTTGTTTATATATATTTTTAGTATGTAATAATGTACATACTACATTTTATATTACATATTCATATTAAAATATTGTATGTAGTTAAATTATAGATTTCTGTATCCCATTTTGTATTTCATACAATATTTCTTTTTTCTTATTTTTTTGCATTTTTTTCCAATTTAAATTTTTCTATTTGCTTTAAGGTGACATGTGACGTGTCTCTTTTTATTTAAAATGTAAACTGCTGCATACATTGTTAAAACAATTTTACTTATATTCGGTATATAAACATTTAAGAAAAAAAACCATATCTGGTGTTCCACAAGGTAGTCATCTCGGCCCTTATTATTCCTAATATTTATAAATGATTTACCAGCTTGCATTAAGAATTGTGGAATATTAATGTAGGCTGATGATGTAAAGCTGTTCCATAGCTTTAACTATTCCCAGCAATGTTCCTTACTCCAATCAGATCTTGACAATCTTTATGATTGGTGTATGATGAATCTAATGGATCTGAATTTAAGAAAGTGTAAACACATGATGTTCTACAGAAGAAGTCCAGTACTCTGTAGATAGATAGATAGATAGATAGAGAAGGTTGATGTGATACCAGAAAGTACCACATCTCCACCCAGAGACCGATCTCGGTCCATTGTGAGTCCCTTCGTTGAAAGAGCTGTGAAATATAGAATACAATACAGAAAATAGGAGAGTAGGAATAGAAGAGAAAAGAAAGAGAAAAGAAAAGAATAGGAGTGAAATCATATAGGAGGATTAGCAATACCCCTGATTCTCTCTTAAACAATCGATTCCCATGACCAAGCCTATGACGTCTACAAGATCTGCGTCCCGAACGTCACTTAGCCCGCCGAGGAATTGGCTACCCAGCCATTTCATCCTTAGATGTTCCAATCATGGACAATGGCACACAATGTGCTCCTTAGACTCGGTCTCGTCGATGTCCCCACACATTCCACAAAAATCGGAATTGCTAGCGTCCCATCTAGACCTCATATTCCCTATCAAACAGTGACCCGTTATGGCCTCTATCATGATTCTTAAGCTCTTCCTATTCAAGCCCAGAAGAGTGCTAGTGCCTGCATTGTCCAGTGCTGCCCATATCGCCCTCGACACCCTACAGTTTTCTATGCTCTCCCAAGCCGAATTGGTTCTGACCAAGATTCCATCATTGATCTTCCCATAGAAGAAACTCAGTGGTGGTTTCACATAGGTTTCCCTCTCCGAGACATCCTTTGCTGCGCCTTGCCTTGCCAGTTCATTGCCTGAAATATTGCAGTGGCCAAGCACCCAGCAGAGCCTCACCATGTAGTCCTCCATCAGCTCTCTCAGTGTCTTCTTACAGGCAGCAACTAGCCTGAATTTCACCAAATGTGTCCCCAAGGACTTCAGAGCCGCCTGACTGTCCACATAGAGAGTAACTTCGGTACCCCTCGCAACGTTCTGCCTGATTATTTCTGCGGCTTTCAGGATGCCGAGAATCTTAGCCCGAAAAACGCTGCACTCATCAGGGAGTCTAAATGAGCCTGTAGATACACAATAAATGAATATCAACTTGATCTAGTCAAAGAATTTCTTGATCTGGGTGTGTTGCTTGATTGTAAACTATCCTTTAATTCCCACGTTTCGCAAATCGTTAATAAGGCAAAAAGAGTTCTCCTCAAGCGCTGGGGAAGAGAGTTTAATGATCCTTACCTTTCCAAGCAATTATTCATATCTCTTGTAAGACCAATCCTGGAATATGCTTCCATGGTCTGGGATCCTCAATACGAAGTTCATATAAAGAAAATTAAATCGGTCCAGAAACAATTTCTCTTATTTTGTCTTCGTAATCTTCCATGGAATCCTAATATTATTTGCCCTCATATGAAAGTCGATTACAGCTTATTGATCTCCCTACTCTTGAAAGTAGGAGAAAATATATGAATATTTCATTTGTAATTAATTTAGTAAACGGTTCAATTAATTCTGAGTTCCTGCTTCGTAAGATCGAATTCGTAATCCCAAATCGTCCAACTAGAAATGATACTCCTTTAAAAATAAAATATTTTCGAACCAATTATGCCAACTTTGATCCCATGAGACGTATATGCAATCAATTCAACAGTTTCTATCCACCCAGCAAAAACTTTGCTTTCCTGGTAAGCTAGCAGGTATAATTGGAAATAAAAATAAACTACTTATTTTTTGCCTGACTAACTAGTTATTTTTGTTCGACTTTTCCACAAATTCATGTAATTATTTTTTGACTCTAGGGGTACTCAAAAATTAGTACTTAAACGAAAACAAAAAACAAAAAAATTTTGCCGCCGGTGAGACTTGAACTTGGACACACACTAACCATTCGTTTTCACTGACTAACGTCTTACTCAGTACACCATCTCGCACATAGCATCCTAAGCGACAAAAACTCTATTTAGTTTAAAATATTTTTTTAGACATTTTGTTATAAAAACCTAACAGCTTCAGAATGGGGTTGAACCAACAACATTCTGGTTGTTAATCCGGGGCTCTAGCCAACTCATCCACGTGATTGCAGTATTACTGTGCTATTATACTACTAAGTATTTATTAATGTAATACAGAGTAGGCAAATAATAATGACGCCTCATTACCAAGAAACTACTTTAATAAGTAGTTGTTATTACCGAAAACCAAAAAGTTTTTGCTGGGTAGAATCTAATGATACGTAATTAAAGATTATTATCTACAATTTTGGACCAAAAAAAAAATTAGTATTGAGTTTTTAGCCACTTTAAAGTAATTTGCGATTTAGTCTCATAACCTCACTTTTTAATTTTAACATATACTAATACAATACAATATTACAATGTTTTTAAGTATCGAACATCCACTTAATCCTGATTTATTCGGAACATAAAATGTCTTTAAATGGTTTAGCTATAGCAAAAATATTATAATATCTCAACATTTTTAGTATAACAATTATACTAATTGAAATTTGGGAATGTATATCATTTAGTACAATGACTGATCGCCAGACATAGCTAAATAAATTAAGTACTTTACTTTCATGCAATTTTAGTTAGTTCTTGCTATATTGAGGGTGATATTTCTTAATAGTGTCATTTAGAAAAGGCCTGTAAGTAAATGCATCACAGCACGGCATCATATGATTAGTTTGCACTGCTGATGCAAATCAACTGTTACAAACGCTGCAAGTTCCATAATCGAATTGCATTCTTATCAATTTAATGCATCAGTCATTTTTATGATTAGTATTTTCTGTATATTTGCTCATAATATGCTTTGATGTTGCATTTTCCAACATATGACTATTGCACGTAATGCATTCACAAACAGGCCCAAATTATCCATAACATACTAGCGAAAAACCATCCCAAATGATACTAAGTTTTCGAAATAATTAAAAAAAAAAAATTGTCCAAATATATCTTGACACTTGAATTGCTCTAAACAACGCAAAAACTCGGCAGGCTATCATGCTCAGAATAATTCCTGTGTACCAGGTTTTACAATACTTTATTTAGAAGGCTTTCAGATAATAATTTATTAGTATACAATTGTATACAGTTTTTAAGATAATTTACTCTTATTTGTATTATAGTGATCTCGTGAGTATATTTTAGTTCAATTTTGTGCAAACATATTTCTCAACTTTTAATTTCCTAACAATAAATTCTATAAACTTTAGTCAAATATGCAATCAGCTAGAACTAACTACTTTTTTCCATTTAATAGTAAAATTTATTGCAAATTTAAAATATATAATTTTTTCCTCCCAAATGTACACGTAAGAATTATAATATAATTTGTTCTTCCCTTTCTTACTCTTTTGGTAATAACTTAGTAAATATTACTCCGATAAGTATAATATTTAACGCACATATTACTTGGACTTATATCAGTTAGGCTATGAAAGAACTATGAAAATATATTTATTAGTTTCTGAATTATTGTATTTTGAAAATGCCAAAAAGCACATTTCATACTAAAAATGACTAGATTAGCATTAGCAATTGCTAAAAGGTTTTTGTTTTTAATTTGGGAATATTTATTAAATCAGAAAATTATAAAATTTATATTTATAAGATAAAAAAAAAAAATGTGTAGTCATATTTGAAAAACGTATTTGACAGTAAAATCCAAAATGATATAATTTCAGAATATGTAAAAAATTCTCTTGAAAAATTTTTTTTACTGCAAAATATGACAGTTTATGCCAGCTGATCAGACGGAATGACATAGTTGTGGTTAACTTTTAGACATAATATCCCAACCCACTACGGTGGTGTAGGATAGCAGTTCCCACAGAATTCACGGACTCTTTCATAATTTTTTTTTTTTTTTCGGTGTATAGACATGTAAATAAAATTAGTCTCCCTTTCAGTAGACACTATAGAATCTACAAAGACCTTCGAAAGTAAAAAACATTACTTCATCTTCTGTATCCGGTTCTAGACAGTTTATAGTTTTGTTCCAGCATTTTAATTCCTAGCGAGTTACTCTCGACTGAAACAAATACCCTAAAATATTGAAACGAACACCAAGGAGTCCGTGGACCCCCATTTGGAAACTATTGGTGTAGGGTATATACAATTATAAGCGCTGCGCATTATCACACTAAGCCAAATTTAAGCAACAAAAATAAATTCTTAGTAATTGTAGTTATTTTTTGGATATTTACTAGTAAACGTATCATATATTACCGAAAAAACACTTACAATACTGGAAACTTTGAAAATTATAGATTTTCCAAGTTGCTACTTTTAAATATATTTTAATTTAATTAAAAAAAAATTTTGTGAAGAAGTATGTTAACTTTAATTGCATATATCTCAATAAATACTGCAGATATTGGTATGATTTTTTTGATTGTTGTGTAATAACAAATGTATCAAAATTATTTTATTATAAGGTTTTAGGCATAATTTCAATACTGAAACTATTTTATATTAATATTATATAATATTAAAAAAGATATATATATTTTGGAAATTCCATATTTAATGGACTAGACTAAAAAGTTCCATAGAGTTCCAATTTAAATATACGCTTGGTATATAAAAAGACATCCATAAATTATATTTGAGAATATTATCTGCGGATTTTTGTGATCTTCTAAAATGTTAGACCCTTTGATAAACGGAAGAAGTCGGCAAAGAGGGCAGTAAAAGCAGTAAAAGGCTTTTACTGCCTCTTTGTAACCAAAAAAAAGTTGCAATTGATGATGTTAAAACATTTAATTACGTAGTTGGTAGACTTTTGGGTATAAAAGTAATAGGTGCAATTAATAGCTCCGGACAGTTCTCAGAAACTGCTGGGCTATGTAATCGTAAATTGCTTTGTTATCTCTGTTTGGCGGTACTAAATCAGAGTTTGTGGACTAGTTAGACACCAATGGAGTGAATTAAGTATTTTCCGTGCCGCTACACACTTCAACGGCATTTGTTGTATCTCATGCCTCATATTAGCAATTTTTTAGGAATTAATTAACAATTTTAGGGTAATGGCTAAAAATTTGTTATGCAAATAATTCATTAAGATAGCTGTGATTAGATCCTACCACGCCTACTCTTAAATCATGTCTTCTTTAAATAAAATTTATGCTCAAAATTATGTCCGAAATTCAAACAATATATATAATGTAAACCATAAAATATAATTACATATAAAGAATAATCTTTCCGCGTCACCATATGTAATAGGAGCGTATTGAGTGATTGTTGCTCAGTAGGAGCGTATTGTTATACCCTACACCACCATAGGTGGGAGGTAAGTTGGGCTGTTATGCGTTTGTGCTGACGTTTGTAACACATAGAAGAAGTTATAAAATATACCAATCGACTCGGAATGACTTTTTAAATCAATTTAACGATGTCCGTCCGTCCGTCTGGCTAGCTGTCCATGTAAACTTTGTGCGCAATTTTAGAAATAATTGAATGAACTTTGGTACGTAGGACTCTTATGATACAAGAACGAAGCCTATTGAAAATGTTTGTGATAGGTCCATTATTTCACCCAGCCCCCATAAAAATGTCCCCCTAATTAAAGTTTAAACATTCAAAAATGCCTTAAAAATAAGAATATATTAATGAAGTTCGGTGCAAAGAAGTTCTGTACAAGTATCAATTTTTGTCTCAAATTTTATGACGATCCGTTCACAATTGACCATAGCTCCCATATAAACACCCTTCCGAAAATCAGTTTAACGTGCATAAATCCCATGCGAATATTAGTATCCAGTTAATATTCGACACAAATAAGTTTTATGTAAGTAGAAACAACTTTGCCAAATTTTATGAGAATCGTTTCATAATTTTCCATAGCTGTCATATAAGTCCACTTCCAGGAATCGCCCTAAGGTGCATAAAATCATTTAGATGTTAGTATCAACGCATTATTCTATATTTGTATATTTTATTTTACTTTTAGTAAAATTGGTGTAATATAAGTCCCCTTCCCGAATTTTTATACTCGTACAAAATGATGTAGGGTATCATGTAGTCGGTCTTGACCGACCATATCTTTCTCGTTTTTTTATTAAATTTAATTTAAACCCAAATAAAAATTTACTTAGAATAATTTTAGCCACAATTTTTGTCTGTGTATAAAGCATAAATTTTTTCACAAAATGTTTATGGAGATTTACAGGAAGTAGAAGATTGAACCTAGAGAATGAACATATGGACTGATATTATCCGATTATCATAAAGTTTCATAGCGAACTAAAAAATAAAAAATTGTTTGCTATTATGTCGGAATTTTAGAGCCGAAGACCTAAACTTTCTATGATACACTTTGGACAATGCTAACGATTCTTCAGACGTTAGACTGTTGCATCATCTTAAAGTTTTTTTTTTTTTTTTAATGACACAGCAATTAACATAGGTTGATTTCCTTTTTGAATTTCTGTTACTGGAAAGTATCTGTAGAGGTAGAATGAAATGTTATGTTCTTTTTACTGATATTTTCGATATGTCAATACGATAAAAGTATAGAAATACAATTTACCAAAAACATGCTATAAAATTTAAACTTTAAAGGAGAAGTCATACAAAATAAAAGAACGAGCATCGAATGCATTTTGAACAATGGGAGAGAATGAAATATTGTGTATATTTTTTAAAACTATTTAGTTTTAAAACTATGTTTTTGTCATTTTTGTAGCCTCCACTAGTTGAAAATTTTTCGCCTGATTGTTAAACACCTAACACTAACCACTCTTTGTAGCCACCCTGACTTACACCCCCTACTACTGCACATGGAATTACCTACAAACGTCTGCCACTAAACTGGAAAAAAGAGTCATCAGCATGTAGTGCCATCATGTAGATACACTTCTTCCAAAACAATATTATAGACATACAAATAAACATATTTACAGATATATTTATATACTTTAAATACATACAAACAGATGTATGTATATAAGTACAAATGTATGTTTTAATATATAGTATTTATGTATGTACAAGATTATGTACTTTGAGTATAAATATTTATTCATTCATACATACAAATATAATACACAGGCTGGCGGACGGACAGATGGACTGACAGTCAAACATACATATAAATACTTTTAAACTTTTATAATTTTTTTTTTTTTTTTTTTTTGATGTTGATATTTTTACTCTGTTACTTGTTCTTCTTCCTCCTCTATAATGTATGTGAATATAGAAATGTATCTGTGAGTATTTGTATCTTTTATTTTTCCAACGTTTATTTTAGATTTTTATTATTATTTCTTCTATATATATATATTTTTTTTTTTCTGTTGTACTTTTTGTAGGTGATGTGTATCTATAACTGTGTTTTTTTTTTTTTGTATTTTACTTTAATTTATTTATTTTTTTTCTGCTGTTTCTATTCTTCTGCATCTTCATCACCATCATCAGTTACCAGAATCAGTCATAAAAATTCCAATATTTCTTTTTATAAAAATTCTTTTTACGTTTTAACTATATTAACCGGTACATAAAATTCCTTAGAAACACAAAAATACTTTCATTGCTATGACGTTAAAACTGATAATTAAAATTCTATTTTTAGCAAAAATTTTATCATATTTTAATATTGTTACCAAAACAAAATGTTGTGATTAACATTTAATTTAATCATAAGAATAATGTTGGCAAAAATTCTTTGAATGAATTAATACATTTTAAGAATTTTATTATAAAAACAAACTTGAATGATCAAAACGTTTTTTCTTTTGTTAATTTATACAAATTTTGTTATTTATATGGTCGTAATTTAATTAAATTCTCACTATAGTTATTAAATTAATTTAAACAAAAAGTTTTTTTTTAATTTTTGTTATTTTTGAAAATTTTTGTATTTTTTTTAAATATAGTGTACTTAAAAAAAATAAATTTTTCTTTGAAAATTTATGTTTTTTTACATTTTTGATATTTTTGATTTCTTTTAAATTTAGTACTTTTTTATAAAAATAAATTTCTGTTTGAATTTAGTATTTAAGAAAAAAAGATATATGCATTTTTTTTAATTGTTTTAATTTTGTACCTTTTTAGAAAAATAAAGTTTTTTTTTTAATTTAATTTAATACTTTTTTATAAGAAAAATAAGTCTTTTTTTTTAATTGATATTTTTTAATTTCTACAAAGCTTTTTGAAATTTTTTACATTTTGTTTTTAAAAAGTACCTATTTGGAAATTGGTACTTTTTTTCGAATTCTGTTCCTTTTTGCAAAAGCTTTTTGAAAGTTTTTTGAAAACTAAGAATTTTTGAATGTTTTTGAAAATTTAGTATATATATATATATATATATATATATATTTAATATATATATATATATATATATATATATATATATATATATATATTTAATATATATATATATATATATGTATGTATATACATATATATATATATATATATATATATATAAATTTTCAAAAACATTCAAAAATTCTTAGTTTTCATATATATATATATATATATATATATATATATATATATATATATATATATATATACATATATATATATTTATATATTTATATGTTTTTTTATTGGAACAATTTTATTGAATCATTCAAAAAAAATTTTATATGAGAGAAAAAGGTCTTTTAGTACATTTTTGAGAAAATTGTTACTTTAAGAATTTTAGTATTTTTTTATTTTTACTGTGTTTTTCCGTTAGTACTTTTTTTGTACTTTGGTACTTGAAATTTAATATTTTCTTTTTTTTAGAAAATGGTACTTTCATTAAGTTTTTATTTCATCTGCAAATTTCGTATTTTTTTTTTTTTTTCGAAACTATAAATAAAAATTTAGGTTTTAAAATGTGTACTTTTTTTAAACATTAAGTAACTTTTTCGAAAATATTTATTTATTTTGAATTTGAAATTTTCTTCAATAAATTAGTATTTATATTGAATATTTGTATTTTTGGAAATTAACCTCTTTTTCTTTCTATTTTAAAAACTCAATGTTATTTAAAATTTTTTAACATTTTTAATTTTACTGAAATTTATTTTTCTATTTTAATTGGTATTTTTTTATCCCATTTTATAATATATACGTTTTTTTCTTTACTTCTTTTTAAATTTTTTTTTTAAATTGCTCATTTTAAGAGTTCCTATTCACACTATGGAAATAATATGTATTAAAAAATATTAAAAAATTTAATTAAACTTTCGACCAGTGATAAGAATTAACAAGTTTTTCTCAAAATGTTCGCAGGAGTCGCAAGTTTTTACCCGTAGCTATTAAGTATGCCTCAAAATTACTTTGAAATGCATGTGTCTCAGCCTTATAAGGTGTGCGTTTGAATAAAATATAATACAAAATGTTCGTAATAACTCTTACTGCCGTTAATCTGAAGTATCCGTTCGTTTGTTCACATGCAGATGGCAGTCAAACAAGAATGTACAAAATAAAATTTGATTTTTGAAACTTACTAGAAAATGTTGGTTGAATAAATTTTGACACAAGTATTATATTTCAGAGTAATGAAAAAGCTTGATTCAAAAAAAAAAAAAAAAAAACACAAGTAGACATTCCAAGCCCAAAAAGTACAGAAGCTCGTCAGAGCTCTGCCAAACATGTTCAGGCGCGTAATGACACGATGTGTTCATTTCTTTAAAATCAAATTTGAGCCATGTTAAAGCTATGCCAAAGCTTTAGTCAAGCAAAGCTAAAAATTTAACAAAGTTGAGAAGAACTCTGAGGCAAAGAATGATCAAAGTTCCTCAATAACAATAAAATAAAAATATTTTCAATATTTTGTACTTGTAATAGATCTTTCTCATGTTCCGAGGTACAAATTTTGTATACCGAATAATCGAGAAAATGGTCCTGAATAGTATCGAACTAAAAACAATAACAATTTACAAAACAATTTGTCGTAAAACAAGTTTACCCAAAATGCGACAAGATATATGATTGTTTTGCTTCTTTAGTCTGAATTAATTTGAATAATTATAACAAGGAGCGTCGTAAGTAGACATTGATGACACTCACTCTACCCAGAATTTTGTCGTTACAGTAGAAGCAACCAGAATTGGAAATGTTATTTTAGTTATGTAAACTATCCAGAATTTTGGTAATTGTAAAGGAATAGGTTCTAAGTTAAAAGCGAATTTAAAAAATACAATTCTTATAGAGAGATACCGCAAAAAATTTTGTAAAAGTACTTTAAACTTTTTTCAGATGTCATACTAAAAAAAAAAAGAAAACAATAAAAATAACCTACTTAGCAATTCATTTTTATATAAAATGATATATCAGAAAAATCTGAAGAAGAAATGCTACAAATATTTGATTTAGTTCATCTTTTATTAACAAAATAAATAAATAAATAAATAATAAATAAATAAATAATAATAAAATAAAACCTGTTATGTTTTATTTGAACGCACGCCTTATACTGATTATAATGATTTTTAATAGATCAATTCCTAAGACTATTATGTCCCTCAGCTATCCAGAAGAGCATTCGGAAAGAAATATAAATAAACTCGCAAAGAGAATATTATATTAAACATAAACATGTTTAGGGTCTGTGTATAAAGCATAAATTTTTCACAAAATGTTTATAGAGATTTACAGGAAGTAGAAGATTGAACCTAGAGAATGAACATATGGACTGATATTATCCGATTATCATAAAGTTTCATAGCGAACTAAAAAATAAAAAATTGTTTGCTATTATGTCGGAATTTTATTTACATTAAAATATCGCCACTCAGTAAGATATTAAAATGTTTTCTGAAAGTACTTAAAAACACATAAATCATTTTAAAAAAATTTTCAAATGACATTTATTTCTCTATTAAAAATAAAGCTATAAAACAATAAACTACAAAGTAACGTTTTTTTTTATGACAAAATCAAATAAATCAGCGATTAATTGTTGCCGCAATTATAAATTGTAATAAGGCGCCATCTTTAAAAAGTAGATCCACAAAAATAAAAAAATTGAAAATAAAACGTATAATAACCGTTTGACTGACAGACAGATTACAATACTGTTGACGTCTATAAAATTAAGAAAAATAAACAAAACAGTAAATAAATAGTAATAAAACAAAAAGTATTTAATAAAAAAAAGATTATACGTTTAATTTCTAGCAAGGTCAATACAGCAAAAGAAAAAAATAAAATAAAAACAATCGGAACATAATCATAATGAAATCATTGATTTTTAGTACTTTTTTTTTTTTTTTGTTCTTTTGGTGAGCTTTTGTTTTGGTTGTGTATGGATCAGCATATAACTTTGATAATTTTATGAATAAAAATGAAAAAAAAAAGAAACGATAAAGATATAAACAAATAAAGTTCATTTATTTGTTTAAAAAACTTTTAAAAATGTATGAAATTTAAAATTAAAAACGTAATATATCAAAAGAAAACAGATAATTGTTTAAATATTATGTACATTTTTTTAGTTACTCTATGTAAGGGGGGTTTATTGAGATTATTACGAAAAATTAAGCGGTTTATTGAGAACAGTTTGAAAAATTAACCGATTCATTACAGTTAGCTTGAAAATGAAGTGAAGTTAAATAAACAGTCTTAAAAATTAATCGATTTATTGAGAATCGTTTCAAAAATAAACCGGTTTTTTTAAAATATTAAAATTTAACCGGTTCATATAGAATAGCATGAAATATGAACCCGGTTCATATAGAATAGCATGAAATATGAACCCGGTTCATATAGAATAGCATGAAATATGAACCCGGTTCATATAGAATAGCATGAAATATGAACCCGGTTCATATAGAATAGCATGAAATATGAACCCGGTTCATATAGAATAGCATGAAATATGAACCCGGTTCATATAGAATAGCATGAAATATGAACCCGGTTCATATAGAATAGCATGAAATATGAACCCGGTTCATATAGAATAGCATGAAATATGAACCCGGTTCATATAGAATAGCATGAAATATGAACCCGGTTCATATAGAATAGCATGAAATATGAACCCGGTTCATATAGAATAGCATGAAATATGAACCCGGTTCATATAGAATAGCATGAAATATGAACCCGGTTCATATAGAATAGCATGAAATATGAACCCGGTTCATATAGAATAGCATGAAATATGAACCCGGTTCATATAGAATAGCATGAAATATGAACCCGGTTCATATAGAATAGCATGAAATATGAACCCGGTTCATATAGAATAGCATGAAATATGAACCCGGTTCATATAGAATAGCATGAAATATGAACCCGGTTCATATAGAATAGCATGAAATATGAACCCGGTTCATATAGAATAGCATGAAATATGAACCCGGTTCATATAGAATAGCATGAAATATGAACCCGGTTCATATAGAATAGCATGAAATATGAACCCGGTTCATATAGAATAGCATGAAATATGAACCCGGTTCATATAGAATAGCATGAAATATGAACCCGGTTCATATAGAATAGCATGAAATATGAACCCGGTTCATATAGAATAGCATGAAATATGAACCCGGTTCATATAGAATAGCATGAAATATGAACCCGGTTCATATAGAATAGCATGAAATATGAACCCGGTTCATATAGAATAGCATGAAATATGAACCCGGTTCATATAGAATAGCATGAAATATGAACCCGGTTCATATAGAATAGCATGAAATATGAACCCGGTTCATATAGAATAGCATGAAATATGAACCCGGTTCATATAGAATAGCATGAAATATGAACCCGGTTCATATAGAATAGCATGAAATATGAACCCGGTTCATATAGAATAGCATGAAATATGAACCCGGTTCATATAGAATAGCATGAAATATGAACCCGGTTCATATAGAATAGCATGAAATATGAACCCGGTTCATATAGAATAGCATGAAATATGAACCCGGTTCATATAGAATAGCATGAAATATGAACCCGGTTCATATAGAATAGCATGAAATATGAACCCGGTTCATATAGAATAGCATGAAATATAAACCCGGTTCATATAAAATACATTTTGTTTGTTTCTTCCTTAGCAAACATATTTAAATATTTTTTGAAATATTATTTTTGAATTTTGAATATTTTGAAAAATTAAATTTTTTGAAAAAACCTGCAAAATAGGTTAATTACATTTGGAATATATTGTGAAATAAAATAGTTTATTTCGACTAGCATGAAAACTCAAGAATTTTCTTCAGAATAGCATGAAAAATAATTCGATTTCTTTAAAATAGCATAAACAGTAAATTGGTTTCTTAGAAATGGCAAGAAAAATAAACCATTTTCTGAAGAATAGCATGAGAAATGAATCGGTTCATATAGAATACATTACACGAAAAATGAACCGCTTCATATAGAATAGCATGAAAAGTGAACCAATACATATCACGATAAATTAAATTGAAAAATTAATCAGTTCCTTTACAAAAGGCTAAAATATAAAATAGAGGCTTTAAAAAAATTAACCAAATAAATCGGATTAGCTTGATAAATGAACCGGTCTATTTGAAGAAATAAATCGTTTTTTCAGAATAATATTGTAAAAATTTATTTTCTTACTATGATCTTTTTTTTTTTTTTTTTTTGAAGTTCATTTTTGCTTGAAGTTCATTAAAATTTGTTATGAAATCATCAGTATTTAAACTGAAAAAATATGTGCAAATTTTCAAGACTAAAAAGAATATGAATTAATTTTGGAAAATAAACAAATGTAACCGACAGCTGTATAAAATTTATGTATTTCATTAGTTCTTTTCCTCTAGACTAAACAAAAAATTGTGAAACTGTGTAAAGAAACATGATCCAAAATAAATCAATAAAACAAAAATTAAAGCAGGTGCAAAAACGTAAAAATAAATAATTTTTTCGGAAACCAGAAAATTTTTGCATTTAATTTATGTTTAAAAGAGACAAAAACATACAAATTTTAATTAGGCTAATTTACAAAAGATCAAAAGGCACAGAACATTTACATAAAGTAGGAGATAAAAAGACAAATAACTTGCTTTAAGACAATCACTCACTTAGTGTTGTATACACTCACCTTATCAGTCACTAGCATACACTTGCTTATTCACTGGCCCATTCATGTGCGTTGGCAGGTTTAATTTTTCCAAAGATTTTTTTTTTGCAGGTAGATTGTTATAGCATATTCTATATTCTATATTTTTCTTGGTGGAAAGTATTTGAAGAATATTAAAAAAAAAAGTGTAAAAGTAAGAAGCAAAAAAAAAAAAAAGAACAAGAACAGATGACAACCTAGGAACGGAACGTGCTACAGCTGTAAGTGTATCTCTTTATGTGCTTATGTAAATGTGTGGGTTTGTATTATTTTTTGTGTTCATCATAAAGGTTCATAAACAAATAAGGGCGTTTCCTGCTATTATGTGAATTATTTTTTCATTTATTTTTTCTTGTTGTTGCTGTTGTCTGTAAAAACAACAAAGAATCAGCGGTAGATGAACATGAACATTTATACGCACATACCATGCAGTCATATACAACTGTATGTATGTATGTATGTATGTATACTCAAACCTCTTTCATACATTTCATTCCAAAAAGAAACTGGTAAAAAATATAGATTTTTATTCACAGATAAACTAATGATGACAGACAAGTGTAGATTTTTATTTGTTCTGGAAATTTTCCTAATTTTTTTATCGAGAAAAATAGTATTACAGTTTTCCTATAGTTAAACAATTGAATTGATGAGGTTTTGGTGTCAAAGAAAAACAATTAAGACAAATATTTATTACTCAGTTTAAAGAGGTATTGTTATTAGACAAAGGAGTTTGGGTTTAACTTGATGAATTATTGAGGTCCTATTATACAGAGTGACTATTTTATAATTATCTTTCGCGGTTTGTTTCTTATTCAGCAAACATATTTAAACATTTTTTGAAAAAAAAAAAAAAAAAATCTGCAAAATAGGTTAATTACATTTGGAATATATTGTGAAATAAAACAGTTTATTTCATCTAGCATGAAAACTCAAGCGTTTTATTCAAAATAGCATGAAAAGTAATTCGATTTCCTTAAAATAGCATAAACAGTAAATTGGTTTCTTAAAAATAACAAGAAAAATAAACCGTTTTCTTAAGAAAAATAAAACGAAATCTTAACAATAGCTAAGAGTTTATATTAATGAAATATAAACGATTTCTGAAGAATAGTCCAAATTCTTTAAAAAAGCAATACAACTAAACTGGTTTCTTAAGAATAGCATAAAAAATAATCCTAATTTTAAGAATAGCATGAAAAATATTACGTTTTTTAAGAATAGCATGAAATATAACAAGGTTCCCTATGAAGAGCATAAACACTAAAACGTTTTGATATAAATAGCAGAAAACTAAACCGGATTCTTGAGAATAGCATGGAAAATAATACACTTTCTTAAGAATAGCAAGGAAAATAACCAGGTTCCTTATTAATATCATAAAAACTTAACCGGTTTTTTAAGAATAGCATACAAGAGAATCCGTCTTCTTAAGAGTAGCTTGGACAATAACCAGGTTCCTTATGAATGGCATTAAAATTAAACCGGTTTATTAAAAATAGCATATAAAAGAATCCGATTTATTAAGAATAGCATGAAAACTAATACACTTTCTTAAGAATAGCAAGGAAAATAACCAGGTTCCTTATTAATATCATAAAAACTTAACCGGTTTTTTAAGAATAGCATACAAGAGAATCCGTCTTCTTAAGAGTAGCTTGGACAATAACCAGGTTCCTTATGAATGGCATTAAAATTAAACCGGTTTATTAAAAATAGCATATAAAAGAATCCGATTTATTAAGAATAGCATGAAAACTAATACGCTTTCTTAAAAATTAGCAAGAAAATAACCAGGTTCCTTATGAACAGCATAAAAATAAATAAAGGAAAGCTTAACCTGATTCAAATTCTTAAGTATAGCATGAAAAATAACTTGCTTTCTTAAGAATAGCATGTAAACTAAACAGATTTTTTAAAAATAGCGAGAAGACTTAACCGGTTTCTTAAGAATAACATAAAAAATATTCCGCCTTCTTAAGAATACGAGTATTATGAACAATAGTTAGCTTTCTTAAATAAATATCCAGCTTCTTTATGAGTAAAGCACTAAAACAGCATCTTAAGAATAGCATGAAAAATAATCCGCTTTCAAGGAAAATAACAAGGTTCCTTATGAATAGCGTAAAAATTCAAACGATTTCTTAAAAATAGCAAGAAAAATAACTCAGTTTATTAAGAATAGTATAAAAATTAATAGGGTTTTTGAACAATATCATTAAAAATAAAGCGAATTTTTAAAATAGCATTAAAATGCTATTGTCTTAAGAATAGCATAGAAAGTAAACTGATATCTTAAAAATAGCACAAAAAAAAAATAGGTATCTTAAAAATAGCCATCAAAATAATCTCGCTTCAAAAAATATCATAAAAAATAATATTATTTTTTAAAAAGAAAAGGACAGAAAAAAATTGTTATTTAAAATATGATGAAAATTTAAAAGTTTCATATCAAGTTAATGTTTATATAATATTTTCAATAGAAATATTTTCTAAGGTTATACTCGCTACTGTATGTCCTTCATGTCTGCATAAATAATTGAATTGATAATTCAAATTGAATGTCAAAAGAGTTTTACAATAAATTTTCACCAATAGTTAAATCAAGTAAACTACAATTTCTTCTGTTTGCTTGCTCCCTTAAAATTAGCAATCTTATTACTTTCTCTTTGCTAATGTTACCACTTCAAAAAAAAAAAAAAAAAAAAAAAAAAAAACAGCAGAGAATAAATCTTAAAATATTAAACAAAACGAGTACATTATTATAAAAAGAAAAAAAAAACGAATTTTTTTGTCACGCCATTTTAGTGCTCTATACCGGATTTATTCATAATTTGTCCATGAGTTTTTTTTTTTTTTTTTAACTCATACGACAAGCGAGTATAAACTAATTTCCAAATCACAACTTAGTGGTAAATTCAAGAATGTATCTACTAAATTCTATATCTTTTTTGTTAACAACATTGAACAGTAAACTTTGTTATTGTTGTTGGTCATAAAAATAAAGAAAAAACAAAAGTGAAAAAAATGTATATTAAGAACCCCAATAACATGAATGTGTAAACGTGTGTCCATATGAATTCTTAAATGGTTGCAAATAAATGGTAAATCAATAAAATACAAAATATTTCTATTTGGTTATTTTTTTTTTTTTTTTTGCAAAGTCAACTTAACGAAACCTACAACAGTAAAACAACGGGCTTTAAACAGAAGGGCATATAGGCGGGACAGATGGACGGAAAGTCAGACAGACAGACAGAAATTCCAAAAGATAGACAAGTGGTAAGCAGCTACAACAAAAACGAGCAAAACATAAAAGTAGCAATAAGTTAATACAACAGGCCTCGTCTCTTCGACATATTCAAACGTTTTTATATTTCATATGAGTACATGAACGAAATAAAATAAAAAATCTGCTTAGTAGCAGATACTAAGATATAGATATTCATATATACTAATAAAAACAAGAACAAAACCTAATGGAAAAATCTACTTAAATCTAAAACCAAATGTCGTCAAAACATTACATTATTGAAAAAAAAAAAATGAAAAAAAACTTACTTATATACAAACATACTAACATTTACATTTATTTAGCAACAAATACATAAGCACACACACATATATATATATATACGTAGATTATTATAAGAAGAAGAAAAACATTGTAAATGAAGAAGTACTTTGGAGAACTAACAAGATAAAACAAGCCAATAATAACGAAATTTAAACACATAAGAAGTCGAAAATAACGAGCAAATCAGCCACAAAATATAAAAAGACAACAACAAACAATACTTATGTATGTAAACTTAACTAACAATAAAAAATAAAACTAAAAAAACAAAAAAAAAAGCCCAGAACAATCCCAAAATAATGCTAAAAATCGAAAAAATTTTCTAAAAATTATACAACAACAAACTTTTTAAACCATCATTCTATCTTCTTAAACATTTAACTTAAACAGTTGAAAAAAAAAGAGAAACATATTTATGTCTTTTACAGATGTTTAATGTTCGAACATAAAAACTTAGAATTGTTTAGGGATTGATTTTAGTTGATTTACTTCTTAACATTAAGTTTAGTTTTAAGGTTAAAAGCTGAAAATACTTCAGTAGCATCATTCGTCACTACAAGCAGAGAAAAATATAGTTGTAGTAACCATAATCTAAAAGCAACATACTATGATTAAAACATATGGTCATTGGTAAACATAGATATGATTATAAATAATAATTGTTATAATTCCATGTTATAATATTTGTATCCGATTTTATGGTTCGTTATTTCATGTTATGGTTCGAGTTTTTTTGAGAATATCATAGAAAGTAAACCGATATCTTAAAAATAGCACAAATAAAAAAGGTATCTTAAAAATAGCCATCAAAATAACCTGGTTTCAAAAAATATCATAAAAAATAATATTATTTTTTAAAAAGAAAATTACAGAAAAAATAGTTATTTAAAATATGATGAAAATTTAAAAGTTTCATATCAAGTTAATGTTTATATAATATTTTCAATAGAACTATTTTCTAAGGTTATGCTCGCTACTGTATGTTCTTAATGTCTTCATAAATAATTGAATTGGTAATTCAGAGAAAAATATAGTTTTTATGACCATAATCTAAAAGCAACATATTATGATTAAAACATATGGTCACTGGTAAACATAGATATGATTATAAATAATAATTGTTATAATTCCATGTTATAATATTTGTATCCGATTTTATGGTTCGTTATTTCATGTTATGGTTCGAGTTTTTCATATTATTATTATACCTCTTAGTACATTATTATTCCATTCTATCAAATTATGATATCATTTTATTATATAATTAGGGTATCCGTTCGAATAATGTTCATTCGAATACTTCGAATAATTCTTTTCGAATAACGAATAATTCGAATATTTTTATGATGAATATTCGAATAAAACGAATATATCTTTTTTTTAATATTATACTCCTTTTAGCATATTTTTAACTGTTGGTATAAATAAAAATATATTTATATTTTATTTTTGTACCCTACACCATCATAGGTGATTGGGGTATTATGCATTTGTGCTGGTGTTTGTAATGCATAGAAAAAGTTATCCAGCAGACACCTTAAAGTATATCAATCGACTCAGAATCAGCTTTTTAATTGGATCTAACGATGTCCGTCCTTCTGGCTGGCTGGACGGCTGGTTTGCTGTCCATGTAAAATAATTCAATTTTAAAGATAAATCAATGAAATTTGGCACTTGGAACTTTTATAAGCTTCGTATTGAAATTGCATGAAATTTTCTGATAGCTTTACCCTCTCTAATTTCTCTTTAAATAATGATACCTTTTAACTAAGGATTTTTCCATCCTTTAACTATTCCCATTTCTTTTTTCAAACCATAATGACGATGTCCCTTATTAAACAAATGGTTCCGATAGGTTTTTTCATCAAGTCTATACTTATGTATGGAGCGGTTCAGTGATGGAAAAATTCACCTTTTGGGAATCTTCAAAATGCTGCTAATTACAGATGCACTTCGCACAACACCATCCAAGTCATTATTCGATCTGATGAACTGGATGCCAGTGGATCTAATGGCTAACAAATCGCCATCATGTCGGCGACTAGGCTCAGTATTATAGATGCATGTAATGGTAGATGCTGTGGACATCCTGACAATATTGATTGTTGTATTCCCCAAACCTTTTTGGACAGAGGCTTCTCAGTTTCAATCTCAGCCGATCCAACTATAAAAGCCGGATCGATTGAGATTTACACTGATGGATCCAAATTTTCTGAAGGGGTTAGGAGGGGTGTCTTCATTCCCGCATATAGCAGGAACATTTTTAAATTGCTGGATCACTGCTCTGCTCTTCAATTGGAGATCTCAGCTATTAGGAGAGCGGAAAAATGTCTAATGTGCTATATTGTATTCGGAGTGGATTTTACTGATAGTCAACCCATGATTAAGTCTCTTTCGGATGTCTGTTCGACATCCAAGCTGGCACATGAATGCCGGAGTCCATATGTTCTATCTCGAGACAGATATGGTCCCAATATGATCAAAAACGTTCGAGTTTCATTATGTGATTACCAAACCGTCAGCTACGAACACTTGTTGTAGCCATTATTACAGGGCAATGGATAGCTGGTGCACACGCTAAAAGACTAGGACTCCCTTTTAACGACTATTGCAGAAGTTGCTTTAACGAGGAGGAAGAAACCGTGGAACATTTTCTTTGTCACTGTCCTGCTCTTGCGAATATAAAGACTGATGAATTTGGGAGTCCATATATGCATGGATTATCTGATCTATCTGCAAGTGATGTCAGGAGGATCAGATCTTTTATTCGTGCGTCAGGTTGGTTAGATTCGAACCTATTCTCGGACATGTGAAAACAGATTGATGTGATCTATCAGGGTAACACAACGGGACCAATAGGACCCAAGTGAACTTTCTAGTTTGCATTTACAGCTGCCTATCTAAACTAACGTAGGAATTTTCATAATTTTTGCCACTATTTTTATATTTTTGCGATGTATTAAAGTTGTGTTTGAATAAATGTATATTTGACAAATTGATTATACAAGTTTATAGAATTTATGTAGAATTTCTTATATTTGTTCATTAGGAAATTAAAAGTAGTGAAATATTTTTGCACAAAATTGAACTAAAACATAATCACGAGATCAATGTAATATGTACAAATAAGAGTAAATTATCTTTAAAACTCTATACACGTGTATACTAATAAACAAGGAACGAAAATTCATGCAAGTGCATGTTTTTTGTCTTTACTCCAAGAACAGAGTAAAATAAATATCTTTGCAAATTAGAGAAATTTACTTTAAAATAGCATCGATTTATTAGTGCATATTTATGCATATTTTGTTGAAAATACATGTTTTTGCATATTTTGCCATAAATGCATATTTTTGTAACATATTTAGTGCAATATTACAATTTAGAAGAATTCTGTGGACTTAAGTCTACATTTCAAAATTTTCAGAAAAGCTAAAAAATGTTTTAAAATATTAAAAATACCAATGATAATATGTGGTAAACTATTTCTCCAAAATTAACAATCACAGAAGGACGTTGATTATTGTAAAAGGTGGTTCCTTATTTGTCTCGTATTAAGATGCGAGATTACACGGAATAAATAATTTCGCTTCAAAGAAGTATTGTCCTAAAATATTCGACAAAACAATATCACTGAAAAAAGTGGTATATCAGCCCTAAGACAGCCTAAAACATACAGATAAATACAGACTTTGAGAGACAAATTTCCAGTCATTTATCTGAAGGCAGAATTAGTTCGTTTAATATCAATTTATGTATATGAAACATTTGTTTTGGTTGTCATACGTTTTTGTAAAACATCGAGAATTGACTAATCATTTTTAAAGAAGCTTAAGAAGATTATTCTGTCTGAGAGCACTATAAGCTGTATAGAGCTACCCTTAATAGCATTTTAGAAAAATCGATATATCATTAAGACCACAGTCATCGAAAGAAGTGTTGTTACAATTTTAGATTCAAACGAAGAAATAACAAAATCTTTCCACATGATTTAAAAATTTATCCATCATATCTGTTGATGTCGAATGGTACAGAAGCTGTCTAAGGTTTTTACTGAATATTTATTTTTAATTTAAAATTTATTTGTTTTTTTTTTTAATACTCGTAAAAGTTTAGAAATAAATTCATTTTTAAGCGCCTAAAACACACTTTTGATCAATAAATTATAAAGTATAACGAGGACGCAAAGTAAATGACGACACTTGCTCAAAATTTGACAGTAGTCTATTAACAGATGGTACTCGAAAAGTCACGGACTTATTGATCCGCCCTCGTAGAAAGCTGGTGTACAGAAATTATTCTGAGCGTTATAACCCAAGTTTTTGTGTTATTCAGAGCAGTTCAGGTCTCCAGATATATCTGGACATCTTATTTTTTTAATTACTTAAAAAGCTTTTCTTTTGGTTTTTGCTGGTATATTACGGACAATTTCTGAATGGAGCAATTTATAGACATCACTCTCAGTTTGTACCAGAACTAACTAAAATTGTATTAGGGTATAGATTGTTAAGTACTTAATTTATTTCACTATTTCTACCGATCAGCCACTGTAGTATATGGGTTATACGTTCCCAAATTTCAAACCATTTAAAGACGATTTATGCTCCAAATAAATCAGGGTTTTGTAGATCTCCCATACTTAAAAATATTGCACAAGAATTTTGAATTTAGCTGAAAATATCTTTGTAGCATATATACTAGTATGTGTCCAAACTCCATATTAATTTTTATTTGGATCAAAAGTACAGAAAATTCACTATAGTTGGATATCATTAATTTTTCCAATGACAAAAATCAATTCGGACCAATCCCTTACACGACAGCAATATTCTTTGTCGACCGTAATGCAGCAATTCTGTTCTCATAATCGAGTGAATATTTCGAGTCCGTTCTCATTATTATTGCATACTAGGAAATATATGCAAATCAAATATGATCTTTTTCTCAATTGTAGGGATACGGAAAACAATAAAAAAAATATCTTCTCTACAAATGCTCGACCTTTATTATCAATAGACACAGAAAACTCATAATAGATGACCATTTTGAGACATCTGAAACCAGACTAAGGAACATATTTAGATACGATATCTTTCCCACCACAACTGGATCTTCGTACTGGAGCGACCCAAATCATACTCAGCCAAATATTGTCAACTCAGCAACAGCTATATAAACCAGATTGTTTTTTTCCCTGGAAAGAAATATCCACAGAACCAACTTTTATAACAACAACCTATTGAAATATATATAGAGTGATCTTGTCAAAACGGAGTCCAACCAAAGTACTTATCACCGAATCTTTCAAACAGGACAAAAAAATAAAAAGAGACTATAACATTTTCAAATTGAAGACTTCATTCTTTTCCTTATCTGTAAAAAGGTTAGAAGGATTTTATTTAATAAGGTTTGTGTGTGTTATAAAATTTATAAAGGTTAAATTGGTTTATTTGGTCGTTGTTGTTTCTTATATTTATCTCGTTTATTTCGTTAATTTTTTTGCTTCTACACAAGTTTTCTTTGTGGGAGCACACAACAACAACAAAAACAACACCAGATATAGAATATTTTGGCTGTATAGTTGGTTGAATAAATGTTAAGATTTGTATATGTGTGTTTATGTATTCCATTACTTGCCACTGTTTAGTCTGGTTAAATGGTGGTAAGCATATTAAGGAAGTAGCTGTTTTACTTATTTATCTGCTTTTTTCATTTTTTTTTCTTTTGCTGCTGCTTTTGTTGGCTTGTAGTGTAAGATTGTCGTCGCTTAAAGAGATTTTGAGAAAAAGGACATAACAGCAAAAACAACAAGAATAAAATGTTATTAAACTTTTTCCAGCAATATTTAGACTTTAAAAGCCAGCAAAAAGAAAAAAAAACAGAAAATAAATGTGTAGAAAAAAGTTCGAAAAACACAAAGGAAAGATATAGAGAAACCAAAAGATACAGAAACATATTCAAACACATCAATTGAAGTTTGAAGTATGTACAGGCAAAGGATGACACCAATAGATAGAAAGAATATATAAAAGGTAAGGTTAATAACAGCAGCAACAACAACAATAGCAACAGCAACAGCAAATAAAAAAACATGATTAAACTTAGAGCGAAAAAAAAAAGAGATTTTTATTTTGGTTTTATAAAGATACTAATTCTATGTTACAAACAATAGCAGCTATTATATCTTTTGTTGTTTAGAAAAAGAAAATTCCAGAAATATACAGAAGAGTTAAAAAGAATAAACTACTTACATTTTAAGAGAAATATGTGGGAAATTGAGAAATTATTCATTAAAAGAAAGGGATTATTAGAAGTCTTAGGCAGGGCTGCCAGATTTGGGGTTTTGATTGTAGAATTTGGGAAATTTTCGTTGCACAAAAAAGATAAAAATTTTGGTTTGGGAATTGGAAAATTTGTTTGAGATATTAATTGCATCTTATTTATTCAATAAATTTTACACAAAAGTATATTTTAAAGATACTGTAAATACAAGTCATTATAAAGAACTTGTTGAAGAAGTTCTTAAGGATCGCAATTTTCCGATCTTTTAGATTTCCCCAGTCAGCGGGAAACATTTTTCGACATCCCGCGATTCCCGCAATCCTGGCTTAAAAACTATAATTATCAAAACTATCATTAGGTCAATAAGTGTGACCCGAATACGATTGAATCTTTTCATTAGCAGATTTAAAACAGGACTTTAAATGTACTGAGAAAAAGAAATTACTTAATTTACTGATTAATCAACTCAAACTAATACCTTGAAAAAGTTTTGTTGATATCGACACAATATTTAACAATATATTATAGCGACATTAAAAAGATACGTACCATAAAACAATGTCATATTTGCGATAGAAAAATAAAGATATCAGAAATAAAATAACAAAATATTTACTCAAACATTTATATTCTTTAAAACTTTTTTAAGCAACTTTTGTAAATCTCTTTAAAAATTAAATGTATTAAAAATTCACAAAACATTTTGAATTGAATAATTCTTAAAATAGTAGCCGTTGATCGCTTTTTCCAAAACCCTACGTGGTGTAGCATCCTTTTCCAATTATCATAGGAAGTTCAAATTTGGCCAAGATGTTATAAATTATGGCCATATCCTTCAAAGTAGTCATATATATATGAGGTATATCAGTTTTTGAAAAATTTATACAAAATTTCACAAATTTAATTTGAAAAAAATATTTATATGTATTAGCTTCATTTTCCACTAGGTTCAATTCATTGACATCGAAGGATGTGACCACAATAGCCATATCCTTTAAAGACGTCACATATAAGATATGTCACATTTTGAAGAAATTATTAAAATTTTCACAAATTCAATTTGGAAAAACCATTTATAGGGATTGCTAGCGGAATTCATTAGCTTTATTTTTCACTAGGTTTCATTCATTAATATCGAAGGATATGACCACAATGACCATTTACTTCAAAGAACACATATATAAGATTTTTCATATTTTGAAAAATCATGAAAATTTTCACAAATTTAATTTGGAGAAACCATTTATAGGTATTCATTAGCTTAATTTTTCACTAGGTTCCATTCATGGACATCGAAGAATACGACCATAATGATCATATAATTTAAGGAAAACATATATGAGATATACCACCTTTTGAAAAATTTATTATAATTTTCACAAATCCAATTTGAAAAAACTATTTATAGGGACTGTTAGCAGAATTTATTAGTTTCATTTTCAACTAGGTTTCATTCATTGACATCGAAGCATGTGACCACAATGACCATAATCTTTAAAGAAGTAATTTTTCATATTTTGATAAATTATGAAAATTTTCACAAATTCAATTTGTAGAAACCATTTATAGAGTTTAATAATAGAATTCAATAGCTTTGCTCCGCATTACGTTTGATTCATTGACATCGAAGGATATGGTCACAGTAGTCATATCCTTCGAAGAACCCATATTTTTATGACATATTTTAAATAATTTTTGAAATTTTCAGCAATACTATTTCGAAAAATCCTTTACAGGGATAGTTATTAGAGTTTTTATTCAGTTTAATTCATTTAAATATGCGAATTTAGCGAATTTTCTCGCATGCGATATTTTTTGCAAACTTTTTTATCATATGCCATATATATTATAAAAATGTGCTTAACTGGGTATATTTATCTTCAGACACATAATGGCTTGTAAGCAGTGCCAATTGCGGAATCAGCAGTGTCGCAAACAGCGTTGTTTTGTTGAAACTAAATGTCGCTAATATCCTTATCATTCAATTCTGGAGATTAATTTGGAGATTAAATATCATCGATCAGCAACGCTCTCCTTTAACAGAGATAGTGATCATTTTCCTTTAGCTTCCGTGTTAGTTGGATTTTATACAGATATAGCGATAATTTTCTATTCCAAGTTGATGTCTGCTATTGATTGTTTCCATTTTTCCTTCTCTTTCTTACGGTCACTAAACATTCACTAGTTGGCATGGAAGAACATCCATATCAATAGAAAAATTGAGGTAATATGGACCACAACATAAAACCCATTTTGAGAAGAAAACTTTATTATTTGTCGTGTTGCTCGGCGTTATGGTTTACATTATTATATGCTGTGCAAGATTATACAATATATATTTTATTAACTAAATAATTCAAGAAATTCTTGAATTTCTTGATATCGAAATGAAACTCAACGAAAATAAATTCTACATATGAGAAAACTATTTTAAAAATTATTGTTACATTAAAGGAAAATAAATTATTGCAAAATTCGTTTCCAATAAAATGTTTTGATAAAGATAATGCTAAAAAAAAAATGACTTTTGGTCGGCTAAATCACCAAAATTTCACACTATGCATAGTTTCGGTACATATTATATGAAACTTAATCTCATTTTTGATAATTATTTTCTTACCTTAATTAAATTTTATTTCTTAAAATAGTTATATATCATACATTTTAACCCTTTTAGTTAATCAGTATCTTATAATTATGCTTAAATTGCTTGTCTACTTATATTAATTCATTTATAAACTAAGTGAGAATTATAATGAGGGTGAAAAACAAACGTTAAAAATAAAATGTATTCAAAAATAAACAATTTTATGAATTCTTTTAACCAAATTTGTAAAAGGCATATTTATTTGTAACATTTTATAATATTAATATATTTTGAAAACAAAATATGGTTTAAGAACAAGAAAAAATATAATAATATAAAAAATAATATTGAATGGTTGTAGAAATAATAATATTTTTGATATTAATAAACTATATTAAAATTTTAATTGAATGTAAACATTGAATGATAAAACTGAAACATTGTTATCATTTACACATTATTTTTAAAGTTAATAAAAACTAACAATGAGAACATAATATTGTTGCAATGACAACGCTGTAACCATGTTTTTTTCTCTGCATGAAGAATAAACTGTAGAAACAATTTATTTATTTTATTACACCGAAGCTTTAAAAAGATCTTTTTTAGAAATTTTCTTTAAAAATTTTGCCAATTTATATAAATTTTCACAAATTAATTGATTTATCACAACTTTTACAACAGATTTAATCTAAATTATAATAAAAAAAAATATTCATACATCTTTTATAACTAAAACTCAAAACGTTCATACATTCTGGGCACGAAAAAAAGAAATCAATAATTACTGGTCATTTTAAAATTGTACAATAAAAATCCGCATTAAATTTGTTATAACAGTCGTCAGTTAGTCATTTAAATGGTCATACTATTACGAGTGCAGAAAAAGTTTAATTCTATAAAACAATTATAAAATAAATTTAAATTTTAAATTTATATATGCATACACACTTACATACATTAAATTAATATAAATATAAAACACATTACCTATACATATAAAATGTGGGGGAGTGATTATAAATATAACTGCGAATACTTACAATTGACTCAGGTAACTTATTTTCTAAGAATTTCTAAATGAAATTGTTTTTCTTATTATAATTATTATTATTAAGTAAATGCTGCTTTTACATTATTAACTAATATATAACGTATGTTAGACTTATACTTATGTACATATTTACTTATAATAAGTTTTTGTCTTGTTGCTAATTGAAATTGTTAATAATAAGTTTATATGTTTGTTATTCGAGTATATACAAATGTAAGTATTAGTTAGGGTGATCGACGCTATTTTACAACCGGTTTTAAAAATAATATTTTATTTAGAAAAACATATGTACTAAATACTAATATACTAATAGTTTACAAAAATCTATTAACTGCTTAATATTTATAAAGTTAATATCTTGTTATGTTGTATTAATATAGTCTATGGTTAAATTGAAATTAATGCTTAAGCAAAATTAGCAGGCCGAAATTCTAATTTTTACTTTACTAAGTTAGAATTTGCTCTAAAATATATTTAATACATAGTAATCAATACATTGAATAAAAATAAGATCGTGTCATATTTAAGCCTATGACCTTTATAAATTGTTTCCCTCAGAATCAGTTCAAAGCTCTCAAATTCTTGAATTTCTTGATATCGAAATGAAACTCAACGAAAATAAATTCTACATATGAGAAAACTATTTTAAACATTTTTTGTCACATTAAAGAAAAATAAATTATTGAAAAATTCGTTTTCAATAAAATGTTTTGACGTTGTAAAGATAATGCTAAAAAAATACATTTTTGGCAGGCTAAATCATCAAAATTTCACACTGTGCATAGTTTCGGTACATATTATATAAAACTTAATCTCATTTTTGATAATTATTTTCTTACCTTAATTAAATTTTATTTCTTAAAATAGTTATATATCATATTATATCAATATTATAACCGGTTAACCGGTTTTTATGGAATTTTAAAAACAGCAAACGCTTTCATTCAAAATTCTAACTATTCGAAAACCGTTCTCTCAAAAAATTCGAATAATAGATCACCCTACTAAGTATGTATTGTACTTTAGTAAGTTATATATTTGAAATACATATTTAATTATATATAATTATATAATATATATTATAAATGCATATGTATAATTTCTATCATACCGATATACACACACACACACACACTATCTCACTCTTTAGCTGCTGCTACTGCTGCTAATGAGAAGATTCTATATAATTTGTTAAGTGTTTGCATTTTATTAAATAAGTAGTGAATTGGCGGCAGCAGAAATATGAAGTAGAATTTGTAGATTTTCTTTTTGTACACACATTTTGCTTGGCTCATTTATTTATTTACAAAGTTTAAATTTAATGAATGTCATTTAAAGTGCTAGCGAACGAACGAGATAGAGAGTGCAATAGAGCAGTATGAAATAGTTGGAAATAATTACATATAATGAAATAAATTACAATTAAAAGAAATTGTTTTATAATGAAGTAATTTTAATGGAAATATTTTTTGGAAATGTTTTTGTTTTTACAGTGCACAGTGGGGCAGTTTCGAAAATTTTTGGAAATAAATCTGTAACATCTAGTCGGCTAATTGGATTTACATAAAATTTCACATATGAGTGCTACCGGTCTAAAGACAAAATTCTAAATCTGACGAGAAAATTAAAAAAAAAAACACTGTTACATGTTACAAGTGTCACCAATGCCTTTTAATGATACTCTTTGTTATAATTATTTAAAGTTATTCAGACTAAAGAAGCTAAACAATCACATATCTTGTCGCATTTTGAGTAAACTTGTAATACGACAAATTATTTATTGAATTTTTATTGTTTTTAGTTCGAAACTATTCAGAACCATTTTCTCTATTATTCGTTATACAAAACTTGTAACTTGGAACATGAAAAAAGTCAGCAATAACGTAAGTTTTCCAATATTGAAAATATTTTTATATTTTTTTTATTATTAGGGAGCTTAGATCTTTATTTGCCTCAGAGTTCTTTTCAACTTTGTTACTAAAAATTTTTTTTAGTTTTGATTGACTATAGCTTAGGCATAGCTTTAACATGGCTCATATGTATTTGATTTTGAAGAAATAAACACAACGCACAGTGTGAAATTTCAGCATTTTAGGGAGACAAAATTAAATATCTTGGAAAGTAATAGAGATATAGCTATAAATTTTGCTATAAAGTATTAGTAGACCAATATGAGGCTTTGGTTAAAAAATGTGTGGAATTGGATAATTGCCACGCCTACCTCCCATACAACTGCTAAAATTTATTTCTGGAAAAGTCCGATTTTATAGTTGTGGATTGATTAAAAATGAGTTGAAAACATACATATATATATTTATTTTTTAACCATTGATATACAGAAAAATTACATATATCTGAGGTTTTCTTGAGAAAACTTTTTTTTATTACTTACACTCGTAGCTCTATTTTAATAAAGTGTATATTTCTTGAAGAAAACAAAACATATCCCAGAACTAAAGATAATCTTGATCGAATTGGTCTAATTCATGGTATGAAGTTTAGTCATTCATTATAAATTTTTTACAAAATCGGCAAGTATCGGCAAAAAATTTTATTTGTACATTAAAGTAAATAACTTAACCTTTAATTTGAAACTAATTTCGAGATGGAACGTAATGGACCCAAAAAGTTATAGCTTATAGAAATTTGTTTTGCTCTAGTAATTTGCCGAAAAAAAAAATATATTTTTTTAATCATATCGCACGTTTTCAAAGTTTTATAAAAAAAAATATCTGATATTAAAAGTGAGAAAATTATACTCTATAATAAAAAAAGAATTTTACAAAGAGATTATTCGAATCAAAAATTACACCCTCCCAGCAAAAACTTTGCTTTCCTGGTAAGCTAGCAGGTATAATTGGAAAAAATGAACTACTTATTTTTATGACTGAATAACTACTTATTTTTTGTTCGAGTTGTATCTAAACGAAAATAAAAAAAATAAAAAATTTACCGTCAGTGATATTCGAACTTGGGCACAAATTAACCATTCCTTTTTAATGACTAGCGTCTTACTAAGTACACCTTCTCGCATCTAAGTGACAAAAACTTTTTTTTGTATAAAATATCTTTTTAGACATTTTGTTAAAAAAAAACGAATAGCATTAGAATAGGGTTGAACCAACAACCTTCTAGTTGTTAATCCAGCGCTCTAGCCAACTGATCCATGTGATTACATTATTACTGTGCTAGTATACTATTGAGTACTTATTATTGTAGTACCGAGTAGGCAAATAATAATGACGCCTCATTACCATGAAACTATGTTAATAAGTAGTTGCCATTACCGAGAACCCAAAAGTTTTTGCTGGTCTTTTAAAGATAAGTAATTTTAAGTTTTTATTTTGTTATATTTAAATCTCTCTTTGAAGTAGGAATTTCTCTACTTTTTGGGCTTGAAATTCATTCTTATGACTTTTTCTGGACCAAATTCCTTCTCATTCTTTAGGTCCTTGTTAAGATTTTTTTATTACCTTAAAATGTAATATTATTGTTAAAATTTACTCAATCAACATTTTCTAGTAAGTTAAAAAAAAAGTTCAAAAAACTTTTCATTTTTCTTTGACTGCTATCTACATGGGGATAAACAACCGGATTTTAAGAATTCGATATGTTCTGAAATGTCTCTGGAAGATTTTGTAATCAAGAAAGATGTTGTGTTTTATGCGAACGCACACTTTAAGAGCTACGAGCAGGAAAATACCGGGCATTAACATTGCGAATATGGTGCCTAAGTTATTTTATTCTCTTATTTAATGATCATTTGGAATTAAATTTAAACATCACTTTTTTATATATATTTCTGCCATTTATGAACCGATCTTGCTGAGTTTAAAAAGCAAAATTCTCGAGAGGATTTCCGATCATTTGATTTATATTTTATATATGGCAGTTATCGGTGGGCTTTATAAACGCCGTTTACCGGGACGGAGGGATAGAGGGACATCGTCCTATCAACATATAAATATAAACTTTTGCTGAAGGGTATAAAAATTAAAATTTTATCTTGCATAGTTCATAAGTTATTAGTAATTAGATTTTGTTTTGGTCCATAACTTCTAAACTAAATGAGTGTTAATCTGGAAATTTTACATGCGTAGAGAAAAGAGTTATGTCAATATTATATGATTATTTAAGATTTTTAAAAATACCCTTTTTTTGAGATATAATAGTTTGATTTTTTATATGTTTAACTTTGACCTTTGAACTTTTGATGTAGAAAAACTTTTTACATATCGTTCTAAAGATAATATCTTTGTCTTTAAATGAAACTAAAACTAGAGGTCTACCATGTATGGTTTAGAAGTTATTAGTAATTAAGTAAGTATATCTATGTAAAGTTTTTAACTTTTTTTCGTTTTTTAAACCGTCATATTTTTGGACCAGAAAGGGACATGAGTATAAAATTTAACGACTTGAGAAACACTTTCGGTGATGTCAAATTCGATGGCTGTCCGTTTTCACATGGAATCAATCAATAATCATTTTTTTTTTTTGCTTTTTTTTACTTGTGACGTTCTAAAATGAACAAATCTGATACTGCCCATTGGTTGTTATTAATTAATGGAAATATTTACTTTCCTATAACCATTCCTTTATTATCATTTCATTATAAATACAAAACAGGCGTTACAGCGATAATTATCTTGCGCTGTTACTCTTCCTTAGCTACCCAAAACTTTTGCAATGTAACTACTCTCCAAAAAAAAAAAAAAAAAAATTGTTCACTAAGTTTGCTTCCTTTAAAATATATCCTGCAAAAAATCGATAACTACAATAAATGTAACTGAAAAAAACAAACAAATCAAAAGAAAAATGGAAAAACAGAACGAGAAAAAATTAACGTATTTTTAAATACAAATGGTTGATGGCATTACCCTGTTAGAAAGAATCTAGTGAATACTTATACTCATATAACCATGTGGGCTATATAGAACATATCTACATACCTACATATATTTATATACCCACAATACACTTTACTCGCATATTGACAAATCTCACGAACCTCATCTTACACGAGTGTTAAATAAGCATCATATTCTAACAACCAACAACAACCCCTTCCTTCCGTCTGTCCGTTCGTTCTTTCATAGCATTTGCTTCCTTATTCTGCTTTTTCATCTTCATCTTCTTACATTTTAGTCCTTTAAAGGAAAATTTAAGCAGCATCTTTCCTTTTTTTTTTTTTTTTTTTTTTTGTAAAAACACCTACAAACAACAATTGGTAAAATATATATTCTTCATAATCTTGTTTTTAATAAAATGTTATACATACACATGTTAAAATTACATGCACAAATAAACAAACATAGATAAACAAATACACATTAATATATACATACTTACACTTAAACACACAATTTTATGTATGTGTATATGTGTTTATTATTTACATTGTACAACTAATATATAATGCAAAATATACATTCCTTTTTACATATAGAAAATAATAGTAGAAATAGAACTAAATGTTATCTAGGGAGGAAATATCCCTTTGTATCGTCCTATCGCCACCAACTAAACCAAGCATCCATCCATCTAGGCAGCCTTCTATCTATTCTATAAATTTTCAACTAAACTAATATTCAAGCATTAGATTTTGATAATGGTGATGAACATGACCAACAACAACAACAACAACTACTTTGCTTATATAACAAAAACAAAAAATAGTAAATAGAATATATTGTATAGATAATTTAATGCTATTTTAGTCAAATTGCTGACGTCTTTCAAATTTCGTATCTCTATCTAATGTTTGAGTAAATTGTGCGTTCTTCCGTTTGCCACTTTGTACGTCTTCAGTGAGTAGTGTATGTTTATTTTTGGCAGCTCTGAATTTTCATACATGATGTGTTTTGTTTATCCTAAAGGGATTCATTATAATATTAGTTTTCATTATTATTGAATTTATAATTATGTATAAAATAAACACATATGTATTCATTTAGTTTCTAGTGGCCACCACCACAAACAGATATAATACTCCTTCTGCTTCTTCATCTTCTTGTTGTTGTTGTTGTTGTTATTATTATTAGTGCATGTTATTGCAATTTTAATGATTAACTTGGTTTTAGGCCTTTACGAAATATATAAGGTTTTGTTTGTTTAACAAAAAAACCTAAAAGAGCTTCTTATGTGAGATTATTTCAATAGCAATGTAAGGAAGGAAAGAATTTAGAAATATGATTTTATTGTTTTTTACCTGTACTTGGGATAATGATCATATTAGAGATCAAAGATCATACAATTTTTTCCTTAAATTTGTCATTTAAAATGCTCTAAATGACAGAACACAAAATAATTTGTGTCAACAAACTTAATATTGGAACAAACAAACATTTTATATTGTTTAAAACCAAATATTTGATTTGGAGCAAAAAGGGAATCAAATGCGAGAGAAAAATTATTTTTAACTAAAATATTTCACCGGATGTAATTTATACAACGTGTTCATCAAAGAATCACCTTAAAACCCCCATAATCCTCATTAACTTAACGCCCTATAGGTCAGATTGTTTATCAGACACACAAGATAGCAAAAAAGCCAAGCTTCACGTTCTCACCTTCATTTTTATATGTACAGTATGTCAAGAAATTTCTTTTACATTGAAAGAAAACAAGATTTTTGCATATTTGGGCTTTAAAAAAATTATATAAGTTTCATCTAACTAATATATCTATTAAAGTATAATACAAAGAGAAAGAACCATTAAAGACTTGAAATATTAAAAACAGAGCAAAAACTAAACAAACACAGAAATGCTGGTGTCAAGAAATTCTTTTCGTATTTATAAAACGGGTAGAGAAAAAAGTAAATTTTCGGTATTTAAAAATTAATATGGCAACAGTTGGCAGGTATAATCGCTTACGAAACCTTTTTCGTTAAATAAATTAATTAATGAATGTCATGCTCAATTGGAATTTTATATATTTCACCAATATTGCTTTGTTTTAGTTCATTATGGTCTAGTAATACTTCTTAGCCACTTACTGCTTCACATATGGGCATAAATATAATGTGGGATTCAAGTGTGGATGTTTTATTCAACCCTTTATGCAATTAAAAAATTGTCGCATTATCACTCTTTGCCCCTATGTGCTTGGAGTCATTAATTCAACATAACATGAATTTTGGCTTGTTGTCCTTTATAAACTCAGATTTATTACCAATTTTTATTAAAAGAGATTTCAAAACCTTTAAATTTTGCTGCACATCTATGCAATTTTATATTTATATTACGAGCCCGTACGGTAACGTTACAATAAATGTCAAAGCTTTTCCATAAGTGCGGGTCGATATTGAAATAATTGTAAAGAAGCTGTATGGATTATTGGCATCTTTAAAATGTCCGTCTAGGTTTCGTACCGTGGCACGGATCGGAGATGCCCAGTTTGTAATGACTCAGTCGCATAGATCCGGTTTAATTTAAGTGATGGCATGGATTATATTGACATTGAGGGCAGAAGATATTTGTCCATGGCGTCTTACTAACATATACCTGTACTTTCAATACTTTTTTATTGGCTTGTTTTGAAAAGGACTTTCTCTTATACCTATAGTGAGGAAGGGTATACACCACATACGAAAAATCCATTCTGCAGAAACTGAGCAAAAGAAATTTGTAAAATCTGCTGTTTATTATTCAGTTCAGTGTCATTCATTCAGTGTCAAATCACCGTTGAGCAAATAAATTTTATTCAAATTAATGTTCATTAGTGTAAACTCATTTTACAGCAGACGCGGTCTATTTATTATATAAAAATGGTTGGCTAAATTAGAGCTGACCGAATTGAAAATTCATCCGCCAATGCCCGTACTTCAAAAGAATGCCAGATCGGCCAAGAAAGTTGTCGATTTCAATGAGACTTCGCAGGAGAATCCTATGATTCGTGCAAGAACACATTTTACGCGGTGGCCCTTTTAGAGTCAAGTTTATAAAGTTCAAGTATCAACCGATACCCGTACGTCGCCAGATCGATCAATAAAATCGCTTTTTATATATACATATATATATATAAATTTTAATGTGCCATCAAAAACAAAATTTTTTTTTTGGAAGACCTAAAATCCAAACATTTTGATAATGGCCTATATACGTATATGTTTTTTATGCCGCAAGATGTTTCAACGACATTAGTGACCATTTCTTTCTCTTGGGTTTCTTTGTAATAAAACACGGCGACCGCTTACATTAATGTAATTTTGAGAAGTCCAAATTTTCAGCACCAGAAGCTTGGGTCAGATAAGAGGACCTAGGGTTGTTAACGCTAATGTAATTAAACAGAATAGAATACATATTTTGTTCATCAATATTCCTGGTGACTTTGCGATGAAAATATTTTCAAAATCGAGGAAAAAATTAAGAATTTTTGAAACAATGTAAAAAGTCTCCTTAATCCACATGTTCACTTCTTAAAAAACACAAACTAAATTTTTTTTATTCATTATACTTATGAGCTCATATTCTTTATAAAAAAATTCCATGAATTTCTCAATTCATTCACATTTTACAAATATACCAAACCTATACATGAAGCTATGCCAAATACGTATGCATAAATATTGCATACAAATCCTTGTCAGTGTGACCAGATGCGAAAAAATTTTCCAGCTAAATCGTATTTGAAATAAAACTGAAATATGCTAAAAATTATTTAAAAAAGATAAAAATAATGCTAAATTAATAAATTGCTTTTTCAGAGGAAGAATTAAAAGAATTAGTAGAGAGTTGTAAGTAGCTATACAGCAGCATGACCCATCAAGTTGTTCAATTCGCATGATAAATCACACAATATTCTCAAATTTGCAGCTATACTTATCAGCCAGTTCCTTGTGGCATTGCTTACTTAAATACCTAAGTCAAAATAAGGCAAAATATATATTCTAGTATTTACGGTTCCTCAACATACTCACATTAACTATAAAAGATTTCTTAATTTATATCAGATAGTTTGATATTAACCATTATCATACTTAAACTACTTTCGTAGCAGAATAGATCCATCCCTTTAATAAGTTCATGTCTAAATATTAAAGGTCTTATTTATTCATAATTAAATTGTAGATTTATTACAGCTTGATAAGTATGAATTTTATATAAAAATTTTGTTTTATTAAAGACTAATATTTTTGAAATTTGATTATGAATAAGGCTATATTTAAAATAGCAATATATTTCAAAGAAGTTTGTTTAAAAACTTCGGAAACATTTAATATTTTTGTGAAGCACATTTAATATTAAGAATTAGATTCATTCTATTTAATATTGTACCGCTCTTAATTATCGTTTTTTTTTTAAATCATGAAAGGGACTAATTAATCTATTGATTTAATTATTTAGTATTCTTTCCCTTTTTTTTAATTTACGAGGGCGCATCAATAAGTCTGTGACTTTTTGAATTTCCCTCGTAGTTATATGAAATGCAACACTATTGCCATCAAGTACCACCTGTTAATAGACTACTGTCAAATTTTGAGCAAGTGTCGTCATATATTTTGCGTTTAACAGCTGCTCAAAACATACAACCTCGTGTATTTTTCTAAACATTATTTTTTGCGAAAAAAAACCGTCAATTAAACCAAGGAAAAGCTCGATAAATACTATGGGGACTCTGAACCATCGATTTCAATGGAAAAATAGTAGTTTACTGACTTTCGTTGTGGTCGCACAAGTACAAATGAACGCTGAACGTTCTGGACGGCCAATTGAGGTCAGTACACCCAAAAATGTCGATAAAATCCACGATATGGTATTGGCCGACCGAAGAGTAAAAGTGTGTGAGATTGTTGATGCCATAGACATTTCATATGGCAGTGTGGTTTCGATTTTAAATGATCAGCTTGGTTTAAAAAAGTTGTCTGCAAGATGGGTGCCGCGTTTGCTCTCAATTGACCATAAACGTAAACGTGTGACAACTTCAAAGCATTGTTTGGAGTTGTTTAACCGCAATCTGAATGAGTTTTTGCAGCAGTTTTGTAACTGTGGGTGAAACATGGATCCATTACTGTACTCCGGAGACCAAGCAGCAGTCTAAACAATGGGTTTCTCCGGGTGAACCTGATCCGAAGAAGGCCAAGGTAAGTTTGTCTGCCAATAAGATGATGGCAACAGTTTTTTGGGATGCACGCGGGATAATCCACATCGATCCACCTTTCTAATCTAATCCACCTTCAAAAGAAAAAAACAATAAACGGCGAATATTATGCCAACTTATTAGACCGATTTAATGAGGATTTAAAAAGAGAACGACCCCATATGGCCAAGAAAAAAGTTCTTTTTCATCAAGATAATACACGGGTGCACACGTGTACAGTCTCAATGGCAAAACTCTATGAATTGAGCTACGAATTGGTACCTTATCCGCTATATTTTCCGGATTTAGCCCCTAGTGACTACTTCCTATTTCCAAACGTAAAGAAATGGCTCGGTGGAAAGAGATTCAGCTCCTACGATGAAATTATTGACCAAACAAAGGCCTTTTTGAAGGACCTCGAAAAATCCTATTTTTTACGCAAAGTTCATGACGAGACTTGTTCAAAATTTGGCAGTAGTCTATTAACAGATGGTACTTGATGGGAATAGTGTTGCATTGTACATAACTACGAGGAAGTTCGAAAAGTCACGGTCTTATTGATCCGCCCTCGTATTTACGTTTTGTTGGTGCTGATCTTCAGAGTAACATTCGTTAATGTCTATATTTAAGTAATTTATTATAGTATTTCCAACGATTGTAATATAAAAATTGGAGCCACAGCTGACGTTCTATTGAGTTTTAATATTGAAATTTTATACTTATTATGAAAAATGCTAGAAAATGGTAAATTAATTATTAGAAAAAAATATGCTAAATGCTAAATGAGAAATTTGTGGCTAAATCTGAGTAAAATATTCTACATTTAGGTGCAAAAAATGCTGAAATGGTCACACTGATCCTTGTGTTTATTTTTGGAAAATATTTATTTGTATGCATATTCGTTAATTCAAAGAAACGAATATAGTTGAAACTTACTCACACAAAATAAACAACCAACATGGAGGAGCCACATAAATGAATGCAGGGCAATGAAACAATGCATGTAATGCATTCATTCCTAGTACATGCCTGCGTGTGTTAGTTACTCCTCATCGTCGTACTCGTAGTCGTCATCATCGTCAATTTTTGTTTAGTCGTCATTCGTCTTCGTTGCATTAACAGCAGGTTGATTTTGACCAACTATTGCAATTAATTATATTTCGCATGAAAGTTTTTGAGGTTTTCACCTGGTTTTATTTACTCCTTTGTTTTCTTCATTCCTTACTTATGTACAAATATTTGGTGGTTTTAAGCACCTGCAGTAGTAGCGTTATACTTGACTTAAAGTTAGGCGATCTGGCGAGCGGTATGACTGACTGATTGGCTGATTGTAAACCGTGAGTTAATCTTCTTCTATTTGTTGGTAAGTTGAATGTTGTAATTAATTTTCTTTTAGCTTAATTTTGTTTGAAAATTATTGTTTTTTTTTTTTTTTTTTTTTTGATTATTTTGTGGATATATGATATGTATTTACATCATACATAAATGTTATGAGTGTGTCAGAGATGGCAAATAGAAATTTTATATTTAAAATAATAAATAAAATATAATTAAAAAAAAAAAATTAAAAGATAATTAAAAATATGAACAACATTTGTTTTTTATTTGCCATTGAAGTTTTATGATTTTTCAATTTATATTCTAAATTTTCCATTCCTGATGTAAATGAGTACCTTACCAAAATTCTATTTAAATATTTCGCTACTCTTTCTTCCTGACTTGCACCTTTTTGCATTTATATACATTTACCGTGAGTTCTATTCAGTATTCAGTTGTCGCTCTATATCCATCCATATAATTATTCCGTAATCGTATATATTTCGTGGTTTAATTGGTTTCACATTTTCTAGTCGTCCTCGTTATTGTTGTTGTACAGATTTTATATTATATTCGGGTGATGGTGGTGAATACGGAATGTGTAAATGTTTATTTGAACATTTGGCCGACTCCTTTATACTATCACCAACTACTGCAGAGAAAATGTGGTAAGGTAAAGTACTTGTGAATATGTATATCGTTAGCTGACTGCCTGGGTGGGTGTTGGCTTGGTTAAAGAATGCTAGAATTAGTTTTGTAGTTTGTTGTTGTTGTTGTTGCTGTTGTTGTTGCTGTGTGTAAAAAATCCTTTGTTTTATAATTTTAGTTTAAATAGTAGCGAATAGAGAATTTATTTATTTTCATTTTGTTCTTTTTTTTTCCTCTTTAAATATGCCGCTTTGTCGCTAAAGTTGTCGCTTTCGTAGTCATCACACCATCATCATACTATTGGCTTCCGTAGCCTTTATTCGCCACATTCATTCGTTATTGTTGCTGTCAGAGTAGAGTATGCTGCAATGCTTATTGTTGGCATAACTAGTTTCCTTTTGTGACTAAAGGTCGTAGCGTGTTAAAAAAGGTTAAAGCTGAAGAATGTTCGACACTATTTTTTTTCTGATTTCGAAGAAGAAATTGATTTAAAAAATCTTAGCAAATTGTTTATTAGAAGAAAATATCTCACATTTCTCAAAATAAAACATGTTATAAAATATTTTAGTTAATCATATGCTTAAGCTATGTTCAGACTAGTCAAATATTTGACGAAAGAGACGTAACCACTAAATTAAATAACTCTTGATTTCTTCTTTCAATTTCGAAAATGTTGTTTACTTATTCTAAGCCACAGCTGACGTTCTATTGAATTTTATTTGACGTTGTTTTCACTTACAAAACATTTGCATAATCAAACAGCGGCAAAAAATGTTTGTGTAAAACTAGTGGTCAAATCAAATATTTGCCAAATGTGAACATAGCTTTATACAAGTTATAATATTATTAGTTTTGGGACTTAAAAGTTTACTAAAATTTGTGGAGCGTATTAATGTTTTAATTACTCCAAAAGACTGCAACGCTGCTTTTCGTATAAGCACGACAGTGACAGAAATGCTGCCTCAACAAGTGATGCCAACTGTTACCAAAATAAACGCGTAGAAATGTTTGAAAAAGGTGATAGAAGGGCTAAATATAAAAAGACAACAGTTTTGTGGTACAAACAGGACAAATTTTGCGAAAAAAGATAAAAGTGGGCTAATATTAATTTTTGTTTTACAATTAATCAACTATTTGGTACGTGCATCTCAAAATATTAATAACAAATTGGGTAAATTAAAATTTAGTTTATGGAGATTCTATTATTATGAAGCTCGATCCAAAATTATTCAGTTCTTTCAACACTTATCCATTCAAACAATTTTAATTGTTGAAGACAGCTTTTTTAAAATAAAGTTTCTTTACGAATTGTTAGGATCTCTGAATAAATTTGGGGTAGTAGTCTTTTCACAAATATAGCGAGAACTTAGTACAAAAGTTGTCAAATAAAAGTAAAAATTGAAAAAAATTTAAAATAATTTTCCATGTTTAAAAAAGGAAAAAGAAGTAAAAAAGGGCTAAAAGAAAATTGTTAAAATTGCTAAATTTTCGCCTTTTTTAAAATATTTTATGCGTTCTAGACTACTAAAAACGGGCTAAATTTCTAGCCTGAAAAAGGCTAAATTGGCATCACTGTCTTCAACGATTTGTAATCTTCTACATTAGTCATTGAAGGGGAGATATAGTTTTAGCGTGGACATTGATAAGCTAATGTGAAATTTGAAATTATACTAAACACTAATCAATATCCTGTTGGAATATGCAATCTTCATCTATTTTTTCATACATAAATTAGAGAAGGGTATCTTCCAATAGTTCTTTATAAATTGCACTGTCATTTTAGTTGGAACAAAACCAAATTACGTTTCTATATACGAATTTCATACGACCTCAAATCATGCCAATAATAGTAAGAATATGAATTGGGACCAAGTTGAATTTCCTTTCATCAGAAAATATTACTTTATTCCACTCATCTGTCTCATTTTATTCAAAAATGTTATGCAATTTTTAAAATTAGAATTGTTTTTATTGACATATTTACATTTTTAAAGAAATTGAAGATTTTAAGTTGCTTTTTTGGCAAATTATTTTTTAAAATAACAGCTGAGTCACTTAGTTCATATAGTGCTATTGTCGGCTTATCATTTTCCAAAGCCCATTGTATATCTGATAATTCCATTTGCTCTTTATTACTTTCCACATAAAATTCTTCTTGAATCTAGTTGTTTAGTGTCAGCATTCGTGAAAAGATGTTCCGTATCAATTTGGGCCACAAGTGTACCAATAGTCGAAAGATCTTCGTTTTCTTCCTGAATTATATTTTGTAAAACATTTAAGGGGATAACATGCCCTTACTCCATTCATTTCCAGATATTGGACACTGTAATTTTATCCCGGGACATAGCTAGAATCTGAACTGCATTTTTGAGATAGAAGTTTTTTAGTTTGAGCCCCAAATCTGTTCCCTTCTCGCCAAGCAAGTGGTTGAGCAGTTGTTTTTTTTTATAATTTAATTTTATCAAGTTGATAACGTTTGGATCTAACGTTTGAACAAGCGCAGTGCAATTGGGTGGTAGATTCATTGCGATAATTAAACCGTCATCACTTTTTACTTCCTCAACTGGGTAACACGTCGCGTTATCTAATTGGTGAAAATTAATTTACGTGCGGAACAAATTCGTGATGGAGCCAGTCCTTGAATATATAGGATATCACCCAGGTGTTATTACTGAAGTTGTATATTACAGGTTTATTGAAAAAGCTCTTAAAGGCGCGTTAGTTTTTTGATTTTTCAACAGCCAACAATTTCAGTTTGTCTGTGCCATTCACATTTGAACAGGATAAAAAAGTTATTCGCTCTTTATATAAGTATAAGAGATGTATTTACACAACAAATGACACAAATAAACTGACAAAATTGCAAATCAAAATCATCCAAAAAGGTTAATATACCAAAAGACGGGGATTTTGACATTGTAATCAAATTTAAAAAAGCAGATAAAAGTATTGAAAATGGAACCCTTTTTTCGTAAAATGTAGAGATTATAGAACCTGTAACTTTAAAAATTAAGTCGTTTTTTTACTTTTTAGATAATTTTTCTCGACTTTGTTTATAGGAATATTCCACTGAAATTATCACTAATACTCGTATATTCTATTTGCTAAATTAAAGAAAACATCAAAAGCAAGAAATAAAACATTTATTTTATTATTACATAAAAAGGTACCGTTTTTTTGGTTAAGAGAAACGAATATATCTCAAAGAAAAACAAAAATTTTAAATGCGTTTATAGGAATATGCACCAGTGTATATATAAGGTGTGTGTTCACATAAAACATAACATGTTTTTCAATAAAAAAAAAAATAAACGGAATAATTTATGATTAAAACTAAATCAACTATTTGTAATAGTTCTCCATATTTTTCTGATTTTGGCATTTCTTCAAACTCGTTTCCTTTTGGGATTCAAAAAAATTTGAAAATTTTACTAGTGGCACATCAACGCTATATAGTATCAATATTAGTTTTAAGATAAAAAGCTATAAAAAAAATTCTCAAAATTCTATTTTTAAGAACATTTAAAAATTTACCACTATTATATAATCCACATCAATATGTCTAAAATACAAATTAAAAGTAATACGATATTGTTGATGACATTGAAGATAATCGTGACATTTCATTGCACCATTTTTAATCATGGATAGATTTTTTTCGTTTTTTTAATTTTATAAAATTGTTGATATATTTTTAATATTTAACAATCAAAAGATTTTTTATAATGTTATTAATAGACAAGACATGACCGTTTATGTAATGATAGTTAAAATTCAGAAGTTTACAAATATTATAAAAATTTCACTTTAAGTCCAATATCAATAATACATGAACGTATATAACCTGCCTGCCACTTGAATAAGGAATCACATTTTTTTTTTTAACTTTAATTAAGTATACCTCCTAAACTAAAGTTCAGAAAAAAAAATAATTTTTTGCACAACCAAATTTCAAAGTGTTGGCTTTAGTTTCCTGAAAAAAATAAAAAATATACATATTTTTATTATACTAAAATTATGCATTTATTTAAAGACATGTGGTATTTCTGTGGTACTATTTCGTGTGTCACTTGAATAAGGAATTGTTTTAATATTAATCAGGAAGGCTATGATTTAAATTTCTTTCAATATAAACGGCTAAAGAATTTTTAATTTGATAGTTTTTAAATAGTTTTTATTCAAAATGGGACGTGGTAAGGCTCTCTGAAAAATAAAAAATTTTGATTTTGAAATCTCAGGGTCAGAATCTGGTCAAAATAGCAAAAAACATTAATAGAGAAAAGATAGTTGTGTACAATTATTTAAATAACGTGGAAAGATATGAAAAAAAAAACATGAAAGGGCGGTAGAAAAATGACAACACCTCCAAAAGAAAGACGAAAAATTCTTGGAATTGCATCAAATTCTGCCATGTCGGTATCAAAAATACGTGAAAAAAAAGTGGAGTCAGTGCCAGTCTAAGAACAGTGCACCGTATTTTAAAGTCGTGCCATACATAGTCTGACGAAAACTGCAAAAAAAACACCACTTAATGAAAAACCCAAATCACAACGTCTACAGTTTGCCAAAAATACAATGACATGGTCCGACAAATGGTTTAAAGTTGTATTTTCCGTTAAAAAAAAAATTTTAATATTGATGGTCCCGACGGGTATAACTATTACTTCCATGACCTAAATAAGGAGGAATTATTTTTGAGCCGCAGACACAGCCGAGAGGGCGGAATAATGGTATAGGGTGCCATTTCGTATTATGGTACCATAGAATTGGTGTTTGTATCCAACAAAATTACTGCAACGACTTACAAAAACATTCTGGAGGAAGCATTTCCAAAATTTAATGATTTCTTTGGACCCATACCTTGGACGTACCAACACGACAACGCTCCGATTTATACCGCAAGAGCAGTAAAACAATGGATTAATCAACAAGGTGTTCAACTTTTGGATTGGCCCTCATATTCACCAGACCTGAATCCAATGGAAAATGTCTGGGATTGGCTTGCAAGAAAAGTTTATGAAGGAGGAAAATAATTTGAGATGATAGAATCCTTAAAGGATGCATTAACGCTAGCATAGAGTTCAATTTCGCTAAATTACTTATACAAGTCGATGCCAAATCGCATTTTTGAGGTTATTTCTAAAAATGGTGGCAGTACTCATTACTAATTGAATGCTAGAAGATAATAACTTTTTATAACCTAAAATTTAAAAATAAATTACAGTTTGCTTAGTTTTAAAATATTCCTTATTCAAGTGACACACGAAAAAGTACCACAGAATTACATGTCTTTAAATAAATGCATGATTTTAGTATAATAAAAATATGTATATTTTTTATTTCTTCAGGAAACTAAAGCCAACACCTTGAAATTTGGTTGCGCAAAAAAATATTGTTTTCTGAACTTTAGGAGATATACTTAATTAAAGTTAAAAAAATGTGATTCCTTATTCAAGTGGCAGGCAGTGTAAAATACAAATTAAAGGAGGTTCGGTAGGTTTTATATTATTGAACATAATTGCAATTACAAATCTGTTTAAACGTTCCTTTAGAAAATAGAGCAAAAATCAAAGTGGACATAGATTTTTTAATTGCATTAGGTTTTTCATTTCTAACCACAAAAAATCTTTAAATGATGTTAAAAAGTTGTATATATTAATTATATAACTAAAATAAATTTTTCAGTGCCAATTTTTGTCACCCAAAAATGTTGAAAGTTGTATTCAATTCAAACGCGTATTTTTTTTAGTGCCACTTGATAAGCTATAATAACAACTACAGATTACTATACATTTTCACCAATTTCAATTATTATCTTGGGAGTGTTAAAGACACCACGATTTCAGGTCATGAATACTTTTTATGAGATTTTTTTTGTTGAAACCCACTCTTCACTAAAACATAATAGATGTACTTATTATAAATATAATTTCACGTAAAATGTAAAAAATGGTAATCTAAAGTACGCAAAATTTCAGATCTATTTTAAACAGTTATAATTTTTGCAATTTAATATTTTATCGCGCCGCAACTGTTTTAAAATGTAACTTGGAAGTCGTTTTTGATCGATAATTTAGCTTCATGGAAATTACGCTGTGAGTCTGCCCAGCGACGCGTTTTTTCTCCTCAAGTCCGCAATAAATCGATGCCAAAATTCTTAAAATTTTCTGAAACAAATAAATAACAAACTAACCTAATTTTGTTTTCAGTGACTTAGCGTTACCTATAATTTATTGCTTCATTTGAAATTTTACGTCCAGAAGCCAATCTTTTGAACTTACCAGAGAAATAATTCGGATTCATCGCAATTGATAATCTGATCGGGAGATAATTTTAGTGTTTAAATTTATCTACAAACTCTCAGTTTTATATGAAAGATTTTTGCACATATCTTTAGTTTGCATAAGAGCTCTTAATCAATCAAAGACTTGGATTAAAAGGAACAGGTACTCACTTTGGAAAAAAATATTTTTTTTTCAACGTTGTCTGAAAGGTGAAAGAATGTTTTAAAAACCAAGATATTTTTAATTTTTTGATACTCACTTCTCGATCTATATTCTATGTTAAAAAAAAAAAATGTTCGTATGTCATTCTACTTGGTTTGCGTAAAAAGTTAAATAGTTCTTTTAACACTGTATCAGTATGCTGGCAGAAAGATGGGAAAAGTTAGTGGCTAACGATGGACAATACTTTGAATAAAATAATAAGTGCTAAATTTTTTGTTAAAAACATACGGAGAATTATGTGTACTGTCAATAATTTCCTGAGCTCCAAAAAAGTCCGGGACCGGTGCTATACACACTTTGATTCAGCATAAAACTAGAGATTTTGACAACGTTCCGAATCAATGGCAGATACATAAATATTTTACTCATACAATCGTCTATTCATTCATTATAATTCAAGTTTGTGTTAGGCAAAAATGCTTTTAAGGAAGGAAAAAAAACCCAGATTCAATTCTAAATCTAAACCACAAAAAATTAAGTCGAATGATCCCCATTAAAGCCTCCGTTTACTCATATGAGGCTCATGGTTATTAGGCAAATCACTTTTGCTTTAGGAAAAAATTAAGTGCATTGAGGCACCTTGAGTTCATACTTAAGAGATATTTTTATGCCTCACAAATATAATTTTCTGAACAAACAAAAAATCAACACTTTCGCTTTTCTAAGATCATTTTTAACATTTTCTTCTGTGTCGTCAATTTGTAAATTTTCTTTTTATTTTAGAAAGAATTAATCCTTAAAAGTTATAACTAAAAATATCAAATTTGTGTAAAGATTAATTGTTTGGTGATATTTAAGGAACATGGATTAAGTAGCAACTGCGGTAGCTCCCTTCATCTCACTTTTGTAAATAGCCCAGTAGCCGTGTTCTGTAACTTGCAAAAAGTTTTCGAAACGAAAACAATTTTAAAATTCTAGTACTTATTCAGTTTTTAGCAGAATGATTTATATAATATTTAAAGTGAACACATTTAATGTCAACAAAAAAACAGACGATTTATTATTAATCAACCCGTTTTAAACAAGACGATTTTAAATTTCTCGAAATAAAATTTTCTCACAAAATTACAGAACACGGGTACTGTTGGCTAAAAAAAATCCAACTAACAAACCTCTTTAAATTTTCGATGATATGTAATTAATATTCAACTTTCTACTTGACTTTACAACTTTTTAAATTTTAAAGCCCACCTACGTAAATATTTGCAACACTTTTACCCTGGGAATCCTGGTAAAAGCCTTTTTAGATGCTATTAGTCGTTTCTGTGTGTGTAAGTATGTATGTGTAAAATTGTATAAGTGTTGTGTTGTTGAGTTTCATTATGTTTGAGTTCACCAACAAGTCATACAATACATCATACATCAGCAATAGCAATAGCAACAAAAATAGTAACACACATATTCATACACACAAACGAAAATATTTTACACCAACACAAACATAATTACATACAAGAATATACAAATACATACATACTACCCGCCACCCTCAATTGTGTATTTGATGCAGTTTTCTGTAAAAGAAAAAAAAACTAATAGAAATTGGAAAAACTGCTGCTGCACATTTACACATGGCCTATACGAAACATACACAAACATTCGCAAAAATACCTACATACATACATATGTACATAAGTATGTTTTTAAGCATTTTCCCCTTTTCTGTGTTAGCAAAGGCAAATAGGAACCCAAATAAAGTACAAGTTATAAAAAAAGTTAAAAAAATCGTCCTTCTTTGGAAGAGTGCAGTGTTGGGAGCTGAGTGCATTATTTAAGAGTGTGTATGTATTTTTTAACGTTTGTGTGTGTGTTTATAAGTGCATGAATACTTTAGTACTGTGCTACTACATTTATTTTTCATATTTTTTATGGAGAAAGTAGAATCTCCAAACAGCATATTTTGCATTTTATAAAAATCCAAAAAAAATTAAATTGAAGAAAACTTTTTTTTTTTTTGCTTTGTATATGGGGCTTAAGAAGCATAAAAAAAATGAATTGAATGCTTAATACTACTAAGCCACCCACTTGAGCAGATTCTTTTCTATGCTCATACTCGTACATGTATTTCTCAACTGCTGCCAAATCTTTAGAATTCGGTGTCATTGTACAATTGGTGCCTAATAACAGCGATGGGACACGATTTTTTCTCAAAAATTTTTTGGAACAACATTTTTTATAGAAAAAAACTATTTTTTTTTTAGGACAAAAGTATTTTTCATAGAAATTTATTTTAGAAAAAATGGTAGGAACAACAATACGCATTAAAGCGAAAAATTTGTTGTTGGGACAACAATATTTATTACAGCAAAAAATATTTTTGTTGTTAGGACAACAATATTTTTATAGAAAAAATTTTGTTGTTGGGACAACAATATTTTTTATAGAAAAAATTTTGTTGTTGGGACAACAATATTTTTTATAGAAAAAATTTTGTTGTTGGGACAACAATATTTTTTATAGAAAAAATTTTGTTGTTGGGACAACAATATTTTTTATAGAAAAAATTTTGTTGTTGGGACAACAATATTTTTTATAGAAAAAATTTTGTTGTTGGGACAACAATATTTTTTATAGAAAAAATTTTGTTGTTGGGACAACAATATTTTTTATAGAAAAAATTTTGTTGTTGGGACAACAATATTTTTTATAGAAAAAATTTTGTTGTTGGGACAACAATATTTTTTATAGAAAAAATTTTGTTGTTGGGACAACAATATTTTTTATAGAAAAAATTTTGTTGTTGGGACAACAATATTTTTTATAGAAAAAATTTTGTTGTTGGGACAACAATATTTTTTATAGAAAAAATTTTGTTGTTGGGACAACAATATTTTTTATAGAAAAAATTTTGTTGTTGGGACAACAATATTTTTTATAGAAAAAATTTTGTTGTTGGGACAACAATATTTTTTATAGAAAAAATTTTGTTGTTGGGACAACAATATTTTTTATAGAAAAAATTTTGTTGTTGGGACAACAATATTTTTTATAGAAAAAATTTTGTTGTTGGGACAACAATATTTTTTATAGAAAAAATTTTGTTGTTGGGACAACAATATTTTTTATAGAAAAAATTTTGTTGTTGGGACAACAATATTTTTTATAGAAAAAATTTTGTTGTTCGCACAACAATATTTTTTATAGAAAAAATTTTGTTGTTCGCACAACAATATTTTTTATAGAAAAAATTTTGTTGTTCGCACAACAATATTTTTTATAGAAAAAATTTTGTTGTTCGCACAACAATATTTTTTATAGAAAAAATTTTGTTGTTCGCACAACAATATTTTTTATAGAAAAAATTTTGTTGTTCGCACAACAATATTTTTTATAGAAAAAATTTTGTTGTTCGCACAACAATATTTTTTATAGAAAAAATTTTGTTGTTCGCACAACAATATTTTTTATAGAAAAAATTTTGTTGTTCGCACAACAATATTTTTTATAGAAAAAATTTTGTTGTTCGCACAACAATATTTTTTATAGAAAAAATTTTGTTGTTCGCACAACAATAGTTTTGATAAAAAAAAATGTTGTTTTGACGACCCTTTTTTTTAGAGAAAATAGTTTGTTGTTTGATTTGGGCTACAATATTTTTTAGAAAATTTCTTGTTTTTTTATACAAAGAAATTTGAGTTATTGGTTTGAACCGTAGTGGAACTACTTTAAGTGACAAACATTTGGCTGAACAGTCATCTAGTCAGACTATCTATTTTGTTGCTTTTCCTTTTTTATTTTCTTTTGTGTGTTTTTTTTTTTATTTTACTTTCTTTATTTATTTGTATCTTTGTTGTTATTACAAAATGAAAAAGTTTTCCACTTTTCGACACTTGTGTATGGTTAAGTATGTGTTGTGGGTGTATGTGAGTTTACATATGTATATCAGGGGATACTCTTAATTTATGTGTGTGTTTGTTTGCTTTGTATACCCCACTTTTTTCGCTCTGCTAAAGTCGTTTATGGGTTTAAATGTTTTTTCTTTTTCACATTTTGGTTTTAATATCAAACAAAAATATTCGTTAATTTTCGGGGATGTTGAATGAGTGCCTGACTGCCTGGCCAGCATCATCATCATCAACATCACCCACAGCATCGGTAGCATCAAATCAGACTGTTTTGCTCTATTTCTTTTCGTTGTTTGTTTTTTATTTTTTATTTTTCATTTCTTGTTTTGAATCGCATCCATTTCCACCATTTTCATCGCATCATATTGCATACTTTAACTTGACTAAAATAATGTTGTTGCTTTAATGAGGAAAGAGATGAATCAAATTAAAGCAGGGATATTAACAAGTCAAATTATTTCCCTATAATTTGTAATAAACTTATCCTTATGATTTGAAGTATTAAAACATTATTTTTATATATTTATTGATTTCCTTGTTTGTTTGATCTCAGTCCTCATGTGTATGAAAACACTCAATGCTTCCTATGCTGCTTTCGTTCTTGTTATTGTTGTGGTTCTCATGCCTTTATTATTTTGCCTATGTACCGTTATTTGTTACATCTTTTTCATTGCAAAAAATCCAAAACAACAGCAAGAATAAATTTGTGTATGTTTGTTTAAAGATGTGTTGTTATCCTTCAAACTGTGTGCTCTTTAATGTGTTTTTTCCCATCAACTCCCAGTTTAATATTGAACGTTTGAACTGAAACTTCGCGTTACGCAAAATTTTCTGTGTCTTTTTTTGTAACCTGTAAAATTCATTTTGCCATTATTATTGTTGTTGCTGTTCTTGTTTCCTTGCAATGAGGGTTGATTTCTTGTTTGTATTTAAATTCCGAACTTAAAGTTGTTCTAGAAATTTCTCTGTTTTAAGTTTATTTTTAAAGTTTTAGAGAAAATTAAATGTGTGTATTTGTTTGTGTTTATATGAAAATTTAGAAATTATAGTATATTTAGCTTTTAGAGATGCTGCTGTTGGGAATTCAGGCATTGACTTACCTGCTTTTGTTTTAAAACATATTATCCTGGTTGTTCGTTTAACTCCTGTCATTTCTGACAGTTTCAATTTATAGTAATAAATATTGAAGTTTATATCCTTATCACCCACAAATTCTCTATTTTATGCTGTTCACACTGCTTAAGCATTCTTAAAGCCATAACCAATGACTGACTATAAAGTGCAATGGAAATCTGCAAACATTTTTTTTTTTATTTTTATTTTTGAAATTCCTGTAAAGGAAGTTAACCAAGTAATGTGAGATAACTTCCTTTGTTAGAAATTTTATCATATGAACCAAAACAAAAAAGAAATTCTTTAAACTTTTTTAAAAATTCCATTGAAAAATATTTATATAAAAATACTTTGGTTTTCGTTTGAAATATATATATTTTTTTTAGTGCAAAAATAATCTTGCAAATCGTAATTTCTGCAATAATAGTATTCAGCATTTAAGCTAATGATTACAAAAAGTCTAGGTTTTTTAACTCCTGAATAGAGCAAAAGGCAAAGGAATAAAAACATAAATTTTAATTACCCAATAAGTTTTTATGCATACATTTTTACTTAACTAAACTCTTAAGATCAACAAAAAGCAAAGAAGAATAATTTATCCTAAAATAGTTCATACATTTTTCTGCAGCAATGAGTAAACGAAAATTGTTATAAAAAAATTAATATTTTAATGCTATAGTGAAAAAAATGTTTTCTGATGATGTGTTAAAGAATCCATTGTTATCTCATTTTGGTATTCCCTATAGGAACTATATAGGTAAAAACATTAAACTTTTAAAATTCGACTAAAATTTTTTCGGTCTTGTTTTTTTTTTCTTTTTTATTAAAAATCTGTTGGTGTGAATCGCTTTTGCAAGGGGACCCAAAAGTTATCGCGGTTTAAAGTTGAAAATTTTAAAAATAAATATAAAAATTAAAAATTTCACTTATTTACATTATAATTACATAGATTTATAAATCTAGTGAAAAACTATCCCCACGTATGAAAATATATATATATATATATATATATATATATATATATATATATATATATATTAAACCACACATAAAATATATTGGATTTACAAAAGGTTTGATTTTGCTTGCTCCAGCAGCTAAAAAAAAAATAATATGTGTATTGGGTAGATCGATTGTAAACCATCACATTTTGTCCTAAAAAAGATCTTAATACTAACTAAAATCTTTATTGCGCTATAACTGTTCAATTTAACATTTTGCGAAAAAAAACCCTATATAAGCTTTTTTATTCAGAATAAAAAGTGGAAATTTTTGACATATAAATTATAATTTATACAACATTTAATTATATATAATTATAAAATATAAATCTGGGAAAGATATATGTATGTTTTCAATTTATTTGTTACTTATTCCGTTCATCTTTTATTAAAAAAAAAAAATATATGATATATTTTATTTGAACGCACACCTTACTTGAGTGTCGTGGGTTCCCTAAAAGAATGTCCGAAATATTATGTTTAACAAATAAACTAATTTACTGCTATGAAATCTTTATAAGATAAAAGCAAAAGATCATGCCAATGTAATATATTCATGATCGAATTTTTAAATTATTTCAGAGCAATATGTTGACAGAGGAGGTGTTAAATTTTTTCCTCCTTTTCCTCGTTGCAACAAGTTTTACAAATGTATTTTAAAGCCAGATTTAGCCCCAGTTACATTAAAAAAAAAAAAAAAATCCATAGCTTTTTGAAGCAATAACTGGAAAATCAGAAATCCTTTATCCTCTCCAAACGTTGAATTTAGCTATGATCATATTTTCTGACTGGGCATCTTCAATCATACCGATATCTTTGTGTTGCCTTAAAATGTAGTGCTTCCTACAGCAACAATTTTGATGCCTAAATTCGATCAGTATAGAATGATGACAGAGAAAATGTTAGAATGTCTATCCTTCTTAACGTGCTATGAAAATTTTACATAAGTCATTGAAAAACTATTTAATGTTGTTAGTCTTATACCGTCACCAATTAGATGTTGAATTTGACCAAGGAATTATCTCTTCAGTTGAAACACCTTTTCAACGTCTTGTTGGCTAAATTAATTTAAACAGATAGACAGCAATTCCTTTCCATGCCGCAGGGATTTCTCACCGATGTCTTTGTTGTTTTGGAACGATCGTTTGACATTAGATCTGTTTCAACGAATAAAGGAATTTGATGATCAAATATATTTTGATACTTTAAAGAGATCACAGACATATAATATGTTGACGATCAAAATTTGTTGAGAGCAGGTTACTGAAACCATTGGATCATTATCTCCTCGCCATGAAAACTTTTGCAGTAGTAATTTCAGCAACTCTTATTGTATGTTAAGTTAAGATATGTTGTTGGTTAGGTGTGCCTAACAACAGTACCTTCTCATCACATCTAGCAATCTACCTAAAAGTACATGACCGATTTTGGAATTATCCTTCAAGATCGTGCTCAAATGGGACAGATCATTGTTATATTGTTTCTTTATCATTGTGATAAATTTTATGGACAATATTAAAAGAGTAAATTTGTTGTACTTGAATGCATTTCATGGACACTAGGTTGCGCTGTTGAGAGCATGGAATAGCGGTAGCTATATAGTTCTTACAATCAGATGGAGAATACACATCAGACTATATGATCTCAATAGAAGCTTACAGCTCCAGATAAACTAGTTGTTTCCAAAGGTAAATCCGATATCTTCATAACATTAGCGCCACCATATTGTTAGATATTCTTATTATTAGATTGATCTGGCATCCACATAAGCTTCAGATAAGAATGTCTTACATCCACCTTTCACTTTTGGATGGGATCTTATATAGTTTAAACAAGCGCTAAAGACCTAAAACCATCCTGGTTTTCGATCAAACTCTCGCATATTCTGTAGTATCTTAGCCTCTTCTCTGTAGTGCGATTCAGTAACTTATTTTAACGATAATCGAATCGTTAAAATTAGTAAACAACAAAATTGTCGATTTAGTTATTCTCTAACACTTTTAACGATATTTGTTTGCGTCAACTTAAAGACAAAAATTTTTATGTTGTTAATATATTGACAAAAATTAGCCAAAAAGTTAACCCAATGATTCAGTCGTTGTTTTGTGGTTATAGTCTGTGCTTCCACATTATAGATGGTGCTTCTACGGTTCCGAATCTTCTTTTAGGAGTAGTGGTCATTTTGAAGAAAACCATTAACAGAAACGCATCTTAATCAATATTAAATACATAATTTAATCAATCACGGTCTTAAAATTGTTAAACAAACTTCGATTTGTTTCAAATTTATTTGGTTTTGAACCTTACTTTTATTTCGGCATTTCCTTGTGGAGAGCTGCCACACGAAATAATAGTTATATACAATCGTTTAAGAGTACATAGTGAATCACATAATCGTTACTGCAAACAACAATTGCTATTGACAAGTTTTGCGATTGTCGAGTCCTTAAAAGTTACTGAATCGCACTACTGGTCTTTCAATGGCCCAGAGTTTAGTCTAAGAAAACAGAATTTATCTTGCAATCTAGAATATACTTTCGCCCCAAAACGGAAAATATAGTAGCCTTCATCATCGCAATAATTAGAACCATCTCTATAGAGTGGCCCAGAGTTTAGTCTAAGGAAGCTGAATTGATTTTGCAATCTAGAATGTACTTTCGCCCCAAAACGGAAAATATAGTAGCCTTCATCCTCGCGAAAATTCGAACCATCTCTATAGAGTGCAAATTTTAGATTGATTATATCATCGATTGTTTTTTTTTTTTTTTTTTTTTTTTTTTTTTTTTTTGAAAACGTTTGCTGTTTAAACTGAAACTGGTTTAAAATGAGCAAATAATCTTGGACAATTTTTGATTTTATCAGTCTGGAATACATTGTAAAATAGACCATCATTCATATAATTATATTAGCTACCGATTCATTGATCACAATTTCTGTTTGTTATTTGAAGCTTTTAAATGTTTACTATCGGGTGTCGTTACAGATCGATGCTATAAGGCTAATGCAGTAACCATCCAAACTCTTAAGAAGAACATAGTTCAAAACTTTTACGAGCTATAGCCAAAACCGTTAACAGGGTCTTGGAAAAGTGTATTGTGGAGAGGAGCTTCAGCGAAATCATTTAGAGGAAATACATGAATGATACATAAATAAATTAGTTTTGTTCAGAGTAATTCCATTTTGAATTTAAAAAATGTTCACCTCTCTAAAATTTTCTCTATAGTAGGTATACCGATAAAGCTTCAAAAAAAAAAAAAAAAATAAATAAAAAAAATTAAAGATGGAGTTTTTTAAATATACGTCTCTAAAGACAGTTAAAAAAAAAATATGTTAGAAAAAATATTTTTTAATTTAACTTTTTGACATCTTAAAATGCAAGCTTTGACAAATTAACTGCAAAAAAAAACAAACATTTTAATATATTTTATACAATAAAAGTTTTGGTCCTTAAAAAATTATATATTAATCACTTTCAAAGCTATAAAGTTGCCACAGTTTTCAAAATAACAAAGAACAAATTTAATTTTACATATTTTGCATATTTTATTCAAATCGGTAACCAAGGGTCCATATTTTTTATATTTGAAATGGTATTACTCTTCATTAAAAGAAAGTACAATAAGTTTTAATCCAGATCCTTCAATTTAAATTCACCAAAACAAAGGAAAGCTCCTTTCAGAAAGCGAAATTAATTATATTTTTAAGAGCAGGATTTTGCAGTGAAAGGAATAGATTCATCTCACGGGTTAGAAGATATGAATCTAACATAATTATATTCTCTTTTAATGGAAGGCTGTCTTGAGGAATGGATACATTTTAAGACAAAAACTTTGTTTAAAAATATCTTTCCCGAAACTTACTACTACTTCCACACATTAAGATCTATTAAAACTTGTCAATTTTTTTTTCCAATTCCAACAGAATTGAATCATGTCATGCACAAAATCAAGAAGTATTCTATATAACATTCCTTTAAACATTAGAGATATCAATGATTTTATATCAAACCAGACAAGACAATTTTTTCTAGTTGATCGGTCACTGGACCGCAACAAAATGGTTTACAGCTTAACCGCACACATTATTTTTTTATTACAAACAGTGTGAACAGTTTCTTTTTAAACACGATAATGTTTAATCTAATGGCTGGTTAAGCTTTAGTAGCCATACTAAAATTGGGTGGTTCTTGATTGGTATTGACTGTGTTATGTTACATACTTACACACATCTTAAATGTTGGATGAAACACAAACTTACATATTTACACTTGTATATAGTTGGTCTAATGCGACTGTTTTACAAGTTTTGTTGTTAATGTTGCTGTTTTTTGTTTCGTTTCATTTACAATGAGTCGAAAAAAAAAATCGTATGCGAAGGACATTTATTCATTATCATACAACATACGACAACAACGAACCTATTTCAACAAACATAAGAGTAGTAGCATAAGCTAGCAGGAGCTTTAGCATTACTATACAACAAAACCACCATAAATATTATTCAATACTCTTTTAAAGTTTAGTGTAGTTGTAGTCAGTCTACTTGCAACATTTGCCTCGTTGTGTTGTGTTGTATCCTTTTTTTTGTGTTTGGGTTTTTTGGATGTTGATCTATTTCGCCTGAAACAAAAGAAAAAAAATGTAAAAAAGAAAAACGCACTCGTTTATGTACGTACGGAAATTATTAACAAAAACAAATAATAAAAGAAAATAAAACGTGTTGTGTTAAAGACTGTTATGAGTGAAATTAGTACAAGAATTTTAAGTAGCTCTTTTTCAGCACTAAGTACTTTCTTCCATTGACAATATAATGTTAAAATCATGAGTGTTTTTATTGAAATCATATTAAAGTGTGTGATAAAAAAGTGAAATCAAGGAATATATTTATTAGGTAATAAAGCTCGGTCAGCGGAGCTAATTAATATTCAATTACTACGTTACAAAAACTAAGAAATTCGCTAAGAAACCCTTACTCCATTGATAAGCGCAGGTATTGCTCTCTCCTTCTAGTGGGTATCCTAATACAACTAACTTATTCACAGCTTAATATTAAATTCAATGGCTTCCCGTGGGCATTACATTTTAACCATATAATGCAGGAAGTATTACCTAGTATCGATGCGAGCCAAGAAAATAGTTACCGGCAGCATCTTTACTCCATTTCGTAATACTGGTCTTACTCTCTTCTTTACAAAATCCAGGGATGATAGGTGTCGAAATATATTCAAACTTTTCCCTAAGTAATGCATCCTGTCTGCATTACTTAGTAACCTTATTTCACACTCTCTGCATTACCTTGTAAAGATGTGAGACAACAGTTTTATTTTGTACTTACGTACATTACAGACCATATAACTTCTTGGAAGTTAAATAAGTAATTCTCCCATTGCGCTGGAATATTAGGTAATCGAAGATTTTTCTTCTATTCTTTTTATCATCAACCAACCATAATCTTTCTCCAATGAGCCTTCTCCGTCTGTTTTATAATATTCATCTCACAGAGCAAATTCAGACATTACTAACTAGTGACGGTTTGTTAGCTTAATCAGTTTGTCAGGTACAACAGATTTACCAGTACCTTTGGGGTTTGACACATCCGATAAGACCATAGCCATGCCCCCACTGTAGCCGGTCAGTAATGTGACTGTGGTTCAAATCCAAATCGTGGTTAGATTAGACTGCCGGAGCACAGTGGATCCAAAACCTTGTTTTAATAATTCTGTAACTTCTGATCCGTTGAAGATATTTCAATAAAATTTGACATGGTTAGAGCTGAACTGATTTCGAGTTGACTGGGAGGAGATAAGGCCTAGAGGATTGACGCCCAAAATCTCCTCGGGTATGTTTTTTTTTTCAAAATTCGCCAAAAAACCATTTATCATTTAAAGGTAAAAAAAAATTTATATATAGATAGTCCTTATAAATCTCTATAAAAAGTATGCGTATATCTGTAGGTTATCCCTTTTAGTTTAAAAGCAATTTATGTATTTAGATATTTTCCAAAATTTTCTCTCAGTTTTGGCTTAGTTTTTTTATACTTGGCGGACTTAATTTAGGTCTTAAAATTTTTTGAAAATATCCACTAAATTTCTTGCAAAATTCTAAATAATAAATAATGCTGAAAGAATCAAAAAATTTTTTGGATTTTTTCTAAAAACGTGGTAACATTCTTTCACTTCTAAAATATATATATATACATATTTTTTTTATTCCTATGCAATATTTTTTTAGGTTTAAAAAAAAATCTTAACGCAAATGCGTATAAAATAAAACCGGAGGCTACTTGGGTAACAGTCTCCCCACAAGTCTTATCAAAACTTTGTCAATTTTCAAGAAGTTTTTTAAATTTTTGTAAAATTCTCAAAACGCGAAATTAGTGAAACACGTAAAAAGTTTTTTTCTGACGGATGGTTTTTATAACGACAAGGTAACGATTTCCATGAAAAAAGTTAACTTTTGAAATATATTTTACCCAGATTGGGATTTTGGGTATTTAAAAAAAAAAGCGGGAGTATTTTTTTAGTTTCCCGATTTTAATATCAATTCAATTCAAATATTAAAAAAAAATACTTACGTTTTATTATTTTAAACATCTTAAATGGTTTGAAGACGTTTGATATGACACCAGATAGAAGGGAGCGGTTTTAGCTGACATACTTTTGATGCAGCAACATCAGACTTGGATTAATCATTAAATTGTTTTCCGAAGAAAACTTGGCCGAGCCATTGGCCGGTAATAATTTTCACATTTGAAATGAGAGACGAATAGATAATAATTTGTAACAATACAAACATATTCTGAATATTCACGGTATGTGATTTAATAATACCAACTATAAGGAGTTTCTGAGTCTTTCTGGCTACAATCAATATTAATTTCCTTCAGACAACTTAAGCGATTTTTTCTTACACCAGCTTGACTCAGTTCTCTTCGTTACAAATTCTTTAAACTAAAAACGAATATTAAACAGATGACAACTACAGCAGCAGAGACTGCGAAATAACGCATTTCATAACAATCTAACGTGTTATTTTTTCATTTCCATTTTTAAGGTTTCAATTTAACTTGTTAAATACCAACAGCAATAACACCAACAAAGAACAAGAAATATAATAAGAACAAAGTTGTTGGAGCAAGTGGAAGGAAGGTGAAGAATGTAAAGAGAAAACAAGCAAAAGATTCATTACTCAAACATTAACAACAACCTTAAGGCCTTTGTGTAAACACAAGCTCAAGCATAACACCCCACCATTCCACATAGCCAGTGTTGTCAAAACTTTCCCACCAGAATATATTTGAATAACAGTTAGAAACCGCCTACACTTTAAGTAAAATCGCTGATTTTTACCGCTAAAATATTTCTTATTAAACTAATAAATTATATTTTTTAAGTTTTAAATTAGAATTGGAATTAATATATATGCCTTCAAAATTTTTATTTGGAGAACTTGAATGCTTTCCAGAGGCATCAAATCAAATTTATAAATCGCATTTGAAAATTTATTATTATTATTTTTTTTTTTTTTTGTTTTTTCATAGATTTACCTGACATAGACATATAGAGCATTTGCAGGCAAAATCAGCTATGTAATTCTTTAAAAATCCTCAAATTGCAAAACATTAAGGCCAGGATCTTATTGTATGTATGTATATTTTGATTGTATTTCAAATACATACACTGATTTTCGAAAACGTTTTCTTTTGAATCGAATTATACAATAATGTTAAGGTGATTTAAAATTTTGAGAAAAAAAAAAAATGTAATTTCAATACCTTTTTTTTATAGAACAACCGTTGGTTTTAGATATTTAGAATTTCCAGGTTATATTTTTAAATAAATTAGTTTGTTGTAAGAATAAAAAATATCCTTGAATTTTAATATTTCGGTTTCAAACCCATGTTTTTACAATAATGGAAAAGTCGCTAGAAACCGCCAGCTAAAAAATGTTGCAGACAGAAAATCCACTTGACGATGGAACGTACCCGCTAGGGATAAAAAAATAGCGCCAAATCTTGCGGGAAAACCGCCGTTTTGGCAACACTGTATACAGCTAACGACTATAAATCTCCCACCTTTCATTTGCCCACCAGCCATCTAACCAGCCCACCCTCTACTAACGCTCTATTTGTTTTACTTTGTTGTATTTAAACTTTACAAAAGGGTTGTGTTGTTGGCTTCGTGTAAAGAACAAACAAATAAAAATAATAAAAAACAACAAGAAAAAAAAGGACATTATTATTTTTTAAAGCAAAAGCAATAGCAGAGAATAGCAACAAAAATAACAATAAAAATGTATTACATTCACTTTTTCAACCATAATACTCTTCTTGTACTTAAAGAGTGGCTTGGAAAAAACACACTCACTCTCCTCTACATACACAAACATAAGCAAAAGGCACAAAAAAGTGAAAAATAAAGAAAAGTTTTCTTTATTATTTTTTTTATTTTTATTAAATATTTTTTCTTTAAAAAAAGAAAGTAAGAAAAAAATTATTATTTTTTTGTTCTTATTGTTGCTGTTTTATCGTGTATTGGGTGTGGTTTTTTTCGTTTATCAACAGGATTCTTGTATAATATTTCGCGTTTTCTTTCGTTTATAACCATATTTTTTCCATTTTTTTCAAAAACTCGTCCTGTTTTCTTTATTTTTTTTTATTTTGTAACGGTTAGTTTATGTCATTTGACATATAAACAACTCATGTGCATACAAATTATTAGTGAGTTTGGAGTAGTGAGTGAGAATGTCAGTGCTAGTGAGAGAGAGTAATCAAATATAATATTCAACAATTTCTTCTATGATTTAAATATTTGCTCAAACAAAAAATTGTGTTTTATTTAATATTTACATGTGTATATTTTTTAATTTATCATTCTAGTAATAAAAATTAATAACTTAAATAAAAAGTAATATTAACTGATAAAAAGTTTTCAAATTAAATTAAACTTCAAAGATTTAATAATTCTTTTTTATAAGATATAATGGCGTTAACAACATTTAGTCAACAAAATGGATTAAAGAAGTAAGTAATCAAATCATAATTATTAATCATTTTTACTACTTGATTATGTTTAATGAGAAAAAGTAATAAGTATGACTTCTTCATTTAAAATCAAAGCAAATAACTATCGGCACAATTAAACTTTTTATAACATTAATTGAAACATCTTTACTGGCATTACAAAAACTCGAGACAAGTTTTCTTATCATTCTTAAATATCTAAAGAATGTTCCGAAGTGCTTCTTGTCATTTTTGAAACGCTATAAAATGACAAATTTTTGCAATATTAAAAAAAAACTAATGATACCCAATTAAAGTTGAATATTATACTATTTACTCAAATGAAAATTAATGTTAAATATTTATCCACTTTAAAATAATTTGCGATTTTGTCTCATAACCTCACTTTTTAATTTGGACACATACTAATGTATGTACTATACAGAGGTTTTCAATTAAATTCAAAATGATTTTACGGATATCTACTAAACCCTGATTTATTTTGAGCACAAAATTTAAATGGTTTATTTCAACATCTTTAATATCAAAATTATACTAATTGAAATGTGGAAACGTATAACCACCCATATACTACAATGAATGATCGCCAGACATACCAAATAAATAAAGTACTTCATAATCTATAACATCATACAATTCTAGTTAGTTCTAGCTATATTAACTGGTACAAATTGAAGAATTAGAAGAATTTTTAGTTACAATTCCACACATAATACAAGACAATATTACTGATTGAGACCTTAATTGTATTTGTTTGCATTCCCTCGAATCGGGATATATTTGTTTTCTAACAAATTCTAATATTCTTCAGGGTCTCTAATAAGCTAGTATTCGGAATGATGTATGCCTAACTGAGCATCTTGATACATTCGATAAGATCATCAAAGTTTGCTATCTATATCGATGCATAAATGATTAAGTAATAAACATAAATCCAAAAATTATTTATATCGACTTTCTGATATAAAGAAAAATAATTAAATATCACCTGACTACTTACTGAAGGTCAAGTTCATAGGTGTGGACATTAAAAAATACAGAACAAGATTAATACGTCCTGTGACAGTCATTTGCTGGCATCAAAAAATCTATATACACTGCCTGCCACTTGAGTAAGGAAACACATTTTTTTAACTTTAATTAAGTATATCTCCTAAACTAAAGTTCAGAAAAAAATAATTTTTTCCGCAATCAAATTTCAAAGTGTTGGCTTTAGTTTCCTGAAGAAATAAAAAAATATACAAATTTTGTTATACTAAGATTATGCATTTATTTAAAGACATGTATTTATGTGGTACTTTTACGTGTATCACTTGAATAAGGAATATTTTAAAACTAAGCAAACTGTAATTTATAAAAATGAAAGTTATTACCTTCTAGCATTCAATTAGTAATGAGTACTGCCATCATTTTTAGAAATAACCTCAAAAATGCGATTTGGCATTGACTTGTATAATGACTTTAAGTAATTGAGCTAAATTGAACTCCATGCTTCCGTTATTGCATCCTTTAAGGATTCTATCGTCTCAAATTGTTTTCCTCCTTCATATACTTTTCTTGCATTGGATTCAGGTCTGGTGAATATGGGGGCCAATCCAAAAGTTGAACACCTTGTTGATTAATTTATTGTTTTACTGCCCTGGCGGTATGAATCGGAGCATTGTCGTGTTGGTACGTCCAAGGTATGGGTCCAAAGAAATCATCAAATTTTGGAAGTGATTCCTCCAGAATGTTTTTGTAAGTCGTTGCAGTCATTTTGTTGGATACAAAGACCAATTCTATGGTACCATAATACGAAATGGCACCCCATACCATTATTCCGCCCTCTCGGTTGTGTCTGCGGCTCAAAAATAATTCGTCCTTATTTAGATCATGGAAGTAATAGTTATACCCGTCGGGACCATCAATATTAAACTTTTTTCTTCGGAAAATACAACTTTAAACCATTTGTCGGACCATGTCATTGTATTTTTGGCAAACTGTAGACATTGTGATTTCTGTTTTTTTGCAGTTTTCATCGGACTATGTATGGGCACGACATTAAAATACGGTGCACTGTTCTTAGACTGGCACTGACTCTACTTTTTTCACGTATTTTTGATACCGAGATGGCAGAATTTGATGCAATTCTAAGAATTTTTCGTCTTTCTTTTGGAGTTCTTGCCATTTTCTTCCGCCCTTTCATGTTTTTTCCATATCTTTCCACGTTATTTAAATAATTGTACACAACTGTCTTTCCTCTATCAATGTTTTTTGGCTATTTGGACCGGATTCTGACCATGAGATTTCAAAATCAGAATTTTTTTCTTTTTCAGAGTTATTAAGAGCCTTACCACGTCCTATTTTGAATAAAAACTATTTAAAAACTGTCAAATTAAAAATTCTCTAAACGTTTATATTGAAAGAAATTCAAATCATAGCCTTCCTAATTAATATTAAAAGAATTCCTTATTCAAGTGACGTACGAAATAGTACCACAGAAATACATGTCTTTAAATAAATGCATAATTTTAGTATAATAAAAATATGTATATTTTTTATTTTTTTCAGGAAACTAAAGCCAACACTTTGAAATTTGGTTGTGCAAAAAATTATTTTTTTTTCTGAACTTTAGTTTAGGAGGTATACTTAATTAAAGTTAAAAAAAATGTGTTTATTAATTAATTAGATAATTATCTAATTAATTAAGTAATTATTTAGTTAATAAATACATGCATACATCCATACATCCATACATGCGCTGCACACATAACTAAGTATATGAATAAATAATATAACTATGGCCTCCGCGTTAAAGCCAGCGTTGGCTTTAATATATTTACAGTATATAAGATGACCCAAAATGCTATCAAACGATTTTATTTTGCTATACAGAAATGGATTTTTATTTTATCGCATTTTCAAATGTTTACGCAAGAACTTTTGTACCCAACATCTTCCAACCAGAATTAAAGCCTATTTTATGGAAGGTACACTACGAGTTGTCGAATTTTTTGTGCATGATTTGTGTTTAAATTTAGTGTCTGATTCAGTACAACAAGAAAATTGTTTTGAATTAAAATTTGTATGAAAAATACTCAAAAAATATTTGAAGAAATGAGTAATTTTCATAAAAATTTTATTTTCAAACAATTTGATTGTCATACTGAATCAGGCCATTATTTTATTTTTTATAATTATTAATATTATTATAATTCTCCCTCTAATACCTTTTCACTCAATAAATACTATAAAGTTCTTGAATAATTTAATAGAAGTAGTTTTGTGTGGTCTTTAGACTGAAGATATCTTTTAGCAGTATTAATTTCAATTCATATTTAATTCATATTTACACTGCTATATTCGATATCATGATAATTGCTAATTATTAGTTCTTACCATGTGCTTTTGTAAATGTGACGACTATGACTAAATTTTATACAAAAAATTTTTTTTTGCAACTCAGAATAGAAACATTTTTGTTATTGTCAAATTTTTGTTCGTCACTTGTTCGAGAATGGCACTGTTAAGAATACTTAAGTAGATTATTGAGTACTCCGGATTATTGGAGTAATTATCGAGTTTGTACTGTATTTAAGATTTAATCGGGGGACTCAGTTAAATTTATAATACCAGCATTTTGTATATAAAAGAATACCTAATATAGAATACCTAATATAAATGTGAAAATGCTTTATAAATGTGTTAAATTTTCTTCATAATTCTTACATTTTAGATTTTTATTTGTGTTAGAGTATTAAAACTCTAATTCCATTTTTCAGAAATAAGCCTAGATCCTCTAGGAAAAACTATAAAAAATATTCCAAATGACTTCCAATAAATTTTGAAATAATTTAATATTTTGATTCCAAAGCTCTATGTGAAGTAATCAATATCAAAATTTTGATAATTAGCTTAATCTTTCCATCTCTGTATATTTCTTTTATTAATATAAAAATATCATTAAAAAAAATTACTTAAACATTTTCTAAACCGTAAAGTCAATTTCACAAAGTATAATAAAAATATAAAACTCTCTTTTAAACTTTTATATTCTAAGAAAAAAAAGTGTCCTTCAATTCCCTAATAAAAGTAGGGTTATATTTTAGATATACTTAACGTTAACTGACGACCATGCAATGTTATGACTTCATTTGACTCCTGAGTGAGTGAGCGAGTAATATCGTTGGTGTCTTTTTTTTCGTAGACTACAGCAAATTTATAAAGGGTTAAATTAAATATAAAAAAAGAAGTATTTTTTAAATTAAAAATTTTTCTTTCTTCAAAAACGTATCATTTAACTTAATATTTTGCTATAAAAAAAAAATATTTTCTTTAATTTAAAACGAATAGAACATTTTCAATATTCCTCAAATAAAAATCTACCACAACTATTGTCTTCCAAATATCAAAAACAACACTTTTTATCAAAACTCGGATAATAAATTTTATTATTAGTATTTTATTGAAAAACCAATTTAAAACTACAACGGAATAATATACATAAAATTTCATAACCCTCTTAGAGAAAAAAAAAGAAATATATAGTAGATTAAATACATATTTTTCCGACAATGGCAACAACAATAAAAAATTCTTCTATTTCACTTTAATAACAATATTCCCATGAGAAAAATTCTCCTGATTTCATTCGCATACAATGACACTCATACACATACACATTTAAATGTAAAAACAACAATAAACAAAAGAGGATCTCAGCTCCTAGCTCCATCCACTAAATAAAGCAACAACAACAACAAAAACTACATAACATAATTTTATACTCTTAGACAGGATTCAGTTGTGTCATGTTTTAGTTTTTCCACAAATTTACTTTTATTCTTTTTTTTAAATCATTTTCAAATATGTGTCTGTGTGTGTGCTTTTCAAGTCTTTAATATTTTTCTACTTTAATAAAAATAATAAAGAAAAAAATCAGAAAAAAAACTAAAAAAGAGAAAAATAAAAATATATTATTTTGTTATATAGAAAGGAAATCTAGGAAAAAAACAGAAAGCAATATGATAATATACCTAAACATACATAGAAAAAAAGGCAAGATAAACAGAGAATAGGATATATTTTAACCTCTACCTACTCTTTCTCAAACTACACTCCCTTTTTTTTACTGCAATTTCATTTTTCGTACTTTTACTCAAACTTTAACTTTTATTCAGAGGTGAATTTATGAATTTAATATAAGTGAGTAAATGTTTGTAAGAACGAATATTTTTTCTTTAATATTTTTTGTTTTGTTGGCATTTGCTTTCCGGTATGCATCCTGTTTTCATACACTCTTACAAACACACATATTCTCTTACACACTGAGTTGTATACCAACACCAGCCAACAACTGACTAACTTACAAACTGGAAACGGTAGAAAAAATGTTGCCACAAAAGCGGCAGCAAAAACAACAACAGAAAATATAGAATAGAGAAACGAACTCTTAACCAAGTAGTAAAAAGTAGTTGAGACATATGAAAAACGTTGCATTGCATTGTCGATTACCGTTAAATGAGTTGTTGTGTAATAAACATAACCTCACTCTTATTAGGAAGCAATAAACTCTTTACTGACACAACACTTTGTCAACTCTTAGTAAGAATTTAAAGAGTAGTTTTATGTGTAATTTTATGTGTTTTTTTTAATTTTGTAAATTTAAGCCTTAAGCTTTTTGGAAATTTGATTTAATAGGTTTACTTTTAATAGGTCTCCAACAATATTTTCATTATAAAAAAAAAAAAAACTTTTATTATTAAAAGTTCAATACAGAGATGGAAGGTGTATTTTTATAAACATAATGATTGATTATTCTGTACAGGCATTGAAAACAAAACTAAATCAGTAATTTTTGGAAAAATAATAATAAATCCTAGCTAAAAGCTTAACGTTTAAGGAATTAAGGGTCAGAAAGAGGAAAAAATTATTATTACCTTATATTTTTCAATTAACACAGTTGTTTCATTTTACATCAAAATTTAATTAATATATTCAAGTAAAAATAAAATATAAGAATTAATAAAAATGAAATTCAAGTAAGCTTTTTTTCTCATTTAAATTTTAATTCAATTACTTACTTGATTGATTTAAGAAATTTTTTAATTGAAAAAAAAATTTTCTGTTTTTTCATTTTTTACAGTTATTAATATAATTTTTACAGTTATTGATATAATCATTTTAGTGAGAGGTGTAAATTTAAACAATTTTTAATTAAATGAATTATTTTGGTGATTGGCGACTTTTCAAGTTCACATTATGAATGGATAGCATTCAAATAAGTGCATAAGGTCATTGAATATCAAATTTAATTTCTTTCCAAATGTTAAAAATTGCCTCTCTGTCATATTTGATCGGTATAATAATCCAAAAAAAAAAAAAAAAAAATATTTTTAAACATTGCTGTCCACTAATTTGTATAAAATTGAATTGGCGATGGTGTATGAGATATTGGCGTCAAAGAAGGCTCTATTGTCTTCAGACTACGAAGAAAATCGTTCGAATCTGTATGCTTTATATGGTTCGAAATAGGTTTTTCGTCTACAATAGTTCTTTCCCCAAACGGTTTTTTTTTTTTTCAAATGATAAACATTGTCTCTCTGTCATATTTGATCGGTATAATAACCCCAAAAAAATTTGTTTTTAAACATTGTAGTCCATTAATTTGTATAAAATTGAATTGGCGATGGTGTATGAGATATTGGCATCAAGGAAGGCTCTATTGTCTTCAGGCTACGAAGAAAACCGTTCGAATCTGTATGCTTTATATGGTTCGATATAAGTTATTTTGTTTCTTTCCCGAAACGATTTTTTTTTTTTACGTAAAACACAATATTTTAAACTAGTTTATTCTGCCCCCTAATGACAAAAGTAAAATATAGCTTCATTAGGGCATAAAGCATGATTAGTTTTATCAAGACGAAGTATATATAGAGTTAAAAAAAAGTTCCGAAATGAGCAATTAGGAATAAATTTTAAAGCGTTCCACAGTGTTGTGAACTCATAGAATACGTTTCCAAATATGTAAGGAAATGTCGCACGTTAATGAAATTTGGTGCACGTTAAAATGACGCTTAAATATGAGAAAATCAAAATTTGGTCAAAATCACTTCAAAGATACCCATAGCTCTCATATATCCTGGAAGTGAAAAATTTAAATCCTCAGAAACTGTAGGAATTCGATGAAATTTTGTATATGTCTTATGTGAGTAGTTAGAATTATCTGTTTAGCTCAAAAATGTTCTTGAAGGTGAAATCTATAAAAAAGTTGTAAAAAATACTAAATTTAACAATAAATTACTATATATTTATTATATTTATAGTTAATGACAAAATTTCAAGCAAGTTTTAGATGAAATCAGATTAAATCTAGAGGGAAGTGAAAATAATTACATACTCGTAAAACCAGAATATTAACATAAAACTAAATGTCAAATAAAAATGTATTTTTACTATGAAAATGATATGATAAAATCAAATTGTATTTTACTTTCGCATACAAATTTTAATATGTGTTGTAAGTAAGAGAAAAGATCCTTTTTAATTATTTTTTTTCTTTTAAAAATATTTTTATTATGTAAAATAATAATTACAACAAATATAAAATTTTAGAAAAAAAGTCTTATCCTTTAGTAACTACACTGCCTGCCACTTGAATAAGGAAACACATTTTTTTAACTTTAATTAAATATATCTCCTAAACTAAAGTTCAGAAAAAAATAATTTTTTGCGTAAGCAAATTTCAAAGTGTTGGCTTTAGTTTCCTGAAGAAATAAAAAATATACATATTTTTATTATACTAAAATTATGCATTTATTTAAAGACATGTGGTATTTCTGTGGTACTATTTCGTGTGTCACTTGAATAAGGAATTCTTTTAATATTAATCAGTACGGCTATGATTTGAATTTCTTTCAATATAAACGGCTAGATAATTTTTAATTTGTTAGTTGTTAAATAGTTTTTATTCAAAATGGGACGTGGTAAGGCTCTCTGAAAAAGAAAAAATTATGATTTTGAAATCTCAGGGTCAGAATCCGGTCCAAATAGGCAAAAACATTAATAGAGGAAAGACAGTTGTGTACAATTATTTAAATAACGTGGAAGGATATGGAAAAAAAATGAAAGGGCTGAAGAAAATGACAACAACTCCAAAAGAAAGACGATAAATTCTTAGAATTGCATCAAATTCTGCCATGTCGGTATCAAAAATACGTGAAAAAAGTGGAGTCAGTGCCAGTCTAAAGTCGTGCCCATACATTTTCCCACGAAAACTGCAAAAAAAACCATCACTTAATGAAAACATCTACAGTTTGCCAAAAATACAATGACATGGTCCGACAAATGGTTTAAAGTTGTATTTTCCGAAGAAAAAAGTTTAATAGTGATGGTCCCGACAGGTATAACTATTACTTCCATGAACTAAATAGGGAGGAATTATTTTTCAGCCGCAGACACAGCCGAGAGGGCGGAATAATAGTATAGGGTGCCATTTCGTATTATGTTACCATAGAATTGGTTTTTGATTGCAACGACTTATAAAAACATTCTGAAGGAAGCATTTCAAAAACTTAATGATTTCTTTGGACCCAAACCTTGGACGTACCAACACGACAACGCTCCGATTCATACCGCCAGAGCAGTATAATTGATTAATCAACCCCCATATTCACTAGACCTGAATCCAATGGAAAATGTCTGGGGTTGGCTTGCAAGAAAAGTTTATGAAGAAGGAAAACAATTTGAGACGATAGAATCCTTAAAGGATGCAATAACGGAAGCATGGAGTTCAATTTCGCTAAATTACTTAGAGTCCTTAAACAAGTTGATGCCAAATCGCATTTGTGAGTTTATTTCTAAAAATGGTGGCAGTACTCATTACTAATTGAATGCTAGAAGATAATAAATTTCATTTTTATAACCTACAATTTAAAAATAAATTACACTTTGCTTAGTTTTAAAATATTCCTTATTCAAGTGACACACGAAAAAGTACCACAGAAATGCATGTCTTTAAATAAATGTATAATTTTAGTATAACAAAATATGTATATTTTTTATTTCTTCAGGAAACTAAAGCCAACACTTTGAATTGGGTAGCGCAAAAAAAATATTTTTTTCTGAACTTTAATTTAGGAGATATACTTAATTAAAGTTTAAAAAAATGTGATTCCTTATTCAAGTGGCAGCCAGTATTTATAATTATTACCCTATAAACATTTGGAAGATATCTTCCTGGAAGAAATTTACGCGATATATTCTTATTATTATTTGTACGAAAATATCGCCCTTCTTTCAATAAGGTGATTATCACCTCCGTAATAAGTTGATGATATCCCATTAAGATCATCTGAAAGAAATTATTTTCCAGTCACAATTTTTTCAGTTATTGAAAAATTGTTAAAACATGAAAAAATATTGAAAAAATTTGGTTGTTTTTTAGCAAAAAATGGATATTTTATGAAAGCGTTTTAGTTTTCGTGCTTTAAGATTTATGTGCATGCATGCTTTACAAGATGTAAAAAATTTCTATATTAAATTATTTCAAGATTATCTGGCGGTATCTTCTTCTTTTCACCTAGATGATTATCTAGCAATATTGCCTATATTTCTTCCAGGCTTATTGATTTCTGATTGCTTAGATGTATCGCCTGTGACGCACAAACTCTCCCGATGGGAGAATCTTCCGCAATACGAATAAGATAAGATTTTTCTTCTAAGCTATACGAATTCAAATCACTTTCTTATTATTTTGTTTGCAATTAAACAAATATATTGAATATCATTTGCATCATACAGTTCTATATGTTTGCATAATGTATGGCATTGTTTATACTACAAGTTGATACACTCTACTCTCGTTTGTCAAATCGGAACAGTTAACAAATTATGGTTAACTTTCAATTTTTTTTTTACTGAACCTAAGTCCTTTGCATATAAAGTTAACGAACACAAGTTTTTCAAAATTCTCTATTTATTCAATGGCGATTTTTCCTATTTAATTTACTTTCTCCAATTTTGTTTTAATTGTATTAAAACTCTATTAGTTTTGTTGTAAACAAAGTTTTATAAATGTTATTACCTGATAGAGATGGCAGCATGAATTCTGTTACCATAATAGAGGTGTCATTTTGAAATAGTTGAAGTGCCTGCATATGCCTAACCAGGTCCCCAGCCTTTAAGTTGGCGATCCCAGGTAGTTTTACCACACTTCTATAGGCTTCTTCCTTAACCAAAATGTATAATGGGGGAATATGTAGAAAGGCCCTCAGCGCTTATGTGGGACAGGTCTTCATAGCGCCAGTGATTGATACACAAATGAGGCTGTTTAAATGAAAAATAATAATAATTTTTGTTAAAATGTTTTTTTTTTTAAGAGCATATTTTTTGTTTTTCTGCATTTTTACGCATAAAACACTTTTTAGAGCATATTTGTGGTTCCTATTTAAACCTATTTAAAATCAAAAAAAGAAAATTTGCTTCGATCTAAGTCCTTTGTATATAAAGTTGACGAACACAAGTTTTTCAAAATTCTCCATTTATTCAATGGCGATTTTTCCTATTTAATTTACTTTCTCCAATTTTGTTTTAATTGTATTAAAACTGTATTAGTTTTGTTGTAAACAAAATTTTATAAATGTTATTACCTGATAGAGATGGCAGCATGAATTCTGTTACCATAATAGAGGTGTCATTTTGAAATAGTTGAAGTGCCTGCATATGCCTAACCAGGTCCCCAGCCTTTAAGTTGGCGATCCCAGGTAGTTTTACCACACTTCTATAGGCTTCTTCCTTAACCAAAATGTATAATGGGGGAATATGTAGAAAGACCCTCAGCGCTTATGTGGGACAGGTCTTCATAGCGCCAGTGATTGATACACAAATGAGGCTGTTTAAATGAAAAATAATAATAATTTTTGTTAAAATGTTTTTTTTTTTTTTAAGAGCATATTTTTTGTTTTTCTGCATTTTTACGCATAAAACACTTTTTAGAGCATATTTGTGGTTCCTATTTAAAATCAAAAACAGAAAATTTGCTTCGACCTAAGTCCTTTGCATATAAAGTTGACGAACACAAGTTTTTCAAAATTCTCCATTTATTCAATGGCGATTTTTCCTATTTAATTTACTTTCTCCAATTTTGTTTTAATTGTATTAAAACTGTATTAGTTTTGTTGTAAACAAAGTTTTTAGATTTTAGAAATTTTGTGTGATTTGTTTGAAATGGGCAAACTTTGTGATAATAAAAAAAGGTAAACGTTTTAATATCTTGTTTATAATTTTGTTTATTTTAAAACAAAAAAATAATATTTTTTTTTAATTTAACCCCCATGAACGTATGAGTAATATAATTTATTAATATTACTCATACAATCCTACACCAAAAAAAATTTGTGCATAAATATAAGAATTTACTTTCATTGATTTTAGTTCATATTATTTAAGAATAATATTAAGACTTTTTAACATTTTTTGAAATGAATCAAAAGTCAAGAAAACTCAAAATAAATTATTCAAATTTTCATTTATATTTTCAATTTGTAAAAAAATGTTTGAAATTTTCTTTGGAAAATGTTCGATTTTTAATGATACATTATGCGAATGATCCATGTGCTGCAAAATGCAAGCGAAATTATGCAAATTTCTAAACATTATTTTTGTTTTACAGATTTTCCTTGGAATTTTGCCATTTTAAGGCGTTTGTTGTTATTATTTTCCTGTATAACTATTTTCACTTTACCATTTGCAATCAAATCTAATAAAACTAAACCAAAGATTTAACAAAATTTTTGACAAAATTACTAAAATTTTCATTATGAACAATTTAATAATATCTATGAACAAAATTTTAATTTTTATGAAAAAAGTTTGGAAAAAAAGTCATGTTCGATTCATAATATTTATGAAAAAAAAATTTCAAATATATGAATTTTTTTTTGCTCTGTGTATAACTAACTGCTAGTTATCAGTACAAAATTTGTATATTTCTAATTGCAACGAAATTTGGTACGAATATTCATGCTACTGAAAAGCACTTATAGGTAACATAATTTTAATATGTAATTAATTTTTGGTAGATTTATAACAATTTAAAAAAAGTGTATATAACAGGCACAAATATCTTTGCTCCGATTTTAAAAAGCTATAAAAGATTACAGGGGGGAAACAAAATTTTTTCCAGCAAACAAAAAAAAAACGCAATTTTTGATCTCCGATTTTGCTAAGTTTTGGTAAACACCCTTATTACGTCAATACAAAATTTGGAGTTCTTTTCAAAATGTTCAAATTCGTTGTACTTTAGTTTTTATCGCATTTCAAAGTTCACTTTTATCAGAATTTTTTTAAAATACTTGAATTTTAAAATTGGAAATATTTGTGAATATTTAAGCAAAATTTGGCTCAAATTGATTTTTCTAATTATCTTTGTAAAAACGCCATTTTTGAAAAGATCAGGATAATAAAATCAATATACATCCTTGTATCAAGGATATTTAAAAATCATATCTTAAATTTTTATAACCTATTTTTTTAAAGTTTCTTAGTGTTTGCAATAATATATAAAAAATTTAGAGTAGGACCGTTAAGGGATGCTGAGAAAATTAATTTTTAGTAAAAAAAAAAAAATCATTTATTTCAGTAATAATTTGAAAATGTCTTGTTTTTTGTATAAAGCAATATATAAAAGAACATTAAAAAAAATCGGCTTATCAATTCTATTTTACTAAATTTAAAAATTTTATAAAATAACTATATCTTGGTGGACTAATAGAAATAACCTTAGAAAAATAATACTTGAAAGCAGTACTCTTATTGCGGCCAAATGGAGATATTTTGGCAATAAATTGGCGATTTCTAACTGACTGTTTCGATTGATGATGAATATCTGAACTGTTACAAGGAACATATTTACGAGTTTCTGTTTTAGTTTTGAGAAATTTTAAAATTTCGCGATTTTTTTTTTTAGATATTAATATTTTGAAAAAAAATTATAAAAGTATGTAATTTTCATCAAAAATATCTCGGAGACCACTTAACAGATTAAGACTATTCAAACTGCGTTTAAATTGTATTGTTGTCCTTTTCAACTAAAAGATTTAGAAATTTATTCAAATTAAAAAAAAAAAAACACTTTAATACAATTGCATTTTTAAATGCAATTTTCGTTGAATATACCACCTTAGATTTATGATTTTTTAGCATTTTTCGAAAATATGGAATCTTTTCGTAGCAATGAAAATCCAAACTTTTAGGACACACTCATTTATTATGTACGTTATTGATTTCAGAAAAATCAATTCACATATTTTCATACACAAAACAAAAATATAATAAAGAAATTCAAATTGTTACTAAAAAAAATTAGTTTATTTACTAAAGATTAATTTTCTCAGCATCCCCTTATGGTTCCACTCTAAAATGTTTATATGTTATTCCCAACATATTGAGAAACATTTAAAGAAAAATTATAAAAATGGAAGATATGATTTTTTTTTAAATATTCCAGATACAAATACGAATATTGATTTCAATATCCTTTTATTTTCAAAAATGTAAGTTTTATAAAAATAAATACAAACTAGATTTGTTAGGTATTAATTTGAGCCAAAGTTTGTTTAAATTCGATAAATAGGTCCAAAAATATATGGATTTTAAATTTAAAAAAAAAAATCTGAAAAAAGGTGAACTTTGAACTGCGATAAAAACTTAAGTACAACGAATTTAAAATTTTTGAAGAACTTCAAATTTTATATTTACCTAGTGAGTGTGTATATCGAATTTCATTGAAATCGGTGATGATGAAGATCTTTGGGAGTTCGAAAATTTTTATTTTCTCCCTACAATCACAATGAGACATACATGTGTGGAACATTCAACAACTTCTTTTGTCGATTTTTGTATGGGAACGAATCATTGTGCTATGGTTTTATTCTGTTCACATTAACGAAATTTATAACAAAGTTGAATGTTCTAAATTTCCCAACTGAACACGATAATAATGAAAAAAGTTAACAAAAAATAGTTTTAAAAATATTACACAAATTATGTCAAATCACTTTCACTCCCTTCTAATATTAGTTCTTAATAATAACATTATAACCATTAAATGTCAATATCTCATATTTCAATCCCTTACCCTATTTAATTGCTACAAATTCAAAATATTTACATACAATATTAATTTCAACAACAATATTTACCACATAACAATACTAAAACGTTTCATATTTCCAACTCTGTGCTACAAACTTTTCTAATAATATATTTGTTGTTGTTGTTTTTATGCAAGGATGTTGGGGAAGACAAACGAGTCAGCTAGGTCGTTTGAGGTTTGAAATGGGTAGCACAGAAAAAGCTCTGCATTCTTTCTCTTCCAATTTCTTTTTTTTTATTTATTATTTTTTTTTTCTTTTATTTTATTTTCTTCTTTGCTCAGACATCATATGTTTTTCCTTAAGTGGTGGGATTACATGATTACAGTATTATAAAACTGTGAAATGTCTATAACCGTGGGCGGCATGATGGTAATGATGATGGTGATGCTGACGCTTATGATGGGCACGAAGCAAAGAAAGAGAGTGTTGGAAGAGGAAATAGAACACTACACATACACGCGCACCAAAAGCAGAAATAAAAAAAAAAATTTGTTTTGAGAACAAATTTTTTACAGACACCATTAATTTTCATATGACTAGAAAGTTTATTTTGGTTTAATATTATTTTTCATTTCCATTTTATTTTTTGTGTTGCTGTAGCTGCTTTTCTGTTGCTCTTTGCTTTTTTATGACTGTGTGTGTGTATTCTTACTCTTTATTGTGTTGTTGTTGCCTTTTTCCATACCATCATCATCACCATGTCCTGGTAACAACAAAAAAAAAAGTTAAAAAGGAAACGAAATACTTTTATATAGATTTTATGAGACTATATGTTTATAAGGCTGTGTGTGTGAGTGCCGACGTATGTGTGTATGTAGGTAAGAGTATTCCCGACTGACCTGACTTTCGATATTAGTGAATGTTCGTTAAAAATGACGAATTTTCGAAACAACTATATTCGAGAAAATATCGAGAATTATATTAATTATGAATGTTCATAGAATCGAACTTTTCCCGATAGTAAACATTTGCCTAATTTTTGATAATTTAAATAATTTTGATATCAAAATATTCAACTTTTTTAAATAAAATATCAAAACTAAATGTTTCGAGAAATTCTCTAATATACTAAATTTCTCGAAGATTTCTTATGTAAATAAAAAAACAACAACCTATTTTCTTGTCTGTACTTGTAAAAGACTAAAACGAAGAGAATGTAGTGCCATTCTTGAGTTATAGTTTATAGCGAAATTTTGTAAAATATCGCCCTATAAAGTGTATGATGTTAGTTAAATGTTCAGCCAAGGAATAGTAAACATGTAGCAATATGACGGTGTTTGTGTTCTAAAATCTGTAGCAAGATAGATTATTCAAGTAGCGACATTTAAACAGCTTAGAGTTTTTTTTCTTGTGTTCTAAAATTTTTGCTTATGTTTACAATCCTTGTTTACAATTTTTGTTTACTTACCTAGTGTCTACATTAGGCAAATTTATATTAAAACAAACGTCAAAATCAGTGCGAATATATACAAGGTAACCTTAGTTAAATAGTTGATTATTATTTTGGATGTTACAGTTGTCAAACGGCATATATAAAAAACAATAATGAATACGCCATATTGTTGTTTTTGTGCAACTGTTGCCACCTTCCACAAATTCGCGTTAAGTTTGACGTCTGTCTTGATAAAAAAATTTCTAATGTAGACACTATGTTAAGTTGACATGAGAAATTTCATTGCAAAAACAAAACATGGAGGTTTTTTGGTGTTGTAGTTGTTGTAGAGTTGTCATTACCTTACTTATTGTACCATGATCTGTAGTGTCAAATTTTTGTTTATGTTTACAATCATTGTTTACATTTTTTGTTCACTTTTGTGTTATTGCGTTTTTTTACAAGAGTTCAAAGTCGTCCTGCTCCAAGTTGGCGTTTAGACGCTGCCAATCTTAATTTGATAGCAGTCTCCGCCGCCGACTCATGCGACTTTTATCGGCTGATATTTATAGCCGATTGTTTTCTTTTAATTTAATTTTATTTCACACATTTCTTAATGAATATTAACAAAAATATGCAGTAAAATATTAAAAGCTGTTAAGTTTTAATTATTTTATGTTATTTACTAAAACTTACTTGTAATTACTTAAAAAAAGAAAAATGGGAAAGTCACATGAAATCAGTGTTAATTGGATTTTTTTATTTGCTAGAATTTGCATTAATCATCATAAAAAAATCGTTTGAAGCAAAATGAAGCCTAATATTATTTGTATATATTTATTAATTATTATTTAATTTATTTATTTAATTATTCATTCAAATAAACTTATATTTCAAATGTGAATTCCTAAATAAAAGATCTGAATTTAATATAAAAGAATTAATTATTATATTTTGTTTCAGTTACAAATGGAATTAAATTTCTATATGCCCAGCAAAAACTTTGCTTTCCTGGTAAGCCAGCAGGTATATTTGGAAACAAAAATAAACTACTTAGTTTTTGCCTGAATAACTAGTTATTTTTGTTCGACTTATCCACAAATTCATGTAGTTATATTTTGACTCTAGGGGTACTCAAAAATATGTACCTAAACGAAAATAAAAATAAAATAAAAAACAAAAAAATTTTGCCGTCAGTGAGTTTTGAACTCGGACACAAATTAACTATTCGTTTTTAATAACTAACGTCTTACTTAGTACACCATCTCGCACATAGCATCCTAAGTGACAAAAACTCTATTTAGTTTAAAATATCGTTTTAGACATTTTGTTATAAAAAACTAACAGCTTCAGAATGGGGTTGAACCAACAACCTTCTGGTTGTTAATCCGGCGCTCTAGCCAGCTCATCCACGAGATTGCAGTATTACTGTGCTTCATCATATTATACTATTGAGTACTTATTAATGTAATACAGAGTAGACAAATAATAATGACGCCTCTTTACCAAGAAACTACTTTAATAAGTAGTTGTTATTACCGAAAACCAAAAAGTTTTTGCTGGGTGTTTCTTAATTTTTTTTAATTTAATAAACGCTAATAACTGAAAACAGATTTTATTTGCATTAAAGCTAAAAAACTGAATTATTTTTAAGTTAAAAACTAAATTCAATTTACTTTGTTTTTTTGTTCATTGTATTGTTAAAAACAAAATTTAATGAAAAATATAAAATTTATTGAAAAATATAAAATACAAAATAAAATGTGTATTTTCAAAAAATCGGCTTTAAGCCGACTATTAACCGCCGAACTACTTTTGCTTAGCCGCCGACAATTCTAACTCGATTTCGCCCTCTGCTTATTACGTTTTTTTTTTTTTTTTTATTACGTGAAATGTCAATTTTGTTTTTGTTAAAATTTAAAATTGACATAAGAAATTTCAATGCAAAAATAAACTACATGGAATTTTTGTTTGTTGTATTGTATTGTGCCATGTGTTCAACAATTTTTAATAAAAAATAATATAATAAAATTTTAGAAAAAAAAATGGCATTTTTAAAGATGAATTTTGAAAATTTTGTTCTAAAAGATGTGGATTTGAGCAACAGAAAAATTAATGATATTGGGAAAAAAACATTCATGGCTTTTCTGAGAGAAGTTGAAAATTTGACAAAAAGTTTTTTTTTTTAATGTAATTTATTAATTTGTGCTTAAATTTTTTAATATTTTGTATATTGTATTAAGTTTGAAATGAAACATAACATTAAATAATAAGTAAGCATTTAATTTTAGATTGGGAACAAAATGGAAATGAGGCAAAACAGAAAAATATCCTTTTCGAACTATTGCCAATGATAATAATCCCCAGTCATTAATAATATCAATATCGAATAATATTCATACAATACAATAGACGAACCTTCGAGATCGAAAGATTTGTTGCCACATATTCGGACCGATAACGATAGTAATTCTCGAGAATGTTTTGTCAAAGAAGTTCTTGCGAAATGTTCGAACGGTATATTATTACCGACATTTGTGGTCAGCTGGGTTTATATAATAAAAGAGTCAGAGCTGGTATGGCAGGGAGGTCTCAATTTTTCTTTATTGATTAAATCATTGTTTAATTTTCTGGCTTCTCTGGAACGCACTTTGTCTTTTAAATTCAATTTTTGATTTTGAAAAAAAAAAATACATTTGGTTCCTACTCTTCATTAATTACAAATTAATAAACTAGCTGATTTCAAAAGTTCAAGACCTCATTAAGTCTGGCATATTTTCCCAGGATGTTTAAGCTAATAAAATCGAAATAAAAAAAATCTAAAATTCCTCGATCCCAAAACGTACTGTTTTTTTTAGTACTTTCTGATGTTAAATTTCAACATATTTTACCCATTTTTCATCCTTTTGCATACACATTCATGTATGTGTAAATATATTTACGTATTTATGTCTGAGAGTATGAACAAGAAATTGTTAGTGTTGGTAGTGACATAAATTTCCGTTTGTTTGTCAGACGTTATGGCAGTTGCTGTGTCTAACGCTAATGTCTGTGTATATGTGTGAGTGTTTCTTCGTCTTTTTGTTTTTTTTTTTTTTTTTTTTTGTTCTTGTTGAACAGATTGTCTCACTTTCTATTTTATTTTTTTTTTTTTCAAAGTATTTTTTATTCTATATTCGAAACGAAGAATTGTGCTAGGTCTATTCTATATGTTACTCTATATATGTATGCGTGTGAGTGAGTGTGTGTAATATTTATTACTAGAGTTTGTTAGTATGTATATAAAATTTTTATTAGATTTTTCATTTTTGCTCCATTTTTTTTCTCGTATTTTTCTTAAACACACGTACAAACACTTTAACTTTATTTTAGCATCTTTATTTTTCTTCTTTGTGTGAAATTTTTTTCATTTCTTTTATTTATACTTACCATCAAAAAGATGGGGAGTATATTGGGTTTGTCATTTCGTGTGTAACATATTAAAAAGATAATTTAGGACCCCATAAGGTACATATATTCTGGGTCCTGGTAAGATTCTGAATCGATCTAGCTATGTCCGTCCATCTGTTGAAATTTGGATAGAGCTCGCAGGGAACTACTTAGGGGAATGAAATTTGGCTCAAATATTTATCTTATGTAATATTTGTTTGGTATTTAGAATAGGCCAAATCGGTTAGTTAGTCTGTTGTAACTTCAGTTTATACTTTTCTGCTGATATCTCTTAAACAAAAGAATGTACGACAATGAAATTTTATACAGATAGTTCGAGGATCAATACAAATTCGAAAACTAAAAACTACTTTACCGGCCACCTCTTATATAAAGTGAAGCATAAACGAAATTTTGTACAAATAGTTCAAGGACTCGGAAACAGATAATGGTCGTGGTCCGTCCACTTCTCATACAAGGTGAAATTTTAAAATATCGAAGATGTTGGGTATATGGATTCGGCCAAGCCAAATATAACATTCTCTCTCTCTCTTTTTTTTTTTTTTTTTTTGTTTTGTTTTTTGTTAAAGTTAAAATCTGTTTATATTATGGCTTGTGCTTCTTGTTTAAATATTTTTTTCCTTTATACTCTTTAAATTGTGGTGAATATCAAATTACCGTTGTGGGGTTTCATCTGTGTTAGAATGTGTTTGTGTGTGTAGTTGTGTATGTTTGAAAGGTGGTGTATACAAAATATATTTTATTAATTTTTATGTTGCTTATTTTTTTTTTGGTTCTTTCTTTTGTAGGAATTATATTTTGGTAAGTTAGTTTTGTTAGTTCTTGGTCATTTGTGCTGCTCTACTTGCGGACAAGGATATAATTGGTTTTGTTTTAATTTACTTCTGTCAGATAGAGGGTTAAAGTTTTAATGAATTGTATTAAATGTGATATGAAGGTTAATAATTTATTTATTATTTAGGGAAATTAAGTTTATTTGGTAGAGATTATTCTGAAAAGAATTAAAAAGGATTTAAGTTATTTTGAGATGAATTAAAGCAAATTAATATAATAAACTCTAAAAAAAATGTATTAATTAAAAATTCAAATATTATAATAAAATTATAAAATTATTTCTTCGTTTAATAAAATTAGACGAAGAAATAACCAAACCTTGGAATGTTATAGAGGGAATGTAGCTTCGTCTTGGCGTGTACACGTATAAGCGACGAGAGATATTCGCTATTTAAGGTCACAAGAATTTTTTTTTTTTTTCATATAACTCAATCATTACATTCTGGGCCACAAGTTCGATTTTTTTTTTTAAAAAATGTATTTCAGGTAGATGAAGAAATTATATGCAGATTTGTAATCTAGATAATTTAGATTTTATGCCTATAAATGTTTATATTAATGCAGCTTAAAGTTTCTTAATAGTGAAAAAGGTGTTCGGAAATAGTACCAGGTTAAAGAGGTAAAAATAAATATTTAAATAAAATAAAAAATCGTGAAAATTTAAAAATTTATTTTTGTTTTAAATGTAAGTTAGACGAGACGTTTTTGCGCTGGTGTTATAAAAACAGGCAGTATGTTAATTTTTTTTTTTTTAAATCAAATGTAAGTCATATTAAGGGATGCCTACGCTTTAGGCATCAAAGCTAAAAAGGAAATTAAATAACAAAACTGAGAAGAACTCTGAGGCAAAGCTCTTCAATAATAAAAAAAAATAAACATATTTTCAATATTTTGTATTAGTCTGGTAATAATATACCTTATTGCTAACTTTTTCCCATGTTCCAATTTACAAGTTTTGTGTAGCGAATAATCAGAAAATTTATTTATTTATTATTTTGATTAAATCTATGGATATGAATCCTTACAGACTACTATATATTACAAGATTTTATATAAAGGGATTATTGACGAAAAAAAAAAAATGTTAAGACATATTAAGTATTTAAAAACACGATAATATTTCGTTTAATTACATTTACATTAATAGAAAAATCGATTAAGCTATACAATTCATTGAAATTTTTGCATATTCTCCTCAAAAGATCAGCATCGGCATAATTTCTTTGAACAACAGGAAGGTGCAGAGGTATTAGGTGTCGGGTAAAACGTCGTGGAATATTAAAACTTATGTTACAAAGAAGGAAGTCGGAGAGGACATCACCATTAATCAAATTAATTAAAAATGCCACATTTAGCATAGTCCTTTGGCTTTTGAAGGTAGGTAGTTTAATTAATGATAACCTCGCAGTATACGAAGGAAGATTCCCAGAATAACGACCAAATGAGCTCCTCAGGCAGAATAAGAGAAACTGATTTTGAACAGATTCTAATCGGTATATGTGCATATTAATTTGAGGATCCCAGACAATAGACCCATACTCCAAAATTGGTCTTACTAGGGATGTGTATAGTTGTTTCGTAATAGTGAGATCTGTAAACTCTTTAGACCATCGTTTAATATAAGCAAGCACACCACGAGCTTTATTTATCGTCATTGTAATATGCTTGCAGAAATCTAATTTAGGATTAAGTAGAATACCAAGATCCAGAAATTTTCCAACTAACTCTAGTTGATACCCGTCCAGGCAATAGTGTAACATTGAAGTGCAATTTCTAGAAAATCGCATGTGCTTGCATTTTTTAAGTTTAGCTCCAGTTACACTATTTACACCATGCGTAAAAGCTATTTAAATCCTGCTGCAAATACGCCCCATCTGAAGATAATTTGTAGCTGAGAAACATCTTAACATCATCAGCGTATACTAAAGCATTACAATGCTTCATTACAAGCGGCAAATCGTTTATGAAAAGCGAAAAAAGCAAAGGGCCTAGGTGACTTCCTAGGGAGACACCGGAATTAACAAAAATTTCTAGTAAACCCTAATACATTCAGCTTAGTGATAAGTAGGTTATGGTTGATTTAATCAAAAGCTTTGCTGAAGTCAGTATAAATAACGTCCATAAGTTGGCCATCCTTAAAAGCTTGATTTGTTAGTGTTGTTAGTTGTAAAATATTTGTTACTGCAGAACAACCTTTCCTGAAACCATGCTGGTATTGTGATAGCATTAAATATACACTGTGGCTGAGAGAGTCTGTTAAGCAGTTTTCAAAAGTTTAGGAATCGCACTCAATTTTGCAATGCCTCTATAATTAGACTTGTTTCCTGATTTCAAATATCGGTATAATAAAGGATTTTCTCTAAAATTGGGAAAAATATCCGTATTTTAATGACACATTAAACATAATAGCCAAAGGAGTGGCCAAGGCATGAGCACAAAGATAAAACAATCTGAGAAGTATCAATAAAAGAAAATGATATTGTCTGATGTTCCATCAGAGAAAACGGTTATTTAGTTGATGTATCGTACTGTTGCTTGGAATATGTTGTTGCAAAATTATCGGCAAACATATTGCTTTTGATCAAATTAATATTAGATTCATTAATTAAATACGTCATAACTCTTGGATAGCCAGTAGATTTTCTTTTCGAATTTATAAAATTATAAAATGATTTTGGGTCACGTTTAAAGTTCCTTTTCATTTTCTCAAGGTAATTTATATACAGTCTCCTGTTGAGAAGATTATATTCCGCTCTAGATACACAGTATTTACTATAATCATAAGCTGTTCGATATTGCTTATATTTTTTATAGCATTTGTTTTTTACATTTTTTAATCTTGATAGATGTGGATAATTCCATGGTGGACCTGAATGTTTAATCACGAAAAGTTTTGGCACACATTTCTCAAAAAAATTCCTCAATAAAATGTATTAATCATAGAGTCAATTGAAGCTGGGGTACCATCCGGAATGGATAACAGTTCAAGCCAATTAGTGTTTATCAAAAAATAGTTCAGGTCATAGTAATTTGTTTTCTTAAAATGATCCTGAATAACATCGAACTAAAAATAATAAAAATTTACAAAACAATTTTTCGTATGACAAGCTTATTCAAAATTCGACAAGATATGTGATTGTTTTGCTTCTTTAGTCTGAATAAATTCGAATAATCATACAAAGAGTGTCATAAAAATACATTGATGACATTCATGACATGCAACAGTGTTTTTAATATTTTCTGGTCAGATTTAGAATTTTGTCGTTACAGTAGTAGCACCTAGAATTGGAAATGTTATTTTATTCCCACAGAGACTTAGTTATATAAACTACCCAGAATTTTGGCAATTGTAAAGGAATTTGATCCAAGTTAAAAAGCGAATTAGGAAGGCACCAAATGTCAGTGCTCAATTGTGATTATTAATTTTAAATTCTTATAGAAAGATGCTGCGAAAAATTTCATAAAATTACTATAAAATTAAAAATAATCTAGTTAGCAATTAATTTTTTATATTATATATCAGGTAGATTTAGTTTTAATTCTAACTAAAAAAATAAACGCAATATATTTTTAATAAAAAAAAAAAAAATATGTTATGTTTTATTTGAACGCACAGCTTAGTTCTTAAAATATTTTTTTAAACCAATTTAAAATCGCTTTACAGTTCTTAAAATTTAAAATTGCTTTACAGTTCTTCTATTAATGATTTTAGTAGAAGTTCTAAAATTTTCCTGGGAAGTTCCAAATTAAAAAAATTGAAATTATTCAAAAAGCATTTTCAAAAAATTTTGCTTATCTTAAATTTATCAAAAATTCTATAAAATGTATAAATTATTATTATTATTATTATTATTATTATTATTATTATTATTATTATTTTTTTTTTTTATTTTCAGGTAAGCACACAATTATTTTGTTAAGGATCTAATAGATAACATTCATCTGTTTAGTGAGTATAAAAAAATCCTTTTAATATAAGGAATATTTTGTCATTTAAAAATATCACAAATAATCCTACGATTTATTTAAACCATAAAATATTTAATTTCAATTATTAATTTAAAAAAAAAAAACATCTTTTTTTCAAATTGTCACAAAAAAAAAAGTTTGTACATAAATACTCAGAAAAAAAAATTCATATATTGAAAATTTTTTTCATAGATATTGTGAATCGAACATGACTTTTTTTTCCTAAACTTTTTTCATACAAAACATTTTTTTTTTTTCATAGTAATTATTAAATTATACATAATGAACATTTTAATAGTTTTGCCAAAATATTGCTAAAATTTTGATTTAGTCTTATTAGATTTAATTCAAATGCTAGATAAAAATAGTTATGCATGAAAATATTAACAAAAAAAATCCCTATTTAATTTTCCACGAAAAAAAAACTGCTAAAAAGCAATGTTTAGAAATTTGCAAAAATTTTCTGTCATTCTATAGCACATGCTATAGAATGACAAAATGTTTCTAACAGAAGCAATCTGTTCGGTTCCCAACATTTGGCTAAAAATCTTGAAAAATTAAAAATTCAAAATTATCCAAAGAAAATTTCAAATATGAATTTACAAATTGAAAATATAAATGAAAATTTAAATAATTTTTTTAAGTCTTTTTGACTTTAGATTAATTTCAGAAAATATAAAAAAGTGTTAATATTTAAGATAATATTCTTATTATGAACTAATGAATGAATTTTTTTCTGTGTATAAAAATTTCCTTTTGTTTATTTCAGTTCATTATAATTAAGCATAATTTCTTAAGCATTAAAACTTTTCTTATATTTTTTCAAATGAAACAAAAGTCAAGAAGACTGAAAAAATTGTTAAAATTTTCATTTATATTTGTAAAAAAAATTTTGAAGTTTTCTTAGGAAAATTTTACATTTTGGGAACAGAACAGAAGCGCTTTTTATCAAAATGATATGCTGCAGAATGCGAGCAAAATTATGCAAATTTCTAAAAACTATTCTCTTACATTTTAAGCCCCTTGTGGTTATTATTATCAAATCTAATAAAACTAAATCAAAGATTTAACAAAATTTTTGCAAAATTCCTAAAATTTTCATTATGAACAATTTAATAATATCTATGAACAAAATTTTATTTTTTATAAAAAAAAAAGTTTGGGAAAAAAAATCGTGTTCGGTTCATAAAATATACGAATTTTTTTTTTCTGTATTACAAACATATCAATTTTCTTAAATAGCGCAAGGTTTAATCTATTTTTTTTAAATACTCAATAATTTTAATCATTTATTTTTAAAAGTTTAAAATACTTGTGTCTTTAAAACTTGTAAAAGCCTAAAAGAAGCTGACATGTTAATAAAAAAAAAGACAATAATGAATGGTTCTCTGTCAATATGTTTTGTAATAACCAACAATTTACAAATTATATACATAATTGAATTATACATATTGAAAATTTGATTAGGTAACAACAGCTCAAGAGGAAAAAAAATTACATGCTAACACTAAAAAACATTTAAACCACAGGGTAAAAAGTTTAAACAATTAGAAACTAAAGTATTTATTATTGATCTAAATGATGATTAAAGCTTACAAACAAAAATTTAATTGATATAATTTAAGCACTGATTTTATGATATTTAATTAATCTGATGATCGCATTGAAATAACTGAGGTAATATTTGATGACCCAAAATTAATGAAAAAAATAACAATACATATTATATAAATAAAAATTCATAATAAATCTTCACAAATATATATATGTATACACTGCCTGCCACTTGAATAAGGAAACACATTTTTTTAAATTTAATTAAGTATATCTCCTAAAGTTCAGCAAAAAATATTTCTTTGCGCAACCAAATTTCAAAGTGTTGGCTTTAGTTTCCTGAAGAAATAAAAAATATAAATATTTTTATTATACTAAAGTTATGCATTTATTTAAAGACATGTATTTCTGTGGTACTATTTCGTGTTTCACTGTAATAAGGAATATTTTAAAACTAAGCAAACTGTAATTTATTTTTAAATTTTAGGTTATAAAAATGAAAGTTATTATCTTCTAGCATTCAATTAGTAATGAGTACTGTCACCTTTTTTAGAAATAACCTCAAAAATGCGATTTGGCATCAACTTCTATAATGACTCTAAGTAATTTAGCGAAATTGAACTCCATGCTTCCGTTATTGCATCCTTTAAGGATTCTATCGTCTCAAATTGTTTTCCTCCTTCATAAACTTTTCTTGCATTAGATTCAGGTCTGGTGAATATGGGGGCCAATCCAAAAGTTGAACACCTTGTTGATTAATACATTGTTTTACTGTTCTGGCGGTATGAATCGAAGCATTGTCGTGTTGGTACGTCCAAGTTATGGGTCCAAAGAAATCATTAAATTTTTTTGGATACAAAAACCAATTCTATGGTACCATAATACAAAATGGCACCCCATACCATTATTCTGCCCTCTCGGCTGTGTCTGCGTCTCAAATATAATTCCTCCTTATTTAGGTCATAGAAGTAATAGTTATACCCGTCGGGACCATCAATATTAAACTTTTTTTTCTTTTTCATAGGAAAATACAACTTTAAACCATTTGTCGGACCATGTCATTGTATTTTTGGCAAACTGTAGACGTTGTGATTTGCGTTTTTCATTAAGTGATGGCTTTTTTTGCAGTTTTCGTCGGACTATGTATGGGCACGACTTTAAAATACGGTGCACTGTTCTTAAACTGGCACTGACTCCACTTTTTTCACGTATTTTTGATACCGATATGGCAGAATTCTTTTGGAGTTGTTGCCATTTTCTTCCGCCCTTTCATGTTTTTTCCATATCTTTCCACGTTATTTAAATAAATGTACACAACTGTCTTTCCTCTAGTAATGTTTTTGGCTTTTTGGACCGGATTCTGACCCTGAGATTTCAAAATCAGAATTTTTTCTTTTTCAGAGTTATTAAGAGCCTTACCACGTCCCATTTTGAATAAAAACTATTTAAAAACTATCAAATTAAAAATTCTCTAGCCGTTTATATTGAAAGAAATTCAAATCATTTTTTGGTTGCGCAAAAAATATTTTTTTTTTTTTTTCTGAACTTTAGTTTAGGAGATATACTTAAAGTTAAAAAAATGTGATTCCTTATTCAAGTGGCAGGCAGTGTATACATATATATATTTGTGAAGATTTATTATGAATTTTTATTTATATAATATGTATTGTTATTTTTTTCATTAATTTTGGGTCATCAAATATTACCTCAGTTATTTCAATGCGATCATCAGATTAATTAAATCTCCAAAAAATTTTTCAAAGTTAGTTCGAATTTCGATTTTATGGACTCTTAAACTTCGAATATTTTGGAGCACTTTTTTCATTATGTGTATAAATAAAACGCATTTAATCAGTAAATTTCAATGTATTTACGACCACTTTACACAACAAGATTATATGAAATATGTGAGTAGTCACATTATTCAAACGACGTAACTGATATTTTGAACGTATATACAAAGTCCATCCTACGAAAGGAATAGAAATATAAAATTAACCGGAATGAAACGCCCATTTTTTTAAATAATTATTATTTTTTTTTTTTTAAAGTTCAAATGAAATTTAGCACATATTTCTAGTATTTTTTGGATAAAACTATAGGCTAAAATTTAAGTTATATGCCACGCCCAGTTTTTAGCCCACTTTCAGTAAAAATCAATTTTGCAATTTTCTTGATGCTACATAAAATTTGACTTACACAAGGAACAGATATTTTTTATATATATATATTTTTTTAATTTAATATCTTTTTTTTATTATGTGAAATTTGCGATTTTAATTATTAAAACTTTAAATTCATTTAGCCAATATAAAACTTTCAAAGAATAGATTTTTAAACGAATTATTGAGCTATGGAATTTATATATTTCTATCGCCAAAAAACTCAATATTTTATATCAATTTTCCATTTTTTGAAATACAAACAAAAAGAATAAAATTATGTTTAAAAAAAAAAAATATGTCTGGGAATATTGAACAGATTTTAATAGTTTAAATTTCGTTATTAATATTTTACTGCTATCCTCTTAAGAATTTCAAATGAAAAAAAAAAACAATCATGACACATTTAATATCTAAAATTACTGATTTAGACATTGAAGCTGGTCAGATAAATGGTTTAAAAATTATGAAAAAATACAGCTTTTTTGAAATTAAAAAAAAAAATCTGACTTGTAGTCTGAAATTTGTAAAGTTCAGAGAAAATTTTTTAAATAAAGTAAGTTACCTTTAAGTTAAAAACATTTAAACATAATTTCCGGAATACATATTTCATATTTTGAAATTTCCTCTCTCCAATGCCCAACCCCCTCCCCCCCACCCAGTGGATTTATAGCTGAATAAAGTAAACAATATTATGATAAAAATGGGCATAAAAGGGAGTATCAGTTAATAACAAAACAATAACATATTATAGCTTTTGAATTAATTATTATAAATGTTTTTCATTTCCAATCATATTGAAAAAAGGGCTACGAAAAATTCGAAATTCAAGAGGCCATAAAACCGAAATTCAAATTAACATTGAAAAACCCTTTAGGGATTTTGCTAGACTACTGGTACATTCTCATTTTGCTTTAGAATTATTGAGGCAATATTTTCTTGTTGCACTGTGTTATTTATTTGATTCATTTTATATATTGTACATGATAATATAGAAATATATTTTTATTAACAAAATTATTTAATACTTAATTAATATCAATATCCCATATTAATTGAATCACTTCAAATATATCTAAACTAAATGAGACTTATAATGAAATTGAAAAACATACATTAGAAATAAAACATATTTAAAATTTTTGAACCATATTTGTAAAAAGCATATATATATTATATTTATCTGTTAAATTTTATTGTTATCTGAATAATAATATTAATATGGTTTAAGAACAAGGAAAAATATTGATAACATTTAATGGCTGTAGACGTAATCATATACTTTTCATATTAATAAAATTTTGTTTCTGGTGAAAATATTCAAAAACATAAAAATTTTGTAAACATTAAATGATAAAACTTAAACAAAAACATTGTTATCATTGACACAGTATTTTTAACATTAATGTGAAATTAACAATGAGCACAAAATATTGTTGTAGTGACAATACCCTAACCATGTTTTTTTTTTCTCTGCGTGTTCAGACAATAATAGAAAATTAATTGAGAAGTAATCACTCAAATAGATATTTTTTTTTTTTTTTTTTATTTTCACCTTTTAGGGGTTAGAAAAGAAATAGCACTGAAAATATGTTGTACTCGTAATGCAATAATCTATAAATTTTATAAAAAAAAAAACAGTTTAATTTTCTAGTTTAATGGAATTCTTTAGTATGTATACTGAAAATCTAGGTATCTAAAGATTATTTTGCTGCTCTTTTTCTCATACAATTTCCAAGGCTTAAATATATGGCCCAAAAATGTTGCCAACACACTCAATCTCCAAAAACATATATTCATAGAAATGTACATAATATATGCGATTTTTTTTTTTTTTTTTCTAATATTGTTAATAATGACAGTTTGTCGTTGCAACAATTGGTTTAGTGGTTGTGGGTTATGCTGAGTTAGATGGTTATTTGGTTCGTTGCAAGTGGCTAAAGTTTTCGCTTTAAAATTTTGAGCCATAGTTAATTCGCTATTATGCACAATGCGTATCTAAGGCTTCTATGATATAAAAGTGGAATATATGGATTTTGGTGATATTTATTGAAATATTTTGGAAGGAAAAACAAGAAAAGGAAAACAAAATATATACAAAACGAATGCATGAACGCATACTCCAAAAACAACAACTAAATATAAACGAAAAGAAGAAAAAAAAACGAATATAAGTTTCACTTTGTGTTGCATCTAATGCAGCAGCTACAACAACCAACCAACTACCCACCAACCAACCAACCAATCAGCCAAACCAACCGAAAACATACTGACATTCTAATGCAAACTTTAATAATTTTTTCCTATAGTTTTAGTTTATTTTCAGTTTTCCTACTCCAATACTGGAAGTTTCACCTTTTTTTATGCTGCTGCCTTTTTTTTTTTTTGGTTTGTTTTAAAGCAGCTTCAAGAGCAGCAGTAAAATAAACAAAAAAGGAAAAAAAAGAGGCAGCAGTTTTTAAATCTATTTTCCAACATTTTAACAATTTGTTTCTATTTTTTTCTATATTTGTTGTACATTTATTTATATGTATTCAGAAATATCTTTTGGTTTGTATCTAACTGTAACTGTCCGTCCGCCTGTCGCTCTATCTATCTTTCTGTTTTTATATTATTTTTGTGTTTTAGTGCACTCATACTCCAAATAAATAACTGTATGTACTACAATGTATGAAATATATTTTGTTTAAACTTAAAAATATTTAATTTTTTTTTTTCTCTAATATTAGTTTTTATGTATTTTTTTTTTTTTTTTTTTTAATAAAAATTCAATTTCAGCTTTAGTATGAGGTGGATAAGTAGGTGTGCATATATGCATAGTATTGATATTTATTCAAATCTTTATGTGCACTCATGTATAAATAAATTTTTGTAGAATTTTTCTATTGAATAAATATATATTTATTATACCTCTATATATCTAAATTTTAAAACTAAATACATTAGAAAGTACATAATGTCTGTTATCATACGTTTGATATTTTAGAAAAATCGGATAGATACAATTTCAATTGCATTTCTTTTTATATAATACTAGTCATTTAAATGTATATGTACATATATTATTTTTAATATGACAACAAAAAATGTTTTAATTTGCTAATACTGTGATATATCATTTACGATAGTTGGCAAGACAAATGCAGTTCAACGGAGATTAAAAAAAAAATACAATACAAAATAGACTTTTAAAATTTTTAAGAATGCTTCTAAAAACTAGTTAAATTTAAGCATTAAAAAATTAACCACTATAAGGCGGAATATGCAAAAATATGCCTTTATATGTAATACTGGAATTAATAAATATAAAAATTTTTAAAATTGTTCAAAACGTCTGCACAACAAAATCAACATTTTCTTCGGCAAAATGCACATCCTGATCAGTAACGATTTTGATTTTGAAAAAAGCGACCACACAGTTCTAGAATAAAAAAAAAATATATGGCGAATACCGCAAATATAAATGTTATGAATTTTGCCCATAAAGTCTACATTAATTGTAGGTCTGGTGAAATACTATTGCATTAGGGTTTCTGGAACTGTATTCTGTTTGCTAATCCCAGATATGCTATTTTCGTACATATAGGCAAAAAATTTTATATGAAATTTCCTAAACATTTTTTTGCGTATTTTTGTTTCTTTTCAGAGCTTTCTCAAGCTCCCGCATGATGTAGAAAGTTAAAATTCTGCTAACTTATGAAACTATTCTTCCTTCAAATCCTAATTTTGAAAATTCAATCAGGGTACGGAAGTACGAGATTTTTTTATTTTATTTTATGTATTATATTTTTAACTCTGCTTTAGTCCTAAGCTTAAATTTGCTAAAATCTTTTTGTGCTTTTCAAATCCCATCGATCAGGGACCGAAAAATCCTGAGTTTTTTTTTTTAACTTTTTACACATAAATTTTATATTATTATAATATTTTAGTTTTGCCTGGTATATACACAAGTTTCGATATAAAATTTGTCAAATTCAGAAAGGTCTACATTTCTTCCTTAAAAATCGTGAAATTTAAATTTTTAAGATACAAATATTTCAAATCGAATGAGAAATTTGACATTTAAAATATTTGCATTTTAAAAATATCCTATTTTGAGACTCCATAGCTGAGCGGCCTGTAGTGGTATCCCACTTAACTTGAACTTTTTTTTATGTAAATCGAACCAGCCACTACTTACAGATTTTCATAAAATATGGAAATTTTTGTTATGTTTATAAAATTGTATATAAAATGTATACTTTATGGGAAATTTTCGAATTTTTTTTTTTTTTGAAATTTTTCGATAATTTTTTATAGGAAATTTTCGATTTATTTTTCTATTTACAGAAAATATTTGATAAATTTTATTTTTAAAGGAATTTTTCGATAAATCTTCGTTAAATTTTATTTTTATGCGAGTTTCGATACTAAATTTTCGATTAATTTTGTTTTTATAGAAAATTTCCATAAATATTAGTTTTATACAAAATGTTAAATAAAATTTACTTTTTATTAAAAATTTCATTCTTATAGTAAATTTTCAATTAACTTTTTTATATGTTCGATATTTTTTTATACAAAATTTTCGATGTTTTTTTTATAGGAATTTTCTATATTTTTTTTTTTTCTCATATATATATTTTTTTATAAATTTTATTTTTATATTAGTCGATTAATTTTCGTTTTATAAAAAATTTCGCTAAATTTCCTTTTTAAAGAAAATTTTTAACATTTTTTTTTTTTTTTTTTGTTTATAAAATTTTTGTAAAAATGTCCTCAATTTTATAGTTAATTTTGTATTAAACTACTAGTGTTTAAGCCTGCCAATGCCAGGAAAAATATTACAATAACAAAAATAAGCACAAACAAATCCGAAAATATATGAACAACATTTTGACGCTTTTCCTCTCTATAATCGAAATTAAAAGATTTGAAGCCGTTACAATTTAATGGGATAATAATATTTAAAGTATTCAATTAGCAAACTTTTTGAAACCAAAAAAAAAATAATTAATGGGCATAAATTCGCTCCCTGATCGAAATACAAAAGCGGTATAGGACTTGGAAAGCAAACAATGAGTATAGCAAATTTAAACTTTTTAAAACCAAAAAAATATAAAATAAAATAAATTAAAATAAATCGACGAATCTCCGCTCCCTGATAGAAATCTCAAAATCTGTCTTCGTTAGGATTTGTAGGACGAATAGCTTTATAAGCAAGCTGAATTTTAATTTTCTACGTCGTCTGGGAGCATCAGAAAGTTCCGGAAAGGGATAAATAGATACATAGATAGGTAGATAGATAAATAGACAGATAGATAGATAGATAGATAGATAGATAGATAGACAGATAGAGAGATAGATGGTTTTATATAGATAGATAGATAGATTTTAAAAGTGGAAGGGAATTTATATTTTAAAATGGGAATTTTTTGGTTCGACAATTTTTTTAGCAATTAAAATAAACCTTTTCATTATTCAATTTCCAAAGAGAATTCATTTTATTTGGTATAACTTCACTGTTAAAAGATTATAACTGATCCTAAAAACAAAAAATAATATTCTATTTAGGTTGGTTTAAGTCAGTGTTGCCACATACAAAGATTTATCTAATTTGAAAGATTTCAAGATTTGGAAGATTTGGAATTTGGAAAGATTTCAAGATTTTTAATGCAAAAAAATAGAAAAATAAAATATTTTTGAATAATTGCTTTTTTTGTAATTGTTGCTCGATTAGTAGTAATTTCCCTATTGAAAATACTGCTTTAAGTAAATATAACTCATATATTCCCAAATCAGTATTTTTTTTAACTAATTTGATTAATTCAAGTCAGGTTTATACAAAAAAAATTGTGGATGAGACTGAGAGGTCAGTAAAATATTTCTTTATAGATCAAGTATGTACAATTAAATAAATTTTAATGTAAAGTGGTTCATAAAATGTACGAGGGCGGCTCAATAAGTCCGTGACTTTTCGAACTTCCCTCGTAGTGAAATATGAAATGCAAAACTATTCCCATTAAGTACCATCTGTTAATAGACTACTGTTAAATTTTGAGTAAGTGTCGTCATTTACTTTGCGTTTAACAACTGTTCAGAACATACAACCTCGTGTATTTTTCTAAAAATGGAAAAAAGTGAATTTCGAGAGCTCATTAAACATTATTTTTTTCGAAAAAATAACAAGGAAATGCTCGATAAACACTATGGGGACTCTGCACCATCGATTTCAATGGTAAAAAAGTGGTTTACTGACTTTCGTTGTGGTCGCACAAGTACAAATGACGCTGAACGTTCTGAACGGCCAGTTGAGGTCAGTACGCCCGAAAAAGTCGAAAAAATCCACGATATGGTGTTGGCCGACCGAAGAGTAAAAGTGCGTGAGATTGTTGATGTCAAAGGCATTTCATATGACAAAGTGGTTTCGATTTTAAATGATCAGCTGGGTTTAAGAAAGTTGTCTGCAAGATGGGTGTCGCATTTGCTCTCAATTGACCATAAACGTAAAGGTGTGACAACTTCGAAGGATTGTTTGGAGTTGTTTAACCGCAATCCGAATGAGTTTTTGCGGTGTTTTGTAACTGTGGATGAAACATGGATTCATTACTGTACTCCGGAGACCAAGCAGAAGTCTAAACAATGGGTTTCACCGGGTGAACCTGCTCCGAAAAAGGCCAAGGTAAGTTTGTCGCCCAATAAAGTGATGGAAACAGTTTTTTGGGATGCACGCGGGATAATCCACATCGATTACCTTCAAAAGGGAAAAAAAATAAACGGCGAATATTATGCCAACTTATTAGACCGATTTAATGAGGATTTAAAAAGAAACCGTCCCCATATGACCAAGAAAAAAGTTTCTTTTATCAAGATAATGCTGGGGTGCACACGCCTGTAGTCTCAATGGCAAAACTCTATGAATTGAGCTACGAATTGGTATCTCATCCCCATATTCTCCGGATTTAGCCCCTAGTGACTACTTACTATTTCCAAACCTAAAGAAATGGCTCGGTGGAAAGAGATTCAGCTCCAACGATGAAATTATTGACCAAACAAATACCTATTTTAAGGACCTTGAAAAATCTTATTTTTTACGCAAAGTAAATGACGAAACTTGTTCTAAATTTGACAGTAGTCTATTAACAGGTGGTACTTGATGGGAATACTGTTGCATTTCATTTAACTACGTGGAAAGTTCGAAAAGTCACAGACTTATTAATCCGCCCTAGTATGTATCAGTGCAAAAAATTCTAAAAGTTTATTGTCATCCAATTTTCTTGTCTTAGCTATACATTTCTGTTTCATTAGTGTATTGAAGTTTTGCTTTTGAAATATTATGTTTAATACATAAATTGCACAAAATTTTAACAAACAAAAAGACTTTTTTAGCAAAAAGTGCTTTTTAAGAGAAATAGTAACATTTAGAAAAAAAAATATATATATATGGCAACACTGGTTTGTATTTAATTTTATTCCTACTTTTCAATAACTCAGGTCGCCAAAATAAACCACCTATAAAGACCAATAGTTGGACGAATCTGCTTTCAGTTTTTTTCCATCAAGTCTGGATTTTTTTTTATAGGCGTGCCTAATATTTCGCCCATAATAAGGTCATTACACGAGTATATTTGAACAGTGTGTACGATTTATCTAGACGAGAAATAAAAGTATCTTAAAGAAACACTAACATAATTATTTTATATGCTTAATATTTTCAAAGTTATTTAGAAATTAGTGTCCGAAAAAAATTTTTCTTGCAAAATTGAAGTTTTTTTTTCTTCTTCTTAAAAGTTCTTTTAAAAAGTGAAAACGCTAAAAATGTGTCTGTATTTTATCTTTAGCATATGTCAGGTAGTGCTACAAATAAAATAAGTCATGTATTATCAAAATTGATGCACAAATCTTAGTTTTATTCACAGTTAGGTGAAAATACTCGTGTATATAAAACTACTTTTTTGCCGTTCAGTGTAATTAGCAGTGGATACCAGATTAAATTTTATTTAATTTCTCTAGCTGAACAAAATATCTTCAGAATTTTTTATTTTTTTAGAGGATTTTTTTCACTAACTTTTTTGCTATAAAACTGTTTTAGCTGATTTTAAATAGCAAATTGCTTAGGAGAACAGCAAATGATGACTTTAATCTAATTCGTGAAAATATTTTCCACAGACTAACGGTGTCCACTGGTTCCATAACAATGACATAACAATCAAGATGGAACTCAACTGCTGGATACATTTTATTTAGTACAAACTGAAAAAAAAATAAGTTTTAATTTTTATTATTCGATTTAATACCTTCTTATTTAGTTTTACAGAGTCGACTTTTTTTTTTATTGCCACCTAGAAAATTTATAACTTTATTCTTCTTATTTAATTTCATACGCCTTTGTTAATTGTATTTAATATATATTATTTACAAAATTTTCATAACATACTTTTACAGTCATAGTTGGTCATGTCCAAGCAACTATACTTCCGGCGCACATTTTGTATTCGAGGAGCTCATCCTCTTTTACATAAAGATACATTTCCATGTAGGTACATACACATTGCAAGAGGCTAAAATGAATAGTTTTAATACATACATGCACTTGTAAATGCATGAATATTGTTGCTATGAGGTTGAATTAAAAATTTTAGAGAATTTTTAAAATATACATAACTATAACCAAAAGATAATGTGAAAAAAATTAAATATATTTTATTAGGAATTGCTGGAAAAGAGCTACAGTAGCAATGATTTTTAAGCAGCTATTAAAAATAGCGTATTTCAATAGAATATATTTGTTTTAATTTAAAGTTGACTGTAGTTCCCTGAATAATTGAACCTTAGTTTTTATAAAATCCAAGGGAACCCTCGTATCTACTTTTGTATATTTGCTGGCATGTACATTAGGGCCAAAACTATTTTTGGACCTTAAAATACCATAGCAATACCATAGTGTGCTGATAATAAAAACTAGTTTTTTAAAGCAATTCGTATGAAAAACTTCACGCACTGTTTGTGATTTCTAAAATGCTTTTGAATTTTTATAACTTTTATATAGTGTTCAAAATATTTAAATTAATGTATTTCTTCACTTAAATAAGAAAAACATTACGACATGCCCAATCATCAATCATCATCATTCAATCAATCAATCAATCTTTAGACTTATCGATTATCGAATTAAATATAAAAATATTACTCTTAACTAATTTATAGCATTTATGTACATATTCTTTGACAAAGTGTTTTGAAATGATTTTACATTTCAATTTTGATCATAAAATGTTGGAAAAAATTAAGTAATTTCTTTGTTTATAAATTTTATATTTATATCGCGGTTTAACAGATTGCACAAGCAAAGCTTTTTATATCAAAGACGACACAATTTTTTTATAATATTTTTGATCCTAAAACAATAATATCAATAAAAAAATTTTTTTAACAATCTTTCTAGGCTCTATAAGGTCTTGCTGTGGTATTTTCGATATTTACAAAAATTGCAAAAAGTTATCACCCTAATGTACACATATATATACTTATACATACATATATACATATATGTACTTATTTATATTTGCATGTATATTGGTAAAAAAGGGTGTCATAAAGAGATGCTCTCACAGATTCTTCTTTATATTTGTTGTATGTATTAATTTGCTGTTGTTGTTTACATAAGGATCCTGTTCTAAGTGTATATGCGTATATGTAAAACTCAATTTTACAAAATGCACTTTGTGTATTTCTTTTACATACATATATATATGTATGTGTATGTAGTTTCGTTGTCAGGAACGTCATTATCTCAGGCCTCGGCAACGAAACACATCATCCAACTTCTAATGTATCACTGCCCATTAGAGTGGTTCAACATCGTATGAAGAAAACCAAATTGTATCGCACATTTAAATGTACCTCAAATTATGAAGGGGGACATCTTTGAGAACACCTCTGCAAATTTTCAAATTCCTACGATAATGGGAACAGTATGCTACACGGCCATTTAAGTTAATGATTCCTGAAAAAATCATCAACAATTTTTTCTCACCAAAATTAATGATATATAAAACAAATGATAGCTAATAAAAAATTATTATATCCATATTTCGTAATTTTTCCAAAAAAAAAAAAAAAAAATTGATGGGACCAAAAAAAAAATAGTATTTTATTAAAATAGTAGTTTCATTTTTATTTAATTTTAATTTTTATTTTAATTAAAATTTTTTTATACGAGTTCTTTTTATTAAAATTACGTTTTTTTCCTTTTTTCTTTTTTTTAAAAAATTACAAAATATGGGTATATTTATTTTTCTTTAGCTATCGTTTGATATATATATATATATATATATATATATATATATATATATATATATATATATATATATATATATACATAATTAAAATTGTTGAGATTTTTTTTTAAGATTTGTTCTAGAATCTTCAACATAAATGGCCATAAATGTGTGCCATCCTGTTCCAATCATTGTAAGTTGTTTTTCATAATTTTAGATACGTTTAAATGCAGCTCCTAATGGAAAATTTTTGATCACCCTAGTGCCCACATAAACTGAAAACAAACATGAAATTTATAGATTTTTATAGAAAATCCATTATAGTACGACTGTAATACATTTGACTAAACACATATTCGCTTCACACATACACGTACATTTTGGAGGATAACAGGGATGGATAAGTGGAAATAATTAACAGAGTATTTTTTTTAATTTTAAATTAAATTAAATTTAACACAATTTCTAAATTTAATTTAAACTTTCGTTATGAAATGTTACTGAAAAATACATTAACATTTTTTAAGTTTTCTTATAGATTTAAGTGTTTTTTATGGTAAAAAAGATTCTTTTTTTCAAATTAAAATCTTTCCTTATTCAACAAGACATTAAATCTCAAATTACTTAAAACATTTTCTTTAATTTTTTTTTTTTTATTTTAAAATACTAAATTTTCTTTTTCATACCTTTAAGGTACTTTAAGGAAATTTTTTATAAATATAAATAAATTTTCTATCCCTGCTAGTTAGGTATATGTATGTCCGCCCGTCCGTCCATCCGTCTATATATCGAGTGGTTAACATTTAGTTGTCGGCCTTAGTCGTAGTTTTAGTATTTTTGGCGAGTGCGTATAAACTATTACGAAAGTCTTAGTTTGGTGGCATTTGTTAATGTGCGTGTGTGTCTGTGTGTGTGAATGCACATATATTTACATACAAACATTTAAATACATTACATTTCATCTGCAGCAAGTAAATGTTATTTAGTTGTTGTTATTATTGCTGCTGTTGCTGATTTTGTTGATGCCTCTGATGTTGTTGTAGATGATGATGGTGATGCTACAATTATATATATGCTGTTTGTTGTTGTTGTTGTATTTTCACATGAATTTCTCATAGCACGAACAACAACGACGAGTAGTTCCAGTTATTGTTTATAACTTTATATAAACATACATACATGCATACATGCATACATACATACATGCATACATACATACAAAACTATATTCATACGTGGTACATCTGCTGCTCTCCTTTTTAACGTCGTGTTATTTTTTCATTTTTTTTTTTTCTTTTTATTATTATTGTTGTTGTTGCTATTGTAGCTGATAGGTTGTTAGTATAGAGTCATTGGAATATATACTTTTTTGGTGGTTGGTTACTTTGGCATATTAAACAAAACACAAAAAGAAAAAAAAAATCATGAAAAAAAATTTTCACATTTCTGTTTCCATCCGCATATTGGATGTTATGTAATGTCGTTTTGTAGCTTTACGTTATTTGTGCCAAAGCCCATCAGCCTCCTTTGCCCCCATATTTTTGCTACTCTATACAAAATCATTTTCCTAACCCGCAATCCCCATCCTCGCCCTTTTCCACTCACTATAAAGCTATAAAACAACACACCTTTTTGGAACACATTTATATATATATATATATATATATATATATATATATATGCTCTCTTAAAATTATTTTTTTTTTAATAAAAAAAAAGAAAGTATATTCTTAATGAAGAAAGAAAATTTTAAGTTACCCAAAAACATTTTAATTTAAAAAAGAAATAAAATAAATAATACTTTGATATGTATACAATTTTAAATTTCCAAAGCTTGTTAAAAATACCTTTAAAAACCATAAAAGATTCAATTCTTCAAATTTTATTTCAAAATTAACAAGTTCACTAAATACACAGCGCAACAAGAAAAAATTGTTTCAATAACACCAACGCAAAATTAAAGCGTACTAGTTAGCAGTCTAGCAAAATCCCCAAAGGGTTTTTCAAAGTCAGTTCGAATTTTGGTTTTATGGCCTCTTAAACTTCAAATTTTTCGGAGTCCTTTTTTCAATATGATTTGAAATAAAAATCATTTAAATTATTTAATGCAAATGTTATTATATGATCACTGGCATTGTTATACTAGATATATATACTGGATTCCACTCCTTTTTTTAATTCTTTGGATTCGACCTTATGTGTAAACTACTGAACCGATTAAAATGAAACTTGGTACTGATTGGCATTGCACGTTGACTTCTTTATAAAAGAGTTGTTTAGCTTCTCAGTAAGCAAATTTTAAATTTCATAAACATTTTGAGGACAGTGGTAAAAAATATCACAGCTTAACAAAAGTTGACACAAAAGAGGCGTGGCACCCATACAGATTCAATTTTATAATATAAAATATTTTTTATTCCTTGTGTATGTATGTAATTTTATATGAATTGAAAGAATCAAAATTGATTTTTCACAAAAGTGGGCTAAAACTGGGCATATAATCCAACTTATATTTTAGATCATAGTTTTCTCCAAAAAAAAAAAATACTTGATAAATTTCATAAAAATCAAAAAAACAAAAATTTTATTTACAAAAAGTGAGCGTGGCATTTATACAAGTATATATATATATATATATATATATATATATATATATATATATATATATATATATATATATATATATATATATATATATATATATATATGATTCAACTGATATTTTGTATATATAAATACAAATATCTAAATATATATATATATATCTATATATTCAAAATATCAGTTAAATCAGTTGAATCATGTGACTACTCATATATTGGATACAATCTTGTTATGTAAAAAAGATCATAAAAAGAGTGGGGGGGGGAGGAAATTTAATAAAAATCTTACATAATATCTAACAGAAACCTTTAAATACATTAAAATTTACTGATTTAATTTTTCGAAATTCGAACTTCCTTTGAAAAATCCTATGCATATTTAACTCAACTGATGATGTACTTTCATTTCACGTTGCAATCATTGAAGCAATATTTGATGACCCAAAATTTGTCGCTAGTGAAAAAAAAAAACTTCAAGTTCTTATAAATATAATTTTTAATTGTTACATGAATTTTGCAATTTTTTTTTTTATATTATTACTAATTACACTGGTCGGCAAACAGGGATTTTGATGTGCTAAACACGAATCTGCTTTCATTTTTTTTTTTTTATCTAGTCTGGATTTTTTTTATTTGCAGCACAAAAACTTATGAAAATATCCTTTAGAAGATGCTTATACATGAGAAAGATTGTTATTTGAATAAAACTAGAAGCCGTCCACAGTACAAATGTCTACTGGGTTTTTCTCCGGGATATCAAATTTCCTCTCAAAAAGACTTCAATGTTTCGAAAGATGAGCAATTTTAAATAATATTATAAAAAAAGTTGACGAGAATTTTATCAAACCAATATGGATGCCAAATAAAAGCTATAAATCACTGCAACTTTAACTTTTATTTAAATATTGCAGCGCGAAAAGTTAAGAAAATATATTTTTGAAAATTAAACTCCTTTATATTATATTAATTAGTTAAATATATACTTTAAGGATATTTTCTTAATATTTTGTTCTGCAACATTTAAATAAAAACTCTTGGTATATTGCAAAGATCTTTAGCCTTCACTTGACCTTCATATTAGGTTGATATAATTTTTGTAAATATTTTGCAATTTTTTTTTAAATTGTATATTTTTCGAAACTTTGAAGTCTTTTTAAAATAAAATTTGACGTCCTGGAAAAAATTGTTTACCTAATTTTATTATATATGGGCTCTAGTTTGGTATATATATATATATCGATTTTTTTCTTGTGTGAGAAAATTTCTGGGAAATTGTTACACGGTGTATTTAATTGATTTGATGATTTCATAACACTTTTACAAAAACACACATATACTCACTGTCATACAAAATAATATACGACATACTTTAAAAATAAACTTATATACAAAGTCATACAAATCGATATTATTAGATGTTTAACAATAAAAACTACAACAACAACGAAAACCTATAGAAAAATTTGTTAAACTAATGAGGTCAAATTAAATAAAATTATGTATAGAATTTTATTTATTTATTTATTTATTTATATAACACATTTTTATTGTTAATTTATTGCTTAGTAACAATAAATAATTTATAATTTTCTATTAAAATAACAGAAGAATAAAATTTAATTTGAACAGGACGTATTAATAATAAATAAGGAATTAAAAAAATAATACTCATACGCCTTAGTGAAACTAGAGAAGGATTATGAAGAAGAATTATGTCAATCTTTAATTTTATTTTTAATATATATATATATACTCGTATATACACTGCCTGCCACTTGAATAAGGAATCACATTTTTTAACTTTAATGAAGTATATCTCCTAAACTAAAGATCAGAAAAAAATAATTTTTTTACGAAACCAAATTTCAAAGTGTTGGCTTTAGTTTTCTGAAGAAATAAAAAATATACATATTTTTATTATACTAAAATTATGCATTTATTTAAAGACATGTATTTCTGTGGTACTATTTCGTTTGTCACTTGAATAAGGAATTCTTTTAATATTAATCAGGAAGGCTATGATTTGAATTTCTTTCAATATAAACGACTAGAGAATTTTTAATTTGGTAGTTTTTAAATAGTTTTTATTCAAAATGGGAAGTGGTAAGGCTCTTAATAACTCTGAAAAAGAAATAAATTCTGCTTTTGAAATCTCAGGGTCAGAATCTCAGGGTCAGAGGAAATACAGTTGTGTAGAATTATTTAAAGAACGTGGAAAGATATGGAAAAAACATGAAAGGGCGGAAGAAAATGGCAACAACTCCAAAAGAAAGACGAAAAATTCTTAGAATTACATCAAATTCTGCCATGTCGGTATCAAAAATACGTGAAAAAAGTGGATTCAGTGCCAGTCTAAGAACAGTGCACCGTTACTTAAAGTCGTTCCTATACATAGTCCGACGAAAACTGCAAAAAAACCACCACTTAATGAGAAACGCAAATCACAACGTCTACAGTTTGCCAAAAATACAATGACAAATGGTTTAAAGTTGTATTTTCCGATGAAAAAAAAAATTTTATATTGATGGTCCCGACGGGTATAACTATTACTTCCATGACCTAAATAAGGTGGAATTATTTTTGAGCCGCCGACATAGCCGAGGGGGCGGAATAATGGTAGGGGGTGCCATTTCGTATTATGGTGCCATAGAATTTGTTTTTGTATCCAACAAAATTACTGCAACGACTTACAAAAACATTTTGGAGGAAGCACTTCCAAAATTTAATGATTTCTTTGGACCCATACATTGGACGTACAAACACGACAACGCTCCGATTCATACCACCAGAGCAGTAAAACAATGGATTAATCAACAAGGTGTTCAACTTTTGGATTGGCCCCCATATTCACCAGACCTGAATCCAATGGAAAATGTCTGGGGTTGGCTTGCAAGAAAAGTTTATGAAGGAGGAAAACAATTTGAGACGATGAAATCCTTAAAGGATGCAATAACGGAAGCATGGAGTTCAATTTCGCTAAATTACTTAGAGTCATTATACAAGTCGATGCCAAATCGCATTTTTGAGGTTATTTCTAAAAATGGTGGCAGTACTCATTACTAATTGAATGCTAGAAGATAATAACTTTCATTTTTATAACCTAAAATTTAAAAATAAATTACAGTTTGCTTAGTTTTAAAATATTCCTTATTCAAGTGACACACGAAATAGTACCACAGAAATACATGTCTTTAAATAAATGCAAACTAAAGCCAACACTTTGAAATTTGGTTGTGCAAAAATGTATTTTTTTCTGAACTTTAGTCTAGGAGATACACTTAATTAAAGTTAAAAAAATGTGTTTCCTTATTCAAGTGGCAGACAGTGTATATTTCAAAAAGTGCCAGGTTGAAGACAGTATCTCATTATTTTAATGTTTAAATGTCAAAATATTTTTTATACACCTTCGTTGATATATTTGACAGCTTTTATTTTTAAAATATATAAAATTAAATACATAATAATTTTTAGTTATGGTTTTTGTCCGGTCTTTAAGAATTTAAAAAAAATAATAATTTTTTATTTAAATATATTATATAGTTGAGATGAGTGTGCAGCATAGTGTACACTCAGTAGAATTTTTCATTTGTCATACCGTTTTTAGTTTTAAACACCATATTAATTAATTAAATAATTAATTAAATAATGAAACATGGATTATTTAAAGAGATGCATTACTACAGTATACACATATATATATATACATACATACAGTGCTCGCTATAAGGATAGGACCAGCACAGTTTTAAACAAAAAATCGCTTTAATTTTTGAACGGAAAAACGATGATCATTCTAACATTTTAAATAAATAAAAACATTCTGCAATTGACTATTTAAATACAAAAATGTACGTTCCAATATTTTATAAAAATACTTTTCTCTTGTTATTTGTAATCACATGAAAAATTCATCGGCTCTTCTTGTGTCATCAGGATAGAACCATTTTTTAATTACGAATATCTAATAAGTCAAGCAAGTCTACAATTTTTATATTAAAAAAAATGTATATTATTTAAATAATTTTACTTAAGTGTTAACTTAAAATTAAATTAAACATTTAGCATTTCTTTGCATTTAATTAGAAAATTCAATTTTTTATTTTAATCGTTAGAGATTTTTATTATAAAAGAGAAATTTCGGCTTATTCTGATTTTATGTGCTCAATGTACTCATTCTTAGTGTCATATAGTCTTCCTACTTTATAGATCTTACAAGTTATCTTAACATTTTCGATAACGTTAAGCTCGAATGAGTTTAGCGTTGGACTTAAGGCTTCAATATTTTAGCTAGAAATGTATGATTTAGCTGCATGTGTCACGTGTGTAGCTGTATTATCCTGCTGATAAAATCACTGAGTATAATTAATACGTGTGATATATTTAATCTTGAAGAAAACTTTTTCTAGCATATTTTTATAAAGATTTTTGACCATACGAAAACTTTGCTACATAAAGTCAATTGCTCTTCAATGCGATATTGCTTCATATAACCAAAAAGCGACAATATTTCTAATTTCTCATGTCGTAAAAATAAAAATCATAACATTGAAAACAATTCCATTTGAATGCCTTTTCAATAAAAAAAATTGACATTTTTGCAGTCCTTATGTGATAAGAAGATTTTTAGATCCATGACCTCAAATATTAAGCAAAAAAAAAATGAGTTGGGGTTGCTGTATGATACTAAGCGTGAGTTATATCTTGAGTTTTGAATGTTGTGGAAAAGCTTGACTTGCTTCTAATAACTACTAATAAATGTTTAGCTTTAGGGGTAAAACATGCTGAATTTGATGAAATTTTGAAGATTTGTTTACCTGCCCTAAGGTACCTCTTTTGTAATTATTATTATAACTTTCCCTATGTTTAATGTATTTCATTACCATTTCATAACAACATATGTTTATTTCAGCGATTTTGCGAAAAGAATATATTTCTTTGTAGTGAACGAAAATGTTCATTAGATTTTTTTACTTGATTTAAAAAATAGTAAAGAAAAAAGTACCATTATATGGCATTTGAAAAAGAAATTTTTAAAATTTAGTTGGCTCTATGATAAGGCCAGTATATTTTGAATCCTTTTAGATAGGAAATTCCAAATAGCGATGATCGCGTCTTGAAATTAACTATTAGAAATCTCCAAAATCTTTCCATGGCGGGTAGCCGCTAGATAACTTTTTGAATTCATTCTTTCTACGGATTTTTCAGAAATTTTGTCAATATAGTTTATCAGTCATCGTAACTATCGTAAAAATAAGTAAAAATTTTCAAAATGTATTATTTTTTATTAAAAAAATTAATTTTTTTTACAGAATTAAAAAAAGTATAAATTTTTCAAAAAAAAATTCTTAAAAAATCGAATTTTCAAAAATTTTATAAGTTTTAAAATAGAAATTTTTAAAAATATAAAATAATTAAAAAAAAAAGAAAAAAAACATCAAAAAATACCACTATTTTTAAAAAATTCACAATTTTCGAAAAGATTACAATTCCAAAAATTGTAAAATTTAAAATAAAACTACCAATTTTTAAAAAATTTCAATACATATCATAATCATACATTTTTTAAGCCACTGTTATTAAATTGCTAATGAGAAATCTCCAAATTTCAATTTTATTTGGTAAAAAGAGAAATAATGAACAAAAAAAGTTTTATGTCGTATAAAGTTTAGTGATTCAAACTTCGTATAATTTATGTAAATTCAGGTAATTTTCGAAAATAGTACAAAAATATAATAATTTTCCAAAAAAAAAAAAAAAAAAAATACAAAAGTGTTCCAATTTACAAAAAGTATTTTTCAAAAAAAAAATGTAAATAGGACCAATTTTCCAAAAAAGGAACTTTAAAAAAATAATAATAACAGTCAAAAAATATCAGTTTTCCCAAAAAAAAAAAAAAATACCAACATTTTTCTCTAAAACATTATAAATTTTGGAAAAAAATAAAAAGTGCCAATTTTTTTTAACTTATATAAAACAACGCAATTTTTTAAGAAAAATAACCATTTTTTAAAAAGTATCAATTTTTAAAAACGAATACGATTTAAAATAATAATAATAATAATAATAAAATAAATAAAAAAGTAAACGACTTGGCCAAATCTATCATACTCTAAATCTACAACTTATTATGCCACCATAACTTATTTCATTTTATAAGGAAAGTTGGCGGTAAAATGGGCAGAACTAGTTCTGATGGTAACAATTTATTTCTGTCCAAAATTTTCCGAATCTCTTATTTAATTTTTAATACATTTACTTTTCTGAAAAAAAAAAAAAACTTTTTTCCAGAAAAGTACTTTTTTCCTTTTAGGCTACTCACGACTGATTTTAAGACGCCAGCAGTTCATTGAAAAACGTATGTAAGAGTAAAAAAAACACTAATGGAAAATTATGCAAAAAATTCTATTGGGTGCGAAATATGCAACATTTTTACTTTTACTTTTCTGGAAAAAAAAGTACTTTTTTAAAAAAAATAATTTTTTAAAAAGTACTTTTTTCCTTTTAGGCTACTCACGGCTGATTTTAAGACGCCACCAGTACATTGAAAAACGTATGTAAGAGTAAAAAAAACACTAATGGAAAATTATGTAAAAAATTCTATTGGGTGCGAAATATGCAACATTTTTACTTTTACTTTTCTGGAAAAAAAGTACTTTTTTAAAAAAAGGAATTTTTTAAAAAGTACTTTTTTTTCCTTTTAGGCTACTCACGACTGATTTTAAGACGCCACCAGTACATTGAAAAACGTATGTAACAGTAAAAAAAACACTAATGGAAAATTATGCAAAAAATTCTATTGGGTGCGAAATATGCAACATTTTCCTCTTAAGTGTAAAATATGAAAGTTTATGCTCTTTCATGTAATATATGAAAAATTATGCTCTTAAATATGTAAAAATATGTTTTTTAAATTGCTAAAATATGCTCTATAAAAAAAGACTTTCTTTTAAAATACGATAAAATATGCTGTTAGGCCAAAATATGCTAAATTTGCTATAACAATTTGATGTTAAAATTCTTAAAATTGTATGAAACGAATAAGTTTTTTTTTTTTTTTTTTGAAATCCAGGAAAAAAATATGATTTTTACATATTTTTGTTTGCCCTGGTTATTAGCTTTTCGTCCATTTGTCTATATAAAATATTTTTATTACCAAAATAGAAAACTTTTGCAATTGAAACTTATAGGTCGATTATGGATGGCAACCAAACTTTAGTAGTAAAGTAAATTTATATTATGAATAGCAATTCCATTACAGTTACCAAAAAGTTATAGAGGACACCAATTTCAAAGTTCAGTAACTAAATTAAATGTAAATGAACAAATGATGTAAAAAAAAAACAAAAATGAAAGTGAATTTTTGTGTTTTTCGTTCGATGCTCTCTTTAAATAGATCAATTGTGTTTGTTACAGATCTTTCTTTATAATCTGGGTTGTCAGATTTTTTTAAGCCTCTGTGATCAAATTACTAATGAGAAATTGTCAAATTTCAATTTTATTTGGTTAAAAAAAAAAGAAATAATGAACAAAGAAAGTCTTAATGTCGTACAAATTTTAGTGATTCAAATTTCGTATAATTTATGTAAATTCAGCTTCAACAAAGGAAATGATAGATAGATAGATAGATAGATAGGTAGATAGATAGATAAATAGATAAATAGATAGATAGATAGATAGATAGATAAATAGATAGACAGATAGATAATTGCAGTAACAAATAGTACATAATACATACATACATACATACATATATACATCTCCATTTTAGAGTAACAACTTTAAAAATTTATTGACATTTCTTTAAAAAAAAATTCTAAAATTGTATAACAAACATTTGTTCTCTTATACAATGTTTCCACTGACTTGAAAGCAATCACTTTTTAGCAAAACACCTAAAAGTGTTTCCATTTTCTTGATTTGTTTTTGCATTGTCGAAGTTTCGAGCGAAATCCTGACATTTCTCAATCTAAGTTGAAATTGAATTTACAGATTAAGGCACTTCGTTTTGTTAGATAGGCAAATACTTAAAATAGTCGATAGATTATGAAATACCTATTTTATAAAATTTTTAAAATTAGCTAAATAAATCGCTACAACTTTATAAATCGCCAAAAAAAAATTCGCCATATCTCCAAACGAAAAATTTAGTCGCCAAAATCAATTAAAAAGCGCCACGTTTGGCGAAAAATAGCCACATCTAACAGTCCTGGCCATAATTTCACCAAGATTAAACAGAACTCAGCAATAGATGACACTCTACAGAACTCATCAAATACACCGCTTTGGTATGGATTTTTCTAGATGAAGGAGAATTATCATAATGAATCTTGTCATAGAAACAACATCGCTTCTGATACTGAATCAGCATTTTAGATATATAAAATTGTTTTTAGATGCCTCTTGGCATAGCTTTTGCATGAATCTAAGTGCTTTTAAATATATGGAATTGATACTTGATCTAATAATTCTTTAAATTATTAACACTTTTCCAAAAAAAAAAAAAAAATAGTTTTCAATATTTTGTTCTAAAACATATTCGGCTACCAGAAATTTGTAGTTGCCTGAAGTTGCTATTTGCCATCACTAATATAATTTCGTCAACTGGCAATACAACTTCAATTCGATTGCCATACATAAGCGACCTATTAATCTATAAACCCAGCAAAAACTTTTTGATTCTTGGTAATGGCAACCACATATTAACATGGTTTCTTGGTAATGAGGAGTCACTATTACTTGCCTACTCTATATTACAAAAAAAAAAAGTTCTTAATAGAATAACAGCACAGTAACATTGCAAACACGTGAATCAGTTGGCTAGATTAAAAACCAGAAGGTTGTTGGTTCTATCCCATTCTGGTGCTGTTAGTTTTTTTTTTTTTTAACAAAATGTCTAAAAAGATATTTTATATTAAAAAATGTTTGTCACTTAGAAAATGGTGAGTAAGATGTTAATCATTAAAAACAAATGTGTGCCCAAGTTCAAATCTCACTGACGGCAAAATTTTTTTGTTGTTTTTTTTTATTATTATTTTCTAACTATGAAACAAAATATGGGACAAAAATGTTTAAAAAAATATTTTAAATTAAACAAAAAATAATAATAGCGAATTCCTTACCTAAAATTTTAAATTTTTTTATTATTTATTTATTTATTTTTTTAAGTGTATTTTGTATTTACATTGTATGTAGATTTGTGTTCAAATGCGTTAAATTATGACATGTGTATGTGACTGACAAGTCAAAAACAAAAAAAAAAAAAAAAAAAACACCCACTCAATTTTTTGTGCGATTTTTTTATATCTTTTTTAATTTATATTTTAAAATAAAGATTTATTTTTGATAAATTTAAACAAATATTTTTGAAAATTTGTTTAAACTCATAAAACAAATTATATTTCGTATTTTATATATCACCGTGCAACAAAAATCATAAATTTTTCTCACACATAATAAATGTGAAAATATAAATATAATACAATATAACTGCGTTTTCAGTTTTTCATTTCGTGTTCGTTCTTCCTTTTTAAAGGACTTTAAAATTTTGAAGGATGCGCGAAGTTAATTTTTTATTATGCTACTTTCTAATTGCTATTATAGGGCGATATGGGTATTAAATATAAGAAAAGATTTTTGGCATTATATTAGATTACCTTTTGTTAAAATAATCCAAATGAATCCATAATCCAAATAAGAACTAAATTTGCAAATTTAAAATCTTTGAAAGTTTCCAACAAATAATTTCCAAAATAATATCTTATATTTGTTGATCAACCTGAAGAATTTAATGTTCTTCGCATTAATCCATTATTAACACCTGAAGATGCGTATCACCCCACTCTTGAAATAAGCGTATACGTCGAAGCAAAGATATCATTACAATCCAATGTAAATGATGAGATGCTTTTTGATTTTAGCAAAGCTGATTATTCCAAATTAAATCACATACTTTGTTCTGAAAACTGGTTTGAATATATTCCTTACAATAAAGTATGGACTCGTAATATTGACATCATTTTGAATAAATTCTATGATGGCTTATTTAAATGTTTTAAGAAATCAATACCAATGACGAGAGAAAAAATTGCACATGGACCAACTTGGACTACAAAGCAGCTCAATGGCTTGAAAAATTTGAAAAACAAACATTATAGAAAATGCAAAAAATCCTTTATATGAGGTACTCCATATCAAGATCAGTTTACAATTCGGAAAATATCAAATGTTACAATAATTATATTTTTAGGGTAAAAAGAAACTTTAAAAATAATCCAAAATATTTTTACCAGTTCGTAAATTCTAAGCGTCGAGTCTTCGGATATCCGTCCATGATGGAATTTGGAGTTAAAGAATCCTCAAACGATGCAGATATTTTCGATATGTTTGCTGCTTTCTTCTGATAAAGATTCACATGAACTTTCCAATTCTCCATATCCAATTCCAGCTGCAACCCTAATAAATTGTCCAACATTAGATAAATCGATGGTACTGAGAGCTGTACAGAATATAAAATATTCTGATAAATGTGGACCTGACGGTATTCCAAGCTGTGTTCTTATAAAATGTTTACATTCTCTTATATCTCCAATAACCTACTTATTCAACATATCAATATTTAGTGGTTACTTTCCTGAAGTTTGGAGGAAATCTTATATTATACCTTTGTTTAAATCCGGTAGCAGATCCAACATTTTCAATTATAGAAGTATTGCTAAATTAAGTATTATTCCAAAACTTTTCGAAAAGATAGTTACTGAAATCCTTTCGCATCAAGTTGTATGTTATCTTTCGCCATTTCAGCATGGATTTAGAAAAGGATGTTCCACTACTACTAACCTTTTGGAGTTCGCAACCTCAGTTATAACCGCATTTGATTCCAGTTTACAGACAGACGCAATATACACAGATTTCAGTAAAGCTTTCGATAAAGTAAATCACGATCTCCTATTGTTCAAGTTGGATAAACTCGGATTTTCTCCTGTTTTCCTTAAATGGATCTCCACATATCTTAAAAATAGATGCCAATGTGTACTATTTAGAGAATGTACATCAAAAACCTTTCCTGTTTTATCTGGTGTTCCACAAGGTAGTCATCTCGGCCCCTTATTATTCCTAATATTTATAAATGATTTACCAGCTTGCATTAAGAATTCTAGAATATTACTGTATGCTGATGATGTAAAGCTGTACCATAGCTTTAACTATTCCTATCAATGTTCCTTATTCCAATCAGATCTTGACAATCTTTATGATTGGTGTATGATGAATCTAATGGATCTGAATTTAAGAAAGTGTAAACACATGATGTTCTACAGAAGAAGTCCAATACTCTGTAGATACACAATAAATGAATATCAACTTGATCTATTCGAAGAATTTCTTGATCTGGGTGTGTTGCTTGATTGTAAACTATCCTTTAACTCCCACGTTTTGCAAATCGCTAATAAGGCAAAAGGAGTTCTAGGTTTCCTCAAGCGCTGGGGAAGAGAGTTTAATGATCCTTACGTTTCCAAGCAATTATTCATATCTCTTGTAAGACCAATCCTGGAATATGCTTCCGTGAACTGGGATCCTCAATACGAAGTTCATATAAAGAAAATTGAATCGGTCCAAAAACAATTTCTCTTATTTTGTCTTCGTAATCTTCCTTGGAATCCTAATATTAATTTACCATCATATGAAAGTCGATTACAGCTTATTGATCTCCCTACTCTTGAAAGTAGGAGAAAATATATGAATATTTCATTTGTAATTAATTTAGTAAACGGTTCAATTAATTCCGAGTTCCTGCTTCGTAAGATCGAATTCGTAATCCAAAATCGTCCAACTAGAAATTATACTCCTATAATAATAAAATATTTTCGAACCAATTATGCCAACTTCGATCCCCTGAGACGTATATGCAATCAATTCAACAGTTTCTATCCATACATTGATTTCTCATTAAATCCAATCCGCATTAAGGGGAGTATTTTTAACTTAGTTAAATAATAAGTTTTTATTATTGAATGATTATGAAAATATTTTATTGTTAATAGCTTTAAGAATAATATATATACTAGCCTGTAAGAAATTGTAATTTCATTGGCTATTAAATAAATAAATAAAATAAAAAAATAGACTAATATTCGGTATCAATTATCAAAGTTTTATGGACTTAACTTCATTACTTTAATACAAACAACGATTTGAAAATTATTCCTAAGAACAAAAGTACAAATTTAATTTTCAGTTTATTGAGACTTCGAGCATATCGTTCATTCCATGAGAGATTTATAAGAAATTTCTACTTTTTAAAAAAGGGTCATCAGATTTTATTCATGGAGCCATTTAATCTTTCTCATTATTACTTTTTCCAATAAAAAAAATCGCGAATGTATTCACTATGTACATTTTTATAAAAGTTAAAAAATATCTAATATCTCTGTATGATGTAGATGAATTTTAATGATTCTAGTGAAGGCCAACTGAAAGCTCTTTAAAAGGCAATAATGCAAAGTTAAATGGTTTATTAAAAAATGTACTCGTAATGCAATTGCAGTTTTACACTGCATTTTTAACAAATTTCTATCCCTTCGATTTTAATTTTCTTTTAATATGTTTAAAAGCAATATCTTTACTAAAAAAAAGAATTTTAATATTTTTTTAGAGACTTCCACAACCAGTTTTTTTACACGAAAATTTAATTATTTCATAATTTCTTTGGTTATTCTCATTAAGTAATGTGTTGCTTAAAAATTATAAGTAATTTCCTTGAATTGACAAAAAAGTACATAAAAATTCAAGTTTACATGACATGAACATAACTTCCTTAGTCAGTAAAAAAAAAGACAACATCTTCCAATGACAAGCCTATGTTAAATTCATTGCACTAATTCTGGATCACAAGTTCAGAATCTTATTGACTTCTTTGGATGTTCTTTTTTTTGTAGTCCTTTATACATCGGATTTTATTGATTTAAGAAAAAGTATAAATTTTATTATAATGAATATTATAAATGATATTGTGTATAATTCAAAAATAACATTTTTGCTAAAGGTGACCTTACCTGGTGTCTACATTAGGTAAATTTTTTATCAAAACAAACGTCAAAATCAGTGCGACTATATACAAGGTAACCTAAGTTAAACAGCTGATTATTATTTTGGTTGTTACAGTTGTCAAACTGCATATATAAAAAACAATAATGAATACGCCATATTGTTGTTTTTTGTGTGCAACTGTTGCCACCTTATACAAACTCGCGTTAAGTTTGACGTTTATCTTGATAAAAAAAATCTCTAATGTAGACAATATGTTAAAACAATGCAATTTTACGATGCATTTTTAAGAAATATCTACCCTTTTTATTTTAAATATTTTTTAATTAATATTAAAGACAAATATGTTTTTTACACAGTGCGTAATTAATTTTTCTGGGACAAATTGGTATTATACCACAAATAACAAATTATGAAATACTATGACTAAAATTAATTTTAAAAAAAACCCATAAAAACTAAAAAAAAAAACAAAAAATTAAAAAAAATATATATTTTTGTATGAAATGATCTAAAGGAAACCAACAAAAACTTTGCTTGCAATGTAAGGAGTTAAGAAGCTAATATAATGGCTTTTTACTGCTTACACATTAGCTGTATAACCCATTATTTTAACATGGTGATGACATTAGAGGCAACTACTTACCTGATATTATTACCAGTAGGCATTTTAGAAAGTCATTACTGAGATGTCATTACAAGAACTAATTACTTCCTAGGTATTCTAATGAAACTCATTGATTTTAAAGTATCACAGAAGTCATTATAAGTGAAAGCAATAGGAACTAGTTACATTTTAGGTTACAATTATGTAATTAAACGATAGATTATAAAAAATAGTTTTTTTTCTTTTATTTTTATTTTAAACGTAAAAAAAATGTATAAACTTGAATTACAGATTTCAAATAATTAACAACACATCTTTTTTGGGGTACCATTAAATTTTGTAAGTTGCAATTGTGAATATATATATATATATATATATATATGAAAATATATGATTGGTAAACTGATTAAAAAAAAAATCAATAAAAAGTAGAATTTTTAAAAATTGGTTCATAAATATGTAATTTCATACCGGATTATAAATAAGTAGTTACTAAAGTACTTCTATGTAATGCAGAGGTATGCTGTTGTTATTGAAAAGTAACTATATCTGTAACTACATTGCATTACCAAGTTTTTGCTGGAAGTATTTATTTTTTTTAATAATGGACTTTTTTGTCCCAGAACAATTTATATTGCAAATTTTAGTAAACATTATAATTTTTATAATATCAGAGGTAGACAAAAACTGAAAGGGTTGAATTTTTAAAAAAATGTATCAAATGATAATATTATTTTTAAATAACTGCGTTTAAAGAAGACATTTAAATCAAAAAGAAAATAATTTAAATTATTATAAACCGTTTACAGCTTATAAAGATTTATAAAGTATTTAAACCCAGCATAAACTTTTTGGTTTTCGGTAATAACAACTACTTATTAAAGTAGTTTCTTGGTAATGAGGCGTCATTATTATTTGCCTACTCTGTATTACATTAATAAGTACTCAATAGTATAATAGCGCAGTAATACTGCAATCACGTGGATGAGTTGGCTAGAACACCGGATTAACAACCAGAAGGTTGTTGGTTCAACCTCATTCTGAAGCTGTTAGTTTTTTATAATAAAAAATGTCTAAAAAGATATTTTAAACTAAATAGAGCTTTTGTCGCTTAGGATGCTATGTGCGAGATGGTGTACTGAGTAAGACGTTAGTCAGTAAAAACGAATGGTTAGTGTTTGTCCAAGTTCGAGTCTTACTGACGGCAAAATTTTTTTTGTTTTTTTTTTATTTTTGTTTTCGTTTAGGTTCATATTTATTTTTGAGTACTCCTAGAGTCAAAAAATAACTACATGAATTTGTGGACAAGTCGAACAAAAATAACTAGTTATACAGGCAAAAAATAAGCAGTTTATTTTTGTTATACTTTTTTTCGATTTTTTTTTTTCAAAAAATGAAAATCGTGAATAAATTCGCATGTTTTTCAAAAAAAAATAATAATAATAATAATGAAAATGGAGATATTAAAATTGCTCTATAAGGTAAACTTATGCCGAATATTAACAAAATCCGAAGACCTAAAGAAAATGTTTGGACGTTCTTTCATGGAATGCATGATATACATTTTTAAAGCCATTACATTTAAAGCTGATTCAAAAAACAAACAAGTCGCATTTTCTTAATAAATGCTATAAAAAAAACTTAGTCTTAAATTTCTCAACAACTGCTGAACCTATTTTAATAAAATTAAAACGGGAGAAAAATTAAACAAAATATCTCACCATAAGAGTAATTCCATTTTAAATTTTAAAACTTTCACCTCTCTGAAATTTTCTCTATAGCAACTATAACGATAAGGCTTCGTACCAAAAAAAGATATAAAAAAATTAGAAATGGACTTTATTAGAAAATGTTTAGTAAAAATACGTTAATAAAAATATTTTCAAAATTTTTATCTGGCATCTTAAAGCAAAAGCTTTGAGAAAAATATTTTGATATTTTTTATATAGCAAAAGTTATGGCCATTTAAATAAATGTGTTTATCACTTTCAAAACTTTAGAATAAGACAAATTCATTTTACATGCCTCTGTATCCTCCTCTACACATGCACCAAATTTTATCTAAATCGATAACCAAGGGTGGAAATTTTTTTAAATTTAAAATGGAATTACTCATAAAAGAAATTCTAAAATATCTCTATCGATTCTAAAGTTACAGAGTTTTGGCTGAAGAAAAACGTTTCTGAGCCACTGTGCGGTGTATTAAAAGCTTTAAGTTACTAAACACAAATTGTCTCTTAATTAAAATTTATTTTGATTTATTTCTATTTAATTTTATTATTTTTGTTTTAAAACAATATAAAAAATGTGTTAACAATTTGAACGAAAATACTTTTCCGTTTCGCAGAGACTGTTAAATTTGGCGAATTTTTTTTGTGACACAGATACAAATAATTGGGTGTGTCATTTTATGCAACTTAAAACAATTTTTTGTCGTTGTGCTTATTATTATTTTTTTTTTTTTTTAATTTTTTTTTAATTTTTTTTTCTCCACTTGTCTATTTGTTCATTTATTTATACACGTTTTCGCGTAGATGGTTAGATGCATAAAAACAACACGTCAATCATCATTGTTGTTACTTATTTATATTTAGGTATATAAAAATAGACATTTATCAGATACATTAATATATTCTTGTCTCAATAATCATTATGTCTAAATATTTAATGAGTGATATAGTGTGTGTGTGTGTATGTGTGTCTATGTATAAGTTCACTTATGTTGTATATAATCTATTTATATAAAAATGCTTCATTATTCTATTTATTAGCGAAATTATCTTTAGTCATTTTTAAATATAATTTTTTTTTTTTTTATATTTTAATATTTATTATGTTTATTTTTAACTATGAAATTTATAATTAATATAACAAGTAAAAAACAAAACATTGTTTTTGAAACCAAAAAAAAAAAAATCTATTTAAAAAAAAATGTTAAAAGCCATAGAAATAAATATTTAAATAAATTTAATTCTCAATTAGCTAGATTATTTCTAGTGTCAATATTTTTTATGGTTTAAACGAAATGGATAAATATTCTTTTGCATATAATTAGTGAAACAAATTTCAACACAATGGGAAATAATTATAGGTACGTGGAAAAAAACGTTTGCTTAGCGGTGAATAATTTTTTTTTTTTTCATTATTTTACATATAAAACGAAAATATACTCTTTTATTTATAAAAATTATTAATTTTTCTTTATGTACCTAAATGTATTACCACCACCATACAACCACAACAGCGTCTATAAATAAAATGTCTACAACTAAGACATAAAAAAAAAATACTAGAAACAAACTTAAAAGTCAAATAAATCAATAAATAAAGAAGGAAAAAAATCTACGTGTGTCTAAATGACAGCAAAAAATTAAAATAAAACTTGAAAGACATAAAATTGTCGTTTTGTCACTAAGACGACGAGCACTACTAGAGACATTAAAAAAATATATATCTGTCATTAAAAATATCAACAATTCAAGGTACTGTTTTTATTATTATTATTATTATTTTTTTTTTTTTTATTTATTTTCTTGTTATTTATTTATTATTATTTTTTTTTTTATTTATTCTCTTGTTATTTATTTATTATTATTTTTTTTTTTTCTTTTTTTAATTTTTTTGTACAAATTTCTTGAATGACATGATTCCTACTGATAGTGCTTAAATATCTACACTGAAACAATTAAGTCTTCGTACAGTAATTTTATTTTTTATTAATCAAATATATTTCCCTAAAAAAAAATAAAATATTGCCAACATAAAGTTTTTAACTTAATCTCGAGATAAAAGAATAAAAACAATGCGTCATCTTTACAAGCCAAATTGCAAAGATGGCCATGAAAAAAGCACTTATATGTGACAACACTATTTTTTTTTTTTTTATTCAAAAAAGTCTCCGTACAATTTTTTATTTTACATCGTAACTGCCTGACAACGGATTTGTGTAATTCGAAAGTCATTGGTAGCTAAATTCAATATTGTTTTATCTAGACTAAAGTAAAAATTAAAAAAAAAAAAAAATAAATAATTATGGAGTGCAAACATAAGTAAATTTCAATGGATACAAAGAAAGTTCCCATCAAAAACTTTGCTTTCCTGGTAAGCTAGCAGGTATAATTGGAAACAAAAATAAACTACTTATTTTTTGCCTGAATAACTAGTTATTTTTGTTCGACTTGTCCACAAATTCATGTAGTTATTTTTTGACTCTAGGGGTACTCAAAAATATGTACCTAAACGAAAATAAAAATAAAATAAAAAACAAAAAAATTTTGCCGTCAGTGAGTCTCGAACTTGGACACACACTAACCATTCATTTTTACTGACTAACGTCTTACTCAGTACACCATCTCGCACATAGCATCCTAAGCGACAAAAACTCTATTTAGTTTCAAATATCTTTTTAGACATTTTGTTATAAAAAACTAACAGCTTCAGATTGGGGTTGGACCAACAACCTTCTGGTTGTTAATTATTATTACTGCGCTATTATACTATTGAGTACTTATTAATGTAATACAGAGTAGGCAAATAATAATGACGCCTCATTACCAAGAAACTACTTAAATAAGTAGTTGTTATTACCGAAAACCAAAAAGTTTTTGCTGAGTTAATGTTATGATTTAGGGTTGCAAGGCTTCATCTGGGGTAGGAAATCTTATTTTTATTGAAAGCACGATGAACAAATATGCATACCTTAATATATTAAAAGAATACTTAAAACAAAGTGCAGAAAAATTGGGCTTGGAACGTTTGTATTGCTTCTAATAAGACAACGATCCCAAAAACACACTACTAGATTAGTAAAGGAATGACTCATTTATAATATTCCTAAGCAATTGAAACACCCAACTCAGTCACCTGATCTCAACCCGATTGAGCATCTAGGGAATCACTTGGAACGAAAGATTCGACAGCACAATATAACGAGTAAGGATCAGCAAAAATCCGTTATTAAGGAAGAGTGGAATAAAATAGATTGCCTTACAACAAAGCTGGTTCATTCCATGTATAGCCCTTTAAATGCTGTAATTGCTCAGAAAGGAGGACCTACCACATATTAGATATATTTTTATTTAATATTGTATTTATTTTTTATTTATTTATTTATTTTATAATTACTATACAATTAAAAATTATATTCTAATTCTAACCGAGCGGAGTAACGAAGACCTTAGCTCGTTGTAGTGAAACAGACCAGAGTCTCTGGTGGGAATCGAATCCACAACCCCCAGACTAGCTCACTACCAACTAGGCCATTGGGGCACCCATTTTTTTTTTTTTTTTTTTTTAATATTGTAATTTGTTTGCCTTAAAACGGTTAAATGTACGGAGACTTTTTTGGTGTTTTTGTGAATTTAATGAATTTATGTAAAATTTTATGTTTTTAATCAAAATATTTGCAATTTTTTTATGTTGTTTTCTAATTTATAAGTTTTATATATATCGATGGCTTAATATAAAAAAGGCGTAACTCAATTTTTTTCAAAATAGCGTTTTTTTGTGTATTCTGGTAGGCAAATGTCCGATGCACCTTTCCTCAAAATTTCAGGGAGATATAATTGCAAATAACAGATTTATAACCATTTCAAAAAAAAGCCCTAAGTCAAGTCAAAGAATTTTTGAAAGTAAAAGCCCTAACTCGTTTTTTTTTTTATTTCATTAGTTTTCACCATGACACAACAATACAAGGAAAATCTGTCGATCGACTTGTTTCTCTGTTTTTGACATTTTATATTAACAAAACGGTACTTCCCTAGCTTAAAACTGGCGGATTCCAAGCATCTTCTAGGTATGAGTCGTGGTAGTCTTAGAGTCATAGTAGGTATGGTTACGGGTCACTTCTCAATAGGGAATATGATGAGTAAGTGGGACATTGGCACATCAGACTTTTGTAGAACGTGCGATGATGTTGAGGAGCTAGAGACAGTGGAGCACATACTCTGTCACTGCGTAGGGCTTCAACGTAGTAGGTTGAAGTGGTTTGGAAGCCATTCACTACATAAACTAGGTGAGGTTAATGGCAAAGGACTTGTCAACCTCATAGGGTTTGTAATGGGAATAAAATGGCTTAGGAACAATCATAACTGATTGATTGGGTATAGGTTCCACTTTTCTTTTTCTTCCTTTCATAAAGGGATCACAATGGGCCGTTCGGCCTCTGGGTGTAGGCGTGAATGCGACACCCTTTCCAACCTAACCTAACCTAACCTAACGGTACTTCCCAATATAATTAAACATACAAATATTTTGTGTGTTCTGATCAGTTAGTTCACTTTGCTTTTTTGTGTAAAAATATTGTTGGAGAAAGAAGTTTTGACATTAAAAAAATTAAATAATATGAAAGCAAATGAAAATTCTGACTCTGATTCGGGGAACGCAGTTGGTATTCGAACAAGGAAAAATATTGCAAGAAAGTCCGAATGGACATATAACGTAAATAGAGAAAAAAAATAGAGAAAGGTTTGCAATATATTGGAATATCGAATAAAGAACTGTCTGTTAAGCCTCCTAGAGAACTAGGAGAAGCACGTTCATCACAATTTTGTAAAAAAAGCGCCTAGAAATTGTTTATCTTTTAAAGAGCACACCCGAAATGAAATCTTTAATTTGTTTTGGAAGATGACTTGGGAGCAAAAACGAATGTATGTGATCAGCCTTACAAGCAGTTCTGAGACAAAAATTAATTCCACAGAAAAATCGAGACGAACGCAGACAATTCAATATTTTTTGAGACATAATTCAATCAGACTACAAGTGTGCCATAATATGATTTATTCAACGCTAGGCATAAAAGAAAAGATGGTTCGGAATTGGATTAACGGGGCCAGTAAACATGGTATGCAAGAAAGTCCCGATAAGACTTCAAATCTACGCAAATCTGCCAAACGGTCATCTGTCACAGGAAAGCGCAACGAAAAAAGGCGTATATTTCTACAAAAAATTTTAGATGAGTTGCCAAAAATGGAATCCCATTAATGCCGAAGGGATAGTAAAAAAATATATTTTGAATCGGATTTTTCCACCTATCAGGAAATTTACCAGCTTTATGTCGCAGAGTGTGATTCAAAAAAAAAGAAAATGGAAACATAAAATTGTCCTATCCAATTTTTGCACAATTATTAAAGGAATTGAACTATTTGCGTATCACATAAAGTTACTAATTTGTCAGATGAAGATTATAAAAAACATAGAGAAGAAATACAAAAAATGCGAGAAGAAAAATATAATGACATAACAAATGGTAAGTCCGGACTATGTGCAGTTATATGTATGGATGTGCAAGCATATTATAAAATGAAGCTACAACTACATAATTTTACAATATACAATATTTTAACACACGAATCAGACAATTATGTTTGGGACGAAACAGATGGATGTCTAGTATCTTCCGGAAGATCCAAACTCAATCGCCAGAAATTCATCATGTAATTATTTACTCATATGGCTGTTTCTATCAATATCGCAATGTAATACTGTCTAATGCATTGTTGGCTTTTAGTATGGAAACACAAATAACGATTGAACAAAAATTTTTAATAAGTGGACATATGCAAATGGAATGTGACTCAAACCATTCACTTATAGAAAGAAAAATTAAAAATAAGGAAATAAATTTGCCATCGCAATGTGTAGAATTAATAAAGGAGGCACGAAAAGTCCCAGCACCCCTACAAGCTCACCATTTGCACTACGACTATTTACTAAATTTTGAAAACAGCCTAAACGATACTCTTCGATTCGTCCTGGTAAAAATATTGCTTACTATAGAAGTTCTAGAAATTTATGTACTCAAATCTCTATTTAAAATTTTAGACAGAAGTATTGGTGATCTTACTGTAAATATGCTACGAGCCTTGGTGTATGACCCATCAGAATCAATATATTTCAAAACAGACCTAACTGACGATTACGAATTGCTCCCACATAGATCGAAGTCGGCGATTAAAGACATCCCCCCTGATTCACTTTATACAGAGAAAATAGCAATCACAAAAAAGAAATTGGACCACCTACAGAATTTGAAAAAGTTTTTACCTGCAGATTGTCATCTTTTTTATGATAACTTGCCTTATAATATTTTACAGTTAACTTCTGATTTAAGCCTCTTAATTTCATAAATTAATTCCTTTTATTATTATAACCTAAATTTCTATGTCTCATTTTCAACTCAATTTAAAAAAGCCGTTAGGGCTTTTTCAAAAATGTTGTTTTTTTCAAAAACATCAATGAAAAAAGGGCCTATCTTAGATAACTTCATTAAAATAAAAAAAAAATATATAAATTTAATGAGAAATAAAATGTGTTGCCTCTTTTTATTAAAAATTGCATTAAAACTTTTTTTGTATCAAAAATTCTACGGATTTTAATAAGTTTTTTCCTTCCCCTTTAACAAAAAGTAACAAAAAATCGAGTTACGACTTTTTTATATTAAGCCATCGATATATATATATATATATATATATATATATATATATATATATATATATATATATATATAAAAGTAATAAATTTTGCATGATTTTGCAATACATTGTTTCTACTGCAAAATTTATATTTAATTTTACATTTTTGTATGGGGAAAGAGATTGAAATTAAAAATACACGGGTGCATATTCCTATAAACGCACATGAATTTTTTTAATCAACTTAACGAAAATGGGACTAAAAAATAGTTAATATACTACAAATTATTTTTTTTAATTATTTATTGACTTCACTTGAAAAATTAATAACAAAAAACTAAAAAAGTATATTAAATTTTTTTTCATTGTAATTTTAGTAATTTTATGCAATATTTTATGGCATTTTTCTATATACGCACTTAAACTAATGAACCAAATTAGCATTATTAATAATGTGTTGATGAACCTTTGTTTTTGATAACTTCAAAAATTCGGTCTGCCATTGATTCGATTAATTTTTGAAGAAAAACACTGTCATTTTCTTTCCAGGCTTGCTTAATTTTTAGTCTTAACTCCGTTATTGTCATTATGACTTCATTCTGTGCATTTCTGGCATAAACTTTATGGGCCATATACCACCACAGATTGCTCATTTAAATACGGAATGCAAGCCAGCCGGCCAGTCCAATATTGGAATACGATGTTCATTAAACCACGATTTTGATTGGTTCGAGACATGTATTGTAAAGTTATCCTGTTGGAATATGCAATCTTCATCCATTTTTTCATCCATAAATGAGAGAAGAGCATCTTCCAACAGTTCATTATAAATTGCACTGTTCATTTTAGTTGGAATAAAAACATATTTATGATTTTCTTGCAGCAGAAAAGGCTACCCAAACAATAACACTGCCTCCACTGAAATTGCGTTTCGACATACGAATTTCGTTCGACCTCAAATCATGCCAATAGCAAGAATATGAAAAGATTACTTTATTCCACTCATCTGCTCATTTCATGTATTTGCGCTAAATTTTAAACAATTTTCCTTATGATGCTGTTCAGTGACCTGCGCCGAGGAATTTTATCGGCGGCGGCTTGCATTAAAAAGCTTCGGCGGCGGTTTAAAATCGGCTGATATTACATACATTTTTCTAATTAAAAATTTTATATTTTAATGCCCCTTTGATTAACATTGTTCATAAAAATAAGACGAGATTTTTTCCAGCGAAAGTATAAAAAGAATTATTAATTTATTGAAAATGTGTAAGAAAAAATATGGGAGTGATCTAAGGATATTTTTGGATTTTTGCATAAAAGATTACAATAATTATTCGCATATAAGAATGTAGTGGAATTTATATCAATTATTTTGATAATTCCCAACCACATATCGCTAGTGAATAGAAGTGATTTATTAGCTGACAAAATCTTGTGTATGAGTTTTTTTTTAGATTTCTCGTAGGATGGCGATTAAGGCTCATTAAAATTTATTAGCAACTGTTAATATTATTTTTTCACGGTATTTGCATCAAAAATACTTGATTATTTGAAGTTCAAAATGATGCAAATATTTTTCTTTCATATTTAATTGATGGCAAATACTGCTTTAAAATAATAAAAAAGTTTCATTTTTAGCATATTTTTACAAAAAGAATTTAAAAACGGCGGCTGCTTTTAAGCCGAGTTAAGCCGAAAATTTTACGGCGTCGGCGGCTTCCAAATTTTTTTCGGCGGCTCGGCTTAGCCGAATTTCAGCCGCTCGGCGCAGGTCTCTGATGCTGTTTTACATTTTGGTTTCTTCCATTTTATGTTACCATCTGTTCGCAAAATTTGTGCAACACGTTTGGAAGTGGAAGAAGGAGCATTTAAATTATTGCGGGTGGCTTCTTCTTTTTTATTGGCCTTTTTATTAATTATTGATTAATTTTTGTTGGTATTTCTGCCCTTTCTTAAGAAAGCCTCGAATAATTCCTTCCGAACGGTTAATTTTTCATCCTATTTTTCTGTTAGAACAGCATCGATTAAGAAAAGATTGAATTTGAATTTTTTTTCCTGGTCTGTAAGAAAAGTTCCTTTGGGCATCCTTTAAGCTGATGAAATTGGCCAATTAAAACAAAAATATATCCAGTAAATAGAGATGTTGTCATCACTGTCATAAACTGTTGAAACTTTTTAATATTTTTTTTTCTTTCTTCTCTTTTTTCTTTAATAAGAAATAGTGTTTTTTGTTATTACTTCTGAACACCAATTATAATTCTAAATTAGAGGCTTTCGAAAACTATATATGTATCTCCAAAATATATTTGCATTTAAAAATTTTTAATTCGAATTGTGAAATATCAAGCTAATCGTTTGACAATATCAAGTGATTATTACCTAGTGTCTACATTAGGCAAATTTATATCAAAACAAACGTCAAAAACAGTGCGAATAAATACAAAGTAACCTTAGTTTAACAGCTGATTATTATTTTGGTTGTTACAGTTGCCAAACTGCATATATGAAAAAACAATAATGAAAACGCCATATTGTTGTTTTTGTGCAACTGTAGCCACCTTCCACAAATTCGTGTTAAATTTGACGTTTGTCTTGATAAAAAATTGTGTAATGTAGACACTATGTTAAGTAGTATCAAAAAAAGTACTATAGTATCAACTTTTCCATCCCTGGTTCACACGTATTCTTACGCCCTTTCATTTAGTTGTTACTAATTTCAAAATTTGTTTTTGTTTTAAATGTAAGTTACACGAGTCGTTTTTGCGCTCGTGTTATAAAAACAGACAGTGAGAATACAAAGAGTACAAAATGCTCTGGAAAAAATTTATGGAAATAAATTTAATATTAAATTTAAAAAATATCTTACATGTTTTACCCCCAAGTTAAATAGAAGGTGAATAAACAAGCTGCACTTTATTAAACGCAAACTCGAAGATTTAGAAAATTAGAAAATTTCGTTTAGTATTTAGTATTTTGAAATTAATGATTATGAAAATTTCACCAAAAATTCAAAATTTTACCAGAAATCTGAAAATTTATCAAAAAAAGATCAAAATTTCACCAAAAATTCAATATTTTACCAAATTTCACAAAAAAATACAAAATTTTACTCACCAAGAATCGCAAATTTTACTAAAAACCCAATCATTTATCAACTTTCTCTGTTATTTATAAAGGGATCACAATGGACTAAATGGTCTCTGGGTGGAGGCGTGAAGACGCCGCCCTTTTTAACCTAAACTAAAAATCCAAAATTTCGAAATTTCATCAAAAACTTAAAATTTCACCAAAATTAAAATTTCACAAGTCTCACTAAAAATCAAAAAATTTCACCAAAAATCTCAAATTTAAGCAGAAATCTGAAATTTAACTAAAAATCCTAAATATCACCAAAAATTCTAAATTTCACCAAGAATTCCATATTTAAGCAAAAATTCGAAATTTCACTAAAAATTAAAAATTTCACTAATAATTAAAAGTTTTACCAAAAATTAAAGTATTACTAAAAAAAAAACTTAAAGTATTACTAAAAATTTGATATTTCATCAAAAGAAATATCAAATTTTGAAAAAAAAAAATTAAAAAAATATATAGAAATTTCAAAAAAAAAAAAATAATAATAATTGAACAAGTGTAGGGATCTTGTGTAAGGTTTTCTTATAGATGATGGCAGCGACGGGGGGATGTAATTAATAAAAGGGCCAATCTTTGTTGGGTTACCTTTATGAAATGAAGATTAGGATTCGCTTGATTTCAATTCAAGTTTGGGTTTTATTACAATTTTCAGGTTGTAGTAAGTATAACTTCTATGCAAGTTAACTTAAGTATAAGTTTTAGGTTAAGTACAAGGTTTAAGTTAAGGTAATTATAGATTTAGAGGTATTTTAGATGATGCGACTTCTTTTTTTTTTCTTGACAGCAATAGTAGTTATTATGCAATGGATTCCAATAAGTTTCGGTTTTTTAACGAAACCCGATTTTAATCAATAACATTTTCTTTTACAGAGGGTACAAAAAGTGCTGCCAATTTATAAGAATTACAGTTAAAAAAAAAAAGTTAATGTCTTATATTACTTGATACAATAATTAATATAAAAATAATAATTCAAAATTATAATTTAAGTGTTCAACTAGTTTGGACAATAATAATAAAATAATGTCACTAAAAAAAAACTTCACACAAAAAATAGCAATTTCGGCAACAACCTGAAGTTGCTTAAAATATCACTAACAATTGGAAATTTCACCAAAAGACATAATTTAAAAAATCTGATTTCGCCAAAAATTCAAAATTTCACAAAAATTTTCTTATAAATACTTTAAAAAAAAATGACACAATTACTAATTGGTCACACATTTTTTTTTATTCTTTTGTAATCATAAAAAGGGTAATATTTTATTAGGGTTAGAGTAATCTTTAAATAATATTACATAATAACAATGTAACATCTACACTTAGGAGGAAGAGAAAAAGTCATTAATAAAGTTTGTAGTTTAACACAAAACTTAAGTAAAAATTATGCTATTAAGATTAGGAAAATTTTTTAAAGTTATGGGCAATGAGAGTTATTGCCTTTTATTTTAAATATAACACTTTATTTATTACGTTGTTAACATTATTATTTCCTTCATTTTAATAATCGGTTAAAATAAATTCAATATTAGATTCTTTTTTTTTTTTTATTACAATAAATAAACCTATATAATAGATTTCCATTAAACACGAAATGCCAAAACGGAAATTCCCAATGGAAAATAGAAAATTGTTTGTGTCAATATAGTATAAGTAAATGACACTAAATTTTCAGTGTGTTTGTATGCCAAACGTCATTTTTAACATTTTTCATCAAACAACAAAATGTTGTCTTGTTATGAGTGAAAATAAACAAAAGACTAGTTAAAATTTTAAATTGAATATTTAAATTTTTATTATTTTTGTTTTTAGTTTTTGTTTTTATTATTTACAAAGTAAAACAAAAAAAAGAAACTAATTTATATGCACAAAATACATATGTATGCATACATACAAAATATATGTGTAAAAAATATATACATACATACATACATACATACATACATACATACATACATACATATAAAATTATTGAATTGTTCTTATTACCTTGTAAAATATTTTTTTTTTTTTTTGTTCATTATTTCATTTTTTGTTTATATAAAACAATTTATATTATTAGTCGGTTAGTTGTCGATTGTTGTTTCCCTGCCAGCATTTTCTATCCAAATTTGCACTAAAGAGTAACCTCAAGTTGTTTTTAACAGTCGAATATGATATCATTTTCTTATCCAAGAAGAGTCACCGTGCGGGAAGAAGTGTGCAGCAGATCTAATACTTTTTTAATGACACTATTAAGTGCTTTTTTTATGTGTCAAATTAGAGTCATTTTGAGGAACAAAAAAAGTCACTATTTCTGTCGAAATTCTAACTTAATACTATCAAAATTACTATCCAAACTTTGACTAAATAGTATCCATATTTACTTTAAAATAGTAAAAGAAAAATAAGTTATTTCCTATCGAAGAAGAGTCATCGTTCGGGAAAAAATTAATCACAGTTTTGATACTTTTTTAATGACACTGTTAAGTGCTTTTTTTATGTGTCAAATTGGAGTCATTTTGAGAAACAGAAAATGTGACTATTTTTGTCGAAATTCTAACTTAATACTATCAAAATTACTATCCAAACTTTGACTAAATAGTATCCATATTTACTTTAAAATAGTAAAAGAAAAATAAGTTATTTCCTATCGAAGAAGAGTCATCGTTCGGGTAAAACTATATCGTAGTTTTGATACTTTTTCAATGACACTATTAAATGCTTTGTTTGTGTGACGAATTAGAGTCGATTTTAGTAGTGTTTACGAAAATCTGAATTTAAATATTAAATTTAAGAGATGAATTTTTAAATGCAAAAATTATACTAAATTGCTAATAAAAAAAATATGTATTGAAATCAGGCGCGAATCCACGGGGGTAGGGGTGGTATAGGAAATTTTGGAAGCTAAATAAAAATAAAAATAGTAACATATTCAAGTAAATGCCTTAAAATATTAAATTTTTTAGAAAAATATTAAAAAAGCTTATTGAAATATTCATAATCTTCATTAAGAAAAGAAAAAGCTAGTTGTAACTAAAAATCATAAAAAATTTATCATTTTCGTAAGAAATAAGATTTTTTGTGTAATTTTGCGAACATATTTTATTAGGTCAATTGAAAGTCTTATTGATCGCATATTTTAAATTTGTATCAATTTTAAAATATCTGGATTAGTTTGAATTATTATAAGGATTAATATGAAATTTTATATGACTTTCATAACACAAGACTTTTCTTCCACGCACCAGCGAAATATAAATGAAAATTTTAAATTTAAAACTTCTTGACCTTATTCCATATAGAATAATTTTTAACTACAATTTTCATATTTAGGAAATAATATTGTAATACACTCTGCTACAACAACAAATCACTTGAGAAATGACATAGCAAACGTATAGACCTTCTTGATATATCCCTAATTACGTAGGAGAATCAAGCTGTTATCCGTATGTATCTATTTGTTTATGTTTTGGTCAAATATTAAAAGCAAATTTATAAACAAATTTTAAATAAATATTTTTTTTCCAGATCTAATGCATTATAATTTTTTATAGAAAGCGACATTTCTGTATTAAACTTAACAAGATTTAGTTATTTATTATTTTTTTAATTCAGACAAAATCTGTATAACTTATTCGTTAACTTTCCACAAATTTTTTTCTTTTTGCCCAGAAAGTATGCAAATAAAGTATAAAATAAAAGCTCTAAAATATATGAAAAATTTATTTTTGAAGTTTAGACAATTTCTAATAATTTTTTTTTATAAAGAGTTTTTCAAGATTGATATCTAATTTTATTGCAAAAAATTAAATTTAAAACTTTAGATATACATATGTTTATTTCTAAAAAAATCAAAAAAAAATTAATGTAGAAATTTTTAAATAAAAAATAATATTTGTGGTATATATGTATAAAAGATTTTAAAGTAATTTAAAATTCAACTTTCTTAATAAATTAAAAAATTTAAAATTGACTTTAGTGCAGTAACTACCAGGTTTTTTCTAATTTAGAGGGTATTTCGAAATATTTGAAAATTGGATTATGATGTACTCAAGAAGATATACATATACAAATTTTCATTTTGTAGCAAAAATATTATTAAGTTAAAAAAAGAAAAAAAAAATGGGAAATTTAAGTGAAATAGCGAGTTTTTCGAAATAGAATTATTAAAGTTTCATAGTTCAAAAATTGTGTATAAAAACATAATTCTTTTCTGTGGCGATCAACTTAAATTTTTTGGAGTAAAGGTCGTGATCATAATTTTGATTTTATAATAAAAAATTACCTTCCTCCCCAAATACTGAAATAAAACTAAATGCCACAATTTTAACCAAAAAACAAATTCACTTTTTATTGTTTCGTAAAAATTTTTTTTAAATGATTTGTTTTAAATTATATTCCAATAAATAAATAAATTTTTATTTGAATTTACACAAGGAAAAAAATATACATATTTACAACGTTGTGTTAAGTAAATTTTGGTTTTAAATGTAAAACTAAATAAAATTAACATTTCACACAATTGTATTTGTAAATCAAAACTACATTTGTAACTTAAAAATATTTTCATATTTGAATATACAATAAAAATAATATAAAAAGGGTAATTATGAAATTAGTAAGATACATATATACAAACATACATATATACATTTAAACATTAAAACAAAAATTTTCTTTTACAAGGTTTTAAAAGAATATACAAATTTTAATTTCATATTTTTTAAATTAGAGTTTTTTTTTATTAAATAGGTTGTTTTTGTTTTTTCACCACACGATCCCTAGCGTGCAAAAAATGTAGCTGTGTCATTTTATTTATTTCGAATGCTGAAGCATTTTTAAATTTTAAATGACAGATATCTATATTTAAGAAAGGATATTTAGAAAATTGTTAGTTATTTTATTTGTTGCTATATGAATTATCCAACCTTTTATTATTTTAAAAACCGCAAAGCCTTGAATACTAGGCTTAGTGGCTGTTCCGCGCCAAGTTATATCTATTGCTAGATCATCGCTAATGACAGTTTTTATAGCAAGCTTTAAAAAGGATTTCAAATCGCTCCCTCCAATTCTTTGAATTAAATATTTCTTGAAATTAAAAATACATCAAAATCGTTGAAACGTAAAAAAATACTTAAATTTTAACTTATAAATTGATTTCTCATAGAATCATCAATTAAAACCTTTTCATCAAACTGTTTTAAATCCGAAAAAGAATAAAAAGGTAGATTCGGGAGAAGATTCAATTCGCCTTCAATATTGTTTATAGACTTTAGTTGTCTTACTTCATTTCATAGCGCTATAACTTCTTCTGTTAATATTTTAATCAATTTTTGCGAATTTTCATCCCTTTGTTTTATTTCTTCTCTCAGAGAACGTATTTCGTTTAACATGTTTGGTGAATTATTATCTTCAATACCTAAATTAAAATACTGTTTATTATTAAAGTAAATTAATTTGTATAATTATAAATGTTAAAATCATATCTATTCGATTTAAATGAAAAATGAATTTTTTTGGAAATATTAGAAAAAAAAAGAACTTTGTTGTGAAAAAAAAACTTTTTTTACTAGCTTCATTATAGTCCCCTTAAATGCAAAAACGGTAAGCCACGTCCATAGCAGATATATAAAACATATACAAGGTCTCAATCTCAATCAGTGTTGCAAATTAAATAATTTTTCTGCCAGATTTAACATATATAACAGGTGGCGCAAAAGTAATCCTCCTATCAGAAAATTTATAGCATTGATAGGAGGATTACTTTTGCGCCACCTGTTATATATATATATATATATATATATATATATATATATATATGTATGTATATATATTAATTCAATCAAAAGAAGATTTTTGATACATATATTGAAAATATTTTTATAAAATTTTATATTGAAATTGTTATATTGAAAATTTTAAACATTTATATTTTTATGAAAAATAACAAACAATATTTATATATCAATAGACTCGGCTTCCGAATACCTTTTAAATTATGGCACATTTTGTATGCGTTTTTGTTCTTTTGGAAATAGAAAAAAAAAGGCATTCTTAAAAACGATCCAACGATCTAAGCTAAAGAAAAATAAATATACCCATATTTTGTATTTTTTTTTTTTTTAATTATAATTTTTATACAATGAACTCATAAAAATTTACGTAGAAATAAAAATAAAACTTATCTTTATCGATTATCGAGGTTTTTTTTTCTTGGTTCTTTTTTGTTATTAAAACTGTCAAAATATATTATCTATTTAATATATCAAACAGTTTAAGCATAAATACCAAATTTCTCATCTAATATTTTACGTCTTTCAACAGTTTATAATTAATCTGAATAAAAACAAACATGTTTGTATTATTTTTACTAACACAATTTTGGGAAAATATTTAAATAAATTCAACTACAATTAACTCTAATGTTGCAATTCAGTTTGTATTTTTCAAGGTACATAAAGATTTAAATTAAAAATATCTTTTTATGTTCAATCCAGATTTCTGAGTTGCAATCAATCCAGATTGTAGAGTATGTAATAAGTTAGGACTTCAAATATTTTTATATCTTCTTAATGCCTCAAAATGGCCTATAAAAAACATGCTTACATGTGTTATTTTTTAAATTTTAACTACTTTAAATTTGCACGTTCTTGGTCCAGTTTTTATCATATAGGTATATCCCAGTATTTCCGACTGATTTTATTAGTTTTCTTTCTTCAACTGATTAAAGAATAAAAAAAAAATTTAAGTCGATATCTTTACCAAGTCCAAAAATTAACGATTTTGAGAATTGCTAAAATTACGAAATTTTGTATTTTTTTATATCGAAAAAGTTTACACTCTTTTTTCTCTAAAATGTAATTTTCTTTAACAACAAATTTTATACTCCCGAAATTGACCTATTAATATGAAACTTTTGACTTTAGTCTATGTTTTCTAAATCTCAAGTGTTAACCTGTAAACAAAATGCAGTATAGGAATCCATAATATGTTTTTAGAGGTTTTGAATCATAATCTCCATAAAAGTGTGAATTTATAGGCGAAAATGTGAAAAATCTCATTTTTAGGATTTTCAGTGTTTTTTTTTAGGGAATTTTGGGATTCCTTTTACAAAAATTTTAAACTTTTTTGCACTTCCTCATTTTAAACAATCAATGATAATTTCGTTAAGTAAGGTATCTTAACAAAGATTTTACTACAGATAACATATTTATAGTATCTGCAAAAACCTTTTGTTTTTTATTTCTCAAATAAATTACGTTACTTAGCTAACATAATTTTTCACTATGTAGATAAAAATTTTAGTCAATATCTTTTACAGATCAAAAATTACACTACTTTAGAGTTTAATAAGATATAAAATATTTGAAATCGGATAGGAACAAAAAAATTGGCAAGCGATGAAATATTTTCTATGTCAGAGGTAACCTATTTTGCGCCCTAATAGCTCTGCTCCCGAAACGCATATGGGGCCCCCCATCCAAATTAAAAATTCTACGCTCCTCTACTACTTCTATGTGAAAACTTGTGCAACTTTAGCCAGCCGATTAGAAGTTAGATTTTTTTCCAAAAAAAAAAAAAAAAAAAAATCGAAAAAATAGAATCGATTATGTCAAAACGTGGTAGAGGAGCAGAATTTTTTAAGGCAGATATGAAATGATAATTTATGAGAAACAAGAAATTAAAATAGCTTACCTTTGTAAAAGAACTAAACATATATTTTGATAAATATGTTTCGATTTCAAAGTGCCTAACAACTTTAAAAATTTAGTTTGATGCACACACATATATGGGTTCACTTTCACTAAAAAAAATATACATATTTTTATAAGTGAAACGCAAATCTATTTCGACATTTTATATTATTGAAAACAAGAAATAAATCCAAATTTATTTGTTGTTTCCAAAGTAAATTGTCAAAATGAATTTCGCTTCGTTTTACGGAATAAGCCACTACCGACATTAATTTTTTAAATAATTTAATTTAAAATTTCTTTCAATTATTTTTCAATTTCTTTTTTCACAATATTTTTAACTATTCTATTCAATTTTGTTTTCGTTTTAAACAACATTCACTATGTATATATATATTCTTTTTTATTTTTACCTCACTTTATCCCTTTTTTTTGGTTTAATTTTAATTTCACTAAGCGTTCTTTAAATTTTTAAAAAATCGATTAATTGTCTTTGAAAGTAACACGTGAACTTCTTCACATTTTTTGTTTTAAATTTAAAAACAATGTATGTTTTTGTAATGTAACGGTTTTTTACTTTCAGATGGTCAAAAATCGAAGTTAATGTTATTTGTTTTTGTAAAATTGTTTACTATCTGGAAAATAACATCTTGAAAACACTAATGGGAGACAGTTTTTAGTAACATTATATTTATCCAAAAACTAACTTTTAAGTGACTTTTTCGACATTTTAGTTAGTAAGAAATTTAGAATAAGTGGATCAAAAATCGAAATTAATGTTATTTGTTTTTGTAAAATTGTTTACTATCTGGAAAATAACATCTTGAGAATACTAGAAAGAGTCATTTTTCTGATAGTGGATAAAACTATCACCTAATTGCTGGCAGGGTTGTTACTCGTATATGTATGTATGAAAGTTTGAATGGTTATGTGCTGTTCATTCTGTTCGTTTTAGTTAGTTGAATTCGTTTGGATGGTCTGACGATTACAACTATTCAACTTTATATATAGACATTTAAATAATATTTATTTTATTTTTTATTTATGCAAATATATTAGATTAAATCAATAATTGTGTGAATACGTAAAACAAATCATGTGAAAAATTTGAGAAGAACTCTTCTATATTTTTATACATTTATTTTTGGTTTTTCATTATTATTTCATTATTATTTTTATTATTGCTCTTGGGTTGGTTGGCTATTGATTTTATTTTCATTTCAGTTTTACACACTTTTACACATTTAGAGAGTCAGAGCACAGTTTCTCTGTTCTCTTTAATTAATTAGTTATTTAATTATTCATTTTATATACATTTTTTTATATTAAATTACATTGTCGATTTTTCACTTCATTTCATGTTTAATCATTTATTCTCGTAGAAAAAAAAAAAAAAAGAAATAAATAAAATGATTTAAATAAAATTATTATGCATTATTTGCGCAGTATATTATTTTTAAGCAATAAAATTTATAATGTTTACACTTTTTTATAATTTTTAAATTCGTTGTTAATACAATTGGGAAATATGCATTATGTCATAAAATTGGGAAATAAAATAGAAAATTTTCTAAAATGAAAAAGAAATAAAATTAATTTTTGAGAAAAATTTATGTAGAAATCAGCATAATCGAAACATTAGTAGTAGGGTTATGGAAAAAAAATCCATTATATATTTTAGTAAAATATATTTAAAATAAATAAATTAATAAATAAATGAATTGAATAAATAAATAAGCAAATAAATTATCAAATAACGAAATAAATAAATTAATAATGAAATAAATATTATATAAATAAATAAATAATTAAATTAAATAATCAAATAAATGATTAAATAAATAAATAATTTAATAAATAAATATTTAAATAAATAAATTAATAAATAATCAGTTAAATTAAGTAAATAAATAAACAAATTAAATAAATAAATAATTAAATTAAGTAATTGTATAAAGGAATTATAAAATATATAAACAAATTAAATAAATAAATAAATTAAATAAATTAATAATTTAATAAATAAATAAATAAATTAAATAAATGAATGATTGAATGAATGAAATAATAAATAATTAAATAAATTAATAAATGATTAATTAAAAAAATTAATAATTAAATAAATTAATAAATAAATAACTAAATAAATAAATTAATAAATAAATGAATTAAATAAATAAATAAGCAAATAAATTATCAAATAACGAAATAAATAAATTAATAATGAACTAAATATTATATAAATAAATAATTAAATTAAATAATCAAATAAATTATTAAATAAATAAATAAATATTTAAATAAATAAATTAATAAATAAATAATCAATTAAATTAAATAAATAAATAAACAGATTGATTAAATAAATAACTTAATAAATAAATAAATAATTAAATAATTAAATTAAATAATTGTATAAAGGAATTATAAAATATATAAACAAACAAGTTAAATAAATAAATTAATTAAATAAATTAAATAAATTAATAATTTAATAAATAAATAAATAAACAAATTAAATAAATAAATAAATGATTGAATGAATGAAATAATAAATAACTAAATAAATAAATTAATAAATGATTAATTGAATAAAATAAATAAATAATTAAATAAATTAACAAATAATTAATTAAATTGATAAATAAATAAATGAATAAATAAATAAATAAATATTTAAATAAATAAACTAATGAATAAATAATTAACTGAATAAATAAATAAAGAAACATGCAAACATATTAAATAAATAAATAATTAAATAAATTAATAAATAAATAATTAAAAAATAAAAAAATTAATGAATTATTAAATGAATAAACAAACAAATAAATAAATAAGTAAATAAATGAATGAATAAATAACTAAATAAATAAATTGATAAATAATTAATTAAGTTCAATAATTGAATAAACAATTAATTAATTAATTAAGTAAATTAATAAATAAATAATTAATTAAATTAAATAAATAAATTAATAAATAAATAAATAAATTAATAAATAAATAAAAAATTTAATAAATAAATTAAATAAATAAATAATTTAATAAATAAAAAAATTAAATAAATAATAAATAAATAAACAAATTAAATAAATAAAAAACTTAATAAATAAATAATTAAAAAATAAAAGAAATTAATGAATTATTAAATGAATAAACAAATAAATAAATAAATTGTTAAGTTAAATAATTAATAAATAAATAAACAAATTAAATAAATAAGTAAATAAATGAATGAATGAATAAATAGCTAAATAAATAAATTGATAAATAATTAATTAAAATTAATAATTGAATAAATAAATAATTAATTAAATAAATTAATAAATAAATAATTAATTAAATTAAATAAATAAATAAATAACTAAATAAATAAATATATAAATTAATAAATAATCAAATAAATAAGTAAATATTATGTAAATAAATAACTTAATAAATAAATAAACATTTAAATAAATTAATTAATTAGTATATAAATAATTAACTAAATAAATAAACAAGCAAACAAATTAAATAAATAAAAGAATAATTAAATAAATTAATAAATAAATAATTAAATTAAATTAAATTAAATAATTCAATAAATGAAGTATTAAATAAATAAACAAACAAATTAAATAAATAAATAATTAATTAAATTAAATAAATAAATTAATAAATAAATAAAAAATTTAATAAATAAATTAAATAAATAATTTAATAAATAAATTAATTAATAAATAAATAAATTTGTTTGTGGAGAAATAATGTCAAAATTATGATTCCTTTCTACTAAAATGATAAAACGATTTTTAGATTTAGAATTTTTTTCCAAGAATATTTTTTCGGAGAATCTGTTCTTTATACCATTTGATTTTCTTAATTCTAAACACAGGTAACCACTGATTTACCCGATACTTCATTTAGATGATTTCCTTATAACACGATTCAATAAATTTCATGAAATTCCCATTTTTATTTAACGCGAATTTGATACAAAGCATTTATACAAACGCAGTTTTACAAACAGGATTGGAAAAATTGAACAAAATATTTAAAGGATTCAAAAAAAAAAAAGAATTTCGAGACAATATAATAGAAAACAATTTTGATACACCCATTATTTTAATATATAAACAGATCAACAAAATAGTATATAAACAAAATAAAAATAATATAATTGAACTAGAAGTTTAAAAAAAAATTATGTTTGCTTGAAACAACCTAAATCTCGTAGAAACAGTTTCGGGTTATAACTTTCACAAAATTGATTAATTCAAGGAGAATCTTCATTAGGTGATTTTAAAGCCACATAAAGGTTTCCATCACATTTTGAATCAATTGATAAATGGTGATATGAAAATCGATACCAAAAGGTTTTATATGTAAATATGAAAAATATAGAAAAATCATTGGAATCAATAAAAAAAGGAATAAATAAATAATTTCATGCGCTAATTTAATGCAAGTTTTGGGTTTCAAACTAACATTTTTCATTTATTTAGTTCATTAATTTACGCGATATATATACTTTCCCGATTGGGACCCCGATTTCTCCGCGTAAATCGGGGGTTACCTGTAGTCAATAGTGTCTAATGAAATTCTCTTTAAAATATTTTCTCTGATTTTATTAGATTTAAGAAGAAATATGGCTACCAAAATTTCATTACAGTTTCTTCACTTAAGACATGCATAGACAAAAAATCTAAAGTTTACAAAATAAGTTTAAAAATAAATTTATAAAAATTGTATCATTTTATAATATTTCTGAGCAAAATAAGGTACCAAACCTGTAAATCCCTCCCTAATGAACAAACTAGATCGTTAACTCTAGTATTGATTTTATTGATAGTTGTTTTCTGAGGAAAATAATTTTAGCACATTTCATTATTTTCTAGAGTTGTCTTGTCGTTCTAGACCATTTAATAATTTAAATGTTAATTCCTAATAAATCAATCATTCCCACTGTGAAACTGTAAAATACTTTATAATATAAATTTTAATAGAAATATGTATTTAAGTAATATTTATTAAAAGCTAACAAAAATTTTGTTATGGATTTCATTTTACCTGTGCATTACCTTTCTTCTCTTCCCACAACCCCCTTCCACATTTCACTAAATTTAATACATAAAAGCAAGAAAAGCAATAAGAGAGATTAAACGTCATTCATTATTTAAACAAACTGTAAAAAAATATAATTCTATATAACGGTCATTTAAATTGTTCAGTATTTATTAGTGTTTATTTTTTTATAAAATTTATATTTTTCTAGGTATTTTTTTTTTTTTTTTCTTTTTTTAGTTTGTTAATGTGACTGCTCTTCTTTTGTGTATTATTATTTTTACTCTATTATATACTTTAGATTTTATGTACAACAATTATGTATATAAATTATTTGTTTTTGGTATATAACAGCAATATCGCCTATAATTCATTGTACATTATTTAATAAATAAATTTACTTTTTTTGTCGTTGCTGTATCTTAATATAGTGTTTATATGTATGAATGATTGTTTGTGATTATTTGTAGTGTAGAGTCATCGTTAAGTCGTTTGTGTTTGAATAATTGTGTGTGATGCGACGATTTACAGTGGAATTTATGTAAATTGAAAATAACTTCTGCTAACTACTTTTGAGAGCGATCGTTACAAATTTGGAATAAGAGTAGAAGGGAAAAGAGTGTTATATTTTGAATCTTGTCTATTTTATAGTTTATCTGCAAATCACAATGGCTCTAAAAAGAAAGGAAAATATGGAAATCTTTTCGGAAACTTTCTTTAAAAAAGAAAATTTATTGAAAACTACTCGAAAATTTCCTACAAAAACAAAATTTTCTATAAACAATGAATTTATGGAAATTAAATTGAAATTTTCCAATAAAAGAAAATTTATCGAAGATTTCCTATCAAAAGAAAATTTCCTACAAAAGGAAAAATTATAAAAAAAATTTCCTACAAAAGCAAATTTATCAAAAATTTCCTACAAGAAAGAAAATTTATCGAAAAAAATTTTACAAAAAGAAAATTTATCGAAAATTTCCTATAAAATGAAAATTTTTCGAAAATTTTCTACAAAAACTATAGAAAACTTATCAAAAATATCCTATAAAATGAAAATTTTTCGAAAATTTCCTATAGAAAGATGATTTTTCGAAAATTTTCTATAAAATGAAAATTTATTGAAAATTTTTTATAAAAAGAAAATTTACTGAAAATTTCCTCAAAATAGGAACTTTATCGAAAATTTATTTTAAAATAAAAATTTATCGAAAATTTCCTATAAAAAGAAAATTTATCGTAAACTTCCTATTAAAGAAAGTCTCAAAATTTTACTATAAAAGAAAATTTATCTAAATTTTCTTATAAAAAGAAAATTTATCGAAATTTTCCTACAAAAAGAAATTTTGTCGAAATTTTCCTATAAAAAGAAAATTTGCTATAAAAAGAATTTATCGAAATTTTTCTGTAAAAAGAAACTATCGAAATTTTCCTAAAAAAAGAAAATTTATTGAAATTTTCCTATAAAAGAAAATTTTTCGCAATTTTTCTATTAAAAGAAAATTTATCAAAAGTTTTATATATAAAGAAAATCATCGAAAATTTTATACAAAAAATATCGAAATTCTTCTATTAAAAAGAAAATTTATCGGAATTTTTTTATAAAAAGAAAATTTGTCGAAATTTTCTTATAAAAAGAAAATTTATCGAAATTTTGTTCTAAAATGAAAATTTATCGATATTTTGCAATAAAAAAAATTTATTGAAATTTTTCCATAATAAGACAATTTATCGAAATTTTTCTATAAAAAGGAAATTTATTGAAATTTTCCTATAAAAAGAAAATTTATCGAAATTTTGCTTTAAAATGAAAATTTATCGAAATTTTGCAATAAAAAATTATTGAAATTTTTCTATAAAAAGAAAGTTTATCGCAATTTTTATATAAAAAGGAAATTTATTGAAATTTTCCTATAAAAAGAGAATTTATCGAAAATTTTCTATAAAAAGAAAATTTATCGAAAATTTTCTACAAAAAGAGAATTTATTTAAAATTTTCTATATAAAGAGAATTTATCGACAATTTTCTATAAAAGGAGAATTTATCGAAAATTTTCTATAAAAAGGAAGTTAACGAAAATTTTCTACAAAAAGATAATTTATCGAAGATTTTCTGTAAAAAGAGAATTTATCGAAAACTTTCTATAAAAAGTAAATTTATTGAACATTTTCTATAAAAAGAGAATTTATCGAAAATTTTCTTAAAAATATATATATATATATATATATATATATATATATATATATATATATTTTTTTTGACAAGAAAATTTATCGATAATTTTGTATGAAAAGAAAATTTATTGAAAATTTCTTATCAAAGAAAATTTAAAGTTCTATAAAAAAATTTATCGGAACTTTTCTATAAACAGAAATTTTATTTAAATATCAAATTTAGCGACAATTTTCTACAAAAAGAAAATTTACTTTCATTAAGCACAAAAGTTACGAACAATTTTCTATAAATAAAAAAAATAAAAAATATCAAAAAAAGTTTTATAAAAACAAAAAAATAAATAAAATATCTATGATTTAAGTATTTGACCACTGTGAATTGTGTGTGTAAAAAATATTTTTATATGAATGAAGATTTTTGTTAATTTTTTTTTTTCCTACATATTTGTATGTATCTCTCTGTGGCTATTGTACTCGAATAGAGGATTCAACCAACAACTTATTGTTTATTTTTTGTTGTTATTGTTATTGCTATTTGTTATTAATTTTTTTTTTTTTTTTTGGTTCGTACATATGTTTTTAGCGTATCTAGCTTTAGCTACTTTTAGTCTCAATTTGTTTGTGCTTCAACAATAAACGGGAAATAATAATAATCGACAGTAATAACAACAATATAAATAAAACAAAAACAATAACAATAACAATTTATAAAATTTATAACCACAAACTTTAATAAAATTAATTATAATATTAAAAACAAATTTATACATTCAAATTCCAACAATTTTAAATAGGTGTGTGATAAATCTTATTAAAAAATAATAATAAATAATAAAATCAATATGTGTAATTTTGTAAAATTTTAATAATTAAATCTCAATTTAATATAATAAAATAAAACTATTTTAAATTTTTAAGGTATTTATTATATTTTTTATCTTCATCTTCTTCTTCTTAAGTCTCTCTTTTGTTTTAATTTGACTATATTTTTATTTTTATCTTTTGTTACACTTTTTATTATTTATCTTTTCTTTTTATTATACATCATTTTATAATTTTTTTACAAATACTTTTTTCAGATTTTCTTTGTTATTTTTGTTGCTGTTTTCATTTACTATTATAATTCTTAATTTGTTATTGTTGTTTTTATTTTTGCTACTGCCATTGTTGTTGTTTACTCTGTTTATGTCACTTCGGCTTCGTTTAATTGGGTGTTCGTTTGCCAATCGCCTCCATTAATTTACATACGATTTGTACGTACATCATACACATGTACTCACGTACTTTGTGTATCATGCTAATGATCTGTAACCGCACATAACAGAGCTTAAATTATTCGATTACAACGTTTTATGAATTTTTATAGCAGGTGACGTATAAAAAGGTCGATTGATTTTAAAAAATAATTAATAAACAATTTTTACGCCACATCGGGCCATCGGGTCTTATGGTATAATTTTAAAATTTAAATTTAAGATGTTTTAGAACATATTTCTTTTGCTTTTAATTTTTTTTTAATTAGCTTCTAATATCTATTTGCTGGCCTTTATAATATATATATATATATATATATATATATATATATATATATATATATATATATATATATATATATATATATATATATATATATATATATATATATTTATTATTATTATTATTATTTTTAATTTGTATTTTTTTTAAATTGGTCCAGTTCTTTTACATATTATAGTTATACTTTTCTTGTAATAGGTACTTCTTGGAACTGTGTGCTTTGATTGGAAAATTATAACGAAGTAGGAATTTCTTTATAGCTATCCTGCACCAACTTTTCTTCCACCAAGTCGTTTAATCATTCGCTTCGATGAGAGTGAAAAATCACAGAAAAAAAATGCTGGAAGCTATTTTAGCTATCTCTATAGCATTTAATGTTCATTTCCTTAGCGTATGTTAGTAATAGATCTGTGGGTTTCCACTTACTGATTCCTTTCTAAAGGTTAACGATTCTGTGGGGGATTGTCTGTCGAAATTTGGCTTTTTTAAGGAATAAATATTTAAACTAAGAATTCGTGTATCAGTAACATTTCGAAGTTTTCATACAAAATTAAAAAAATAATTAATAATAATGATAATAATAATAATCGAATTTATCGATTATTATTATTATTTATCGATTATTATTATTATCATTATTATTATTATAATTGAATTTATCGACAAAAACTATTCTAGTAGGTGCGTTTCTGGGTCATCCAATGTTTCCTTTTGGCGATTTTCAGATTGGCCAATTTCACCGCTCCAGATACCTTTCTTTAACGACTTTTAAAAAGGCCAATTCTAAAAGATTATATTATATAATCACGCTTTTTTATGCTTATTAATTAAATATTTCTAATTTCTAAATAAATATTAAATTTATAATAAGCCTTTGAAATGAATGTTCAATAAAACAGCAATTTTATTGAATATTTCTCATTTCTTTTAGATCCTAAATGTCTCTTAAAAATAACTGTAAATAAATTAAAAATTATAAGAAAACAATTTAAAAGAAAAAATTTGTTTTATAAATTGAATCTTGTAAAGCTTTTTTGGATAAAAATAAAAAAAAAAATAAAAAAAATTGCAATGTTAAAGATCGCTCTAAAATATTGGCTCACCTTAAAGTGTATCAATCGGCTTAGAATCACTTATTGACTCAATTTAATGATGTCCGCCCGCTTGTCTTTATAAAACTAAAAGTAGTAATTTTGAATATAAAATCAGTTCGTTGGGCTCTTAACGCTTATAAGTGCCATATTTCTGTTAAAATCATTCCAAATTATATATATTGTACTAATTGCTTATTTTGCCACATCTTATTTGTCACTCACTGTATATGCGCTTACAAATGATTAAGTGGGTAAATTTTGACATTTTGTTGGTATAATTACAGATCATGTTAAACGATAACATTTTCATGTTAAATTAACATCTAAAACGTTGATCATTTGTGGTTCACTTATTATAACTGTTTGATGATAAATAATGATTTTTAAATTCCTAATCTAGATATTGAAAATTAAGTATAAAACATTAAATAAGCATTTAACCCTTTAGATATAGTGAAAATTAATATATATAAAAATATATAAATATATATATATATATATATATATATATATATATTTGGGTTTTTTATTGTTCCAAATCAGACAATTTGTTTTCGCGAATGGTGCAATATGTGGTGCAATTTTGCAAATTTTCTATATAGCGTTGCACAGTTTGAGGCTTATAATTTTTATTATTTGCGAAAGAAAAAAAATAGTACCGTTATTGTCAGTAACTATTTACGGGCTAAATTTTGTTGTAATAGCATAACTATTTTTTCTTAAAATGAAAATTGAACAATATTCGTTGAAACACATTATTCAAATTTATTATCGGGCATATAAAACAATTGCTAGGAACGCAGGTGATTCAGGAAATACAGTTTCTTGACTCATAAAAAGTGCAAAGATCACTGAAAACAGACTGTATGATCGCAGACAAAATTTACGAATTTTAAGAAAAAATCTCTTCTTGGATGGAATGTGACTGATGCTTTAAATTTCTCTGTATCTATTATCAAAAAAAGTTAAAAAAGGATATCCTGAAGACCCACGAAGTATAAAAGTTGCCAATAGGAACGCTAGAAAAAGTGTGAAGGCAAAAGAGGAAGAAATTTTTTGAAATTATTGAGAATAACTTTTTTCACAAATATGAATCAAATCAAATTGTCGAATAAACTTTTAGTCTGACAAGACATTTGTACTTGCGGGGGAAAAACACTTTTTTCATAACAAATGGCACTTTAATGGCACTACATGCAAATGAGTGCCTTCCGTAAAGACTCCTTCCTATTATTAGAAAACTCAAAGAATTCTGATTCTAATTCTGGTCCGATCTCTCTTTTTATTATAACAACAAAAAAGTAACTACTGAGTGGTATCAAGCCAATGGTGCTGCATGGTACAGTCCTGAACTCTGCCCATTTGAAATGTATTGGATTATATAGTAAAAAATTATTTAAAGAATATTTAAAGCTGACGAAAAAATTATATAGAATAACCGAAAACACAGTAAAGCTCCTATGAGGGGTATTCCAGAAAATTTTAGATATTTTATAAAAACGAATGAAAAATTATTTTTTTCTTCTAATAAAATAAAAAATTTGAAAGAGAATGATCCATTTTAATAAACTGAGTTGTGTGTGCAAAATTTTTCCAGCAGTCCTTAAATTTTCTAGAATTAAAATTTTAAAGAAATCATTTAATAGTGAATATAGTTGATATTTATTTGTAACATATCCTGCTTTATGATAAAATAGAATCTAGTGCATTTTTGTCTTTGTCAATTTTTAAGGAGTTTTTTGAAAAACAAACATTTTATATCTACAAAACAATTGAGCATATTTAAAAATGACGAAAGTATAATTTGGAGGCAATTCGTATTATAATTTTTATGTTTTTTAATTAAACCAAATCAGACAATTCGTTCTCGAGATATGTTACAATATGTGGTGTTGGTTGGTTGGTTTACGTGGTAGCCCGTAACCTTACGGGAAATCAATTAGACTCGTTAGAGTACGTTTTGATGGAAACACACTACTCGCCAGGTGAATGAGTTGTATTGAGTCTGTAATGAGATAGAAGTGTTGGGAAGAACAATGAAAACATAATTTAATTAGATCCAGCCTGTAGCATTGAGATATTTAATGATGTCACTGAGTCTAGTGTCAGATATCTCACAGAGATTGTCTAATTGGTACCCTTCCAGAAATTTATGTCTGCTTGCGTTCAAGGCTGGGCATTCACATAGAAGATGAAAAACTGTCTCCTCCTTCTCGCGATTGCCACAACTACGACAATATTCATTGTAAGGGAGACCAAGTCTGCTTGCATGTTTTCCGATTGTCCAGTGACCTGTAAACAATGCTATTAGTCTCGAGATGTCTTTGCGTTTGTAGCCAATGAGTTGCATTGAGCGTTTTTCGTTGTAGGTAGGCCACGTTTCTTTCGCGACTCTACATTTGTCCAGATTTCGCCATATATTTTTTGCCTTTTCTAGAAAGTGTTTTTGGATTCTACTTTTGACTGTTCCTAACGGGATTGCGACAGAAACCGATAAGGAGAGCCTGCCCGGGCTAATTCGTCTGCCTGTTCATTACCATAGTAGTCCCTATGCGCAGGAACCCAGACTGTAGTAATGTCATACAGTCGACTTAGTCCTAGCAGTTCCTCTTTACACTGTCTGACTAGAATAGAGGTAGTTTTCGGTGATTTGAGCGATAGTATTGCCGCTTGACTGTCGACAAATAAACCAATATTCCCTTGAATATTTCTATTGCGTTTACACGCTTCCCTGACAGCTAATATTTCCGGTTGGAATACGCTTGCCTCGTCAGGGACTCTACATGGGTGTCTAATTACAAGATCATTAGAGAAGACACCAGAGCCGACACCGCAGTTCATCTTTGAGCCGTCAGTGTATATCCTACTTCCAAATTGTTCAAGAAGATTTCCCTTTCTCCATTCACTCCTGATGGGGAATAGAACTTTAATAGTATCTCCGAAGTCCATCTGGGGAATCATATAGTCGGTAAATTGATTGAATTGCGGGGGTATTAAACTTAATATCCTCGCGTGCCGTTGCAGATAATCTTATCGCAATATTAACTGATTATTCAATTATTTATAGGTCTATAGGTGTTAGGTGCAATATAGTGTTCAAAGCTTCTGATGGACTAGTACGTAATGCACCTGCAATGCCTATGGAAGCGGATCTTTGTATCTTGTAAAGTTGATCCACCACCACATATCTCTTACTAGTAGCGGTCCACCACACAAGAGATCCATATACAAGAATGGGCCGTACTATTGCAGTGTATAGCCATTTTGTCATTTTGGACTCAAACCCCATTTCACACTGAACATCTTTCTACAGGTGTAGTATGCTACCGTAGCCTTACTAACCCTATGTTGAATGTTCAGCTTCCATGAAAGCTTGGAGTCCAAAATAATGCCCAAGTACTTAATATGTGGTGTAATCTCATTAATTTTTTATATAGCAGTTTATCTCGAGAACTTGAGTTTATCAAAAAATTATTTATAGACTTAAAATTCCATGGTCAGGTGTATCTAACGTCGAGTCTATACAAGAGAAATTTTAATCAAGCCAAACAGCATATTTTTGTCTGAATTGTAGGTAATTTTTTATCTTTATCAATTAAAGAGGAAAGCGTATGTCATAATAAACCATGTAAAAAAAAAGTACCAACAATAATCAAAATGGCGTCTTTTACCAAGTAACGTCAAAACAATTTTGTCAGAAATCGAGCGCTGACAATTTTATTTTCTGCAATAATGTTGACTAATTCAGTCTAGTATTAGACAAATTTTTTTCCTGATAAAAATTTGGCGTTTGACTGGATAAAAATTTCTCTAATATATATAATACGTTTATACGCATAATTATTGTAAATAAATAAATCACTGTTTATACACAAATTTGTCGTGCCGGAGGGGAAAAAGACAACTATTATCATTGAAATTTCTTTGAACGTAAAAGGAAGTACGCTATAACTTTCTTTGCAATTAGTTTCACTAATTACGATTATTTTTCGTGAGCTAATAACTTGCAAATAAAATATTAACTCACCGTTTATACGGCAAAATTTTCATTTCGCAATATTTTTAATTGCGAGTAAGTGATGTGTGTGTATAAACGTAGTAGTAGTAGACTCGACGTAAATTGGTTAAGAAATTTCGTGTCTCTGAGCTAGTGTTGCTCTGTGTAATTATTTTTATTAAAAGTTTTAAAGATTTATATTATAATACATATATATACTTTTGTCTTCTTTATAGTTAAATTTTGAATTCATTTTGGTTTTTAAAGGGTTAATAAAATATTTATTGAGCAAGATGTATGAATTTAAAATGTAAAATATTATTTATTTTTGATGTAAATCATAATAAGTGGAAAATTTTTCTTATAGATAAGAATTAAATAAATAAAATTGAGCTTATAACAATAAAATTTCAATAGTAATAAAATAACAATGTTATAATTTTTAAACTAAAAAAATTTCTACTAAAAAATATTTCTACTAAAATAAAAATTATGTACAGGAAAAAAATTTACAAAAATTCAATTATGTTTAGTTTGGTTATAATAACTATATTTTTTTTATAGTTAATTTTTTTACATTAAAATATTAAAAAGAAGTAAATTAATTTAGTGAAAGTTATGGTGGATATGATAAAATTTGAAAACGACACTAAAAAAAAAAAAGAAAAATTGTATTAGCAACTAATCAAGTTTATATTTTCATGTTTTTTTAAATTACATTACAGACTGCCCCCTTCTACTCAAGTAGTTTAAATTTAAAAATAAAATCTCTCAATTATTTTTTATAATAAAACCAAAAAACAAAAAAAAGAAACAATCGAATGAACAGCCAAAGAAAAAAACTACAAATCTACAATCTATTTAACTGCCTACTCTTAAATATGTATTTTGCTTTTCTATAGTTGTTGTTTTTGTGGCTAACAATTTTTAATAGTGTGCATTAATTTATATGACTGACTGTTAAATGACGAGTCTAAACGTGGAACTACAAAGCAACAACAACAAAAAATTGTTTTAATGAAATCATTTTTATTATACCTTTTTTTACTTTACTTTTCCTTCTCCTATTTCTATGTACAAATTTTTTTGTTCATTTATTTTTTTATATAAAAAAAATTTTCATCTAAAAATTTGTATATTTTTTTTGCAATTTTGTTTTTGCTTTTAAAAAACTATACGCAGCAGTAATTGTGTGTTATTTTTTATATATTTTTCTACTAGATACTAACATTCAATTGTACTTTAAGTAATGAAAGAAAAAAAAAAAAACAAAATACAGCTAATCTAAAACAATATAACACGAATTTCATAAACTTGCTAGTTGTACAAATAAATAAAAACTACAAAAACTATAGAAAAAAAAAAATCGCAGAAAAAAATCCACATTTAACACCGTCCGTCATTCATCCAATTCAATCTATCCAATATTCGAATTTATTTACTCATTCGTATATACAGTTATTTGCTTATAAATATATATAAATGTTCGTATATAAATATGAACATATTGTATATAAATATAATATGTATTTGTCGTTTTCACATAATAGTATATAGTACATTTTATATAAAATGTTTGTTTTTTTGTTTTGTTTCTTTTTCTTTATATGTATGTATGTATGTATGTATATGAAAAAAGTACAAATCGTATATAGACAGACGCCGAATCGACCACAGCAATTATTTATTTCATTTGTTTATTGCACTTAAATTTAAAATAATATAAAAATAATACCAACAACAATAATATTGTATAAAAATAACATTGCTTTTGTTAAATTAATAAAAAGAACAACAAAACAATAGCCAAAAAAAAATAAAAATTAAGTGATCCAATATATAAGAGAAACAATCATTTTTACAGCGCTGTAGTTAAATGAAATCTTGTAAATATTACAAATTTTTAGAAATCTTTTAAATCCAAAAAATATATTGATCAATCTTTAGAATTTAAATTAACTTTGAGACCTTTTCATCATAACAATAACTACTTAATAATATAAATCTCCATTTTTCCATGTCTAAATCTTACGTATATATATATATATATACTGCCTGCCACTTGAATAAGGAATCACATTTTTTTAATTTATCTCCTAAACTAATTTTATCTCCTAAACTAAAGTCCAGAAAAAAATAATTTTATGCGCAACCAAATTTCGAAGTGTTGGCCTTGGTTTCCTGAAGAAATAAAAAATATACATATTTTGTTATACTAAAATTATGCATTTATTTAAAGACATGTATTTCTGTGGTACTTTTTCGTGTATCACTTGAATAAGGAATATTTTGAAACTAAGCAAACTATAATTTATTTTTAAATTTTAGGTTATAAAAATGAAAGTTATTATCTTCTAGCATTCAATTAGTAATGAGTACTGATACCATTTTTAGAAATAACCTCAAAAATGCGATTTGGCATCGACTTGTATAATGACTCTAAGTAATTTATCGAAATTGAACTCCATGGTTCCGTTATTGCATCCTTTAAGGATTCTATCGTCTCAAATTGTTTTCCTCCTTCATAAACTTTTCTTGCAAGCCAACCGCAGACATTTTCCATTGGATTCAGGTCTGGTGAATATGTGGGCCAATCAAAAAGTTGAAAACCTTGTTGATTAATTTATTGTTTTACTGCCCTGGCGGTATGAATCGGAGCGTTGTCGTGTTGGTACGTCCAAGGTATGGGTCTAAAGAAATCATTAAATTTTGAAAATGCTTCCTCTAGAATGTTTTTGTAAGTCGTTGTAGTCATTTTGTTGGATACAAAAACCAATTCTATGGTACCATAATACGAAATGGCATCCCATACCATTATTCCGCCCTCTCGGCTGTGTCTGCGGCTCAAAAATAATTCCTCCTTATTTAGGTCATGGAAGTAATAGTTATACTCGTCGGGATCATCAATATTAAACTTTTTTTTATCGGAAAATACAACTTTAAACCATTTGTCGGACCATGTCATTGTATTTTTGGCAAACTGTAGACGTTGTGATTTACGTTTTTCATTAAGTGATGGTTTTTTTGCAGTTTTCGTGGGACTATGTATGGGCACGTCTTTAAAATACGGTGCACTGTTCTTAGACTGGCTGTGACTCCACTTTTTTCTCATATTTTTGATACCAACATGGCAGAATTTAATGCAATTCTAAGAATTTTTCCTGTTTCTTTTGGAATTGTTGTCATTGTCTTCTACCCTTTCATGTTTTTTCCATATCTTTCCGCGTTATTTAAATAATTGTACACAACTGTCTTTCCTCTATTAATGTTTTTGGCTATTTTGACCGGATTCTGATCCTGAGATTTCAAAATCAAAATTTTTTTTTTTTCAGAGTTATTAGGAGCCTTACCACGTCCTATTTTGAATAAAAACTATTTAAAAACTATCAAATTAAAAATTCTCTAGCCGTTTATATTGAAAGAAATTCAAATCATAGCCTTCCTTATTAATACTAAAAGAATTCCTTATTCAAGTGGCACACGAAAAAGTACCACAGAAATATATCTTTAAATAAATGCATAATTTTAGTATAATAAAAATATGTATATTTTTTATTTCTTCTGGAAACTATAGCCAACACTTTGAAATTTGGTTGAGCAAAAAATTATTTTTTTCTGAACTTTAGTTTAGGAGATATACTTAATTAAAGTTAAAAAAAAATGTGATTCCTTATTCAAGTGGCAGGCAGTGTATATACGTCTGCCCAGGTTATATACGTTCATGTATTATTGATATTGGACTTAAAGTGAAATTTTTTATAATATTTGTAAACTTCTGAATTTTAACTATCATTACATAAACGGTCATTTCTGGTCCATTAATAACATTATAAAAAATCTTTTGATTGTTAAATATTAAAAATATATCAACAATTTTATAAAATTAAAAAAACGAAAAAAATCTATCCATGATTAAAAATGGTTTAATGAAATGTCAAAAAATCACTATCATCGCGATTATCTTCAATGTAATCAACAATATCGTATTACTTTTAATTTATTTTAGACATATTGATGTGGATTGTATACTTGTGGTAATTTTTTAAATGTTCTTAAAAATAGAATTTTGAGAATTTTTTTTTTATAGCTTTTTATCTTAAAACTAATATTGATACTATATAGCGTTGATGTGCCACTAGAAAAATTTTCAAATTTTTTTGAATCCCAAAAGTAAACGAGTTTGAAGAAATGCCCAAATCAGAAAAATATGGAGGAGAACTATTACAAATAGTTGATTTAGTTTTAATCATAAATTATTCCGTTTATTTTTTTTTTATTGAGAAACATGTTATGTTTTATGTAAACACACACCTTATATATACACTGGTGCATATTCCTATAAACGCATTTAAAATTTTTGTTTTTCATTGAGATATATTCGTTTCTCTTAACCAAAAAAACGGTACTTATTTATGTAAAAAATATTTATTTCTTGCTTTTGTTGTTTTCTTTAATTTAGCAATCAGAGCATACAAGTATTAGTGATAATTTCAGTGGAATATTCCTATAAACACAGTCTAGAAAAATTATCTAAAAAGTAAAAAAAATGACTTAATTTTTAAAGTTACATGTTCTATAATCCCGTCATTTTACGAAAAAAGGGTTCTATTTTCACTACTTTTATCTGTTTTTTTTTTTTTTTTTTTAATTTGATTACAACGTCAAAATTCCCGTCTTTTGGTATATTAACATTTTTGGATGATTTGTTGTGTAAATACATCTCTTATACTTATATAAAGAGCGAATAACTTTTTTGCCCTGTTCAAATGCAAATGGCACAGACAAACTGAAATTGTTGGCTGTTTAAAAATAAAAAACTCGTGCGTTTAAATGCTTTTTCAATAATCCTGTAATATACAACTCCAGTAATAACACCTGGGTGATATCATTTATATTCAAGGACTGGCTCCATCACGAATTCTGAACTTTAGTTTAGGAGATATACTTAATTAAAGTTAAAAAAAATGTGATTCCTTATTCAAATGGCAGGCAGTATATATGTACATATATATATATATATATATATATATATATATATATATATATATATATATATAATGAAAAAGTATCTTGATAGAAATACATGCATTTTACACTATTTTACACTATCCGCTTTAATTTCTAACTTCACAAATTTTATTTCTTTATGAATGCATAAAGCCGAGTTTTAAGTACTATAGGAATATTTGTTATTGAGACTCAAAACCATTGTTTTATTTATTGTAAAAAAGATGTTTTATTAAAAAAATATTATATATATGAAAATAAGATCACATCAAACCCATCAAACATAGAGTCATCATATTTTAAACGTTTGAAAAATGATGTGTTTTTCCTTTGATATCAAAGATTAATTCAAAACTTAATTCAAATCTGCATCAAATTTGAAGAAAAAATCCTCTTTTTGCCCTGCATATCATTCGACTGCAAACAGTTTTATGAATACGATTTTCTTAATAAAGACTTTAAATTATAAAGCACAAGCTAGCTAATACACCATTTAATCCTTAAAGTCTTTATTAAGAAAATCGTATTCATAAAACTGTTTGCAGTCGAATGGTACATACATTAGTATGCAGGGCAACCAAAAATATGTCCTAAAAAGTGATTTATAAGCATAAAAATGTTCTTGAAATTGCGAAATATGCTCCTAAAAAATATCATTATTTCTGTCTTAAAATTTAAATTATTTACTTCTGATGCTAAAAATAACTTTATTTTTGTTAGCAATTGGTAAAAAAATATATGTATTTTCTTTTTGCACTTAAAGAAATTCATATCAGGAAAATTCAAAATTTCTATCAAAAAAAAAAAAAGAAAAAGAAATTTTCACTAATGACAATTTATGTAAAAAATGGTACATTTTGGTACATTTTTATATCCGTTGGTACCGTGGCACAATTTCCCAGCAAACCAGAGATTTGATTTAATATTTAGTAATGATTTCAACAAAATTTTTTTTCTCAAATATAAACGTTTGAGAATGATTTGATAATAATAGCATTCTTAACAAAAAGAGGATTTTTTCTCCAAATTTGATGCTGATTTGAATTAGGGTTTGAATTAATCTTTGATATCAAAGGAAAAACACATCATTTTTCAAATGTTTGAAATATGATGACTCTATGTTTGATGGGTTTGATGTGATCTTATTTTCATATATATAATATTTTTTTTTACAATAAATAAAACAATGGTTTTGAGTCTCAATCCCAAATATTCCTATAGTACTTAAAACTCGCCTTTATGCATTCATAAAGAAATAAAATTTGTGAAGTTGGAAATTTAAGCGGATAGTGTAAAATAGTGTAAAATACATGTATTTCTATCAAGATACTTTTTCATTTTGCTAGATAACTCACCACTTAAATAAATAAAATGTGATGTATCACCATAAACCTTTCAAAAAATAATATTTACATTGATGACATTTTTTTCTTTTTTTTTTTTTTTTTTTGTAGTATGTAGATAGTTGTATATATTTTATAAAAGATAATATTAATTGACGAGAATTTAAAAAAATAAAATTCTAAAAAAAAATTTAACAAACAATTTCGCTATATTTTAAAGTGGTAGCTGTCATTGGATACAAAATATTTCTGGAAAATATAATATTGAGAAAAACTTATTCAATTGTTCCGCCTTCGCAAAATATTTTCCCAAATAAAAAAGCAAATGTTGAGTTAATAAATATTTAAGATTCTAGTGTATACACCTGCCAATGCCAGGAAAAAACGCAATTTACATTTTTTACGTCATCTGAGAGATTCAGAAAGCTCCCAAAAGGAAAACCATATAAAAATGATATACAGCGTTGCCAATTTAGCGCTTTTTAACAACCCAAAAGTCGATTTTTTTCTTTTTTTCAGAAAAAATTTTCTACGTCTTTTGAAAGCTTCCGACAGCTCTGAAAAGAAAGATCATGCTTAGGAAATTCCTTGATAAAAATTTAAAAATCAGGCTCCTTTATATTTTGTAGAACGAATAGTTTTATAAGTAAACCTAACTTAATTCTCTACATCGCCTGGGAGCTTCAGAAAGCTTGGAAAGAAAAAACATGCTTAGGAAATTATATATAAATAATCAGATCTCCATTGCTTGATAAAAATTTTAAAATCAGTCTCCGTTAGATTTTGTAGGACGAATAGTTTTATAAGATGAATTTTAATTCTCTACATCATCTGGGAGCTTCAGAAAGCCCTAGAGAGAGAAAATAGGCTTTAGATATTATACAAATATGTAGATATCTCCGCCCCCTGATAGAAATTTCAAAATCTGACTACGTTGGGATTTGTTGGACGAATAGTTTAAGTCTGGAAGCTTCAGAAAGCTCTAGAAACAGAAAACATGATTAGGAAATTGTATACTCTCAGAGAAAAAACATGGCTACAGCATTATCACTACAACAATATTATGTTCTCATTATTAATTTTCTTGAATTTTAATAACTCTGCGTTCATGATAACAATGTTTTTGTTTAAATTTTGTCATTTAATGTTTACACACTCAATAAAAATTTTAATATGGTTCACTGCAAAAAAGTTATGTTTTGAAATAATTTTTAATAAAAAAAAAAAAAAAAATTAAATAAAATTGATTTTTTTAACCGAACCGCGTTACGCATTTTTCATTTATTTTCTCACAAAAAATATTACCATATTTTTTTAAAAATTTATATGAATTTCGTAAACAAAATTGAAAAAAGTTTGAAGTAGAAAAAGAAATGAAAAGAAAATTAAAGAAAAATGTTGTTTATTTTCCGTTATCATTTAAGTTTTTGTTTAATTTAACAATGCGGACTATGTAAAGAAATCCGGGCTTGTTGTGTTTTTAACATTAAGTCGTTAATATCGATCTAAATTTTAATATAGACTATGCACGAGAAGCTTAATGCATAGAATTCTTGAAAATTAAACCAATGGGTAAAATTCTTTCAAAATTTTTATTATGTTAAAGGCAATTTAATTCCAAAATGTTTTTTTTTTTCTTCTGAAACAAATAAATATTTTATCGGCGGCTTCATTCAACGTACGGAAAAAAACATGCAATTGCATATTTTGGTTTCCTTGTTATAAGCCTTAAAGTATGCACGGATTTTTTCGTGCTCAATCCTTATTGTTGAAAGATTAACTTTCTCCAAAAATAACTTTTAAAATAAAAGTTGTAGTTGTAGTGTAAATGCTACAATAGTTACTTTAAATTGTTTCATATTTAACTTTATAGAATAATTTTAAATGAATAATTTAACTCATTTTGATCTCTGTTTATTATAAAAAATTATTATGCAAACAATTTACATTTACACTTTTTAATTTATTTTAAACAAAAATTAAATTGTGCAATTATTATATGCATTTTTTATACATATATTTTTATTTATATAAATATGTACATATAATTTTTGTATCTTATAAGTACATATTAATTATAAATCTTGTTCTGAATCGCACGAGTTCATATATGTGTGTGAGTGTATACATGTGATTGGCAATATCAATGTATTTAAATATTTGAAATATTTTTTTTTTATCTTGTTTATTTTCAAACAAAAGTAATGTATTAAAAGTTTTGTAAAAATGTTTTCTTAAACACATTTCCAGATTATAAATTCGTAACCTTTTTATTTGAGTTTTGTGATTTTTTTTAGTAGCAGCTTAAAACTATTGTTATTTGATCTTATGAGAATTAATTGCTTATAAGTAAGAATTAAGAATTAATTAGTTTACAAGTATATTTTTGTGTCTTTAAAAGGTGATTAAAGGAGATTTCAAAAACCCACAAAATAAATTTTAGTATTATTTTTCTGGCTTGATCTTTACATTTAAACTAAACAAAACACCTGTTGGCTTTTAAGTAACACATGTAATAGGATTAATTGATTTTATTTATGTCTCTATTAACGGTCCATTAGGTAGCCGGAATTAGGAAATATTTTTACTATGAATTTTATGAATATATAAGAATTTACGATAAGTTATCTATTTATAAGAAATTTACGATAACTTTTATATTTATAGGAAATTTACAATAAGTATTAAATGTACAGGAATTAACAATACATTTTCTATATATAGTTTACTCTAACTTTTCTATTTATAATAAAATTACGAGAAATTTTCTATTTATAAAAATGATACATTTTCTATTAAGGAAATTTAAATTTTAAATTTATTCTCCATTTTTAGGGATTTATGATATTTTTTTTTTTGTAATAGCTTTAGATTTTTATTTCTATATTTATGATAAATTTTCTTTATATAGGAAATTTTCTATAAATTTTCTTTATATAAAAATTTTTCGATAAATGTTCTTTTTATAAAAAATTTTCGATAAATTTTCTTTTTATAAAAAATTTTCGATAAATTTCCTTTTTATAAAGAAATTTTCGATAAATGTTCTTTTTATAAATAATTTTCGATAAATTTTCTTTTTATAAACAATTTTCGATAAATTTCCTTTTTATAAATTTTCGATAATTTTTCTTTCTATATAAAATTTTCGATAAATGGTCTCTTTATAAAAAATTTTCGATAAATTTTCTTTTTATAAACAATTTTCGATAAATTTCCTTTTTATAAAGAAATTTTCGATCATTTTTCTTTCTATAGAAAATTTTCGATAAATTCTCTATAGAAATCTTTCGATAAATTCTCTTTCTATAGAAAATTTTCGATAAATTCTCTTTCTGTAGAAAATTTTCGATAAATTCTCTTTCTATAGAAAATTTTCGATAAATTCTTTTTCCATAGAAAATTTTCGATAAATTCTTTTTTTATAGAAAATTTTCCATAAATTCTATTTCTATAGAAAATTTTTGATAAATTCTCTTTCTATAGAAAATTTTCGATAAATTCGCTTTCTATAGAAAATTTTCCATAAATTCTCTTTCTATAGAAAATTTTCCATAAATTCTCTTTCTATAGAAAATTTTCGATAAATTCTCTTTCTATAGAAAATTTCCGATAAATTCTCTTTTTATAGAAAATTTTCGATAAATTCTCTTTCTATAGAGAATTTTCGATAAATTCTCTTTCTATATAGAATTTTCGATAAATTCTCTTTCTATAGAGAATTTTCGATAAATTCTCTTTCTATAGAAAATTTTCGATAAATTCTCTTTCTATAGAAAATTTTCTTTTTTTCGAGAAATTTTCTTTTTATAGAAAATTATCGAGAAATTTTCTTTTTATAGAAAATTTTCGAGAAATTTTCTTTTTATAGAAAATTTTCGAGAAATTTTCTTTTTATAGAAAATTTTCGAGAAATTTTCTTTTTATAGAAAATTTTCGAGAAATTTTCTTTTTATAGAAAATTTTCGAGAAATTTTCTTTTTATAGAAAATTTACAAGAAATTTTTCTTTTTTTTAGAAAATTTTCGAGAAATTTTCTTTTTATAGAAAATTTTCGAGAAATTTTCTTTTTATAGAAAATTTTCGAGAAATTTTCTTTTTATAGAAAATTTTCGAGAAATTTTCTTTTTATAGAAAATTTTCGAGAAATTTTCTTTTTATAGAAAATTTTCGATAAATTCTCTTTCTGTAGAAAATTTTCGATAAATTTTCTTTTTTTTTATAGAAAATTTTCGAGAAATTTTCTTTTTTTTATAGAAAATTTTCGAGAAATTTTCTTTTTTAAAAAAAAAATCGAAAAAATTTCTTTTTGTAGAAAATTTTCCTTTCGTGGAAAGTTTTCGAGAAATTTTCGTTTCATGGAAAATTTTCGAGAAATTTTCGAGCAATTTTCGTTTCATGGAAAATTTTCGAAAAATTTTAGTTCATCTAAAATTTTCGATAAATTTTAGTTCATGGAAATTTTTCGATAAATTTTCGTTTTATTGAAAATTTTAGTTAAATTTTCATTTTATAAAAAATTGTACAAAAAATTTCTTTTTATAGAATATTTTTGTTAAATTTTCATTTTATAAAAATTATAAAAATTTCTTTTTATAGAAAATTTTTGTTAAATTTTTCTTTTATAGAAAAATTTTCGCTAAATTTCCTCTTTATGGGAAATTTTCGATAAATTTCCTTTTTATAGAAAATTTCTTATAGAAAATTTTCGTTAGGATTTCTTTTTATAGAAAATTTTCGTTAGATTTTCTTTTTATAGAAAATTTCCGTTAGGTTTTCTTTTATGGAAAATTTTCGTTAGATTTCCTTTTATAGAAAATTTTCATTAAATTTTTCTTTTTATGAAAAAGAGGTTATTATTTTGAAATGGGTATCAAATTTTACTGTGGAGATATTTTACAATATTTTTCTAGCAACAGTAACGGCGTTCATCCGGCAACATTTTTTACGCTCTAGTAATTATATAATTGTCGTCTTTTTTCCAGCCCTCACTGTAATTCTCAAAATATCGGACAATGACTTTACATGATTTGATTTGTTGTTCTGCCATTTTTTATTAAAAGTTATTCTTGTTTTTGCAACATTATTAGTAGCTTTTTCATTGTAGTGTCAATGTCTAACTGTTTGTTGTTGTATAGTATTTGCAACTTAGCCTTAGACGGTTACAATAAACATTTAACTGTAATTTCGTTAATAACAAAAAACTTGTTTCGCGATATACATTTTTTTCTCCTCTATCTTTTAAAAGTATTTAAAGCTTAACAAAAATCAGTTTGTAATGGTCATATCACTGCAACAACACACAAGCAGCAACAAAAACACACCGACTAAACTGTATTGAAGATAATGAAGTTTTTTTTCAGTCTTTGTTGCAAAATGAAAATTGTAATGAAAATAGAATTGAGAAAAAAGTGTAGAAATACATACACTAAACAAAATGTAATAAAAAAAGGAATAGACAAAGGAATGAAGGAGGAGAAGTGAATATAAAATCAACGACACAAAAAATTTAACAACAACAAAAACAACAGCAAAAAATTCAATAAAATGCATTTAAAATTGCATTTAGTTATACATACAAACAACTTACAGACAAACAAACCTACATTTGTTTTACATTATGTACATATGTATGTATAGTTTTTGTTTAATTTTTTCATGGTTATTTTATTTTTATAGAGGAATGAACTTTTGTATTTATTTTAGAGGCAACCTTAAATAATTATAATTAATTAAATTACTCTTTTTTAATATTTATAAGAATTTTTATTTTATTGTAAAAGCAAAAAATAATTTGTAGTCATTGTCATCTTTTTTTATGACATTTGATTTGTACGTTTCATCTTCAGTTTTTTTTTTTATGTTTCTCCTTGGAATATAGATTTTTTAAAGACTTTTCCAGTGCTAGTTTTTCACTTGTTTTATTATTCTTTTTTTTTTTTTTTTTTTTTTTGTTTTGGTTAGAAAATGTATGTTATGCCAAAGGATGAGAGTTACAATGTACCTCCTCCTACTTACGTGTCAAAAGTTCTAGTTACCCTTTCCTTTTTTTCTCAAATGTGTATGTATGTATCTTTTTTGTATGTTTACATATTTAACTCCCTACTCTTTCTCTCAATAATTTTCATTACGTTTTCATTATTTATCATACGTATGCATGTAGTTTTAGGGAGTTGACAACTTGTTAAAGAAAATAAAAAAACGCCAAGACTCTGTGGAAAGAAAAGCGCTTAAAAGGAAAAGTGTAAATTTAAGTAAAAAAGCTGTGAAGCATACATATGTATGCTATGCTAAATATGTCCTTAATAAAGGTATAATGATATTTTACACGATTTTTTAATTTAATCATAACCAAAATATTTTTAAAATCAGGATTTTGCTTCGCTACCCTCTTGAGTAACGTTTCACCACCACAGTTCTAACATAACAAATATGCAACTTGAACTTGTTTCTACAGATCGAATTTTCGATGACTCTGTCGACTACATCCAGCTGAATTATTTTAGATGGACTGAGTTATGTTGACTTTGGGAGCGTTGGTCGATTTCAGCTTCAGAATATCCCAAAAGTAAAGGTCTATCGAAGTAAAATCGCCGTGTCGTATCCTCACCAACAACACCTGACCACACAGTAACTTTTAGTGAATAAATTGTCACTGGATGGACCACGTGTGAGTTGAGAATTTTATTGTCAAATCCATTCAATCAAAAGTGCATTTCGTTGTCAAAGATTATATTTCGGCCAAAATTGGTGTTCTTTTTCCAAACGCGGAGAGCAGTTGGCGACCAAACGGCTTTGTATGTAGGGGCACAGGCCCCTGCGAAAGTCCGAGTGTTGTCTGATTACACTGGTCGGCAAAAAGATCATCCCTTAAAGGTTATATGGATTATATGGATTTTGATGTGCTAAACACGAATCTGCTTTTAGTGTTTTCCATCAGGTCTGAATTTTCTACGGACGTATCTAGTGATACATGAAAAGAAGTGGACGGAAATGTATTTAAGCTCCCCTACATCTTTTTTTATATGCTTAATACTTTCGGAGTTATTCGTAGTTATAAACATTGAAAAATAGAAAATTGAAGTTTTCTTTTTCTTTTTTTTTTAATTTAATCTTTATCATAAAGCTGGTAGTGCTATGAAAAAAATAAGTCACATGACATCAAAATTGATACTTATGATTTTATTCACAATTGAGTAAAAATACCCATGTGAGCCTATAAATAGTTCGCGTTCACCGAAAGGAACTTTGATAACCGAAGAAAAAGTTGATTTATAGACTGTAAGATCACATACAAAATAAAACGTATTTTAAGGGAATATCTCTATATCTTTGGATGAAGTGCAACTCACTTATTAATTTGCTCAATATCTGTTATCAGAAAGGTTAAAAAACTGGCCTAAAAACCCACAAAGTAAAAAAAATCCTAATAGAAATGCTGGTAAAAAGGCAAAGGAGATGAGGAAAATTATTGAGAATAATTTTGTTAAAAAATACTTATGAATGTCACCTAAAAGGCAATATAAAGCATGTACTATCGAATTTTTACGACAATGCATCAGCTAAAAATCAAAATTGTCGAATAAATGTTTGGTCAGACAAACCATTTTTATGTGCCATAAAAAAAAGAACACTATTCATAACGAATCGAACATTTAACAGAGAAATGTAAGCAAATGAGTGCTCTCGGAAAAGATTCCTTTCTAGGAAGCACAACGAATTCTAATTTTTCTGGCCCGATCTTGCTTCTCATTATTAACACAGAAAGTAATTGAGTGGTATCAAATAAATGGTGCTGCTATGTACCAAGGGATGCCAGTCCACTAAACTGTTCAATTGAAATGTATTGGATTATAATGAGAAAATATAAAAAATAAAATAGAGTTTAAAAAGAAGTGGTTCCATTTCAAAGAAAAAGGCTTTTTTTTTTCTACATGATATTCTATTATTAAATATTTAATTAAAAACTAATATAACGGTTTTCATCAAAACAAAACTTCACCACCATTGGTTTCGCTTTTATAAACTAAATAATTGTATGCACTATTTTTTTCATGCGCAATCCTTATCTATTTAAATTGATCATAATAACTTTTGGGAAAAGAAGTGTGACATGTCTAAATGACTGTTTGATCCTCTGCAAGAGTTGAATCTTACTGAAGGTTTTCGAGTTTAACTTCTGTAGATTTTATATAATTCTCAACTTTAAGATTCAATACGAATTTTTTACAAGTGGCTTTATAGTTTTTGTGGTATATAAACAAGAAAATATATTTTATTTTGAGCCAAATTATATTTAAAATTAACGAAGTAATCAGAAAAAAAAATAATTTTTTAAGTGAAATTAGTTTTATTACAGGTTAATTCGAATTACTTAAACTAGTTAACCAGTAAATCTTCTTTATGGAAAAAATCGCAAATAGTCAACTCTACTTGCTGGTCTTTTTATTGTCACTTTTTTTTTGTTTTTTTTTTTTTGTTTCAATAATTTTCATATTCTCTTGAGAGCTTTTTGCTCTGTGTATTCATAGTTGTTGTAGTTGGTTTTGTTGCTGTTTTATACATACATATATATATTATACTGTTTTGGGTCTATTAAAGTCAGTATATTCGTTCCTCTCTCGCTTGCAAAATTTTCTGTGCGCCTGCTATCAATTAAACCAACAAGACAATATTTATGTTAGTTAATTTTTTTCTTCCATTCCTGCACATTTGTTGTTATTTTCGTTCGATTCTGTTGTTTCCAACACACAATATAAATAAATAAAATGCTTCCGAAATCAAAACAATATTTTTTTTTGTGTTAAATTTTTTTTTTTTTTATTTTATTTTGAATTTTGAACGACAACGGATGAATGTTTTTTTGGGTGTATCCAACAACAACTAACTAGTAGTTAGTATTAAAACGCGTGTGAGCCGAAGCGATTGTGTGTATGTGTTGAGAATGTAAGTGCAATGCATAACAAACCATCTGTTAAAATGTGTATTAAAAATAAATTAAATCAAAATAATTTGAAATTTAAAAATGTTTTTTATAATAAAATGATAACAATTAAAATAAAATTAATTACTTAATACCTATTAAGTAAAGTAAAAGTCTAATTATTAAAAAGTATTATTTTTATTAACAAATTTGCAAAATAATAAAAAGAAAAAAAACTTTTTTTATGTTTTCATATTTCCCGCTTGTGTGTGGTGTGTTGAGTTTTGTTGTAAAAGTTGATTATAATGATTGAAGATGATGTTTTTGGTTTTTTTCATTCTTTTAGTTTTGTTCTCTTTTTTTCTGTTGATTTTTTATTCAGTGTTTTTGTTTTGTAGCTTTTAATATTTCATTACGTTTTGTTGTTGCGTTTGTTTGCACTTAAAAAAATTATATTATAACGGCATTGGTAAAGAGAGCTTATTTTCAGTTGCCCTGAGAGCATGATACCGTGTGGTTTTCTGTGGATTTTATTTATTCGTCTTTAAAAACAAAAAACAATTTTTTTTTTTGAGCCACACACTGTCATATACATACATGTATAAATGCTTGTGTATAAATATGTACAATATTTGCTTCTTCGTAATAATAATGTAATACTAAATAAAAATGTGAGACAAACAAAATAAATAAAAAAAACTGTGTTTTATACCTATTTGTGCAGTGTTTTATTTTTTTCTTCTTGAAATCAAGTCAAAATAAAATTAAATTAACACATAATTAAATAATGATGATGTTATTAACTAAAATTATAAATTTTTATATAAATATAAATAATTAAATGTTATTTAACAATTTAGAAAGTGTGTGTGTATATACTTATATAAAAATTTAAGAATTCCTTTAGTTGAGAACAAAATTTAAGGATTTTTTCTTTTGTGAAGAAAATAAAAATCAATAAATTTAAGAGTTTTGATAAAATTCAAGAATATGATTAAATATTTATTTTTTTTATTAACAACAGAAACATTTTTACACGGTTCTTATGAAAAACTACAAATAATTAATATTTCTAACGCAAATTGTACATATTATTATTGTTTTTTGTAATTTACAAAGAGAAAAAATAAAAAGATGTTATTAACATTTCCTTTAGGAAAGGAAATTTTAAAAAATTTTTTTCAAAAAAGAAAATTTTACGAAATTTTTTAAACACGAAAATTTAACGGAACTTCTATAAAAATTTAATTTAACGAAGTTTTTAATAACAAACGTTAACGTAATTGTTCTATAAAAGGAAATTATAATGTAATTTTTCTATAAAAAGAAAAATTAACGAAATTAAAAAAAAAAACAAAGAAAATTTAACCACTATAAAAATATTCGACAGAAAATTCGCATAAAAAGGTATTTTAAAGTATTTTTTTTTCAGGTACAAAATTTTAGGAAAATAAAATTTTAAAATATTCTAAAAAAAGAAATTTTATCCTATAAAAAATGTATCTGTAATATAAAACAAAAGGAAAATTTACCGTTAATTTCGACTTAAATATCTGAAAATTCTTCATAATTTATAGAAAATAGCAACTTTATCGAAGAATTTTATACAAATAAAAATTTATTAAGTATTTTCTGTAAATAAGAAATTTATAAAAATTTCCTTAAAACGAAGTTTTTTGAATTTATTAAAGATTTCATAAAAAAAAAAAAACTAATCAAAATTTCCTATAAAAGGAAAATTTGTCAAAAAAATTTTTTTTTTTTTTTTGTAGAATACTTTGTGTTTTGGAAAATTTCGTAAGAAAAAAAATTATCGAAAACGTCTAACGAATACAAAAATGTCCAACAAACAGTAATTTGTCGATAATTTCAAAAATTTTTCAAAATTTCGTATAAAAAAATTTATCGAAAATTTGTTATAAAAAAATTTTATAAAAAAGTCACTAAAAAGTTTTATTTGTACAATATTTCGCTTTAGCCCCACTATGCCTCGTCTTTTTAATTTAATAAATTAATATTATAATATTAATAAAGCAACAAAACATCAAATTCGTTTTTGTTTAATAAAGCCCTGTGCATGGTATTTAAATATAATTCCTTAAGAGATTGTGTTTTTCATTTGTAATCAATTAAATTCCTAAACTTTAATCTAGTTATTTATCAAAAACTTGTCTTAGAATTCATATTAAAAATTGTTTGGAAAATTTATTAACCTTAAAAAAATTCCTTTAAATTTATTTTCTACTTTTCCTGTACTAAATTTCCCATTTGACTAATCAGAAAAAAGGAAAATAATTTTGCATTTAGTGAAAATTTTTAATTTTAATGCCCAAGTGTAAAAAAATATTTGAAAGATTTTTTTTCTGTTCAATTTAACTCGTTACTCGTTTAGCTGAAAAAGAAAAAAAAGTAATCAACTCGTTTTTATTCATTTTTTTTCATGTTTTTATATCTGTTGTATTTGTTTCTTGGCTATATACACACAACAGCACATATTAAACGATAACAACAACAATAACGAAAACCTTTTTATCAAACAGCTACAATAAGCAAAAGAAACAGAAAGAAAAAAATTTGCAAAGAAGAAAACCGAAAAAATAATAAAAACTAAAAAGAGGCAGCGAAAAAAAAATCGCATAATAGGGACACACTTACTTATATACATTATACAGTGGTGTTATATTGTTGTTGTGGTTGCTATTGCAGATGATGATGATGGCGATGACGACGACGACCTACGACGACATCTCTCTTTAACAACGAGTATTTAATATATTTTGTTTTATTATTTTTTTTTACTTTTTCTTATCACAGTTGTGTTTTGTTGTTGTTAGTAGTAAAACCATAACGAATCGGAAACAAACAACACTCTGTGCATGTAGCTGCTGTTATTTAAGAAAATACTAATAATAATACAAAAAAATTAAACTACAAGTCGGTCGTGTCGTATGGTCGGTCGTTTGGTTGTTCCATTGTTTGCACGTTTGTAATAATTTAGTTGATTATAAACACTGATTGTATCTAGAGAGTGAGTGAGAACGAGTGTAGAAAAATTATTGTTGTAGTTTAATTAAAACAAAACAAATAACAAAAGAAGATGAACTAAAGTGAAAAAATATAAATTAAATTAAAAAAATATTTTTAAAGTAAGATTAGAGAAAAAGAGTAAAACAAAAGTATGAGTTTGAGTGATTGTTATGTATTAACAGTCATTTTTTTTGTTTTGTGTAAAAGTTTGTTAGTGATGATAATTATTTTTCGTTTTGTGTAGAACACTCCTTCGCCTTCTCTATATGCTTAATGCATTGTTTTAATTCGTTAATTTTCATTATAATCAGTTAAACAACATGACGACAATACAAATATCCTAAATAAAAATACATTCGTTTATATGTAGATAAATATTTATATAATGTGCATTAAAACTCGAGAGCCCACTGTTATTGTGGGCAATAATAACAACACAAAGAAAAAAATGAATATAAGAACTACATACCTACAAATTCGATAAAATTTTTTTTTATTACTTGAGTGTAGTAAAGCTGCCAGATGGTTAGGATACAAAATCGTCAAAGTAAAAAATTATTTTCTATAAAAAATCTTTACTCACGTTAAAAAATATATTTTAATTTTAATAGTTCTGGTAATCTTGATTTTTTTATAAAATTTATCGAAAAATTTCTATAAAATGCAGATTTATCGAAAATTTTCTATAAAATGCAGATTTATCGAAAATTTTCTTTAAAATGCAGATTTATCGTAAATTTTCTATAGAATGCAAATTTATCGAAAAAGTATCCACAATTTAAAATAGGTGTAAAACATCTAATAAAGTTTTCTAAAAAAAATCAGGAAATTCTTAAAATAATGTCATTTTATATATTGTATATAATATACAAACCTAAATGCATGTACATACTATTTTCTACAAAATGCAGATTTATCGAAAATTCTATAAAATGCAGATTTATCGAAAATTTTTTACAAAAAGATTTATCGAAAATTTTCTATTTGCGATAATATCTATCGAGGATTTTCTGTATATGTAAAATTTATCAAAAATTTCTCATAAAAATAAAAATTTATCGAAAGCTTTCTATAAATAGAAAATTTATCGAAGTGTTCTATATATAGTAAATTAATTAAATATTTTCTATAGATGCAGGTGAATGAAAAATATTCTATACCAGAAAATTATCGAAAATTTTTTGCAAAAATATAATTTATCAAAAAATCCGTTTAAAAGGGGTATCGAATGATTTTTTAATAAAAATTTTATCGAAAACTTTTTTAACAGAAGTTATCGAGAATTTTCATTTAATCAAACATTTTCACGGATTTTTGGACAGTTTTCATAATTTTTTTTTTTTCCTTAAAATGTTTACATCTTTGTTTCATAATAATCTGGCAACTTTGATGATTGTATAATTTTTTTTTTTTATATGTTTAAATATTTGTTGTTTGATTGAACGCGAGTTTGTGAACATTGAGTTTGTTGCGACCACGACATTCGACAGCAAACAAACATAAACACAACTAAGGCGCAAAGCAACAACAGCAGCAGCCTCTGCAACAATAACAACATCAATTATTAAAGTGTAGTACATTTTTATTTTGTACATGGATTCTACTACACTACCTTAAGAGTAGCAAGAAATATTAAGTGCTGACTGACTGAGCTCTCCTTTTATTTTTTTTTTTCATTTTTATGTCGCAGTCGTATATATATATGTGTTAGTTGTATGGCTGTTGGTTCGAATTCCTCGTTTATTTTTTTTCCTGTGTTTTTTGATGTTGGTTTATTTGATAATTTGTTGATGTTACGGTGTCTCTAAAGCAGGCAGCACACACTGGCTTAATAGCAACTACAATCACAAAACAACAGTGCTAAATGTTCCGACTTACAAACGTGACGTGTTTTAAATGTTTTTTTTTTTTCTGTAATTTCGGTTTTCTTAATTTGTTCATTACTTTTGTTACGAAGCAAAGTAAAAAACCTATAACTGCTAAAAATAAATAAAATACATGGCAACTAAATATACATATACACACATGAATGCAGTGTAAAAAGTGAAAAAATGAAAATATTAAAAAAGGAAACAAAGAAATTGTGCAAATTTTTATTAAATAAAATAAATAGAAATAAAATAAAAATCAAAGAAGGAATAAATTAAATTAAAATTAATAAAGCAAATTAAATTAACCAAAAAAAAGTATATAAAAAATGAGAAAATGTATCCACAGTTTAAAATAGGTGTAAAACATCTAATAAAGTTTTCTAAAAAAAATCAAGAAATTCTTAAAATAATGTCATTTTATATATAGTATATAATATACAAACCTAAATGCATGTACATACTATACATATATACATATTTATAAATAATTGAATGAAAATACAAAACAAACAAACAATCATCTTATAATCATTATTTTTCTTCGTACACACCAAAATTATTCTAGTGTATTTTAAACAAAAACCAACAACAATAATAATAATGAAAATATAAAGAAATCGAAAAAGAAAAAAGTAAAATAACATTCACACGAATATACATAGCAGCACAATTAGCAGAAATAGCAGCAGCAATAACCGCAGCAGCTGTCAATAAAGCCGGTTGAAAAAAAACAGCTGTTTTGTTTCCTCAAACAACATATATACCTACATATAACTACAAAAAACAGAAACAAAATAAATAAAAATGCACTACTAAAAAGCAAAACAAAATTTACACTACAAAAGAGAGAATAACCAAATTAGCTCTCTCCTTAAATATAACCATTAAGAAAAATATTAACATTAAAAGAGTGAGAGTTTATAAAACAAACTCAAAAAAGAGAGCCCATTTTGATTGAGCTCTCTCCATCGACAAAAAAAAAACATCCTTATGTCTCTCACATTACCAATGTCGTTAATTGAGACTTCCACTATAACCGAATCATCAAAACATAGAAATTTTCCTAAATTAACAACAAACTCTATGGTGGTTATACAAGCCTCAACAACAGCATCTTTGCCAGCAGCTACAAAAACTTCAAATGTTGCGGTGGCAGCAGCAACAACAACAACACAAAAGAGATCTCGTAAACGTTCCACAACCGATACAACATCGGCAACAAATGCAACATATAATACAACGACAGCAACATCTAAACGTAATAGAAAACAAAGTTTATTACAGCAACAACAACAGCAGCAGCATACCCAACAAATTCATCTTCAACAGTCGTCATCAACATTATTATATGTTAATCAGAGAGTAAGTTTTTTTTTCTACTACCACTACATACTTTGAAAAACACCCGTTAAAAACCAAAAAATAAAAGAAAAACCAAATTATTGTGTTTAATTAAAAGAGAGCTTTAAAAGTGTACTAAAGTGAGAGTGTGTGTGATTGTTATTGCTCGTTTATTTCAAACAAACAGTGTTGTATAAATTAGTAGCACGTGCTTTGTCTCTTCGTACTCAATTCTTCGTTATTTTATTATTAATATAATAAAAAGTAAATGAGTTTTCTTTCTAGATGGCTCGTCGTTGTTGTTTCTCTTTATATATTTTCTTAAAATTTCTTTTCGTTTTAACGAAAAATTAATGCAATTCGTTTTTAGATATTTCTTCGCATATAAATAAAAAATTACATATATATATATATATATATATATATATATATATATATATATAGGCATAAAAAAATTAGAGCAAATGCAAAATTAAAATAAAAAATAAAGAAAAACAAAGAAAAAACAATAGAAAAATTAATGCAGGAAAAAAAAAATAATTGCAAATGAATTAGAGACATTATTTTCGCATATAAAGTTATTATATATTCCACCTAATTTTATAATTTGTGTTTAATTAAAAATCTATCTTCTTTATTCTGTTAGTTCCATTAAATTCTAGAATCGACTATTTGTGCAAATGTATCTAGTTTAATTTTTTTAAATGTGTAATTTTCTTTTAATTGTGTGTTTTTGGTTGTGGATAATTGTGTATTCGTGGAGAAATTTATTGTAGACAATTTTCTTATTTTTGTTGAAATTGTTTGCCTTTTAAAATGATTTATATTTTTTTCATAAGTTAGGATTTTTTTTACAGTATTGGCAAAAGTGTTATCATTTGAGTACATTTTTTTTAAAGAAAAAATTTTTTCTTTCTATATTCTTGTCATAGTTCGATGAACAATATTAGAAAATAGAACTTTAAGATCTTTAAGCTCCTCCTTATATTATAATACTTTTCAAACTTAGAAAAAAGATGTTAAAATTTGTGTTTTTAGTTATATATTCTTATGTTAGGACTTGTGTTTAAGCATGGAAATTCATAAGTTTATCAAGTTTTCAACAAAATCATCGAAGGATTTTTAGAATAAAAATTAGCAAAACAGAGATAGGATGAACTATTTTCAACTAGAAAAAGTTCTTTAAAAGCAAATCTCTAACCAGTGATATAAATCAACACTAGATACCATCAAACTAACTTTAACAGTCTTTAAAAAAAAGGCTGGTCAATATTAAAAATTGATCATGGACATAATAAAACTTACTGAATTTTCGATCGAAAAAAAAGAACTGAGAAATGAAATTTTCAAGTCAAGACCAATGATTGAACCATGGATTATAGGAATAAAGTAATTAAATATAAAAAATGAATAGGTTTAAAACAGATAACGTTACTTTTTAAGCCCAAATTATATTACAAAACTACAAGAATTAAATAAATTTTTATATTTGCTACTATGCATTCAAGTTTTATCGGAAGCAGGTCTTTTAATTTCTCAGTAGAGACAATGAGAATAAAGCAAGTTTTTGGAGGTTGCAGAGAAATTAAATTATCATTCCAAAGTTACACTAAACATACGAAAGGAACTTTAAGTAAACACGTTCTAGTATCTATTAAGACCAGGAAATTTTAGATAATATTTTCATCTAAAAAAATTTTTTTATTTATCTTTTCAAATAGCTCAAAATCTTCTCCAAAATCTAATAATCATCACTGTCTTATCTGACTAGATCAAGTCAAATAAATATAAAAATATTTGGCCTACAACAGGTTACATATATTCAAACCTTCAAACAACTGTTTGAAATTCAAAGAAATATAAGAAAGTTTGGTAATGTATTTTATTCAAGGTAGGGATCATAAGAAACTGACCTCTTTTCTCATTTTTAGTCCTAAAACCTCTTGTCATTTTCTGAGGTCAGAAATGAAGGAAGCCAATTTTTGTTGATACATTGTTCTGAAGAGGTTCGTTTTTTTTTTTAGCTAGGGCATTCCGAATCGAATGAAACAAATAGTGGTCAGAAGAGAGAAGGTTCTAATAGCTAATCCCACCAAATACAGAGCATTACCTTGGCGACACGGATATTCGGTTTTGTTTAAGATTTTCTTCTTTGCCATCGCTGGTAATAATTCGATGCTTTGTGGCGCTGAATCAGCAATTCTAGCCTTTGCCAAGAGTCTTGATCGACTAAATGCTCCAGTTCTTCATCTATAAACTTTTTCGGCTGGACTTTTTTATACGAAACTCTCTATATTCAAAGCTGCAACGTTTTAATAGAATAACAATTTTTTATCAATGAATTCCAGAAATTAGGTTACCTTGCATATCGTATACAATCTGTAACATAATGATAGTATAAATCTCTGTGTCGTTAGACAAAAGAAATTGCCTGATGTAAAACATCATACGAGAATTAGAATTGGAATGGACATATGGTAATAACATGTCCTTAAATAATTGATGAGGAATAAACGACTATTTTTTTTTTTTTAATCTATTTTGTGTAGAACATAACACTGCAACTTGCCTTTGTAAAAATTACGGATATTCTTCAATATAGAAGGCAGAATTTAAACAGTTGATTGGGATATCCTTTGATTTACTTTCGTTTTTCCTTTGAATAAATCTTCAGTTAAGCTACATGCAGAAGCATATCATGAGGCCACTTTTTAGTAAAAGAAGTTCTTGCAGAATTGGAAGCATTTCGAACGCAAGAAAAACTTGCAAAAATATAACAGATTCAACTACGGGAATGACTCAAAAGTTAGGAAATTGCGTTTCGTATACATGGAAGCCGGAAATCATTGTTAAAACCTAGTTGGAAGTACTCATGAAGTCACAACGTACTCGTTACCTTATGCACCAGACATTGTCTTTACCGATTACGACATTATCCAATCGAAAATGTAGATTGTTCGAAAGCCGATTTAGAGAACTCTAGTTTACATGTGCTGCCAGAAGGATTAAAATGATAGTAAATACAACATTTCACTAATGGCAAATTATGTTAAAAACATTCTATTGAATGCAAAGTTATTATCTTAAGTTTAAAATAATACAAAATTATGCTCTTTAGTGCAGTATATATAAAATTATGCTCTTAAGTATAATATAGAAAAAATATATCATTTAAATTTCCAAAAATATGGAAAAATATGCTGTTAGGAGTAAAATATGCTGTAACAAATCGATGTCAAAATTCATAGAACTATCTGAATCGGATAAAAAACTTACAGTTTGATTCATTTCAAGTCTAGAAAGAAAATATGATTTTGAATTTTTTTTTTGGCACAAATATACATGAACAACTTTATCATAAAGAATATTTAAACGATATATATATTTCGATGTAAAAAAAAAACAATTTTCATGTAAACAAAAATATTAAATACGTTTCGGTGGAAATTGTATTCGTATTCAAAAACTAATTTTGAATTTAAAATACATTTTAGAAATAAAATTTGCATGAACAATTTCTTTTAAAAGGCATTTTAAATTTAAAAGTGTAATTCTATAAAAATTCTTTTATTATTGTCACAATTTTCTTTTTCCACACACAAATTCCTATACAACTCTTCTACATAAAAAATCCAATTAACTGACCAAATTAAACATTTACCATTTCTCCCAGTGTAAGTTCGGGGATGTTATTGCAAAAAGCAGAGAAAAACAAAAATTTAACAAATTGTTTTCTAAAAATATTCCATTCCCTAACTAAAAATATTTACAAAGTTTTCTTTTTTTTCTTTCGTTTTATTTAGTATATATGTATATGTGTGTAATCACAAAGAAACACACTCATACACTTCTATATTCGAAAAAGTATCTGTGAGAATTGAAAATGATTTTTTTTTCTTCGTTTTTATATGTATAAACATAAAAAAAATGTGTTTGCATAAGTGTGTGTAAAAAAGCAGCAACAGCAATAATATCAAAAAACATACACAATAATTCGCATGACGTTACGTGACGTTAAATACGGTCTCCCGACCTTGACTCATCGGCATGAACTGTTAAACTAAAACGTTTTTACACACGAACGAAAAAAAAAACTGCATACCATACAATCAGTCAGTTTGTCTATGACAGCCCCAAACAAATCCCAACACACATGACGACCAATCGACCGAGTTTATAAATAACAACACCCAACCTATTAATACATAATAATAATTGATGTTTGGTAGCCAACAAATCATTCATACTTTTATTCATACATGGAGGCAAACATATAAAATGGTTCGTTCTTGGAGGCCTCTCCAAACGAGACCGGTCAAACAACAAAACAACCAACAAATTAATCGTCAAACATGTCAATACAACTAGTTAGTTTCATTCATGTTGCATAAATGTTATAAGATTTGTTCGATGTTGCTTGCTGTTAACGTTTGTTGTTTTTTTTTTCTTGTTGGTTTCGTTTTTTGTTTGGTTTCGCATTTATATGCTGCCCGCTGCTTTCAGTTTTAGTTTTTTTTATTGTTTTCGTTAATGTGTATGTATGTATGTCTTATCACCACTTGGAGTCCATTCCCCTTTTAAACTAGTTGGACTGGTTTTGTAGTTTTCATTTTTTCCACATCTTCGTATTTGCAAATATTTTTTCTTGTCGTGTGTTTGTATATATGTAGATATTTTTGTGTGCTGTTGCTGTTGCCTTGTATTTTCTATGGCATTGTTTGAAGTGCATTCGTTCTCTTGAATTCTCTTTGTTGTATGAAAAATAAGTATGTATATTAATATATTTGTGACTTGAATTCAAGCCTGCCAGATTTGCCGATTTCTCACGTCAAAATAGCAAAGTGCCGATTTGCCGCTTTTTGCTTCAAAAATTCCAATTTTTTGTTAAGACTAATAAATACATAAATTTTATTTAATTTTGATTGTTTTCGACAGAAAAGTATTTGTTAAATGTACTTTAATAAAATAGAAAAACTCCTTTGAAATTGTTTTTTTTTTATAAGTTTCAAAGAATAAAATTAAAGAATTTAATAAAAAATTTTGAATACCTATATAAATAATTTTGGAACTATTATGAAGCTTTACAGTTAATTTCAAAACTTAAACGAAAAAGATGTAACCAAATGTTTTTTTCTGTATAAAACATCTGAATCAAATTATATCACTTCATTAAACAGACAATTTACAATACTTTATGAAAATTTTTATTTAAGTAGATACGTAAAATTTTAGATCAGTATTTATCGAGTTAAATTCGTGAGCGATTCATTATAGTCCAATAATATAGATATTTTGAAATAATTTATTCTTGATTTTTTCCAAACGTAATTAAAAACCTAAAAAAATACCCCGGTAGACTAGTTGAAAGTTAGCTAAACTTTCAGCCTGGAGGTACAAATCACGTCAGATTCTTTAATCTGTTTTCACTACAACAGTCTTATAGTCTACATTAATCTGCTAGGTCAAGGTTTTCCAAATGGAGGTCCGCAGACCCAGGGGTCGTAGCAACATTCCAGAGGGTTCACGAGAGCAACCGAAAATGTGGAATTATTGTACGATATATTTCCTTTTTTTATTTTTCGGCATATATAATTATGCCAAAGTTGGATTCTATAGGTGACTGTCCTTTGAATGGGGAAAATGTATTGAAGCTTCGTACAATATATCAATGCTAATTGCAAAAGCAAAGGAATCACACACAATTGGTGAAATTTTATTAAAGTCTTGTTTTGCTGTTGTTGCAAATATAATGTTAGATAAGCCCACAAAAGAAAAAGTCATGGGAATCCCTTTGTCATATAATTCTGAAAAAAAGAATTGATGGCCTGCAGTGTAATGAAATGACTGATGTTTCAAATCTAAGCAAACTTTTATGCAGAAAGTGAAATAAAAGAAGAGTTACTGTTTACTGAACCTTTGTCTACGACTTCCATTGGTGTACAGATGGAGCCGCGATCAAGCTTTTTAAGTCACTTAAATCTCATTGCGTAATCCACCGCCAAGTACTTGCTGCGAAAACCTTACCTGATATATATTTAAAAGTGCTCTTCAAACTACAATAGACTAGTGCCTTAAGAAATATAATTCTTAAAGCCCTGTATCGATTTAAGTACAGAAAGAAATTATTACTTCATATTAATGTCCTTTTGATGTCAAAGATAAATGTGATGAAGAGAGAATTAAACACAAAAGCAAACATTTTCTTTTTATACAAAAATGAACATCTTTATAAAAAAATTTACAGAAAACTACTTTACTTATATCTAAAAATTTTTCGAAACGTTAAACAACAAGTAAATATATTTAATGAATTTGATTCAATAATTGTTTTTATGTGCAAAATTTCTTTATAGGAAAGATGTCTTTAATCCCCTCTATCAAAATATTCTTTATTTCCATTGCCGAATGCTATCTTGGATTCATTTAATGTTCAAATGGAATATAAGAAAAGTATAATAATGGACTTGGATTCACTTCACGATGAATTTTTCCGTATTATCCGGAACTTATAACCAATTCTTGTCTAACCAGTTTACTTCGTATTCCATTCAGCATTGCTATTGATGACATACTCGATAATTTTTTAAGAATAATCAATAGAACTAGAAAATAATTCGAGTGCAGTGTTGCCAGTTTAGCATTTTTTAGGCTAAATCTATGCTTTTATTTTGCTTTTAGCCTTAAAAAAAATCATTTTAGTTTCTATTTTTTTTTTTTTTTTTTCTTAAAATTGCCTTAAAAGGGCTAAAATGTTAGTATTTCAGCAACGAAGAAAATAATTTATTGTTTGCCATTACAAATTTTATTTTTACATATATCTAAATATTTTTGGGTATTTATTCGTATAAAAAATCGAGATTTTTGGAATTTTTTAAAGTTCAATTTATAATATTTTTTCATCTCCTGCCAAAGCTGACTTTGAAACTATGTTGTTTGGTTAAAATGTTACAAAGTTTCCAATGTGTAAACTTTGGGAATAAAGCGTTGAAGCTTTTGCTACAGTTAGTATTTACATATTTGTGCGAAGTTAATTTTTCTGTCCTACGAAAATATAAATTTAGATCACGTTTGGATGTGGAAAATTAAGTAAGATGTGCTTTGTCAGAAATTTCTTCCAATCTTAAAAAGTTAGAAAGATATTTTATTACATTTAATATTTTTTAATTGTTTATGTGTTTTGAAAGGTTCATAGGCAATTTTATTTAAAACTACTATTTTTCATTTCTACTATACTTAAAAAATGTGGCAATGAGTCCGCTAAAAAACAAAAATTTTTAAAAGGGTCCGTGATGCACGTAGAGATGGGAATACCTTTGCTAGGTTAATTAGATTAGAGTGTAATTTGTAATTACATTGTAACATAATTTAAATAAAAATAAATAAAAGAAAAACCCAAGAATTAAGTTTATATGGCCGATTTTTTTTTTTGATTTTTTTAATATAAAGTGCTAATTATGTTGATATTTTTTTAAAACTGTGTGGATTTTTCTTCAAAATTATCTGGCAGCCCTGCTTGAACTTTTAATTCCTTTTTATTTTGTCTGCCTGTTTATAAAGTACTCTCATCATTAATTATGGTGTATGTATGTGCAAATTTGGAGGGGTACTTGGTGCTGCAACAGTAATACGAAATAACTAATTTAAGGTACAAATATATGAGCTGTAAATTAGAAAAGAAATAGAAATGAATAAAGTGCCTTTCTTAAACCTTTGATTAAGCTATAAACTGTGTGCGAAATGTTGAAAAACCATATGAGAAAATATACATATTTGCCATTGGTCGTTAAAAGATTGAAATCATTAGAATTGTCTTATATGTTTTTTTTTTTTTTTTTTTTTTTTTTCTCATTGAAGTAATATTCAGATGGTTTTGTGTACTCGTATTAATATATGCATAATTCCAATCGTTTTATTTAATATTGCGGTAATTGACACCTATATCATTTGAAAAAACTGCCAATAGGCTTTCTCTTATTCAGTATGTGTCAATCTGTTGGAACATAAACAACCTAATTTTGTAAAGCTTTGAATATGGAGAGTTTCTTACCAAAAAAGCAGCATTTGCGGAAAGTTTTATTTTCATTTCTGCCAGTCAAAAGAGTTTGAAGATTAAGAATCGGAGGATTTCCTCTTACCAAACGTAGGAATCATGGGAAGTAGATCTAGTAAAATTTTCAGATGATTAAAAGCACTTGGTTTCATCAAAAATCTTGAAAATTGTGTACCACACGACTTTAATAGAAGGGACGAGGCTTCAGAGTAGCCATTATATACCACCTAACGAAAGCCCAACATTTTCTATAATGAGCGTTCGGTCTTTTGTTCCGCAAACAGTTAAAAAATTAAGGTTTTGAGAAGTTTTATCCCATCCGCTGTATAGCCCTGACATTGTCCTTTCTGATCACACTTTGTTTCGTTCGATTCGGAATATCCTAGCTGGAATACGCTTCACTACATTACAAGGTATACAAATTGGCTTGAATTGTTTCTGGCCTCAAAAAATGAGTTGTTTTGAGATGGAATCAATAAATTACCAGAAAATTTGGAAAAAGTCGTAGCTTCCGATGGACAAAACTTTGAATTAAAAGAAAAAAGATCAACATAAATCGAGTGAAGTTATTACCCACACCAATAGCAACGAGTTTTGATAGATCATGCAACCAATTATTAGGCAATCTTTTTCAGCTATTTATGCGCTTATATTGATATTCCTATATACCAAGGACAGTTGTTCGGAAATTTATTATTTTATATGGAGCTTGCAAGTTTACCAAATCAAAATAAATAAAAGACAGGACATCCATCACCTTGTAAATACGCCTGACACATTCCAAGACATATGAAATTCCCTATAATTTTGCACATGACGTGCTCAACTTATTTGCAGCATGTGACTAGAAACCACAACAATGTGAAAAAGATCTTCATGATAACCCCAACGTAATTAATTAGTCAAAAATTAAAAGTCAGCAGCTGATAATTTTGTTTGAAGCAGACTTACTTATAAGGGTTTTTTTTCCAATAAAGGCGGGTCGATGTTTTTTGTTGGCGTCTGTCAAATATGTTTATTATTCATATTATAACTGAATTCAAATTACAAGTGCTAGTCTTTGGAGCGTTTGGAATCTCACCTAATTATTAGCGAGGAGTATTTTTATATACATTTTCTAATTAATGGAATTTCCAAACATACCAAACCACTTATAGCTATGATTCTGTAATTTCATGCTCAAACGTTTGCTGTATGTTGTTTTTCCAGAACCTACACAACTTATGCATAGAATTAAATTCGTACTTACTACGTCTAATTTGGGACATGGAGCCCTTGAAAACCTGCAGTTACCTCTACTACTCCGGTCGTTAATGTTTCTCCCACGCATTGCAAGTTCATCAGAAATTTCATTGCCAGCATAGTCTAACCAGGCCAGATTTAACGATGTGTTTCTTCAGAGCTTTTAGCGTTGACTAACTATTTACATAAATGCTACCTCTTCATCTCTCGCAATGTCCCAGGTCACAAATTGAGTTGTCGTTAATACTGCAATGATTTGAGTTTGGATCACTCTACATTAATCCGGAAGCTTATAATGTATCCGGATATCATATCCCGCTATATACATATATACTCCTGCAATGAAACCTATATTTATGTAGGATACATATGTGATACATTAATACAGTTTATTGGAACTTATCTAGGATTATCACCGAGAGTACTTCCACGAAATCTAGCTTGAAGCTCGTGGAAGCCGATGGGATTGGGCGTGTTTCCTGGCAAGGAGTTTTCAACATGAATAGTTAACAAGCAAAATTTAACTATATTAGGCGATGACGCCAAGTGACAATGAATGCAGAAAAACTTTGCGAATTTTGGGGTGGTTGCATCATCTTTGAAACGGTTTTGGCGAGGCTATCACCGCTACAAATGTGCTCCAGATTAATGGTTTATTGGATATATATATATATATCCATTGTGTTTTGTTGTTGATTCGGTTAAACGCTCTTGATTACTTTGTTTTGTGATTTTTTATATTTTTAGATGTTAAATTTATTTGTTTTATATTAAAAACAGAGAGGAAAAATTCAATCGCTTCCACACACACTCATATACACCTATAAAAACTATAAAAATTTGTGTAAAACAAAATTGATTTTTAATTTTATTCAAAGATCGAAAATTTATTAGTTTGCCTCGGTATTTGTTCGATTATTTGCTGTTATTATAGTTTTATTATTATTATTATTTTTTTTTTTTTTGATACTACTAGTTGTGTGGACGTGTTTGGTTGTTTAATTTTATTTTCTGTAGTTTTTATTGTTGTTGTTAAGTTTGTTGTATGTATACAATTTTATTTACTGTGCAATTAGTATTTACTCTTAATTATTTTATAATATCAACTGGTTCTCCTCCTTAAATTAATTATATATATATATATATATATATATATATATATATATATATATATATATATATATATATATATATATATACAGAAATATGTAGTAGGTATATTGTATATTTTTTCTTTGCAAATTTTTCTGTAAATGATGACCTAATTTTAGAAATTTTCTATAATAGGGGTGATTTTTTTTTTGTATGTGTGTGTATGTATAGATGTCAAAGTGAAGTATTCGTAATGTGTATGATTGTATGTATGTATTTTTGCAACTCCTGGTAATGTCAAAAATTTGCAATACATATAATGAAGTTTGTTTTATAAAAATTTTATCTTTTATAAAAAATATTTTTTACAAAAAATTATTTTAGAATAAAATCTTGCTTTTAATTTTATTATTAAATATATTTATTATAAATATTTATTTTAATTAAAATATTTTTAATTTAATATTTCATAATTCTTCTAATTTTGTTAATTTTTAAAATTTATCTTTTTACAATTACAACTAACTAATCCATTAACAATTAACTGTAATTATGAAGTTACCCTGTTTAAAGACATTAGCTAATCAAGAGCCGTTTATTATGTTAATGTCCCACTGTGTTAAATAATAAATTTTGTATAGGAAAAAGAGACAGTAAAATGATATACCTCATTGACCTGACATCTGTTAATTTAACACCTTATCTTGTTTTTATTAATCATAAACAACAGTCAAAAATAGCAAAAATGTACACAAATCTTAACATACACTCATACATACAAACAAACACAAAACACCTCAAATGTTAACATTAAAAGAGAACTAAAACACGAGAGAGCAATAGAAAAGTAAATAAAAAAGAAAAACAAGAGTTAAATTTACAAAACAAAATAAAAGAGAAAAAAAGTTAATAGTTTTAGCTTTAAAATCAAAATAATGAATTTTTTTTAATTTAATAATTATAAATTTAAGCGTTAATTTGTTAATTGTCAATAATTTGTTTTATATGAAAATGTCCCCTTTTCTTGTATTTATCTTATAGGTAAAATGGCAACCCATTTATTAGTTTATTTTCTTATATATTTTTTCTGTGTTTCTTTCTACTTCTCTATTATATATACACTCGCTTTTGTGAAAGATACATACATATAAACACACACTCATATACAGTGTAATGTTAAAATTTTAAACGAGACATACACATACACACTTACACCACCACCACTATATCATGACCATTTATTGGTGTATAAAATATTTCTCTTCCTTCCTTTTAACATTATCAACGTCTCGCGGAACAAGACAAGTTTTTTTCTTTGGTTCGCCAATTACACAAAAAATTAATTTTGATTAAGCAAAAAAACAACATTGAAATAGTTGAAAAAATAAGAAAAGAAATTGAAAAGTGATTTTCGTGCAGTTTTTTTTTTAATAAATAAATATAATGGAATTTCTCTAAAAGCATTTTTTTTAAGAAACCAGTGTTGTAGTGTTATTAGTGTAAAGAAAATTAATTTTTGCAAAAAAATTTGAAAAAAATTAATTCAATTTTTTTCTTCTCATTTGTGATAAAATATTCATGAATTGCTTTTCATTTCATTTTTTTATTACTGATTTTCGGCAATGGCTGCCTGCCGACTTTGACAACGACAACACAACACGACGAATCAGACGATGAGACAACAACGATGACGAAGTGAAAAATAAAATAACCAATTATTTGCTGCTAGTAGTAGTGGTGTTGTTGATTTTTTTAGTGTTATTTTGTGTGTTTTTGCTTTCATGTATAATACCGATTTGAAATAATAAGAAAGACGTGTGACTCAAAAAAAAAAAAAAAAAAGCATTTCAACTTCTCAACACACATACTCGTAAAATTTATATAAAAGATTTGATTTTTTTGCTTTAAAAACCACAAACGGATTAGGAAAATTTTATATATATATATATATATATATAAATATATATACATATTTTTTTTGCAAAAATAGTTAAAAGAAAAACAATTTTAATTTAGAATCAGAACAAAAGAAATTATTTTTTTAATTAGAGTAGTTGTGTGAGAAAAATTTAAAGAGTTCAGTTGAATTATAGGCTGATGTCAATTAAAAAAATTACGAAAACAAATTGGTGCAAATTTTTTAAATTGTTTGATTGTGTGTGTGATTTTTGCAAAAACATAAAATAATTCAAAAATATTTTGGCAAAGATTAAAAAAAAAATTAAATGTATCAGTGTAAAAATTTCATAATGAATTAAAATAAATTTTTTCCTTTTTTTTTCTTTTTTTTTTAGTGTAGTCTCTCCTCGGGTAGCCATTTTTATTTTGTCTCATGTCTGCTTTAATATTTTGCCCGTTTTCTTTTCCTTTTTTTGTTTTCTTTTATTCATGCAAACCTCTTTGTTTTTTCTTCCTTTATTTATTGCGTTGGGGTTCTATAGACATTTCGTTTTCATTCGCGTTTCTTTACGCCGTCATATGTGTGTAAAAAAGTTTTTTCACTGTTTTTTGTTTTTATGTACTGCTGCACATTTCCATCTGACAGAGTACATGTGCATGTGTTGTACTAATTTTAAGGCTGCCACATAGCATAAGAAGAGAATAACAAAATTTAATTAAAAAATATATAAAAAGAGAAAAAAACAATTATAAATATTTTGATTGCAGATAAATTCTATTAATAATTTATTAATAATAAAATTAAGAGTAAATTAATAACTTCTAAATTGAAAACTAAAGAAATATCGCCAAAATATTTTTTTAAATCGTTTAATCTGGTAGCTTCATATGTGATATGTGCGTGAATTTGATATGTATGAATACATTTGTGTGTTCGTTTTTAGTCGACATCATGTTTTTTTTTTTAACTCTGTTTTGATTTTTTTCTTTTGCCATCGTGCTTCTTACGTTTAACAACACTGGTTATTTTTTATTATTCTTTGTGTACTCTTTCTTTTAATATATAGAGAGTGTAGTGTTAACTCTTTCTCTCTCATACGAAAAGGAAAAGACAGCTGTTTGTTAATGAATAGAAGAAAGAAAAGTAAAAAAAAGTAGAAAAGAACTTTTTTTTTAATAATAAAATTTAACAAAATACATTTATTAAAATTAAATTAGTTAAAGAAAAATAATACTTGTGTTTAGAAATTGATGAAATAAATTTTGTTAAAATGATGTTTAAAAAATGTGAGTTTTTTTTTAAATAAATTTTAAAATTTAATTTTTCTTTAAGTATTATCTATCTTTATTTCTCTTTGTGTGCGTCTAACGTTATTCGTGTTGCCTACATTTTAACATAAAGAAACTTCGGTTTTTAGCAGCATTTGTTCTTAAACAATGATGCCTATTTTTGAAATTGACTATTTATTTTTGTAAAAATTCGAGAATTAAATTTTACAAGCATGATATTTTCATTATAGTTTCAATATAAGAAAATTAATTTTTAAATTAGAAATACGAAAAAAAAAAAAAAAAAAAACAAATACATATGTATTTTTTAGAATCTTAGATTATTTCAAAACTTTATGTAATTTCTAAAACAGTAAATATTTATCTTCATATATCAATTTTTTTTTTTTTTTTAATAATAAATTATATTTTTTATTTTCATTTTCTTCTAGATGTCCGCCGGCGCTCAATTGCAGATGGCCCCACAAACATCGACGTCTATAAGCCATCATACAACACCACAACAACATTTTGCTCCTAATCAACAGCAACAACATTTGTCACAAGCTCAACAGCAACAAACACATTTACAACAACAGCAAATACAATTGCAACAGCAACCTCCTCCTCCACCGCCAACACATTTAACAACACATTATCCCCAGCCTCCAACACTTGCCACAAATCATCACCAACAACAACAACAGCAGCAACATCATCCTAACCAAACGCCTCAAACACCACAACAGCAGCAGCAACAGCCACCACCTCAATTGCAGCAAATACAACCGCCCAATATTGTACCACTGACACATCACGGTCATCATAGTGGTGGCGGACATAGCAGTAATCCCGACTCGAATATGAGCACTGGCTCGTCACACAGCGAAAAAGATGTTAACGATATGTTAAGCACACAGCAACAGTCTACAGGTATTGTCCAACAAATCGGTCTCCTAACTAGCGCATCAACAGCTACAGCAGCAGCAGTTTCATTGTCGTCTGGTAACGGTATGATGAATACTGGTGGTGGTGGCGGTATGGGTATATCGACAGATCCAAATATGCAACAAGCACCCCCCAATCATCATCATCATTCGCATGGACCGCATCATCAACAGGCGGGCCAACAAAACAATTCGGGATCAACAAGCGGCGGTAGTGGTCGCATGGAAAAATTATCGCGTACACCGACAGAACGAAAACGCAAAAGGAAAATAGCAGCATTGCATGCCGATGATAGTGGTGGTGCCGCTGGTGGTGGCGGTCCCGGCGGTGGTGGTAATGGAGGTAATAATTCAAGCAACGCTTCTAAAGCATCTAAACACAACAATTCCTCCTCAGGCTCACAGTTATTAAAAGCAAATTTATCTCTAAATTTAGGTGCTCAAGCTGAACGTCTCCAGATACCTGGTACGGGAAGTGTAAGTGGAGGCAAGAATGCTCGTCTACTGGCACCGGGTTCAGCTGGTTCGGGCGGCGATAATAAGAAAATCAATGATTATTTCAATAAACATACTGTGCAGTCAGCAGTCACTAATAGTCCCATGAGACATACGGCTGGCGGTGGCTCCAAGAGTCCCTCATCGGCCGGTCAACAACCACAGTCCCAGACGGCGCAGCCTCAACAAGTGCCAACTTCGGTAGGCGGTAACAGCACGTATCCCATGTATCCACCTAGTCCACAACAACCACAAATGAGCGCCACCGGCATACCGTCGACACCAACTTCACAACCCCCGCCTCCTGAATTCCACTACAGTAGTGTAGCGGCCGTGAATAGCGTTGCGGCAAAGCAGCAGAGACAGCAGCAGCAACAACCACAAACTTCCAACGCAATGGTTCCTCCACAATCGCCTCTAGTGGGCGTTTCAAATGTTGGTCTGCTGAGCAGCAGCCATTTGGTACACAATGCCACGGCGGGTGCCCTGATTGGCGGAACATCAGTAGCTAGTGGTGGAGGTAATGGGCCACCACCTCCTCCTCTGCCCCAACAGCAGACGCAAACACATCAACTTCCCGCCTCTTCCGTTGTTGCCACTACAGTGCAACAGACTCTGACAACCTCGCAACAACAACTGGCCGCTGTGGCGGCCGTACAACTCAACTCACTGCAACATGCTAGTATGCTAGCCAATCCCGGTGGCGTTCCAAACACTCCTACACAACAACAGCAGCAGCAACAACCATCGCTCGCGATGGTTACCAAAGCAACTCAAACAGACCTCTCACTACCCGACATGCAGGAACGTGATTCAGAAAATGAAACCAGTAAATCAAAATTGGATGAGATGACAAGACTGTCTGATGAACAAAAATGTCAAATTATTGCTCATCAAAAACTAATAGATCAACACAAATCCCATATAGCCAAGTGTATTGATGTCGTCAAGAAGCTGCTTAAGGAAAAGTCCAGTATCGAAAAGAAAGAGGCCCGACAAAAATGTATGCAGAATCGTTTGCGGCTGGGTCAATTCGTTACACAACGTGTAGGTGCTACATTCCAGGAGAACTGGACCGATGGTTATGCCTTCCAAGAGTTGAGCAGGCGGCAAGAAGAAATCTCAGCGGAACGTGAAGAAATCGACCGGCAAAAGAAACAGTTGATGAAAAAACGTCCTGCTGAATCGGGTCGCAAACGTAACACCAATAACCAGCAAAATTCCAATTCAAATGATTCCTCTAATCTAAATGCTGGTTGTGATCGACTGTCGGGTAATGATAGCGGTATTGGTGTCACTACCGGCACAGGTGGTGGTGGTGGCAGTGGTCGTGGTCTTTCACGTTCCAATTCATCACAAGCTCAAAGTCAACTGCTGCACAACGGTGGCGGTAGCGGAACCAGTGGCACCGGCATGGGTAGTGATCGTCTATCGGATCGTGGTGGTGGCTCATCGGGTCGCGGTGATAATTCCAACAGTGGTTCTGATTCAGCAACGTTCCTTAAACCTGATCCCGTGTCGGGTGTTTATACCGCTCAAGAATATTACGAATATGATGAGATTTTAAAATTACGACAAAATGCTCTGAAGAAGGAAGACGCTGATCTTCAATTGGAAATGGAGAAATTAGAACGTGAACGTAATTTGCATATACGCGAATTAAAACGGATACTCAACGAAGATCAGGTAAGAATTATTTGACATTATTTAATGATTATGGGATGAAATTTAATTTTTGTTATATTTATCCAGTCCCGCTTTAATAATCATCCAGTATTGAATGATCGTTATCTTTTGCTAATGCTCTTGGGTAAAGGTGGTTTCTCCGAGGTACACAAAGCCTTCGATTTAAAGGAACAGCGTTATGTGGCATGTAAAGTTCATCAATTGAATAAAGATTGGAAAGAAGATAAAAAGGCGAATTATATCAAGTAAGTTTGCTAAAATTTACGTGATATTAATATGTGTTAATTTCCATGTTTTTTTTTTATCTTTTGTTTAGACATGCTTTAAGAGAATACAACATTCACAAAGCTTTGGATCATCCCAGAGTGGTGAAATTATATGACGTCTTCGAAATAGACGCCAATTCATTTTGTACTGTTTTAGAATATTGTGATGGTCATGATTTAGATTTCTATCTAAAGCAACATAAAACGATACCCGAACGTGAAGCACGTTCCATTATTATGCAGGTAATTTCTTACAATTTTAACTTTTTATAACCTACACCACCATAGGTGATTGGGGGTATTACACATTTGTGCCAATTTTGCAACACACTGATTCGGGTTTACGGGAGGATCGGTTTCTGGTTCAGGTGGCAGCTTCGGGAATCGAAGATTCTTGGTTGGGTAGTAGAATTGAAATCGGCGTCGTACGTTCAACACTTCAGCTGTCTATCGGGTTCGGGTATTCGGCAGGATCGATTTCTGGTTCAGGTGGCAGCTCCGGGAATCGACGGTCGTATCTTTTCCTACAATACGTACAATGGTTTCTTAAAGCTAATGTCTAGCTACTTCTCAACTACTACTACCATGCAATTCTACGGGTTAATATTCTACTAAGCGAACGAACAGCCGCAAGGTCACTCGTGAGAACGAACAGCCAGAAGCCACTCGTGAGAACGAACAGCCAGAAGCCACCGAAGTTGAGCTTGCAAAATACAGCTCTTCCAATTATATACAATAATGTCAGAGACTTATGCGGCGGATTCTCGTATTGTTTAAAGTCTTGTTTGTACCTGCTCGGGCGCCATTTTGTAACGTGGTTTTTGTCGTCGGCTGAGGTATCTTAGTCGCCTCTACTTACGGATCCACAAACTTTAAGTAATAAGACGTTTGATTTACCCTTTCTGGGGGTTTAATAATATTTTCTTTATTGAATACTTCAAAAATATTTCAAATACAACAATTACGAGAGAATAAGTTTGATAACTTCAGTACATTAAAGTATACCGTTTGCCCCAGAATCACGTTCTAAGTCGATTTAGCGATGTCCGTCTGGCTGGCATCAGTCTGTCCTTGTAAACCTTGTAAACAAAGTACATGTCACAATTTTAAAGATATCTTCATGAAATTTTGAACGAATTGCGAAAAATTCATTATCGCTCCCATATAAACCCCACTTCCGAAAATCACTTTAACGTACATAAATCACACAAATGTAAATATTAAGTTAATATTCGATACAAGTAAATTTTATATAAGTAGAAATCACATTATATAGCCGGGCTTGACCGACTATATCTTTCTTACTTGTTAAATCATGGAAGATCATGAGATTTTTGTTTTATTTTGCTTATAGGTTGTATCTGCTTTAAAATATTTAAATGAGATTAAACCACCAGTTATACATTATGATTTAAAACCGGGCAACATTTTACTGACCGAGGGCAATGTATGCGGCGAAATAAAAATTACAGATTTCGGTTTGTCCAAGGTAATGGATGATGAAAACTATAATCCAGATCATGGTATGGATTTAACATCCCAAGGAGCGGGAACCTATTGGTGAGTATGTGAGGGATTTCAACGTAAGTAGACATAAAATAGGGCGGGCATTTTCTCAAAAGAGCCATAAAGAAATTGTAGTAAATATAAAATATTAATATTAAAAATTTACACGTGAATTTTATTTTTAATTTTATTTATATGTTTAAATTCCTTCTCATAGGTATTTACCGCCCGAATGTTTTGTGGTGGGTAAGAATCCTCCAAAAATTTCTTCAAAAGTTGATGTTTGGAGTGTGGGCGTTATTTTCTATCAGTGTTTATATGGTAAGAAACCATTTGGCCATAATCAATCGCAGGCTACGATACTCGAGGAGAATACCATCTTAAAAGCAACTGAAGTACAATTCTCCAACAAACCAACTGTGTCCAATGAAGCTAAGGTTAGACAAAAATATTTTATTCTTTTCTTTTAAGTGAAAAATATTTAATTTTTAAATTTATTTCTTATTATTATTATTTTTTTTTTTAATAGAGTTTTATAAGAGGCTGTTTGGCTTATCGCAAAGAAGATCGTATGGATGTATTTGCGCTGGCGCGGCACGAATACATACAACCACCTATACCTAAACATGGTCGTGGTCAATCGTTAAATCAACAACAGCAACAACAACAGCAGCAGCAACAACAGCAACAGCAGCAACAACAACAATCTTCAGGCAATCAAGCCAATTCTGCCGGACAGACATCATTTTCAGCGGGCATGTTTGGCAATCTAAATCAATCAAGTTCATCCTAGCTGCACACAAAACGTAATTCCAATTCATAATTGTTAAAGTTAATACAAAGTAACAGTAGTAATACAAATAATAACAAGAACAGCCACAACAACCAGAATCAACTACAAATTTCTCCCAATATTCAACAACAACATCATCATTACCATCAGCAACAACACCACCATAATCAACATCATCATCATACTAATCATACCAGAAGAACCAATAAAACAACCAACAATATTAATAGTAATAATGTTATAAATAATCCTACAATTGGTAGAAGTTTTAAAAATCATGCTAAAACTCCAAATCACACTAATGCCGTCATCACTACCACCACCAACATACAACAGTGTCGTTCAAAACAGCAGCAACAAAAAATGCTTACATTTTCTTAAATTAAAGGATGAAAAAAAACCCCATAAGAAAAAATTTACACTGCCGTTTGCCAGAATCTTTTTTATTTTTTTTCTTATTGGGAGAAAACAGAAACTTTGAGAGAAGCTATAGCGGTGACTGATGGCAGCTGTTTGAGTTTGTTTAAAAGAAATTGAAAAGAAATGAAAGAAGTTTTTGCTTAAGAAAAAAAAAAACTGGCTTAAAATTTAAATATTTTTTATTGAAAAGAAAATATTTGATAATTTTGTGAAACATACCAGTTTATAAAGCAACCATTATGCACAAGAATGGCTCAGCAAAGTAAGGTAAAAGAAAAATAATTATTTCTTTGAAGAATTAAAATCTTTTCGTAGGAAAATTTTCGCAGCTTTTTCTTACAGATTTTTATAACTAAAAACTATTATAAAAGATACAATTTCGAATTTTCAAATTTTTTAATTATTTTAAAGATTGAAATGCAATATTTCAAGTCGATTTCAGTTATTTTAATAAAAATGATAGACATTTAAAAATGTTTCGATATGAAATTTTTATTTTTGTTTCAAACGGTTTTTATTACAAAAAAAAAAAAAAATTTCCCTAATTGTTTTTTTTTTTTTTTTTTTTTTTTTCAATTAAAAAGAATTGTACAAAATACAGTTGCTGTTCAAAGTTTGAACTTGAAAGTTTTGGACAAAAGAAGGTTCAACGTATATAGCAATTTTTAAACTTTCGTATTAAAGAAATCTTTTTGAAAGTTAAATGCAAACTGAAATAAAATTAATAAAATGTTGATTAAATTAAAAATCATGAAAATTCTATTTTTGAATAAAAAAAAAAAAAAAAAAATCAAATCCGAAAAAATTAAGTTTTTTAATTTAAAAATAAATTAAAATTCTTACTTAAAAAAATAATTTTTATTAAAAAAAAAAAAATATATATATATATATATTTTTTTTTTAATTAATAATTAAATAATATATATATTTATATATATATATATATATATATATATATATATAACTTAATTATTTTTTAGATTAAACCATTTTCATTACAAAATTATATATGTATATCTATATATATGTATGTATATATATATATATATATATATATATATATATATATATATATATATATATATATATATATATATATATATTAATGAAATTGATAACAATTATATATAAAAAATATTACAAATTCAATGTAAAATATTTTATTATGTCAGTTTTGTTTTTTCTCTCTACTAAAAACTTTTTTTTTAAAGCAAAAACCCTTTCAACTTCTATTAGGAAAAATTGGTAGAAAATTATAAAAGGATTTCAAATTTAAATTAAATATGTAAAAAACTATCAAGAAAAGTAATGATTTTTAAACAAGCAAAAAGTAAAAAAAAAAAACAAACAAAAGTATAAATAAAACAGCTAATGAATGAATTTAATTGTAAGTTTAGCATGTGTTATAGAATTAAAAATAATATAAAAAACTCTACCCTTTCAGAAACAAACAAGCCCTTGAAAAAAATATGTAAAACTAAAAAGAAATATTTAATAAAAGAACAAGTAACTGAAATTGAGGTTATGAAAATACAACAAAATTTTAAATTTTAACCATATTAAAAAAGAAAAATTACACAAAATCTATTGCAAAATAAAAACAATATTTGTTAAATTATAACAAAAAAATATATATAAATAAAACTCTTCATAAAAGAATTAAAAAACACTAAATGAGTATGAAAATGAAAAAAAAAAATAAAAATAAAAAGAAAATTAAGTTAAAATAATATTAATTTTATGGAATTATATTAGCCTACTTTTATGATTAATTATTATAATAAACTTTATAAATATAATAATATAAATATACATATAAATAATATCTATATATAAATATATCTATAATAATTATTATATATAATTATTATATATAATTAGATATTACTTAAAAAAAGCTTAGTAAACAATAAAACAACAAGAAAAATACAAAAAAAAAAAAAAAAATTCAACATAACAACTAGATTTCTGATAAATTTTATTAAAAAAAAAGTATGATAACAATTCTTATAAAAAAAAAATTAAAAAAAGAAAACGTCTTGAAATATTTATAAAACAAGCAAAAGAAAAAAATTATGCGCATAAAATAAAAGGAAAACAAATATTTAACAACTTTCATACAAATTTGTGTAGCCCACAGAAGTTTTTCTTAAAATTAAAAAATCAACAAGAAATTAAATGAAATTTTAGCAAATGCAATTAAAAAAGGAACAGAAGAAAATTGCATAGTTAGAGAGTAAGAAATTTATAGAAAGTCATAATTTTTTGAGTGGAATAGAAGTAATAAAAAAAATTTTACTTATTTTAGAAATATTTTTAATAAATTTTGTTAATTTATATATGTATTTTCGAAAATGTACTTTTAATTCTTTTTTTTTTTAATTTCACAAAAAAATATTTAAAAAAAATTTTTTAAATTCAAAATTCGAAATGAATCTTCAAATTTAAATAAAATTTAAAAGTCAAATTTAAATAAATTTCCTTTAATGTTTTCATATAAATTTTAAATATTGACACGATTTGGAAATATTCGAATTTTAATAATCAAAATATTCGAATTTGATGAATTATTTGAAGGAGTTCGAAAGAGTCTTCTTGAGACTATTAGATTATGAAAATGTTAGAATTTTAATGAACTTTATGAAGAAATTTCATAACGCTGAATATTAACTAAAATTAATGGAGAAGGAAAACTTCGAAAAAAGCTTTGATTAGAATTCTAAATCTTTTAAGAAATGTTTTGCTCTATAAAATGAAAGTCAAAACTGTACAAATTCTCTTGATAGTTTTTGGTTCGATTTTTAAAGAAAAGTTTGAGAAAATTCATGTTTTTGAATTTTTAGAAAGTGTCTTTATATAAAGAAATATTTTAAAATTGAGGTTATTTCAATTCTAGAAGTTTACAAGTGTTAAAATAATTTTCATAAAAAGATTTAAGTACTTCAGAATATTAGAAATTAATTGTAAATCAAAGATCTGCAATTAAAGTCCTCAGGGTCGGCTCTTCAAAATAAACAAAACAATCCTTACAAGGAGCATAAAAAATACATTAACAACTTTACGTTTCCTCTTTGTGCTTTGTTTACAACATATTTTTTAATTGCGAACATTTTTACTTTTCGAATTGAAATATTAGAATAAAAGATTTTAGACCAGATTTTATTTTTATTTGAGATTTTATTGTAAATTCAATATGATTTTAATATAGAAATTCAATTGTTCTCTTTTTATTATCGAATGTTCCAACAATTTCGAATTATTTTCAATTTTTTCGATATTTCAACAATAATCAAATGCAAACTAATAATATTTTGGTTCCATAGAAATTTTGTATATCTTATACTGCAACAAAGAAAGGCACTTATTCTCTCATGAATAATTTCAATATTTTTAAAAGTATTTCGAGCTTCTTGATTTTTTGTTTTTAACAATGAGAAATATTTTTTAATTTTTAAAAAGGAGTGTTTGAATTCACTATTTTATTGCAATCAAATATTCTGAGTTTTCATTGAAAATTTCATAGGATTTTGACAAGGAATTACATTTCTAATTACCATTTCTAATTTTTTCGAATTCAGCATTTACTGAAGCAAAAGAAGAGAGTAACAACAAAACTACAATTTAAAGACTTATTTGATTCAAAAACTATGGAAGATATAAAATAACTCATAGGAATTTCTAACGTATTTCGAATACACTTGAATATCTTTCGAAATTCTTTTAGAAATACATTGAATTTTAAAAATGTTTCCTTTTGAATCGAATTACAATGCAAAAACTCCTCCCCTGATAGCTTTTTTTTTTTTTTTATTAAATAAGATTTCAAAAAGTAAAGTCACTCGCTCCTGCTTTGTTATCGAAATGTTAATGCTTCCGAGTTCTAAGTGAAAATGTTTTAATTCAAAATTTTTATTGAATCCAAGCGGGATTAAACAAAATTGCCTCAAGTTTATCGACATTAAAGCACCTCAAATTTTAGAGTTAATTTCTTTGTTTTAAGAATTTGGGCAGCTATTACCAAATTGTCCATGAACATCATTTGAATTAGTTCATATTGTAATTGAAAAATGTGAAAATCTATTCAAAATCTTATTGAAGGCAAAATTAATTGTCATAAAAATTGAAAAATTGAAATACGTAATAATCCTTGGAGAATTTACCTTCTAAATCGAATGATAAAGAAGATTCGAACATATAAAAAGGAACTTCAATGCAAATTGCTAAAAGAACTAAATTTTTGAATTTCAATTGTTAAATTTCCATTTAAATTTCTTGCTATATATTCCATAAAATAAAACAAAAATTGGTGTGTATTAAACAAAAATTAATAATAAAATAAATTTTATAAAACAGCTGAAAACAAAATAAATTACAAAAAAAGAAATTAAATCACCTTAAAAAAATAAAATCTAAACGAATATAAATTCATTAAAGAATAAAAACAGGAATCCGTAGTTAAAAAAGGCAAAATATGATTGGTATGAATAAAAATAACATTTAAACCCAAAATCAAATCACATTTTCCTCCTCCCCCCATAAAACAAATCGTTCTTCAACATTTCAATAAATAAAACAAAACAAAAAATGTTTAGTAATTAAAAGCAAATTTTTTTAAGTTTAGCTTTAAATAAAGATGAAAAATTAAAAAAATGCAAAATTAAAATAAAATTAAACACTTTGTAAATAGTAAATCTCTTTATATATAAATATTATTAAATATTAAATTAAAAAAGTTCAGAACAATAACCAAGTAAACATAAAAAATAAATAAATTTATATATATATATATATATATATATATATATATATATATATATATATATATATATATATATATATATATATATATATATATATATTATAAATAAGATTTAAGATTTAAGTTAAAAAATACAAACCAGAAAAAAATATAAAAATTTCCCAACACAATTTTCCTTTTATTTTATAAGTTAACTTTAGCGTACACATAAAATAATATTTTATTATTAAAATTAAAGATTAATTTTATAATATTTTATATAATTTAATTTATATTATTTTTCTCTTTAATATTATTTTGAATAAATTTTTTGTTACAAAAATTAAGGAAAAAAATATCATTAACTTTAAAACAAAAAAGAAATAATTTTAAAATTGTTTCTTTTATAACTAAATGCATGATTAAATTTTTATAAAAAATATTTACTTTACTTTAAAATTTGTTTATGTTTTTTCCTTTTATTTTTTATTTAAAACAAAATACTATGTAGTTATTAATAAAGAAAAAATAAAATAATATAAAGAAAATAAAATCTTTTTTAAATTAAAAAAATCTATAATTAAAAAATAAATATTTGTTGAGTATTTTACTATTATAAAACAAAAAATATAAATAAATAAAACATATAAATATTATAATATTAAACTTTAAATTAAACAAAAAAGAAAAAAAAATAAATAAAATATATAAATATAAAAAAATATATATATTAAAAAAGTTTCCCCCAATAGTTATTATTAATAAAAAGAAAAAAATAATATATAAAAATAAATAAATATATATATATATATATATATGGACAAAGAACAAAATCTTACCAATTTTAGCATATGACCGTAAATTAAATTTAAATATTAAAAACAACAACATTACCAGTTTAAAATATATATATATATATATATATATATATATATATATATATATATATATATATATATATATATATATATATATATATATATATATATATATATATATATATATATAAAATCCTCTTAACATAAAAAAACACACGGACTCACACTTACAAAATAACACTATTCCTCCTGTTTTCTCTCTATCTCCCTCCCTAACTTTCTATAATCTCTTTACTTATTCAAATATATATAAAATGATATAAAAATTTCAATTTTGAAATTATATTGTTTAAATGAAAAAAGAAACCCTTAAAAAATAAAATTAAAAAATAAAAAAGTGTATGCAGAAAGAAAAAAAATCTCTAGAATTATCATATTAAACTTAAAAATAAATATGAAAAAATCTTAAGAAAAAAAACCCAATACCAATATTTAAAAAAATAATAAACAAAAGAAAATTAATATATAAAAAAATAATTAACATAAATTGCATTAAAATAAATTTTACTTAAAGAAATTTAAAAAATAAAAAATATGCAAGAAAAAAATTTAAGAAAAAAAAAAAAATAATGAAAAAATCAAGACATTAAATAAAAAAATTTACAAATTATTTAAAAATAGATTTGTATGTATATTTTTTTGGGTAAAATAAGGTTTTGCTCTATAATACGAATTCTAAGCTCAATTCTACAAAAATAACAAAAAAAAAAAAAAAAATATGAAGTACTTTGACTGTTATTAACATTTTTCGATTTCAATTGAAATTTCGAATGTCCTCTATCTTGGTTTAGGAAGGAATATTAGTAATCTCGACCACGTTGCGCCCAAAAGTTAGATTGTATTGTGTTATCTAACCAAAACTTTACTAATCTTCTAAACCCGGAATTTTTGTTCATACTTTTCGGAGTGTTCTGTATGGAGATCAAGTGCAAGTATTAGTGCAAATTCTATTGGCTGCAATGGACGGTGAGTTCAGGATTCTGAATGATTCACCTTGTTTATATGAACATCATTCCTGACATGACCCATAGGTGAGACAGCCACTATACGATATTAAAGTTTTAATATGAGATAGATACCTCCATCGATAGAATTTTAAGAATTTCTTTTTTAACATAACATTATATTCCTCTATTATTTCCCTTAAACGTTTATAAAAGGTAATTTATGTCTTATGTTTGTAGCTTCGAACATATATACGCTTGTTGCCAGCTATAGGAACTTTGTTTTTTAATTTTTGTACGTTTTTTTTTTTTTTTTTAATTGGCGTGTTTCTTTAATTTGAAAAATGTGTGTTACTTCTTTGGAATTTTTTTTTAAATTGATATTTATGCTTTTTTTTTTTTTAAAATTTATGCTTTTTGAAAACTTTATTTTTTTAAAAATTGGATTTTTTTTAAATTTTTTATGATTTTATATTTGTAATTTGATTTTGATAATTGATAGTTTTTTCATTAGTACTTTTTTGGCAGGTAGTACCTTTTTTGAAATTTGGTACATTTTACAAATTTAGTATTTTTGGAAATTAGGTACTTTTTTTAAAAAATTGGTACTTTCTTCTGGAGATTTGTTTTTCTTTTTTTCATAAAACGTAAGTACTTTTTCACTTTTTTTCAAAACTTTATTTTTTGTTTTTGAGGATTGGTTCTTTTTTGAAATTTACATTTTTTAAAAAAATCGGCACTTTTGAATTTTTCATAAAAAAAAACTTAAATTTTTCAAGCATTATTTTTTTAATATTTGGATTTTTTTTGGTAACTTGGTTTGTAATTTGATTTTAAAAATTGTTACTTTTTTTAATTAGTACTTTTTTTTTTTTTTTGTTAGATGGTATCTTTATTATGAAATTTGGTACTTTTTTGGGAATTTGTTTTTCATAAAAATTAGTATTCTTTGAAAACTTACTTTTTCAAAACTTTTATTTTTTGTTTTTGAGAACTTTTTTTTGTAATTTGGTATTTTTAATAAAATTTTTTTGAAAATTTTACTTTTTTAATTTTTTTTTTGTAATTTTATTTTGAAAATTGGAATTTGGTACTTTTTTGATTTTTTTGTTTTCATAAAAATTAGGAATTTTTTAACTTAATATTTTTCAAAACTTTTTTTATTTTTTGCTTTTTTTTAATTTGATATTTTTCACAAAATTGGTAGTTTTTGAAAACTTTAAAATTTTTTCAAAACTTTTTTTTTGAAAAATTGGATTTTTTTTTTTTTTTTGCAATTTTAGAGAATGGTTCAAGAGCCAATTATCAAATTTTTTATACATTATTTTTCATTGATAATGAGCCATTTCCTAAAGACCACTTTTTTAAATATTTTTTTTATTTGTTGGATTTTTTTTTTTAAGTTTTTTAAACAATTCTAGGAAGTCAGTAACTTGTTTAGAGGAGTGATGTAGAAGTAATACAGAATTAGTTAAGCACTAGTTCTAAAAAACATTCTTTTTAACCAGTGTAGAATCACGATACGGTTCTATTCCATGAGTACTAGAATTGGTTGTGACACCACTAGTAATAAGTATGTTATTAAAGAATGAAATAGTTCTGATTACACCAGTTCTAGAACTAGTGATTTTAGAGCAAGTTCTCAATTTTTTCCTGGGTGTGAAAAATTGTTCAAATGATTGTTTTTTATTCTTACTTCAGTTTTTGCTTCAGAAAATATTTTCTGCTATTTTATTTTTTTAAATTTTGTATGTGTGTGTATTGTGTGAATACATTTTTTTTATTCAATGAAATTGTTTAAAATTATTTTTTTTTCCATCCGATGAAAAATGTTGGGAATAATTTTCAACTATTGTAATAAATATCACAAATGTTATTTATATTTTTTATTTCGATCAAAATGAACTCTTGATGAAAATAAAAAAATTATGATGAATTTTTATTATTTTTTGAACACCAAGTTTGTTTTTTAATTGAAATAAAAATAAAAAGTTGTTTTTTTAGTATTAAAATTCGGTTTCTGTTAAAAACTGCTCAGAAAACCCTTTTTTTTAATTTATTAAAAAATTATGAAATTATTTTTGTTTAAAAAATGCAAATTTCATTCACAACTTGTTTTCTTAATCGCTGCATTATAAATAGCTTGAGCCACAGTGGCATCCTCAGCCGCAATGCCTGTTAGAAAATAAAAAACAAAAATATTACCTCTTAAAACATACTTTAAAAATTCCAAAATTCCTCACCCATTGACTGATAAATAGTAACTCGCTCATTTTCTGATCTCTTGCCGTTGCGTATAACTTCACCTACTTCTCCCACAATACGAGCTTTGAGATCTCTTAACTCCATGTTAGCACTGACCATAGAGTCAACATAAACTACGCTTTGATCGTAAATATCTTGGGCAACTTCACCGAAATGAACTTGGCCAGCACCAACAGCTGTTATAGGAGAGAAAAAGGTAAGGAATTTAATTTTCAATTAAATTTGGCAGTAATCAAGATCACCATAATTTTGATAATGATTCAATAGTACTTTTACTTGTAATTAAAGTAATGTAAAAAATGTTCTCGTTCGTCCCTGGTTTATAATACATATGCGATTTAAATTATATTGATATCGTTTTAAATTACGTTGAAAAATCTTTCTAATGATATATGTATAAGACTATATTAATTAAATCCTGAGAGGAAAAATTGAATTTTTTATTAATATACCGGCACTTAGAAAATTTTTTGATTTCCAAAAAAGTTTATTCAGTGTAGCCGGTGTTCGACATACATAGGGGATAAAGTCTCCCAGCACGACCGAAGCCTGGCTACACAGAAAAACCTTTATTAACATTAAAAAAGTATTTTAATTTTAACAGTGCAGGTAATCTTGACTTTAATATGGTTAAAGGAAGAATATTGAAAATTTGTTTCCACAACTTACTATTTATATGCAGATCATCCCCCTTAAGCATTGCATAATTTATCAAAGCAGTCGGTGAGTAGGTACTCACACACAAGACATCAGCCTCTTGTACAGCTTTTTCCGCTGTATCGCACACGTGGACACGGGTGGGAAATTCTGCTTTTAATTTATCGGCCAATTGTTCAGCCTTGGCTTTAGTACGGTTATATAGATAAATATCGATAACATTAAAAGTTTTACACATCCCCAAGGCATGAGATTGCCCCTGAACACCACAACCGATAATTGCCAAACGAATAGCTTTATTAACACCATCGGAAAAACGTTTGAAATACAAATATTTTGTGGCTACAATAGAAGCGGCTGCTGTACGCCAAGCAGTAATTTGGGTACCATCCATTACACATTGCAATTGACCTGTTTGACTATCGAACAACAGAATATTGGCCAAGATATTAGGTAGTGGTGGTTTAAGACTTTGATTAGAAGCAAATGATGTAACCAATTTACAAGCTAAAGTATTTTGTTTTTTATCCGTAATATTTAATTTGTAGTTGCCCACAAATCCCGGCATACACAATAAGAGTTTTGTACGTTCGCCACTGGGTACAATGGAACGGGCTGGTTGTACAGCATAGGAATGTTGAGGATTTGCACAATCTATTTCAGTTTGTCCAGTGGCTTTTAAGGCTTCCTCTACGGCTTCGTTGACCAGAGGCCATGTAAGGAGTTTCTCCACTTCTTCGGCTGATACGTATTTTGGTTGTATGGCTGCCATATTTTTTTTTATGGGAAGTTAAGTTTCTAAGTAATTTTCTTTTAAAACTAAGTTTATATTGTAAACTGTTTTGCTTTAAATATATGTATTTTATTTTTATCACTAATAGTCAAACAGTATTTGATTATATTTTTGACCACAATTGTTGTAGCTTTATGATGGCAAGTTTTGTGTGGAAATTTCATATCAGCTATAAGTGTGTTATCAATAATACAGTTATCGTTTTATGGTAGTCTCTAACAGCCGTATTCAAAAAAAACTTAATACAGCTTTACTAACCATTGTTAAGCAAAATTCCTTAAATTTGCATTTAAAAACTAAGATTCACTTAATGTACCTTTTGTAAAACATTGTTAATAAACAAATCAAGATATCCGGAACTGTTGATTAAAAAAATCGACAAAAGCACTATTTTTGGTTAAAGAGAGAGAGCGGAGAAAAAATTTGATGTGACTTAAATTTTTTCTCCGCTCTCTGTTAGTTTTCAAGTTGTAGGTACTTGAAGCTATGATATAAGAATGGAATTTTTCCTTCCTCCTTTAATGAATATGAACATTTATGTGTATTTTTGAAAAGGCCTTTCGATTGATATATAAAATGTGCCAAATCATTAAACCATGGTGAGACAAAATGATATTTTATTATTTTTTATTTTGATTTTTTTTATTAAAGTAACGTTATCTCAAAAATATATTGATATAACTGTACTCTCGTATGCATCAAATCATTTAGAGAACATTCCTGGATTTAATATGATCCCATATTACACTCTTAGCCCATTAAATAATAAATATATATCACTTTATAAATTAATATTTAGAAAAATTAATCGATTTTTACTCGTAATATTAATATCATAATTTATGACTATATATGTAATATGAATATTATTGAAAAGGTCTTGAAAAGGCCTATAGCCATATACATAATATGGGTATAATTGGAAAGTCTTAAAAATAAAAATACTTAGTAAATATTATTTAATTTACATTTTTATTTGAATTATAAATATAAGAAATTAAAATAAGATTTTAAAAAATGTTTAATTTTTATTTAATATTCAACAAAATCGTTTATATGATAATGTAAGAAATTAAATTATAAATTGTTAAATGAATTTTTATTGTCAGAATATTTCATTCTTAAAAAAATTACGCGATTTTTTAATAATTTTTCATTTTTATTCAATTTTTCATAAAAGTGTAAAAATGATGAATGAAAGACATACATTTTTAAATTATAATGCTAACAAATATATTACGAGTAAAAATCAATTAATTTTTCTTAATATTAATTTTTAAAGTGCTATTCTATTTCTGTAACTTAATGGGCTGGGAGTGTAATATGGGGATCATATGAAAGCTTGAAATGTTCTCTTTACAAGACTTTTCCAATGATGCTATAATGTTCATATTCATTAAGGGAGAAAATTGTAATCTTATATCATAACTTCAAGTATCTATAACTCGTAAATTAAGAGAAAGCGGTCAAAATTATTTACAATAATCACAAGTAAAAATGCTACTGAATCATCAAATTATTTGATAATCAGGTGAGCTGGTAATCTTGATTTATGGCGATTTTTTTTTTTATATTCATGTGTAAATTTTTGATCACATTTTTTTAATTTCCGAATGTTAAGATTTGCTCCGAAATTAAAAAAATATACATATGTATGTAGTTATTTAAAAACGTATAAACTGAATTCCGGGACGGTATAATATTTTGTAATAAAATCATAAACACAGACAGGAAAAATTTTATTTTGGGTGCTTTTGGATTAAAATACTAACATTCCGGCTGCCCGCATGTCAACCAAATGTTCTCTACATTCATATATGTTCGACTTTTTCGTTGTTTGCTGTTTCTTCGCAATTCCCAATATTATATTAATATGTACTCGTACAAGCGTTAGATAAAGAAGCCATTAATCTAATGTATCAACTATGGCTTAAAAATTACGTATATTAACAGAAAAAATTTTTAAAATAGTTAAATTTTAACAAAATTTCAACAAATAAAATGTAAAGAAAACTAAATATGAAATAGAGATGTTGATTTTATTGCCGAATTTTCATTATTCGGATACTTATAATTACAACCAACAAAAAATAAAATAAAAGTTTCATTTATACGTAATAATATTAACAAGCTAAATAATGATTTTTTTCCAAAATAAAAAACCTACTTATCATAAAAAAAGGTACTAGAACATCAAAAATAATAATGGAATAAAACAGTTAACAAATAATTTATTCTAACTATTCACAACACTGAATAGTTGCCTATATGAACAAAAAACAGTTTATTTGCACTGTTGCCAGATTTGCCCATTTATATGTATTTTGACGATTTTTTGTTCTAAAAATTTCGTAGTGCGATTTGACGATTTTACGAAACGTTTATATACGCCAATTTTTCTTGGAGAAACCTAATTATATATTGTACTGAACTTGAATTTCGTAACTCGTTTGGTTTTTCCGTTCGCACTGCAATTGAATCAATATTGTTAAAACAAAAAAAAAAAAAAAAATGCGAGAACGCAAAGTATAGATTATATATATATATATGTAAATTAAATAGTTTTTATAATAGATTTAAAAAAGTCTAAGAATGTATTTGTAAAAAAGTTTCATTAAAAACAAAAATTCCAGTACGTACGATTTTTTTGAGTAATTTTTTCTTTCGATTAAAATTATTTTTAGTTTCATATCTATAAAAGATTAAATATTTTTAAAAGAAACAAACCAAGATTACCAGCACAGTTGAAATTAAAATATACTTTTAATGTTAATAAAAGTTTTTCTGTGAAGTTCTGTAGGGCTTAAGGACTTTCTCCTCTATATATGACTGTTTTTTAGAAATCAAAAAATTTTTATAAGTGCGGGTATATATATAAAAAAAAACCTCTCAAGGAATTAACGAATATGGTCATCAGAAACGTATTACAACGTAGTTTTAAACGGTATTAATATAAATAAATTCACATATGTATAAAACTAAAATTAACAGCGAGCGGGCAAAATTTTTTACATTAATTTAATCACGAATTAAAATGCTACTAAATCATTATAAAAATTATTTAAAAATCAATTGAGCTGGTAATCTTGATTTATGCCTTTTAAATTTCAAGTGCTCCAAAATTTTGCTTGCAAATTGAAAAATATCAGCTTTTTAGACCAAAGGGTTAGTATTTTCCAAATGTTTTATAATATGAAACATTTATGATACAAAAATTGTCTAATATTGACACTACGTTATGTCATGAAGTAAAATTTTTTTCGAGAAGACATAGAGCTAACTAATAAACTGTTTTTTGTTTATGTATGCAACCCTTCTCAGTTCCTCTCTCATTTATACCTAGTGTCTACATTAGACAAATTTATATCAAAACAAACGTCAAAATCAGTGCGAATATATACAAGGTAACCTTAGTTAAACAGTTGATTATTATTTTGGTTGTTACAGTTGTCAAACTGCATATATAAAAAACAATAATGAGTACGCCATATTGTTGTTTTTGTGCAACTGTTGCCACTTTCCACAAATTTGCGTTAAGTTTGACGTTTGTCTTGATAAAAAAATCTCTAATGTAGACACTATGATATTGTTAGTGTTGTGAATGGTTACAATAAATTATTCTTTAACTGTTTCATTTTATTATTATTATTATTATTATTATTATTATTATTATTGATATTCTAGTACGTTTATGCTGATAAATATATCTTTTTTTGGTGAGAATCATTATCTAGTTTATGTAAGTATAGTTATGTGTAAATGAAATACTTTTATTTAATTTTTGTTGGTTGTAATTATAAATATCCGAATAACGAATATGCTGTGATGAAATCAACATCACAAATAGCTATATTCGCACATCGGCGGCTATATTTAATTCATCGTACGCCAAAATTTTCACAGCAGCGGCGGGCTTTAAAAATATTCTGCGGCTTGACGTAGCCACCTGTAAAGCTGGCTGGTGCAGGTTTCTGCTAGGTGTGTTGTCAATAATAACAGTTAACGTTTTATGGTAATCTCCAAGCCTTCAACAACTGTACAACGTTATACAGTACTTGGAAGCAGTATATGTTCAAGTCTACAATAAAGTAATATTAAAAGTGCAAAAACATGAAAAATAAATAAAAGGTTTATGTATTTGCTAAAAATACCTATACACCAAGGGTTCTCAAATGGGGGTCTGAGAGGCATAAGGGCTCCGTACAAAATTGTTAGGGGGTCGCGAAGACCTATGAACATAAAATTAAAAGTATTTCTTTCTTTAATGATTGATAACATACATTTATTTATTTCTTCGCGCTTATAAAAAATAATTCAAAGTTTCTATATTAAGTTGCCGAGTATTTAAAAATATTCATGTAAAGTTAAAAACTATATGACTAACACAATAAAAGAAATTATTATATAAAATAAATAATTTATTTAATAATTATTTGTAGAAACTACAATTTTTAAACAGAGAATCTTGAATAGCCGATTTTACACAGAGATGATTATTAATCACAGACACGCACAAACCTAACATTCCAGTATTTAAAATATATATTTTTATATTTTTTAAATAAACGTGATTTCAAATTGCGGATGATACAATAAAATTAAATTTCTCGAATATTAAAAGGTTTAAGAATAAAAAGAAAAATATTTTTTTCGCAAGTTGAAAAATGCATTCGAGATTTTAGAATGATTTGACAAGTTTAACATTTGTTATTGAAATAAAAAATTACAATTTATTTGCCAACTTATTTTCTTTGATATATTTTACATAAAAATTTTTAAAAAACTATTTATATGAACTTTTTTTCAAAGTGAGGTGGCAAAATAAGGCCCCTAAATGCTTTTTGTAAAATAAATTACAATTAAAATTCAAACTTAATATTTAAATAAATTCGATATTTAACATTATCAATCATGTTTCAAAATTTTGTAAGGTGTTTACTTATTTCACAAAAACTGTGGTGGGTCCGTTCCTGAATTGTAATGCCTCAAGGGGGTCGTAAAGCTGTTGCTTGTTAGAACACCTGTTGTACACATATCACTTTTAATTTTTATTTTCCAAAAAAATTTAACTGCTATTTTTAGTCTTTGTTAAAAAAATAACTTATTTTAATATGGAAAAAATTTTTCAATTCAATTATTTTTAATTCTAAATTATCTATTTTATTTTAATTAAATCCATTTAAATTTACTTTAATTTACTTATACTAGCAAACAAGCTTCCCTACCATCCCACCCACTAACTAACGAACTATTCAAATTATTCATTCCGTTACATTTATTTGTTCTACAGTACCAAAATATACAACTATACTTATTTTAATACTTTATTCTCAACTGTGTCTCTTAACTCTCATTTTAGTTTTGTTTACTACCGCGATTAAACAGTTCTTCGTTTTCCTATTGTGATATTTTAATTTTAATAAAAGAATAGTTAATAATTAGAAAAATAATATAAGTATTAAAATATAATTATAGTTAAAGTGTTAAATAATAGTTGTATTATAAAATTTTTCTAAATTTTCAACAAAATCCAAGCAATAAAAATGTTAAAAGTGAATGTGAGTGTTTGAAAAAAAAAAGAAAAACAACAAGTGGAAGAATAAAATGTCAATGCTAATTCTATAATGGCATTTCACTACTTATTGTTGTTATTTTATTTTGCAACTGCTATTACGTTGTTTTTGTCACCTACTAATTGTTATTGTTTTTGCATAAACATATTAAAATACTTGAATTTATTTGTACAACAACAATAACAAGGTTTATGTTTTATTTTAATATTTTGCTGGCTGATTGCTAATGCCGGTTTTATTAAGTGTTTCATAATAATTTAAAGATGTTTTGTTATTGAGGTACATAATAAGTCCAGGTTCATACTAGGCGACATGCCTAGTGTTGTATTGTTGTAACAACGATAACAATAATTATCGCTGCGACGTATCACCTAGTATGAACCTGGACTAAGTATTTGTTATTAAAATGTTGTGAAAAATAAAGAAGTTGTAAATTATAGTGGTGAAATATAATTATTAAGAATATGAAAATTAGTTGTGGTGTGTATATGAAAGAGGTGTATTTAGTGTTCTTTAAATGAAAATGGTGTTTAGGAGAAGGTAAATGTGATAAGGTAAGTGATAATACCGATAATATATTTTATACCGCTAGTTCTTTAACTTAGTGTCTATATTAGAAAATTTTTTATTAAGACAAACGTCAAACTTAACGCGAATTTGTGGAAGGTGGCAACAGTTGCACAAAAACAACAATATGGCGCATTTATTATTGTTTTTTATATATGCGTTTAATAAAACATTTTTTTTTGTAAATCTGAATAAATAAGAATATTTTAAATTAAGCAGTTAGCTATTCAGAAATAGGGCGGCCCAAAAATGAAAGATATCGATGTTCGCAGCTCAAATGAAAACTTAGTCCTTGTCTACACGTAAACATTTTTGTGTTCGCAATTGTCAAATTCTACCTCTCTCTTTAAAATGTTACGTATGGACCAATAAGAAATCTAATGCGCAATTTATTTTGCAATAAATGTTTTAAACACAAAGTTGAGCAATAATGTTTAACATAAGCTGCCAATTTTATTGTTCTGTTTTAAAATTTTTGCTCTTTTACAAAAAAAAAAAAAAAAAAAAAAAAAATGGTGCAAAGTAAATTAATTTTGTTTTAAAAAGACAAATAAAAAATAAAAATGCAAAAAATAATAATACATTTTCAGTAAAAAAAATGCAATTTAAAATTTAAATTTCTCATGAACGTATTCTCTGCCCCTTAACATAAAGTTGGAAATAAACATTTGTTCTGCCGACGTTATTTCCTAGGTTAGGGAATAAAAATCTCTTAGACGTAGAGTTATGTATTTCGTTATACTCACCATCCAAAAAGAGAGGGTATTTTGAATTTGTCATTTCGTTTGTAACATTATCGAAATATTCACCTAAGACCCCATAAAGTATATATTGACCATTATCACTATATATATATATATTAAGTTGAACATATGCAAATGTCTATTTCCGGTGAGAATTAGGTGCAATATCAAAACCTACTGAGTTATTCAAATAAAATTTATGATATTTTCAATAGTTGATGGTATATATCATGTTTTTAGGGTTTCCAAGTAACATTTTGTAAATTTTCTTTATACTAAAAACTGCGATTTTTAAAAATTTTGTGTAAAATGGGTTCGCATCTAAGTTATTTCTCAATATTTTATGTTTAGAGTTTATTAAAAAGAGATACTATTTAATATTGTGATCCTTTTTTAATCCAAGTAATTTTTTTTTGGTCCATAACATTTTTATCTATCGAAATTTTTTTACCGTTAAGCATTATGGTCAATTTCTCGTTGCCCGTGCGGTATTCCTTAGCAAAATCTGTTTTGAGAAAAGTTTCCCGTTTTCAACTATAAACATTTGACTTGAATTTATATTTATCGCCATTCTTATATCTATATATCCAAGATTTGTGTAAACTGCAATTTGCTATGTAAAAATATAAAAACCAAAAAGTGACATTATTGCATAATTTTCAAAAAGTCCATAAAATTTTTTCATTAAATTTATTTTTAATACTTCTTCGATTTTATTGTGTAAAATAACAAAAAAAACTAATTTCACGCAGTATTCCATGCTATGTTATACCATTAGAAACTGAGAATGTGCCCAGCGAAAAACTGATTTTTTTAAATTTTTATTCTTGTTTTCCAAACTATTAAAGGCACATCAACGAGATATAGTGTAAGATACGCATAATTACAACAAGTATCAATCCCTGTATTGCGTTGAAGGACGCACACAGACCCCGGCCAAAAAACCAAAAAATATCAAAAATTACGCACTAGCTTAATTATTCACATTCAGTAAGGTTTATTTGCTATTAAAAATAGGCAAGATCACGTCATAAACAAAAATGGTATGGGCCAAATACTACAAAAAAAAAAAAAAAAAAAAAAAAAAAAAATAGCACTCATCGTAACTCACGAATATCACCACCTGGTGAGTGTTTCACTTTGGTTAGGAATGATAGATTGCATTTGCGTGGTGGAGGTGTGTGTCTTTATATATCTACTGGTATTAAGTTTAATGTTTTGTTGAAAATTTCGGATCCGGATAGTTGTGAGTCAATGTTCATTGAGTTTTTGGATAGGGATACTAAGTATATTTTTGGTGTTGTCTATCTTCCTAATGGTAATGTTGCTTCTTTTGAAAATTACCACCTTGATTTACTTTTTAGATTTTCTAAAATTATAATTGTTGGCGACTTTAATTGCAACTTATTTAATGTTATGAAGGCTAGTGTTATGAGATCGCTTTGTCTGAGATGTAATTTGTCTTTGTTTCACAATTTTAAACCAACTTATTTTGATGTTGCTCATAATTCTACATCTTAACTTGATTTTTGGTTGGTGAGTGAAATATCCTTGATTAGTTATTCTGACCAAGTATAGTGCACCTTTTATGTAAATTCTGAGTTTCATTTGCCTTTTTTTGAGTATAGGAATTTTAAAAATATTAACTGGGAAGGCCTATTTTCATGTTTATCGAGTGTTGACACTGATTCCTTTTAAGTTCCCTGTTTGAGTCACTGTATTCTTTTGTTCCCCTTGTTAGGAAGAGAATTCCGAATAGCGTTGACAACTGGATGCAATATAATTCTATAGTACTAGCTATTTCGTTAAGGGATTTGGCTTATTCTGTTTTTAGATCGTCTTCTTCTAGAGAGAATTGGGAAATCTTCTGTCGGTATCGCAATAAAGCCAAGAGTATTCTTCGCAAAGAAAGGAAGAAACATTTTGCTAATTTGTTTTCGGGTTTGGATTCATCTGTTATGTGAAAAGTTTTAAAAATATTTGGCTCTGATAGTGGCTTTAAATGTGACTTTAGTGTGGATGATATTAATGACCAATTTGTTAATGTTGTTCGTATGGAAGATTCGGATAGTGTTGACTTCAGTAATTCCATTTTTTCTAGTGGTACTTTTTCTTTTAGATGCATATCTGAAGATGAGCTGTGGTCTGCATTTTGCAGAGTTAAATCAAAATCTGTGGGAAATGATGGGATTCCAATTGTGTTCCTTAAGCTGTTATTTCCTTATATTTCTCGGTTTTTAATTTTTCATATTAACACGATTTTGTGTTCATCTGTTTTTCCTTCGGCTTGGAAAGTTGCTCGTATTGTTCCGATTCCTAAGGCTAGGGTAGTTCATAGTTTAGACGATTTAAGACCAATTTCCATTCTCCCTGTCTTATCTAAAGTAGTTAAACAAATTCTTAAAGATCAGATTCTTTCTTTTGTTGACAGAAAATTTTCTCCTTCACAATATGCTTTTCGTCGTGGTCATAGTACTACTTCGTTGCTGCTGAATTTGACGGATATTATTAGAGGTAATATTATTAGGGATTTCATGACAGCTTTAGTGTCTCTTGTCTTATCGAAGGCGTTTAATTCGATTAGTTATTCCATTATGATTAGCAAGCTAGCTATGCTATTTGGGTTTTTAAGGTCTGCAAGCAAGCTTGTTTATTCATATTTGTGTGGTAGATCTCAATTAGTTCTGGAATGCTTCCCCTGTCCTCTGCAGTTCCACAGGGCTCTGTTTTAGGTCTTCTTCTATTCATAATGTATGTCATTGACCTACCTGAATATGTTGATACTGGTATTTGCAAATCATTTTTGTTTGCAGATGACATTTTTCTTCTCTTTGGTACGCATCGTTCTAACAGTGATGTACTTGAATCCAATATCAATTATAGTCTGAGTCGTGTCTTACAATGATTTTCTGTAAACTCATTAATTATTAATGGCTCTAAGACAAAAGCTATGGTGTTTTGTAATACTGATTATCATCTTCCTGTTTGGCGAGAATAGGATTTTGTTTGTTGATCGTATGAAATGCTTGGGTATTTTTATTGATCAACGTCTTACGTTTGAATAGCATATTGATCACATTCATAGCAGAGTTTTGGGAATTTTACGTCGAATTTATTCAAATAATATTTATTTACTTGTTCAAATCAAATATAGTAATATCTGGTATTACTGCTTATGTTTCTGCAAGATTAAATCGTATTGTTAACACTATTGTGCGCTATGTTTATAATGTCCGTAGATGGATGCATATTTCGGAATATGTTAAACGTTTCCCTGGAATTTGTTTTAAACATTTTGTTCTATATCATAACTTGCACCTTTTTTTTAGAATTATTAAATATGGTCTCCCTTCCCTACTTTGTTCTGAGTTTTGCTTTTCTCACTTCAGTAGGAATCCTCAAATTGTTATACCTAGGATTAGGTGTAGCTGTTTTGAGAAATCTTTTGTTGTGAGAGTTACCTGATGTTGGAATTATTTACCAGTAGAACTACGTTTATTTTCTCATTCTAATAATGCATTCCGTTTAAAATTGTTGGCGCATTTCTCTTCTGTCTAATGGCGATTTTTAAAAATTTTTTATGATAAGGAACATTTCATTCTTATTTGTTTTCTTTAATTTGTTCTACTTTCTCGGCTGGGGAGCCATTAGTTTTTTTTATAACTTTTTTTATTTAAATAAGTTATATTTATTTTTTTTTATATATTTTTATCATAAGAATTTTTATACTCAGGAATTTTCTTTTGTAATATATGTTTATTGGCCTTGGAAGGCCTTTGCATATTACTTGTTATGAAATAAATAAATAACTAAATAATAGCTCTGTAAATTTTCATCCTGATTGCTCAATTGATTTCTATTAATTTTTTATACTAAATATTTTATTATTAGTTTTTTTCTCTTATTAAAATAGAATTAATTGAAAAAATTTGATTTATATTAAAATGCATTACTTACTTATCACAACATTTTTGTTAATATCTTAAAATCCAAATAATTACAATGAACATTTGTATGGAGCTGGAGAAGATAATATTAAATAATACATCATTTACAGCAGATCATTATAAAATATAGACCCGCGAAATAGCGTACATGTGCAAATGCTCTCTTAGTTTTTCACACCTACATGTTCTTACTAATTAGCAAAATCATTCAGTCTTGATTGAGGTTTCAAATTGTAAGGTTGAACTGTCGCATTATTTTTTTAAAAAGCACTGAAAGAAATGAGCAATGCGATATGAGAGAATGATTATTTAATAAATTTGATATATTTTTTTTTTTTTTTAATATTCATTTATAGTTTTTATTACAGAAAATAAATTTTTTAAGAGCAATATAATTATAATTCCAAAAATGTTTCCGTGTATAATATAAGAGCGGGAGAGTTATACAGAGTATACACAAATACAGATTGTGAACTTTAAGAGCACCGATCCCTGTTATAAAATTATGTGGTGGTCATATTATGTCCTTCCGAATGTCTTTCCAAAAAATTAACCCTTAAACCCAAATGGCGTTCTATTATCAAGGTTTAAATGAATTAAGGTATTTACACTAATTCTTTAAGACAAGGACTTTAATGTTCCTACCCTCATTCTTCGAAATGTTGAAAATTTTTAATACATTTGAAATTTCAAAATTTTTCATATGGATGTAGCTCGCAATAAGATAATATTATTAAAAAAATTCGCAAGATTATTGGTACACATTTTTGTTCATATATTATTTAGGATTAAAAAGTTACAGACTTATAAACAGAAAATGGCAACAAATTCCCACTGTGCATGGATGTGATCCACCCATTTTACCGTCCATCTTCCATATGAGGTGAAATTTTAAATTAGGGTGGAACAAATAAAGTTGCATATAGATGGGCAAGTAGATGCATAATTGTTGTTCACTTATTTTATTAAATAAATTTATATTTAATTGAATTAAAAATTCAGGTTAATATTAAAAAAGTATAAAAATATATTTAAATACTATTCAAATTATTCTATTAAAATGAAAAAGTATAAAAAAAAAATTTATATGAAAATTCTTATCACTAGCAAACGCCTTTATGTTTTCTAGGGGCATTTCCCATACTTTTTTCTAATGTGTACATGTAATTTAATTTCAATTGTTGTTTGATTAAAAGCACTTTTTTGTTTTTCATAATTCTATGAGGACCCATAGTAAAAAAAAAAAACTTTTATCAAAATCTGTGGTTTACTTTAGTTGTTGCTTAAAGAAAGTTGAATGTTATAATTAAATAATAATTTAACTTATTGATGATCTTTACAACAGAAATAGAAATTATAAATAATAAATCTTCAAGACAAAAATCTAACTTTTTTAATTATTTTTATTAAAAAATATGTAATGCTTTTTGTTTCAATAATTTTCATATTGTCAAATTATTTCATGTAAACTAAAATGAAAATCTTAAGGCTCTTAGTGGGTTAATGAAAATATTTAAGTGTTGCCAGATTGTTTTCTATAGTATTTTCTTAAATAGTACAATAGCAATATCCAGTGCTTTTTAATACTAAGAAACAAAATTATAAAATCATTAATTAAAAGAAGGACAAAAAATTAAAAAAGAAAATAAAAAAAAGTGTCTTAAGTAAGAAAGAAAAAAATACACACATGTACCTATATATTCTAAAAATTCCATTAAATCAGGCATTAACAATCCAGTTGGAAATTTATTTAAGACATCTTATTTAGCGTGACGTGAATTTTTCTATAAAAGAATAATAATAAAAATATGACATTTTCATATGTTTTGTTTTTTATGGCAAATTCAGCATGTTATTAATGCTATTAGCGATGTAAATTGTAATAAATCATCTCATGATCAACTATTGTCACTTCCAATCTCAACAATTTTCGTAGTAGTCATTATGGTCATATACGTTCTGACATTCGTCCTAGTAAGAATATTCGTTAAAAGTGACATACTAAAAGGTACTAAAAGGTAACAGCGTCATAAGAAACTATATATACTACAATTTTACCTGAGGAATATGAACATTCGTTTTTATTCTTTTAATCTCCGAGGTAAACCCTTTTCTTGTGCACTAATAAGACATTTTGCTCTTATACTGGTCGGCAAATAAATTCTCCCCCAAAGACGTATTGTTGGACTATATGGACTTTGATGTACTAAACACGAATCTGCTTTCAGTTTTTTTCCATCAGATTTGGATTTTTTTATGGGTGTGTCTAATATAAGGCCATTACACGAGTATATTTCGCCATAACTCAAGAACGGTGTGTATGATTTATATAAATGATACCTCAAAAGATTGATGGACTAAAATGTCTTCAACCCATCCTAACATAATTTTTTTATATTGTCAATATTTCCGGAATTATTTAGAAAATTCAAGATTATTTAAAGTTGATTTAAAAAATAAAAAATTCTTAAAAAAAACGTAAAGCTAATAGTGCTAAGAATAAAATAAGCCATGTATAATCAAATTTGATGCACAATTCCAAATTCATTGAAACATAAAATTAATATTCTTGTCAAAATGAGATACCTTTACTTAATTGTGAATAAAAGCGAAACGCGTCATTTTGTTTAAAGGTTATGTGACTTTACGTAAAAGTAATAGGACTTGACACTTTTTTTTTACCGATTTGGATTTTTTATGACTTAAAAATAAAAAAATGCAATTTTTTAGGCAAAAAATAGTTTTTTTCTTCATACATTTATTTATAACTGCGAAACTGTTGCTTATGTAGCGAATTAAAGGAATTGTAATTCCTAATTTTTTAAATTTGTTTCAGCTAAATCGGACTGGTGGTTCTCGAGTTATGTCAAAAAAAAAAAGACCACCAAAGGTCACAATTTCCCCTATATGATAGTTACTAACTTCAAATCGATATATCTCGATTCCTAGATGTGACCCAGTGAAACGCCGGGACACGTATAACTTCTTTTTTACCGATATAACTTTCCCCGGTAGTTTGAACCCTTCCCAATCACTGACCCCACCATTTGTCCCACAGTGCAATCAAGTGGATACAGACTGGTGGGTAAAAGGTATTTTTTTTCTTCGTTAATCAAAATAGGTAGACTAGATGGAATTTGGAAAATAAGAATCTTCTCTTACTTATTTTCTATTACGTAATGATTCTTTTTTTTTATTGTAATGACTAAGGAGCAAATTTTTTTCAATTTATCATGTAATACAAAATTTCATCGTTGTACCTAGTTGCCTTCTACTTTTTTCCAATTTTAATATTTTTTTTTTACTATCAGACAGTTCATTGTGCACCTTTTTAAACAATACAACAAAACAACAATGTGTCAGATCATATCCTTTGGATTACAGATTATGATCATCCAAATTTGAGACCCTTAATACGTGCTCTTGTATGGGCATTAAATAATTTTTCATCGGGAATTGATTGGCCTAGCATAATTTGGTAATATGCCAGAACTTACAAAAGTATTATTGCCACTCATGCGTTATCGCCGTTGTATAAATACATATATATGTATTTGACCTAATGAAGAACCGTTTAATACTCCATTTGGAATACTGTAGGAAAGTTAAAGGAAACAAACAGTAGAGGAATAAGTACTTTTACTTGCTTTCTATGTGAATGTAGAGGTTTTCTAAAGGACTTTTGTCGTCTAGTATTGACATATAAACTTGAATATTTGTCAATAAACTTAAAAGAGAAGTATATTATATATTCTGAAATGAAATGTATGTATGATTTTTAAAAACATCTTCTAAAAAATCATCGCGAGTCTTTAAAAAAACGTTGCTTATGTGATTAAAATAAAAATCATATTTTGTAAGAAAAAATCACCAAATCATATTTGGGTTAAAAAATTATCAATAATATGATAAAATCATTATTCTGTCAAAGCTGGTCCAAACAGTTAACGGCTACTAACGCTAAGAACATAGTAAGATTAACAATATAATTGTTCGTTTGTGAAACTGCATATAAATTTAATAAAAGTTTTATAAATTATCTAATTCGCATTTTGTACTCATCAAGAATTTACAAAAATTTACTTCCCTGTGCTTACCAAAAAAAAAAAAAAAAAAAAATTTTCATACTGGTAACATTGTATTAAAAATTTCTATTTCCATACAATTGCTCACCGCACAATGCCAGAAAAACCATAAAGAAATTTATTATTAAATACATTTACTGTGGTAAATATTTACAGATGTTCTATTATTTATATTTAAGTAGTTGCACTAAAATTAATTCAGTTGCAAGTGAAACGTTGTTAGAATCATGAAGGTGTTATTTAAGAATTTTATAAAAATTTTAATTTTAATACACCTTATATCGAATACTCTGGCTCAATGGTGTAATATAAGATATAATGATGCCTGGCTTCACGAATGGCGTCTTATTGTATACAGGGATAATAATGGTCAATACCAATTGTTAAGAGGTAGTAAAGTGCCGGTAAATAATGAAATTCTTATGTTATGCAACGGTCAACCTCGGCAAGTGACTGTGAGATGTGATAACAATCAAAGACTTGATCAAAGATTGCCTTTGCGGGAAAATTGTATAGAAGATGACAGAATCAGGCCTGTGCGTATTTTATCTCCAAATGTTGACTATTGTCCTTATAGGCTTTTTAGAATTGGTTACAGAATTACAATAAATAACCAAGAACATTTTTTGGAAAGTTATCAGGTGTGTTTCGATGTAGATCACTTGAGACCTGTATTTACTATTAATAGGGCATTTCCAGTGGGTGAGTTGATGTTTCTTTGAACTTTTTCCATTTAGATATTTAAACATAAAAGGTTAAAAACTATTTATTTTTTAGGAGGCGGTCGCCCAAACTTTTTACAATTTGATCCCGATGACATTTTCTTTGGTGATTCTTTTCATGCTTTTGATCGTAAAAAAATTTTGCCAAGATTCCAGCATCTACTGGGCGAAAATCAACGATACATGCAACCCGGTAATCCTAATCACGCAATTGATCGTGGTCATTTAACTCCTAGTGCCGATTTTGCTATGACCAATATAAAAAGTGCCACTTTCAAAATGATCAATGTAATACCCCAGTTTCACACTATTAACGATGGTAATTGGAGGCTAATAGAGAATTGGGTTCGTGATGAAACACGTACTCCATCCCATGTATGTACTGGTGTTTTAGATTGCAATTTGGATGTAAAAATGGCTGCAGATTTAAGTTGTGTTTTGAAATTACAAAACAATAGAAACAGATGGATACCCATGTTTTTGCAAGATAATCGTAAAATACCCATACCTTTGTGGATTTATAAAATTGTAAGATCCAAAACAAATTCGATAGTATTCTTAACTTTGAATAATATTTATCACAATGATCCCGTTCGAGTTAACCCAAATGTGTGCCAAGTAGTGGGATGTCCCTTGCGATTAAATCAAAATGCTGCAGAGGGTTTTACATTCTGTTGCAGTTATAATGAGTTTATTACTAATAATGTACCACATTTAAGGAATGTTTGTTAAAATGAAGCTTGTTAAAAAAAAATATGTATGTATTCCATTTATAAATAAAAAAAAAAAATATTTAAATAAAATTAAGTTAACTAACCACAATTATAATGAAAATATAATGTTTAACTTTTTTACTATTTTCACATTTATAAACAATGTTTTCATAATATTATAATTATGTGGAAATACTCGTATTTTTAAAATATGTTTCACAATTAATAAAAATAACAAGTTTTAAATCTATAATTTTTGCTGCTTTCAGAGTTTATTATGAACTCTGTTCCAGTATCTGTCAACTTTGCAAGTTTTAGTCAGAATTTACGGAAAAGCGTTCCCGTACTAAGAATTTATATGCATTTTGTTGTTTTTTTTTCGATAATTTCTGACTAATTGTGTCTAAAACCTGTAAATTTGACGAGCATATTAAATTGTGGAAAGTAAAAAAAAAATCCTCAATATTTTGGATATTGAGTGTTATTAGTTTTAGTAGACGAGGATTCTAAATAATCCTAGTATTAATCTGTAATTAAATTAGAGGGAGGCTTTCTAATTAAACTTACAATTACTCCACCTAATATATTTCGAGTTCGAAATTTTTGTTTACAGAACTGAAAACTTTGATGTCAATATTTAAATAGTTATTCGATTTTCAATTTTAAACTTGTTTGCTTTCTGAGTGGTAAAATAGAGATTTTAAATAATTATCAGGGCAACCAAAAATATGCTCTAAAAACGTGTTTTATGCAAAAAAATGCTCTTAAAATTGGAAAATATGCCCTTAAAATTAAAAAAAGTATTTTTTTCTGGCAAAATTCTATATTATCTACTATTCATGCTAAAAATAACTTTACTTTTATTAGAAATTTCTGAAAAATATTTTCTTTTTACACTTAAAAACACTCAAATCTAATACATTTTATCAAGAAATTACAAAGTTTTTATCAATTGTGCTTGAAAAACGTTTGTGACAGTAAAAAGAAAATTTCGCTAATGGCAAAACGTGTACAAAATTCTATTGGATGCAAAATATGCAAAAATTTTATCTTAAATTTAAAATATCTTTTGTGTAAGTTATGCAAAATTATGCTCTTAAATAAAAAATATGCCATTTAGATTTCTAAAATATACTCAAAAATATTAATTTTCTATTAGAATATGATACAATATGCTTCTAAGTCAAAAATATTCAAGAAAATGCTGTTATAACCAAAATATGCCAAAATATGCTGCAACAAACAATGCTAAAATTCTTCAAATAGTCGAAACGTATAAATAACTAACTGTTTGATTCATTAAAGGCAAGAAAAAATATGATTTTGCATATTTTTGTTAATTATAAAGATCGACTATTCTATGTCTGGAATACATTGAATCCATTCTCTTAAAAGTTAATAAGATTAACAATAAAATTTATCTGTGAATTATGAAAAAAAAAAAAAAAAAATAATAAGAATAATAAAAAATAAATAAAATAGTCCATTGTGAAACTACAAACAAATTGAGTTACACTATTTTTCTAGTTGATTTTTCCTGACTAAATAAAAATAAATAAATACAAAATTTGATTTAAATTCACACTCAATCGAATCGAATCGAATTATTTTATAAGTTACCTTGCTAGCATTTAAATGAGAGTTTTTCCGTTCATATACTAAAAATTGTCTTTTTTGACATTATTGGATGTTCAAAAGTAGAGAATACACAAATTTACAATAAAAAAACACATTAGTATAGAATTTTGATCTAAAATACTTGACTTCGATGAGTAAAGAAAAGGAACAAGCACGATAAAATTTTTCCCGAACAGTGACACTTCTCTGATAAGAAAATGATATCATATTCGATAGCTATCAACCACATGACGTTACGTTAAAATTTCGTTAAACGATAAAACACATACAAAACACACATACATATATGTGTATAAGTCTCAAAAAAAGTCTCTTAATTCATAGCAATGTCATTGTTGTTACTTTTCTTTACATAAACGAACTAAACAAGTTTTAATGAAATAACAAAGTGAGTCGGATTTTTTTTTTAATTTTTAATTGAGAGAGTTGTAAGGAAGAAGTGATTAAAAAAGAGTTTAATACTTTGAATTGTTTTGTTTATTTTTTGTTTTGAGTCTTATGTTTAATGAGAAATAAAGTAGAAAATGTAAACAATTTGAGTTGCTTTTTGATAGGTTTTTATGTTTTGCCCATTTTTATTATTAGCAAATATCCATTTTTATGTGAACTAATTATTTACTTGCTTTGTAAAGATAAGCACAATTTATTGTTCTCTTATTTCCAGCAAAAAAGGAACTGAAAATGAGCTGAAAAGGTCAATTTAAACTTATTTCAGAAAAAAAAATAATTCACAAGAATGAATTCGAAGCCCAAAAAGTAGAGAAGCTCCTAAGAACTATACCAAATATGTTCGGCCGCGTAATGGTATGTTGTGCTCATTTTTTCAAAATCAAATATGAGTCATGCTAAACCTAAGCTTTAGTTAATCAAGACTAAAAAAAAATTTAAATAACAAAGTTGAGAAGAACTCTGAGGCAAAGAATGATCAAAATTCCTTAATAATAAGAAAAAAAAAAAAAAAAATATTTTAAATATTTTGTATGTTGCAAAGTACAAGTTTTGTATACTGAATAATCAAGAAAATAGTTCTGAGTAGTATTGAACTAAAAGCAATTAAAATTTATAAAATGATTTGTCATACGACAAATTTACTTAAAATGCTTTTATTGTTTTGCTTTTTAAGTCTGAATAAACTCGAGAAATCGTAACAAAGGGTGTCATAAAAAGACATTTAAAATTTTTTGGCCAGATTTAGAATTTTGTCGTTACAGTAGAAGCACCCAGAATTGACAATGTTATTTTAGTCCTATAGAGAATTAGTTATTTAAACTACTCAGAATTTCGGCAACTGTAAAGGAATTGGATCCAAATTAAAAGCGAATTTAAGAAGGTCCCAGCAGTGCTCAATTCTGATTATTAACTTTATAAGAATGAAAAGAATTTCGTAAAAGAACTTTAAAATTTTTTCACAATTCATAACTAAAAATATGAAAAATAATCTAGTCAGCAATTAGTTTTTATATAAAATGATATATCAGAAAACAACACTTTTTATTTTCATTCGAAAAACAACATAATGAGTACATCACAAACGACTTTTCAAAAATTTTGAAACACTTCCTAAATTTTGAGATATTAGGAAAAAAAAAAACTGTTGCTGCACTTAAAATTTCGCAATTCGTTATTTTTTTTTTTTAACAATTTCTAAATTTTTTATTTTAATCGATTTAGAAAGTAGTTTAAAATGGTTTCTTTATTTTTCAAAATGTTGACTCTGATGTACATTTTTTTAGATTTTTTCTTTAAGACTAACCATACAAATATGGTATACATGTTTTTAAATGATATTTCGATTAGAATAAAACGAGACATCAGTCTTGAAAATCGTCTTAAATTTAAAAATTTATAAAACATTTTCTAAACTTTATAAAAAGAATCTTCATATAAGGACTGTGCATGAAAAAATTTGTGCATACTTTAAGGCTTATGACTTTTATTATACATGAAAAATTATAGTACTGTTAATTTCTTTACATTTTTTGTTACTCAATATATATATATTCTTACGAAATTGTACTTGAATTCAAATATAACGGCTTTAACGGCTGGTTTAAATTTAAATAACGCTTCTCAACCTTTCTCAATCTTTCTAAATGCTTCTCGACCTTTCTGTGTATGTTAACAGCAGTTAACATATCTGTAGAAATTATTAACATAGCTGTAAACATGCAACATTAAATGAAAAGTTTTCACCATTGTTTGTAAGTATGGCAACACTAAATGTTTAAGCTGCTAACATTAACATCGAAAGCTCTACTATACTACTAAAGTGCTTTTATTTGCAATCAAAGTACCGGTTTATTTAAAATTAAATAAACCACAGATATTATATATATATATATATATATATATATATATATATATAGATATATATATATATATATATATATATATATATATTAATGTTAAAAATGTTTTCTATACCCTTGGTAAGTGGCATGCTGAAACTTGCAATAGTTTATGAATTTTTACAAAAAATGTCAATGATAATATTCTTGCCAAATTTCATTACTTTGGATGATTTGTCGAAATAATTGGCGATATTTCTGCTTGATTATAAGCGAAACAATATAAATTGAAATAAATATTTCGTATTTATTATGATATTTTTTGGTAATAATTCATAAACTATTACGAATCCCAGAATGCCACTTACCAAGGATATAGAAAACATTTTCACCATTAACATATACTTCCTTTTAAATTTTTAAAAAGATTATTTTAATGCTGAGAAAAAAGTCATGTTGTACGTCATATTAAAAGTAATTCATTGAGGTGTCAATAATATTACACCTCAATGAATCTTGTACCATAAATACTTTGAAATGCTTTTGTAATTTTGTATATACAACTGTACATTTTTTTAGTTATTTTACACTTTCAAATCGCTGTATTTCGTGAAGCCCTTGATAAAATTATCTGGAATTCTGTGCCACTATTAGTATAACAATTGTACCAAATATCATCAAATTCAGAAGATCAGGTTGGTTTTAAATGGAATGACAGTTTTATTACAAAGTATAAAAAAATAGCATTTTTTGTTGTTTTCGAATTTTTACAATTTTTTGAAAAACAAATATGTTTGAATTTATTAAAAAATTGTTTTTTTCGATACAAGTTTTTAAATATCTTTGAAACTATCTAACAAATTAAAAAAAAAATATATGTAAAAATTACGATAAAAATGAAGATAATCTGGATTACATTGTTTTTTATTTTATTAAACCAAATCACACAATTCGTTATTCAGATATGTTGATGTAACCCCATTCTTTTTCTATATTACGGTTTATCTCGAAAACTAGCGTCAATTAAAAAAGAAAATTTATTCGCTTAGAACTCCATGATCATGTATATCCATGATCATGTATATTGAATGAGAAATCCCTTGCCGCAGAATCAGTGTTACCCTGTGTAATTATGTGAAATTTTATTCAGACTCAGTTCAGTTTTTGATGCAAATAGATATTATTGAAGAATACATTGTATGTATACTGCTAGACACTAGCAAATAAGCATTCCTAATAACAAAACGTTAACTTTATATGCCAGGACTATGCGTCAAAATGCCAAAATTAAAATTAAAAAAAACGAGAAGTTTTATTGCATAAAGAAAATTGTTTGAACTTATATGATTTATACATTAAAACTCGAAAATGTTTTCTTTTGAATTTGGCCAAATTTGGCTGAAATATTCAATAAGGTTTGTTTGATAATGGGCAAAATCGGTTTATAAACAAAAATGTTATGGGCCAAAAATCAGAAAAAAATCGGTGTCCATCATATTTTTTCTCTAATAATTCTTAAAAGCGCAACGAAATTTCGTACAAGTAATTAGACGATCGATATACGTTCGGAAACCAAAAATTGTCATGATCCGTTCATCCTAAATTAGGGTGACACAAAATAAGTTAAATATGTTTGTATAACAGGTACGGCCAAATATAACATTTTTACTTTTTTTTTAAGATACCGTTTATCAAAATTTTCGTCGTGAAATTATCATTTCGTAAGCTGGATCAAAATGAAAAACAGTATATTTTTAGTTTTTTTGAATTTCTTCTGAACAATATATAAATCTGGTATATTGAGAAAGATCTTTGTGAGGCGCATTTAATGACATAACTAAAATTTCGACCCAGATCCAAATATTTTTTCTCTGAAAGCAAGCAATGACATTTTGAAGAATTGAATAACAAATAAATTTTCTTTAATGATTTTCATAGTATTATTCAAAGAGTAACAAAACAAACAACAACAAATTTTCTGATCATGAAAATGTAAATTGAAATGTAGTTGAAGAAATCATTTCAGTTTCATCAGTATCCTTATGATTTGACCATTCAGTACTCATCAAGATTATATTATTCATAAATGATTTAAAAAAACTACTCTGTAGATAAAAGATGATTTCTTATTCCTACATTCCGACAAGGAACTCTTTACTGTCATCGATAGTTACATGATCACTCTATATAAAATTTTGTTCACGCCTGCAGGTAAATCAGGTTTCCTAGATTCAATGAAACACTTGAAATCGTATTGAAGTAGAAAGTAGAGAGTGTTGTAACTGATGTGTTTGCGGGATTGTTGAGCGTACAGACTCTTCGGAAACTATATTCTTTCATTTAATGAATTGATCACACTCTTTATTTGGTTGTACCGTTTGAAACATTTTCTAGGTGAATTTCATTTACAAAAAAATGTTTCCTCCATTAATTTTCTTTGTATGATGACTGTGGTGCAGTGGAGGAAGAGAAATACGAAGACTTTGTAATATGATTAACAACGATTGTGTTCAAATCCCACACGTAGAAAGAGCTGATGAACTATAATTTCAAGTATTTAATATTCAGTTTGATACCCGAATTGAATAAGAAAATTCCCAGTGTATCGTAATCTCCCATAGATCAAGCAGTGCGAATTTAATTCTTTTACGAATATAAATTTCCTGATTGCAAATTTATAATCTCTTTAGTTTGAATAAGCATTATGGCCTAATTAAAGAATACCGTATCAATAACAATTCTATGAAATCCTTGTTTTCCATTTTTTAAACTCTGAATGTTAAACTATAAAAGCTTAATTTCGCTTTTTCTTCAAAACTATAACTTAGCGAAATTCTTATTTATCGTGATATTATTTAACTTAATTTAAAACTGTTAATTTTTTTACGGTACAAAAGTAAACTTTTATCATTGAATTTGATGAAAAAAACGAATTATGTATATATTTTAAGAAACTGTATTAACTACAAAAAAAATATATATATTTCTCATATAATACCTGTAATAACAACGCTTCAAAGTGAGATAATTTTTACGCTTTGAAAAACACAATACGATTGTTGAAAATTTTTCGTTTTCGAAACTCCATACTACATAATATTTTATTGGAATCGAATTTCCCGTAATCCTTTTTTTTATTTATTTGAACTTTTATTTAGGTACTTTATTCTGCTTAGTCATATGACAAAAGAATAAGGATTTTTTTTACAAAACTACATTGAATTTAGACCTATTTATCAATATGCAACTATAATTGTTGTAAACTATAATTGTATATATCCAATATACAAGTTGCAAGTGTTTATTCCTGCCTCTTCATCTTTTTCTTTTACAGGAACAAAATGAATTCGCAGATTTTTAAACTTCACATTGATAATACGAGAATTTGGGGCAATTGTGAAATAGTTGTTCTAAAATTTATTTTCGTAACGTTTCATTTCGACACCAGATTATTTTAATAATTTAGGAGCTCTGAGGTGATTCGGAGGGGAATGATTTTTAAAGGCTGTGGGGGATTTATAGCTATTTCTAAGAATTTTATCCGCCTAGTTTGTTAAAATTTCATACTGTGCGGTATCAAAATTATTTGTTAGGTATCTAATTCTCTTTAAAAATAATGTAAAAGTTTCCTGAAGGGATCTGTATAAATACACCATCCGTTCTTTTTTGACTTCTTGAGAAAATTCGATCTCAGAAAATATATCTTGTTGGATTTCTTCATCAGAGATATCTGATTGTCCATAAGCCAATAGCAATCTACACGCAGAGAAAAAATATAGTTGTAGTGACCATAATCTAACAGCAACATAATATTATTGGAACATATGATCATAGCGAAACATAGAAATGATTATAAGTAATAATTATTATGATTCCATTTTGTCATATTGTATCCGATTATATGGTTTGCTTTTTCATGTTATGATTCTAGTTTTATCATATTATTATCCCATGTTATCATAAAGTTATCCAATCTTATCATATTATTATTTTATTTTCCATATTATTCCATCAAAAAATTATTTTTAAAAATTTTTTATTTTTCTTTAATATTTTCAATAAAACATTTATAAAAATAATTGTTTGATGGAATAATATGGAAAATAAAATAATAATATGATAAGATTGGATAACTTTATGATAACATGGGATAATAATATGATAAAATGGAATAATAATATGATAATGTGGTATAATATTATAATAAGACAAAATAATAAAATAAGAATTATTATTTATTTTTATAAATGTTTTATTGAAAATAATAAAGAAAAAAGTAATATATATATATATATATATATATATATACGCATATAGTTAAAAATGCAAGATATGCTTTTTTAACTAAATTCTTTAAAGGTAGTTAATATCTTCTAAATCTGGTCCATTTACATTTATTCATATATAAACTAAATGAGAATTGCAATCAAGTTGGAAAACAAACATTAAAAACAAAATATATTTTAAAACAAAAAAGTTATGAATTTCTGCACTAAGTTTGTGCAAAGGATAAGTTTTATATTTATTTGAAACATTTTATTGTCATGGGAGTAATAAAATTAATATGGTTTAAAAACAGAATATGGTTTAAGAACAAGGAAAAAGACTGCAAATATTTAACGGTTGTAGATGTAATGATATTTTTCATATTAATAAAATTTTTTTTCTGGTAAAAATATTTAAAAACATATAATTTTTGCAGTCAACCATATTAAAATTGTTATCATGAACACAGAATTATTAAAATTCAAGAAATTTACAATGAGAACATAATATTGTTGTAGTGATAGTGCTGTAACCATGTTTTTTCTCTGCGTGTAGAAAAAAATTCAACATTTTCTTCGTAGTTACTCCATGGTGCATTAGTAAGTCGTTGAATTCAAACATCATTATCAAATTATTAACTGTAAAGTCACTTAGATATTTTTGATACCTTCAGCTTCATACTGGTTAACATAAACTACAAAATACCGTTTTGCTGTGTTCTTACTTTACCGAGGAACATATAAACCAAATTTTATATTTCTGGGTTTAATTATCATGAAAAAGACTTTGTAGAGGGAAAGAAAAAACATTATAAATATTAGCTTTATACTGATTTTATTTCGGATATGTAAGTAAGCAAAATTACTTGTTTCATATTTTGCCAAAATTTGGTGTCACTAGTTCTCTATATTATCCTATTAAAGAATTTTGAAGAAACTAAAATAAATAAAAAAATTAAGCAAACGATTTTCCAAACCCTGACTGAAGGTTAAAACAATTTTTCTTAATAAAAATATCTGTAATTGTTAAATCATAAATTATAAATTTATATTACACATTAACCGTTATGCGTTAATAACCTTGTTTAATTTTTAAGTCATTTATTAACACAAGAAAAAAACTTGATTTTATTTTGGTTAAAATTGCGAAATAAAAACCATAACATAGACATTCTGAAACATTATTTTATTGACAAAAGTCAAACATTCATAAGGTGATTATAATTTATATTGGTTTTTTTTTGTGGCAAATTTTTCTTTTTATAACATTTTTGGCCTTGATATGATTAGAAGTTTTGTGAAGTTGTTTTGAATTTTTTCTTCAAAACGCTGATACAAGTTTCCGATAAGAACATATTTTTAAACAAACTAGTTCAATTAACTATGATTAACTTTAAAATATTTTTGAGTTGATTTTTTTCTTTCAAAGTAATTTGAAGTAATTTGACTTGTAGAGATGTAGAGTTCAAAGGCGTTCTGAAAAAGAGTAAATTTTTATTTAACTTTTATAAATTAATAATTGAATATTTTTAATTATGAATTTGTAAGTTAATAATTATTCAAATATTTTGTTGACCAACAGACAGACAGAACAAAATAAATTTTATTTTCTATTCATAACAACAAATTCTCTTCTAAGCTTTTATTATTTGGTATCAATTTTGGTTGTATTGTTTCAAAAAAATAGGGAAGTTATCAGGTATCATGTTTCAATATTGTTTTATTTAAATTTAAAAGTAGTCGAGAGAGACATATTGTTCCCAATATTTTTTGGGAATAAACGTAATTTATTTTATATTATTTTTTTAATTATCTTTCTCTATTATTTTTATACCCACCATCAAAAAATGTGGAGGGTTTATTAGATTTTTCATTCCGTGTGTAACACATCAAAAGATGTATTCTTCTAAGACCTAATAGGTTATATATCCATGCATATTCTGGGTCCGCGTGAAAATTTTAGGAGATCTACCTAAGTTCGGTCATCTGTGTATCTGTTAGAAGAATGATAAGGCTCAGGGTGGTCTAGCTTAATTATTCATATTCGATAAGGTTTATTTGGTATTGAAAATAGTCGCTTCATAAACAAAAATGTTATAAGTCAAATACTACAAAAAAAAAAAAAAAAAAAAAAAAAAAAATTAGCATCCCGTACATATATTTTTCTGCGGATATCTCCTAAACGAAAATATGTACGACAATTAAATTTTGTAAAAATAGTTAAAAAATCTACATAAATTTGTACACCATGGTACTGTGGGAAATGCTAGAGCTCAAGCTGATTGCAAATATTTTTGAATTAAAAAAAAATGTATTGTAAAGCTAATATATTATAAACTTTTTTGTAAAAATATTACAAAATTCCTACCAATATAACAACCCAAGATATTCACTAAATTTAGTTCATATTTAATAATTTTTTTTTTTTTAACAAAAAATTTGTAAGATATATAATTTTTAATGGAATGCGAACTTGCTGTTCTCTTTTCCTCAGCGCATAAATCAATATAAAACGAAAAGTTGATTGATATCTTGGATGTTGGATGTTTTAAATTTTATTTGCGAATATTTGAGTATGTAGCCAGGGAATAACTGAACATTTTCTCTGGGTCGGACTTTCAGACATGTTAAACATACTTGTGATTCACTATTATAATCATAATAGGCTCTGTAAATTTTCATCATGATTACTCAATTGATTTCTGAGGTATTCATAAAAATGACTTGGTATCTATGCATTTTTTGTACTAAATATTAATTAAAATACAATTAATTAAAATAAATAGATTTGCATTAACACTACTATTCTCGAATTCATGACAATTGTCAGTCATTAGTTCTTTTCATGTGCTTTTGTAAATATGACAACTATCACCAACATTTTGTACAATTTTTTTTAAAACCCAGAATAGGAAAATTGTTGTTATTGTCACAATTTTTTTTAGTCACAATAAATTTGTTTCTCACTTGGTCGAGAAGAGCACTGTACAACGAAATTTTTATTTCTATCTTAAAATCCAAATAATCCACTACAATGAACATTTATATGGAGCTGGAAAAGATAATATTAATAATAATACTCGTACATCATTTACAACAGATCATTACAAAACATAGACCCGCTAAATAGCGCACACGTGTAAATGCTCTCTTAGTTTTTTCACACCTACCTATTCTTACTAATTAGCAAAATCAATCAGTCTCGATTGAGCTTTCAAACTATAAGGTTATGTTGTCGCATATTTTTTAAAAACACTGAAAGAAATGTGCAATGCGATATGAGAGAATGATTATTTCATAAATTTGATATATTTTTTAAAGAAAATTGTTTTAATTTTCATTTATAGTTTATAGCAATCGATTTTTTTAAAGCGTAATATTAAGTTATAAATTTGAAAAATGTTTCCATGTACAATCCCAGTGGTAAAATGAATTACCATTGGTATTGTATCATTATTGTATATTATTCTATTAAAAAGACAAATGTAAAACAAAAGAAATGTGTACACGTAAATATATAGTTTAATTTAAATTGTTGTTTCATTAAAAGCACTTTTGTCTTTATCTTAACCCCATGAGGACCGATAGTAAAAGATAGTGGTTTACTTTAGTTGTTGTTTAAAGAAAGTTGAATCTTATAATTTAAATAATAATATAACTTATTAATGATCTTTATTTATGCTGAGTTTAAAATTCAAATTATTTTAAAGAAATTATAAGTTTAAATCTTCAAGACAAAAATTTAATTTTTTACTCATTTTTAAAAAATAAATTATCTAATCCTTTTTGTTTCAATAATTTTTTTATTGTTAAATTATTTTATGTAAACTAAAATGAAAATATTAAGGCTCTTAACGGGTTAATGAAGATATTTAAGTGTTGCCAGATTGTTTTCTATTGTATTTTCTTAAATTGTACAATAGCAAACTCCAAAGTGTTTTTTAATACTAATGGCCTGATTCAGTACGACAATCAAATTGTTTGAAAATAAAATATGTATGAAAATTACTCAATTTTTCAAATGTTTTTTGAGTAGTTTTCATACAAATTTTATTTTCAAACAATTTGATTGTCATACTGAATCAGGCCCTAAGAAACAAAATAATAAAATCAATTAATTAAAGGAAGGGCAAAAAAGTAAGAAAAAACAAGTATGAAAGATATAGTCGGTCAAGCTCGACCATATGATACCCCACACCATTGTGTATGTCCATCAAAATTCATGGAGGGGTCTTATACTAAATATGTGGACCGACAATTGTGGACCGATACTTTTACCAAGTGTAAAATAAAATATACGAATACATAATATTACGTTAACACTAAAATTTAAGAAAATTCTTAAATTGGATCCGCATCAAACCAGTGCTCCGTATAAACAAGCAGAATATTTTTTTCTTAAGAGAAACTCATCAAAATTTTCGAAATTACCAATTTTAAAATTTTTTATTTCGCAAAAATACTATTGCCGAGTTAGAGGGCTCTAAAGTTGCGCTATTATATAGGTATTTATATTTTAGTCTGGGTAAGCAAAAAATAGGTATATATTTTTTAACATCTGTGTAGGTACTTTTCTTTTGACATGTTGCAAGCAATGAATAATCCTAAAGTTTAAAAATAACTACATAAATTTGTGGACAACTCGAGCAAAAATAAGTAGTTATTCAGGCAAAAAGAAAGTAGTTTTTATTCGTCTCCAATATTACCTGCTATCTTACCAGTAATGCAAAGTATTTGTTGGGATTAAATTGATTTTAAAAAAGTGACCCTTAAAAATATGGCTCATTATGATTGAAAATAAAATCAAATAAAAATCATTGATTTTAATAACTGGTTTTTGAAGCGTTCCCTAACGTTTCTATAAAATAAGTTCCAAAGTTCACTGGTTGTAATGCCAAAGTAAAACGATATATTTTCATGCGTTCTGGAACTAGTTATAGAACTAATACTTTTTTCCTAGGTAACATTATTTTTCATTTGTTTAAAACAGTTTTTTAGTAACAAGTATTTGCAAAAACAAGAATCGATTCTTAACGTTTTATAGCAAATAACATCTCTGGATATGGTTTATATTACTTCTTAAGCACAAGAAAACGTACACTTATTTATACTTTGGAAGTAATGAAAAAGTATTTCGATAAAAATGGTTAATATTTATACCCCTATTCTGTAAGACCATTCAATAGTCTTGTATAAGGAGAGAAGTAGTCGAATTTATTATTCTTGAAGTTAATATTTTTTTAACGTCTATATTACGAGGTTCGTGTCCATATTTTAAGTTATTGTCAAAACATTAGATACAACATAACATTTAAAGAAAAAATCTAAATTTATTGCTTATTATTTTATTATTAAAAAAAACCCTTTTTATAAATAATTATAAAAAATAAAATAAAAATGGAAGGTTCATCACATAAAAGGATGTAAGTTAAAAAAAATATTGCCTTATAGAAGATATTTCTTTAAATTTCACAATTTTAAAGATTGAAAATTACAATTTCCGAACAATTTGAATTACTATGCAAGGATGTAAAAAAACATCCTAAAATTGCCCTTAATAAACCTGCTTTTGGAGGAACTAAAGCGAAAGTGGAAATAGTATGGGCTGATATTGCTTCGAAATTGAATGGTTTGAGGTGGACCTACCTCAAAGAGAAGTAGCTGAATGAAAAAAGGTACATATGCGTACACATGTTAATATATAAGTATTATACAAAAAATGGAATGTGTTTTTATATTTAGGCATGAACTGAACTAAAATGAAAAACCAAAAAAGAAAAGATCAAGTAATAAATATTAGAGCAGCAGCTCTTCCACCTGGAAATGCAAATCTACCAGTTCTAAACAAGATTTGGAATAACCTAAATGTAAAAAAAGAACTGCTGACTCTTCAATTGTGTTTGCTCTCAGATTACGCTGAATGTTTAAATCCTTAAATCACGAAAAAAAATCTTGAAAAACGAAAATTTCGTGAAATCAACAACAATTGTCGTTACATCAAAAAAAAAAAAAATTACCATTAAATCACAAAAATTTATAAATTACACAACAAAATTATACAACACAATTTCGCAAGATTACTTATAAATAACAAATTCACGAACAAATCACCATAAAGAAAGAAAAAAAAAAAATCAAAAGTTTGCGAAATCGACATAAATCAGGAACTCTACATTAAATCATCAAATTATAATAAAATCAACACAAACGAAAAAGCTTATAATAAAAATACAAGAACTTGCTTTACAAAAGAAATTATTTATTAACAGAAAAATTGTAACTAAATATTAAAATTATTAATTATACTTCTTCGAATATCATTTCCCGCTAAGCTATCCTGTGAGACATCTGTAGCAGCGATGTGCTCAATGAATGCTGTATCAGGAACATCTAATACGTTATTATAATTAATGCATGTATACATCATTAAATATGATATGAGTGGATAACCAGAGCTACCTTAATGATAAAACAAGTAAGAAAGTAAAGTAAAAATGTAATCCCGACCATATGATACCCTACACCTATCAATATAAAATTTGGAAAAAAGATTTGTGCTAAATTTTATTAAAATATTACTTTACTAGGTGAAATGATGGACCGATCATTAGGCTTCGTAAGTAAAGTAATTATGTATTCCTCTCAAATGTCATCAATATATCTTTAAAATAGAAGACGGACGAATGGACATCCTTAAATCGATTCAGAAAGTGTTTCTAAGTGGAACGGTATGCTTTAGGGTGGGATCCAAAAATTGTTTTTGCGCTTTAGAAAATTACAACAAACACATAATATCCCAATCATTTATAGTGGTGTAAGGTACAAGTAGAATAGCGAAAGACATACATATACAAACCTAACAACCAAAAATTTATTTTTCCTTGATCTGCTTGACTTTCCCTTCAAATGATAGATTCGTGATTGCTACCAGGATGCCGAGCATCCATAAAATGGCTCGTCATCACAAATATAAAATTGAAAAAAAATTAAATTAGTTAAAATCATAAATTGGCTAAGGATTAATTATGTAGTACTTACTCGGCGTCTGTTAACTTAAGCGGATTTTTATCATCCTCAATTGCTTTCTTTGGATACGAAGATCATTAAAAAAAGTAAAAAAACCACACAAAAAAACATTCTCCGATTTTTACTGTTTTTTTCAAGACGGTAGTAAAATATTTGTCGTCAATTTTGAAATTTTAAACTTCTGAAAGGTGTTTCCTGAATCAAATATTTTACGTAATCATTTGTCGCAATCATAGACAACAACCATTATTGAAGCCATATTACTTAGAGAATTTAAAAAGTATTACTCAAAAATATTTATTTATAAAATTGTTCAAAATCTTTTTACAGAATTGGGGTATTATTTTTTCTGAGTCATAGATACCAAAAAAAAAAAAAAAATATTTACAGCGCCATATTAATATTTAACATTTGGTTCTAGCTCGTTTAGTTTTATTATTTTATTAAAATTCCCAGGAAATCCTGGGAATACCAAAATTTATTTTTCATTTCTCGGAAACAGAAAAGGTCCGGAAAATTAGAAACCCTAAGTGTTACTCATATGAACATAGGGACATACAAGGGAACAACATTACCTAAGTGTCTACCGGCGAGAAAAGGCTCGATATTAGACGATGATGTTGCTGTTTTAGCAGCTATAACTATGTATATTTAATCGGGGGGTTCTGCTTCAAGGTCAAGGCTAATAAATTTTGCTACTTCTGCTAGATGAGTCCACAAATCTAAATAAATATAAATACAAATATAAATATAAATATAAATATAAATATAAAAATAAATATAAATATAAATATAAATATAAATATAAATATAAATAAATGTCATAAGCTGGACATAAATTAGTCACGACATGGTCCAATAAGAATTAAGCATGTTGGTCCATTCCGACCTACTTTGTGAAAGAACTACTGTTGCTTTCTGCAGCAGATTGTTCCTGTTGTCTGCAATAAGCGGTGGGCGGCCTACAAATCGACATTGATGCGACTACCAGTTCCACGTATCGGAATGATCTGAGATCCCTCGGCCAAGGTTTACTAGACCAGCTACAACTATCATAACTATTAGACGATGATCATATAGATCACTTGTGTTGTCAATATAAATTTCATGTGAAATAATCAATGACTTAAACAAGTTGCCCATTGGAAATTTCATGCTCTATAACTTGAAAAAAAAATACCTTTAATGGCGTTTACAACTCTCGAATTTAACCGAAGTGATCATTGGGCATTTTAGGTTCGGAACTAGAGCAAGATGACTCTGGTTATCACTTTTATGGAAGTTCTTTATTACTCATTACTCCCAAAGCTTCAATAAGTGTACGATGACATTTCTATTGGCATTGTCAGGGTTGCCAGACGGCCTTGATTGAACTTGATTTTAAAAGTTGTCAAGTTACAAGTTAAAAAAATTTGTTACAAAATGTTATACTTCGGCTACTTTTTTAATGCCGTTAATAAATGTTCAAAAGCAATATTAATGGATATTAAAATATTTGTATTGAGTGAATATAAAGAAACTGTGCTACATGTTTTATTTATTTTTCCAATCTGTAAATATCTGCTACGTGAACTCTTATTTTCGCAACAATTTTAAAAGTCATATCCCTATTGTACCAACATATTTATATATCTACAATGTACATACGTACTTCCACATAGGTTTCCTATAAAAATAAAAGATTTTTATAGTTTTCCAAATACTTCTCTGCTTCTTCTTGCGGAACCTTTTTTGCGAGGTTCAAATTGAAATACATGAGCAAAACTAATCTTTATCACATTATTAATCGTGGTCATTCAACTCACAGTAAATAACGTGCTCCGGCCTATGTTTGTTCTAGCGCTTTAGATTGTAATTTAAAGTCGGAAAACGCAGACGATTTAAATTGTATTGTTCAACTAAAAGATTATAAGGAGAAATGGGTACCAATGTTTTTAGCAGATGAAGGTAAAATATCCTTTTCATAATGTAATATAAAATTGCGAAAAGTAATGAAAAATCTTGGGTATTTTTATATATATTTATCATGAGTTCAATGAAAAAACCAAGGTACATATCACTAGTGCCAGGTAATTAAATGTCCTCAATACGGTGGTACAAAATTTCTTTTTGTGAGCTACATTTAAACGTAATAAAATTATGAAAGGTGCTACACGGCCATTTACTTCGATGATTCTAGAACAAATCTTAAATTTTTTTTCTCACCAATATTAATTGATTTATACAGCAAACGATAACTAAAGAAAATATTTTTTTAATTTTTCAAAAATAGCTAGTAGGAAGGATATAATCGTCAGTTTAATAAAAATAATTCATATTAAATAATTACATAGAAATAAAAAGTAAAACTTTACCAAAAAATTTTATATAAAATGACCTTTTTCGTTAATAATAACTTTTTTGGAAAAATTATGAAATATTTTTTTTTATTAGCTATCGTGTGATGTATATATTATTAATTTTGGTGAGAATTTTTTTGTTCCAACTATAAAACCTTAGTCCTCATTAGGGTTTTTTATTTTGAACAAAATAATAGATTTTATGACTTTTTAATTTTTTTAAAATTTTTGAATAGTCGACTTTTAGACTTTTTCCGACCATTTTCGACTTTTTCCAACAAAAAAAAAAAAAATATCGATTTTTCAACAATATTTTTGAGGAGTTCACAGACATAAGTGTAACCTATTTGATATAATTTGCTAAAATTTGTATAACATTATGTGTATACAGTTTTAAAAATATAAAACTTTTTCTGTTTAAATCCAAGACATACATACGTTAAAATAACATTGTTTTGAAATACTTAAAGAAAAATAACAAAACAAAATTTGCTTTTAAAGTGAGTTAAATTAGGTTGCGCGTAACCTAGAGGGGATGTGGCATAATCGGTACTGGCATAAAAGGTATTGTATAAAATAATAACTTTCTCCTTTTGCGCCAAGTACATTGCTTGTAACTAAATTGTTGGCATACCTACGATTAAGGCATATAGATGTCATTACAGTGTAGTCAATCAATATCCGGTTCGAAAGACCATAGACAAGTTACAATCAATTATACTATAGATTTCAGGAAATGGAATAGGTATTTTTTGTGCAGAATCTCTTTCGTGTATGGATTTCTTAGAAACCTAATCCTGATCGTACAAAACTGTGAAAAGTAAATTAAATTTCTTGACATTATTGACTTTAAATAATATATTGAATTTAGTAAAGAAAGATCTTAAATGATTTGGTAATAAAAGGTGGTCCGAAGTGCTTTTTGTCATTTTTTAAACGCTTTAAAATTACTTGGTTTTGCACTATGAAAAAACCAATGTTACCAAATTAAAGGTGATTATCTATACTTTTGATCTAAATAAAAATAAAGGTTAAGTTTTTATCCACTTTGGAATAATTTGTGATTTTGCCTCACAAACTCACTTTTTAATTAAGAAACATACTAATATATGTGCTATACAGAGCTTTTCAGTTAAATTCGAAATGTTTGTACAATATTTCTAAGTATCAGAGATCAACTAAAGCCTGATTTATTTGAAGCATAAAATATCTTTAAATGGTTCAGTTATAGCGAAAACATATCTCGAAATCATTAGTATTAAAATTACACTAACTGAAATTTGGATTCGTATAACCTATTTACTACAGTGACTGATCGCCAGACATAGCCAAATAAATAAAGTATTTGACATTCTTTACAATGAAATAATTCTAATCTTTGCTATATTAATTAATATAAATTGAGGGTGATATCTCTAAGTAGCATTATTTAGAAATTATCCGTAGCATATCACCAAACAACCAACCGAAAGGATACTAGCTTTTTAAGTTATTTAAAAAGAAATGGTGTCTAAATGATTTTTTAGTTGTTCTATATAACATAAAAGCTTGGGCATCATGCTTAGAATTATTTGTGTGAACCAGATTTTACAATACTTTATAATTTATTGATCAATTATGTTCAACATTTGGAAGACATTCAAATGATCATTTATTAGTATACAAATGTATACAGTTTTTAAGATAATTTACTCCTATTTGCATTATAGTGATCTCGTGATTATGTTTCAGTTAAATTTTGTGCAAAAATATATCGCAATTCGCAATTTCCTAATAATATCGGTGAAAACATACAAAACATTCTACATAAATTCTATAAAATTGTATAATCATTTAGTCAAAAATACAGTTAGCTAGAACTAACTACTTTTTTCCATTAAATAGTCAAATTTATTGCAAATTTAAAAATATAATTCTTTCTCTTAAATGTACACATAATAATTATAATTGGCAACAATTTAAATTAAACCATAACTTTTACCCAAAATGTCTCAAAATTGTTTCTCTCCTTTCTGTCTATTTTTGTAATAACTTATTAAATACTGCCAGTATAATATTTTACATACATATTGTTACGTTTTTACCTTTTAAAAACTGTGGTTTATTTCCTTTAAATAAACCGGATACTTTTGATTGCAAATAAAAGTAGTTTAGTAGTTTAAAATTTATAACAACTCTTTATTCTATTTAAATTGTACAACAACAACAGTTTATATAGTCACTATGTGTTCTAATACACACACACTTAAATTACACACTTTATACAGCACACTTTAATAATGTACAAGAATATACAGTCAACTTCAAGGCAGTTAATTTGTCTTTACTTAACGATGCTTCCAATTAGACTCACTCAATGGTGTTCCCACGGCCAATTTATATACACTGCATCACCATCTAGATGCTTCTTACAAGCCTTATTTCTACAATAATCTTAACGGACAAACTAGTATATTCGAATTCTAGAGCTTTCGATGTTAATGTTAGCAGCTTAAATATTTAGTGTTGCAATATTTACAAACAATGGTGAAAGCATTTTATTCAATGTTGTATGTTAAACAGCTATGTTAATAATTTCCCCAGATATGTTAACTGCTGTTAACATAAATAGAAAGGTTGAGAAGCATAGAAAGGTTGAAAAGCACTATGCACCTTTAAGCCAGCCGTTAAAATCATTATATTTGAATTCAAGTATAATTTCTTAACAACATTATTATTAGATTTATATCAGTTGGGTTGTGAAAGAATTATTAAAATATGTTTATTAGTTCCTGAGTTATTGCACGTTGAAAATGACAAAAAGCGCTTTGGGCTACCCTTTACTTTTATGATGTAGAGAGAAAGCGAGCGTAGTTTTTTTTTTTTTTTAATAAGAATGATCAGATAAATTTGTCCTAAAAGTTAACGCCTACTAACGCTAAGAAAAGAATAAGATAAAAAAAATATTCCAGAATAATGAAAAAGAGTCAAGAATTACAAAAATTAATTTCCCTGTGCTTACCAATGTATGTATATATATATATGTATTTCATACTGGTAACATTGTACTAAAAATTTCTATTTGCATACAATTTCCCACCGCATAACACTAGAAAAACCATAAACAAATCTATTATTAAATACGTTTACTGTGGTAAATATTTACAGATGTTCTATTATTTATATTTAAGTAGTTGCACTAAAATTAATTCAGTTGCAAGTGAAACGTTGTCAGAATCATGAAGGTGTTATTTAAGAATTTTATAAAAATTTTAATTTTAATACACCTTATATCGAATACTCTGGCTCAATGGTGTAATATAAGATATAATGATGCCTGGCTTCACGAATGGCGTCTTATTGTATACAGGGATAATAATGGTCAATACCAATTGTTAAGAGGTAATAAAGTGCCGGTAAATAATGAAATTCTCATGTTATGCAACGGTCAACCTCGGCAAGTGACTGTGAGATGTGATAACAATCAAAGACTTAATCAAAGATTGCCTTTGCGGGAAAATTGTATAGAAGATGACAGAATCAGGCCTGTGCGTATTTTATCTCCAAATGTTGACTATTGTCCTTATAGGCTTTTTAGAATTGGTTACAGAATTACAATAAATAACCAAGAACATTTTTTGGAAAGTTATCAGGTGTGTTTCGATGTAGATCACTTGAGACCTGTATTTACTATTAATAGGGCATTTCCAGTGGGTGAGTTGATGTTTCTTTGAACTTTTTCCATTTAGATATTTAAACATAAAAGGTTAAAAACTATTTATTTTTTAGGAGGCGGTCGCCCAAACTTTTTACAATTTGATCCCGATGACATTTTCTTTGGTGATTCTTTTCATGCTTTTGATCGTAAAAAAATTTTGCCAAGATTCCAGCATCTACTGGGCGAAAATCAACGATACATGCAACCCGGTAATCCTAATCACGCAATTGATCGTGGTCATTTAACTCCTAGTGCCGATTTTGCTATGACCAATATAAAAAGTGCCACTTTCAAAATGATCAATGTAATACCCCAGTTTCATACTATTAACGATGGTAATTGGAGGCTAATAGAGAATTGGGTTCGTGATGAAACACGTACTCCATCCCATGTATGTACTGGTGTTTTAGATTGCAATTTAAATGGAAGAATGGCTGCAGATTTAAGTTGTGTTTTGAGATTACAAAGCGATAGAGGCAGATGGATACCCATGTTTTTGCAAGATAATCATAAAATACCCATACCTTTGTGGACTTATAAAATTGTAAAATTCCGCGGTAATGCGAAAGTATTCTTGACTTTGAATAATATTTATCACACTGGTCCGGTCCAAATAAACCCAAATATGTGCCGAGTAGTGGATTGTCGCATGGAATTACATCAAAATGCTGCAGAGGGTCTTACATTCTGTTGCAGTTATAATGAGTTTATTGCTAATAATATTCCACATTTAAGGAATGTTTGTTAAAATGATGCGTGGTAAAAAAAAATATGTATTTAATTTATAAATCAATAAAAAAAAGTATTTAAATAAAATGAAGTTAACTAACCACAATTATAATTAAAATAGAATGTTTAACTTTTTTTCTATTATTTTTACTTACATAAATAATGTTTTCATAATATTATAATTATTTGGAAATATTTTTAAAATATGTTTCACAATTAATAAAAATAACAAGTTTTAAATCTTTGACTTTTGCTGCTTCCAGTGTTTATCTTAGATTTAATGTAACGTTGTTACCTTGTTACTTGTGCCATTTCCTCCATCTTATAAAACAATTTTTTTTAATGCTAAATTTTCTTAAAATATTTATTACCAAATATTTGGGTATATTAATTTTGAACAACTTTATATTGCAATACAACTTTTCTGCCTAAAATATGCTATTCTATGGTCCTTCGAACAAGTTGCAATCATTAATAGACAACAATGGAATGGAATACATATTTTCTGTTTCACAAACCTTTTCATCAGTATTCTTGGTATCTTTTCGTTTCCGTTTTTTTTAAACCTATTTTATTCTATTTTGATTATATTAAGTTGTTAAAAATAAAGAAAATTCTTCGAAATTTTTGACCTTGAAATATTTATAGTGGTTTTAGTAGACGAAGATCTTAAATAATCTTAGCAGTACTCTACAATTAAAGTATGATATTTTTTTCTGTAATCCCATTTACGATCACAGTATTCAAAGGATTTTTTTATATCATTGGAAAAGTAGTTTTTCATAGATTAAATAATAATTAAATTACTAAAATTCGTTCAGTATTTTAGAAGTTATAAACGGTAAAAGTTACTACTAACATATATACGAAACATACATACATATATGTGTATAAGATTGAGAGAGTTGTAAGAGAGGAGTGATAAATAAAACAAAAAAAAAAAAGGTTTAATACTTTGAACTGCTTTGTTTTTTTCTTTTTATTTTATGATTAATGATAAACAAAGTACAAAAAGTAAACAATTTGAGTTACATTATTTTTGTTCCTTTTTATTTTTAGCAAATGCACATTTTATATGAAACTTATTATTTTACTTGCCTTATCAAGATAAGCTCATTTTATTGTTCTTTTATTTTGGATATTTAAAATCAGGGACCGTAACTGTCATGACTTATCATAACAGTCATAGTATTGTTTTTTCACTTTTGTATATTTTTTAGTAAAAATAACAGTTATTTCATGTTTTTTGCTTTTTAGAGTTGAAATAAAAGTTATTTTGTGATTTCTTTTTTTTTATGTAATTTGGATGCAAAAGAATGGCTGCAGATTTAAATTGTGTTTTGAAACTATAAAACGATAAAGGCAAATGTATACCCATGTTTCTGTCTGTTTATCGAAAAATAACCATACCTTTGTGGTCCTATAAAATTGTAAAATAACAGGGAAGTGCTATTTTATTTTTGACTATAAATAACATTTATCATACTGACGAGGTTAAAGTACCTTGAAATATGCACCAAGTAGTGGAATGTCCCTTGCAATTAAGTCAAAACGTTAACGAATATTGTACATTTTGTTGTGGTTGCAATGAGTTTATTAATAATAATGTACAGTGTTGCCATGTCCTAGATTAAGTATTTGAAATGGTTAAAATGCATTGAAAATTTAAAATATACTAAAATATACTTTTTTTAAGTATTTTTAATTCAATACTTTTTGATTTTTTAAATAAATTTGTAAATTTGACGGTATTAGTTATCAATTTTACAATATAAGAACTATTTTTACTTTATTTTGAATATTGCAAATATTATAATTCTAAGTTATCATTTGAACTCAATTTTATAAGAAACAAGGGCAACGAAAATATGAATTTTTCTTTACAAAACAATTTGGCGATTTTTTGGACAATTTAGCATTTTTCCAATTACATCTTCTGGCAACACTCTTAATGTACTACATTTAGGAATGTTTGTTAAAATGTACTTATATAAATATTAAGGATACCAATCGAGATTGATTTTTGAAAATCGTGGCATTCGGGATTTAAAAAAAATCCCGGAATCCTGGGAGTAAATCTCGAAAAAATATTATTTAAACATAAATTTTTCATAATTACATCTAGATTTAATATTAAAATTTATAGCCTTTAGTTGCTTCAAGACTTGAAATTGTCATAGGATAATTAATTAAGAAGACATGGATAGGGGGAGCTTTTACCCGTTTTGCACTATTTTCCGCTCTAAATGTTGGAATTTCTAAAAAATATATATCTTTAAGTTCCTTTCACATGTTACAGTGTCTGCATGCCAAATTTTAAGAAAACCAGTTGATTGGTTAAGAAGACATAGGGAGAGGGAGCTTTTACCCCTTTTGCCCTGCCAGATTTCAAGAAAATCGATTGATTAGTTCAGCAGATATAAGGAAGGGGGAGCTTTTGCCCTATTCTACGCCCTAAATAATAAAAATTATAGGCTATAGTTCCTTCCAGATTTTACACTATTTGCCTGCCGAATTTCAAGAAAATCAATTTATTAGTTATGAAAAAATAGGGAGGGAGAGCTTTTACCACTTGTGGCCTATTTTACGCCCTCTAGTGATACGAAATACACTTTACGACTTACTCTCATATCTAACAAATACACATACAAAATTTTATAAAAATATATATATATGGATTTTTAATTTTTATAAAATATTATTTTTAATTTTATTAGTGATTAAAAAAAAAAAAAATTCTAACTCACTACATGAAATTAAAAACATTTCCATTTCTTCATATCACTCATTTGCTGCAACAGCGTCTTAACTCAAAAAATCAAATTTTTCAGGAGACGTATTTTTAGTTTTTAAGTTGCTATATATTTTAAAAAAATTTTGAATGAAAATAATGCGAGTATTATGGTGCAATTTATTCATTTTCTAGAAAATTTTACGATGTTTGACTACACAAGGAATATACAATAGGTTATTATTACTTGTACACAAGACTTTGTCAGTTAATGAAATACATTATTTACTATGTACCAGTGGTGTTAACTCAAAAAATGAGATTTTTGATTTAATGATGTAGAAATATGCGTTATATCAAACTTTATTTTCTGTAAAAATATTGTATACAATACATATCTTTCTATGGTAACCGTTGAAGAAGAGTATTTGACGTTAGTTTTTCTATTAAGGTAAATGGCATTTGAAAACTTTGAATGCGATTTCTCCAAAGCAGGATTTTTGACCTAAAATTTTTTGAAGTAAATGAGCGATACGTAATTTTTAGCTAGAGTTTCTCAGATCATTTTTAGCATTTTTTTTTGCCTTATCACTCAAAAATTTTACAGTACATAGTAAATAATGTATTTCATTAACTGACAAAGTCTTGTGTACAAGTAATAATATATATATATATATATATATATATATATATATATATATATATATATATATATATATATATATATAAAATTCTCCTGTCACGGTGTTTGTAATTGAACTCCTCCGAAATGACTGGACCGATTTTTATAAAATTTTGCATATGTATTCGCTTCGTTTTCATCTAAACATTAACAAATAATGACAGTTCACACTTTTTTAAAAGTGTGTTCAAAATAATGGGTAAAATGTAAGCTTTATGAAAATAAAAAGCATAAGGTATGGGATTTAAAATTTAAAATTCCCGAGAATCAAGACTTGTAAATATCAAAAGTCCCGAGATTTTCGGAATTGGATTTTCCACTTGGCACCCCTAATAAATATGTATGTATTTATGTATAGAAATCAATAGGAGAGTATTTAAATAAAAATACATTTTTAATTAACTAACTAACCACAATTGTAATTTTTTTTTACTATTTTTAAAGATGACGATAAAAGTTTTTGTAATTTTATACTACAAATAGGTAAAATGTTTTGTGAATATACATACTTCATTACAATTTGCTAACAAAATAATTTTTAGAGAGGTTTTCATATGAACCGATTCTTTTGAAATTTGAAAATGTCATTTAAAATCCAATAAAACTTTCACATGCAAAATATGTACTCGAATTAGCTTGATATTAAGATTTATGTACTTTTAAGTGATTCTCGAAAATGTGTATTATATGAGAGCTATGGTAAGTTATAGGATGATCGATTATTCGACTTTTTGGAGAAACCGGTTTTTAAATTTCCGAAAAAAACCGTTTAATTAAATTGCTCTAAAAAATTTAACAAATGTTATAATATTGTTAAAATTTATGATATATAACTAATTTAAGAAATAAATTTTAATTAAAGTAAGAAAATTATTATCAAAAATGAGATTGAGTTCTATATAATATGTGCTGAAACTATGCACAATGTGAGATTTTGTTGATTTAGCCGGCCAAAAGTAAATTTTTTTATCATTATCTTTAAAATGTCAAAACATTTTATTGGAAACGAATTTTTTTCCTTTAACGTGACAATAATTTTTAAAATAGTTTTTTGATATGTAGAATTTATTTTGGTTGAGTTTCATTTCGATACCAAGAAATTCAAGAACTTGGGAGCTTTGTAGTGATTCTAAAGGGAACGATTTATGAAGGTTACAGGCTAAAATATGAACCGATCTTATTTCAATTAAAGATATTGATTACTATATACTAAATACATTTTAGAGCAAATTCTAACTCAGTAAAGTAAAAATTTAAATTTCAGCCAGCTAACTTTGTCTAAGCTCATATCGTGCTATGGCTTAGTATGGAAAATGGTGTCTCAATTTTTTCGAAGCAGGCCTCTTACAAATACTACTTCTTTAAAAAATTAAATAATGTATTATTGCAAATTGTGAATTAACAAAAATTATAAAATATTTATAATGTTTGTAAGAATGTTAAAAGTGTTACAAGAGAAAAAAAACTTATTCCATTGATATGCAAATTTCAATCGAATTAGAATTTACTTTGATACTTCTTTAAACATAGAATTAATCTCAATTTAACCTTAAACTATATTAAGAAAATATAACAAGAAATTAACTTTGTAAACCTTTATTAGTTAATAGATTTTTCGTATATTAGTATATTAGTATTTAGTACATATGTTTTTCTAAATAAAATATTGTTTTTAAAATCGGCTTTTTGTATTTGTGTTTATTCGACATTCGAAAAATTAACATTTTGAAAAAACCGACAGTACATAAAGCGAAAAAAACGGTTTTAGAACCGGTTTAAAAACTTCATCGATTACCCTAGGAAGTTATGAACTAAACCTAACAAAATTTCATAATGTGATTTTTGTCACTATAAAACTTTTTTTGTGCCAAATTTCATATACATACACGTTTAACTGATAAAATAAAAGAAAATAATATTTAACTTTTGTATGGGAGCTAGGTGAAGTAATGAAACGATTTCCGTGACATTCGTCCCATGATCATATGCATCAAATTTCATAAAATTATTTTCAAAATTGTGTAAAAGTATATAAACCTAGAACCTTGATCCAGCTAGCTCCTGATTCTAAGCCTATTGGAATACATTTAGGTGGGTCCTGAAACAATATTTTTGGGCGTTACAAACATAAACATAAACGCATACTACCCTTTTTTAATTTTTTTTAATAACGGGAAATTAAATAGGTTTAAAATCCTATATAAACATTTGTGCTATTTTTTTTAGCACATTACAATAAAGAAAGATTGACGTTACTCTAAACATGGTACTTGCAAGAGTTTAAGGCATAGAAAACAACTAGAACGTTATCTAAAATAAACGTTAATGTCTCATGAATAAGGATGTCTATTAATCTATGATTTAGCGAATATTAGAACTTCCCAGCAAAAACTTTGCTTTCCTGATAAGCTAGCAGGTATAATTGGAAACAAAAATAAACTACTTATTTTTTGTCTGAATAACTAGTTATTTTTGTTCGACTTGTCTACAAATTCATGTAGTTATTTTTTGACTCTAGGGATACTCAAAAATATGTACCTAAACGAAAACAAAAATAAATAAAAAACACACAATAACCATTCGTTTTTGTTGACTAACGTCTTGCTCAGTACACCATCTCGCACATAGGTCCTAAGCGACAAAAACTCTATTTAGTTTAAAATACATTTTTAGACATTTTGTTATAAAAAACTAACAGCTTCAGAATGGGGTTGAACCAATAACCTTCTGGTTGTTAATACGGCGCTCTAGCCAACTCATCCACGTGATTGCAGTATTACTGTGCTATTATACTATTGAGTACTTATTAATGTAATACAGAGTAGGCAAATAATAATGACGCCTCATTATCAAGAAACTACTTTAATAAGTAGTTGTTATTACCGAAAACCAAAAAGTTTTTGCTGGGTTATAAATTCATTCATATGAAATTTTAAATCAACTTTATTTTTGTAATGTTTAAATTTTAGATTTTTTAGTTATATTGTATGAAATAAGTTGAACTTCGAAAATGTTCACTAGTATAAAAAAATAATTTGGTTGAGAGATTTTTTAATTAAACATGACATTTCAATTTGTCACAACTTGTCCTAATCTACGTTTACACGAAGGCATTTTTATTTCTTAACATTAGAAATAATGTCGGCAGAATAACGGGAAAATAATTTTATTTCCAAATTTGTGTTAAGGGGTGGAGAAAGCGTACATGAGCAACTTATACTTGAATAAGGAATCACATTTTTTAAACTTTAATTAAGTATATCTCCTAAACTAAAGTTCAGAAAAAAAAAAATAATTTTTTGCTCAACCAAATTTCAAAGTGTTGGCTTTAGTTTCCTGAAGTAATAAAAAATATACAAATTTTGTTATACTAAAATTATACATTTATTTAAAGACATGTATTTCTGTGGTACTATTTTGTGTGTCACTTGAATAAGGAATTCTTTTAATATTAATCAGAAAGGCTATGATTTGAATTTCTTTGAATATAAACAACTAGAGAATTTTTAATTTGATAGTTTTTAAATAGTTTTTATTTAAAATTGGACGTGGTAAGTCTCTTAATAACTCTGAAAAGGAAAAAATTCTGATTTTGAAATCTCAGGGTCGGAATCCGGTCCAAATAGCCAAAAAACGTTAATAGAGGAAAGACAGTTGTGTACAATTTTTAAATAACGTGGAAAGGTATGGAAAAAACATGAAAGGGGGGGAAGAAAATGGCAACAACTCAAAAAGAAAGACGAAAAATTTTTAGAATTGCATCAAATTCTGCCATGTCGGTATCAAAAATACGTGAAAAAAGTGGAGTCAGTGCCAGTCTAAGAACGGTGCACTGCATTTTAAAGTCGTGTCCATACATAGTCAAACGAAAACTGCAAAAAAACACCACTTAATGAAAAACGCAAATCACAACGTCTACAGTTTGCCAAAAATACAGTGACATGGTCCGACAAATGGTTTAAAGTTGTATTTTCCGATGAAAAAAAGTTTAATATTGATGGATGAACGGGTATAACTATTACTTCCATGACCTAAATAAGGAGGAATTATTTTTGAGCCGCAGACACAGCCGAGAGGGCGAAATAATGGTATGGGGTGCCATTTCATATTATGGTACCATAAAATTGGTTTTTGTATCCAACAAAATGACTGCAACGACTTACAAAAACATTCTGGAGGAAGCATTTCCAAAATTTAATAATTTCTTTCAAACCATACCTTGAACGTACCAACACGACAACGCTCCGATTTACACCGCCAGAGGAGTAAAACAATGGATTAATCAACAAGGTGTTCAAATTTTGGATTGGCCCCCATACTCACCAGACCTGAATCCAATGGAAAATGTCTGTGGTTGGCTTGCAAGAAAAGTTTATGAAGGAGGAAAACAATTTGAGATAATAAAATCCTTAAAGGATGCAATAACGGAAGCATTGAGTTCAATTTCGCTAAATTACTTAGAGTTATTATACAAAAGCCACTTAATATCTAATAGAAAATGTGTTAGTTGGTAAAGAAAAATTGCTGTAATTTTAGCAATTGTGATCCCATTCACGTAAAATGACAATGAAAATTAAAAAACCCTTTTTCATGACATGCAAGGATAAAGGATATTTTTCATTTATATGTCCTTGCGTTAGGAAGATGTTTATTTGTTGTGACTTTTTGATAAAGAAGAATCTCAGTCGTTTCCAATAATACCAAGTTTGTTGAAATGTGATAATGAACATAAAAGTTATTCGAGCTTAAATTTGCTTCATTTTTGACAAAAAAAAAAAAGCTCGAAGTGTCCAAATCTAGAGGTTAATAAAATATGAACCGTTAGCGATATGGTGCAGATTAATACGCCATATGAAGGGCATAGAGAAGTAGATTATATGTGCTGAATTTCATCAAAACCGGTGATGGTCAAAATCCAGACTGGGTTGATATTTTTTGGAATATTTTTGCTATTGTACTTTTTTTTAGTACAATTCTATTGTCAAAAGTACAGAAGTACTCCAGTGATTAATTTAGTAGAATTATAAAATTTTGATCTCTTAATAAAATTATAGGTTGGTTTAACAAACATTTTATAATAGTAATTAAACTTTGCTTAAATGCAGCTAAATTTATGCATAAAAGTTAGAATTATTTACACATTCTTAGACCTGAATGTTATGACTTTTGAGGAATGTATTTGATTTGCGTTTATTAAGTTCAACTCTCTTTCCACTACTCAATATGGAAAATATTAATTTTTATATGAGCTCTTCTTTATCAATACAAAATTTTAAAGTTTTTCAATGCACTAAGGGAGATAATAATATGGTTAATTTCTTACTGGGTTTTTACTTTACAACTTTTGGTGAAACTTTTAGAACTTTCTTCTTCAATTTAATACAAATCTTAATATTATTATTATTATTTGCTTTGGATTAGGTATTTTTTAAAAACCCGATGTAATTATTCTATCTATTGTTAAGTCTTTATACTTTTATCGATTTTGAAACTTGCGGTATATTCAAACGTAAGTTTTTTAAAACTTTTCATGTCTTATTCACAAAGGAAATTTCCGAAAGATATTGTATAGCGATGAAATCATATTTTAAAGCTTCCTACGGAAGAATTTATTACCGTTTTAGTATAATTACGGCCCAAAAAGTACAAAATTTTTATTAATTTAGTATAATAATAAAAATCGCATTTATCACCCCTGTTCTACAATCACTGTTGCCAGATTTGACGATTTATCGTCATTTTGACGATTTATGGTTCTAAAATTGGCCTGTTGATGATTTGAGGATTTTTGTCCTAAATTTGACGATTTTTGATTTGATTTTTTCTACAAGAAGATTAAGAACTATTTTCCGCATTTTATTATATATATTTCTTAAAAATAAATTAGTTGGTATATAATTGTTAACAATTTAAATAATCTTCTTAAATTTGTTAGTGTAATCGGTCTATTTATGGAAAAGATTTAACGAAACCAATATGTATCATTACTATTATTCGATTATGATTTATTATGAAATGAAAATAAACATTTTACAAAACGCTTTTGCAATTTTTATAAAACTTTTAATTTCATAATTATTAGAAATCTTTAAATAGCAGTATTAAGTAACAAAAAACATTTTTAATGAGTTCATTCAAAATGAAATTTCTTATATTGTCGATACCCTTACAAAAAGCACTAATAGATACTACTTGTCTTTCATAACAGGCCGACAGTATAAAATTAATAAAAACCTTTTATTAACTTTTTAATTTAAAATGAAGTCATAAATAAAAAAAAAAAATCATAAAAAGGTAAAAAAAAACAAATTTTTAATGGTGACTATTTTTTGACGACTTCAAATAGTCAATTTTGACTAAATTTGATTTTGGACTAAATTTATCTGGCAACTATAACTACACTAGTATTTTCATTATTTGGCAATGGAAGTTTTTGCTGGTTGAGAAATTGATATTCGTCTCTTTAAATTAACTCTATCTGGGGTATCTAAAATCTTTAGAAAAATGCTTTATAAATTCGACAAAATCGGTTCATAAATAACTGAGTTATTTTCAAAGTACTTAAACAAATGATTTCTAAATATTCCACATAAAATTTTTGCCCACAATATAATTAAAAGAAAAAAAAAATTTTTTTTTAATACATTTTTTGTGGTTAATTTCTTTTTCTTTAGGGTTTATGTTCAATTGGAATTTTATTGTTGACTAAAAATCTAGTTGTCGATATACTTCATCCGAAAAATTGTATATTATACATTTTCCTCCTTCTTATAATAAATAACACTGTGCAGCAAGAAAAAAAATTGCCTCAATAATTCCAACGCAAAATCAAAATAATTTTTGCTCATATTATAAAGTATCTAATGAAGAATACTTAAAATTGTAGTTATTGAAAATATATTTTTTTCAGCAATTTGCCTCGTGTGTCCAAATTTATCGATAGGCTGTCACAATTTTTTGTAAAACCTTTAAAAACATATCTAATCTAGTCTAATCTAATCTAGTCTAGTCTAATCTAATCTAATCTAGTCTAATCTAATCTAATCTAATCTAATCTAATCTAATCTAATCTAATCTAATCTAATCTAATCTAATCTAATCTAATCTAATCTATTCTAATCTAATCTAATCTAATCTAATCTAATCTAATCTAATCTAATCTAATCTAATCTCTTCTAATCTAATCTAATCTAATCTAATCTAATCTAATCTAATCTAATCTAATCTAATCTTATCTAATCTAATCTAATGTAATTTAATCTAATCTAATCTAATCTAATCTAATCTAATCTAATCTAATCTAATCTAATCTAATCTTATATAATCAAAATCAACAACCAAAATTTTTTAATGGCTCAAAAAGTTGAAGTTTTCTTCCAAAACTGAACTTTCAAAATGTTTCAAAATTACACTTACACGCTTTCTTAAGATACAGACTTTAAGAAAGTTACAGAAGATATTAAACTTCTTTAACAAAATTGTTTAAGAAAGTGAAATATGTATGTAGTTATTTTTGCTTTGGCAAAAAATTGCAATTTTGGCGACTCATTTCAAAATTTTTACTTTAATTTTTTATTATCGAATTGAGATACTTAAAAAATTTTTCTTTAGCTTAATTTAAAAGATTAAAGAGAATTTTGCCATATTTTTTCAAATTTTATAATCTTTATTTTAAAAGTTATAAAGCAAAAAAAAAAAAAAAAAAATCAAGGCCAAAAATGTGGAAGTTAAATATCTTTTAAGCCGTAAGAGATAATATAAAATATTTATACCCCACACCACCATAGAAAAAATCATCCAACACCCACCTTAAAATATACCAATCGACTCAGAATCACTTTTTGAGTCGATCTAACGATGTCCGTTCGTCCGTCTGGTATGTTAGTATCAAGTTTATATTCGACACAAATAAGTTTTATATAAGCATAAACAGTGAAAAATATTATGAAGATCGCTCCTTAATTTACCATAGCTCCTATATAAGCAAACTTTCGTGAGTCACCATAAATTCATATAAATGTTAATATTAATGTAATATTATGTATTCGTATATTTTATTTTATTTTATAATTAGTAAAAGTATCGGTCCACAATTGTCCACATGTCTAATAATAAAAAAATTCGTGGAGGGGTCACGAATATTGTCTTTGTCTTGCTTAGTAGAATTCAGAAATGTTAAATTATTTAAAATCGGTTCATATTTGAAAAATTTGGAAGCTCCGATTGGCGTTCGTACATAATTTAAACACACCAGCCAATAATATTCTCCTCTCCTCTCCTCTCAATATTCCAAGTTTCATCAAAATCGGCCCTGCCTTTTAAAAGATCAAGATTTATTACCATTGTGCACTGTTAGCAACAATTTTATAAAATAATATTGTTTGTTTTTTATTAATATTTCTTAGCAAACTTTTATTACTAAAATTCACCTTTACTTAATATGAAGATTTATTTTTAAAATGTCTTAACAACAAGTACAAATATCAGTAATTGTGTATCAGTTGAAAAATCTTAGTAAAAAAAAATAAAAACCTAAAAACAATGAATTACAAAATCTAAGCTTAACTAAGGAATAATAGTCCACTCTAACAACGCCTTCCAATGACCTCTTGAACTGAACTACTTTTATCAAAACTAAATAATAAATTTTATTACAAAAAAAAAAAAAAAAAAAAAAACTAAAACTAAAGCTATTAAAATATAATAAAATATAATAAAAAAATTCAAGTACTGAATTAAAGTAAATTAGAAAAAAACTATACATATATATTTTTAGATATTTATATTTTTTGGATAAATAGCGCCCACTTTAAAGATCATGCGATTTTTAATAGATAAAAATTTGTTTTGTGTGTGTGTTTTTTTTTTGTTTTTTTTTTTTTTTTTTTTTTTGTAAAATGCTGGTTGCCAAAAAATTTACCAAAACTCTTGCTTAAATGAATTTGTTTTGATATTTTTAAGATAAAAAATCTTGATACAATTATTGTTTGAAATTAGCTTAAGAAATATTATGAATCTAAAGAAAAAAAAAATGTATTTAAAAAGTTTAGCTTTTGTTTTCAATTGTTTCAAGTGTTGGTCAATCAAAACTGACACTTTAAAAATAAAATAATAAAGAAATACACTAAATAAATAAAGTTGTTGCTATTCAGCAGAAATAAAATACTTTTAATCGCTAATAGTGTAATTTAGTGTATTGCGTCCGTTTTCGTTTTTAATCTTGTTAATTAAGTTGCTTTGTTTTTTTTTTTGCTCTGGTTTATAAGACAAAACGACAATGACATTTTATTTAATTCGTTATTTGTTTTTTTTCAATTGCTCTTTTGTTGTTGTTGTTTTTTCCCAAATTTATTGCCCTTCTCTCCCTCTTTAAAAGCTTAATCTAAAAGTAGTGGATATGTACGGTATTTAAAAGTATTTTTTTTTTCTTTAAAGTATTTTAAGACTTTTGCTTAAAATTTTTTCTTTTTTTTTTGTATATTAGTGGCTGTTTATGATCTGTATATTTGTTTAATTTTTCAATATACCCTACATAATTAAAATGATATTGGATGTAAATAGATATTGTTTGTAAAACTTGGGAACAAGAATACTGATTTATATAAAAATAAATAAAGCCATCAAAATAATACAAAAAATATGCTTTTAAAAATTTGACTATTTTCATAAAATGTGCTCTCCTGTCTATGTTTTTGAGCGGGTAGGAACCAGCTTAGATTTTAATCACTAAGCGTGATCCATTTCGAGGTTCCCTACTTTTTTACATAAAAAAACACCGAAAATTCAAAATTATTGGGGAATGTTCATTGTCATTTGAAAGAACATTCTTTGGCATTGGTTTTTTGAAGATTATTTCTATCAAATGTTGGCCGTTGCTACGTCGCAAATGGTCCATTCGTTGAGTCCAATTTTCGATGACTCGTTCGAGCATTTCGACTGGTAACTGGCGAATGACACGCGTGATGTTTTCCTCCAAGGCCTGAATCGAAGCGGGTTTGTCCGCATAAACTTTAGACTTTATATATCCCCACAGGAAAAAGTCTAACGGTGTGATATCACACGATCTTAGTGGCCAATCGACCGGCCCAAAACGTGAAATTTTGTGCCCACCGAAGTGTTCTCTCAATAATTCCATTGATTGATGCGATGTGTGGGAAGTGGCGCCGTCTTGCTGAAACCAAATGTCGCCGAGATCACGAGCTTCAATTTCAGGCATCAAATAGTCGGTTATCATGGCACGATAACGGTCGCCATTGACGGTTACGTTCGCACCGGCATCATTTTTAAAGAAATATGAACCGATGATTCCACCGGCCCACAAACCACACCAAACCGTTGTTTTTTCTAGATGAAGTGACAGTTCTTGAATCTCTTCAGGTCGTTCTTATCCCAAATGCGGCAATTTTGTTTGTTTACATACCCATTGAGCCAGAAATGGGACTCATTGCTAAACAAAATTTGCCTCGAAAACGTCGGATCTTCTTGGAACTTTTCAAGAGCCCATAGAGCGAAGCGCTGTCGCTTGGGAAGGTCGAGTGGCTACAGTTGTTGCATAAGCTGTATTTTGTACGCTTTCAATTTAAGATCTCGACGTAAAATGCGCCAAGTCGTTCCACACGTCAGTCCGAGTTGCTGCGAACGGCGCCGAATCGACTCTCCACGGTCTTCGTGTACACTCTCAGCTACGGCCGCTATATTTTCTTCACAGCGTGTTGGACGTGGTCTATTCGGCCGAATATTATTCAATAATGAATGCTGGGTCTCAAAATGGGTGATGGTGTTGCGAATAGTACGCTCAGTAGGCCGATTATGTTGACCATAAGTTGAGCGAAGTGCACGAAACACATTCCTCACAGAACGTGAATTTTCATAATAAAGTTGAACGATTTGTAAATGCCAAACAATACTAAACAAAAATAAAATGACAGCATGACACGACTCACACGTGATCTGTCAAAAAAAGGCTATTGAAAAAAGTATCTCTACTTGAATCACCCATTATTACCAGGAACAGGAAGTTTGTGCAATTAAAAAGTGTGTTTTAGGCACTTAAAACATGCATTAAAAATATTAAAATATGCCCTAAAAGCAAATAAAATATGCACTTATTTTTAAAATTTTACGAGTATTAATTAAAAAATATAAAATTTATAAAATCAACATTTTTAAATGATTTTATTATGGAAAGTGTGGCTGTTGTCTCCATGATAGATCATTGTATCATTGGCAGCTTCTTAAAAAAAATCAATGCATGATTGTTTTATAAAAACGGACGACCGATGTTTAAACGAACTTTTCAGCTTTCAGATGGATGACTGGAAATTTTACCTGAGTGCACACTGTGATATTTAGCCAATTTTGATTGAAAAAAGTAAAAGATTTGTGACAAAGAGTTTTATACATTTCATAAATATTCATTTTTTTATTTTGAATTAAAACTAATTTATCCATGTGTTCTACCCTACATAACTTCAGCCGGTGTGAATAAAGTACAGAAAAAATAGTCGTATTCCTAGAATCATGTTCTGATTCGATATAACAATGTCCGTCCATCCGCCTGGCTGGCTATCTGTACATGTGAAGCTTGAAAACAAATTTTGCAATTTTGAAAATATGCTGATAATATTACGGGTGAATAATTATTTTTATTAAAGCAGAAAGCCTGTTGAAATTGCTTATACTCAGTCCATAATTTTACCCAGATATCATACAAATATCGTCCCTGAATGTAGTTTAACGCCCATAAATTTTTTAAATATTCCAATATCGTTGTTTTAAATTTGATCGGTCTATATTGACTATAGTTTTCACACAAGGCCCACTTCCGAAAACCTCTTTAAAGTGCATACATCCCACATAAATTCAACTATGAAGATGATATTTAAGACCGACCAATAAACCATTTTATATATTTTAAAATTGAAGAGCAAAATCCCTTATTAATAACAATTCAATTCAAAAAAAGAGCAGAAAAGCTTCTGATTACACACCGTAATAAATATGACTTTAATAGTGTAAAGGTGTAGTTTCGATTTAACACTACTTCGAGGGAAAGGTTATTGATTTATGAAAATTTTATAAAGTAATTAAATATTTTTTTAGATTTTTTGAGATTTCCCTGGTAATAAATATTAAACAACATGTTTACTATGATTAAGATTTCTAACTTCCGTAAGCTATATTTTCAAAAATTAATTAAAAATAATTATTTCGTTTATTTCTAATCTAATTGAAGTGTTTTCTAACACATACCAAAAAATTCAATCGGACAACTTTTAATTTTCCAATTTTGTCAAGCTAGATGTCACAGTACGAATAGCGTGTATTTATTTCTATATTTTAGAATATCCAAGTGCTGATCTACTAACATTTTTTTTTCAATAGATTTGATGAATATTTTACACGACATCATTTCTCCATCAGATTTAAAACTTTTTTTATTTTTTTTTATTTTTCTATACGTATTTGATATTTTCATAAAAAATGAATGACTTTCTATGTAAAATTTGCAATAAATTTATATAAAAAGATTTAATAAATTAGAGAAAACATAATTATTTACTTTGAAGATGCATCTTTTACTATAATCAACGACCTTTTGTGACTGTTAGTTTTATAAGGAATCACATTTTTTTAACTTTAATTAAGTATATCTCCTAAACTAAAGTTCAGAAAAAAATAATTTTTTGCGCAACCAAATTTCAAAGTGTTGGCTTTAGTTTCCTGAAGAAATAAAAAATATACATATTTTTATTATACTAAAATTATGCATTTATTTAAAGACATGTACTTTTTCGTATATCACTCGAATAAGGAATATTTTAAAACTAAGCAAACTGCAATTTATTTTTAAATTTTAGGTTATAAAAATGAAAGTTATTATCTTCTAGCATTCAATTAGTAATGAGTACTGCCACCATTTTTGGAAATAACCTCAAAAATGCGATTTGGCATCGACTTGTATAATGATTCTAAGTAATTTAGCGAAATAGAACTCAATGCTTCCGTTATTGCATCCTTTAAGTATTCTATCATCTCAAATTGTTTTTCTCCTTCATAAACTTTTCTTGCAAGCCAATCCAAGACATTTTCCACTGGATTCAGGTCTGGTGAATATGGGGGCCAATCCAAAAGTTGAACACCTTGTTGATTAATCCATTGTTTTACTGCTCTGGTACGTCCAAGGTAATGGGTTCAAAGAAATTATTAAATTTTGGAAATGCTTCCTCCAGAATGTTTTTGTAAGTCGTTGTCATTTCTTACAAAAACCAATTTTATGGTACCATAATTTGAAATGGCACTCCATACCATTATTTCGCCCTCTCGGCTGTGTTTGCGGCTCAAAAATAATTCCTCCTTATTTAGGTCATGGAAGTAATAGTTCTACCCGTCGGGACCATCAATATTAAATCTTTTTGCATCGGAAAATACAACTTTAAACCATTTATCGGACCATGTCATTGTATTTTTGGCAAACTGTTTGGCACTGACTCCACATTTTTCACGTATTTTTGATACCGACATGGCAGAATTTGATGCAATTCTAAGAATTTTTCGTCTTTCTTTTTGAGTTGTTGCCATTTTCTTCCGCCCTTTCATGTTTTTCCATATCTTTCCACGTTATTTAAATAATTGTATACAACTGTTTTTCCTCTATTAATGTTTTTGGCTATTTGGACCGGATTCTGACCCTGAGATTTCAAAATCAGAATTTTTTCCTTTTCAGAGTTATTAAGAGACTTACCACGTCCAATTTTAAATAAAAACTATTTAAAAACTATCAAATTAAAAATTCTCTAGTTGTTTATATTCAAAGAAATTCAAATCATAGCCTTTCTGATTAATATTAAAAGAATTCCTTATTCAAGTGACACACAAAATAGTACCACAGAAATACATGTCTTTAAATAAATGTATAATTTTAGTATAACAAAATTTGTATATTTTTTATTTCTTCAGGAAACTAAAGCCAATACTTTGAAATTTGGTTGAGCAAAAAATTATTTTTTTTTCTGAACTTTAGTTTAGGAGATATACTTAATTAAAGTTAAAAAAATGTGATTCCTTATTCAAGTGGCAGGCAGTGTAAAACTTACCAAAATTAACTTTTCTATAGTATTTTTCAATATTTTAACATTTTGAAAAATATATGTAAGTCGTTTGATCAAAAGTTCACATATTTTTTTTTACACAAAAAATTATCTCAACTTCCAATTTTCACAAAATATGACACAAAAATATGCTTTTATGCAAACATGTATTTTCAACAAAATATGCAAAAATATGCACTAACTAATCGATGCCATTTTAAAGTAAATTCTTTTAATAGCAAAGAAATTTAGTTTATATTGTTCTAGGAGTAAAGGCAAAAAACATGCATTTGCATGAACTTCCGGTCCTTGTATATTACATATAATATATGTAATTATTAAAACTAATTTTGTAACTCTCAATAAAATAAAGATTTCTTTAGAATATATATTATATATAAAAAAATATTATTTAAATTCTGCGAAAAAAAGAAAAGAATCATTTTTTTTTGTAAAAAAAAAACAATATTTCGTACTCATTTTAAAGTCTTGAATTTCATAATTTTTGACGGCTAGAAGGATTGAGATAATTTGAAAAAAATTTCAGCATATTATTTTGGAATGTATTGGGAATTCTAGGATATTAAAAAAATATATATTTTTTTAATCATAAGGTTTATTATCAGGTGAGTAAGTACATTTTTTCTTTATCTTATTAACAGAGAAACCACAAATTTGTATGATGCCACAGATAAAATATTTATGCGTTTCAGAATAAATAAAGCATTTTTTCGATGATAAGTGCATAAGAGAGTGTATATTTTGGCATATTTTACCCTTAATGGCATATTTTTGCATATAGTGATTTCTAGATCATATTTATAGCATATTTTGACACTTTTAGAGCATATTTAATATTTTTGGAGCATATTTGGACGTTTTGAAGATATTTTTTTTCTTTTTCAAATTTAAATTGTAATCTATCAAAAAAATAAGACATCCAAAAATATTCAATATTTTTAATATTTATTTTAATTATTCGTTAAAAATCGATTTGTAGAAATAATTCATGAAGTTTTTAAAATAGATACATTGATCTTTTTAAAGCCATAAAGGACATATTAGCTTTTTAGTTTGATCGAATAGCATGAGTTAATATTGTGAAAACAATTTATTTTTTAAGTGAAAGCTACATATATGTACAGTAGCGACCATGCAACGCTATGTGATGTGATCTTTGTCCGCATACATTTTGCTTATAGCGAGACCTGATGTAACAGTATTGTTATGATTTTATTACTAGGGGCTATAGCCACCTGATATATGTAATTTTGTCGCATATTTTTATACGTAAGGAACGTTTAGTAAAAGCAATTGTAAATTTGAGCGAGCAAAAAAGTTAAACTCTAAAAAAATCAATATGATTTTTTCAATTTTGATAAAAATCGTTATTGGAAAAGATTAGAAACTATAGTATTGTTAAATACCTTGATTTTCTATTTTTACATATAGACTAAAATACATGAAATCTATAGATAATATAAATATTAGCAAATAATTATACTTCCTCTTAAATTTTCCTATTTATCTAAACTATTTCGGAAATTTTTTCATAAAGATTGATATTTTTGGAATTATTTATTTATTTTTTTAATTAATTTAATCTTGTATAAATTCTCTATGAAAAAGCGATAAAATATTTATAATATTTTGGCTTAACTTGACAATTTATAATTTTGTAGAAAAATTTTTCATACAAACTTTATTAATAAAAAGTTTATAAATTTAAAATTGTTATTATGAATAAGGCCTTTAGCATAGAATACAACTAGAAGTTTATGTGAGAGACAGTTCAAACAAAATTTTAAAAAAATTTACACATCCTTTTCAAAACACAAAAATGAAATATATGTAACTACATGTATTTTGTTGTTGCATGGATTAGGTTTCTGACAACTGAATTAGGTTTTTGTCTCTCGCATAAACTTCTAGTTGTATTCTATGAACTTTAGACTCTCTAGTTTTTACAGAATTTTAATAAAAAAGTTATTTAATGATTTTTAAAATGCAGTGATTTAGGATCAGTATTATTAATAGATTTATTTATTTTACTTAAATTTTAATTAATTATGTTATTTGTTTTGTCAGTTGTAGTATTAAAATTAAATAAAAAATACCATATTTAGACAAACAATTTTGCATCATTTAAATTGGGGTAGTTTCGTCGTTTTGTTCACTTCACAAATTCATTTAAAAACTAATGAAATGGGAAGATAGTCAGGATCAAAAGGACTTAAAATAAAACCAACAAATCTAATTTTTCAGTATAAAAGAAAGTTCACAGATATCATTCAGGCTTATGAGAAGAAAGTAATTTAGACAAAAAAAGTGGCGAATGCTCCTCCTTCTACCCTACATTTAAAAAATCCATAAAATCACATAACTTGTTATCAACAGCCAGATATTTCTTTTTATTTTTAATACAAAGCCTCTGCTGTAATCAGTATAAAATTTCCAAAAAAGGTAATTCTTAAACAAACTACGAACATTTTTGGAAGAATCTAGAAAATTGCTAATAAATCCTTTATTTTTTTTTGACCTTGGGGAAACGGATTGAGGAGTCCATCCAAACCAAACGCGCAGGAAAAATGAACCAAAATGAAAGGGACAAATTTTAATTTAATTAATTTAGATTTTCATTAAAAGTATATTAAAATGTTCATATTTGTTATATTCTAAATAATTTTCTTTTCCTTTGACGTAGATCTTTCATTCCTTAAAATTTGATTTTTAAATTTAGATTTGATCGGAGATAAACATGTTTAATTGACCTTTGATATTCTCAAAAATATTTGAAACTTGTTTTAGTTTTTGATGAAAATAAAATTGTTTTATTAGTGCTATTCGTCATATTACTAAAAGTAAAACGCAACAATTTAGCACTTTTTATGAAAAAAGCACTGTTAGAAAAAATTTTGGTTTGTTTAAATGCGGTAAATATAGCGAGTAAAGCGTTAAATTGCCAACACTGGTTAATAATTATTTTATTCTCTTTTTCATCAAATATTTGACTAGTCTGACCGTACCATTCGTCTATATTCCAACATAATATAAGAATTCAAAAGTTGAAAAGTGAAAAATAGGGTTTTCTATTATTTATATCAAATTTGACTATATTTACTCGATTGTTATGCAAAATATTAACTAAATTAATTTGTAAACATTTTTTTTATTGTTTTTTTTTTGATTAATTAACTAAGTCTTAACAAATTAATTTAGTAATTTAAAAAATTTTAATATTTTTGAAATATTTTACTTGTTTGTTATTAAAAGCAGCACCTACCTTTTCTTGACATTATAGTGGCAGTCTGTAGAAAGTTTTTATTAAAAAAAAATTGAGGTTTATTTTTGGAAAGTGATACTTTCTTGGAAAGAAATATTTTCTTAAATGTTATTCTTTTTCAAATTTAAAATAAGGAGTACCAACATTTTTAAACAATAATCCTGTGTTGCTTTTTCTTTTTAAAAATGAAAATATTTCTTTATTTGAAAAAAGTTAAATTTTTAAGAAAATATTTTTTCGAAGAATTTTTATAATTTGTTAACATTTGAAAATTAGTACTAATGGTATTTGCAAATTTTTAAACTCTTGTATTCAAAACTTTTTCGATTTTTTTTTTGGTTTAATTTGATTTTTTTATTGCTTGAAGATTAATATATTTTTTAAAATATTCTCAATTTTTTGGAAATTCGTACTTTTTTCAAAAGATCCTTTTTATTAAATTCATAACTACTTTTCTAAAACTTGGTTGCAATTTCATAAAAGTGAACTTTTTTGTTGGAAATTATTGCATATTTTTTTTCTTTTTTGATTTGATTTTGATTTATTAAAAAATTAGTACTTTTTGAATATTTTCACTTTTAATGTTTTACATATATGAACCTTATTTAAAAATTAAAATTGGACTATTTCAAAATCCATTAGCTCCATTTCCCACTGGGTTTCATTCACTGCCATCGAAGGACATCACCAAAATGACCATATCATTCAAAGAACTCATATATGACATTTTTCATATTTTATAAAATTTATAAAAATTTTTAAAAATTCAATTTGGAAAAACCATTTACAGGATTCAATTGCAGAATTCATTAGCTTCATTTTTAGATTTCATTCATTGTTTGACATTGAAGGGTACCATTTGTTTGATCATACACTTCAAAGAAATTATATATAAGATTTTTAAAAAATTTATTAAAATTTTCACAACTTCAATTTAGAGAAAACATTTGTCTAAGGTTTAACAGGACAGTTTATTGGGTTCATTTTTCACTGGGTTTCCTTGATATGGAATGATATGTCATATTGACGAAATACTTCAGAGAACATTCATATAATTTTTATTATATGTTTACTATGTCATTTCAAAAGAATGTAAAATAATAATAATTCAATAAAATTTTTGCAACATGAAGATAATTTATTCAAAATTTTATATTTTAAAGTTTAAGTTTACGAAAATATTCAAAAATTTCTTTAAATATGTGAATTTGATGTTCTGCACACTTTTTTATCGCATGCGATATTTTTGCAAACGTATTTAACTAGACATATTTATCTTCACATACACAACTTTGTATGGTACTTCTTAGTCGATCTTGATTTACTGTATCTTTTATTACATATTCATGTACCTTTTTATGATTTTCCTGGAGTTGAGAAGTTATTGTTTGCTGCCTGTCATATTAAAATATTATAAATAATTCATTCTATAACCTTGACATAAATTTGTGATAAATTTAATTTATACATAAGTAAGTAATTATGCGAAATACTGAATTAAAAATGAAACTACATAAGTTCTTATCTTAAATTGTTTTTTTTTTTTTTATTTTACAATTAAAATTTTATTTAAGTCATCGTTAAATGTCTTCAGATAAGTAACAAGAGAGTGAGAGAATATTTAATATAAAAATGTTAAAAAATCGTTCATTGTTTAATAGAAGAAGCTTTTTCTATTAAAACTTTTTAATATAAAACAAACTAAAAAAATAAATTGAAATAAAACAAAAGTTTAGCGAAAGAGTAATTAAACGAATATTCTCCCAAACTATATGAAAAAAAAAACTACACATCACAATAAAGTTGTCAAACAATCTAACTGTTAAACCGTCTAACTGTCAAATAATCCAACTTTTTTACACTCTTATCTCTTATGTCTTTTGAGTATCTGGTGTCAACATCAAGGCCAAATCCCTGTAACTTACAAAATTAGCGATTAAAAATTTTAAATAATGAAAGTGCAATTTGTTCAAACTAACACTTACATCCTATAACTTCAAATAGAGAATTACAAGGTTAAATATTTTTTAGGATCGATGAACTTTTCGTTATATAAATTCTAGTTTTTAATATACAAATATAGTCAGTCACTTATGTTTATTATGATAAAATAAAATGCAGTAAATTCTTTACCGAGATTTTTGATTATTTTATGGACAAGTTAAATATTAAAAAAAAAAGAAAAAAAAAAAATACAAATAAATCTCTGATAACTTTATTCAATTCAAGAGGTGTGTTTTTTTGGATGACTAATACATATTTTTTTTTTTTTAATTTTATATGATTTTCTATAATTCCAAATAACCAAAATAATAAAATCTAAAACAAAGTTAATAACAGGGAGGTAGATATAAAGAGCGAGACATTAGATTTAACATTATTCAAACGTTTATTATTGCAGCTAAAATAACCCTTGAAACAAATATATAAATTTAATTTTAAACGCACCTGTTTGTCTAAAAATACACATGTAAAAACAGTTAAATTTTTTTCTTAAAGTTGTTAATCAAACGCCCAAGTTTGACTACAAAAACAAATTAAAAAAGTTCAAGTCTTTACACTAGTCGGCAAAAAATATTTTTTTGTCTTTCAAAAAAAAAAAAAAAAAAAAAAAAAAATAAATAATAATAATAATAATAATAATAATAATAAAAAAAATGTGGACTAGATACAATTTGACCTGCTAAATAAGAATCTGCTTTCAAATTTTTCTCTATCAGTTCGTGACTTTTTTAGGGTCATGTCTAATATCTTTCTCTATTATAAGGCTGGTAATACTATGAATAAAATAAGCCATATTTTATTAAAAAATATTATATATATAAATTATTTTCTTTAAACAAAAATTTATGGAATAAATGGAATTTGACCTGCTAAATAAGAATCTGCTTTCACTCTTTTTCTATTACGTATTGATTTTTTTAAGTGCATGACTTTTTATGCAGTCACACACAGAGAAAACAGATTCGTTGTAGCAACTGAATTTCTTGCCAATCAAATTTTGTCGCTTCCAGGTACTATCCCACAAATTTTCAAATATTTCGTTCGATAAAAACTACAATAATACTTAAAGAGCGACCGATTTTAAATTAATTTTGTTAGCAGAAACAAAAATGTCAATAGATAGATTTTTAAGATTTTAATACAAAAATCGGTTTTTGCTATAAAATATTAGTGATCACAGATTTTCAATATTTTTGCTCTATCTCCTCTTGTTTAGTTTTAAAATTGATTTTTATGATATTCATACAAAAATCGGTTTTTGCTATAAAATATTAGTGATCACAGATTTCAACTATTTTGCTTTATGTCCTCTGGTTTAGCTTTAAAATCGATTTTTATGATTTTTCATATTGAATTTAAAGCTAATAATTCGGTTCCCAAACTGAAAGAACAATTTATTTACTTATTACTTTATTAATTTTGTTATTATAATTTTTGATATTTTAAATAATTTTTTATTTATATCATACAAATAATTCAGCTTATTTGGTACATGGATGAAATTTTTGGTGCTTCGTTTACGTAGAATCATGAGGAAGAGAATTATAGAGAGATACTGACAAAAAGGTCTAGGAAATTATAAATTCTTCAACACCGAATGCAGTCTAAATAGGTTATAATATAATAGTTAGAATTTGACAAGCTATACGTTTCTCCACAGATACGTACACATGACTCTTTCATTCATTTCAAACTATTTTTAATGAGTATATAAACACCAAGTATACAAAGGCTTGTAAAAGTTCTAGGATTATTCGCAAATTTTTATTGAAATACATAAATTAATAAGTAAATTCTACATTTTCATTGAGAGATACGAACATACCATTCTTTTATATTAAAAATATTTAAACGAATGTGGTTCATACACTCACTCATATTTTTGCATTTTGAATTTCATTCTGAGAATTTTTTTGTTTTTCCTTTATTTAAATTTTTTATATTAAGTTTTTTTCAACATGTCAAAAAATAACTCATCATTTACGCGAACCGTAGGCTTATCTTAATCATAACTGAATTTTTTAAATATTATTATGAGAAAATATTGATAGTTGGAACTAAAAATACTTTATGTAATTGAATTTTAGTTGCACTTACTAAAATGCAGTGCATTTCTAAGAATTAAATTTAGTTACCTTATTCGAATTGGTAAATTACCAACTAACTGGTTAAGCTAACTTTATTGTTTTTTTGTGGGAATTTATATTCTATTATGGGAATAGTAATATTGATACAAATATAGAAAATCTCTTGGACCAAAATAATTTTAATAATTGAGATATAAATTTGTTATGGAATTTTTATAACAGTAATCATTTTCCAAACAATATTTTTTCTGGGTGCATTTTTATAACTCGAGAATGGTTTGTCCAATATAGATAAGTAAAACTCCAATAGATGCTGATTAAAATTATCTTCAAGTTATCTACACGAAGAAATATAGTTATAGTGACCATAATCTAAGAATAACATATTATAATTGGAACATATGATCACAGCGAAAAATAGAAATGATTATAAGTAATAATTGTTATGATTCCATTTTGTTATATTATGTCCGATTTTATGGTTTGTTTTTTCATGTTTTATAATATAATTGAACAATCTTACTACATCACTATTACATTCTATCAGATTATGATTTGATATTATTATTCTATCTTATTATTATACTACATTGTCATATTATTCCATTTTATCATATTATTATCCTATGTTATCATAAAGTTATCTAATCAAAATCATATTATTATTTAATTTTTCATATTATTATTTCATCAAAAAATTATTTTCATACATTTTTTATTGAAAATACTATATTATTTGTTCAGTAATTATATTCATTTGTACCACCATATGTGGTTCAAATGCAAGATATACTTTTTTAACCAAACCCTTCTAAGTTACTTAATATCTTATATTGCTTGAATTACACCGAGTATAACCAAACCTGGTCTATTTATATTTGTTCATATATAAACTAAATGAGAATTATAATGAAGTTGGAAAATAAGCATTAAAAACAAAATATGTTTAAAAACAAACAAGTTATGAATTTTTGCACTAATTTTGTGAAAAGTATAAGTGTTATATTTATTTGAACATTTTATTGTCATGGGAGTAATAAAATTAATATGGTTTAAGAACAAGGAAAAAGACTGCAATTATTTAACGGTTGTAGATGTAATGATATTTTTCATATTAATAACATTTTGTTTCTGGTAAAAATATTTAAAAACATATAATTTTTACATTCAAACATATTAAAATTTGTATTAAGTGTAAACTTTAAGTGATAAAGAAAAAACATTGCTATCATGAACAGAGAGTTGTTAAAATTCAAGAAAATTAACAATGAGAACATAATATTGTTGTAGTGATAATGCTGTAAACATATTTTTTCTTTGCCTGTACGCAATATTATTTTCTTATACGCTCATTACTATCGGAGTTATTCGGAATTAGTGGCACAAAAAAATAAATAAATAAATAAATAAAAAAATAAATAAATAAATAATCTTTTCATGCAAGATTGGAAGATTTTTGGTCATTAACTCCGAAAATATTGATCGGATAAAAAGATAATATTAAGATAATTTGAAGATAATTTTGTATGTATTTTTGGTGTTTCACTTGTTAAAATCAGACAATCCATTCTCGAGTTATAGTAAAATGTACCCATGTAATCGCTTTATTAAGGGGAAAATAGTTATTAGTTAAAAAAATAAAGACCTGATAGAAAAAATCTGAAACCAAATTAGATTTTATCTCGTCAAATTCTATCTAGTCCATTTATTTCTGTTTAAAAAAAAATGTTTTTTTGCCCACTTTATTTTTGGGTATTTTCACTTAACTATGAATAAAAACAAGATTTGTGCATCAATTTTGACGGCATATGGCTTATTTTCTTCGTAGTGCTACCAGCTTTAGGTTAAATATAAAAAATAGAAACATTTTTGCCGCTTTCACTTATTAAAAGAACTTTTAAGAAAAAACCTTGAATTTTGCAAAAAAATTTCGGACACTACTCTTTAAATAACTTCAAAAATATTGAGTATACAAAAAAACTATATTAGAGAGGCTTGGAGACATTTTAAGTCCGTATTTTTTGGTGTATCATTTATTATAAATCGCACTCATTGTTATTGAGTTATGGTGAATTATACTCAGTTATTATGGGCGAAATATTAGTTACGTCCATAAAAAAACAATCAGACCTGATGGAAAAAACTGCAAGCAGATGTATGTTTGCCACATGAAAATCCATATAGTCCAATTATTTATCTTTAAGGGAGCTTATTTTTTTGCCGACCAGTGTTATCAATCAAATTTATCTCCATTTTGGTGATACATATATATTGAGTTCATATTTTGGTTTTGTTTTTCCTAATGAATTAATAGTTTATTTGTTTACAGAAAACATTTGTTTAAAATTTTAAAAATATTTTTTTTTACTGTCAATCTGTCTGGCGGTCAGTTTTTATTTTTATTATTGAAGTAATATACATTGTATCAACATATATAACCACGATTTGCATTCATATGAAGTGTCAAAAAGTGTTTTTTTTTTGTAAATTTTATGATTTAAAAGAAAAAAAGAACTTGCCACAAAAAGTATAAAAACTAAAAAAAAGAAAAATTATTACATGACAACCAACTGAGCAAGGTTAAAATATCGATAGCCAACAAAAAGGTGAAAAACAAAAACTTTAAACACAAAGAAACGTTACAAAAAAACAGTTACTTGCCACTAACTGTATTTATTACTGTTGAATGAATAATAAAGAACATGAAATCAAAAGCCGATTAGTGTAACTTGCAAACAAGTTTATTTCTTTTTTGTTTTTTGAGAAGTTGGTGTAAGGTAGAAGTTAGAAGTACCCTAGAAAGGGATTTTTTTTATTAGTTTTTGTTTAAGGATGTTTTTAATCAACATTGACCAGGTCACTCATAGAAACAGGAAGACGAAATATACAGATATATACGTACATAGGTAAATAGATAAATAGAAAAGGTCTTAAGTACCACAATTTACACCTAGAGAAATATCAATCACATATGTGTACAAAACAATACCATTTAGTGTCAATAGTAAATCAACCCCGTATGTGTTCAAATTGTACACTGAGTGTTCAAATCGTTAACGAGAATTGATATTACATTGGCATTAAATTGACAGCAGTTCAGAATAGAATTATTATTAAATTACATTATGTTTTCTATTTTCTATATTTAATATTGTATGTATGTATGAAAAGTATTAAAAAACCAATACCAGATCGGTCAAAGTGACTGAAATCGTGGTAAGGTTTGAATCGTAATTTTTCCCTTAATGTAAAATAACTTTTTCATAGTCACAACATTCCTCACAACAGTTTTAGACAACGAATAATGCCACTTTTTTGGTATTGTCAGATAAATTTGATTTTGAAATACCCCAAATTAGAGTTATCTCAAAGCACATGTTCACATATCTCATTGTGCATCAAGTAATATTTGCACTGTTAGGTTTCTGGAAAAGATTACTTTTATCTATCAGTAATAGCTTCTTTATCTTTCTTTTTATAGTCTAACAAATCTCATACTTTGACAGAATCCGGAAGTAGTTACATATGGACAACGGAATTGTATTATTAACCACTCACACTTATTAATCCAAACATTTAATCCGCTCAATAAAGTCTACTTGAGAAAATGAAAAAAGGTTTGATCCTAAGAAAACTGCTGTGTTTGCCATGCAACCAGTCTGTTCAATCCCAATATTGCACAACCGGAAATTTGTGTCATAATAAATGAAAAAAATTTGCGCCAACAATTTTGAGAATATTTTCCATAATATGAGTCAATATGAGCTAAACTACTTTGCATGCTATTTAGAAAAGTTTCTTTGAAATTACATATGTTTAAATTATATTAAAAATGTATGACTTTTAGAAAAATGAAGTTAGAAATATTAAAGCCCTTGCCTTAAAGAATTAGTGTAAATGCTTTATTTGACCTAAAACAAGATAATAGAATACTATTTGTCATTAAAGTTTAATTTTCCTGAAATGAACACCTTATCATTTTATAATGATCTGTGGTAAATAGTGTTTTCCTTAGTATCCTTTATTGTAATGGATTAGCTGGTTCTGAGATATTCATAAAAATGTTGTTATAAGTAATACATTTTTATGTAAATTAGATTTCCTTGAAGTACTTAATACCATTTTAATTAAAAAATATATATTTAAGTAGTAATAACTCAGAAATCAATTGAGTAATCATGATGAAAATGTACAGAGCTATTACGCTTATAATAGTGCATCACATGTATGTTTGCTCTTTTAAACCATTTTGATGGTATAATTACGTCCGTCCATACGTCCGGCTAAGGGATAATGTTTAGTTATCCCCTGGCTACATCCTCAGATATTTGGAAATAAAATTTTAAGAATTCAATACACAAGATATCAATTTTTTGTTTTATATTGCTTACAGCGTGGCATTACCTCCACACTTTAATCAATATAGAATGAAAGAATATTAAATAAGCATTCTATTTTTTTTTTTACCCAAAGTATTTCAATGAATTCTGTATAAGAATTTTTACCACGGTTCTATTATTTTTGGAATGTATGACTAAAAATAAAATCTACTAAAAGTTCTCTATATGAAATAGTATAAATTATATTTCTCAACATTTAAGGTGCGAAAATAATACTCTTTAAAATGTGCTAGATTTTTTTTCAAAAATTTCTTACATAGAACTGTTATATTGGTTAGCATTTTGCAATATTTTTACATAATAGTTCTTTACAGTAAATTAATTATTTTATAAAATTTCAACATTTTTCAAAAAATATTTATGATCAGCTCATATTCTTGCATTTCCACAATGCTTTGTCCTCTCTCTCTCTCTCAATAAATTCACTGAGAAATGTAATACAGTTCATAAAGACCTTTAAGTTGACCTCGGCATCACATATAAAAATTTTTATAAAATCCAAAATTCGCTTAACATTCAGATTACCCAAATCGTCATGACCAACAAATGAGTCACCTAGGAAACATCTTCTTCTTGTCGATAGCACATGAGTAAAGAAGGTGAATGACATACTCATATTCCTCCACATCGTAGCAGCTTCTATAGAAGTCGTAATGCATTCACCTAAGTCTAAGAGCATGCCTACCAATAAGACCCGAGAGAATGGTCACCAATATATAGAGTTGATGACTCGAGAGAGACGGTAAGATTCTATATCGGCAACTTGGCAAGTGTTTAAACTTTTTCAATGATCATTTGCGTCTCGAATAATCAATTCCCTAACATGCAGCTACTTCGTATTCTTCTTATCTGGAATGATCACTACCACAGCAATCAGAGAACTTCTCTGGCAAGCTCGTCGAATTAAGTGTAGATTGTACTGCAAGCAGATGTCGTTCATACATCTATGGCAGTCATAGATCAGTCTGGACAACAGAATATTAGCTGTAAGACCCTTGATAGTCACTTTGCTATTTGAGTAGATATTAATATTCCTGTAAGGGATGTTTCTATCTACTAGGAATCGTGCGACCTCACTTGGAAGTATAGGATGGCATAAGTGAAGATGGCATAAATCTCTACCTGCAAATTCAATGAGAGTTTACCACCTAATTTCGAATGAAGTGACCTCGATCTCTAACAATGAATTTTTTTTGGAACCATCGCGGACTCACTGCATTCTCTTACCATCAAGTTTGAATTAACCACTGATCCCTAACAAGTGTGAAAATATATATATAAAAAACCCATCTAACAGATGTATAGGCCACATATTATAATTTATCCTGGCAGAAAAGACGTTAAAAAAATTAAATTTATAACGCTTTATGTTCGAAAACAATCCCACTGGCCTTTTTCTTTACAAAAACATTTATAGGACGAATTTGTGGAAAAGTGGGAAAGGTATAATGACGGCTATAATTAAAAACAAATATAGAAATTAGAAATTAGGAGATTAGTGATTTGCTATATTTTTATCCACCATACCACCATATGCAACATATAGTGTTAAAATATTAAAATATTAGATCTTTATCGTCTTAAGATTCCCAATTTCGATATTGTAATTTTCATCATTACTTTCGAAGTAGCCGATATACTTAAGTCTCAATTAGAATATTCGTAACGTGTATGAACGTGTATTTGATACGTATTTACGTAAATATTTATTTGAATTAGATTTTTACGTAATCTCATGTAAGTGTCTGCGTTACGAATTTACTAACTGAGGCTTTAAAGATCATACGTTCTGTACAACACTCCTACTCCTAGACTAAGCTTTTTGGAATCTCTGCTGTGTTTGATACTGTCTAACATATGCATAGGCATTCAGCTGAAAAGTTTTCAAAGCTTCATGAAAAACTCAAGTCGGTTCTATAACGTTGACTTTATGCGAATCATCTTCAGTCCTAATAGATCAATATACAGAAAAAATTATTTGAAATGTCACATGTTTGGGATTATTTGTAAAATCATAAAAATAGCCATTTTTATAATTATAGACCTTTTTAGATTTTAATTATAAAAATAATTAAAAAAATGTAAATAAAGTGTGATGTGACGTGATGTTTGATTATTATGTTAAATTAATTAAAATGCCAAATCAATTATGTATTATCAACTGGATTATTCAAAAATAATAAGAACATTAATGAATTAAGTTATTTAAATTATAATGTTTTAATTGAAATTGAATTTAATTGAAATTCGAACTCAAATTTATTAATTAATTAAGTACATGAAGTTAAATGTTAATTTAATTATTAGTTTGAAAATGATAAAAATTTTCATTTACAATTATTTTAAAAATCATCAGATCAGATCAAATCATTTTCTAAAGTGAGAATTTAATTAAATAAAATGAAAAAGAGATTTTTGTTTACAAAAGTGAAAAGTTTATAACTCCTAGAGATTGATTTAATAAATAGAAAGTATAACTAAATATATTAATTATAATAAAAAATATTTGTTAATTAATTATTTTGTTGAATCAATTAAACATTTAATAGATTTTAAATATGAATTTAAATAAAGCTTTAAATGGGAAAAATTCAAAAACTTTGTTAAAATTTCTAAATGTTGCAAAAAGTTTCATTATAGAATATTACCCTCACATTTTATAATTCTTCATAGGTTTTTTGTTTAATTTGCCCAAATAACAAATCACAACTTTGAGTCATAACCCGTTATTAAAGTGGCAATTAAGTTGCTCTTATTTATTCTTAAATGATCTAAAATAACAAACATATATGAGAAATGTATTATTTATCTGACTATCTAACCGTCGATATGTCGGTCCTCCTATTATGATTGTTCTAAAATTCATAGTTTATTTTATCATTAACCGAAGGTGCGGGTGCTTAAAGGGGCGCACTTTATTCTTTTTTCTCCATTAAAATACAAGCATATGAATATTTTGTTTGTGGTAATTTTTGGTTAGATTTAATACCAATATTTTAGCTATTACATACGATTTTGTTTTTTTTTTTTTATTTTTAAGGGGGTTTTTTGATTTTCTTACTTAATGGCCATCGTGCGACAGTGCAATACATAGTAGTTTTTGTTGGCGTATATAGTTTTCTTTAGTATGGTTTTATATGTTTTGAATAAAATTATTGAAGTTGAGATTTATGGGTTTCTTAAGCAACAATAAAAATAGAATTTGTAGAGATTTTATTATTATTTTTTTTTTTTAAGAAAAACAAATAAATATTTAAAATAAAATCTAAATTAAATTACAGTGGGCAGGATATAAAATAAACTTATTTCGATTAGAGCATAATAAAATAAAGTACTTTTCGATCAAGCGATAAACAATGAGGTTACCTTTGTGGTCGTTATCCGGTTCGAAGGACCATGGTTTATTGCCTCGTAGGCTATAATTAATAAAAGTATATTATTAATTTATTTATATATAGCACTCAGGGTGTTTTCAAAGTCTTTTTTTTTTAAGAATTTTAAATTTAAGCTGCATTTTTTAATCTTGAGTCAAATGTTAATCCCTTTGATATAAAGATAATTTTATTTAATTTCTTCCCTAAATCTGAGAGAAATGAGACCAATGAGACAGAAACCCGAGGGAATGGGCAACAATGGAGAGCTTTTATCACTCGAGAGAGACGATAAGATTCTAGATCGGCAACTGGACATGTGTTTAAACTTTTCCAACGATCGTTTACCTCTTGAATAATCAATTCCAACTAGCTCGTAGCCATTGGTATTCTTCTTATCTGGAATGATCTGTATGGTAGTAACTTCTCTGGCGAGCTCGTCAAATTAAATGCAGATTGTATTGCAAGTAGATCTCGTTCAGACACCTGTGGCAGTCAAGGTTCACTCTGGACAACAGAATATTAGCCGTAAGGGTGTTGATAGTCCTTTTGCTATTTGAGTAGATATTAATATACCTGTAAGGGATATTTCTACATACTAGGAATCGAGCAACCTCATGTATAGCCATCACTTCTACCAGTTTTACCACTGTTCCTTCTATTCTTATAACAAAGGTGTGGTAAAACCTTAATATTTTTTTTGTTCTCTTTTTTTTATTATGAATTTATAGTCATCAATGGTTTTTATAGTCAATAATTTGATTTGTTTTTTGCCATATATAGTCAAAATTTTTTTCTCTGCAAAATTTAAACAAAAGAACTGGCCATTAAGTTAAAAAATGTAAAATTCTAATTGTATAATTTTATAGAATATTTTGCAGAATGTACGTTCAATGTCTGAGCAAGGCAAAATACGTGTAAAAATTTGTAAATTACTAAACTAAGTAAAAATGCATTTAAATTTTAACATTAAAAACTAACTAAAAAAATTTTAATTAATAAAGTTTTTTTTTCACCAAATCAAAGTCTAAAAAAGGAAAACCAACAATACAAATTTATTTATCTATGTCAAAATATCTTTAATAAAATTTGAAATGAAAAACGAAAAAGAAAAACAATGATGAATAAATTTAATTAAAACAGAAAAGAAAAGGAAAGCCACCATTATAAATGTACTCAAAGAAAGTTCATAGCAAAAATCATGTGGAAATATTTTATATCAAGCCACAATCCATACAAACATCATGCCACAACTAAGACAATACATTCTACCAGCAAACACTCACACTCAAACTAAGCTAGAGTTTTAATCATGATGATGCTAATAATGCATATCATATTGATATGGTTTACTATTTTTTAAGACATTAATATGTCTGAAGTTTTTTTAATTGAATACATTATGTGTCAACAACCAGAAAAAAACCACACACTTTGTTTTCAATACTTTTTTTTTATATTTTTTTTGTTCATTTGTTTTTATTAAACTAATGAATAAACAAAAGTTTTCACAGTCACCCACATTTAAAATAAAAAGAAATCCACAGAATTAAGATGTCATGATATAAATATTGAAATTTGAATTGAAATGAAAGTGATACAGTGACATTGAAATTGTTTTTTTTTTTACTTTTTTTTTTAATGAACTGACTGATACTGAGTCTTTTAAATAAGAAAAAAAAAAAAAAAAAAAACAAGACAAACATACTTTAAATGTAATTGTGATCTCCAACAATTAATAATGAACAACAAAAGCGTAAAATAAAATAAAAAAAAAAATAATAAAATTACTTTCGTTTTATAGGATTGTTAAATAGAGATAAATCTCTCTATATAAGATATTAATGAATTATAAACCAATTGTTTCTATCACATTGTTAGAAGTGTTAACGTTTGTCATTAAATATTTTAATAATCGTATGACATAACATTGGAACTGAGCTGCAGAATTTCATTATTTTTCGAATTTAAGTCTGGATTATTTTTTAATTACCGTTTGCTACATAATGACAACTTTTATTTTCAATCGATAAGTAATCGAATATGGTTGAATATCTTCCTGAGAACAAAACATAAACAATTTAAATATTTTTGAAACATCCTTTAAATTTTAAGATACTGGAAAAAAAAACATTTTTGAATGCTGAAAGACTAGAGAGAATACAAAGAGTGGAAGGCTTTTCAAAAAAACCTAACTTTAAGATTGTGTTAGTGAAACTTTATTTAAATGTATTAGTGCTAAAACCATTTTCATCATACATCATAAGCACACATTATTGCACAAAAGAATATTTAAAAATTATTAAATATAATTCATCGTAATTAGATTTGCAGATTTTTATAAATTTGCATATTTTGTTGCGGATTTAATTCACAAATATAAATATAATTAATTTTTTTGGCTTTTTGTTGATGAATATGAAAATAATTTAAAATTATTTAAAATTCTGTTTTATTTTTAATAACAAAAGTAGCCAGAGCTATCAGATGTGGCGATTTTTCACCAAACGTGACTGTTTAGGTGTCAACGAAACTACGAATGCAGTTGAAGTATGAAAGAAAATACATATCCATGCTGGTGTCTAATTATAGTCCACAAACTTTACTATGGTATTGCCAAACAGAGACAACAAGGCAATTTACGATTGCAAATTTATTTATGGTCCTTCGAACCGACTACTGGAACCACATTTATAACAACGTTTACGACGCTAGGTTCAATCTTCCTTTTACTTGCCCCAAAACCTCTGACGCTGCTAATTTTAGCCTCAAAATTGCACCCAGTGCAAGTCGAAAAATTAAAAACCTTAACAAGATATATAAGATTCATTTTGTGTCTGTATTTCCAGGACGATTTGTTTTACAAGAATAAGTAAGAAAACACTTATATTTTAGAAATAATGCATTTGAAAAGAACATTAAGAAATATGAAAACTCAGGTTAGGCTAAGTTAAATAGGGTGGCGTCTTCATGTTTTCACCTAGAGACCAGTCGGTCCATTGTGATCCCTTTATAAAGGCCAATAAAGGAAAAGAGAATAGAGACAGAGAAAAAGAGAAAGAGAGACTTTAGTAGATAAGGCAATAGAGGAATGTAGAACCTTTAGCCTAGCAATCAAAAACGACTACCCCTAAGTCACTTTATCCCCATTACGAATCCTAACAGGTTACTAAGTCCTTTGGCCTTCTCTAGTTCGTGTAGCATGAGGCTTCCTAACCACTTCAGTCTACGCCGAACAGTGACCTTTACCACAGTGATCCTTACATTCCCACGACTCATGCCTAGAAGATGCTTCGAATCTGCTAGTTTAAGACTAGGCCATAACGCTCTAGATACTTTGCAGTCCATTCTATTCCTCAATGCATGATTCGTTCTTCCTAAGTCCATTCCCTTGTGTTCATAAAATATTACCCAATAGGAATACTAACGGATACCTAAACAAAAGACCTGTCCAGCTCTGAGTTTTTACGAGCTAGCTCATCGGATATTTTATTACCGAGAATACAACAGTGACCAGGAACCCAACAGAGTCTTAGGCATCCAATAGCCTTCTCAAATCCTTTCTGTACTCAAGCTCTAATTTAGATCCAACACAATGACTTGTCATTGTCAGTAGTGCTGCTGACTATCTACATAGATAGTTACATCAGAGGGCCTTTCAACGTTCTCCTCCAATAATCCAGAGGCCTTAGAAATGTCCAAGGCCAAGAATAATGTCTGACCATCAAATTCAACTTCGTCAAGTATGCTAGCATGCCCCGATGTGAAGTTCTCTATTAACGCTAATTCTTTTAGTATAAATAAGCTCGGTACAGCCGTTCCTCTCACTAACTCCTCAATTGGAAGAAGGTGAAGAATGGTGTCTAGTGCTGCCTGAAATGCCAATTGAAGCATATCTTTGAACTTTAGAGAGAAGGTTCCTATAAGTTTCTTTCGTTAATGTCTCCCACCAGACCGAACATCCATAAGTGAGGATAGGCTATCGGCTTGAGAGCCGAGTTCTTCCTTATAGAGTTCTTACATATGTAGTAGGCATTAAGCTCCTACCTGACCCATTCCCGAGTATTTCTCCTCCAAGACAATTTACTGGCCTCCCTTGACAATCTTAGTTCTATCCCATTCAATATTGGTAGACTAAACGCCTCAACTTTATATCACCTGGTAAACAGAACTAGTTCAATCTTTTCAGCGTTGACCACCAATCCATTAATGCTGGCTCAAAGGGACAGACTGGATTGCATGACCTCGCTCACCGTAGGTAAAAATTTTACTGATACCAATAAAATATGAAAACTTAAGAAATTGTAAAATGACATGATTTGTTTTTTTTTTCTCAAAGAGTGAAAATTCACAATAAACTTTCTGATATTGTCAGTAATATTGTTTATTACTTTTAAATCGCTTTTTGATACTTATTTAAACTTTAAAAATAACAGCCCATAATTCAACCGTACTCAATCAGGTACAGTGGATATTAATGAGCTAAGATGCCTACTGAAGTTCATAGTACATGCTATCTTGAAATACACACTAAATACATGTGTTGCTTGTAGGGATCGTTAGCTTATTAAATACTACTTGAACATGTTCTTTACAATGACATGTAAATTAAATTTTAAATTATATAATTTTGTCCAAAATTCTAATTTTATTAACTAAACAAAAGATGCAATTATAGCAAAATTTCCCCGAAACAATCCCCAAATTGTTTTTAATATTTTTAACAAATTCCGCAATCTCCAGATAAAAACTTTCATCCTTTTCTGCAGCAAAAATTCTACAAATTTGGGTTCAAATCCCCAAATCTGGCAGCCCTAATATTTGAAAATAAAAATATTTTAAAGAGAAATTAATGAAAATCTCTCGTACAAATTTAAGATCGCTTAGAATATTTGCTAGAAAGTACGATCATTTGAAACGTTATGAAAAGCCAAAGTAATGAGACCGTTTGCAATGTAATTGCTATGATTATGAACTTTTTGCTACCTAAAGTTAAAACCCATAATCCAGTTAATATTTAGTTCTAACTATTTATCACGCAGTATATAGGGAATTGTTCTTTTCATTTGATAATAATGATACACTTATATATTGGTTAAGAATATATAATTGAAAATGATATCGATTAATTAGAAATACCTTCAGTAATAGACTACTTATGTTATTCCAAAAATTTTAGTTACAATATTCCCATTAATCCAATTTATACACTAGTGCATATTCCTGTAAACGCACATAAATTTTTTTAATAAACTTACCAAAAAAACAATTAAGGTGTTACAAATTATTTTTTTAAATTATTTATTGACTTCGCTTAAAAAATTAATAACAAAAAACTTAAAATGTACATTAAATTTTTTTCATTGTAATTTTAGTAGTTTAATGTCATTTTTATGGTATTTTCCTATATACGCACTTAAACTGATGAACCAATTTAGCATTATTAATAATGTGTTGATGAATCTTTGTTTTGGATAACTTCAATAATTCGGTCTGACATTGATTCGACTAATTTTTTAAATAAAATCACTGACAATTTCTTCCCAGGTTTGTTTAATTTTTAGTTTTGGCTGCGTTATTCTCATTATAGTTTCAATCTGTGTGTTTCTTGCGTGAACTTTACGGGCCATGTACCCCCACAGATTCTCCATTCTGGATTTAAATCCGGACTCCAAGCCGGCCAGTCCAATAGTGGAATATTATGTTCATTAAATCACGATTTAGATTAGTTTGAGATATGGTTTGCAGTCTTATCCTGTTTAAATATGCAGTCTTCAACCATTTTTAAATACATAAATTAGAGAAGAACATCTTCCAACAGTTGATTATAAATTGTATTGTTCATTTTAGTTGGAACAAAACATATTTTTGATATTCCTGCTGCAGAAAAGGCTGCCTAAACCATAACACTGCCTTCACCGAAATTGCGTTTCGATATACGAATTTCGTTCGACCTCAAATCATGACTATAGCAAGAATATGAATCGGGACCGTCCAAATTGAATTTCTTTTCAGCAGAAAAGATTTCTTTGTGCCACTCATTTGTACATTTCATGTATTTGCGCGCAAATTTAAAACGATTTTCTTTATGGTACTGTCTTGACATTGGCTTACATTTTATTTCGTTCCATTTTATGTTACCATCTATTCGCAAAAAGTGTACAACATGTTTGGAAGTGACAGGAAGGTCAAGTTTATTTTTTGTTTGTGTAGCATTTAATTTATTGCGAGTGGCTTCCTCTTTTATTATATAAATTTTATTTATAAATTTGCCTTTTTGTTAATTTTTGATTACCTTTTCCGCTCTCCATATTTCTGTCCTTTCTTAAGAAAGCTTCGAATAACCTCTTTCGAACGGTAAATTTTTCGTCCATTTTCTCTGTTAGAACAGCCTAGATCACGAAACTGATTTGAATTTTAATATTTTCCTGGTCTTTATGAAAAGTACCTTTGGGCATCCTTTAAGCTGATGAAATTTCCCAATTAAAGCAAAACTATTTCCAGTAAACAGAGATGTTTTCATCATAAACTTATCTTAAGTGAAACAAACAAATAAAACTTTTAAAATGTTTAATATTTTTTTGCAATAACTTTTTAGACAATTTTTTCTCGATTGCGTTTATATTCTACTGAAATGATCACCAATATGTTCTGATAGCTAAATTAAAGAAAACAACAAAAGCAAGAAACAAATATTTCGTACATAAAAATGCACCGTTATATCTCGAGTTAGTGTAACAACATAACATTGTTTTTAAATGCGTTTATAGGAATATGCACCAGTGTATATAATACATAAGGATTATTTTAGCAAAAACAAAAAGTTAACTTCATTAATTTATACTCATTTGTTTACCCGCATCTTTTTAAGACACTAAAATGTATAAACAAATCTTCCGCATTGTTTATTTAAGCAAATAACATTAATTGTCATTAATTTTATTTTAGTTAAACATTTTCATGTTTTTTCAAAACACAAACTAAAATTAACTGAAAATTTCAAAAACACAATAATTAATGAGAGAAAAAAAAATAAATAAAAAAATAACAAAACTTAACAAAACTATTTAAAGACTGAAAAAAAAACATTAAAATCGTTCAAGTCAAATTTGCAAGAAACAATTGATCATTAGGTATGAAAAAATTAAAAGTAAATAACTTTTACTATTTACAGACATAAATTGATACGATTTCAATTGCTTTTGATTTATTTTAAGAGGTATTACCTTTAAATACTATTAAGTAAACGCCTTAAAATTTAAACAATTTTATTAAATAAAAAAGAAAAAAAAAAAAAAAAACTTTATTATGGTGCGTAATCAATCGTTGTGAAGCATGTATGTATATGGTAGGTTGGGCCTATGACTGATTTTTAAGGTGTTAACAGAATTATGAACAAATTGAAAATAGTTTAATAAAAAAAAAACCAAATAAACACTTACTCTCAAGTGTCAAATTGTCAACAAATTGAAACATAAAACGTGTAATTCATTTTTATTAAAAAAGAAATAAAAACAAAATTATTAGATATTTCTTCTACAGTTAAGGTTTTATTTTTTTTATGCAAATAAATTAAAAATATATAGAGTAGGTAGCAATAGTGTTAAATCTTTTAATTTAAAAGATAATAATTTAATTAAGTATTTTGAACTTGGTATGAGATCGATTTTAAATAAATGATTACAATAAAAATACAAAAAAAAAATATTTTTTTCTTTCAATTGGCGTAACGAAGGCCTTTTAAATAATTTCTAATAATTAGAAAAAGTAACACGTTTAATACTAATTTAAATTTTAAATTAAAGTATGCATTCGAATAAAACATAACATAAAATTTTCATAATAACTCTTACTGCCATTAATTTTAAATATCATTCTTGATTACTATATCTTCTAGAGACATGTGTCATGAAAGTCTTATGTGCTAAATTTCATTGAATTATCTTCAAAATTGCGATCTGTACTTTGTGCACAAGGTTTACATGAACATCCAGCCAAACGGACGAACGGACATCGTTAGATCGACTCAAAAAGTGATTCTGAGTCGATTTGTATACTTTAAGGTGGGTGTTGGATGATTTTTTCTATACGTTACAAACATCAGCACAAACGCATAATACCACAACCATCTATGTCAGATTTAACTGCAGATCGAATTCTTGAAATCTCGTCATTTTTTCGCATGGCAGTCTAAGAAAACAGTACAAAATAAAATTTGATTTTTTAAACTTTTTTTGAACTTACTAGAAAATGTTGATTGAGTAAATTTTGAAAAAAGTATTACACTTTAGGGTAATAACAAGTGAGAATATTATATTCGGCTTGGCCGAATCTATATACTCACATATGTAAAGTGGGCGGACCACGTCAATTTTTTTTATTTTCAAATATATATTAGTCCTTGAAATATATATACAAAATTTCGTAGACGTTTCACCTTATAAGTGTGGTGGGGGGATCACGCCCATTTTATATCGATCCTTGAACTATCTGTACAAAATTTCGTTGTCGTACATGCTTTTGTTTAAGAGATATCAGCTGAAAAGTATGAACTAAAGAGAATGCATCCCAGTATTCCCGGGAAATTTGCAATTTTTCATGTCCCGCTTTCCCCGGAATTTTGTCTGGGATTCCCGAGACTTAAATGAAAAAAAAAAATTGCGAGAATTTTAACAAAAACTTATATATTTTAGTAATTTTTTTTAAAGAAATTTTTGTTAAAAATCCTGCTGGTAACCATATTTTAACAACAATTTCATTAGAAAGTTTTATGTATACTTAATGATTTAGGACTCTATTGCATAAATTCTATTAAACATCCTAATAAAATATCTGCACTATAACCCAGTATGTAAAAAAAGTATAATTTATAAAAAGAATCTTGTATAAATTTTAAATATAACTTCCTTATAAATTTGTCAGTAGTAGAGACAATTTGCGGAATTTGCCTCATAGAAATTTAACAAAACATTAAAAAAATTTGGAAAAAAAGTAGGTAGTGAGTACCACAAATCATTAATTATTCACTTAATTTTCAATTGGTAGGCTACAGAAAATATTATCTGTTATGTATAAGAACGTCTGATCGGATCGGATCTATAACCTGAAAGCTATTATTTTTTAAGGGATATTGTAGAGACATTTAAGAGACAACTGACCGAAGCTTTTAAAGATACAAATAATTTAATACCGTTTAAATCACTTCGATTTGGAAAAAGTGATCACCAATCAATTAAATTCTATATTTTTTAGTGAATTTTTAATAAATTAAATTTCTAAGGCGATGTACGAAACTTGCTTAATAATGCTATTTGGGCTTTAGTTGTTCAAATTATGGGAGTGGTGATAATTATAGTTTAATCCGGGATCCCGGGAAGTCGCATAAGTTTTTTCGCTGTCCCCAGAAATCAAAAAGTCTGGGAAGTTGCGATACCTAGTTAAAACGAGCACCCCGTGTTATTAGTATTTTTCCCATAACTTTTTTGTTTACTAATCGATGTTGCCCATTTTCAATACCAAACAAATCTTGTATAAGATAAATATTTGAGCCAAATTTCGCCCGCCTAGGTAACCCGCCCCCCACCCCTAACCCTATTCTGCTTTCAACAGACAGACGGACATAGCTAGACTAGACTCAGAATCTTATCAGGACCCAAAATATATATAATTTACGGGGTCTTAAATGATTCGACATATTACACACGGAATGATAAACCCAATATACCATCTTTTTGATAGTGGGTATAGAAAAGCTTAAAAAGGATTATGGAGATGAAACTTGGTTCAGAAAAAAAGTTAGAAGAATGAATTCCAAACCCAAAAAGTAGAGAAGCTGCTAAGAGCTATGCAGAATATGTTCGGCCGCGTTATGACATGTTGTGCTCATTTCTTCAAAATCAAATATGAGCCATGCTAAAGCTATGCTTAGCTTTAGTCAAAAAAAAAAATAAATAAATAATTAAATAGCAAGGCTGAAAAGAACTCTGAGGCAAGGAATGATCAAAGCTTCTCAATATAAAAATAAAATATTTGCAATATTTCTTATTAGCCTGCAAAACATACGTTATTCTTGACTTTTCTCATGTTCCAAAGTACAAGTTTTGTATAAAATGGTCCTGAATAGTATCGAACTAAAGACAATAAAGATTTACAAAACAATTTTTCGTATAACAAGTTTATTCAAAATGCGACAAGTCCCAAGTCCCACAGTGCATTAGTTGTTTAAACTATCCAGAATTTTGGCAATTGTACAGGAATTGGATCCAAGTTAAAAGCGAATTTAAGAAATCCGCAGCAGCGCTTAATTGTGATTATGAATATTAAATTCTTATAGAGAGATTTCACGAAAAATTTCGTAAAAGTGCTTAAATTTTTTTAGTATCTTGGGATTCTCAGAATGTGTACCTGATAGAGAACTTAGTGAAATAGTCGGTGACATAGTCTCGATAGATAAGGTAGCATGGGCGGTGAACACCTTTGAACCTTACAAGTCGCCTGGTCCAGACGGTGTTTTTCCAGCCATGCTACAGAACATCAGTGACACGGCACTAACACTTCTTACAGAGCTTTTTAGTGTATGACTTATTAGGAGATATATTCCAATGAGGTGGGGAGAGGTAATTTTCATACCTAAGTTAGACTCGAAACCTAAAGATTTTAGACCGATCAGCCTATCGTACTTTCTTTTGAAGACATTAGAGAGGTTGATCGATCTTTATCTAAGGATGACAATTGACAACCATATCATCAGTGGGGCTCAATACGCTTACCTAAAGGGTAAATCTGTTGAGAGTGCACTACATGATGTGGTGAGTTACATTGAACGCGGCCTACAGTATAGGGAGTATACCTTGGCAGCGTTCCTTGATATAGAAGGAGCTTTTAATAACATTAAGATTGAGGCTATTAGAGAATCATTAGAATCACTAGGTGTTCAAAACTTCCTAATCGAATGGATTATTTTGATGCTGAATAGCCGAATAATTAATTCGAACTTGGGAGATGCACGCATAAGGAAGATAGTGACTAGAGGGACTCCGCAAGGAGGAGTTCTCTCGTCCTTGCTATGGCTCTTAGCCGTCAATGTCATTCTAAGACAATTTGACGCAAGAGGGCGGAAAATCGTTGCTTATGCTGATGACGTTGTTATACTGATCACAGTTAAATTTTTTTCCACTTATGAACTTAACGAACTGTCCTCATGGGCTACTAGTGAGGGTTTCACCAGAAGGTACAGGATTGAGCATTTTAGGCTACCGGTATTAGGAGGAACTGAACTAAGACTGGCAAAGGAAGCAAACTATCTTGGAGTGTTTCTTGATAGTAAACTATCTTGGAAGAGGAACACTCAGGAAAGGCTTAAAAGAGGTCCCAACACCTACTACACATGCAGGAACTCCATAGGTAAGAATTGGGGCCGATGATAGTAAATTGGTAGTAAATTGGATTTACACCTCGGTGGTGAGACCAATTCTGATGTATGGATGTCTGGTCTGGTGGAAGACAATGAGAATAGGAAGTCGTAGGAATCTTTTGTCTAAAGCCCAGAGATGTGCTTTGATTGGCATCACAGTTGCCGTAAGAAGCACACCTCAGGCGGCACTTGACGTCATTCTGCATCTTCTACCCATTGAGGAGTTCGTGATGGGAATAACTGCAAGAAGTCTGCTTAGACTTAGTGAACTAGGACTTATAGGATCAATCAGAATAGGACATTCCAAACTTCTAAACGAGGTCAATCTCGGTGGAAATGCCATGTTTCCCTCTGGATCCACGGACTATATGTGCACGGAGGTCGATTTCGGGGAAAATCCTATACTGATTATCCCGAGTAGGGACCAATGGTCAAGTAGGGAGAAACTATTCAGTGGAGTATCGGTATTCACTGATGGATCCAAAATGGATACAGGCACTGGTGCAGGTGTGTATCTGGTTGAGGAGAACATCAGGAAAACGTATAGACTCTCGGATAGTTGCAGTGTGTTCCAGGCGAAAATTCTGGGTATTCTTAGGGCCACGGAATTTATAGCAGGGAACATTGAAGAGAATACAGAGATAACTCTGTATGTAGATAGCCAAGCGGCGCTGAAGGACTTGAAAGGACATTTTGTCAAGTAAGAAGGCTCTTAGGAGATTGATGGGAAATTATCATATCAGACTCTGCTGGGTACCGGGTCATTGCGAAATAACTGGCAATGAGGTAGTTGATGAATTAGCTAGGAAAGACTCAGCTTTGGATAGGGCTGTAAGTTAAAGTAGTGTAAGACCACCTCTAGGCTTTTACTTCAAGTTAATTAGGGCGTGGATTCTGGATAGTACCAATCATGCATGGAATCGTAGAACGGACTGCGGATTATCAAGGGTCCTATGGCCTAAACTTGATATAGTAGATATAAATCTACTTTTGAGGCATGAAAAGGAAAAACGTGAAGACTATGATAGGTATTCTGACAGGTCATTGTCCCATAGGGGGAATTACAGGGAATTGGGATAGAGGTTCCTCCGGTCTTTGCAGGATGTGCGAAGATAATGAGGAGCTAGAGACGTCATATGTCACTGTCCATGTCTACAACTAAGTAGGCAGAAATGGTTAGGCAATCGATACGTTGACGAATTGGACAGTGTTTATATATACATCCTATTCCCAGTATATCATGGGAATAGGCTGGCTAAGAGGGGGTCGTTGGCTTAGAGCGAACGATATAGGGTGGTAGCGCTTTTCCTTTCCAGGTTTTTTCTATTCTTTTCTATAATTTTCTTGGTCTCAGCTTTTTTCTATTATTTTCCTTTCCTGGTCTTTTCTACAATTTCCTCTTTAAATTTTCTCCGTATACTCTACGAAGGGACTCACAATGGACCTCTAGGTCTCCGAGTGGATGCACAGGCACTCTTTTGAGTACTGTGCATGCCTTCTCTATCTACCTGCCTACCTATACCAAAAAAAAAAAAAAAAAATTAAAATAATCTAGCTAGTAATTAATTTTTTAATATAAAATGATATATTAGAAAAATCTGGAGAATAAATGCTACAAGTAATTGATTTAATTTTAATACTAACTTATTCCGTTCATCTTTTATTAAAAAGAAAAAATTGTTATGTCTTATTTGAACGCACACCTTAGTTAATATTATCACATTAATACAACATATAAGAACATCATATAATTATGACACCATAGGAGGCGTTTTCGATTAACTAAAATCAAGCAACAAAACAAAAGACTTAAGAAAAAAACCTGCTACCAATCACACCTTGGCTCCACATAAAACATGCGTTCAAAATTAACATTTTTTACAATAACAATTTATATTAAAATCGAAAGTTTAAATTACTAAATAACCATTTAATATTTAAAACGATAAAGTTAAAAACATTACAATAATTTATAATAAACTCAACAGGTATTTCTTTATAGTTAAATAGGTAATAATTAATCGTAAATCAATTTATTACCCTGTATAAATGAAAAACTAATCAAAACATATAGAACGTAATAAATAAATCATTACAATAAGAATTTTAAATTTCATAAATAATTTATTTAAATATAGTTAGTAAATAAATGGAAATCAGGAAATATTTAGTATTATGTTTTATTGCTAATTAAAAATTTTTTAATTATATGTATGTTTAGTAAAATATTGTATTGCTAGAAATTTTTTTAATTATCTGTAGATCAAATATTTATTTCATTTTAAAAATATTTCTTTTATTGTTTTTTTCTCTTTAAATGTTTCAAATCTTTATTGCAACATTTTTTTTAAATATGTCACTTGGCTTGTGTAAAGAAAACAATTTATTTATTTATTTACTAACAATATGTTGTGAATTTTACATGTTAGTTGCCAGAAATTGGTAATTCAGTATAAATATAAATAGATGTATGTTTGTGTGTATTTAAGTCAAGTTAATATTTGTTGTCTGCTTGGCAAAAATATATTTAGAGTGTAAAATGTAAAAAATACAGTGTAATGTAAAATACATTTACTTATTTTTTTTTTTTTTTAAGATTAGAACTAGGTAATTAATATTAATAAGAATATAAATTGATTTCGAGAAATAATGCTGAATATAGGAAAAATATTAAAAAAATTAAAACTCTATAGTTCTCTATCAGCAACTAAAAACCAAGGATCGTACATTATGCATAAATAAATAAGTTTTAAAATTTTTCTCGAAGAGGGTCTCAAAAAATTCATTATTTAAATTTTATTGTGGAGAAAATATTTCTTCAACGGGAATTTTGGAAATTTCAGTGCATTTTGGAAAAATAAAATTAGTCTAAATATACATTTTAGAATTGATCAAAATGAAAAACAGTATGATTTTTTTGTAATCTTTTTTTTTTTTGCTATACAAATATCGAAATTTTGTTTTTGCATAATATACCAACAAAATTTCCGAATATACCGAACTATTTTCGAAAAATAATCTTTAATACGCTTTTTCATAATAAGCTTACAAATCCGAATATTTTTAAGATCCATTTTGAGAAAAACGAAAACCCGAAACTTTATTTTTAACAAAATGAGATTTTCACTCAATGGCAGGGAATAGAAAGACGAAGTTTATTAACCCTAGAATAGTAAACATATTTTCTTACCTCTTTAATGGTAAAATAATATGAAAAAACCTAAAGTATGCGTTCAGAAGCCAAACGTTGAAACTGTTTTTAGGTATGCCAAATGTTCTGAACGCTATGTGCTTAAAGTTAAAGCCAATATTGGACTTAAAAAATTTAAAGTACAAAAAGTACCAGATAGAAAGCTCCAGAATCAAAGCTCCTGTTTTTTTTTTTTTAAGTTTAAATATTGTGTAATGGATAATGAAACATACGACATTTCAGAATTCTCACATCTTTCTGGACAAAAGTTTTATGTGGCAGATGTTAGAAGAAATGTTCCAGAAGAGTACCGTACCAAAAAGCAATAAAAATTTCCTAAAAAGTTTCTTCTTTGGCAAGTTGTATGCAGCTGTGGTGTGGTATGTAACATCGGGCACAATAAACTCATATATTTATATCAAGTAGTGTCTACAAAAAAGACTGCTTCCATATATAAGAAAATATAGAGTATCAACATTCTTTTGGCCTAATGTAGCATCGTACTATTACAGTAAACATAATGTTAATTTTGTTTCGAAAAATGCCAACCCTCCAAACTGCCCAGAATTTCGGCCAATTGACGGATAATGGGCCCTTGTCAAAAGGGAATTAAGGATGACTAATGCTGTGCCTAAGACAGTGGCAAATTTTAAACACCAGTGGAAAGCTGGTTCCAAAAATTTACGCAAAGTACAATCAAATTACTAGTGGAAAATAAAAAAAATTCATATCTAATCATTAATTTGTCCTCTATTGTTATACGTAATAAACTTGTAAAAAACCCCCTAAAATATATTTTTTTATTCATAATTTATTTCAGTCAAGTTTTATATCAATATTTGTGTGTTATATTTTATTTGAACGCACACTTTAAAAAACATTGCTGTTACACTCAAAATTTTTCAAAATTACACTTACAAGCTCTCTTAAAATCCGGTTATTCATATATATATATATATATATATGTTAGAAGAAAAAAATTTAAAAATATTCTTACTCAAAATATTTTTAAATTTGCGTTATAATGAGGTAAGAAGCTAATAAAATGGTTCTTCAATACTTACACATTAGCTGAATAACTCATTATTTTAGCACGATGATAACATTAGAGGCAACTACTTGCCTTATATTATTACAAGTACGCATTTTAGAATGTCGTTACTTAGAAGTCATTACATGAACTAATTACTTCCAAGCTGTTAAATTATTAAGTATTACTGAAGTCATTGTTTGTAAAAGCAATAGGAACTAGTTACATTTTGGGTTACAAATACCTAATGAAATGTCATTGTATAAAGAGAAGGTTGTTTATTTTAATTTGTTTTTTTAATGCAAAAATAAACTTTAATTTCAAAAAATATTTTAAATTAAAAGCTAATATATACGTAAATTTTGCCATTTCATATATTTATCCCCCTTTTAATATGGTGAATTAAAAAAAAAAACTATAGAAAGTAATATTTTCAAAAATATGATTATAAATTAGTAACTACAGTAGTAGTTACTAAACTAATTCTATGTAATGCAGACGGTATGTTGTTGCTATTGAAAAGTGACTAAATTTGCAACTACATGCCATTACCAGATTTTTGCTTTATTGATATTTATGCATGCAAAGTCTGTTCGGTTTAAAATTGAAAGTTTCAAAAAAATCTTAAAACGAAAGAAGTTTGCTTTATCAAGACCAAAGCAAAGCGATTTTATAGAATTTCTAAGGTGTTATCAGCACATGTCAGAACTACTATAGCATTTTTAATATTTATTGAAATACATTGAAAAGATAAATTTTTTATTTTACATTTTGTACAATTTCATAAATAGAAAAAAATTTTTGTTGGTTAAAAATATCTAAAAATAGTGTTTAATGGTAGAATTATTTTGGGATATTTATAAATGGTATAAACGATTATTAATTACTTTTTTTCATATTATCAATATCAACCATTAAGATTCTTCATTGTAGATAAATTTCGATAATTTAAAGTTATATCTTATATTAAAAAATACGGAACCAATTTTGAAAAATTTGTGAAAATAATAAAATTCCATAAAATTCTAGCTTTTAAATTTTTTAACGTCACTTTGACTCGGAAGTGTCATTTATTAAAAAAAATCCGTTTACATGATATTTTAGACAATTTCAATAAAGTCTGTAGTTTGCTAATATTTACGCTAGTTATACGGAAATTTATGATGATGGTATCCCATGCCTGGCTTACTGACATCAACGAGATATACCTCAAACTATAGAGAAGCACTTCGTCTGTAAAATACTGTTCTTTAAATTAAAATTCATTTACGCGCGCAAATTTTCAATAAAAAAAATGCGAAAATTAAAAATATCGTTAATATTTGTTTTCACTTTTTGTCGGCACATAATTTTGCGTCAGATAGTAATGTGGTAACTTGTTATACAGCATATGAATTTCCTTTCTGCTTGTTGTCCCTCGACTGGTTAATATTTTGAATCTAAGGGATTCTGTCTATGCAAAACTGAAATAAATCAAAAAATCTTTGAAAGTTTCAACTCAGTTTTTTTATATTTTTTAGTTTAAATGGCTGTAGTTCCGTGAGATTTTATGTAAATGACCTGAGATTTTGGATTTCTTAGTAATATTGTAAGGTCTGCCAGAATTCATTCATTCAGTTTTTCTATTTAAAAAACAAAATTGCTTTTCGAATTATAATAAAAAAAATATTTACTTTAATTAAAAAAAAAAAAAAACTATAGAAAATTTCATTATATTTAAAAAATTTTTTTTTCGAATTTTCATTTTAAAAGTTATAGGACAAAAACAAAAACAACAAATTAAAATTTTGAAGTCGTTATGTTTTTCACTCTCGTGGTGACTTTGGCCTATTGTATTTCCGTCCGTGCTTCAGCTGCACACTTCATTCAACAATGGGGGCAGAATTGGTTGCCCATATATAATGTTTTTTTTTATTTTGCTTTTATACTGCAATTGAAAAAACAAACAAAATTGAATATATTTAACTGAATTTTATGTAAAATAAATAAAAATTCAATTAATAATACAGATCCAAAATCAGTGTATTGCGAAAATCACAAAATCATTTTTTGTTTAAATTCAGCAGACACTAGAGAGTCTATATGTACAGTAAAAAATCTGCAGCTGTTTGTCACGTTAATTGACTAGTTGAAAATATCAGAGAAAACTGAAATTCTTTTTTGGCGCACTACCTGTGGTAGAAAATTATAGCCCTGGCAGATTTTTCATAGCGGAAGAATAATGTTATAGCGAAAACAAATGAAATTCAAAGCTGTTTATAAAGCATTTATCGATCTACATGTTTATAAATGATCATAGTTAATCCCAAAATATATCAATAAATAAATCGGTTGAAAGGCAAATATATAGGTTTGTTAAACTTGGGAATATATTGGCAAATATTCCATAAAATAAACTTTCTAAGGTAACATTTTCTGCCCAGATTAAATATTTTCATTTTGAGTCAAATTTAAATTTTATTTGATTAAGAGATATAATTTAATATTTTAGTAATTAGCTTCAATAATTTCTTTCTAATTTATTATATTGTGCTTATAATAATGTTTGAAATATCATGATACTTTTTTATCATTTTTAACTAAAACCTGTAAAACATTCATTTTATTTTATTTTTATCTTAATAAAGATATGCTAAATGTATCCCTTGTGATTTTTTTTTTGATATTATTCATATAAAGGAGTAAATGAACACAAAGTGGCAATTAACTTTTTCGAAAGATCTGCTACTCGCATGTCATTTACTCTATAAAAGCGGAAATTAAAATACAGTTCAAAGTCAAATGGATGGCAGACATTAGACTTTACCGAGTATTTTCAAAATTTATTTAGTTAAGATCAGAGCTGTAAATGAATCATTCATTTTAGAATTAATTCGCGAATCATTCATGCAATGAATTAGCAAATTTTGAATTAATTCTTTTCACACAAAAAAAAAAAAAAATGAATTGAATGAAATTTGAGTAAATTTCGTTTCTAATTCAAATGAATTTGTCAAAGTGAATTTTCAATTCATTTGAACTGAATTAATTTTCAATTAATTCAAATGAATTAGGAAAAAGAATTAGTAATTCATTTCCAACTCATTTGAATTGAATTGATTGAAATTTGAATTGATTTTGTAAGTAAATCTACAGTAAGCATCACTGTCGTTTTGTTATTCAATTAATTTTTTATGTAAAAGACAACAAGCATTACTCTCGTTTTGTATATCATCTAGTATAGTCCAAGGAATAAAAATCTTAAATTTGAAATTCCCATGATATACTGGAATTGTCAGGTAGCGGCAGAATAGGAAATGAATTATTAGGTATCGGTGAAAATCCTATCCAAATGGGAAAATTTTTGTTTATTTGCCAAAAGAAACTTAAATTTTTATTTTTATCAAATAATGTGAAAATATTATTAAATGTGTGTTTAACAATCATTTTTTGTTTAAATAATCTCTTTCCCCTAGATCTGCTCTTGAATTTGATTGATTGCAATTCATTTTTGATTTCATTCATTTGAATTGCAATTCATTGTTCTAATTCATTTGAATGAACTCAATATCAATTCAACTCAAATGAATTGGAAATGAATTACAATTCACTTTAACAAATTCATTTGAATTGGAAACGAATTGCAATTCATTTTACAGATTCATTTGAATTGAAAACGAATTGGAACTCATTCTACAAATTCATTGGAATTGAAAACGAATTGAAACTCATTTCTGCCTAATTCTTTTGAATTGATTCAAATTTCATTCAATTCCTTTTTGTTGTGAAAAGAATTATATAAAAATTTAGCTAATTCGTAATGAATTAAAATCAAAAAAGAATATTTCATTTACAGCTCCTGTTAAGATAACTCTACTAAAATTAGAGAAAATCTTTTTTCTGTACATACACAAATTTTTATAAAAATTTAAACGCTGGCCACTTTTCTGGAGGATAAGCCGTCTGACGAATGCTTTCCAGAAGTAGTCTTATGAACCAAAGATAATTTTTTTACACTTATATGAATTTATTAAAAGGCCTGTTGTCAATTCTTATGCATTACTATCAACTTTATAATACGAAACAAATTTTTTATTAAATTCAAAAAAATAAAATAGTTAGGGTGGACCGATGGTCTAGTTGGTAGTAAGCTAGTCTGTCAGTCTGGGTGTTGTGAGTTCGATTACCACCAGAGACTCCGGTCTGTTTCACTACAACGAGCTATGGTCTTCGTTACTCCGATCGGTTAGAATTAGAATATAATTTGTAATTGTATTTTAATTATAAAATAAATAGAAAAAATAAAATATTTATCACAAAAAATGCTAATAGCGAAATAGGAGAGTATTGGAAGAAAAGAATTAATCACGTATATCTCCGGTCAAACGTAAATTGAAAATATAGAAAGTGATTCAAGTTAGTGGTTAGTAGCGCTGAGACTACAGATGAGATTGAATCCTTGTCAACCGACATCCGGTGTGAAGAACCATAAACGCAATCGGAAATTGCCCTTATTGTTTGGCGGAATCAAATCAGGATTTGTATACTACAATTAGATACCAGTAGATTAGAATACATACATAGTAGGATTATTTGAATTTTATTATTTTTTTTCGTCCATCACTGTTAACAAACTTTATTTGCACTAAATAGTTACCACAATGTATTGTTAAACAAAATTTTATTTTCAAAATAAATACTTATGTAAATAAAAAAAGCAAAGTAGTACGTATAAATGTGCCAATCATGTGAAACTGAATGTTTGATAATTTTGTTTTTTTTTCTGTTCCTATTTTCTAATACTAAACAAAGTCTAAATGTTGGTGGCACCATTTCTGATAGTGGTGGCGGTGTTGAAGGTGGCATATTTTGTATATGCCATGCGAATATTTCAGTCAACTACACAAAACTTAAACACAATTTTATGTCTCTCCCATATACCAGGGGTTCCCAACTCTTCATGGGCATTTTTAGAAAATGAAAAATATTAAAAAAAATCAAAAGATATTTATTTTAAACAAAAATTCACTTATTTATTAAATGTAAAAACAATGAAGCTCATTAACAAAGAATACAAAGAATGGAAGGCTTGTAAAAAAAAGAAAAAAAAACGTAACTCTGTTGTTAAAAAAACTATAACTTTAAGATTGTATTAGTCAAATTTTATTTATATGTATTACTCCTGAAACCACTTTCACCACACATCATAAGCACTCATAGTTGCGTAAAAGAGTATTCAAAAATTATTAAATATAATCCGTCACAATTACATTCTTATATTTTCATAATTTTTTACGTTTTGATGATATAAATAAAATATTTTTTTGGTTTCATGTTGACAAATATAAAAATAATTTAAAATTATTTTAAATTATGTTTTATTTTCAATACCACAAGTAGCAACTTTGTTGGTTCAATCTAAATTTCAACATACAAAAAAGGAATATCAAAAATATAAAAAATAACATTTTTTTTTCGGTTTGTGGAAAAAGTTTGTGTTGAGGGAGTTAAAATATTGAGCGCTAGTGAAAACATGTATCGCGAGAGTAATTTTCTTTAAATTGTAAAGAAAAGTTTTGTCTATTTTGTGTTGAGTTTGTCTGTCACAAGTGTGTTGAATTCACACAGATCTTGTATGTGAAAAGACCTTTCCATTCGTTATATTCTTTGTTCATAAACAATTAAAAAATATTAAAGGCATAGAATAAAACTAGAAGTTTATGCGAGAGACAAAAACGTAAATAAATTGTCAAGAACCTAATTCATGCAACAAGAAAATACATGTAATCACATACATTTTGTTTTTGGGTTTAGAAAGAAATGATTAGTTCTTTTTAAATTTAGTTTGAAGTGCCTCTTACATAAACTTCTAGTTGTATTCTATGATTAAAGGCCTTATTAATAATATAAATTTTAAATTTATAAACTTTTTACCAATCAAATTTTTGGAAATTCTTTCTATTATGTTTTGTTATATTCAAAATTTTTATTATGAATATGTCAGTAAATGTAATAAAATGTTTTTTTCGCACTAATTTTTTAATATTGTAACAAATTTCTGACAAAAGCACATCTTACTTCATTTCCCACATCCAAACGTGATCTAAATTTGGATTTTATGAATTGTAGGGGGAAAAAAACTAGTTTCGCATAAATATGTAGATACCAACTTTAGCAAAAGCTTTAACGCTTCATTTCCAAACCATATTTTAATATTTTAACCAAACATTTTTTTTTGGAAAGAATTGTTTTTAAGCTCTGAATAATATTGGGAAAATTCACTATAAAGTGAATCCAAGATATAATTCAGCAATGAAAATTATGAATATTTTCGTAGAGGGGACTGAAGACGTCTTTTCCATAAAGAAATTTTGCTGACAAAAGCACTTATTGAATCTAATTCATTTAATATATTTACTTGTCTGTTTCGTAGTATAAATGTTAAGATTGTTTAACGTTTCGAAAAATTTAGAGATATAAGCAAAGTGATATATAAAAATAGTTTTCTCTTCAGCATATTTCCCTGCGAAATCTAATGGACATCGGTATTAAGTTGTAATTTATTATGTTCTGCATTTAAATCGACACATAAGAATTCTATTTCTTAAGGCACTATTTTTTATAAAATGTACTACGTCTATAACAGTTTCAAGAGCAGTTTTAAATATATAACAGCAGCAAGTCGCTGGATTACACAGTGAGATTTAAGTGATTTAAGGTTTAACAAACAATTCTTCCTTTATGTCACTTTCTGCAAAAAATCTGCAATAAAATAAAACTTGACTTAAAATTACAAACATCAGTCGTTTCATTATACTGCGAACCGTCAACTCTTTTTTTCAGAGTTATCTAGATTCCCATGACTTTTTCTTTTATATTCCCAATGACAGTAAAACAATGATTAATTAAAAATTCATAAATCATGTGTGGTTTATTTGATTTTGCTATTAGTATTGATATTTTGTACGAAGCTTCAATAGATTTTTCCCCATCCAAATTAAAGTCACTGTAGAATCTAATTTTGGAATAATTATATGTCTAAAAAATAAAAAAAAAATACATAAATAATAGTACAATAATGCAATAATTCCATACACATTTTCGGTCTCTCTCGCGGACCCCCTGGAATGTTTATACGGACCCCCATTTGGGAAACCTTGCCCTATACATTTAATAACAATTTAAAGTAAATTTTGTAAATTAAACGGGCGTGATCTATTGCTGGCTTTCCTTTACAAGAAATTTTAAACTGATGCGAAACACAATGAAATATTTACTATATTTGTTGGCATAAATTAATGAGCCTGAAATTATAGCTTTTTTCTTCTTATAGTTTTGAATTTGTTTGATATTGTTAAGCTTAATTTGATTGATTTGGTTTTAAATGGAAAATAAATATAAATATGTATAACAAAAATACCCGAATAAAAATAAATAAAAAAAATGCTACAACAACCATGTTTTTACTAAACGTGTCATATTAACGATTTTATTAACAAGCAAAGACTTTTTCGATTGTTAACGATGCTGTTTTTTTATTTCTTTTTTTTATTATCGTGTCTGTTGTTTTCGATACATTTTAAATATCTCAATAAACATTTCTTTTACGACTACCAATTGTTGCAGTTAGTGAAAAAATCACAAAAACGTGACACCACCCTCATCAACACCATGATTTACATTTGATTTGTTTTCTGTGTTTTTTTTCTCTTTTTTTTGAGAATTTTTAATGTAATTGCAATTTGAAATTTTATTAACGTTTTTGTTATCTATATTTTTTATTATATTTTAAAAATGATTTTAACATTAATTTTTTTTTTCTTTGTAAACCTTAACATTAAAAAAAAAATGTTGAAGTTATTGACATTTAATGCAAATTAATTGTGATTTTTAAAAATTTATTTTAAGAAATGTAAAAAAGAACAGAACATGACATTAAAATATTTATCTCTATTAGAAATGAAAATTTTTGTTAAAAAAATCACGTTTTTGATTAAATCAATCTTAAAAATGCTTTTTTGTTATTAGTTAAAACAAAAGACTTAGGAAGCGAACTTGTTTGTAAAAACGAAATTGTTCATAAAAAAATACTATCTGGAACCTTACATGATAAGTTTAAGGTTTAATCACACCCTATGTAAGTGAATGATGCTAATATCTTTGCATTTCGCAGTAAATAAACTTAATTCCCTTGTTAAAAATCTATTTTTTTAAACAAATATTTACAGAGTTGCCAGAAAAGTGTAGGTTTACGTTGAGCCCAAAAATATAAATTTCTACAAAAAAATTTCAAAATTTCTTTAAAAAGTAAATTTAGCGAAAATTTCCTAAAAAAAGAAAATTTAGCGAAAATTTCCTATAAAAAGAAAATTTAGCAAAATTTTCTTTAGAAAGAAAATTTATAGAAAAATTTTCCTTAAGAAAAATTAGCGAATTTCTATAAAAAAATTTTCTATAAAAAAGAAAATCAAGCGAAAATTTTCTATAAAAAAGAAAATCTAGAGTAAATCTTCTATAAGAAGAATATTTAGGGAAAGTTTTCTATCAAAAGGAAAATTTATTGAACAGTTTCTATAAGAAGAAAATTTAATGAACATTTCCTATAAGAAGAAAATTTTCTATAAGAAGAAAATTTAGCAAAAATTTTGTATAAAACGAAAATTTGGTGAAAATTGTTTCTAAAAAGAAATTTTTTTGAACATTTACTATAAAAGAAACTTTTGTAAAAATTTTCTATGAAAACAAAACTAAGCGAAAATTTTCTATAAGGGAAATTTATGGAAATTTTTTTTAGAAAGAAAATCTATAGAAAATAGGAAAATTTAAAGAAATTTTTCTTTAGAAAGAAAATCATAGAAAATTTATAGAAAATTTTCTTTAAGTAGAAAAATTAGCGAAAATTTTATATTAAAAAAAGGATAATTTAGCTAAAATTTTCTATAAAATAAAAATTTGGGGTAAATCTTCTATAAAAACTTTTGCGAAAACTTTTATAAAACGAAAGTTTACCGAAAATTTTCAATAAAAAGAAAATTTTGCAAAAAATTTTAGAAAAATCATAGAAAATTTCCTATAGGAGAATATTTGTAGAAAAAGTTTATAGAAAGAAAATTGATAAACATTTTTCTGCAGAAAGAAAATTTTTAGAAAATTTTCGTTAAGAAGAAAATCTTTAGAAAATTATCTTTAAAGGAAAATTTGTAAGGAATTTTATTTTCATTTTCTATAAAAAGAAATTTTACAGAAAATTTTCTATTAAAAGAATAGAATAAAAGAAAGAAAATTTCTTGAAAATTGTTTACAAACAATTTATAGAACATTTTCTATAGAAAGAAATTTTATAAAAATTTTTCTGTTAAAAGAAAATTTAGCGAGTATTTTATATAAAGAAAATTTATAGAAAATTTGTATAAAAACAAAATTTTGCGAAAATTTTCTATAAAAAAATTTTTTGCAAAAATTTTTATGAAAATTTTTTTATTTTTTTATTTATTTATAGCGAAAATTTTCTCTAAAAACAAAATTTAGTGAAAATTATATATATAAACATTTTTACAGAAAATATCCTTTAGGTAGAAAGAATATTTATAGACATTTTTCTTTAGAAAGAAAATTTATAGAATTTTTTTTTTTTTAAATTTCTAAAAATTTTCTCTAAAAGAAAATTTGTAAGATATTTTATTTAAAAAAATATTTTCTATAAATATTTTCTATAAAAAGAAACTATATAAAAAAATTTCTATTAAAAGAAAAGAAAAAAAAAAGAAAATTTATAGAAAATATTATTTATATATAATTTATAGAACATTTCCTATGGAAAGAAATTTTATAGGAAATTTTCTATTAAAAGAAAATTTTGCGAAAATTTCCAATAAAGGAAATTTAATGAAAAATTAAAAAATTTTATTTGAAACGAAAATTTTGCAAAAATTTTCTATAAAAAAAATTTATAACGAACTTTTTATAAAAGGAAAACTTAGCAAAAATTTTCTATACAAAAAATTTATAGAAAATGTTCTATAGAAAGAAAATTTATAGACAAATTTCTATAGAAAGAAAATTTATAGAAAATTATAGAAAAATTTACATAAAATTTTCTAAGAAAATTTATCAAAAAAAAACTTTATAAAAACGTAAATTTATAGAAAAATTTTTAAGAAAGAAAATTTATCTAAAAGGTTTTCTTTAAAACGAACATTTTGTGACAATTTTTTATAATAAATAAACTTGGTGAAAATTTTCTATAACAAGAAAATTTAGTGAACATTTTCTATAAAAAGAAAACTTATTAAAATTTTCTATAAAAAGAAAACTTATCAAAATTTTCTGTTAAAAGAAAATTTCTTGAAAATTTGCCCCCCACCATATGTTTACAATGCCCACTAGTTTTAAAATACAAAACCCTTGTAAATATCAAATTAACCAGTTACTTCTAATATGGTCTTTTTATAAATAAAACAATAATAAGAACAAGAAGATTTATTGAGTGTTTTATGACACTTAATTGTTGTCATATGTTAGGAAATTTGTATAAAATTATGATTTATTTCTAATAAAACTAGTTATTAATAAAGTGTTGATATTATTAAATAATTTTTTTTATATAATATATTCTATTATTAAATTATATTTAAATTATAATTAAAATAAAATTCCTAAACAAAGTTGTTAATATGTAATAAAATAATAACTTAACATATAAGTTAAATAAAAAAACAATATAGACACATAAACAACCACATAAATATTGAAACTAATCAAAGGATTTCAAGTTTGTAACTTAGGTCGTTTTTTTTTCTAACCATAAAAAACATTTTTAGACTAGGTTAAACTAAAAAAGAAAAACTACTATTTATTAAACAATTTACAATCACCTGTTAAATGAAAATAAAAAAACTCAAATAAAACACATTATCAATAATTATTACCTGTGGGTGTCGTACATAATTATGCAAATTTACCAGATTTCAACTTCTAAGGCAATTCAATCAAATCTAATTTAAAAAAAAGTTTTATTTTTAACAACCATTACTAATATATAAATACCAACTAACGGTTTAACAAAAGCCACTCATACTAAACAAATTAATCAAGCATTCTAAATAATGTTGTTTAGGCTAGTTTTGTTTTGTTAACAAAAAAAAAAAAAATTCTTAAATAATTTTTGGTACGTTTCACTTTATTTTTCTTAATTATCTTGACTTTGTGCAATTATTTTACCATATTTTCATGTTCTTTTTTTTCTATCGATTTTTAGAACCCCTTAATTAAGTTTGTATATCTGTTTTGAATACTAAATTCAGAACTCTTGTTGTTGCCGATTCTTTAACTCGTTATGGACAATTGTGTGGTTTTCGAAAATACCATTTGTTGGGTAAGTCATTAAAATTTTATTTTTGCATTGAATAATTAATAAAAGCTATTATAAAAAAATCATATTTAAGTGATTGTTAGCTATTGATAATATAGCAAGTTTATGAGAACATTCATATCGTATCTGATTTAAATAAGCCCTGATGATTGTATTAATCCTCTAATGGTCAAGACTGCCTCCCGACATCTTTTCTTATTTCTATTTATATGAAAGTCATTTATGTTTTACATTTTTTTTTTTGTATTCTAATCATTTGGTTAATTAACTGACATAATAAACTAAATATCTAAACTTTAAATCCTTCAAAAACTATATACTAATTATATTTTTAATCTGTAAATTGATTTGATACATTTTTGCTCCGACCGTTATAAGGTTAGAGAATCGGTAAACATGCTAGTTTACCGGACCTATTTTTAATGTAGTAATTGTGTAAAGCCTCGAGATGAGGAAACAGTTCTTCATGTTGTACACGAATGCCCACCCAAGGAGTTCATTTGCTATGGCTGAAAGGAAATTAACACACATTTTACTCAAACTAAAGATTGAATTTTTTATTATATTAAACTTAGAAATATGAACTTAAGCGTTAATGAGTAAGAATTTACAATAAAATGTTGTTACAGTGCGCAGTGGGGCAGAATCGAAATTTTTTGGAAATAAATCTGTAACTTCTGATCGGTTGGTTGGATTTTCATGAAATTTGGTATAGGCATAGCAGAGGAGTGTGCAACGTAAATATTAATTATCGCATATCTAAAGAGCTATTATTAGAAAGCCCTCAAACTTTTTGGGAACCACATTCTTATCAAATTACATTCTTTAAATGAAAATATATAGGTCGAGGGGGAGTAACAGCCCCCATAGAAAACAAATATTAATTTTCGCATTTTTAAAGGAGTATTGCAGGGAATGTTTTAACATTTTGTAGAAAAAAATTTTCATATCAAATTCCTAAGGGCAGTAGTTGCCTCATACAAAGTAAATATTAGTTTTCATCAGAGAAGAAGAAAAAAAATGTCTTTTTGATTTTTTTTTGCCTTTTATCAGATTTATTTGACAATTTTTTTTGCGTTAAAAACTGAAAAAATTGTCTACCTGTTCGAGTAAAATTGTTAGTATCATTTGTGTCTGAAAAATAGTTTATGATATGACTTTTTTGAATAATATACATAAAATTTCTTATTGATAAATGTTTCTCATTTATTGAATCTATTATTCTTAAATACTTTCACTTAAATTAAAATAAGGTCTTGTATTAAAAACTCAGTATTATTTAAAAAGGAAGTCAATGAATTTAAAACAGTATTTCGAATAAACCTGAGATATTTATAATTCAAACTTTAAAACAGAAATATAATTTTGGTAAATTCTACTTTTTTGCTATGTTTTTTTTTTTTTTTGATACGAAGAAGATATAGAGTGGAAGGAAGGTCTCTATCATTTCTCTCTCCTCACATACAAGTTCCTTGTGAATTCAATACTCTTGCGAGAGAGAAAAAACAACACAATATATATATATATATATATATACATATATATACATATATATATATATATATATATAATTTCGAGTTTCCCTACTTTTTTTAAAGAAAAAAAAAACACAGAAAATTCAAATTTAATGGAGAATGTTTATTATCATTTGAAAGAACATTCTTTGGCATTTATTTTTTGAAGATTATGTCTACCAAATGTTGGCCCTACGTCGCAGATCGTTGAGTCCAATTTTCGATGACTCGTTCGAGCATTTCGACTGGTAAGTGGCGAATGATGTTTTCCTCCAAGGCCTGAATCGAAGTGGGTTTGTCCGCATAAACTTTAGACTTTACATATCCCCACAGGAAAAAAGTTTAACTTTGTGATATCATACGATCTTGCTGGCCAATCGACCGGCCCAAAACGTGAAATTATGTGCTCACCGAAGTGTTCTCCCAATAAATCCATTGATTGATGCAATGTGTGGGAAGTGGCGCCGTCTTGCTGAAACCAAATGTCACCGAGATCACGAGCTTCAATTTCAGGCATCAAATAGTCGATTATCATGGCACGATAACGATCGCCATTGACGGTTACGTTCGCACCGGCATCATTTTTAAAGAAATGTGGACCGATGATTTCACCGGCCCACAAACCACACAAACCGTTGTTTTTTCTGGATGAAGTGGCAGTTCTTCAATCTCTTGAGGTTGCTCTTAGTCACAAATGTGGCAATTTTGTTTGTTTACATACCCATTGAACCAGAAATGGGCATCATCGCTGAACAAAATTTGCCTTGAAAACGTCGTATCTTCTTGGAACTTTTCAAGAGCCCATAGAGCGAAGCGATGTCGCTTGGGAAGGTCGAGCGGCTTTAGTTGTTGCACAAGCTGTATTTTGTACGCTTTCAATTTAAGATCTCGACGTAAAATGCGCCAAGTTGTTCCATACGTCAGTCCGAGTTGCTGCGAACGGCGCAGAATCGACTCTCCACGGTCTTCGTGTACACTCTCAGCTACGGCCGCTATATTTTCTTCAAAGCGTGCTGGACGTGGTCTATTCGGCCGAATATTATTCAATAATGAATGCTGGGTCTCAAAATGGGTGATGGTGTTGCGAATAGTACGCTCAGTAGGCCGATTATGTTGACCACAAGTTGAGCGAAGTACACGAAACACATTCCTCACAGAACGTGAATTTTCGTAATAAAGTTTAAGGATTTGTAAACGTTGTTCAGGCGTAAGTCTTTCCATTATGAAATTCCAAACAATACTAAACAAAAATAACATGACAGCATGACACGACTCACACGTGATCTGTCAAAAAAGGCTATTGAAAAAAAGTATCTCTACTTGAATCACCCTTTATATATATATATATATATATATATATATATATATATATATATATATATATTATTTTTCTGGATATAATCCCCACTAAAAGATAAACATTTATTAAAATCTGCGATTATAATTGCAATGAATTATATTTTCTATATTTTATGTAGAATATTATATGTTATATATATTTTCTGACAGGCGTTCCATTCTTTGTATTCCTTGGTAGAGACGTTCCGATAAAGGTATTTCGAGGCGAGCACACAAAGTATTAATGTTTTTCAAAAATAAAATATAACGTATTTTATTTGTATGTCAAAAAATCCGATAGAAAA